>OZ022511.1:52680801-55124725 GCA_963989385.1 Ctena decussata | reverse complement strand
ATCTGCATATCAGTTTACCAAATGTTTTATTGGTGATGTAATAAGAGTATTGACTTCCAAATTATTAAATGCATACAGGTCATATGACTCTTCTGACTGAAAATCCCTCTGTGGACAATCAGGAATCTATATGACCACAGAAGGTAATAATTAAACTTGTATGAAAGGAGTTTGACAATTAAACTATAATAGTTTGAAAAGGGCTTTTAAACAAATATATTAGCTTACAATATAACCCCTTATCAATAGTATATCTAAAGGGAATTTGATCATGTATATTTTACACCTCCAGTGGTGTATATTCCCTATGATAACATGTGAGGAAATGTGGACCCCTGGAGATGAAAAGCAAGTATGTATATTTATCATAGATATATGCTGTGTGGTGTCAAAAAATATGTAATTTACACGAACAAGAGAAATAGAAAACTGTCAATTTAGATGTGCCCTTTACAAGGTCTAATGATATAAAATAAAACCAAAAATAGAAATATGTATTTACATATATGATATATAACTATAGGAAGGGTAACACATCTAAACTGAGAAGGTTATCTATATCTTGAGGTGAGTTTCATCAAAGGACAAAGCATAGTAAGAAATGTTAAAAGTCACCTTAATTAAAATTTTGCTCAGTTCTATTTCATAATATGTAATAATGTATACATGTCAGTAGAAATTTATGTTTACATATGTAACATATTATTACTTGAACTGACTGTATGTAATAAGAGAGCCTAATCTCCAAGTTATCTCCTTGAAACTTGGAGTGAGTAGTCCATCACAATGTGAAGCATTGTGAGACTAGTTAGAGTCATTTGAAGTATTCAGACTAGGGAATGTTTAAGGCTACTTACTATTATTAACAATACATTTGCAAAATCAGTATACCAAAACTTTTGTTGGTGATGAAATGAGAGTATTGACTTCCAAATTATTAAATGCAGACAGGTCATATGAGTCTTCTGACTGAAAATCCCTTTGTAGACAATCAGGAAGCTATATGACCACAGAAGGACATATTTAAACTTGTAGGAAAGGAGTTTTGACAATTTGACTATAAGAGTTTGAAAGTGGCCTTTGAACAAAAGATAAGCTTACAATATAACCCCTCATCAATAGTGTATCTACAGGGAATTTGATATTGTATGTTTTTACATCCCCAGTGGTGTATATTTCCTATGACAACATGTGAGGAAATGTGGACCCCTGGAGATGAAAAGCAAGTATGTATATTTATCATAGGTATATGATGTATGGTGTCAAAATATTATGTAATTTACATGAACAGGAGAAATAGAAAACTGTATCAATTTAGATGTACCCTCTACAAGGCCTAATAATATAAAATAAAACCAAAAATAGAAATATGTATTTACATATATGATATATAACTATAGGAAGGGTAACACATCTAAACTGAGAAGGTTATCTATAACTTAAGGTGAGTTCCATCACAGGACAAAGCATAGTAAGAAATGTTAAAAGTCACCTTAATTAAATTTGTGCTCAGTTTTATTTCATAATATGTAATATATATACATGTCATTAGAATTTTATGTCTACATATATATCATATTATTACTTGAACTGACTATATCTAATAAGAGAGCCTAATCTACAAGTTATTTCCTTGAAACTTGGATTGAGTAGTCCATCACAATGTGAAGCATTGTGAGACTAGTTAGAGTCATTTGTAGTATTCAGACTAGGGAATGTTTAAGGCTACTTACTATTATTAACAATACATTTGCAAAATCAGTATACCAAAACTTTTGTTGGTGATTTAATAAGAGTATTGACTTCCAAATTATTAAATGCATACAGGTCATATGAGGTGTCTGACTGAAAATCCCTCTGTAGACAATCAGGAATCTGTATGACCACAGAAGGTAATAATTAAACTTGTATGAAAGGAGTTTTGACAATTTGACTATAATAGTTTGAAAGTAACCTTTAAACAAAAAATAAGCTTGCAATATTACCCCTCATCAATTGTGTATCTACAGGGAATTTGATATTGTATGTCTTTACATCTCCAGTGGTCTATATCACCTATGATAACATGTGAGGAAATGTGGACCCCTGGAGATGAAAAGCAAGTATGTATATTTATCATAGATATATGCTGTATGGTGTCAAAAAATTATGTAATTTACATGAACAAGAGAAATAGAAAACTGTATCAGCTAAGATGTACCCTTTACAAGGTCTAATAATATAAAATAAAACCAAAAATAAAAATATGTATTTACATATATGATATATAACTATAGGAAGGGTAACACATCTAAACTGAGAAGGTTATCTATATCTTGAGGTGAGTTCCATCACAGGACAAGAAAGGCTAAAAGACATCTTAAGTAAATATGTGCTCAGTTCTACCTCATAATATGTAATAATAGATATATGTTAGTAGAAATTTATGTCTAAATATATAACATATTATTACATGAACTGACTATATCCAATAAGAGAGCTTAATCTACAAGTTATTTCCTTGAAACTTGGAGTGAGTAAACCATCACAGTGTGAAACATTGTGAGAATAGTTAGAGTCTTTTGAAGTATTCAGACTAGGGAATGTTTGAGGCTACTTACTATTATAAAATAAAACATCTGTATATTAGTTTGTTAAAAATATTATTAGTGAAGTAATAAGAGTATTGACTTTGAAATAATATATATTTACTCTCCTATGTCTTGATAAATTAAGAAGGAAATTATAAGGAATCGTATTCATTTACCAAGTGGTAAAAATATAGCAAAAAGAAAATTTTATCAACACCCGGTGGGCGCTTGGCGTTTAGTTTGACGTCGTACTGACGTTGATGCGGCGTCATTATGTAACATCGACGTCAGTGTGACGTCATATTGATTATATGTGCTGCTGGGAGCTAGTTTGAGAATGAAATATTTCACCACAGTATGAAACATAGTGAAATGTGTATTTAAGCTGGAAAATGAATGCATTGCTAAGATCATAGCAATTTGTTAGATGTACAACATCTGAATTTTAGTTTTTTTAACCATGTCTACATTATAACTAATATTGTTGATTTGTAAAAGATGAGACATATTATTAAGCTGAATGCAGGCTTCAATAGAGCATATATATATGATGACAAGCTTAAAGTAAGCTGTGAATATGACTTTTAATATTAATAATGATGGCAGTGCTGATTATGTCAGTTGTCTTGAAGATCAGTCTGAAACACTGATTTTAGGGGAAGATGAGTCATATTGTAAAATGGTATATAGATAGGAGTATCTCATCAGGGCAGCTGAATATTGTTGTCAGTCCTAGATTTAGGGAAGGAACAACTTAACCAAGTCGGAAAGAGTGATGGGGTAGTCAATTTATTTTTCCAGTTATAAGAGTCTACTGACTGAAAATCCCTCTGTAGATAATCAGGAATCTGTATGATCACCTAAGGTAATAATCAAACTTGTATGAAAGGAGAACCGACAATTTGATGATAATAATAGTTTGAAAGTGGCCTTAAAAAACTAGCTTACAATAGAACCCTTCATTAATAGTATATCTAAAAAATATATGATTTTGTATGTTTTAATATCTCCAGTGGTGTATATTCCCTACAATTACATGTGTGGAAAAGTGGACCCCTGGAGATAAAAAACAAATTTGTACTTTTATCCCTGGATGTCTACATGTATGTATGCTGTATGGTGTTAAAAATTATGAAATGTACATTTACAAGAGAACTAGAAAACTGTATCATTTTAGGACAATGTTGGGAAATGTTGTAGCTAGGATGCGAAGATAACTTGTAAATATTGAGTCTACATGTATAGTTCAGGCTCTTGCACATACATGCATGAGGGCACGGGTGCACATGTGAATGTATGTATGTATAAGTATGCATGTAGATTATGTATGTGTGTATGTATTTATATATTTAGGTATGTATTGGTGTGTTCATGTTTGTAGGGGGATATTCGTGAGTACGTGTAAACGAATATATGTAAGTATATGTGTGCATGTATATCAAGATGCATTAAGTGCAAAATATATGGGATGTGTGTAGTTTTTTTCGTGCATGGTAGCAAAATAAATATCATTTATTAGTTAATTACATGTAATATATACTTAAAGGCTGTTAATATTCATTAAGTCAATAGCCTGTGTATATTGAATCCCTGTTGGAAGGGTCTGACACTTTTAAGTCAAAAGTTGTAGGGAAGCAGAATACAGAACTTCACTTATAAGTAAATCATATTTTCATACTTGATTATGGTCATAAAAATTGGCCTTGAAGAATACTGAAGATGCCTATTATGTAACAATGGTTAAAATCATGGTAAATACCTTACGCAAGTTAAAAAAATAATAAGCAAATGTTAACATAGTTACGTGCATAGTTTTGTAAAGCCTCGATAGTGCTTCTACATATTAGCAGTACGCACAGATCTCAAGTTTAAATGATCTAATGCATTGTGGCTTACGTTTGGTAACATGGTGCATTAATGGCGCCATGTCAAAAGTAAACGCTATGTTTTTAACTGTAAAAACCTATGAGACAAGATAAAATATATGACAAAGAAAGGCATGAAAAGTCATATAGCTCTCTTGTATTCATAATGACACTATTAGACAATGTTAATTCGGAAAGTCTTCTCGATATTTACATTTATGGTACCTGAATTTTATACTATATTATGTGATATTAAGATCTTTGTAAGAAGCTTACAGGAAGTTGATTAAAACGTTGATAATCACGCATTTAAGGCTCTATATTTGACACAACAGAGGAGGTATACTGTATTATCGAATCTTATCTACACAACGAAATGCTTTACTAAAAAGTGCCCTTAGAAAATCGTCTATTGTACAATACTTCTTCATTATTGGCATAACGCCTCTATATAGTATTCTAACATCTTTGTCTGCAGACTCAGACGGTGTGTTTTCTTAGAACTTTTTTATGTTTTTATTACTAGTACTGATATACAGGGTGTTAGGACTATTATGATATATTAGCGCAGCTGTGTATGTATATGTGTATACATTAGTTTATATGTATATGTATATTTATCTGCGAGAGTACATGTGTGGATATATATATATATAGATATATGGAACGGCCGGAAATTGTTGGAAATTATATTTGTATGATTTGCTGACATTTTAAAGTTTACAGACAAGGTGATTTTTGTTTTGTACAGTTATACTCTCGGCTAGCATCATCATTACCTTATATTTTATGGATACATCAAGTAGTTCAAGCCTCTGTAAACTGACCATTCTTCTTACCATTTGTTTAAGATGTGAAAATTTAGCTAATGGTCTGAACAACATATTTATATACAACGTATGGTTAATATCATGAACTGACTGTATAGCAGGGCTGTGTCTTTATAAAAGCAATATGAATATGTAATTATATTTTAGCTTTTACCTTACATTTCCAGTGGATATTTTATCACACATTTTACTTTAGCTTGAGATTTCGCAGAACAAAAAAATGAAATTGTATAATAACATTTGAAATATCCTCGTTATTATGATCTCTGTTTTGTAATAAAGTCACGGCTTTGTAGTGCATTAATGAATAGACTAACAACATTTCAAACTAGTTTCATAATCTGACATAAGGTTAGGAAAGTGTTAGCTGAAATTTGATAATGTTTCTTAATTGTTTCCGGCCGTACTATATATGGGTATATACCTGAAAAAAAATATTTTGAAATGAATTAGGGCACAACAGTTATTGTTTAGTATACAGATGGCAGTATATAAGATAAGTGAATTCTACTAAGAAACGCTATAGTTTAAATCGATACATATATTAGCCCTGAGAGAGAAGTTATTATATTTTAATATATCAGTAGAGTAATTGATATAACATTTACAAGAGGTAACATAACACACTTGACTTCTGAAATATAAGTAAAAATCTTTTTAAGAAGATCCGAAAATTACGTCCCTGTACCGTTTGTAGATTCAATTAATAATACCATAACAAAAAAAACGTTTTTAAAACTTGGTGACCTTCCACAGCAGTAAACCGGGAAATGATGAATTTTATGGTATGTCTTTCCCTTTCTCTAGTAGCTTATTTTTATATGTTCCATCACACTAAAGCTTCTGCAAATCTTATTTTATACTACAATTATGCTGTGCCCACCCTTATATATAATAAACAATATGGAAGTAGCTATGTTGCGAATTATGATAATGGCTGATCAGTTGACAATATTCTCGCAGAACTGTCGTGGTGGCCTTTCTGTTGCTGCTAAGAGAAGAGATTTGTTTCAATATTTCAGATCAAAAAAATATAATATAATATGTTTACAAGATACACATATAAATAAAAATCTTGAAGCATTCATTAGAGCGGAGTGGGGTTATGAAGCTTTCTTCAGTTCCTAAACAACAAATAGTCGAGGATGTATGATATTAATTAATAATAATTTTGAACAGAAAGTAAACAGGGTGAAAATTGATAAAAATGGAAATTTTATTATTCTAGACATTACTATAGAAGATAAACAGATTACCCTTGTAAATTTGTATGGACCTAATACCGATAATCCTCAATTCTATGAAAATTTAAAACAAAAAATAAACGAGTTTGAGAATGAACAAGTTATCATGTGTGGAGATTGGAATCTGGTAATAGATGCAACGATGGACAGTTATAATTATTTGCATATAAATAACCCAAGGGCTAGACAAATTGTATTAAATTATTTAGAAGATGAAAATTTTATAGACCCATGGCGTATTATGCACGAAGATGTTAAAAAATATACATGGCGAAGACTTAATCCTGTTAAAAAACAAGCCAGATTAGACTTCTTTTTAATTCATGAAAGTACATTTCAGTACGTGACCGATTCAGACATAATCCCAGGTTACCGGACAGACCATTCTGCTATAGTTTTAAAATTAAAATTTCAGGATAATGAAAGAGGGAAAGGGTACTGGAAATTCAATAACACTTTACTTAAGGATAAAAAATATATTGAAGAAATAAAAAATACAATAAAAGAAGTAAAAGCCACATATGCCACAAATACAGACTTGGGAGCAAATATTTTAAATCAGGACATTATTTTTAATATAAACGATCAGTTATTCTTGGAAACTTTGTTAATGATAATAAGGGGGAATACAATAAAATACAGTTCAATTAAAAAGAAGGAAACAATTAAACAGGAAAAAAATCTAGAAGAAGAAATAAGAATAATTGAGGATGAAATTAATAACGATTTTTTAAATACAGACATAGAAACAATTCAAATTTTATCCCAAAAGCAAGAAAGACTAGTAGAAATTAGAAAAAATAAAATTGAAGGTGTCATGTTAAGATCAAAGGCCCGATATGAAGATTTAGGAGAAAAACCTACAAAGTATTTCTTTAATTTAGAAAATAGAAATTTTACAAACAAAGTGATGAATAAAATTATAGATGAGGATGATACACACTATACTGATACGAAAGATATCCTAAATTGTCAAAAACGTTTTTACGAAAAACTGTATGAAGAGGTTAAAAATACTGATGATAGGCCCATTGAAACCATTTTAGGAAATAATGAAAAAAAGTTATCTAATCATACAGCCGAGAGTCTGGAAGGGGAAATACTCTTTACGGAATTGTCGCAAGCCTTAAAAAATATGAAAAATGATAAGAGCCCAGGATTAGATGGCTTTACAATAGAATTCTTTAAGTTTTTTTGGATAGATTTAGGAATATTTGTTTTACGCTCCTTAAATTATGGGTATAGGACCGGGAATTTATCAATAACACAGAAACAAGGTATCATAACCTGTTTGCCCAAATCAAATAAAAATAGACACTTTTTGAAAAACTGGCGACCGATTTCTTTGTTAAATGTGGTATATAAACTGGCATCTACCGTGATAGCTAATAGAATAAAAACAGTGCTAAATGCTCTCATTCACCAAGACCAAACAGGTTTTATATCAGGTAGATTTATTGGTGAGAATGTAAAACTAATATATGACATATTGTTTGAAACGAAAAATCAAGATTTGCCAGGACTCATTCTGTCGGTAGATTTTGAAAAAGCGTTCGACACTGTATCGTGGCAATTTATTGAAAAAGTTTTAAAGTATTTTAATTTTGGACCCTCTGTTATATCTTGGGTCAAGTTATTTCAAAATGGGTCTGAATCTTGTATAATTCAAAATGGATTCATATCGGATTTTTTTAAACTAAATAGGGGCTGTCGCCAAGGAGATCCTTTATCACCATACATTTTCATCTTATGTGCCGAAATCTTAGGACAAATGATCCGAAAAAATGATAATTTACAAGGAATAAAAATACAAGGCAAAGAGTTTCGATTAAGTCAGTATGCCGATGATACTCAGATATTCTTAAACGGGACTGAGGAATCGTTACAAGAAGCTCTATCCATCTTAAACATGTTTTATAAAATGTCAGGCCTTAAAATTAATATTGAGAAAACGAGGGCAGTTTGGGTGGGATCATGTAGTAATTCCGCAAGGCAAATGTGCAGAAATTATAAATTAGACTGGTTGCAAGGACCCTTTAAGGTTTTGGGGGTAACATTTACTACGGAAGTTTTTAATATTTGGGACGCTAATGCAAATGAAATTATCATAAAAATTGAAAATTTGTGTAAACAATGGTCTAAACGGAAACTAACATTACTAGGCAGGATAACAGTCATTAAGTCATTAGCCTTATCAAAATTTAATCACTTGTTTTTAGCGCTACCTAACCCTCCTGGAGAACTTATTAAACAGCTTGAAAAACTATTTTACAAATTTTTATGGAATTCGGGGCCAGATAGGATAAAAAGATCGATTATTATTAAGGATTTAAGGGTTGGTGGATTACGAATGATTAATATCAGTTACTTTATCAAAGCTTTAAAAATTTCTTGGTTGAGAAGGGTTATTCAGAACTCAGAAGATAATTCTTGGTATGCATTGTCTAATATAGATTTTCAGAAGGTTTTCTCTTTCGGTGCAGGGTTTGCAACTCATTATAAACAAAATGTTGATAATCCGTTCTGGAAAGAAATATTGCAGAACTGGGCGGAACTTTGCAGCACAATCAAAATAGAAACAATTTATCAAGTTCTTAACTCGCCATTGTGGTATAATAAAAATTTATTAAATGGGGGAAACTTTTTTATTGCCGATTGGTATGAAAAGGGGTTAAGACAAGTATCAAACCTTATTGATGAGCACGGTAATATTTATTCTTTTGATATCCTGAAAGATATGTATGATTTAAGAGGCACCTTTCTAGATTTTCAAGCACTCATTAGAAAAATTCCTAACGAATGGAAAATTAAAATAAACGATAATAAAATAACTTGTAGTATAAATAGATATAATGTTACCTGTAATTTATATGTGCAACAATTAATAAAAGATAAAAGGGGGTGTAGGAGGTTTTATGACCTGATGGTAGGTGCAAACACAGCGATAACAAACGATAAATGGGATAGGGAGATAGCAAATATAACGGAACAAGATTGGAAAAATTATCATTCAATAATTAAATCATTGAAAGAGGTGAAACTACAAGATTTTCAGTATAAAGTGAATAACAAAATTTTGGTTACAAAGTCATTCCTAAATAGAATAAATAAAATAGATAACAATTTGTGTGAGTACTGTCACCGACAATCAGAAACCATTTATCACTTATTTATAGAGTGTGGAATTGTAAAACAATTTTGGAGAAATTTGAATGCATGGCTAATCGAAATCTCAAACTTATCACTTAATCTAGATGAAAAAAGTATCATGTTCGCATATCAAGATAACAACCAATTAAGAAATTATATATACGTTATTGCTAAACATTATATATATGTAAATAAATTTTCTGGAAAGGAATTGAATGTAGGCACTTTTAAAGAAAAACTTCGGAGAAAATTTCAAAGTGAATGGTATATAGCATATATTAATGACACTATGGGAAGTTTTTTTAGGTAAATGGTCGCATTTATACAACAACTTTAGTAGTTAACCTAGAGTAACAGAGTATATTACCTTAAAGCAGTGTATACACAGAAGAAATGGAATAACATCTCGTTATTCTGTAATAACCCAATATCTCGTTATTCCGTAATAAACTAACCCGCAAGAGGAACCTATATTTTTGCCTAAATCATAACGTATGTTACAGGCTGAAATTGATGTATTATATCATTGTTGCCCTTTGTAGAAGTAAATTGGCAGCTTTATTGACCTGCAAACTACATATTGACCGACGCCAAGCGGAGGGCAGTATGTTGATTCTGTGGGTCGGAAAAAGCTGCATATTTAACGACACAATGGCTTATCAAATAAAAACATAAGTCTCACTTACCTACGTACTTCGTTGTCGTAATGAACACATAGAGGGGCGTATCAGTCTCGCCCACGCATTTACACACACATAGCATTACTGCATGTACACTTTCATCTCCAAGGTCTGACGGGTCATGCATTTGGCCGTAAAACATCATTATATTACCTCTATTAATTAAATTCCAAATAAAATAGAATGTAAGAATGCGCACTAACTTTCTAGCCTAACTAACGACAAACCGTATGTGATTTGCAATACGTCAGCATATTGGTAGCACGAGATATGCCGTAAAACATCTAAGTACTTGGACAGATGGGTTTGAGCAAACAGTGTAGACCCAGACTGGGCTGTACATAATGAGCAGCCTGGTCCGGGTCTACGATGTTTGCTGTGTCACCGGCATCTACACTTTTGTAATATAAGACCAAGTTGTTTTATTTTAAGAATTTCCGAAGGTTAGTTTGGGTGCCCCAGCCTTTTTGATCGATACGGTACATACATGTGTTCAATACAGCGTGACAGCAATATATCTAGTGTTACATTATGGGGGAAATATTGCCCTTGTACAAATATAGGCATATGAATGAGAGAAGTTTACAAATTGTTTCGAAATACAAAATAAGATTCATCTAAATAATAATAATAATAAAATAATAATAATAATAAATACATGTAACAAACCCACCCGTCTAAGTAAAATAATAATTAACGAAATACTTGGCAGCGTGAGAAAGGTACCTTGTACAGTTCGTCTGTCTATGGACTATGCATGGGCATAGGTAATAAGTCTTTTAAAATATGTAATATTATGTCACGATTTTCGACATGTTTTAGTGATGGAACAAATGTTAAAGAAAATAGTAACTTCTCTCTTCTCATGGTGATATAAGTAGAAAAAAAATAAGTATAGACTATGTTTAGAATGCCATGAGTGACTCTCTCTCTCTCTCTCTCTTTCTCTCTCTCTCTCTCTCTCTCCAATAGTGTTATTGTACTATCCTATATATTCACTCTGTAATTGAGTTCTTTTCTTTTTTTTCCTCCTAATTTAAAAATGCTACTGATATATGTATTGATATATTGTAATGTTCTTGAATGATTTCAGAATAAAATTATAAAAAAAAAAAAAAACGTCTGCTTTCTGGAATATAATACCATGTTCTGTGAATTTTGTATGCCAGTGACCCATTTCTGGTTTGATGGATGGATGACGCCATTTTAAGTCCTTTTCAACAGTATTACAAGCTATATCAGGACGATGGAAGGGTACTCCGTTTACAGTAAGAAAAATTTCCGCCTGCATTAGGTATCGAACTCGAACCGCTAATTAGCAGCCTCAGTTTTTACCCATCTGAGTTTCCGAGGCCCCTACGTGTATCACCACCAAGCTGTGTATTTGTACAGTCTGGTCAAAAGGCATACGCAATTTTCTCAAATGCAATGGGCGAAAAAATATCCTATGTATTTATCAAGGTGTAAAAAATCTTTCAAATTGTTTTTGAACTGTTGATAAAAATGTCTGCGAAAATGACGGTAAATTATCCAAAAAAAGGAATACTGTGGGATCCGTTAGAGACGCCCCTGTTATATTTGGACATATGCAAACTATGCAGTCTTTCCATCAGCTTCAAAACGTACGCAATTTACAGTTCGGTGCATAAGCGCAGGCTGTTCTAGGCATGCGCTATTTTGTATATGTCCAAAAATATGTTTTTCATGCGGTAATGATGGCGCCTTATCTATAAAACAGACTGCACACTGACAATAAACATGTCATAGCTGCGGGCGGCGATTAGCCGTTGTGTCGGCAACAGTACCAAGTGTGTCTTAAAAAGATATCTTTATATACAGCGTAAATCCAGGTCAGACACCACAGGATGCGGTATCTGATCAGGGCCGTCACTGTTTGTATCTAAACAGAAATTTCTGAGCAGATCAGATACTCTGACATTCATCGAATATAAAAATAAATGAAACATCCAATAATAAAAACATCGTACACTGTAAAAAAATCCGTAGATTTTACGGTAGAATAACTGGCAACTAGCTGCCAATCTCTTTCCCGTTATATTTACGAGCGTTTGCCTGTAAGACATTGTTGGAAATCACGAAATGGAAGTGTTATGTTAACTGGCCGCACTCGAAAATAACCTTATATTGTTGAAGGGCTATCAGACAAAAAAACGACGCCTGTTCTATTCTGTCCTCCACGGCTTGATGATTCCTGCAACTTTTACGTGTACCCGTTACATAACGGGAAAAAGACTGGCAGTTGGTTGCCAGTTATTCTACCGTAAAATCTACGGAATTGTTTTACAGTGTAAATAAGTCAATAAACGTTAACATGCAGACTTTCTCTTAATTATTGTCAGGTCGAGGGCAGACAAGTAGATATACTAACGTCGGAAAACGTCCGTTCAATCTGGCGGTCCATTTGCCTGAAACCGATCTGTTCACTAAGTGAATGCCTTGATGCCTTAAAACGTGTGCTAGTCTGACGACGGCATATGGAAATTCTTTGCCCGTAAGCCGCTTTTTCATGGAAGAGAAAATTTTAGACCTTGATTCCGGAATTTTTTTTGCGAGGCCTGATCAGGAAATGCGCAGTTCGTTGTTCCATCTGGTGTCTGTATGCTTGATTCCGGATAATGTCAACGCAGTCTGATCAGTAATTTTGTTTTGTGAATTATACATTCTATCGGTGCTAAATGCGCAGGTCAGTTGGAGCGTTATGTACATTCTTAGAAGCGCATGCGTATTTGCACGTTGCTCATGTCATCGCCGATCTTGCGCTAAATATACACAGAAGCCTTATCGTTGGATGGATGACTTGCGGGTTTACGTCCTTTTCAACAGTATTTTAGTCATTTATGGATGATGGGAGGCTGATAACGAATGGCTTTGTGCAATTGAACCCCGTTTACGTTTAAAAAGGTTCTCGCTTCAAGCGGAGATCCCACGCGGGACAGCTAGATCAGCTTTACTGAGCCACCGGGGCTCCAAAAATGTTTTGGATTGGTGTCGTTAGAAAAGGTTTCTCAGGCCATGTACATAAAACAAATACTCGAATCAACCTGCGCGGGCATATACACAAACACATAAAAATGGTTTCAGTTTAAACATTTAAAATTTCAGCATCAAATTTACTCGGAATACAGAATACTTTGATAAGGCTGCGCGGACACGCGGGCTGACCTGTCTCCTTCTGTCTGTAAAAATACTATTTTGTAGCGTGTTATATTTTTGTGTATTACTTATGGCAAGTGTCATAACCTTAAATATTAGGTGTTTGATCTTTATGACCGCTGGATATGAAGTATGGACCTGGGAATTATTGATTTCTTTAGTTACCGTTTTAACGCGAGGTAGTTTTAAACGGTAAATTTCGTTAGCGTCTTTTGTGTCCGAAAATGTTACTGGCAGCAGGCCTGTGCGCGAACATTTGGGCTCCAATGTGGTTGTCCAAATTTTCGCGATGTCTGAATATTTAGGATCAGTGCGACAATACACGGCCGTGTCTGTGATATGAACGGTTCTTGGTCGAGGAGAGGACGGACACTGGACATACACCCGAAGGTGTATGTTATGGGGACTGGGGAACAGCATTATGTTAATTGGACTGAAAAAATAAATCCATGATGATTTTAAGCCGAAAGTGCATCAGTTACTGAACAAGTATTTACTCTCAAAACTAATTTCTGAAACTGAAAAGCAGTAATCAAAATGTATGCTCGAATTTATTGTCAGAGGATACAGCGCATGCATGCAAGATGCAGGCCGGTGTGTTCACCCGTAGCTAGTGTATGTCTATAGACAAGATTTTTCTCTCGCCGCAGCCTCTCATATTATATATACGAAAACGTAGATGCTGCCTGAGGGCTCTTTTGTTTGAAATCTGCGAACAATGTAGTTTTTATATGGACTCTTTTATTTTGGTCCAATAATCTACAGCAATTGTCATAAAGTCTGCTTATCATTACTGGGAAATCCGTCCGTCTGTCACGCCTAAAACAACGTTTGTATAATCAACTCCTCCTACAGTTTTTAAGCAATCAATCTGAAATTTGGCATAAATGTTGCGGACATATTGAAGATGTGCACCTGCCTTTTGAAAAACAGAAAAAGGAACCTAGTATGAGTAGGGCGACTTTTGAGGCCTCCATTCAATTGTACTTAAAATTACATGGTTCCTGTTGTGCTCACCATCTGAGTGAACCCAGCAGGCACATTACATAGAAAGGACGTCGTACTAACGTCGATGCGACGAAATGACGTCGCGCCAACGTTAATGCGACGTCATTCTGACGTCATGTGCCCGCTGGGAACAGGTTCATACAGAAATAATATGTTTCTTCTTCGTGAATCCCCAGAATAACATGATTTCAGATATACCTGTGTTGTTTCAATAATTTTAGAAAAGCTGTGTTTAAAAGGGTTTCTTTTAATGATATAAGATAGTTAATACAGCTTTACAGAACACTTGATAATAGGTTTTTGGGGGCACACTTCTAAGTGGCACAGCACTGCTAACAAATGAAGACAAAATCATGGCCTTTTCAAACGGTTGTGGCTATTGCAGAATGTTAAGGTTGTATAATAAACTCCGTCCACAGTTTTTAGGCTATCAATTTGAAACTGTGCACAGATATTCTAGAGATATTGAAGATATGTATGTGCTTTTTGGAGAGGGGATAATCAATTTTTATAACATTTCGGCCTTTTCAAACGTAGATTTTGTTTCGGTTTTGGCTAATACAGTATGATAAGATTGTATAATCCCGCACTCCTTTCACAGTTTGCTAGCAATAAGGTCGCGTTTACACGACCAAAGTTTCTATGACAAAGTAGGTTTGTCACAGAAAAAATTGCTCGTGTAAATGCCAAAATATGACAATGTTTCTTTGACAAATATATATGGTACAGTGCTTCGATAAATTAAATTTGTCCGTGTAAATGGAGAACTTTGCTAAAGAACATTGCTACAAGCGTGGAAAATGTGACAAAGATTTTGTTTCATCGCTGCAGGAGATTTTGACAAAATTTAATAATGTTTGGTCGTGTGAACACTGCAGCAAATATTTCATTGCCAACATTTCTGTGACAAAGATTCTATGGCATATTTTCTTTAACAAATAATTTGCTCCGTGTAAACGCAAAATGTTTGTCATACTTTCTTTGTTAAAATTTCTGTGACACAGAAACTTCGCTCGTGTGAACGCGGCCTTAAGAATATAAAGAATGAATAGACACGGGGGCATAATCTGTGTCTTACAAACACAATTTTCTAGTTGCAAATATGAGCCGCGTCACGAGAAAACCAACAATGTGGTTGTGCGCCCAGCGCAGACTCAGATCAGCCTGGGCATCCGCCCAGTCTGATCAGAGTCTTCGCTGACCGCATGGAGGTAGCCTAGACCCTTAGCGACCCTTTGAGCTCTTAACGAAGAGTCTGGTCAAACTGGGCAGGTGCCCAGGCTGATCTGAGTCTGCGCTGGGCGTACAACCACATTGTTGGTTTTGTCGTGTCGCAGCTCATATGTTATTATCGAATTAAGGCTGGATGCGCATGCTGACCATTGCCTGTACAGTTAGCGTATGTGATGATGCTACTTTTGATGGTACGGCTCAAATATATCCTACCGCTTCAGCGTGATGACAAGTATTTTATGGCCCTGATATGTCTCGACATATTTCCTTTGAGGGGATTAGGATTGGCGAATAAACAAGATTCCTTGTGTTAGCGGTTTCAAGCAAAACGGTGCCTTACAGCCTATATTTTCTACGAATATAGACATATGCAAGTGAATTGTCGCTGATACACTGTTTATACGAACAAAGTAGACTCTGCTCATATTGCACGGACAAAAAGGCTTCTATGAGTCAATTTTCGCACAAGACATACGCTTTGCGTTTTTTTTGCACACGGTGAGCCTATATAAAGGGATTTCCCCAGGTACATATAGACAATTATTTACAAGGTTAAAGGACTATGAGTAAATGGCTTAAACGCCAACAACATTAGGCACAGCGAAGCAGACCCACTCTGCTGCCACTGCGGGGGCATAGAGGTCACTGACCACTATTTTCTACATTGCCCGACTCATACTGCGACAAGAAACAACTTAATAACTGCTCTCCAGAACACCCCATACACCGGGAGCTTGGCCACTAAAGCTTTGTTAACTGCCCAAGATCAGGAGATACTAAATGTCGTCTTCCAATATATTGAGGACACGGGCTACACAAAAATAATATAAAATAAAAACCTTTGGAAACAAAATCTATGGATTAAAGGTTAACAGGAAACAAAGAAGTAAATAAGAGAAACAGAGATTCAGTTTACCAGCGAAATAGTGTTGGCATTCGGACAAAAACGATCCTTGCAGGCCAAGCCTCTATTTAACTTGTTCTTATCATTATTATTATAATTATCGTCATCGTTATCATAATTTTTTATACTGTATACTATAACCACCCACCCCTATATGCGTTACCTCCCGCCACTTTCCGTCATCTCTGCCGAAACATACCGAAAATTTGACTCAAAAACATGCGAAATGCGCTCAAAACGGGGCGCGGCCTGAGAAAAACGGCCCATAGCCAGCTAAACATATATTCAACCACGGGAAAAATATCACAAAACCTCTTTTTGACACCCAAACATACCAACTCACGAGAAAAATCTAGAAAAAAAAGAAAAAAAAATTCACCATTTTTCATTACCCCGGCCAATACCCCGGGA
Source organism: Ctena decussata (assembly GCA_963989385.1). Taxonomy (NCBI): domain Eukaryota; kingdom Metazoa; phylum Mollusca; class Bivalvia; order Lucinida; family Lucinidae; genus Ctena; species Ctena decussata. Next base: position 55,107,656 of record OZ022511.1, on the reverse strand, counting down.
GCTTATTTGGACCAAAATACATAACACAAAAACAGCGATATTTGAAATAGGGCGGATAGGACGGAAGGAGGGTGTGAAGGGACGCTGAACTAAATAAGATAAACCTCTATACGATCTACCTACTTGCCCGAAATACCCCACCCACCCATACTTAGTTTTTTTTTGTTTTTTTTTTTAGCCCAAGCGCTCCCCACCCAACTCAGCCCCGAGGGGCGGGGAACAGGAAACCGCCCACACTGGCCGACACTGTCTGGTTGCAATGCCATGGCATTAGCACTTCTGGGCGTCGACAGTAGCTCACGGCAACTGATAACCCGCCGCCCAAGCGGCTCCTTCTCGCCCCCATTTTTTTTATCTTCCTTTCTCACTTTTCTTCTCTCTCTCATTTCCCTCCCCTCTCTCTCATTTACATATCCGTTATTATCATAATTACTTTATTAATAAGTAATTAAGGCCTCATACTTTTCAGGCTTCTGCAGGATTTCAGGCTTTCATATCTTGAATTTTACTTGATTTCAGGCTTTGATTTTTAAGTTTTCAGTGTTTTTCTGCTTAAAAAGGGCTATTTTAGGCTGCGAAAGCAGGCATTTCAGGCTTGGAAAAGCTTTGTCGGTATGAGGCCTGATTAATACTAAATATACGCAGGGAAATGGGCCTGCTAGCGGAGGACGGCACTGTCTGGTTGCAACGAAATGGTCGTTAGCACTTCTGTGAGTGCCGAGCCGAAACTACAGGCCCAAAAAACGATAACCAACACAGAGTTGTATCACTATTATATCCTTACCACCATTAGCTAACGCAGATTCATAAGACAATGATGTAGACAGGGACCTGCTGGTGGAGGGCGGCACTGTCTGGTTGCAACGAACTGGTCGTTAGCACTTCTGTGGGTGCCGCACCGAAGCTACGGGTCCCACCAATCGAAGTAAAATAAATGGTTTAAACAGGAAGAATAAGACAATGACCCAGCGAGCGAAAGAGGGCAGTATCTGGTTGCAGCGCACTGGGCGTTAGCACTTCAATGGGTGTCCCCCGGAGCCGCTGGGTCTTTAAGCTACGATCAAAAAACTCTCTGAATGTACACATATTCTGGTAAACACCAAAGATACTCAGGGGGATAGACAGGACTATGACGCGCGCATGACCCCCTGAGGGCCACTGAGGTTACAAGCCCTGTACGCGTCCTGACACTCAACATGCACGAGCCGGTCTGAAACAAGTAAGGATTCGTACGGCAACATAAACAATACGTAACAACATCCAAAATCCTAAACTGCTTGGACATAACTTTTCGATTTTCGGTTTTGGCAAGACTTTAGGAAAAACAGCCGCACGAATAGTAGAAAAGTGATTATTAAGAAAGGAATTAGCACGTGAACAAAAACACAACCCTCCCTATAACAACGGGGAGGGATACTAAATACATTAATCAAGGGAAATCAGGGCGCCCGCAGGGCCAACCGTGTCCTCAAAGCAAAGCAAAAAACACAAACATGTAGGTAGAAGTAGGAATAGCATAATAAAAACAAATGACATACGCATATGCGTATGTGCACAAGTGCGGATACGCATATGCGTGTGAGAAAAAAACTCCAAATACGCAGAAAAATAAAATAAATAAAAAAAAATATATACGGGTATGTCCATGTGCGTGTGTGTGTGTATGTATATATAGACACATGCATGCATATATGTGTATATACCAAAAAAAATAGGTAGACGCACATGTAGGACAAGCATGGCATGTACACGGACAATCGAACAACGAAGATGACGAAACGACAAATCAACTACTACCGACAACCGACAAAGAAAAAACTCTCTTAAACCAAGTTATTAATGGTCCTGATCTTTTTAATATCGACGATAAACAATGCTAAAGTATCACTTCTTTACTTCTACAACACAACCGCTGCAACCAATGACAACCTCACCACCACCGACGCCGACAAACACAACAGATCGACATCGACAACTCAAACAACGCATCAACCGACGACACCAAAAGATAACAACAACGACAAGACTCCACAACTACAACGACAACGCTTCCACAAAGACCCGACCGACGATGGAACCCACGTACTGAAGACCCGACGAACGGTCTCGGATACCCCAGGGTGGATATGATGCTCTCGTGGCTGTTAGCCCTGGTGGACCATCCGTGACGACTAATTGAAAAAACAACAACAACATATAGACAATTGATGTAAACATGCAGAATGAAACAAAAAGTAGCTTTAACAATGTGCTCGGGTGTTTGCAGAAGCGTTTTGGCTCGTTTCTCAAGCAAGGATTCGCTCAAATTAGATGGCAACGGCTACATTAAAAAAAACGCTAAAGTGAACTAGAAAAACTCGTCGCCGGGCCGCGTAGCGCAGTCGGCAGGACACCTCTGGCCACATACTTTCGTTTCTTCTTCCGCTGATTCAAGAAAGGCAGTTGGCAGTTACTGGCGAAAGTATCTGCACTTAGTACTGGTTTACCGCTTAGAAGGTCTAAGCCTGCCCAGGAATAGTGTGGTTAGGTTAATTGACCATCCCGACATGACCTTAGCTGTTTACCGTGGACATTAAACATCAAATCAACCAACCAACCAACCAAAAACTCATCAACTTACAATTCTGGCAAATTGATTATCGTAAATTTTCAAGTTCTCCCCGTCTCCATATGACCTCGTTGTTGGTGGGACGTTAAACCTGAGTTCACTCACTCACTCAATTCAAGTTCTTGTAATGATAATTTATCACTAGCTTAGCGCGGCCCCAGACTTTATCGAAGGAAGCATATTCAATCTGAATGCATGCACCTCCATGAGAGACCCCTCTTACATTGAATTTGCCCCTTCCGCCATTTTTTACAAAGGGGAACAACTTCTGTGACTCCTTCAAGATTTCACTGGAATCCTTTATTAAAAGGGCCTGCTCTTAAACGATAGCATTTGCTCCTGGAGTAGATACCTAGAGGAGCAAATTCTTTTAACAGCTGCTCTTAAACGAAGTATTTGCTCCTGGAGGAGCGAATTCTTTCCTTTAAGAGTTTACCTTCATTGAGAATGGCGGCAGAGAGGTGATATCTCTTAAAAGTGTACCCAATTCACCTTACGCAAGATATAAGTATGTTGAAGCCTGTGACTCCAGGCCTCCTTCAAGCTGCGCCCCTGATTATAATTACTATTATTATTATTAATTATTTTTTTCCATTACAAAAATCTGTCTTATGAAAAAGCTGTTATGTTTCCGTTGGATGCTTCAAGCAACTGATACGACTGAGGAAAAGGAATTCTATAATCTTTCGACGGTTTCAAGAAAATCGCTGCAAGGGGGGGGGTGGGGGGGGGTGAAATATTTGACTCTAAATTTTGACTTGCTTACAAGATCAGAAAAATAGAAAGTATAATCGATAGGAGACATATTTAGCTTCACAATATATGACATTTATTTTTCTCATGACGTACGAGGTCACGGCGCAGGGATGACCCTACCAAGAAAAGTGCGCATGGACTTGTTCCTTTTTATGCCCCGGGACGACAGTCAGGGGGAATTAGGAGTTGCTCCTGACCGTCTGTCCGTTCCGTCTGTCTGTCCGTCCGTTTGGCACACTCTACGATATACATAGAGTTTGTGTAATCAACTCCTCTCACAGTTTGTAAAGGATCTTTTTCAAACTTTGCGTATATATATGTATTATGGACAAACTGAAGATGTATATGTGGGTTTTAACAGAGCTGGAATAAATTTTGACAGAAGTACGGCCTTTTAAATTAGTCATTTCAGGCAATTTTTGCATTGTGGGGTATAGAGTTTGTGTATTCAACTCCTTCCACAGTAAAATTTGACACTTTTATGGCTTTTCGAACTTAGTCATTTTAGGCGATATTTTGCATTTTATGGTATAGAGTTTGTGTAATCAACTCCTTTCACAGTTTTCAATGGATCTTTTTTAAACTTTGCTTACATATAATGCTGATATATTGAAGATGTGCATGTGGGTTTTTGCTGGAGCTAGAAATAATTTTGACAGAAAATGGCCGTCTCAACTTAGTCATTTTATTCACTTTTTTGCATTGTAAGGTATGGCGTTTGTGCAGGTAAGAATTTTTTCCAGCGGTAATATTTTGTTCAAAATTTAGCATTATAACATTGCCCCCCCCCCCCCCCCCCCCCAAATGACAGCCAGGCTAGAGGTAAAGTGCGTTGAAGCAATATTTGTTGATAATGGGCAATTCAGTGATGTGCACTGCCCTATGACAGGCGCTACACGGGGACATCATTCGTGTCTTACAGACACATTTTTTCTCTTTTTTTTTTTTTTTTGATTTTGCTACAGATCTTTCCCTCTTTTTTTCTCTTTTTCTCTTCTTATAAGATCAGTAAGATCAGTAGGGCGGTAACAAAAAGTTATGGTAAAATTAATATCTTAAAAAAATCCTTCAAGAGCAGAGAATACATACAGAAAAAGGAACATGGGCCAGACTACGTAGTTTCGGCTAATAAAGCCTCGCCAGTGACCCTGACAATATCTGGTACGAAACCAGAAGAAAAGCATACTGTAGTTTCTTAATTTTAATTGGGCAGTCGATTCAAAGACTGATTAGTGTTAAAAGGATCCAAATAATATAAAAGATGATGATCTAGAATAATGGTCTAAATCGATCTCAAATTTTAGATTTCTCTGAATTTATCCTCTGATCTCAAACGATGTAAATGAAATATAATCAGCACTATGGATGATGTACGGGGAGACGTTTTACGGCCTCCACACGGCACAACACCAGCTGCAGTGAGGTAAAATTAAAGGAAAGGTCTAGTGCCAGTCGACTGGCAATAGCCATTTAACGTTAAAATCGCTATTGCCAGTCGACTGGCAATAGCCATTTCACGTCAAAATGGCTATTACCAGTCGACTGGCAATAGTGATTTTAACGTAAAATGGCTATTGCCAGTCGACTGGTAATAGCGATTTTAATGTAAAATGGCTATTACCAGTCGACTGGCAATAGCGATTTTGTCGTGAAATCGCTATTGCCAGTTATTTTTTTTTTTTTTTTTTTTTAGTTTTTCTTCCCATTTCTTAAGAATAAATTTGAAGCTGAAGAAGTTGCATCCCATTTGAAGTTTAAAGCTGCTTAGTGAGTGTTCCTTACTTCAAAGATATTTTACTTCTGCGAAATAACCAATTTATTCATTTTATTTCATTTTTGCTTAGTAAGGAATTGTGGCAATATGCTTATTAAGGAGCTCCGGTAGCTCAGTATGTTAAGCACAGGCCTGCTACGGTAGCGGTCTGGGTTAAATCCCGATAGAGGGGAAATTCTTTCAAACGCCAAAGAGGTTCCTTAGAAGACAGCTTTTTATTAGCACCTGTTTTCGGATCGTTATGACTCAAATATTGCTGAAGGAGGCGTAAAACTGCAAGTGATACATTAGTCTGAGTCTCGGTAACTCAGTGGATTAAGCGCTATCATGCTGAACTAGCGGTCACTGGTTCGATTCCCGATGGAGATGGAAATATTTTTTCAACCGTAAACAGGTTCCATTGCGTCACTTCACTATCACCCTCCCATCTTCCTTATATGACTGAGCCCCGGTAACTCAGTGGGCTAAGCGCTAGCCTACTGATCTAGCGGACCCGGGTTCGAGCCCCGCTTGAGATGTAAACGGGATTCCACTGTACACAGCCTTTCATTATCACCCTCCCATCGTCTTTTTGAAAAGACGTAAAGTCGCAAGTCATCCATCCATCCTTCTATGACTGAAACACTGTTGAAACAGATAACTGTTAAAGTGATTGGGAGGCATAACATACCGAAATTAGAACGAGCCTCCATGCCAAGTGGTTAAATGGGTTGATGATCAGATCATTATTACCGCTATGGGTTCGAGCCTTTCTCGAAGAACAGATCTGCTCAGGGAACTTCTTTGCATAGAATAGGCCTGAGATATTTTTGAAAGGCTCGTAAAACCCAACAGCAGCCTCAATCACTTTTGAATTTGCTCCCATGTGTAAAGATGAACAAAAACAGCAACATCATCATATTCAAATAAGATTTATTTTATTCAATTCTAATTTCAATTTTAATGAATAATGCAATAAAAAAAAACTTCCTTTCCAGTATACTCGTAGATTTCAAATTTCAACACAGTAGGCATGGTAGGAGCGAGTTAAGTAATTAGACTTAAGAAAAGTCTAAACCTATATTCGGCAGTGCAGATGGTTGGTGAGCCATATGCATGCTGCTGCATTAATGAGGGTGCAACAATAGATACAAAGTAGAAACATTCACAAGCATTGCTTGCTAATAAGTAGCGTTTACCCTTTTTGGACCAAAACTTAAACTAACTGGCAATAGCGATTTTACATTAAAATCGCTGCTGCCAGTCGACTGGCAATAGCGATTATACGTTGAAATCGCTATTGCCAGTCGACTGGCAATAGCGATTTCAACGTAAAATCGCTATTACCAGTCGACTGGCAATAGCCGTAAAATCGCTACTGCCAGTTGACTGGCAATAGCCACTCCGAAAATTAAAATCTTAAAAAAATCCTTCAAGAGCAGAGAATATATACAGAAAAAGGAACATGGGCCAGACTACGTAGTTTCGGCTAATAAAGCCTCGTCAGTGACCCTGATAATATCTGGTACGAAACCAGAAGAAAAGCATACTGTAGTTTCTTAATTTTAATTGGGCAGTCGATTCAAAGACTGATTAGTGTTAAGCCGAATTTCAGTAGTGAATTTTTCAAGATTTTTTCGTATTTTGAAAGCGTCTAGTATCCTCACAGTATGTACTTAGAGCGTGCAAGGCCATGTCTCTAGCATATACAGAGAAATAAGCATCAATAAGGTGCATAGATAAATGAGGTGTGAGGGTCGCTCAAAATGTCATAGCAGCTGTCGAAAGGATAAGCAGTTGGCTTTCATTCTACTTCCATTATATATATTGCATATGAAACATCCCAGCGGGCACATGACGTCTAAATGACGACGTACATGACGTCAATGCGACGCGATGACGTCATATTGACGTTTGTACGACGTCATTTGACGTCATGCGCCTGCTGGGATAATGCTTAGCCAAAAATGTGTTTCTAATTGATAAATCTCAGTAACGATTCACGTTGACACAGTCGCCTGATGGATTTACCGCAGATGTCTTCGGCCCGATTTCATGAGAACGGAATTACTTAGTAATTCTTTTATGTAACCTAGCCGATTTCAAGTTAAAATTTAAAAGGTTGGATGATTTGAGCCGCGACACGAGAAAACCAACAAAGTGGCATGTGCGCCCAGTGACGACTCATATCAGCCTTGGCATCCGCCCAGTCTCACAAGGGTCTTCGCTGTCTGCATGGAGCTAGCTTAGACCCGTAGCTACCCTGTAAGCGCACAGCGGATGCCCAGGCTGATCTGAGTCTGTGCTGAGCGCACATACCACTTTGTTGGTTTTCTCGTGTCGCAGCTCATTTGATCAGTTTTATTGCATTACCACTTCGTATATTCGAATGCAATTAGATCCGCTTCTCGCTAGTAACGACGCGATCCGAGCCAGATTGTTTTTATGGGGAATCTTTGATAACCGAGAGGTCAGTTCGATGATCCGACCGCCCCCTAGCTATGCAGGATGGCTCCGAATATGAATGGATGCACTTTATAAAGTGAAAGCAACTATTTTGCATTTTTTGCACTTCCCTGTGGGGTCAACTCTTAAGGAAAGAACTTGCTCCACTATGCTGTTGTTATTTTTGTTCTCTGTTCCCTTAAAGGGCTACTGCACTGTTTTTTTCACTATTTCCAGAAATATTCCCAATTAACAGATATTTATGAGAGAAACAGATTGCTGAAAACCCCATCGAAAAATTCCTACCCAAACTGTATTTATTGACAATTAAAGATTATGCAAATTAGATTTTAAGCCCCGCCCACTTTTTCTTTTCTACAACTTAACTTGCATAATGTGATTTGGATTCCAGTTATTATTACCATATTCTGATGCAAAATATTCAAACTTTTTTCATATGATAATGTAACTTGTCTCACTAAATCTATTTTAAGGGAAAAAAGTGTAAACATTTTTTTCAAAATAATTTTTTTTAAAATTTTAAATTATATGAATGACTTAAATGACGTCATAAGAGTCCTTGCATATTTTTCAGCTAATTAAAATTTAAATTGCTTATAACTTTTTAACCATTTGGAATTTTTCTTTGCCGTTTTCGAGATTCTTTTAGACAAAACAATACCAGTTATTTCTAGTGATTTCAATGCATGTTGAAAAACAGTACAGTAGCCCTTTAACGACGTGCTCCAGTGGGGTTCAACGAAACGAATCTATATATAGTTGCACTTGCACCGAAGGCTGTCCTTTGTCTAATCGTCTGTCATCTTTCCAGTTAGTCAGTCTTGCCCAACCAACAATTTGCCGGGCCGCGTAGCGCAGCCGATAGCCCGTCTGATTCTAGAGCCAGAGGTCCCGGGTTCGATACCCAGTCAGGCCACTTACTTTCGTTTCTCTCTCCACTGGATCAAGAAGGACAGTTGTCAGTTACTGGCGAAAGTATGTGCACTTAGTACTGGTTAACCGCTAAGGAGCTCTAAACCTGCCTAAAAATAGTGTGGTTAGGTTGTGACAACATGCCGATCAGAGTCCAGGAAGACGAAGCGCGTCCTAGAAAAGAGACCCCAGCAGAACGGTACCACAGGCCAAACCCGCCAAAACGAACTCTGGACCACCAACGAGGAAACACGCAGGCGCTAGTAAGGTTATATGGGTTCTTTACAGGGAACCCTTCAATGTGCAAGTCTTAAAGTGTGCCCCAACTCGTCTCCTATGATTTGGCTACCGGGTGGGGGTCCCTTATATTATCTCTGTTCCTAAGTGAGGCTGAGAGACAGTTAAACATAGGTTTCCATTTTTCTCCTTTTAATAGTTACACTCATTTCAATATTTTTATCACCATGGTGAAGTTTGAATTTTGTACTTCCCCGTCAAAAAGGCACTAGTTGTAGCACGGATGAGAAACTCCATAAACGGAGCCAAGGGCTCTGATAAGGAAATGTTACGGCGGCCTCCGACTCCGACTATACAGGCTGAAAATTGGATGGTGAAAAGGTAAGTTCCACATTTCATGGTATAAATTTATTTCAAAGTCGTGAAACCTCATAAAAGGAGATTAAAGTTCAATGCTCTGGTCTTTTAACTTCTTTTCTAGGCTAAAGTACAAAAGGTTCGCGAACATCTCGTACAAAGAATACATAACAGTTGAGGATGTTCGCAGAAAGTGCCAAGCCGCCATCGGAAAACATGGTGAGCTCCTGACCATGGTCAAAATACGGAATCCGGGGTGGGTTGGCCACATTTCTATGTCTTCTGGCTAAGCATAGACAATCCTGCATGGCAGAAGAAGAGGCAGACAAACGAAATCAACATTAAAGGATGGGCAGAGCTCTAAGGAAGCTGAAAACAGGACCAGGTAGAGATAGATCGTTGCAACGTCATATCTGACGTCCCAACGACCTGGCTTGGTTATTGAACATCATAGAATAGAATTATCAGGACTCAGCGGAGACTTCTAGAAGCAGTCTGATCTAGGTTTACACTTTTTTGGACAAGCACTCTTCCATCCCAATCTTTAAAGTTAATAGGGTCTTGGTAGACTCTGAATCCAGAATTTTATGATGAGCAAATCTGCGCACATGTCGTCTGGGCAACGCAGTTTACTTATAGTCTCTTGTAATATTGAGTTATTGCCTGAGCCCTAACTAGGCTAAGCATTGCTCAAGCTTTCCGGAGCATGTACTCTCCACATATTCTTTCAACGACGTGGCACGAATAAACCTTAGCCAGTTTATGCATCTGTTTGGCTTGGACCGCCAAATTCTTGTCCTTTCCAGAAAGTATATAGCAGAAAACGAATGTCTTCATGCACACGCTGGTCTACGTTTTCGTTGATGGCACGTCTTTGTCATAGTAGCTACTATTAAAGGCCGCATTGCTCTATCAGTAGAAAATAGTTTAGCATGAGGTATCGCTGCAAGCTTCTATAGTTTCTTCATTGTAAATGACCATGATTTGCCACTTTAAACAAATAAAACATCCTTGAGTTTCACATGTAAAAGGTCTGAAAACATACTTTGGTCATTTTAGTTGGATCTCTGTCAATTTCATTATGCTGAATAAAATGGTAAAAATACAATGTACAGGCATGGAGCCCGTATCACTATCCCGTCTATGTTTATGTAGCACTGCTAGACGGGAAACCAGAACAGGAAATTGTCTTTTGTTCAGGAATTTGTAATTTTTCAAAAAGTTGGTTTCTCTACTTTTTGCCAGTTATGTGACTCAATATACGCACATCAACCCTTATTTTGAGGCCGGGCCGCGTAGCGCAGTCGGTAGGGCACCTGACTCGTAAGTCAGAGGTCCTGGGTTCGAAACCCGGTCTGGCCACATACTTTTGTTTCTCCTTCCGCTGATTCAAGAAGGGCAGTTGTCAGTTACTGGCGAAGGTATGTGCACTTAGTACTGGTTAACGGCTTAGGAGGTCTAAGTCTGCCCAGGAATTATAGTGTGGCTAGGTTAACTGACCATCCCGACATGACCTTAGCTGTTTACCGTGGACATTAAGCATCAAATCAACCAACCAACCAACCAAAAACTCATCAACTTACAATTCTGGCAAATTGATTATCGTAAATATTCAAGTTCTCCCCGTCTCCATATGACCTCGTTGTTGGTGGGACGTTACCATAGCTGTTTACCGAGGACGTTAAACATCAAATCAAACAATCAACCCTTATTCATCACCAAACCGCTTTTTACTTCGATTTGAGTTTATGCGTTTTTACCACTGATAGGACAATTGAGACTTTAAAGTTCCCATAGTTCAATCAGTCGAAAAATCGTCCCAACGCAAATCATTACCAAAAGTGCTTCAACATCCAGGTTTGGTGATAAAATGTTTTCTTTTCAGTGCATCTTAATGCACAAAACGTTTCAGACAGACAGACAGACAGATAGATAGATAGATAGATAGATAGATAGATAGATAGATAGATAGATAGATAGATAATGAACTTAGAAGCTAAAAATGTCTCACGTGGCCATGTCTCGAAATCAGATTTATCACACAGATACAAAAATTTAGACTACCTTAGAAGCAATCTGCATGTTTGAGAAACCTGAGCTTCCAGCGTCTTTATCCTGCCCAGTGGTCCTATAAAGTTTTTTTCTGGTCTGATAACTTTATCAACCCGTTAGAAACACCCAGGACATCGCGTGAGATACTTCGACGTTAAAATGCTGAGTGCGATGTGGACGGACACACGGCGCCAAGTGTGTGCGACTATGGTTACGTACCGTTGAGCCACTTGGGTAACGTCGATAAGAGAATTGAACTGAACTGAACTGAACAAAACAGAAAAAAAATTCCATCCTTTCAGAGATTATATCTCTATTTTAAATCCATCATAAACATAAAGTTTGACCACTGAATTTTGTCGCACCTGCTTTAGGAAGATGGGATATAGGTTTCCGGGTTTCCGCCGTCCGTCATTCCGTCCGTCCGCCAGTCATTCCGTTCACATTTATGTTCCCTGGCGTTAAAATTTACGTTAACCCTAGCGTTAAAATCTATCTAATTTCTCCAAAACCACTGACCAATGGTTCTCAAATTTTATATAAAACATGACCAGACCGCAACACTTCAGGACGATAAAATTTAGCCAGGTCGAGAATCCAAGATGTCCGCCATTGCAACAAATTTCCGTTCACATTTACGTTAACCCTGGCGTTAAAGTCTATTTAATTAATTTCTCCAAAACCATGACAGCCATGGTTCTCAAGTTTCATATGAAGCATAATCAGACTGCAGCACTTTAGAATGGTAAAATTCAGCCAGGGTGAGAATCTAAGATGGCCATCATTGCAACTAAAACGTTCACATTTACTTTAACCCTGGCGTTAAAGTCTGTTTAACTTATTTTTTCCAAAACCACTGCACCCATAGTTCTCCAATTTCATACCGAGTATGTCCAGACTGCAACACGTCAGAATGGTAAATTCAGCCAGGTCGAGAATCCAAGATGACCACCATTACTAAATATGGCAAAAACAACAAAGTCAGCTTCTATTCCAGAACCTCTTGGTATATTCCGTTGAAATATTGCATGGAAGAACAGTGGGCCATGACCTCTGCTTCTGTGGAAGTGCAATGCAGGTGCGACATAGCATTCCGAGGAATTCTTGTCTTAACTAGATCACAAGGAACACGTTGGTGTCAAAATTAATATGAAATGGCTGAATGTTTTGTTTCACACCAAAACGGCAACCACTACAAGATTGGGTGGCCGGAAAACATTTCAGCTGGCGCAACAATGCTGTATGATTTTGCTAACCAGCCCCGGATCCAGGGGTTGGGCTCTGGGGCTTCAGCCCCGCCACCTGGACCCGGTAAGATTAAAATATATGTTGTGAGATCTCATTAGAATCGCCTCGGTGTGGCGATTCTAAAGACACCAAAAACACGCAAAAAGACACCAAAAACTCTCATCAAATGGATCCCTTATTATGTCATATATTTTCAAGCCTCACCTCCGCCCAAACAATATGTTCTATGAAAGGGTTATCCCTTGGAAGCAAGGATCACACAAAAGAACTGAAAACTGTCGAGTGTACAAGTTTTCTGGGCCAGACTAGCCAGTTTCGGCCAATTAGGCCTCATCAGTGACCCTCAAATATTTTCAAAGTTCTACAATGGAATCAGTGAACCCTTTCCCTCCCACTTCCCAAATATATCTCGGCTCTCGGCACCTCTCAGCCCCGCCAGTTATCAGTCATCCAGAGCCCCACTAGTATCCGGGCCTGTCTAACACTTATCAGCCTGCCTCGTTTCGTTAGATAATTATCGTCAGATGTTGACTCTTTTCATGAGTCAATATTACAATCACACTCGGATGCCGCTGCTGTTGTATTTTCTAGATTCCCTATGAGGCCTAGGCTTTCAGAAGTAGCATTGTTGATGTCGTTTTGTTGCTCTACGTCCACGGTAAACTGCTATGGTCAAGTCGGGACGGTCAGTTACCCTAACCACACTATTCCTGGGCAGGCTTAGACCCCCTTAGCGGCTTGCCAGTACTACGTGCACATACTTTCGCTATTAACTGACAACTGCCTTGAATCAGCAGAAGGAGAAACGAAAGCATATGGCTGGACAGGGTATCGAACCTGGGACCTCTGGCTCTTGAGTCGGACGTGCTACCGACTGCGCTACGCGGCCCGGCTTCAGCAGTAGCAAGTTTCCACAACTTCAAACATGCTTATAGTTGTTTCTGTACATGTTATTTTTCTAGCTAGAATCTATATGATGATAAACAGATAATAGCATGTTTTTGTTATCATCCGATTTCCCAGCCCTCGGCCAATATCGGACCTCGAGAAAGCCCTCGGCCCGATACTGGAACTCGGGCTGAGAAACAGGTGATAACGAAAAAAAAATATAAATAAATAACATGTAATAATCTCCATTTATCAGTGTTGCAAGTAGGACGTTTTTAAGGTGTGCATAGTTTAAACCTTAGAATGAAATGGATTAGAATGGAATGGAATAGAATGCATGAGATAATGTACATTCTGTTGTCTACAACAATTTGCTCTTTGAGCTCTGAATTGTGCTCTTTCATAAAAGAATTTGCTTCCCCGGAGGGAGAAAATTGTTTCTTATAAGACTATCATCCCTATCAATGGAATAGAGTGGAGGAGAGTCTCCCTGCCTGTCCATTTCACTCCTCCATTCAGTGAAATGGACACGCATAGAGACTCTCCTCCATAGGAATGCTAGTCTTAAAAGAAACAATTTTCTCCCTCAGAGGAAGCAAATTCTTTTATGTAAGAGCACCATTCAAGGCTCATAGAGCAATTGTAGATTCCACTCCAAATTACTCCATGTTTTAAACTATGCCCTGATTATTAAAGGGAATTCTCTGTAACCTCCAATTCCCGGTTGACCGATTTCGTCAATGTCATATATAAAGATAGATAAGATTACGAAAAAACTTTCTTCCTTCCTATATATACTGCTACAGCATTATGAGCAGGTGTACTTTTGTGCACTCCAGTGTTGCACGAAGAAAAGCCTACATATAGCCATGTAGCTATATAGTAGGGATGTGCGGGGGTAACGTCGATATGAGAATTGAAATATTATGGTAGTAGGGATGTTTAACCTTCATAGGGGGCCTCCAGTTAACGTACCAATCCGAAGGACGGCATAGGTGCGGGGGTAACGTCGATATGAGAATTGAAATATGATGGTAGTAGGGATGTTTAACCTGCATAGGGGGCCTCCAGTTAACGTACCGATCCGAAGGACGGCATACTTATGACTTGCGAGTTTACATCCGTTTCAACAGTAATCCAGTTATATCAGGACAATGCGACGGTGATAATGAAAGGCTGTGTCAAAATGGAACCACGTTTACGATGGGAACGTTCTCGCCTCAAGCGAGGCTCGAACCCGATCTGCTAGATCAGTAGACCTGCGCTTAACCAACTGAGCTATCGGGACTCCTCGGACATAGGAAGACTTTGTCCTGGGCGGGGATCGAAGCCACGACCCTATGGCTTCACAGACAAGTTCACTAACCACTGAGCCACCGCGCTGTAAAACATTAAGACTAAGCCGCGACACGAGAAAATCAACGAAGTGGTTGTGCGCCCAGCGCAGACTCAGATCAGCCTGGGCATCCGCATAGTCTTAGCAGAGTATTTCCTAAGCGCTTAAAGGGTAGATAACGGTCTAAGCTACCTTCATGCGAACAGCAAAGATGCCCAGGCTGATCGGAGTCAGCGCTGGGCTTACACACACGCACCCAATGCACTTGGCCACTTGCTTTACCTGTGAATCGAAACGGGAAAGAGATTTGAAGTACAATAATTGTAACTCTTATCGAACAGAGTATAGCCGCAACTGTAAGTTCAGCGTCATTGCGGGTTGTTACGGTGCGAAAGGAAACTTCTTTCTGCATTTTTTTCAACAAAGGAATGCTCCTTTTGCGAAAATAAGATTTAGATTTAGAACGGAAGGTATTTATTTTGGCTATTTTAGCCTTTATTGATCCATACAGCGTCCATTAGTCTCAAATTATCCTGACGGAAAGTTTCAAAAAAAAAAAAAAAAAAAAAAAAAAAAACACGATACAAGAAAAAAAATAATAAAATACTCCAACCCAAATGCTTTTATTAAATCATTTTATTTTCAGAATTTGTAAGGCTTTGGTAAGAAACGACAATTAGTTTAATTTTTCACATTTGGTTCCATTCACATTGACCACAAAAAACGCTGCAGATGGAAAAGTTGAATGGTATGCCTAAACGGTATTTAGTTCATTATCCCCCGCCGAAGGCGGAGGGATATAGCTTTCCCCATGTCCGTTTGTCTGTCCGTCCGTCCTTCCCTCCATCCTCCCGTCCGTATGGTCGTCCGGAGCCATAACAAATTAACCACTAAACAGAATTTCGTGAAACTTAAAATAATTATATATCACTATAACCTGCTGATGCACGTGAAGTCTCATCAGACTGGCCTCAGTAGTGCATGAGTTATTGCTCTGAATTGACTTTAAATCAATAAAACAAGCCATAAGTAAGTAACCAATTACCAAACCTTCTACACAAGTCAGAACTCTGAAAGTAGGTTTCTTGTGGCGGGGCTCAAATATTACATAATTATGCAGTAGTCACATTTAGTAACTACACCACACCTACAGGGAAAGTCACAAGGAACAGCAGGGATGATGACTTCCACTCTTAGGTGGTAGGCTTGGACAGCCAACTATAGAATGCTGAAGATCCCCAAAAGCCAATTTTATACAAAAGAAAAAATTGGGTTGCAGAGACATTGTTTATTTTTCAACATAATTTCTACTTCAAAAATATATGCTGGGAACTCATGGAGTCAGTTCCAATGAGCGCTAGCAACACAATTTAGAAAATCATACATCTCCAGGACAAACTAAGAGGACTTGGGGAACCAATGGGAAAATTTACCCGCGGGAAAAATGCCCCATGAGAAAAAAATCCCCACGGCCTAAAATCCCCATGGGGAAAATCTCAATTTTTGTTATGTTATTTTTTTACGTTTAAACTTAATACTTAAAACTAAATGTACATAAGAATAACATCACACATAATTTTCAGGACAAACATTTTTGAGCAAAGACAGGAATATTCACCAAAAACTTTAGGAACCCATGGGAAATTTTACACATGGGAAAAAATTCCCCATGAGAAAAAAAACCCATGCCCAAAAATCCCCATGGGGATAATGTCAATTTGTTTTGATTATTATTTTTTTACTTTTAAACTTAATACAGATATATTCAAACTGAACTGTTTCATTCATTTATTAATTAACTGTAAAACTTATATTTTTTCAGAATACCATTGAATTTTTCCCCATGGGGAAAATATTCAACATACTTTTTTTCCCCATGGGGAAATTTCCCTGCGGGAAAATTTAGATTTTAACAAAATAATCAGAAATCAATCCATAACGAATTATTTAAGATAAAAAATCCATGTCAAATTTAAAATTTGACAAATTTGTGGATTTAAATTTCTTGAAAAACCCCATGGGGAATTTTGTCCAAAATTTTCCCGCGGGGACAAAACCCCATGGGGAAAATATCAAGGTTTGGTTGGGTGGCTAATATTGGGTAGCAGGTTTAATATTTGTCTTTGTTGATATTCTAAGTGTGAATATTAAATAAATATTTCTTCATTACATTTACCCATGGGGAATTTTTCCCCTTGAAAAAATATGGGGAATATTCCCCATGGGGAGGGTCATAATTCCCCATGGGGATTTTTTTTCCCCACGGGGTTTTCAAAAACCCCATGGGGATTTTGACCTTTTTTGCTAAATAATTTTTAGACCTTTTATTATTTTTGGACCAGAAGGTACAGGATTTACTTAGAAACCTCTATTTCATATAACACAGGTCATATGAGGTCTCTTAGTCAAGAAAAATTACAAGGTGAGTTTGCCAAAAACTGGTTTGGCAAAAATTTTCTGGTGACTGTTAAACGCGCATCTGTTGCAATAACTTTGGTAAAGGTGCGTTTATATTTTTTGTTATTAGAAATCATTCAAAAGGCAGACAAACAGATAAAATGTTGTAATCCTGGGTACTTATCTTTTGTTTTCAGATTGTCGTACTGCTTTTAGATCTGCAGCGAGGTCAAGGGAACTCTAAGCTCTACAAAAAGATCCATGCATGAAAAAAGCATTCTCCGATAAGGTATTTATCGAAATCACTCTCACTCTCCTCACTTATCTCTTTCTTTGATCAATTTAAGATAAAGATCAAATCATCAAGACTCCTCATTAAAAATGTAATAAATGTATAAGCTTTGAATAAATATAATGTCAAGTTCGAAAGTTGAGCAGGTAAGCTGCACATCGGTTGATAACTACCGTCCAAATATAAGATCGTAGCTCTGATGTTTCCTCAGTCCACATATATTGTTCACAAAGATGTTGCTTTCTACATTGATTTTGCGGAAAAGGAACAAAACTCAGCCCGAATACATGCTAATTCGCTAATCAGCAGGCCGTAACTATATATTAATTTCAGCGATCCTATAATCTTTCTTTCTGATATTTTTGACAAGATTGTTCCAGTCGGAAAAGAGCCATAACGAAACCTGATTTGGAAATGATTATTAAAACAATTCAGGATATGTTAAGGAAATGCTTTTGTCTTAAAACTGAATAACAAGGCCGAAGGAAAAAATACGGATCTATACTCATGTTCATGTTTATTCCACTGAAAACAAAGTCACAGCATATGCCGTTGATAAGTTTCACAGCTGCGGACACACACATACAGATGGACAGACAGTTGGACCCAAACCATTTTGCTTTCTCAACTTATTCATCGAAATAGTTTTTATATCTTCTGCTACTTTACGTTTTACCTATATCATCGGTCGGGCCGCGTAGCGCAATCGGTAGTGCACCTGACTCATAAGTCAGAGGTCCTGGGTTCGATACCCGGTCTGGCCACATACTTTCGTTTCTCCTTCCACTGATTTAAGGAAACAGTAAATTTTTATTTTATAGCATTTCCCGTCTTACGAACGATATTGTAGAACACAGATTTCGTTCTTGAGGCCTGTCTGGAGTGGTTGGGTGGTGCGACGGAGCCGGGTAAACTTCCAGTGCCGGGGCGTCCTACTGATTAGGATTATAGTAGGGCAGGGGCCTACTATGCTTGCAGTAGGTGTGGGTGGGAGTTGTTTGTACTTTTTTCTCTCGGCTATCGTTTCTCTTTCTTTGGGAGACGGCCCGATATAGACTGAAATACTGTCTCAAAGGGCCGTTAAACCCAAAACAACCAATTAATGAAACCTGTCTACCAGTTTTAAAAGAAATAAACTATCTTCTAAGCTGACAAAGCGCTCTTGATATCCTATGTGCGATTCGATTAGCTGACGCTTTAGAAACATTCAACAAATCGCCAGTTAATGAGGAGCAGGCGCTAGTTGCATGAAATCGTATGTCAGTGGTATTAAATGTAGCGCCATGCTCCGTCCGGTGTATAAAACCAGAGAGGAGCGAATCAAGCTAAGTCTCTGCTGAAAGGAAAGCGGTCCCATATTTCACTGTCTGACAAACCGACTGAGGGATACCAGCCAGCGTGACGTCGTAAAAACTTCTCTGCCATTTAAAATTCGCCTCCTGCACTGTCATCGAAGCAAACCTCTTCCATTCGCCATTATTAGCTCACCTGAGCCGAAGGCTCAGAGGTGAGCTTATAGGATGGGAGTCGAGCCGTCGTCCGTGCGTGGGTCCGTGGGTGCGTGCGTCAACACTTTCAAACATAAATATCTCAGAGGCCAGTGGGCCGATCGCAATCAAATTTTATCTGAAGCATCATTGGGGTAGGGAAAAGGCTGCATTAGGGTTTGGTGCCGATCAGCTTAGAACTCTGGTTTCCATGGCAACAGATAGCCCCCATAGGGTTATAATGGGGAAAATGGCGTCATCACGTTTTCTCGACTGTTTTTGATTAGATCCTTATCATACTTGCAGGTAAGGATGACATACACAAGAGCTTGGATGAGTTCGAAATTTGGCCGGATTCGAGCACAGACTACGGAGTTAGCTGTCCTTGAGCGTTTGAAAAAAATCCCATAGGGTTATAATGGGGAAAATGGCGTCATCACGTTTTCTTAACTTTTTGTTTAGATCCTTATCATACTTGCAGGTAATGACATACATGGATGAGTTCGAAATTTGGCCGGATTCGAGCACAGACTACGGAGTTAGCTGCCCTTGAGCGTTTGAAAAAAATCCCATAGTGTAATAATGGAGAAAACAACGTCATCACATATTTTTAGAAAAACTTTGTCATCGGTCTATTGCCTACATTTCTCAATGGATTTTAAAATAACCTCACACAAATGTAGGGTATGACAATATCTCGAGCAAGTTCGACTTTCAGGATGCTGCTCCCAAGGTCAAGGTCACTGTGGCTATTTTTAGAAAAACTTTGTCAGCGCTCTAGCACCTACATTTCTCAGCAGATTTTAAGATAACTTCACACAAATGTAGGGCATGACAATATCTCGAGCAAGTTCGACTTTCAGGATGCTGCGCCCAAGGTCAAGGTCACTGTTGCTATTTTTAGAAAAACTTTGTCAGCGCTATAGCACCTACATTTCTCAGCAGATTTTAAAATAACTTCACACAAATGTAGGGCATGACAATATCTCGAGCAAAATTTGACTTTCAGGGTGTTGCACCCAAGGTCAAGGTCACTGTGGCTATTTTTAGAAAACTTGGTCATCGGTCTAGCGCCTACATTTCTCAACGGATTTTAAATCAACTTCACACTAATGTAGGGCATGACAATATCTCAAACAAGTTTGACTTCCAGGGTGCTGCGCCCAAGATCAAGGTCATGTGGCTATTTTTAGAAAAAACTTTGTCAGCGCTCTAGCACCTACATTTCTCAATGGATTTTAAAATAAATTCACACAAGTGTAGGGCATGACAATATCTCAAGCAAGTTCGACTTTCAGGGTGCTGTGCCCAAGGTCAAGGTCACTGTGGATATTTTTAGAAAAACTTTGTCATCGCTCTAGCACCTACATTTCTTAACGGATTTTAAAATAAATTCACACAAATGTAGGGCATGACAATATCTCAAGCAAGTTTGACTTTCAGGGTGCTGCAATCAAGGTTTTTGATTAGATCCTTATCATACTTGCAGGTAATGATGACATACATAAGAGCTTGGGTGAGTTCGAAATTTGGCCGGATTCGAGCACAGACTACGGAGTAAGCTGCCCTTGAGCGTTTGAAAAAAATCCCATAGTCTTATAATGGAGAAAACAACGTCATCACATATTTTAAGAAAAACTTCGTCATCGCTCTGTTGCCTACATTTCTCAATGGATTTTAAAATAACTTCACACAAATGTAGGGCATGACAATATCTCGAGCAAGTTTGACTTTCATGATGCTGCTCCCAAGGTCAAGGTCACTGTGGCTATTTTCAGAAAAACTTTGTCAGCGCTCTAGCACCTACATTTCTCAGCAGATTTCAAGATAACTTCACACAAATGTAGGGCATGGCAATATCTCGAGCAAGTTCGACTTTCAGGATGGTGCGTCCAAGGTCACGGGCTATTTTTAGAAAAACTTCGTCAGCGCTCTAGCACCTTCATTTCTCAGCAGATTTTAAAATAATTTCACACAAATGTAGGGCATGGCAATATCTCGAGTAATTTTGACTTTCAGGGTGCTGTGCCCAAGGTCAAGGTCACTGTGGATATTTTTAGAAAAACTTTGTCATCGCCCTAGCACCTTCATTTCTCCATGGAGAAATAGTCACTCTGGCTATTTTTAGAAAAACTTTGTCATCGCTCTAGCACCTACATTTTTCAACGGATTTTAAAATAAATTCACACAAATGAACGGCATGACAATATCTCGAGCAAGTTTGACTTTCAGGGTGCTGCAATCAAGGTTTTTGATTAGATCCTTATCATACTTGCAGGTAATGATGACATACATAAGAGCTTGGGTGAGTTCGAAATTTGGCCGGATTCGAGCACAGACTACCGAGTTAGCTGCCCTTGAGCGTTTGAAAAAAATCCCAAAGTCTTATAATGGAGAAAACAACGTCATCACATTTTCATTTTTCATCGGATCCTCTGCATACTTGCAGGTAATGAGGATATGCATAAAAGCTTGGATTAGTTAGCATTTCGACTAGATCCCACCACTGACTATGGAGTACCTGCCCTGAGCATCCACAAAAATCAGTGTCGCCACATTTTCTTGGTTCCTACTGATCCGACCCTTTTCAAACTTGCAGGTAATGAGGAAATGCATAATATCTTAAACAAGTTCAAATTTTGGCCAGATCAGGCCAACCGCCACGACGTTAGCTGCCCTTGACAGCTCTGTCTATTGTGCTCTTGATCGGATACTTTTTAAACTTGCATATATTAAATGAGGGCATACATAATGTTTTGGATGAGTTTAATTTTCAGCCTGATTGGACCACTGACTGTGGAGTTAGCTGCCCTTGAGCATCTTAAATATCCCTATAGGTTTACAATGTCTCTCAGGTCAGCAATTGTTGCCCTTTGGGCTACTTGTTTTATTATGTATTTAAGGAATTTCTTAAGGAATTTAAAGTAGGTGAGAACCAACCTTAAACATTAGAAGGTTTTTCTCAAGTTAAGGAATAGCTTAGCGCTAAGGTGTTGTAAAGATTCACTTTTACGTAATTTAAGGTGAAACCTTACTAGGATACTCCTTATCTCTTAAGGTATGATACTGAACCTAGGCATCGGTACTATTGACGGTAGCTATCTAAAGGAAACTGCATCATTTTCATGACCATCAATCAACAGGGTGGTTGTGGTCGAGCGATGGTGCTGGATAGCTCTCAGTGCCGGGGCGTCCGAATAATTTAGGTAATAGTAGGGCAAGGGCCTACTTTGCTTGCAGTAGGTGCGGGTGGGGGTTGTTTGGAAATTGTATGTCTTTTCTTTCTCCCTTTTTCTGGTAGACGGCTGATATAGGCTGAAATACTGTCTCTAAGAGCCGTTAAATCCAAAACAGCCAACCAAATATCATGACTCACTTCATATATAATCAACTCCTTTTTCGATATCCACGATGACCTGGAAATGAAGAGAGGAGAAATGAAGAAGAGAGGAGAAATGATTTTTTCATTTTATCTCGCCTGGACAATCAGAAGCGAGACATAGGTATTACGTTTACGGCGTTCTTGCCGTTGACGGCGGCGTAAACGTGCGACTAGTTTGCTAGTTAAGGTCTTTTGTGACAATCAGGCGACATAGCAACTCGCGGCGGAAGAACAAAGCATCAAACCAGTCTGCGCATATACGCAAGCTGATCAGTCTCCGATTTTTTTATTTTTTTTTTGCGGGGGGGGGGGTCGGGTGGTACGATGGTGCTGCGTGTAACTTTCAGTGCCGGGGCGTCCTACTGATTTGGTTAATAGTAGGGCAAGTGCCTACTGTGCTTGCAGTAGGTGCGGGTGGGGTTGTTTGGACATTTTGTCTCTCGGTGTGTTTCGGCAGAGATGACCGAAGGTGGCGGGAGGTAACACATTTAAGGGTGGGTGGTTATAGTATATAGTATAAAAACTTATGATAACGATGACGATAATGATAATAATAATGATAAGAACAAGTTCAATAGAGGCTTGGCCTGCAAGGATCGTTTTTGTCCGAATGCCCACTCTATTTCGCTAGTAAACTAAATCTCTGTTTCTCTTATTTACTTCTTTGTTTCCTGTTTTCCTTTAATCCCTAGATTTTGTTCCCTAAAGGTTTTTTTCATATTATTTTTGTGTAGCCCGTGTCCTCAATATATTGGAAGACGGCATTTAGAGTTTCCTGATCTTGGGCAGTTAACAAAGATTTAGTGGCCAGGCTCCCGGTGTATGGGGTGTTCTGAAGAGCAGTTATTAAGTTGTTTCTTGCCGCAGCATGAGTCGGGCAGTGTAAAAACTAGTGGTCAGTGTCCTCTATGCCCCCGCAGTGGGAGCATAGTGGGTCTGCTTCGCTGTGCCTAATGTTGTTGGCGTTTAAGCCATTTACGCCTAGTCTTAACCTTGTAAATATACGGTCTAAGAACCGTTTTTCACTGTATAGGATGCGGGCTTTGAGGTGTTCAGGGTCTAAGTCGTACCTGAATCCCCGGTGTTGTCTCCAATCGTTTGCCCATTCTGATTTAATTTTAGCTTTGATAATTGGGTATATTTCATGTGCTGTCGGGAGGTAGTCGAGGGCCATCCCGTTTGTGAGTGCTGACTGCGCAGCCTGATCTGCTCTCTCATTTCCTTCAATGTTGCAGTGTGCTGGGCACCAGTCAATGGATAGTATAATTCCTACGGTGTATAAGGTACAGTATCTGGTCTAAAATGTCTGGCCTCGTGTGGCTTTTCCCTGATTCAAGACTTTGGATTGCGCTCAGTGAGTCTGTCAAAATAGCTACTTTTTCTGGCCTATTTTCTAAAATCCACTGTAACGCTTTTAAGATAGCAATCAATTCTGAGGTGTAGACAGTGAGCAGGGGGTGCAGTTTGAATTTTTGTGTATGATTTAATTTTTGTATTGTAAATGCACACCCTGTGGTGTTCGCGGCCGTGTCTTTACTGCCATCTGTGTAAATTTGCAGATGGCGTGTGTAATCGTTGCCTACATAGGTTTTTGCCACTTTTCACATTCCTGCATAGTGGTTTCGTTTTTCTTTATTTCTAAGGATAGGTCATATCTGGGATTTAAACTTTTGAGGTCCAATTTTTCAGGGACTGTGATTTTTTGTATTTTTATATCTTTTAAGCCATGTTTTTCGAGCAGATCCTGTACCTTTATATTATATGGTATACGCCCGTGGAGCCTGTCCCTACAAGTAGTGTAGATAGCGTTTGGTTCTGTTAATGTATTTATTGGTAGATTTGATCCTAGACTAGTTGAGCGTGCCCAATATTTTAGAGTCATTTCGTCTCTACGTTTTTGAAGTGGTAGGGCGTTACATTCTACTTCCAAACTGAAATTTTGTGTTCCTTTATATGCCCCTGTGGCTATTCGGAGAGCTGTGGCTTGTATTGTGTCTAGTTTTTTTTCAAATGGGTTTTCGGTGCTGAAGCGTAGGCCTGGCACCCGTGGTCAGTTTTGCTCCTTATCAGGGAAGTGTAAAGTCTTATGAGTACTATTTTATCTGCTCCGAAATTTGTCCCTGATACTAGTTTTATCAGATTTAGGTCTTTTTGACATCATTGAATGAGATCTTTGATGTGCGACGCCCAATTTAGTCCGTGATCAAATAGCATTCCTAAAAAGCGCACCTGTTTTTCATAAGCTAAAACTTGTCCATCATACGTTAATTTTGGTAATAGGTGCGTGGTGTTAAATCGCCTATTAAAAATTACAGCAGAGGTTTTGGCGGTAGAGATTTTAAAATTCCATGTATCTGCCCAAGGTTTTAGTATGTTAAGCGCTTTTTGCGCTGCTGAAATAGCTGTTTTAGGGTTTTTAGCTGTTTTCCAAAATGCGCCATCATCCGCAAACTGAGTCAGGTCTACACAGTTCCTTAGAGTTTCTTCTAATGTATTGATTATTATGTTAAATAGTATGGGTGAGAGTACCGAGCCCTGGGGAGAGCCGTAAGTCTAAGAATACAGCTACCAATACTCTTTTTTCGAGTTTTGCACATCTTATAGCTGATTCTAGCCGAGTAATTTGGTGAATGGTAGATCTGTGTTTTCTAAAACCCGACTGTGTGGGAGCCAAAAGGTTGTTGTTTTCTAAATGAGCCGTTAGGCGGGATGCTACCATTGTTTCCATGGTTTTACATATGGCCGACGTTAGGGATATCGGTCTGTAGGACTGTGGTTGATGCGGGTCCTTATTTGGTTTTAAGAGTGGAATTATTGTGCTTTCTTTCCACTGTGTTGGCAATTCGCTATCATTCCAGGACTTGTTAATTAAATGTAATAATTGAAATTTTGCCTTATCATTTAACTCTTTTAGCATGTCATAATGTACGGTATCTCCCCCGGGCGCTGTACTCTTTTTCTTACTCAGTGCGGTTTTTAATTCCCTAATTGTAAAATTAGCGTTATAGGCCCGCGGCTCGCCGTCGCCTGTGTTTTGCGCCAGTATTCGGTCAATGACTGGTTCCTGTTCAAGTTTGTGTTGCCTAAGTGTTTTGCGCCAGTATTCGGTCAATGACTGGTTCCTGTTCAAGTTTGTGTTGCCTAAAAGTGGGGCTCAGTGAGTCGTCGCTGCTAACCCCTTGGTAGTGTTATGTTAAAATTTCATCTTTTTCATGATTTTCATGGTACCTTATGTTGTTTATTTTCAGTACCTCAATGGGATTATATGGTTTTCCGTTAAACTTTTTTATGGTGTCCCAATTTTTTTTGCTGTTTGTTTTATATCTCAAAGTGGATAAAAATAAACACCATTTTTCCTGTCTTACTTTTTTTAATTGAAATTTCGAGTAGTTTCTAGCTGTTCTGTAATCTTCTAAAAATTGTATGGTTTGATGTTTTTGATATTTTTTGTAAGCTATGCGTTTTTTTCTTAACTGCCAAAGTGCATGTTTTATCCCACCATGGTACTATTTTTTTACTCTTCTTTTTTGTTTTTGTTTTTGGTATTGATGCGTCACATGCATCCATTAATTCCGAAATAAAATTTTCATTTGATTCGTTTATTCCTTGGTTGTCAAAGCAGAGATTCATTTTATCGGTCATGTGCTTGAACAGCCTCCAGTCAGCTTTGCTGAGTTTCCATTTTGGTGTCGGTTCCTGGCTTACGTACTTGTAGCTGACGTTTACCGACGTCACCGCTTGGAAGTGATCACTTCCCAAGGTGTCGTCGTGCACGCGCCAGTCACATTTATGGCCTACGGCGGCGGTAGCGAGCGACAGGTGTAGAGCGCTAAGTTTTCCGGTCTCGGTATCGAACCTTGTACCACAGCCCGTGTTAAGCGTTAGAAATTCTGAGCTATTCAAGAAGTCAATGATTTCTAATGCATTCCTATCCGTTCCAGTGAATCCCGATTCCCACAGAGTGTGTCTGGCGTTGAAATCCCCTACTATCAATGCATTTTTACTTAGTTTTCCTGCTATTTCAGCATAGTTGCCGGCCGATATAAAGTGCCCGCCGGGTGTGTAAAAATTTGCTATGTCCAAATTTTTGTTGTCATTACCGTAAATTCTTACAATATATATTTCTATGTTTTCATTTGTATGTTTGATTTTAATTTTTTCGGAATCGATCCCAATTTTTACAAATATGGCTACACCTCCCCCTTGTTGCCCTTTGGGCCGCCCGAAAGAAATAGGAGGTTTGTATCCTTTTAGAGTGAGAAGATTTTTTCCAAGATGATTCCAGGTTTCCTGTATGCATAGTACTTCTTGGAATGTTTCGAAAGTTTCTAAAAAATTGTAAAATTCCGCCTTTTTTGTTTGATCCTCAGCGCAAGACAGACTCCGCGCGTTCCAAGATAATGTTTGTGCTATTTGCTATTTTTGACTGGGGGTTGAATTTAATTTATTTCTTTTGTTTATGTTTTCGCCTACTTAATACTTATTGGGTACGGTACCCGTTCAAATCGCGTGTGCGTCCCATAGTGGTTGTGAAACTGAAGGCATTGCCCTTGGTACGGTGGGCCCATGGGTCTGGGACCCGCTTTAGTGCGGGCCCTTGGTACGGTGGGCCCATGGGTCTGGGACCCGCTTTAGTGCGGGTCCTCTGTGAGTTTGTGTGTTTTTGGGAGGTTTCCCGCAGCAACTTTTTGGGTGTATCCTTGTGATGTTGTTGGCGGTTTACGGTTTTACCCGGTGTTACCGCCCGGTCCGGTATTTTTTGAGTGGTAGCCCCGGTTGGCTTTTTTATCCCCCGCCGAAGGCGGAGGGATATAGGTTTCTCCATGTCCGTCCGTCCGTCCTTCTGTCTGTCGGTCCGTCCTTCCGGCCGTCCGTCCGGAGCCATAACTAAGTAACCACTGGACGGAATTTCATGAAACTTAAAATAAATATATATCACTGTAACGCGCTGCGGCACATGAAATTTCATCAGACTGGCTTCAGTAATGCATGAGTTATTGCCCTTTAATTAACTTGAAATCAATGAAATGAGCCTTAACTAAGTAACCACTGGGCAGAATTTCATGAAACTTAAAATAAATGTATATCACTATGATGTGCTGATGCACATAAAGTTTCCTTACACTGGATTCAGTAATGCATGAGTTATTGCCCTTTAATTGACCCACCCATCCTTCTGTTTGTCCATCTGGAGCCATAACTAAGTAACCACTGGACGGAATTTCATGAAACTTAAAATAAATATATATCACTATAACACGCTGCGGCACATGAAGTTTCATCAGAATGGCTGCAGTAATGCATGAGTTATTGCCCCTTCATTGGCTTAAAATCAATGAAATGAGCCATAACTAAGTAACTACTGAGTGGAATTTCTTGAAACTTAAAATAAGTATGTATCACTATAACATGCTGTGGCACATAAAGTTTCATCAGACTAGTATTGCCCTTTAATTAACTTGAAATCAATGAAATGAGCTGTAACTAAGTAACCACTGGGCAGAATTTCATGAAACTTAAAATAAATATATATCACTATAAAGTGCTGATGCACATGAAGTTTCCTCAGACTGGATTCAGTACTATAACATGCTGTGGCACATAAAGTTTCATCAGACTAGTTTCAGTAATGCATGAGTTATTGCCCTTTAATTAACTTGAAATCAATGAAATGAGCTGTAACTAAGTAACCACTGGGCAGAATTTCATGAAACTTAAAATAAATATATATCACTATAATGTGCTGATGCACATGAAGTTTCTTCAGACTGGATTCAGTAATGCATGAGTTTTTGCCCTTTAATTGACTTAAAATCAGTGAAATGAGGCATAAACAAGTAACCAATACTTCATAAAATTTAAACTGAATAATTATGTATCACCATAAAGTGGATATGCACGTAAAGTGTCATCAGAATAGCATCAAAAGTGCATGAATTATTGCCCTTGGATCAATGTGAGATTGCCATTTCCAGCCATAACTAACTTATCAATGAATAGAATTCTATGAAAATTATACAAAATAATAGAATTCTATGAAAATTATACAAAATATGTATCACCATAACACATTGGTGCATCTTACAGTTTGTCAGAATTGCTTCAGTAAGCAATGAGTTGTTGCCCTTGAATTGGCTTAAAATCAACAAATTGAGTCAAGCAATGAGTTGTTGCGCTTGAATTGGCTGAAAATCAACAAATTGAGTCATAACTAAGTAACCAATAAATGGAATTTCATGACACTTATAATAATTATATATTGTCATGACAAGGCAGTGCACATTAAGTTTTGTCATAATCTCTTCAGTAGTGCATGATTTAATACCCTTGAATTGATTTAAAATCCACAAATTAGCCATTATTAGGGTGCTGACAAACAAAATTTCTTGTAACCAAATTTAAAATGTATCATTATAGTGCAGTGATGCTGAGGCAAGTGTTTAAGAAGAACAGCTCCAGCTTATGCCTTACTTATCGCAGAGATATTGCCCTTGATTTAATGTACAATCCACAAGTTCAGCCTCCTAAGTAACCGGTGAAAATTTTTTTATGAAACTTACAACAGCCATAAACAAATCAAGGCCATTTCGGCGGGGGATATAAATTCACCAAGTTTGCTTGTTGGAGTTTGTTTTGTGCTTTGTTCCTTTTTGTTGCCCACGCCAGTGACAAGGGCAGTGGGGCTAGAGGCTGCGAGTGCGGCTTTTAATTCCGCAGCTTGTTTCTTTAGTATGTCTACTTCCCGCCGCAGGTCTTCATGTTCCTGGCGGGGGACGCATTCTGCGTTGTTTGTATTATGTGGCGCGCTAGTTTGAAGTGGCGCCACGTTGTGTATGGGTACTGTAGGTGTGGGTGTGGGCTGGGACCTCATTTGAATGCGAGTGTCCCATTCATGTTGGATTTGTCTGTTTTTCATGTCAACATCAAACTTGTTATTAAGGAAAGCGGGGTATCCTTGATACGCTGCTCCGTGGCCCATACCGCAGTTTGCACACTGGCGGTATGTTCGGTCTCTGCACTGGTTATGGTAATGATATCCAGCGCAGTGGGGGCACCTTACTAATGCGTTTGTGCAGGTTGGGGTGCGGTGGCCGAATTTTTCGCATTTATTACACCGCACATATTGCAAAAGACTTGGGCTTAGGATATACGTGAAAATATTATTTTCTTCCTTACGGGAAATTTCCTTTGGGGCGCACGCGGATTCGAGCGTGAGCTTGATTTGATCCGTAAATTTACCATTTCTATCCCTTAGCCTGTTCATATCTGTGATTCCTAGTTATTTAAGTCAAATAATTTTTTTATTTGCGTGATTGGAGTGATGGTATCATAGAGAAACGTAGCGTAGGATTTCGGCTTATTTGTATTCATGTTCATTTCTTTAAAAGTAGGTGTGTTTGAAAAGATCGGTTCTTTGGTTTTAATTCCCGCGTCCTCAAATGTTTTTGCTTTAAATATTTGATTCCGGCTCGGAATATCTGCCTTTTCGTTCCCTGCTGGGGTTGGATGATCTGGCAGGGCCCCCTATGTGTTTTGTAAACTCCCTGGCAAAGTTTTTAGCCTGCCCCCCCCCCTTCCCGTGGGGAAACCCTGTGAAGGTCTGGAACAGCACGAATATCATGCTGTTCCCAAGGTCAGTGGTGGTTGTGACCCCTGTGGGGGTCTCCATTTCCGCCTCAAAGGCGGGGGTCCTGGGGCCTTGTGTGGGGCGGACTGGCTTCCCTCCCCTCCCCACGGTCACAAAGTCCTCTTCAGCCTCGGACTCTGTGTCCGTGGCTGAGTCACCCACCCGCGCATGTTTTATTGTCATCCCTGCTGGAATCCCCAGACAGGTCTGCCTCTTTCTTTTCTCCCTTTTGTCAGTTGTTGGGGTGGGTGGGGCGCTTAAGTCTAGCCCCCCGAGAGTGTCTTCTGTGGCACTCAGGCCGGGCGATCCGTCCAGACCTCCCCCGTGTCCCTGCTGTGGGGTGGAGGTTTGAGTTACCTGCTCGGCGGTCACTGCCCTTGAGCCTCCCTCCCTGCTGGGTGTCCCCGCCCCCCCCCTTTGCCCATCACCTTTGGGATATCCTGCCCCCCTGGTGTCCCCGGGGCTCAGACCTACTGTACCCGCCTCCTCTATCCCCTCAGACCCCTCCTTCCCCTCAACGATCCCTGCCCAGTTAGGTTTTTGAGTTAATTGTGCCTCAGCCATCTTAGATTCCTAAAGTATCCCTAGAATCCTTAAGGTCTACAAATACAAAAAACTACTTAGAAAGACAAAATTATCTAAAAGGCTAACTATGCGAGAAATTCTCGATTATTGTAATTTCTACAGCTAATCGGGATAGTTTTCGCACCTTTGCGTGTCAAAAATGGCAGTACACAGAAACTAATTGTTTATTGTAAAAAATGGCAGATGGTATTAGCACCTAGACACTGTGCGAGGTGTTAATTACGAAGAGAAAGATAATCGTACCTGTCGCTTCGACGTCCAGAACTGGAATGTGTGGTCCTGGTCGCACGAGTTGTTTTTCCAATTAGTCGTCACGGATGGTCCACCAGGGCTAACAGCCACGAGAGCATCATATCCACCCTGGGGTGTCCGAGTCTGTTCGTCGGGTCTTCTGTACGTGGGTTCCATTGTCGGTCGGGTCTTTTAGAAGCGTTGTCTCTGCGTTGTCGTTGTAGTTGTGGAGTCTTGTCGTTGTTGTTGTCTGTTGGTGTCGTCTGTTGATGCGTTGTTGGAGTTGTCGATGTCGATCTGTTGTGTTTGTCGGCGTCGGTGGTGGTGAGGTTGTCATTGGTTGCTGCGAGTACGTTGTTGAAGTAAAGAAGTAATGTTTTAGCTTTGTTTATCGTCGATATTAAAGATCAGGACCATTAATAGCTTGGTATAACAGGTGTTTTTGCTTTGTCGATAGTAGTTGATTTGTTGTTTCGTCGTCTTCGTTGTTCGATTGTTGTCGGTTGCGTTGTTCGGTAGTTGTAGGTCGCGTTGTCTGGTCGTCTTCGTTGTTCGGTAGTTGTTGGTTGCGTTGTTCGTTTGTAGTTGGATGCGTTGTCTCGTCGATCGTCGATTGTAGATGTTGTCAAAGTTTGCGATCTGGTTTGTAGTAGGTGCGTACTGATCATCCTCGTTGTTCGGTTGTTGTTGGTCGCGTTGTTCGTTAGTTGTAGGTCGCGTTGTCTGGCTGTCTTCGTTGTTCGGTAGTTGTCGGTTGCGTTGTTCGTTAGTAGTAGGCTGCGTTGTCTGGTCGTCTGCGTTGTTCGTTAGTAGTAGGTTGCGTTGTCTCGTCGGTGCGTTGTTCGGTAGTAGTTGTGGCGTTGTTCGCTGGTTGTTGGTTGCGTTGTCTTGTCGGCATGTCGATTGTTGACGGCTGCGTTGTTGCTCGCTGTGGGATCTGGTTGACTGCACCTGTCGCTGGTCAGTGTCCTTGTGACACTTTGGGGTGTGTCCTTGTGACACAAAGGGCGGGTCCGGGTGGGTTTGTGTCCTTGTGACACCTCATATGGGGTGGGCCGGGGGCAAAGCGTCCTTGTGACACTGTGGGGGGTGTCCTTGTGACACAACGGGCCGGGTGGAGAAATCGTTCATTCTGTTCATTCATTCATTCTTTCATTCAGGGGTTCGTGTGTGTCCTTGTGACACCTCATATGGGGGGGGGGGGGGCTGGGTGTAAAGCAACAATCAGACTATATTTGGTTATCTTGTGCAGTCAACCGGATGCGTAATATCATGGTGTGCAAGGCAACAGACTTAACGGTCAATTTTGGTAGTGCAGAGGCAACAATCGTAATGATTAGTTCCAGTCATGGGTGCGTATGCAGTTTCGGTCGTGTCGGCAGTAGTTTCAGTCATGGGTGCGTATGCAGTTTCGGTCGTGTCGGCAGTTTGGCAGTATAAGTTTCAGTCTTTTAGGTTTAGGCGTATGCCGGCAGCAGGCGGTCAATTGGCGTGGGCTGTGCAGTTCACTGTACTCAGGCTATCCAGGCGAAGCAGCAAAGAAGTAGTTATCTCCCTTCACCTGTGCGTCTGATGTAATTGACTCACAAGGTTGAAGGTCCCTTAATTTACACCTATGCGGGAGTGTATATGATACATCGCACGTTTGTTATAAAAATGAGTTTTTATGTCCTTATTGATGAGATACAGTATATTGGTGGTTTTTATAAGTTATAACCAAGCGAGCCCGTGCTTGTGCGATGCAGCAAGTTGTTATTTTGAATCCCCGTTGTGAATTGAGCCGTTAATCATTGCATAGTGTAGCTAAGTTGTACACTTGCTTTGCTCTATTAATCTTTTTCCTAGTCTTATTGGGCTCCTGTTTGTAAAATATTAATAAGTTTCTGGGGTGGGGACATGCTCGTTTCCTATTCATCTGCCATTCGGCTACATGTATTTAGTTGTCAGACAATTTTGATATGGTTCCTAAACTTTCATATATTCTGCCTATACTATTTGTTTGCTGTGTTACAGCTGTCTAGACTATTTCTACATGCGTTATTACTCTATTACGTTTGGACTCTCTTCGTGAATTCCAGTTCTGGGTTTCCGGTCCCGGTTTGCGAATCCGTGTACATGCCATGTTTGTCCTACCTATGAGTCTACCTAATTTTTTTGGTATATACACGTATATGCACGTACGTGTCTGTATGTACATACACACACATACACGCACATGGACATACCCGTATATGTATATATATATTTTTATATATTTTTTTCCTCCATATTTGAAGTATTTTTCTCATACGCATATGCGTATCCGCACTTGTGCATATACGCACATGCGTAAGTTTTTTTTGTTTTTTTTCCCTATTCCTACTTCTACCTACATGTTTATGTTTGTGCAATGTTTTGAGGACGCGGTTGGCCCTGCTCTCCCTTGGTTAATGTTTTTAGTATCCCTCCCCGTTGTTTTAGGGAGGGTTGTGTTTTTGTTCACGTGCTATTTCCTTTCTTCTTAATAATCACTTTTCTACTATTCGTGCGGCTGTGTTTCCTAAAGTCTTGCCAAAACCGAAAATCGAAAAATTATGTCCAGGCAGTTTAGGATTTTGGCTGTTGATACTTATTGTTTATGTTGCCGTACGAATCCTTACTTGTTTCAGACCGGCTCGTGCATGTTGAGTGTCAGGGCGCGTACAGGGCTTGTAATCTCAGTGACCCTCAGGGGGTCATGCTTGCGTCATAGTCCTGACGCTCGCCTAGCCCCCTGAGTATCTTTGTTGTTTACCAGAATACGTGTGCTTAAGGTGGTGATTTATGGTAAATGTAAAAATCTGCATAAAACAATAAAAAAGTAACGTATCTCCCTGAAAGTTAGCAGACATCTTATTTTTGTTGTTCTTTACAGTTTAGAATACAAAATAGATGTACATGCTGCTTAAAAAAGTGTGTTTATAAGGAAAGATCAAAGGGTAATTTTCTGCGAATAAATCTGAAAAAATAATATTGTTATTGAAAATTTACCTAGTGCTGAAGGTGCATTATTGCATAATGACGAGCGTCCTAGCAATTATTTATTCCAACTCTTTCTCAAATTGTAATGTAGACCAGATGAAAACGGTAGCTTTTTCTCAAATATTCAACCATGTACAAAGTAAATGTACACTGGACGCATTTATTAAACATAGGGTAGGCAAGCATACCTATGTTAACACCCACAATATAAATAATACATTACTGACATGATCAGTGGTGTGTAGATGAAATTGTTCAACCTTGTTAAAATAGTATCACCTGTCTCACCTGTGTGTTTTGACAAAAAAATTTGGACACAGACTGCATCTTTTTTCATCTGCTCAGCCTGATAATGTGTGAAAGAGTTTGAAAAAATAATTGCTAGGACGCTCTCCATTATGCAACAAGGTACTCTAAGCACTAAGTATATTTTCAATAATGATATTATTTTTTCAGATCTATTCGCAGAAAATTACCCTTTGATCTTCTCTTATAAAAACACTTTTTAACATTAACAAATGCTGCATTTTGGGATTCTAAATTATGAGAAACAACATAAAGAAGGCACCTGCTAAGTTTTGGAAAAATCAGTGTTATTTTGAGTATTTTATGCAGATTTTTGTCTTTGTCCCAAATCAGTGATTATCACCACCTTAAAGTAGGCCGTCCTCTATTAGCAGTCCCGTTTCCCTACGTATATTTTAGTATAAATAACTTATTATGATAATAAGATATGTAAATGAGAGAGAGAGAGGAGGCAAATGAGAGAGGGGGGAAAGGAGAGAGAGAAAGAAAAATGGGTGAGAAGGAGCCGCTTGGGGGCGGGGTTTTGGTTACCATCAGCTACTGTCGACACCCAGAAGTGCTAATGCCATGGCATTGCAAACAGACAGTGTCGGCCAGTGTGGGCGGCTTCCTGTTCCCCGCCCCCTCGGGGCTGAGCCCATGTGCTATTAAAAAGGCGCAGTTGCCTCGTCCCCATGCTGCGGTCGGTGAGAGCGCCCAGAGCGTGGGGTGTCTTTAGACCATTGCAGCCGGTTTCTTGGTTCCTGCGAGAAAAAAAAAAAAAAAAAAATCACCCCGCAGTTGTCTCGTCCCCATGCTGCGGTCGGTGAGAGCGCCCAGAGCGTGGGGTGTCTTTAGACCATTGCAGCCGGTTTCTTGGTTCCTGCGAGAGAGTGAAAAAAAAAACTTTTTTCGCCCCACCCCCACCCCCTAAGTATGGGTGGGTTGGGTATTTCGGGTAAGTAGGTATAGAGGTTTATCTTCTTTAGTTTAGCGTCCCTTCACACCCTCCTTCCGCCCTTTCCGCCCTATTTCGATTATCGCTGTTTTTGCGTTCTGTATTTTGGTCTAAATAAGCTCCCGGGGTATTGGCCGGGGTAATGAAAAATGGTGAAAATTTTTTTTTCGTTTTTTTCTAGTTTTTTATCGTGAGATGGTACGTTTGGGTGCCAAAAAGATGTTTTGTGATATTTTTCTCGTGGTTGGATATATGTTTGGCTGGCAAAGGGCCGTTTTTATCGGGCCGCGGCCCGTTTTGAGCGAATTTCACATGTTTTTGAGTTTAATTTTCGGTACTTTTCGGCAGAGATGACGGAAGGCGGCGGGAGGTAACGCTTATGAGGTTGAGTGGTTATAGTATATAAAATTATGATAATGATGACGATAATGATAATAGTAGTGATAAGATCAAGTTAAATAGAGGCTTGGCCTGCAAGGATCATTTTTGTCCGAATGCCCGCTCTATTTCGCTGTAAAACTGAATCTCTGTTTCTCTTACTTACTTTTTCGTTTTCTGTTAACCTTTAATCCCTAGCATTTGTTCCCAAGGGTTTTTAATTTATATTATTTTGTGTAGCCCGTGTCCTCAATATATTGGAAGACGGCATTTAGTATTTCCTGATCTTGGGCAGTTAGCAAAGCTTTAGTGGCCAGGCTCCCGGAGTATGGTGTGTTCTGGAGAGCAGTTATTAAGTTGTTTCTTGCCGCAGCATGAGTTGGGCATTGTAAAAAATAGTGGTCAGTGTCCTCTATGCCCCCGCAGTGGGAGCATAGTGGGTCTGCTTCACTGTGCCTAATGTTGTTGGCGTTTAATCCATTTACGCCTAGTCTTAATCTTGTAAATATACGGTCTAGAAGCCGTTTCTCACTATATAGGATGCGGGCTTTGGGGAGTTCAGGGTCTAAGTCGTGCCTGAATCCCCGGTGTTGTCTCCAATCGTTTGCCCATTCTAATTTAATTTTGGCTTTAATAATTGGGTAAACTTCCTGTGATGTCGGGAGGTAGTTGAGGGCCGTCCCGTTTGTGAGTGCTGACTTCGCAGCCTGATCTGCTCTCTCATTTCCTTCAATGTTGCAGTGTGCTGGGCACCAGTCAATGGATAGCATAATTCCTAATTCTATTATACGGTGTATAAGGTACAGTATCTGGTCTAAAATGTCCGGCCTCGTGTGGCTTTTCCCTGATTCAAGACTTTGGATTGCGCTCAGTGAGTCTGTCAAGATAACTACTTTTTCTGGCCTATTTTCTAAAATCCACTGTAACGCTTTTAAGATAGCAATCAATTCTGAGGTGTAGACAGTGAGCAGGGGGTGCAGTTTGAATTTTTGAGTATGATTTAATTTTGGTATTGTAAATGCACACCCTGTGGTGTTCGCTGCCGTGTCTTTACTGCCATCTGTGTAAATTTGTAGATGGCGTGTGTAATTGTTGCCTAAATAGGTTTTTGCCAACTTTTCACATTCCTGCATACTGGTTTCGTTTTTCTTTATTTTTATGGAAAGGTCATGTCTAGGGTTTAAACTTTTGAGGTCAAATTTTTCAGGAAATGTAATTTTTTGTAATTCTATATCTTTTAGGCCATGTTTTTCGAGCAGATCCTGTACCTTTATATTATATGGTATACGCCCGTGGAGCCTGTCCCTACAGGTTGTGTAAATAGCTTTTGGTTCTGTTAATTTATTTATTGGTAGATTTGATCCTAGACTAGTTGAGCGTGCCCAATATTTTAGAGTCATTTCGTCTCTACGTTTTTGAAGTGGTAGGACGTTACATTCTACTTCCAAACTGAAATTTTGTGTTCCTTTATATGCCCCCGTGGCTATTCGGAGAGCTGTGGCTTGAATTGTGTCTAATTTTTTTAAATGTGTTTTCGGCGCTGAAGCGTAGGCCTGGCACCCATAGTCAATTTTGCTCCTTATCAGGGATGTGTAAAGTCTTATGAGTACTATTTTATCTGCTCCGAAATTTGTCCCTGATACTAGTTTCATCAGATTTAGGTCTTTTTGACATCTTTGAATGACATCTTTGATGTGCGACGCCCAGTTTAGTCCGTGATCAAATAGCATTCCTAAAAAGCGCACCTGTTTTTCATAAGCTAATACTTGTCCATCGTATGTTAATTTTGGTAATAGGTGCGTGGTGTTAAATCGTCTATTAAAAATTACAGCAGAGGTTTTGGCGGTAGAGATTTTAAAATTCCATGTATCTGCCCAAGGTTTTAGTATGTTAAGCGCTTTTTGCGCAGCTGAAATTGCTGTTTTAGGGTTTTTAGCTGTTTTCCAAAATGCGCCGTCATCCGCAAATTGAGTCAGGTCTACACAGTTCCTTAGAGTTTCTTCGAGTGTATTAATTATTACGTTAAATAGTATGGGTGAGAGTACCGAGCCCTGGGGAGAGCCGTTTTCACTATCTCTGTATTCTGATTGGTCCGTGCCTACACGGACACGGATTTTTCTACCTGTGAGAAAGTCCTGGATCCACTTAAGCATTTTTCCATGTATTCCAAATTCAGTTAATTTTTGTAATGTGCCTTTTCTCCACATGAGATCAAAGGCTTTTTCTAGGTCTAAGAATACAGCTACCAGTACTCTTTTTTCGAGTTTTGCACATCTTATAGCTGATTCTAGCCGAGTAATTTGGTCAATGGTAGATCTGTGTTTTCTAAAACCCGACTGTGTGGGAGCCAAAATGTTGTTGTTTTCTAAATGAGCCGTTAGGCGGGATGCTACCATTGTTTCCATGGTTTTACATATGGCCGATGTTAGGGATATCGGTCTATAGGACTGTGGTTGATGAGGGTCCTTATTTGGTTTTAAGAGTGGAATTATTGTGCTTTCTTTCCACTGTGTTGGCAATTCGCCGTCATTCCAGGACTTGTTAATTAAATGTAATAATTGAAATTTTGCCTTATCATTTAATTGTTTTAGCATGTCATAATGTACGGTATCTCCCCCGGGCGCTGTACTCTTTTTCTTACTTAGTGCGGTTTTTAATTCCCTAATTGTAAAATTAGCGTTATAGGCCCGCGGCTCGCCGTCGCCTGTGTTTTGCGCCAGTATTCGGTCAATGACTGGTTCCTGTTCAAGTTTGTGTTGCCTAAAAGTGGGGCTCAGTGAGTCGTTGCTGCTAACCCCTTGGTAGTGTTGTGTTAAGATTTCAGCTTTTTCATGATTTTCATGGTATCTTATGTTGTTTATTTTCAGTACCTCAATGGGATGATATGGTTTTCCATTAAACTTTTTTATGGTGTCCCAAATTTTTTTGCTGTTTGTTTTATAGCTCAAAGTGGATAAAAATAGACACCATTTTTCCTGTCTGACTTTTTTTAAGTGAAATTTCGAGTCGTTTCTAGCTGTTCTGTAATCTTCTAAAAATTGTATGGTTTGATGTTTTTGATATTTTTTGTATGCTATGCGTTTTTTCTTAACTGCCAAAGTGCATGTTTCATCCCACCATGGTACTATTTTTTTACTTTTCTTTTTTGTTTTTGTTTTTGGTATTGATGCGTCACATGCATCCATTAGTTCCGAAATAAAATTTTCATTTGTTTCGTTTATTGTTTGGTTGTCGAAGCAGAGATTCATTTTATCTGTCATGTGCTTGAACAGCCCCCAGTCAGCTTTGCTAAGTTTCCATCTTGGTGTCGGTTCCTGGCTTACGTACTTGTAGCTGACGTTTACCGACGTCACCGTCGGGAAGTGATCACTTCCCAAGGTGTCGTCGTGCACGCGCCAGTCACATTTATGGCCCACGGCGACGGTAGCGAGCGACAGATCTAGAGCGCTAAGTTTTCCGGTCTCGGTATCGAACCTTGTACCGCAGCCTGTGTTAAGCGTTAGAAATTCTGAACTATTCAAGAAGTCAATGATTTCTAATGCATTCCTATCCGTTCCAGTGAATCCCGATTCCCACAGAGTGTGTCTTGCGTTGAAATCCCCTACTATCAGTGCATTTTTACTTAGTTTTCCTGCTATTTCAGCATAGTTACCGGCCGATATAAAGTGCCCGCCGGGTGTGTAAAAGTTTGCTATGTCCAAATTTTTGTTGTCATTACCGTAAATTCTTACTATGCATATTTCTATGTTTTCATTTGTATGTTTGATTTTAATTTCTTCGGAATCGATCCCAATTTTTACAAATATGGCTACACCTCCCCCTTGTTGCCCTTTTGGCCGCCTGAAAGAAATAGGAGGTTTGTATCCTTTTAGAGTGAGAAGATTTTTTCCAAGGTGATTCCAGGTTTCCTGTATGCATAGTACTTCAGGGAGTGTTTCGAAAGTTTCTAAAAAATTGTAAAATTCCGCCTTTTTTGTTTGATCTTCAGCGCAAGACAGACTCCGCGCGTTCCAAGATACAATGTTTAAACTATTTACTATTTTTGACTGGGGGTTGAATTTAATTTATTTTTTTGTTTATGATTTCTTCTTAATACTGGTACGGGTACGGTACCCGTTCGAATCGCGCGTGCGTCCCATATTGGTTATGAAAGAGTCGTTGCCCTTGGTAAGGTGGGCCCATGGGTCTGGGACCCGCTTTAGTGCGGGTCCTCTGGGAGTTTGTGTATTTTTGTGAACTTTCCCGCAGCGATTTTGGTGTGTCCTTGTGTTGTGGGCGGTTAACGGTTTTACCCGGTGTTACCGCCCGGTCCGGTATTTTTTGGGTGGAAGCCCCGGTTGGCTTTTTAGTAGTTTGTTTTGTTGTTTGTTCAGTGTTTTTTCCCACGCCTGTGATAGGGGCAGTGGGGCTAGAGGCTGCGAGTGCGGCTTTTAATTCCGCAATTTGGGTTTTTAGTGATTCTACTTCCCGCCGCAGGTCTTCATGTTCCTGGCGGGGGACGCAGTCTGCGGTATTTGTGTTATGTGGCGCGCTGATTTGAAGTGGCGCCACGTTGTGTATGGGTACTGTAGGTGTGGGTGTGGGTTGGGACCTCATTTGAACGCGAGTGTCCCATTCATGTTGTATTTGCCTGTTTTTTATGTCCACGTCAAACTTATATTTAATGGTCGCACGAGTGACCCAGTTACTGCTTAAATACAAGGTAGAGCGCGGCCCTAAGAGAGAGCATCAAAACAAAGAATGTACACAAATGGATACTGCAAAATAGTTTTGTGTTTCTTTGCCCATAGAAAAATGCTTCTTGTGAAAATCTTCTCAGAATTTAATTGTAGTATTCTAAATAATTAAAAAGAAGACATATTCTTCTGCTTAGAAATACAAAAGATAAGTTGAAACAGGCAAAGGCAATATGTATAAAGTTAGCACAATCATGCACCTTATGTGACATTCATACCTGTGTCACAGAAGTTGTGTGTTGATAGGTAACATTCATGAAAATAGTGCTCCAAATTCTTCATTTACTGACTTTTAACAGTATGCTGATACACTTTTGCAGCTGATAAAAGTCTCAGAGTTTAAGAAAACACCGAGAAAAAAAATTAAATCAATATTACCTATAAACATACAAATACATCCATTTGATACAAAACCAACTGCACATGTACTTTCAGAAACAAATTTATAGACACTCATTTTAACAAAATAGAAAACAGTTATTAAATTTAGCTGATATCAATAACATAGGAAATAAAGTGACTTTCTTTCTTTCTTTCTTTCTTTCTTACTTACTTACTTACTTACTTACTTACTTACTTACTTACTTAACCGCTGCCCCAACTCAGTTATTATATTAGTTGGTTGGTTGGTTGGTTGGTTGGTTGGTTGGTTCTTTCTACTTGGTTGCTTGCTTGCTTGGTTCCTTGCTATGAGTCGGCTTCAGCTGGTCGGTCGGTCGGTCGGTCGGTCGGTCAATCTGAGTGCATGTTCTATATTTCTCCATTCAGTGAAGCCAAAAATTAAAAAATTCTTAACCTCTCCAACAAGCATAGCAATGTATTTAATTTTGATATAAACTTACACAATAAAATGTATGTATGTATGTATGTATGTATGTATGTATGTATTCATTCATTCATTCATTCTTTCTCTCTCTTTTACTTTTCAGAACAGTGGAGGACAAACAGCAGACCTGCACTGCCAGACTTGCAACTTATGGAGATAATTAATATATCGGACAAACTGGACAGATTTTTTCAGGCAGGGCTTATAGGACTTATGGTTTGCGAAAGATCATACGGTTTTCAATCTAGAAAATTTGTGTGGCCCTAAAAAGGGCCGTTTGTAAACCTTTCAGCAGGAAGAGTAGCTTACTTGGCAGCCTTGGAGGTCTTCTTGGGTAACAGAACAGCCTGGATGTTAGGCAGAACACCACCCTGTGCGATGGTGACACCTGAGAGAAGCTTGTTCAATTCCTCGTCATTGCGGATGGCCAACTGTAAGTGACGTGGGATGATCCTCGTCTTCTTGTTATCTCTTGCGGCGTTTCCTGCCAACTCGAGTACTTCAGCAGCCAAGTATTCCAGAACTGCAGCTAGGTACACTGGGGCGCCAGCTCCAACTCGCTCAGCGTAGTTGCCTTTCCTCAGGAGACGGTGGATTCTTCCAACTGGAAACTGGAGACCGGCCCTTGAAGACCTGCTCTTTGCCTTTCCCTTAGCTTTTCCTCCCTTTCCACGACCAGACATGATGACTATTTTATTCACAGAGTTATGAACAAATATGACCCCGCAATATGAGAGCTTCCATTATATACTCATAAAGTGGATTGACCTACTTTACATCTTCGAACAACCACAGACAGCGACACAGAATTTCTAGTCCAATCAAAACAGCTCTCTTATATCAAGTTAGGCTGCGTTGACTTCCTTCACGTCCGAGCTTTTCCGAACTGCATACAATGAAAACAAATCGAATTTGAACATCTGAAATATTAACACAAAGTACATTAATTGTTATTTTCTTGTGCATGAAATAGAAGATAGAAGATATATATTTTTATATAGTATGGCATATTATTTCATATTATATATATGAGTACATTTAATTTCATATACATTTATTATTTAGTGAAATCGGTTGTTTTGTTTTTTTTTTGGTAGTTTTACTTAAATTCATAGGGTTTTAGGTAACTTGCAACAAAATTTAGGATTATTCTACTCTAAGAAATTGTGTGGCCCTAAAAAGGGCCGTTGTTTTATTACACAAAGCAAGAAACTTTACTTGCTGCTTGTGTACTTGGTGACGGCCTTGGTGCCTTCACTGACGGCGTGCTTAGCGAGCTCACCAGGTAAGAGCAGACGGACAGCGGTCTGAATCTCCCGACTTGTGATGGTAGATCTCTTGTTGTAGTGAGCGAGTCTGGAGGCCTCAGCTGCGATTCTCTCAAAGATGTCGTTGACAAAGCTGTTCATGATAGACATAGCCTTGCTTGACACTCCGGTATCTGGATGCACCTGCTTCAACACCTTGTAGATGTAGATGCTGTAGGATTCCTTCCTTCTCCTCCTCCTTTTTTTCTCGGAAGACCGGGCGGCCTTTGCCTTGCTAGCGGCCTTCTTTGACCCTTTACTACCAGCGGCTGGTTTAGGCGGCATTGTCGTGTACTAGGTACTGAACAATAATGATGGCGACACCACAGGATTCAGCTATATATGTTAGAGAGAAAGGATTGACCTATTTAGCTCCTCCGCGATAGAGAGCAACCTTAATTTGATTGGCCCACGATGAATTTTCTCTGTTAATGTTAAAACTTATAGTCGTTTTGTAAATTTAAGAACGTAACAGAGTATAAAGTATACATTTCATATATATACTCATTTCACATTTTCAAGACTAATTTTTACATGTGATTTTTACTACCTTTCTACAGTCGAGACATTAAGTGACTGTGTGAAACGAAATACGAGGCAGCGTGATCTTACGTACGCAGAGACACGAGTGTTCACTTTCTTATACAGAGAGCATGCCAAGCTTGTATAAACAGGCGAGTTATTGTGTTTTAATGTGCTTGCGTTTTAATGTGCTTGCATCTTATCTTATTTGGATGTGTACGGGTATTTTTGCAACAAAAGTAAGTTTTCTTTCAGGAGAATTTTGTGGCCCTAATAAGGGCCGTTTTTTTTGCTAAGTCAAGGCACAGACTGACTTAACCGCCGAATCCGTAGAGAGTACGGCCTTGCCTCTTCAGTGCGTAGACAACATCCATTGCGGTGACCGTCTTACGCTTGGCATGCTCTGTGTATGTTACTGCATCACGGATCACGTTCTCAAGGAAAACTTTGAGAACCCCACGTGTCTCTTCGTAGATGAGACCGGAGATACGCTTCACGCCACCTCTGCGAGCCAAACGACGGATAGCTGGCTTGGTGATTCCCTGGATATTGTCACGCAAAACTTTCCTGTGTCTCTTTGCGCCTCCTTTTCCCAGCCCCTTTCCTCCTTTTCCACGTCCAGACATGATTATTTGTTGTTAGTTGATCAGCAACTGACGAACGAATGTAGGTCGCCGACCCACAGCACAGTTTATATACCCAAATGCTCACGGACCTGATAGAAGGCATCATTTTTTTCTCTCAATTTCTATTGGCTGACACAAGTTAACTTGTAAGTAGGTCATATTAATTGACAACAGAAAAAGCGACTGTTTTTCTCTCTTTCTTTGCAGTTTTCATATCTATTATTAATTTTACCATCGCCCTTTTTATGATGATTTTATACCAAATGTCATAAACAATATACAAGATAATATACAAGATAATTACTTAAATGTTACCCTTTAAAAATAAAGCTACTTTATCATGTTTATTTCAAATTTATCATGCTTATTTCAATACTGTGATACCACATCGAAAGCCATGTAGTGTGATATCGGCATTGAGAGAGACAAAGACAGACAGACAGACGTGCGCACACAACACATACATCGTTAGATGTACTCCAGCTAATTTACAAGGATGCCTATACTCTCTTATAAATTAATAAGGGTACGTGTGTAAAACTACAGTGTATGGGTGTGCTGTATTTTTGGGTAATAATAAAGTTAAGCAAATATCATATAATATTCCTTCGGGATTATTTGTGTGGCCCTAAAAAGGGCCGTTATTGTTCACTTTCAACGTGAAAGCATTTATGCACGTTCTCCGCGGATCCTACGGGCGAGCTGGATGTCCTTTGGCATAATGGTAACACGCTTGGCGTGGATAGCGCACAAGTTGGTGTCCTCAAACAGACCGACCAAGTAAGCCTCGCTAGCCTCCTGAAGAGCCATGACTGCAGAGCTCTGGAATCTGAGATCAGTCTTGAAATCTTGAGCAATTTCACGTACAAGTCGCTGGAAAGGCAGCTTTCTGATCAGAAGTTCGGTGCTCTTCTGGTAACGACGGATTTCTCTCAAAGCTGCGGTTCCTGGCCTGTATCTGTGTGGTTTCTTCACCCCACCGGTTGCTGGTGCACTTTTGCGAGCAGCCTTGGTAGCTAGCTGCTTACGTGGAGCCTTGCCTCCGGTTGATTTACGAGCGGTTTGCTTTGTTCGAGCCATAGTGTTCGACGTCTAAGTCAAGAATGATCAGTTGACCCATATTTCTACCTTTCTCTACATGATGAGAATACAGCAATTTCATTGGCTGAATCTGAAGTCAGTCCGATTGGTCATCGAACGAGAAATCTGATTGGACAATATATTCCTAATTTCAATCCGTTTTAAGATTCAAGCTCAAGCGCTGATATTGCTAATGATACTTTTTACCATTATTATTTTTGTTGTTGTTGTTGTTGTTGTTTTTGTTATTTTCATATCACCATAATTTTTGTTCTTGTTCTTATTTCAATCCATTAATATGAAGCATCCATTAATATGAAACACTTAAAAAAACAAAATAGAAATGGTGGTGGTTGTTGTAGCAGCAGCAGCAATAGCAGCAGCAACAGCAGAAGCAGCAACAGCAGAAGCAGCAACAGCAGAAGCA
Organism: Ctena decussata; assembly: GCA_963989385.1. Classification (NCBI taxonomy): domain Eukaryota; kingdom Metazoa; phylum Mollusca; class Bivalvia; order Lucinida; family Lucinidae; genus Ctena; species Ctena decussata. Next base: position 55,062,897 of record OZ022511.1, on the reverse strand, counting down.
GCAACAGCAGCATTTTATAGTACAAACATCAGGCAGTTTATGTAATTCTAACCATGAACATTATTAGTTTCGGCAAGCTTTTTAATACAATTAATTCATATCGACATTTGAAAGACAGACAGACAGACAGACAGACAGACAGACATACATACATACATACATACATACATACAGATAGACAGACAGACATGTATACATATAAAGATCATACATACATACACAGACAGACACATGGATGGACAGACACAGATATATTACACACACAGACCACACACACACACACACAGAGCATGAAGTTTCAACATCAAAAGGATTCTCTCGAAAAGAATTAATGGTCCTGAAAAGGACCTTTTTTAATATCGAATAAGTGTATTCGATTTCTTTACTTCTTTGCTGCAGCCTTCTTCTTAGGAGTCTTGGCCTTTTTTGGCTTAGCTGCCTTCTTTGCCTTCTTTGGTGACTTGGTAGCCTTCTTTGCTGCGGCCTTCTTTGGTGTCTTTGCCTTCTTGGGTTTTGCGGCTTTCTTCACTGAAGTTTTCTTTGCAGCTGGCTTCTTTGCAGCTGGTTTCTTGGCCTTCTTCGGAGACTTTGCCTTCTTTGGCTTGGCTGCTTTAGGCTTGGCAGCTTTCTTGGCAGGCTTCTTCTTGGCTTCTCCCAGTCTGAAAGATCCAGATGCTCCTGTTCCCTTGGACTGCTTCAGTGAGCCGTTCTTCACACCAGCTCTAAGTGCCAGTTTCAAGTGGCTGTTGGCTGCCTTGTCGTCAACCTTGTAGTTAGCGCAGATGTACTTAAGAATAGCCTGTCTAGATGAGCCTCCCCTTTCTTTCAGGCTGCTGACAGCGGCTTGGATCATCTCAGCATACTTTGGGTGAGCTGCTGGCTTCTTGGGCTTTGCTGCTGCCTTCTTCTTCGCTACCTTTGGCGTTGCTGCCTGTGCTACTGCGGTATCTGCCATCGTTGAGAATAGACGTGAACGCTTCTAAAACAGAAAGTTCTATGGTCGCACGAGTGACCCAGTTACTGCTTAAATACAAGGTAGAGCGCGGCCCTAAGAGAGAGCATCAAAACAAAGAATGTACACAAATGGATACTGCAAAATAGTTTTGTGTTTCTTTGCCCATAGAAAAATGCTTCTTGTGAAAATCTTCTCAGAATTTAATTGTAGTATTCTAAATAATTAAAAAGAAGACATATTCTTCTGCTTAGAAATACAAAAGATAAGTTGAAACAGGCAAAGGCAATATGTATAAAGTTAGCACAATCATGCACCTTATGTGACATTCATACCTGTGTCACAGAAGTTGTGTGTTGATAGGTAACATTCATGAAAATAGTGCTCCAAATTCTTCATTTACTGACTTTTAACAGTATGCTGATACACTTTTGCAGCTGATAAAAGTCTCAGAGTTTAAGAAAACACCGAGAAAAAAAATTAAATCAATATTACCTATAAACATACAAATACATCCATTTGATACAAAACCAACTGCACATGTACTTTCAGAAACAAATTTATAGACACTCATTTTAACAAAATAGAAAACAGTTATTAAATTTAGCTGATATCAATAACATAGGAAATAAAGTGACTTTCTTTCTTTCTTTCTTTCTTTCTTACTTACTTACTTACTTACTTACTTACTTACTTACTTACTTAACCGCTGCCCCAACTCAGTTATTATATTAGTTGGTTGGTTGGTTGGTTGGTTGGTTGGTTCTTTCTACTTGGTTGCTTGCTTGCTTGGTTCCTTGCTATGAGTCGGCTTCAGCTGGTCGGTCGGTCGGTCGGTCGGTCGGTCAATCTGAGTGCATGTTCTATATTTCTCCATTCAGTGAAGCCAAAAATTAAAAAATTCTTAACCTCTCCAACAAGCATAGCAATGTATTTAATTTTGATATAAACTTACACAATAAAATGTATGTATGTATGTATGTATGTATGTATGTATGTATTCATTCATTCATTCATTCATTCATTCTTTCTCTCTCTTTTACTTTTCAGAACAGTGGAGGACAAACAGCAGACCTGCACTGCCAGACTTGCAACTTATGGAGATAATTAATATATCGGACAAACTGGACAGATTTTTTCAGGCAGGGCTTATAGGACTTATGGTTTGCGAAAGATCATACGGTTTTCAATCTAGAAAATTTGTGTGGCCCTAAAAAGGGCCGTTTGTAAACCTTTCAGCAGGAAGAGTAGCTTACTTGGCAGCCTTGGAGGTCTTCTTGGGTAACAGAACAGCCTGGATGTTAGGCAGAACACCACCCTGTGCGATGGTGACACCTGAGAGAAGCTTGTTCAATTCCTCGTCATTGCGGATGGCCAACTGTAAGTGACGTGGGATGATCCTCGTCTTCTTGTTATCTCTTGCGGCGTTTCCTGCCAACTCGAGTACTTCAGCAGCCAAGTATTCCAGAACTGCAGCTAGGTACACTGGGGCGCCAGCTCCAACTCGCTCAGCGTAGTTGCCTTTCCTCAGGAGACGGTGGATTCTTCCAACTGGAAACTGGAGACCGGCCCTTGAAGACCTGCTCTTTGCCTTTCCCTTAGCTTTTCCTCCCTTTCCACGACCAGACATGATGACTATTTTATTCACAGAGTTATGAACAAATATGACCCCGCAATCAATCAATCTCCGATTTTTAAAGTGACCAGGCACCCGAGGCGCATGGAGGCCACCCCCGAAAAATCTCAGGCTAGTTGTGATACTGTTTCCTATGTTGGCCGTGCGTGGGATACGCTTCTTAATTCAAGTGCGTATCCCTGCCCAGACGCCGTGCGTAAAAGAGGAACAGCTTATGTTAAGAGTTTTGCGTTTTGAAGCTTCAAAGCTAGTGCCTAATGTGTTCGAGCATCCAATCTAGGTCGCAGTGTGTTGTCAATTTGACTCATAATTTTGTTCTGCGACCTCTGCTCTTTCATCATGTCTGGCTGAGGAAGTGTAAGCTGCTGACACTACCGATAGGCATACATTAAACTCCTGCCCCCACCCCTACGAGGAGTTTCGCCTTGAGACGCTGTGCGGTTAAAGGGTGGTAGTGCCATTTTTTGAATTTTGACCGGCGCCTCAAAGTGAGCCCAAATAGTGCAGTTGTTTGCCAATTCCGGCGATACTCTTGATAGAAAGCCTGCACTTGCTCTAGAATTTTGCCTACTGCGCCTTGCTAAGGGAAAGGCAATTTTTGAGATGCGTGGCTAATCAGCCTGTTGTTGCAATTCGCTTTTAATTTATTGGGTCGTTCCAAAGAGCATTTTAAGGGTCTTATCCCAAAGTTCCTCATAAAATCGGTTATTTCACCATTGCCCAGCTCGTGAAAGGTTTTGTTTTTATTTGACCCAGTTTGTATACTTTGCGCTGCTCCGGATTCCTTGTGTGTGGTTCCTTCACTTTGCATCGTATAGATAAAGTTTCCTGATTGAGCCAATCAGCAGAGGTTTTGCTAATTGATCCAATCAGGAAGAGTCTTGTTTGTTGGCTCTGTTATGTGTCTAAAGGTTAGGGACCTAAATTAGGTCAGTAGGTCAATTGGTGAAATTGTTTTTTGTATAAGATGCTCTCCTTCACGTCCGATGCGATCAGTTATATTTCAAACGTTGACCTATATTTGGTCATTACTTCAGATCGAAGATGAAGTATGCTGTGTTTGGGGACTCTTATGTCGCTCGATTTGAGCGTTCCAAGCTTAGTTTGGGCCTGCCTGGTGAGGTGCAGTTTTTCGGTCGGGGTGGAATGAGGGTTTCACAGGTGCCTAATGCAGAGTGGAGGAGGCTGCTGGATTTTGCCCCAGATTACGTTATGCTGCATATTGGTGGGAACGATTTGGGTGTTCAGTCCGTTCCCAGGACTGTTGCAGATGGGATTCTGACCATGGTGGAGGAGTTGCGGTCAGCTGGTGCGATGCGGGTGTTTGTCTGTGAGGTGGTGCCCCGGGGTTGCGTATCTAGGTCACCTGGGCTGACCCTTGATTGTTTTGAGCGGCAGCGGAAGTCGCTGAATCAGATCCTGCACCGTGCGTTGGGTCACTGCTATGTACCATTACATTTCCGGGCCGCTGGGAAGGATGGGGTGTTGCATTCCGATTATGCATCTGATAGGGTTCACTTTTCCGATAAGGGAATGGTGAGGTACAGGAAAACACTTAGGAGGGCCTTCCTCCATAAGTGTTAGGTTTGAGAAGACCTAGGCCCTTTTCAGGGCCATTCAATTACATGGTGGGGTGCCTTATGATTGTTGCTAACTGATCACATCTTTCCCTTAGGAGGGCACAGGCCAGACTGGACAACAAACAAAACAGGACAAGACAAAATAAAACGTCATATTTGGCGGCGGCGCACCTGTAAGAGAAGGAAAAGGGTATCATTAGTGCGCTGCCGTTTTCATAATTAGTCCGAACGTACCGTTGTGGATTACTTATTGTGGGGTTGGGAATGCAGTTGCCTCGTCCCCATGCTGCGGTCGGTGAGAGCGCCCAGAGCGTGGGGTGTCTTTAGACCATTGCAGCCGGTTACTTGGTTCCTGCGGGAAGGAAAAAAAAAAAAAAAAAAAAAAAAAAAAAAAAAAAAAAAAAAAAAAAAAAAAAATGGGGGTCCCAAAAAATGGGGGTCCGGGGGTCAGAAGGGTAAATGGCTCTGTGTCAGTAGCAGTTGCGTTGGTATGCCCCATTGTGTCGCCTTTTCCCGCTTTTTCCGTTTTGATTCAATTTTTTGTGATTTTCCTTGTAAGAATTGGCCATAGTGTTGTCCCGGGCTATTGCCGGGGTAATGAAAATATGGTGAAAAAATTTTTGTTTCATTTTCCGTTTTTTTGGCTTGAGATGGGGAGGTTGCATGCCTAAATGATGTTTCATATTGTTTTTTTCTGGTTTTGGGATATATTGTGGCTGTATTGGGCCGGTTTTCTCCGGCCGCGGCCTGTTTTTGCCATTTTCGTGCATGTTTCGGTCTATATAGCTTTTGGTGTTTTTTGTTGGAGGAAGCGGGAAACGGCGAAATATGGGGCATGCGTCTGTTGAAGGGGGGTGTTGAGTTATAATATTTTCCATCATACTCAAAAAAAAAAGGTAATATTAATGATAATAATGGTTGCCTGGTAACTAGTGGTCGTTCGTGGTTGTTCTGCGTCAGTTTTGTCCGTCCATGTACGGTTTGTCCGTTGGTATACCTGCGGTCGGTGAGAGCGCCTCTTGATTGAGGTGTCTTTAGACCATGCAGGTCTGTCTTGGTCCGTATATGGGAATAGGGGTGGGGGTGGGGGGATATGTCCAGCACTTCGGAGTCCTCCCGCGGTCGGTGAGAGCGCCCAGAGCTTGGGGTGTCTTTAGACCATTGCGTTTGGTTCCTAGTACTGGGCCATATCTTCCTGGTAGTAAGAACTGGTGTGGCAGGCTGTACACTACAGATTTTCCACCCCTGCGGGCGGCAGCAGATTTATATTTTTCCTAGATATTCTGTTTCCCTAAGAAAGGCGATTACTGCACTGGTTATTGCAGTAAGATGTTTTGGGGGTGGGGCTAGCAGCTCTTTTCGATTTGCTGCCTGATATCCTAATTGGTGGAGCGAGGCCTCTAAATTTCGTCTAGCCTGTACGCTAGCTGAACATTCAAAAAAGATGTGCTCAAAAGTTTCCTGATTTTGGTTACATAGTTTGCAGGTCGGGTCATGGTTTTTATCCCAAATTCGTTCTGTGGGTAGGTTTAAATGTTGTAGTCTGAGTCGAGAGTAAGCTACATCTTCTCGACGGTTATTGCTATACATGACGGTTTGATTCCGTATGTGTGGTTGGAGGCTTTTGTATGTCGCCCCCCTGTTTGTCTGGTTTTGGGTCCAATCATCTTGCCATTTTTTGCGTATGATGTTGTTTATTACTGAGTAGGCCTCTGATTTTGATGTGCGGGTGCTGAGTTGGAACCCGCTTTCACTGCCTATTCTGGCTTTTGTGTCTGCTAATTCATTGCCAGGTATTCCTACGTGTGCCGGGATCCATTCTATACTTATGGATTGGCCTTGTGAGTTAGATTCATCTAGGAGTCTGAGGATGTTATTTACTAGGTCAGGACGTGATTTTGATTGTCCTGATTTAAGGGCTTGCACTGAGCTGAGGCTGTCAGTAAAAATGACTGCCTTGGGGACTTTGTGGGGGCGTGACTTTATCCAAGTTAGAGCTGCTCTGATTGCTGTTAGTTCAGCTGTGAAAACTGACAGCATGGGCTTAAGTTTGATTGTGAAGGACTTATTTTCTGACATAATGACAAATGCAGCTCCAGTATCCTGTGTGGTTGGGTTTTTGCTGCCGTCCGTGTATAGGTGGGTTTTACCTGAGTGCCGTTCCCTTATGAATGCCAAGCTTGTTTTCCTAGCCTCCTCAGTTTTAATTCCCTGTTTCGGACCGATTAAGGTTGTTAATTCATGAGAGGGGGGATCGAGTTTTAGGTTCCATTTTGATCTGTAAACAGGGGTAGATAAATTACCGAGTTTTTTGTCCAGTTCCAGCTCAGTTTTAAGTTTCCTGATTGTTGAGCTGTAGCATCGAAACTTGGGGGCCCTGGTTGTGGTGTAAGCTGATTGGTCATCTAATAAGTCATTGATTGGGAGTTGACCTTTTAGGGGGGCGGATCTAACATAGTATTTAAGGGTGAGTTCTTCTCTTCTGAGATTAAGGGGTTTTATACCACACTCGATTTCCAGACTACTGGTTGGGGTTGATTTTAAAGCGCCAGTCGCTATTCTGAGTGCCGAGTTTTGGATGGGATCTAAAGTTTTGAGTAGGGACTCGCTGGCTGAGTTGTACGCTTGGGCTCCATAATCTAATTTGCTCAATATGAGGGCTTTGTAGAGATTGAGAAGGGTTTTCTTATCTGCTCCAAAGGATGTGCCTGAGACAAGTTTCAACAAGTTTAGGTCCCTATTACATCTCTCTTTGAGTGTGGCAATATGGGGCCCCCATGTTAGATGTCTATCAAAGGTCATTCCCAGGAAGGTGATTTGGTGTACGAATTCTATTTGTTTTCCGAAGAGTTCAAGTTTAAGGTTCGAATCATCAATGTTCCTCCTATTGGTAAAAACGATTGCTTTGGTTTTAGCGTTTGAAACTCTGAAACCCCATGCAGTAGCCCATGCTTCTATTTCTCTAAGTGCCTTTTGTACCTGTTTTATTGCCAAGTTCAAATTTGTATTTGCCCGCCACACCGCCGAGTCGTCTGCATATTGGGATAGACAAATGATTATTTTGTCTAGAGAGTCTTGTAGGGTGTTAATTATAACATTGAAAAGAATGGGGCTCAGTACACTGCCTTGGGGACATCCATTTTCTAGATTTAGGGGGTCAGAGGTTTCATCCCCCACCCTGACTTGTATTTTCCTATCTTTTAAGAAGCTATGGATCCATTTCAGCATATTATCAGAGATGCCAAATTTGCGTAGGTTGAGTATTGTTCCTGTTGTCCACATGAGATCGAAGGCTTTTTCAAGGTCCAGGAATGTTGCGACTACTAGTTTATTTTCCATGAATGCCATTTTAATTGAAGATTCTAATCTTACTAATTGGTCTGTTGTGGATCTACTGGGTCTAAAACCTGACTGATTTTTGGAGAGGCATTCATGTTTTTCTAAATGATGGGTGAGTCTTTTTGCTATCATAGTTTCCATGACCTTGCATATGCAGGGGGTTAGAGATATGGGTCTGTATGATTGCGGATCCAGCTTATCCTTACGGGGCTTAAGTATGGGGATAATTTCAGCTAATTTCCAATTTTGGGGGACTTCTCCTCTTCTCCAGGAGATATTGATAACACTGAGAAGAGAGGCTTTTGAGGAGTCTGGCAGTTGTTTTAGCATTTCATATGAGATCGTGTCAGCCCCTGGTGCAGAGTTACGTTTTGATTGCAGAGCCTGTCGTAGTTCAAACATTGTAAAGTTACTATTTAGGTTGGGGTTACTAAGAGACGGGTCTGTTGGTTTGGCTGAAAATCGTAATGGGTCTGAGTTGAATTCTGCGTCCTTAAGGGTTTTGATTATTTGAAATATTTCATCTTGGTTGCAGGTCCTGGCTGTGCTCTGATAATGCTGGGCGAGGGCATTGGCCTTATCCTTATCTGCAAAAATGGGGGTATTATTTACTTTAAGGCAGGTAATGTTTTGAAAGGATGATCCTCTGAAACGGTTGAAGATGTTCCAGATTTTCTTACTGCTAGCTTTATATTCTAATTGTGAAATAAATGTATGCCAGGCTTCCGTTCTAACATCCCTTAAGGTGTCTTTAGATTTGATTTTCAGCGCATTATATGTATCTTTTAGAGTTTGGGTTTTATTTTTGAGGTATTTTTTCCTAGCCTTATTTCTGTCTCTTAGTATTTGTGTGCACGTTTCATTCCACCAGGGGGGGCGTATTTTCCTAGGTTTATTGCTAGTTTTAGGGATTGTTAAGTTGCATACTTCCTGTATATTTTTGGTGAATTCCTCAGCAATCTTATCAGTGTTATCAAGGGGGTCTATGCTTATAAATTGGCATAGTTCCTTATATTTCTCCCAGTCCGCCTTATCAAGTTTCCATTTTACCCTTGTGGATGTCCCCGTTTTTTCATATTTAATATGTATAGTCGTAAGTATGGGGAGGTGGTCACTGTCGCAGGGGTCGTCTATCGTCGTCCATGTACATTTCGCTCCTATTTGGGGGGTTGCTATGGTTATGTCAGGTGCTGAGTCATGGTCCGCCTTCGTCGTTACTCCTGTGTTTAGTACCGTGAGGTCATTGTCCGTGAGTAAGGTCTGTAGTTGTGTCCCCCTGGCGTCCTTCCTGTTACTCCAAAGTGTGGTGTGGGCATTTAGGTCACCCAGTATTATAAAATTTCGGGTGGGGATAAGGTCAAGTAATTTGGGGTATTTGTCCTGCGATCTTGAGGCGGGGTCTTCGGAGGGGGGTGGGTCGTAGCAGTTTATCAGGGTGATTTTTTCATTCTGGGGGTGTAGGGTAATTGCACAAATTTCAAGATGGGGGTCTGTATGGTTTAGGTTTAGGGGCTCATAGGGGATACCATTTTGTACATATATTGTTATCCCCCCTCCTTTATTATTTGATTGTCTAATATGATATGACGCTATATCATAGTTGGGGATTTTGGGGATGCGGTCGGCTGACTTGACCCATGTTTCTTGTATGCATATTATATGGGGGGATATATTATGGGTGCTTAGATAGGCTCTTAGGGTGGGTAGGTGGTACACACTATTGGAGTTCCATTGTAGGACCAGGAGGTTATCTATTGTTTTCCCGGCGCCTGTGCCGGTATGGTCCGTCGCTGGTCCCGTCGCGTACGTTGTTTAGTCCACGTTATATATTGTGCGGTTCCTTAGTGTGTTGTATATGTTGCTTGTGTTGTATATGTGTTTGGGGAGGCTGGAGCGCCTTCCCCTGTATGCTATTCTGTTTTCATTTTGGGCAGGTCTGCCGTAGTGCCTGTATTGTGTGTTGTTTGCGGGTGCGTAGTGTGGCATTTCTCCACTATGCCATTGTTGGGTGTTTTGGGTGTGTTTGCGTGTTTCTTGGCCGTAGTGATTGTTCCGTCGAGTGTTGGTTGCGTAGTGCTGTCCATGTTGTCTGTTGTTCGTGCGTTGTTTATTGCGTCTGTTGTTGTTGTGTGCCGTATGTGGAGTCCTGTCCGTCTGTCTGTGGGGGGGTTGTGCCCGTCTTGTGTGAGATGTTCGTATGTCATTTGTTGGCTGTTTGTTTGTCTGTCTGTATGTCTGTTGTGGTGCTCTGTAACGTTTGTTGTCGTTAAGTGCCGTATGTGGAGTCCTGTCCGTCTGCCTGTGGGGTGGGTGCGTTTGTCGGGTGTGTGACGTATGTGGAGGTCTTTGTTTCTGTTGTGGAGCTCTGTGTCGTTTGTAGTCATTTTGAGTCATATGTTGGGTCCTGTCTGTCTGTCTGTGCGTTGGTTGCTTTCGTCTTGTGTGGGTTGTTGGTTTGACGTTTATTGTCTGTCTGTTAGTCTGTCTGTTTGTTTGTTGTTGTTGTGTTGTGTGTTTGTGTACCAATGACCCCGCAATATGAGAGCTTCCATTATATACTCATAAAGTGGATTGACCTACTTTACATCTTCGAACAACCACAGACAGCGACACAGAATTTCTAGTCCAATCAAAACAGCTCTCTTATATCAAGTTAGGCTGCGTTGACTTCCTTCACGTCCGAGCTTTTCCGAACTGCATACAATGAAAACAAATCGAATTTGAACATCTGAAATATTAACACAAAGTACATTAATTGTTATTTTCTTGTGCATGAAATAGAAGATAGAAGATATATATTTTTATATAGTATGGCATATTATTTCATATTATATATATGAGTACATTTAATTTCATATACATTTATTATTTAGTGAAATCGGTTGTTTTGTTTTTTTTTTGGTAGTTTTACTTAAATTCATAGGGTTTTAGGTAACTTGCAACAAAATTTAGGATTATTCTACTCTAAGAAATTGTGTGGCCCTAAAAAGGGCCGTTGTTTTATTACACAAAGCAAGAAACTTTACTTGCTGCTTGTGTACTTGGTGACGGCCTTGGTGCCTTCACTGACGGCGTGCTTAGCGAGCTCACCAGGTAAGAGCAGACGGACAGCGGTCTGAATCTCCCGACTTGTGATGGTAGATCTCTTGTTGTAGTGAGCGAGTCTGGAGGCCTCAGCTGCGATTCTCTCAAAGATGTCGTTGACAAAGCTGTTCATGATAGACATAGCCTTGCTTGACACTCCGGTATCTGGATGCACCTGCTTCAACACCTTGTAGATGTAGATGCTGTAGGATTCCTTCCTTCTCCTCCTCCTTTTTTTCTCGGAAGACCGGGCGGCCTTTGCCTTGCTAGCGGCCTTCTTTGACCCTTTACTACCAGCGGCTGGTTTAGGCGGCATTGTCGTGTACTAGGTACTGAACAATAATGATGGCGACACCACAGGATTCAGCTATATATGTTAGAGAGAAAGGATTGACCTATTTAGCTCCTCCGCGATAGAGAGCAACCTTAATTTGATTGGCCCACGATGAATTTTCTCTGTTAATGTTAAAACTTATAGTCGTTTTGTAAATTTAAGAACGTAACAGAGTATAAAGTATACATTTCATATATATACTCATTTCACATTTTCAAGACTAATTTTTACATGTGATTTTTACTACCTTTCTACAGTCGAGACATTAAGTGACTGTGTGAAACGAAATACGAGGCAGCGTGATCTTACGTACGCAGAGACACGAGTGTTCACTTTCTTATACAGAGAGCATGCCAAGCTTGTATAAACAGGCGAGTTATTGTGTTTTAATGTGCTTGCGTTTTAATGTGCTTGCATCTTATCTTATTTGGATGTGTACGGGTATTTTTGCAACAAAAGTAAGTTTTCTTTCAGGAGAATTTTGTGGCCCTAATAAGGGCCGTTTTTTTTGCTAAGTCAAGGCACAGACTGACTTAACCGCCGAATCCGTAGAGAGTACGGCCTTGCCTCTTCAGTGCGTAGACAACATCCATTGCGGTGACCGTCTTACGCTTGGCATGCTCTGTGTATGTTACTGCATCACGGATCACGTTCTCAAGGAAAACTTTGAGAACCCCACGTGTCTCTTCGTAGATGAGACCGGAGATACGCTTCACGCCACCTCTGCGAGCCAAACGACGGATAGCTGGCTTGGTGATTCCCTGGATATTGTCACGCAAAACTTTCCTGTGTCTCTTTGCGCCTCCTTTTCCCAGCCCCTTTCCTCCTTTTCCACGTCCAGACATGATTATTTGTTGTTAGTTGATCAGCAACTGACGAACGAATGTAGGTCGCTTGTTTGTGTTTCAGTTTCCCTGTGTCGCAGGCCGTCAGCTGGGAGGGGTCCCTTGGTACGTAACCATTAAGGCACAGCGAGCCCCCAGCCCCGTCTGTCAATAGTCAATCGTACGTGGGTTCCATCGGTCTGTCCAGTCGTCGCTTGGTGTTTACATTTTTTGCTTATTATTGTCTGTGCGTCATCCAAGCAGGCAGGGGTCCAGGAGAAGAGAGGCCCGTTGTTGACTCATCTTTCAGCTCCACGTGACACTATCCGTTCCAAGTCCGCCGTCCTCCGTGGCCGCTGTGGTGGGTTGGTGCGTAATGGGGACCTGTTTAGGTCTCCTGGGGCTTATGAGTTAATTTGTGGCAGTGTGTTTGAGGTTCACTTGCCTTAGTCTATTGTGTGCTGAGGGATAGGCCGGGGTAACGGGCCTTAGTTGCACCCTAGGGCGTAACTTGGCCTGGTATATTGCACGTTTTCAAGATTAGAGCCATTGTTGTGCAATATATGTAAGTTTCAGAATTTTGAAATCCCGTCGTAAAGTGAGCTGCATAATGTATGGGCCTTTAAGTTTGGCCTATACTGTGCTTTGGTCTCGTTTTGGGGTCAGGTTTGTGTTGATTGGTTCCGGCTCTTAGCAAAGTTTCCTAGTCCTAAGTGGGTCAGTGGGTCGTCTGCACTGTTGGGGAATGATAAGTTGTTTTGCATTTTTGATTTTTTCCAAAAATGACATAACTTTTACTCGTTATGTCCCCTTAAAACCAAGCAGTGGAGTTGATTAAGTTTGTGGCCAGTTGTTAGTAATTGCCATTTTTTGCTTTTCGTGTTGCGGTGGAGTTGCGGGTGGTTTATAGGTCACTCCGCAGTCTCGCCCGCTATGCACGATTTTGATTGGCACCTAGAAAGAGTTGTGGAGAGAGGGATAGCTGTTAGTAATGTAAAACAAAAACAAGAACCTTTATAGAAAGCTGAGCTGTTAGCGATAGAAGGTAAAAAAAAAAAAAAAAAAAAAAAAAAAAAAAAAAAAAAAAAAAGATATATAGTTTCAGACTGTTTCAGGAGGGTAAGTTTTCAGACTGTAGATTCAGACAGACAGAGTTTGCACGTGATGGGTTGGTGATCGATAGTTTGAGGAAAGTTAGGAGGAGATAGAAGTCTGGGAGCTGTATCCTTGTCCTCTTCTTTCTTCTTTCTTCCTGCTTGTAGCTGCTTTCCGTCATCCGGTCTGCAGCCACTTACACGAACATGCCATAGTCACCGATGGACAAGTCTACGCTCTGATTTTTGGTTCAATTTTGATATTGGTATTTTGGTTTTGTGTTGTTTTTTAGACATTTTTGAATATGTATTTTTTTTTTTGTTTTTATATTTTGTTTTTTTATTTTAATTTATGTACACATGATGTGATATATACAAGCTTGGCATGCTCTGCGCTTAGATGTGGAGGGTGATGGCCGATTGTGACACGTCACATGGGTGTCACTTTTTTGGGGATAATATAGGAGTAGCAGCTTTAGTAGCTCGGTTGGGCTGTTTCCGTCATGGTGTATTTTTGACGACCATGTTTGATTTCACCTTAATCAGTTAATGTTTACAGCCTTTTCCGTTCAACTATTGCTACACTCTGGTTTTTTATTCGGCCCTTGTTACCTTTCAGCTACCTCCTTTTGTGGGCATGCCTCTTCTTCTGTACCTGAAACGAGATGTAGCGAGTTCGCCCCCCCCCCCCTCTCCTAGTCGTTTGACATGTAGGTCGCCGACCCACAGCACAGTTTATATACCCAAATGCTCACGGACCTGATAGAAGGCATCATTTTTTTCTCTCAATTTCTATTGGCTGACACAAGTTAACTTGTAAGTAGGTCATATTAATTGACAACAGAAAAAGCGACTGTTTTTCTCTCTTTCTTTGCAGTTTTCATATCTATTATTAATTTTACCATCGCCCTTTTTATGATGATTTTATACCAAATGTCATAAACAATATACAAGATAATATACAAGATAATTACTTAAATGTTACCCTTTAAAAATAAAGCTACTTTATCATGTTTATTTCAAATTTATCATGCTTATTTCAATACTGTGATACCACATCGAAAGCCATGTAGTGTGATATCGGCATTGAGAGAGACAAAGACAGACAGACAGACGTGCGCACACAACACATACATCGTTAGATGTACTCCAGCTAATTTACAAGGATGCCTATACTCTCTTATAAATTAATAAGGGTACGTGTGTAAAACTACAGTGTATGGGTGTGCTGTATTTTTGGGTAATAATAAAGTTAAGCAAATATCATATAATATTCCTTCGGGATTATTTGTGTGGCCCTAAAAAGGGCCGTTATTGTTCACTTTCAACGTGAAAGCATTTATGCACGTTCTCCGCGGATCCTACGGGCGAGCTGGATGTCCTTTGGCATAATGGTAACACGCTTGGCGTGGATAGCGCACAAGTTGGTGTCCTCAAACAGACCGACCAAGTAAGCCTCGCTAGCCTCCTGAAGAGCCATGACTGCAGAGCTCTGGAATCTGAGATCAGTCTTGAAATCTTGAGCAATTTCACGTACAAGTCGCTGGAAAGGCAGCTTTCTGATCAGAAGTTCGGTGCTCTTCTGGTAACGACGGATTTCTCTCAAAGCTACGGTTCCTGGCCTGTATCTGTGTGGTTTCTTCACCCCACCGGTTGCTGGTGCACTTTTGCGAGCAGCCTTGGTAGCTAGCTGCTTACGTGGAGCCTTGCCTCCGGTTGATTTACGAGCGGTTTGCTTTGTTCGAGCCATAGTGTTCGACGTCTAAGTCAAGAATGATCAGTTGACCCATATTTCTACCTTTCTCTACATGATGAGAATACAGCAATTTCATTGGCTGAATCTGAAGTCAGTCCGATTGGTCATCGAACGAGAAATCTGATTGGACAATATATTCCTAATTTCAATCCGTTTTAAGATTCAAGCTCAAGCGCTGATATTGCTAATGATACTTTTTACCATTATTATTTTTGTTGTTGTTGTTGTTGTTGTTTTTGTTATTTTCATATCACCATAATTTTTGTTCTTGTTCTTATTTCAATCCATTAATATGAAGCATCCATTAATATGAAACACTTAAAAAAACAAAATAGAAATGGTGGTGGTTGTTGTAGCAGCAGCAGCAATAGCAGCAGCAACAGCAGAAGCAGCAACAGCAGAAGCAGCAACAGCAGAAGCAGCAACAGCAGCATTTTATAGTACAAACATCAGGCAGTTTATGTAATTCTAACCATGAACATTATTAGTTTCGGCAAGCTTTTTAATACAATTAATTCATATCGACATTTGAAAGACAGACAGACAGACAGACAGACAGACAGACATACATACATACATACATACATACATACAGATAGACAGACAGACATGTATACATATAAAGATCATACATACATACACAGACAGACACATGGATGGACAGACACAGATATATTACACACACAGACCACACACACACACACACAGAGCATGAAGTTTCAACATCAAAAGGATTCTCTCGAAAAGAATTAATGGTCCTGAAAAGGACCTTTTTTAATATCGAATAAGTGTATTCGATTTCTTTACTTCTTTGCTGCAGCCTTCTTCTTAGGAGTCTTGGCCTTTTTTGGCTTAGCTGCCTTCTTTGCCTTCTTTGGTGACTTGGTAGCCTTCTTTGCTGCGGCCTTCTTTGGTGTCTTTGCCTTCTTGGGTTTTGCGGCTTTCTTCACTGAAGTTTTCTTTGCAGCTGGCTTCTTTGCAGCTGGTTTCTTGGCCTTCTTCGGAGACTTTGCCTTCTTTGGCTTGGCTGCTTTAGGCTTGGCAGCTTTCTTGGCAGGCTTCTTCTTGGCTTCTCCCAGTCTGAAAGATCCAGATGCTCCTGTTCCCTTGGACTGCTTCAGTGAGCCGTTCTTCACACCAGCTCTAAGTGCCAGTTTCAAGTGGCTGTTGGCTGCCTTGTCGTCAACCTTGTAGTTAGCGCAGATGTACTTAAGAATAGCCTGTCTAGATGAGCCTCCCCTTTCTTTCAGGCTGCTGACAGCGGCTTGGATCATCTCAGCATACTTTGGGTGAGCTGCTGGCTTCTTGGGCTTTGCTGCTGCCTTCTTCTTCGCTACCTTTGGCGTTGCTGCCTGTGCTACTGCGGTATCTGCCATCGTTGAGAATAGACGTGAACGCTTCTAAAACAGAAAGTTCTATGGTCGCACGAGTGACCCAGTTACTGCTTAAATACAAGGTAGAGCGCGGCCCTAAGAGAGAGCATCAAAACAAAGAATGTACACAAATGGATACTGCAAAATAGTTTTGTGTTTCTTTGCCCATAGAAAAATGCTTCTTGTGAAAATCTTCTCAGAATTTAATTGTAGTATTCTAAATAATTAAAAAGAAGACATATTCTTCTGCTTAGAAATACAAAAGATAAGTTGAAACAGGCAAAGGCAATATGTATAAAGTTAGCACAATCATGCACCTTATGTGACATTCATACCTGTGTCACAGAAGTTGTGTGTTGATAGGTAACATTCATGAAAATAGTGCTCCAAATTCTTCATTTACTGACTTTTAACAGTATGCTGATACACTTTTGCAGCTGATAAAAGTCTCAGAGTTTAAGAAAACACCGAGAAAAAAAATTAAATCAATATTACCTATAAACATACAAATACATCCATTTGATACAAAACCAACTGCACATGTACTTTCAGAAACAAATTTATAGACACTCATTTTAACAAAATAGAAAACAGTTATTAAATTTAGCTGATATCAATAACATAGGAAATAAAGTGACTTTCTTTCTTTCTTTCTTTCTTTCTTACTTACTTACTTACTTACTTACTTACTTACTTACTTACTTAACCGCTGCCCCAACTCAGTTATTATATTAGTTGGTTGGTTGGTTGGTTGGTTGGTTGGTTGGTTCTTTCTACTTGGTTGCTTGCTTGCTTGGTTCCTTGCTATGAGTCGGCTTCAGCTGGTCGGTCGGTCGGTCGGTCGGTCGGTCAATCTGAGTGCATGTTCTATATTTCTCCATTCAGTGAAGCCAAAAATTAAAAAATTCTTAACCTCTCCAACAAGCATAGCAATGTATTTAATTTTGATATAAACTTACACAATAAAATGTATGTATGTATGTATGTATGTATGTATGTATGTATTCATTCATTCATTCATTCATTCATTCTTTCTCTCTCTTTTACTTTTCAGAACAGTGGAGGACAAACAGCAGACCTGCACTGCCAGACTTGCAACTTATGGAGATAATTAATATATCGGACAAACTGGACAGATTTTTTCAGGCAGGGCTTATAGGACTTATGGTTTGCGAAAGATCATACGGTTTTCAATCTAGAAAATTTGTGTGGCCCTAAAAAGGGCCGTTTGTAAACCTTTCAGCAGGAAGAGTAGCTTACTTGGCAGCCTTGGAGGTCTTCTTGGGTAACAGAACAGCCTGGATGTTAGGCAGAACACCACCCTGTGCGATGGTGACACCTGAGAGAAGCTTGTTCAATTCCTCGTCATTGCGGATGGCCAACTGTAAGTGACGTGGGATGATCCTCGTCTTCTTGTTATCTCTTGCGGCGTTTCCTGCCAACTCGAGTACTTCAGCAGCCAAGTATTCCAGAACTGCAGCTAGGTACACTGGGGCGCCAGCTCCAACTCGCTCAGCGTAGTTGCCTTTCCTCAGGAGACGGTGGATTCTTCCAACTGGAAACTGGAGACCGGCCCTTGAAGACCTGCTCTTTGCCTTTCCCTTAGCTTTTCCTCCCTTTCCACGACCAGACATGATGACTATTTTATTCACAGAGTTATGAACAAATATGACCCCGCAATATGAGAGCTTCCATTATATACTCATAAAGTGGATTGACCTACTTTACATCTTCGAACAACCACAGACAGCGACACAGAATTTCTAGTCCAATCAAAACAGCTCTCTTATATCAAGTTAGGCTGCGTTGACTTCCTTCACGTCCGAGCTTTTCCGAACTGCATACAATGAAAACAAATCGAATTTGAACATCTGAAATATTAACACAAAGTACATTAATTGTTATTTTCTTGTGCATGAAATAGAAGATAGAAGATATATATTTTTATATAGTATGGCATATTATTTCATATTATATATATGAGTACATTTAATTTCATATACATTTATTATTTAGTGAAATCGGTTGTTTTGTTTTTTTTTTGGTAGTTTTACTTAAATTCATAGGGTTTTAGGTAACTTGCAACAAAATTTAGGATTATTCTACTCTAAGAAATTGTGTGGCCCTAAAAAGGGCCGTTGTTTTATTACACAAAGCAAGAAACTTTACTTGCTGCTTGTGTACTTGGTGACGGCCTTGGTGCCTTCACTGACGGCGTGCTTAGCGAGCTCACCAGGTAAGAGCAGACGGACAGCGGTCTGAATCTCCCGACTTGTGATGGTAGATCTCTTGTTGTAGTGAGCGAGTCTGGAGGCCTCAGCTGCGATTCTCTCAAAGATGTCGTTGACAAAGCTGTTCATGATAGACATAGCCTTGCTTGACACTCCGGTATCTGGATGCACCTGCTTCAATACCTTGTAGATGTAGATGCTGTAGGATTCCTTCCTTCTCCTCCTCCTTTTTTTCTCGGAAGACCGGGCGGCCTTTGCCTTGCTAGCGGCCTTCTTTGACCCTTTACTACCAGCGGCTGGTTTAGGCGGCATTGTCGTGTACTAGGTACTGAACAATAATGATGGCGACACCACAGGATTCAGCTATATATGTTAGAGAGAAAGGATTGACCTATTTAGCTCCTCCGCGATAGAGAGCAACCTTAATTTGATTGGCCCACGATGAATTTTCTCTGTTAATGTTAAAACTTATAGTCGTTTTGTAA
Source organism: Ctena decussata (assembly GCA_963989385.1). Lineage (NCBI taxonomy): Eukaryota > Metazoa > Mollusca > Bivalvia > Lucinida > Lucinidae > Ctena > Ctena decussata. The sequence continues at coordinate 55,044,209 of OZ022511.1, read as the reverse complement.
ATTTAAGAACGTAACAGAGTATAAAGTATACATTTCATATATATACTCATTTCACATTTTCAAGACTAATTTTTACATGTGATTTTTACTACCTTTCTACAGTCGAGACATTAAGTGACTGTGTGAAACGAAATACGAGGCAGCGTGATCTTACGTACGCAGAGACACGAGTGTTCACTTTCTTATACAGAGAGCATGCCAAGCTTGTATAAACAGGCGAGTTATTGTGTTTTAATGTGCTTGCGTTTTAATGTGCTTGCATCTTATCTTATTTGGATGTGTACGGGTATTTTTGCAACAAAAGTAAGTTTTCTTTCAGGAGAATTTTGTGGCCCTAATAAGGGCCGTTTTTTTTGCTAAGTCAAGGCACAGACTGACTTAACCGCCGAATCCGTAGAGAGTACGGCCTTGCCTCTTCAGTGCGTAGACAACATCCATTGCGGTGACCGTCTTACGCTTGGCATGCTCTGTGTATGTTACTGCATCACGGATCACGTTCTCAAGGAAAACTTTGAGAACCCCACGTGTCTCTTCGTAGATGAGACCGGAGATACGCTTCACGCCACCTCTGCGAGCCAAACGACGGATAGCTGGCTTGGTGATTCCCTGGATATTGTCACGCAAAACTTTCCTGTGTCTCTTTGCGCCTCCTTTTCCCAGCCCCTTTCCTCCTTTTCCACGTCCAGACATGATTATTTGTTGTTAGTTGATCAGCAACTGACGAACGAATGTAGGTCGCCGACCCACAGCACAGTTTATATACCCAAATGCTCACGGACCTGATAGAAGGCATCATTTTTTTCTCTCAATTTCTATTGGCTGACACAAGTTAACTTGTAAGTAGGTCATATTAATTGACAACAGAAAAAGCGACTGTTTTTCTCTCTTTCTTTGCAGTTTTCATATCTATTATTAATTTTACCATCGCCCTTTTTATGATGATTTTATACCAAATGTCATAAACAATATACAAGATAATATACAAGATAATTACTTAAATGTTACCCTTTAAAAATAAAGCTACTTTATCATGTTTATTTCAAATTTATCATGCTTATTTCAATACTGTGATACCACATCGAAAGCCATGTAGTGTGATATCGGCATTGAGAGAGACAAAGACAGACAGACAGACGTGCGCACACAACACATACATCGTTAGATGTACTCCAGCTAATTTACAAGGATGCCTATACTCTCTTATAAATTAATAAGGGTACGTGTGTAAAACTACAGTGTATGGGTGTGCTGTATTTTTGGGTAATAATAAAGTTAAGCAAATATCATATAATATTCCTTCGGGATTATTTGTGTGGCCCTAAAAAGGGCCGTTATTGTTCACTTTCAACGTGAAAGCATTTATGCACGTTCTCCGCGGATCCTACGGGCGAGCTGGATGTCCTTTGGCATAATGGTAACACGCTTGGCGTGGATAGCGCACAAGTTGGTGTCCTCAAACAGACCGACCAAGTAAGCCTCGCTAGCCTCCTGAAGAGCCATGACTGCAGAGCTCTGGAATCTGAGATCAGTCTTGAAATCTTGAGCAATTTCACGTACAAGTCGCTGGAAAGGCAGCTTTCTGATCAGAAGTTCGGTGCTCTTCTGGTAACGACGGATTTCTCTCAAAGCTACGGTTCCTGGCCTGTATCTGTGTGGTTTCTTCACCCCACCGGTTGCTGGTGCACTTTTGCGAGCAGCCTTGGTAGCTAGCTGCTTACGTGGAGCCTTGCCTCCGGTTGATTTACGAGCGGTTTGCTTTGTTCGAGCCATAGTGTTCGACGTCTAAGTCAAGAATGATCAGTTGACCCATATTTCTACCTTTCTCTACATGATGAGAATACAGCAATTTCATTGGCTGAATCTGAAGTCAGTCCGATTGGTCATCGAACGAGAAATCTGATTGGACAATATATTCCTAATTTCAATCCGTTTTAAGATTCAAGCTCAAGCGCTGATATTGCTAATGATACTTTTTACCATTATTATTTTTGTTGTTGTTGTTGTTGTTGTTTTTGTTATTTTCATATCACCATAATTTTTGTTCTTGTTCTTATTTCAATCCATTAATATGAAGCATCCATTAATATGAAACACTTAAAAAAACAAAATAGAAATGGTGGTGGTTGTTGTAGCAGCAGCAGCAATAGCAGCAGCAACAGCAGAAGCAGCAACAGCAGAAGCAGCAACAGCAGAAGCAGCAACAGCAGCATTTTATAGTACAAACATCAGGCAGTTTATGTAATTCTAACCATGAACATTATTAGTTTCGGCAAGCTTTTTAATACAATTAATTCATATCGACATTTGAAAGACAGACAGACAGACAGACAGACAGACAGACATACATACATACATACATACATACATACAGATAGACAGACAGACATGTATACATATAAAGATCATACATACATACACAGACAGACACATGGATGGACAGACACAGATATATTACACACACAGACCACACACACACACACACAGAGCATGAAGTTTCAACATCAAAAGGATTCTCTCGAAAAGAATTAATGGTCCTGAAAAGGACCTTTTTTAATATCGAATAAGTGTATTCGATTTCTTTACTTCTTTGCTGCAGCCTTCTTCTTAGGAGTCTTGGCCTTTTTTGGCTTAGCTGCCTTCTTTGCCTTCTTTGGTGACTTGGTAGCCTTCTTTGCTGCGGCCTTCTTTGGTGTCTTTGCCTTCTTGGGTTTTGCGGCTTTCTTCACTGAAGTTTTCTTTGCAGCTGGCTTCTTTGCAGCTGGTTTCTTGGCCTTCTTCGGAGACTTTGCCTTCTTTGGCTTGGCTGCTTTAGGCTTGGCAGCTTTCTTGGCAGGCTTCTTCTTGGCTTCTCCCAGTCTGAAAGATCCAGATGCTCCTGTTCCCTTGGACTGCTTCAGTGAGCCGTTCTTCACACCAGCTCTAAGTGCCAGTTTCAAGTGGCTGTTGGCTGCCTTGTCGTCAACCTTGTAGTTAGCGCAGATGTACTTAAGAATAGCCTGTCTAGATGAGCCTCCCCTTTCTTTCAGGCTGCTGACAGCGGCTTGGATCATCTCAGCATACTTTGGGTGAGCTGCTGGCTTCTTGGGCTTTGCTGCTGCCTTCTTCTTCGCTACCTTTGGCGTTGCTGCCTGTGCTACTGCGGTATCTGCCATCGTTGAGAATAGACGTGAACGCTTCTAAAACAGAAAGTTCTATGGTCGCACGAGTGACCCAGTTACTGCTTAAATACAAGGTAGAGCGCGGCCCTAAGAGAGAGCATCAAAACAAAGAATGTACACAAATGGATACTGCAAAATAGTTTTGTGTTTCTTTGCCCATAGAAAAATGCTTCTTGTGAAAATCTTCTCAGAATTTAATTGTAGTATTCTAAATAATTAAAAAGAAGACATATTCTTCTGCTTAGAAATACAAAAGATAAGTTGAAACAGGCAAAGGCAATATGTATAAAGTTAGCACAATCATGCACCTTATGTGACATTCATACCTGTGTCACAGAAGTTGTGTGTTGATAGGTAACATTCATGAAAATAGTGCTCCAAATTCTTCATTTACTGACTTTTAACAGTATGCTGATACACTTTTGCAGCTGATAAAAGTCTCAGAGTTTAAGAAAACACCGAGAAAAAAAATTAAATCAATATTACCTATAAACATACAAATACATCCATTTGATACAAAACCAACTGCACATGTACTTTCAGAAACAAATTTATAGACACTCATTTTAACAAAATAGAAAACAGTTATTAAATTTAGCTGATATCAATAACATAGGAAATAAAGTGACTTTCTTTCTTTCTTTCTTTCTTTCTTACTTACTTACTTACTTACTTACTTACTTACTTACTTACTTAACCGCTGCCCCAACTCAGTTATTATATTAGTTGGTTGGTTGGTTGGTTGGTTGGTTGGTTGGTTCTTTCTACTTGGTTGCTTGCTTGCTTGGTTCCTTGCTATGAGTCGGCTTCAGCTGGTCGGTCGGTCGGTCGGTCGGTCGGTCAATCTGAGTGCATGTTCTATATTTCTCCATTCAGTGAAGCCAAAAATTAAAAAATTCTTAACCTCTCCAACAAGCATAGCAATGTATTTAATTTTGATATAAACTTACACAATAAAATGTATGTATGTATGTATGTATGTATGTATGTATGTATTCATTCATTCATTCATTCATTCATTCTTTCTCTCTCTTTTACTTTTCAGAACAGTGGAGGACAAACAGCAGACCTGCACTGCCAGACTTGCAACTTATGGAGATAATTAATATATCGGACAAACTGGACAGATTTTTTCAGGCAGGGCTTATAGGACTTATGGTTTGCGAAAGATCATACGGTTTTCAATCTAGAAAATTTGTGTGGCCCTAAAAAGGGCCGTTTGTAAACCTTTCAGCAGGAAGAGTAGCTTACTTGGCAGCCTTGGAGGTCTTCTTGGGTAACAGAACAGCCTGGATGTTAGGCAGAACACCACCCTGTGCGATGGTGACACCTGAGAGAAGCTTGTTCAATTCCTCGTCATTGCGGATGGCCAACTGTAAGTGACGTGGGATGATCCTCGTCTTCTTGTTATCTCTTGCGGCGTTTCCTGCCAACTCGAGTACTTCAGCAGCCAAGTATTCCAGAACTGCAGCTAGGTACACTGGGGCGCCAGCTCCAACTCGCTCAGCGTAGTTGCCTTTCCTCAGGAGACGGTGGATTCTTCCAACTGGAAACTGGAGACCGGCCCTTGAAGACCTGCTCTTTGCCTTTCCCTTAGCTTTTCCTCCCTTTCCACGACCAGACATGATGACTATTTTATTCACAGAGTTATGAACAAATATGACCCCGCAATATGAGAGCTTCCATTATATACTCATAAAGTGGATTGACCTACTTTACATCTTCGAACAACCACAGACAGCGACACAGAATTTCTAGTCCAATCAAAACAGCTCTCTTATATCAAGTTAGGCTGCGTTGACTTCCTTCACGTCCGAGCTTTTCCGAACTGCATACAATGAAAACAAATCGAATTTGAACATCTGAAATATTAACACAAAGTACATTAATTGTTATTTTCTTGTGCATGAAATAGAAGATAGAAGATATATATTTTTATATAGTATGGCATATTATTTCATATTATATATATGAGTACATTTAATTTCATATACATTTATTATTTAGTGAAATCGGTTGTTTTGTTTTTTTTTTGGTAGTTTTACTTAAATTCATAGGGTTTTAGGTAACTTGCAACAAAATTTAGGATTATTCTACTCTAAGAAATTGTGTGGCCCTAAAAAGGGCCGTTGTTTTATTACACAAAGCAAGAAACTTTACTTGCTGCTTGTGTACTTGGTGACGGCCTTGGTGCCTTCACTGACGGCGTGCTTAGCGAGCTCACCAGGTAAGAGCAGACGGACAGCGGTCTGAATCTCCCGACTTGTGATGGTAGATCTCTTGTTGTAGTGAGCGAGTCTGGAGGCCTCAGCTGCGATTCTCTCAAAGATGTCGTTGACAAAGCTGTTCATGATAGACATAGCCTTGCTTGACACTCCGGTATCTGGATGCACCTGCTTCAACACCTTGTAGATGTAGATGCTGTAGGATTCCTTCCTTCTCCTCCTCCTTTTTTTCTCGGAAGACCGGGCGGCCTTTGCCTTGCTAGCGGCCTTCTTTGACCCTTTACTACCAGCGGCTGGTTTAGGCGGCATTGTCGTGTACTAGGTACTGAACAATAATGATGGCGACACCACAGGATTCAGCTATATATGTTAGAGAGAAAGGATTGACCTATTTAGCTCCTCCGCGATAGAGAGCAACCTTAATTTGATTGGCCCACGATGAATTTTCTCTGTTAATGTTAAAACTTATAGTCGTTTTGTAAATTTAAGAACGTAACAGAGTATAAAGTATACATTTCATATATATACTCATTTCACATTTTCAAGACTAATTTTTACATGTGATTTTTACTACCTTTCTACAGTCGAGACATTAAGTGACTGTGTGAAACGAAATACGAGGCAGCGTGATCTTACGTACGCAGAGACACGAGTGTTCACTTTCTTATACAGAGAGCATGCCAAGCTTGTATAAACAGGCGAGTTATTGTGTTTTAATGTGCTTGCGTTTTAATGTGCTTGCATCTTATCTTATTTGGATGTGTACGGGTATTTTTGCAACAAAAGTAAGTTTTCTTTCAGGAGAATTTTGTGGCCCTAATAAGGGCCGTTTTTTTTGCTAAGTCAAGGCACAGACTGACTTAACCGCCGAATCCGTAGAGAGTACGGCCTTGCCTCTTCAGTGCGTAGACAACATCCATTGCGGTGACCGTCTTACGCTTGGCATGCTCTGTGTATGTTACTGCATCACGGATCACGTTCTCAAGGAAAACTTTGAGAACCCCACGTGTCTCTTCGTAGATGAGACCGGAGATACGCTTCACGCCACCTCTGCGAGCCAAACGACGGATAGCTGGCTTGGTGATTCCCTGGATATTGTCACGCAAAACTTTCCTGTGTCTCTTTGCGCCTCCTTTTCCCAGCCCCTTTCCTCCTTTTCCACGTCCAGACATGATTATTTGTTGTTAGTTGATCAGCAACTGACGAACGAATGTAGGTCGCCGACCCACAGCACAGTTTATATACCCAAATGCTCACGGACCTGATAGAAGGCATCATTTTTTTCTCTCAATTTCTATTGGCTGACACAAGTTAACTTGTAAGTAGGTCATATTAATTGACAACAGAAAAAGCGACTGTTTTTCTCTCTTTCTTTGCAGTTTTCATATCTATTATTAATTTTACCATCGCCCTTTTTATGATGATTTTATACCAAATGTCATAAACAATATACAAGATAATATACAAGATAATTACTTAAATGTTACCCTTTAAAAATAAAGCTACTTTATCATGTTTATTTCAAATTTATCATGCTTATTTCAATACTGTGATACCACATCGAAAGCCATGTAGTGTGATATCGGCATTGAGAGAGACAAAGACAGACAGACAGACGTGCGCACACAACACATACATCGTTAGATGTACTCCAGCTAATTTACAAGGATGCCTATACTCTCTTATAAATTAATAAGGGTACGTGTGTAAAACTACAGTGTATGGGTGTGCTGTATTTTTGGGTAATAATAAAGTTAAGCAAATATCATATAATATTCCTTCGGGATTATTTGTGTGGCCCTAAAAAGGGCCGTTATTGTTCACTTTCAACGTGAAAGCATTTATGCACGTTCTCCGCGGATCCTACGGGCGAGCTGGATGTCCTTTGGCATAATGGTAACACGCTTGGCGTGGATAGCGCACAAGTTGGTGTCCTCAAACAGACCGACCAAGTAAGCCTCGCTAGCCTCCTGAAGAGCCATGACTGCAGAGCTCTGGAATCTGAGATCAGTCTTGAAATCTTGAGCAATTTCACGTACAAGTCGCTGGAAAGGCAGCTTTCTGATCAGAAGTTCGGTGCTCTTCTGGTAACGACGGATTTCTCTCAAAGCTACGGTTCCTGGCCTGTATCTGTGTGGTTTCTTCACCCCACCGGTTGCTGGTGCACTTTTGCGAGCAGCCTTGGTAGCTAGCTGCTTACGTGGAGCCTTGCCTCCGGTTGATTTACGAGCGGTTTGCTTTGTTCGAGCCATAGTGTTCGACGTCTAAGTCAAGAATGATCAGTTGACCCATATTTCTACCTTTCTCTACATGATGAGAATACAGCAATTTCATTGGCTGAATCTGAAGTCAGTCCGATTGGTCATCGAACGAGAAATCTGATTGGACAATATATTCCTAATTTCAATCCGTTTTAAGATTCAAGCTCAAGCGCTGATATTGCTAATGATACTTTTTACCATTATTATTTTTGTTGTTGTTGTTGTTGTTGTTTTTGTTATTTTCATATCACCATAATTTTTGTTCTTGTTCTTATTTCAATCCATTAATATGAAGCATCCATTAATATGAAACACTTAAAAAAACAAAATAGAAATGGTGGTGGTTGTTGTAGCAGCAGCAGCAATAGCAGCAGCAACAGCAGAAGCAGCAACAGCAGAAGCAGCAACAGCAGAAGCAGCAACAGCAGCATTTTATAGTACAAACATCAGGCAGTTTATGTAATTCTAACCATGAACATTATTAGTTTCGGCAAGCTTTTTAATACAATTAATTCATATCGACATTTGAAAGACAGACAGACAGACAGACAGACAGACAGACATACATACATACATACATACATACATACAGATAGACAGACAGACATGTATACATATAAAGATCATACATACATACACAGACAGACACATGGATGGACAGACACAGATATATTACACACACAGACCACACACACACACACACAGAGCATGAAGTTTCAACATCAAAAGGATTCTCTCGAAAAGAATTAATGGTCCTGAAAAGGACCTTTTTTAATATCGAATAAGTGTATTCGATTTCTTTACTTCTTTGCTGCAGCCTTCTTCTTAGGAGTCTTGGCCTTTTTTGGCTTAGCTGCCTTCTTTGCCTTCTTTGGTGACTTGGTAGCCTTCTTTGCTGCGGCCTTCTTTGGTGTCTTTGCCTTCTTGGGTTTTGCGGCTTTCTTCACTGAAGTTTTCTTTGCAGCTGGCTTCTTTGCAGCTGGTTTCTTGGCCTTCTTCGGAGACTTTGCCTTCTTTGGCTTGGCTGCTTTAGGCTTGGCAGCTTTCTTGGCAGGCTTCTTCTTGGCTTCTCCCAGTCTGAAAGATCCAGATGCTCCTGTTCCCTTGGACTGCTTCAGTGAGCCGTTCTTCACACCAGCTCTAAGTGCCAGTTTCAAGTGGCTGTTGGCTGCCTTGTCGTCAACCTTGTAGTTAGCGCAGATGTACTTAAGAATAGCCTGTCTAGATGAGCCTCCCCTTTCTTTCAGGCTGCTGACAGCGGCTTGGATCATCTCAGCATACTTTGGGTGAGCTGCTGGCTTCTTGGGCTTTGCTGCTGCCTTCTTCTTCGCTACCTTTGGCGTTGCTGCCTGTGCTACTGCGGTATCTGCCATCGTTGAGAATAGACGTGAACGCTTCTAAAACAGAAAGTTCTATGGTCGCACGAGTGACCCAGTTACTGCTTAAATACAAGGTAGAGCGCGGCCCTAAGAGAGAGCATCAAAACAAAGAATGTACACAAATGGATACTGCAAAATAGTTTTGTGTTTCTTTGCCCATAGAAAAATGCTTCTTGTGAAAATCTTCTCAGAATTTAATTGTAGTATTCTAAATAATTAAAAAGAAGACATATTCTTCTGCTTAGAAATACAAAAGATAAGTTGAAACAGGCAAAGGCAATATGTATAAAGTTAGCACAATCATGCACCTTATGTGACATTCATACCTGTGTCACAGAAGTTGTGTGTTGATAGGTAACATTCATGAAAATAGTGCTCCAAATTCTTCATTTACTGACTTTTAACAGTATGCTGATACACTTTTGCAGCTGATAAAAGTCTCAGAGTTTAAGAAAACACCGAGAAAAAAAATTAAATCAATATTACCTATAAACATACAAATACATCCATTTGATACAAAACCAACTGCACATGTACTTTCAGAAACAAATTTATAGACACTCATTTTAACAAAATAGAAAACAGTTATTAAATTTAGCTGATATCAATAACATAGGAAATAAAGTGACTTTCTTTCTTTCTTTCTTTCTTTCTTACTTACTTACTTACTTACTTACTTACTTACTTACTTACTTAACCGCTGCCCCAACTCAGTTATTATATTAGTTGGTTGGTTGGTTGGTTGGTTGGTTGGTTGGTTCTTTCTACTTGGTTGCTTGCTTGCTTGGTTCCTTGCTATGAGTCGGCTTCAGCTGGTCGGTCGGTCGGTCGGTCGGTCGGTCAATCTGAGTGCATGTTCTATATTTCTCCATTCAGTGAAGCCAAAAATTAAAAAATTCTTAACCTCTCCAACAAGCATAGCAATGTATTTAATTTTGATATAAACTTACACAATAAAATGTATGTATGTATGTATGTATGTATGTATGTATGTATTCATTCATTCATTCATTCTTTCTCTCTCTTTTACTTTTCAGAACAGTGGAGGACAAACAGCAGACCTGCACTGCCAGACTTGCAACTTATGGAGATAATTAATATATCGGACAAACTGGACAGATTTTTTCAGGCAGGGCTTATAGGACTTATGGTTTGCGAAAGATCATACGGTTTTCAATCTAGAAAATTTGTGTGGCCCTAAAAAGGGCCGTTTGTAAACCTTTCAGCAGGAAGAGTAGCTTACTTGGCAGCCTTGGAGGTCTTCTTGGGTAACAGAACAGCCTGGATGTTAGGCAGAACACCACCCTGTGCGATGGTGACACCTGAGAGAAGCTTGTTCAATTCCTCGTCATTGCGGATGGCCAACTGTAAGTGACGTGGGATGATCCTCGTCTTCTTGTTATCTCTTGCGGCGTTTCCTGCCAACTCGAGTACTTCAGCAGCCAAGTATTCCAGAACTGCAGCTAGGTACACTGGGGCGCCAGCTCCAACTCGCTCAGCGTAGTTGCCTTTCCTCAGGAGACGGTGGATTCTTCCAACTGGAAACTGGAGACCGGCCCTTGAAGACCTGCTCTTTGCCTTTCCCTTAGCTTTTCCTCCCTTTCCACGACCAGACATGATGACTATTTTATTCACAGAGTTATGAACAAATATGACCCCGCAATATGAGAGCTTCCATTATATACTCATAAAGTGGATTGACCTACTTTACATCTTCGAACAACCACAGACAGCGACACAGAATTTCTAGTCCAATCAAAACAGCTCTCTTATATCAAGTTAGGCTGCGTTGACTTCCTTCACGTCCGAGCTTTTCCGAACTGCATACAATGAAAACAAATCGAATTTGAACATCTGAAATATTAACACAAAGTACATTAATTGTTATTTTCTTGTGCATGAAATAGAAGATAGAAGATATATATTTTTATATAGTATGGCATATTATTTCATATTATATATATGAGTACATTTAATTTCATATACATTTATTATTTAGTGAAATCGGTTGTTTTGTTTTTTTTTTGGTAGTTTTACTTAAATTCATAGGGTTTTAGGTAACTTGCAACAAAATTTAGGATTATTCTACTCTAAGAAATTGTGTGGCCCTAAAAAGGGCCGTTGTTTTATTACACAAAGCAAGAAACTTTACTTGCTGCTTGTGTACTTGGTGACGGCCTTGGTGCCTTCACTGACGGCGTGCTTAGCGAGCTCACCAGGTAAGAGCAGACGGACAGCGGTCTGAATCTCCCGACTTGTGATGGTAGATCTCTTGTTGTAGTGAGCGAGTCTGGAGGCCTCAGCTGCGATTCTCTCAAAGATGTCGTTGACAAAGCTGTTCATGATAGACATAGCCTTGCTTGACACTCCGGTATCTGGATGCACCTGCTTCAACACCTTGTAGATGTAGATGCTGTAGGATTCCTTCCTTCTCCTCCTCCTTTTTTTCTCGGAAGACCGGGCGGCCTTTGCCTTGCTAGCGGCCTTCTTTGACCCTTTACTACCAGCGGCTGGTTTAGGCGGCATTGTCGTGTACTAGGTACTGAACAATAATGATGGCGACACCACAGGATTCAGCTATATATGTTAGAGAGAAAGGATTGACCTATTTAGCTCCTCCGCGATAGAGAGCAACCTTAATTTGATTGGCCCACGATGAATTTTCTCTGTTAATGTTAAAACTTATAGTCGTTTTGTAAATTTAAGAACGTAACAGAGTATAAAGTATACATTTCATATATATACTCATTTCACATTTTCAAGACTAATTTTTACATGTGATTTTTACTACCTTTCTACAGTCGAGACATTAAGTGACTGTGTGAAACGAAATACGAGGCAGCGTGATCTTACGTACGCAGAGACACGAGTGTTCACTTTCTTATACAGAGAGCATGCCAAGCTTGTATAAACAGGCGAGTTATTGTGTTTTAATGTGCTTGCGTTTTAATGTGCTTGCATCTTATCTTATTTGGATGTGTACGGGTATTTTTGCAACAAAAGTAAGTTTTCTTTCAGGAGAATTTTGTGGCCCTAATAAGGGCCGTTTTTTTTGCTAAGTCAAGGCACAGACTGACTTAACCGCCGAATCCGTAGAGAGTACGGCCTTGCCTCTTCAGTGCGTAGACAACATCCATTGCGGTGACCGTCTTACGCTTGGCATGCTCTGTGTATGTTACTGCATCACGGATCACGTTCTCAAGGAAAACTTTGAGAACCCCACGTGTCTCTTCGTAGATGAGACCGGAGATACGCTTCACGCCACCTCTGCGAGCCAAACGACGGATAGCTGGCTTGGTGATTCCCTGGATATTGTCACGCAAAACTTTCCTGTGTCTCTTTGCGCCTCCTTTTCCCAGCCCCTTTCCTCCTTTTCCACGTCCAGACATGATTATTTGTTGTTAGTTGATCAGCAACTGACGAACGAATGTAGGTCGCCGACCCACAGCACAGTTTATATACCCAAATGCTCACGGACCTGATAGAAGGCATCATTTTTTTCTCTCAATTTCTATTGGCTGACACAAGTTAACTTGTAAGTAGGTCATATTAATTGACAACAGAAAAAGCGACTGTTTTTCTCTCTTTCTTTGCAGTTTTCATATCTATTATTAATTTTACCATCGCCCTTTTTATGATGATTTTATACCAAATGTCATAAACAATATACAAGATAATATACAAGATAATTACTTAAATGTTACCCTTTAAAAATAAAGCTACTTTATCATGTTTATTTCAAATTTATCATGCTTATTTCAATACTGTGATACCACATCGAAAGCCATGTAGTGTGATATCGGCATTGAGAGAGACAAAGACAGACAGACAGACGTGCGCACACAACACATACATCGTTAGATGTACTCCAGCTAATTTACAAGGATGCCTATACTCTCTTATAAATTAATAAGGGTACGTGTGTAAAACTACAGTGTATGGGTGTGCTGTATTTTTGGGTAATAATAAAGTTAAGCAAATATCATATAATATTCCTTCGGGATTATTTGTGTGGCCCTAAAAAGGGCCGTTATTGTTCACTTTCAACGTGAAAGCATTTATGCACGTTCTCCGCGGATCCTACGGGCGAGCTGGATGTCCTTTGGCATAATGGTAACACGCTTGGCGTGGATAGCGCACAAGTTGGTGTCCTCAAACAGACCGACCAAGTAAGCCTCGCTAGCCTCCTGAAGAGCCATGACTGCAGAGCTCTGGAATCTGAGATCAGTCTTGAAATCTTGAGCAATTTCACGTACAAGTCGCTGGAAAGGCAGCTTTCTGATCAGAAGTTCGGTGCTCTTCTGGTAACGACGGATTTCTCTCAAAGCTACGGTTCCTGGCCTGTATCTGTGTGGTTTCTTCACCCCACCGGTTGCTGGTGCACTTTTGCGAGCAGCCTTGGTAGCTAGCTGCTTACGTGGAGCCTTGCCTCCGGTTGATTTACGAGCGGTTTGCTTTGTTCGAGCCATAGTGTTCGACGTCTAAGTCAAGAATGATCAGTTGACCCATATTTCTACCTTTCTCTACATGATGAGAATACAGCAATTTCATTGGCTGAATCTGAAGTCAGTCCGATTGGTCATCGAACGAGAAATCTGATTGGACAATATATTCCTAATTTCAATCCGTTTTAAGATTCAAGCTCAAGCGCTGATATTGCTAATGATACTTTTTACCATTATTATTTTTGTTGTTGTTGTTGTTGTTGTTTTTGTTATTTTCATATCACCATAATTTTTGTTCTTGTTCTTATTTCAATCCATTAATATGAAGCATCCATTAATATGAAACACTTAAAAAAACAAAATAGAAATGGTGGTGGTTGTTGTAGCAGCAGCAGCAATAGCAGCAGCAACAGCAGAAGCAGCAACAGCAGAAGCAGCAACAGCAGAAGCAGCAACAGCAGCATTTTATAGTACAAACATCAGGCAGTTTATGTAATTCTAACCATGAACATTATTAGTTTCGGCAAGCTTTTTAATACAATTAATTCATATCGACATTTGAAAGACAGACAGACAGACAGACAGACAGACAGACATACATACATACATACATACATACATACAGATAGACAGACAGACATGTATACATATAAAGATCATACATACATACACAGACAGACACATGGATGGACAGACACAGATATATTACACACACAGACCACACACACACACACACAGAGCATGAAGTTTCAACATCAAAAGGATTCTCTCGAAAAGAATTAATGGTCCTGAAAAGGACCTTTTTTAATATCGAATAAGTGTATTCGATTTCTTTACTTCTTTGCTGCAGCCTTCTTCTTAGGAGTCTTGGCCTTTTTTGGCTTAGCTGCCTTCTTTGCCTTCTTTGGTGACTTGGTAGCCTTCTTTGCTGCGGCCTTCTTTGGTGTCTTTGCCTTCTTGGGTTTTGCGGCTTTCTTCACTGAAGTTTTCTTTGCAGCTGGCTTCTTTGCAGCTGGTTTCTTGGCCTTCTTCGGAGACTTTGCCTTCTTTGGCTTGGCTGCTTTAGGCTTGGCAGCTTTCTTGGCAGGCTTCTTCTTGGCTTCTCCCAGTCTGAAAGATCCAGATGCTCCTGTTCCCTTGGACTGCTTCAGTGAGCCGTTCTTCACACCAGCTCTAAGTGCCAGTTTCAAGTGGCTGTTGGCTGCCTTGTCGTCAACCTTGTAGTTAGCGCAGATGTACTTAAGAATAGCCTGTCTAGATGAGCCTCCCCTTTCTTTCAGGCTGCTGACAGCGGCTTGGATCATCTCAGCATACTTTGGGTGAGCTGCTGGCTTCTTGGGCTTTGCTGCTGCCTTCTTCTTCGCTACCTTTGGCGTTGCTGCCTGTGCTACTGCGGTATCTGCCATCGTTGAGAATAGACGTGAACGCTTCTAAAACAGAAAGTTCTATGGTCGCACGAGTGACCCAGTTACTGCTTAAATACAAGGTAGAGCGCGGCCCTAAGAGAGAGCATCAAAACAAAGAATGTACACAAATGGATACTGCAAAATAGTTTTGTGTTTCTTTGCCCATAGAAAAATGCTTCTTGTGAAAATCTTCTCAGAATTTAATTGTAGTATTCTAAATAATTAAAAAGAAGACATATTCTTCTGCTTAGAAATACAAAAGATAAGTTGAAACAGGCAAAGGCAATATGTATAAAGTTAGCACAATCATGCACCTTATGTGACATTCATACCTGTGTCACAGAAGTTGTGTGTTGATAGGTAACATTCATGAAAATAGTGCTCCAAATTCTTCATTTACTGACTTTTAACAGTATGCTGATACACTTTTGCAGCTGATAAAAGTCTCAGAGTTTAAGAAAACACCGAGAAAAAAAATTAAATCAATATTACCTATAAACATACAAATACATCCATTTGATACAAAACCAACTGCACATGTACTTTCAGAAACAAATTTATAGACACTCATTTTAACAAAATAGAAAACAGTTATTAAATTTAGCTGATATCAATAACATAGGAAATAAAGTGACTTTCTTTCTTTCTTTCTTTCTTTCTTACTTACTTACTTACTTACTTACTTACTTACTTACTTACTTAACCGCTGCCCCAACTCAGTTATTATATTAGTTGGTTGGTTGGTTGGTTGGTTGGTTGGTTGGTTCTTTCTACTTGGTTGCTTGCTTGCTTGGTTCCTTGCTATGAGTCGGCTTCAGCTGGTCGGTCGGTCGGTCGGTCGGTCGGTCAATCTGAGTGCATGTTCTATATTTCTCCATTCAGTGAAGCCAAAAATTAAAAAATTCTTAACCTCTCCAACAAGCATAGCAATGTATTTAATTTTGATATAAACTTACACAATAAAATGTATGTATGTATGTATGTATGTATGTATGTATGTATTCATTCATTCATTCATTCATTCATTCTTTCTCTCTCTTTTACTTTTCAGAACAGTGGAGGACAAACAGCAGACCTGCACTGCCAGACTTGCAACTTATGGAGATAATTAATATATCGGACAAACTGGACAGATTTTTTCAGGCAGGGCTTATAGGACTTATGGTTTGCGAAAGATCATACGGTTTTCAATCTAGAAAATTTGTGTGGCCCTAAAAAGGGCCGTTTGTAAACCTTTCAGCAGGAAGAGTAGCTTACTTGGCAGCCTTGGAGGTCTTCTTGGGTAACAGAACAGCCTGGATGTTAGGCAGAACACCACCCTGTGCGATGGTGACACCTGAGAGAAGCTTGTTCAATTCCTCGTCATTGCGGATGGCCAACTGTAAGTGACGTGGGATGATCCTCGTCTTCTTGTTATCTCTTGCGGCGTTTCCTGCCAACTCGAGTACTTCAGCAGCCAAGTATTCCAGAACTGCAGCTAGGTACACTGGGGCGCCAGCTCCAACTCGCTCAGCGTAGTTGCCTTTCCTCAGGAGACGGTGGATTCTTCCAACTGGAAACTGGAGACCGGCCCTTGAAGACCTGCTCTTTGCCTTTCCCTTAGCTTTTCCTCCCTTTCCACGACCAGACATGATGACTATTTTATTCACAGAGTTATGAACAAATATGACCCCGCAATATGAGAGCTTCCATTATATACTCATAAAGTGGATTGACCTACTTTACATCTTCGAACAACCACAGACAGCGACACAGAATTTCTAGTCCAATCAAAACAGCTCTCTTATATCAAGTTAGGCTGCGTTGACTTCCTTCACGTCCGAGCTTTTCCGAACTGCATACAATGAAAACAAATCGAATTTGAACATCTGAAATATTAACACAAAGTACATTAATTGTTATTTTCTTGTGCATGAAATAGAAGATAGAAGATATATATTTTTATATAGTATGGCATATTATTTCATATTATATATATGAGTACATTTAATTTCATATACATTTATTATTTAGTGAAATCGGTTGTTTTGTTTTTTTTTTGGTAGTTTTACTTAAATTCATAGGGTTTTAGGTAACTTGCAACAAAATTTAGGATTATTCTACTCTAAGAAATTGTGTGGCCCTAAAAAGGGCCGTTGTTTTATTACACAAAGCAAGAAACTTTACTTGCTGCTTGTGTACTTGGTGACGGCCTTGGTGCCTTCACTGACGGCGTGCTTAGCGAGCTCACCAGGTAAGAGCAGACGGACAGCGGTCTGAATCTCCCGACTTGTGATGGTAGATCTCTTGTTGTAGTGAGCGAGTCTGGAGGCCTCAGCTGCGATTCTCTCAAAGATGTCGTTGACAAAGCTGTTCATGATAGACATAGCCTTGCTTGACACTCCGGTATCTGGATGCACCTGCTTCAACACCTTGTAGATGTAGATGCTGTAGGATTCCTTCCTTCTCCTCCTCCTTTTTTTCTCGGAAGACCGGGCGGCCTTTGCCTTGCTAGCGGCCTTCTTTGACCCTTTACTACCAGCGGCTGGTTTAGGCGGCATTGTCGTGTACTAGGTACTGAACAATAATGATGGCGACACCACAGGATTCAGCTATATATGTTAGAGAGAAAGGATTGACCTATTTAGCTCCTCCGCGATAGAGAGCAACCTTAATTTGATTGGCCCACGATGAATTTTCTCTGTTAATGTTAAAACTTATAGTCGTTTTGTAAATTTAAGAACGTAACAGAGTATAAAGTATACATTTCATATATATACTCATTTCACATTTTCAAGACTAATTTTTACATGTGATTTTTACTACCTTTCTACAGTCGAGACATTAAGTGACTGTGTGAAACGAAATACGAGGCAGCGTGATCTTACGTACGCAGAGACACGAGTGTTCACTTTCTTATACAGAGAGCATGCCAAGCTTGTATAAACAGGCGAGTTATTGTGTTTTAATGTGCTTGCGTTTTAATGTGCTTGCATCTTATCTTATTTGGATGTGTACGGGTATTTTTGCAACAAAAGTAAGTTTTCTTTCAGGAGAATTTTGTGGCCCTAATAAGGGCCGTTTTTTTTGCTAAGTCAAGGCACAGACTGACTTAACCGCCGAATCCGTAGAGAGTACGGCCTTGCCTCTTCAGTGCGTAGACAACATCCATTGCGGTGACCGTCTTACGCTTGGCATGCTCTGTGTATGTTACTGCATCACGGATCACGTTCTCAAGGAAAACTTTGAGAACCCCACGTGTCTCTTCGTAGATGAGACCGGAGATACGCTTCACGCCACCTCTGCGAGCCAAACGACGGATAGCTGGCTTGGTGATTCCCTGGATATTGTCACGCAAAACTTTCCTGTGTCTCTTTGCGCCTCCTTTTCCCAGCCCCTTTCCTCCTTTTCCACGTCCAGACATGATTATTTGTTGTTAGTTGATCAGCAACTGACGAACGAATGTAGGTCGCCGACCCACAGCACAGTTTATATACCCAAATGCTCACGGACCTGATAGAAGGCATCATTTTTTTCTCTCAATTTCTATTGGCTGACACAAGTTAACTTGTAAGTAGGTCATATTAATTGACAACAGAAAAAGCGACTGTTTTTCTCTCTTTCTTTGCAGTTTTCATATCTATTATTAATTTTACCATCGCCCTTTTTATGATGATTTTATACCAAATGTCATAAACAATATACAAGATAATATACAAGATAATTACTTAAATGTTACCCTTTAAAAATAAAGCTACTTTATCATGTTTATTTCAAATTTATCATGCTTATTTCAATACTGTGATACCACATCGAAAGCCATGTAGTGTGATATCGGCATTGAGAGAGACAAAGACAGACAGACAGACGTGCGCACACAACACATACATCGTTAGATGTACTCCAGCTAATTTACAAGGATGCCTATACTCTCTTATAAATTAATAAGGGTACGTGTGTAAAACTACAGTGTATGGGTGTGCTGTATTTTTGGGTAATAATAAAGTTAAGCAAATATCATATAATATTCCTTCGGGATTATTTGTGTGGCCCTAAAAAGGGCCGTTATTGTTCACTTTCAACGTGAAAGCATTTATGCACGTTCTCCGCGGATCCTACGGGCGAGCTGGATGTCCTTTGGCATAATGGTAACACGCTTGGCGTGGATAGCGCACAAGTTGGTGTCCTCAAACAGACCGACCAAGTAAGCCTCGCTAGCCTCCTGAAGAGCCATGACTGCAGAGCTCTGGAATCTGAGATCAGTCTTGAAATCTTGAGCAATTTCACGTACAAGTCGCTGGAAAGGCAGCTTTCTGATCAGAAGTTCGGTGCTCTTCTGGTAACGACGGATTTCTCTCAAAGCTACGGTTCCTGGCCTGTATCTGTGTGGTTTCTTCACCCCACCGGTTGCTGGTGCACTTTTGCGAGCAGCCTTGGTAGCTAGCTGCTTACGTGGAGCCTTGCCTCCGGTTGATTTACGAGCGGTTTGCTTTGTTCGAGCCATAGTGTTCGACGTCTAAGTCAAGAATGATCAGTTGACCCATATTTCTACCTTTCTCTACATGATGAGAATACAGCAATTTCATTGGCTGAATCTGAAGTCAGTCCGATTGGTCATCGAACGAGAAATCTGATTGGACAATATATTCCTAATTTCAATCCGTTTTAAGATTCAAGCTCAAGCGCTGATATTGCTAATGATACTTTTTACCATTATTATTTTTGTTGTTGTTGTTGTTGTTGTTTTTGTTATTTTCATATCACCATAATTTTTGTTCTTGTTCTTATTTCAATCCATTAATATGAAGCATCCATTAATATGAAACACTTAAAAAAACAAAATAGAAATGGTGGTGGTTGTTGTAGCAGCAGCAGCAATAGCAGCAGCAACAGCAGAAGCAGCAACAGCAGAAGCAGCAACAGCAGAAGCAGCAACAGCAGCATTTTATAGTACAAACATCAGGCAGTTTATGTAATTCTAACCATGAACATTATTAGTTTCGGCAAGCTTTTTAATACAATTAATTCATATCGACATTTGAAAGACAGACAGACAGACAGACAGACAGACAGACATACATACATACATACATACATACATACAGATAGACAGACAGACATGTATACATATAAAGATCATACATACATACACAGACAGACACATGGATGGACAGACACAGATATATTACACACACAGACCACACACACACACACACAGAGCATGAAGTTTCAACATCAAAAGGATTCTCTCGAAAAGAATTAATGGTCCTGAAAAGGACCTTTTTTAATATCGAATAAGTGTATTCGATTTCTTTACTTCTTTGCTGCAGCCTTCTTCTTAGGAGTCTTGGCCTTTTTTGGCTTAGCTGCCTTCTTTGCCTTCTTTGGTGACTTGGTAGCCTTCTTTGCTGCGGCCTTCTTTGGTGTCTTTGCCTTCTTGGGTTTTGCGGCTTTCTTCACTGAAGTTTTCTTTGCAGCTGGCTTCTTTGCAGCTGGTTTCTTGGCCTTCTTCGGAGACTTTGCCTTCTTTGGCTTGGCTGCTTTAGGCTTGGCAGCTTTCTTGGCAGGCTTCTTCTTGGCTTCTCCCAGTCTGAAAGATCCAGATGCTCCTGTTCCCTTGGACTGCTTCAGTGAGCCGTTCTTCACACCAGCTCTAAGTGCCAGTTTCAAGTGGCTGTTGGCTGCCTTGTCGTCAACCTTGTAGTTAGCGCAGATGTACTTAAGAATAGCCTGTCTAGATGAGCCTCCCCTTTCTTTCAGGCTGCTGACAGCGGCTTGGATCATCTCAGCATACTTTGGGTGAGCTGCTGGCTTCTTGGGCTTTGCTGCTGCCTTCTTCTTCGCTACCTTTGGCGTTGCTGCCTGTGCTACTGCGGTATCTGCCATCGTTGAGAATAGACGTGAACGCTTCTAAAACAGAAAGTTCTATGGTCGCACGAGTGACCCAGTTACTGCTTAAATACAAGGTAGAGCGCGGCCCTAAGAGAGAGCATCAAAACAAAGAATGTACACAAATGGATACTGCAAAATAGTTTTGTGTTTCTTTGCCCATAGAAAAATGCTTCTTGTGAAAATCTTCTCAGAATTTAATTGTAGTATTCTAAATAATTAAAAAGAAGACATATTCTTCTGCTTAGAAATACAAAAGATAAGTTGAAACAGGCAAAGGCAATATGTATAAAGTTAGCACAATCATGCACCTTATGTGACATTCATACCTGTGTCACAGAAGTTGTGTGTTGATAGGTAACATTCATGAAAATAGTGCTCCAAATTCTTCATTTACTGACTTTTAACAGTATGCTGATACACTTTTGCAGCTGATAAAAGTCTCAGAGTTTAAGAAAACACCGAGAAAAAAAATTAAATCAATATTACCTATAAACATACAAATACATCCATTTGATACAAAACCAACTGCACATGTACTTTCAGAAACAAATTTATAGACACTCATTTTAACAAAATAGAAAACAGTTATTAAATTTAGCTGATATCAATAACATAGGAAATAAAGTGACTTTCTTTCTTTCTTTCTTTCTTTCTTACTTACTTACTTACTTACTTACTTACTTACTTACTTACTTAACCGCTGCCCCAACTCAGTTATTATATTAGTTGGTTGGTTGGTTGGTTGGTTGGTTGGTTGGTTCTTTCTACTTGGTTGCTTGCTTGCTTGGTTCCTTGCTATGAGTCGGCTTCAGCTGGTCGGTCGGTCGGTCGGTCGGTCGGTCAATCTGAGTGCATGTTCTATATTTCTCCATTCAGTGAAGCCAAAAATTAAAAAATTCTTAACCTCTCCAACAAGCATAGCAATGTATTTAATTTTGATATAAACTTACACAATAAAATGTATGTATGTATGTATGTATGTATGTATGTATGTATTCATTCATTCATTCATTCATTCATTCTTTCTCTCTCTTTTACTTTTCAGAACAGTGGAGGACAAACAGCAGACCTGCACTGCCAGACTTGCAACTTATGGAGATAATTAATATATCGGACAAACTGGACAGATTTTTTCAGGCAGGGCTTATAGGACTTATGGTTTGCGAAAGATCATACGGTTTTCAATCTAGAAAATTTGTGTGGCCCTAAAAAGGGCCGTTTGTAAACCTTTCAGCAGGAAGAGTAGCTTACTTGGCAGCCTTGGAGGTCTTCTTGGGTAACAGAACAGCCTGGATGTTAGGCAGAACACCACCCTGTGCGATGGTGACACCTGAGAGAAGCTTGTTCAATTCCTCGTCATTGCGGATGGCCAACTGTAAGTGACGTGGGATGATCCTCGTCTTCTTGTTATCTCTTGCGGCGTTTCCTGCCAACTCGAGTACTTCAGCAGCCAAGTATTCCAGAACTGCAGCTAGGTACACTGGGGCGCCAGCTCCAACTCGCTCAGCGTAGTTGCCTTTCCTCAGGAGACGGTGGATTCTTCCAACTGGAAACTGGAGACCGGCCCTTGAAGACCTGCTCTTTGCCTTTCCCTTAGCTTTTCCTCCCTTTCCACGACCAGACATGATGACTATTTTATTCACAGAGTTATGAACAAATATGACCCCGCAATCAATCTCCGATTTTTAAAGTGACCAGGCACCCGAGGCGCATGGAGGCCACCCATGACCCCGCAATATGAGAGCTTCCATTATATACTCATAAAGTGGATTGACCTACTTTACATCTTCGAACAACCACAGACAGCGACACAGAATTTCTAGTCCAATCAAAACAGCTCTCTTATATCAAGTTAGGCTGCGTTGACTTCCTTCACGTCCGAGCTTTTCCGAACTGCATACAATGAAAACAAATCGAATTTGAACATCTGAAATATTAACACAAAGTACATTAATTGTTATTTTCTTGTGCATGAAATAGAAGATAGAAGATATATATTTTTATATAGTATGGCATATTATTTCATATTATATATATGAGTACATTTAATTTCATATACATTTATTATTTAGTGAAATCGGTTGTTTTTTTTTTTTTTTTTTTTTTTTTTTTTTTTTTTTTTTTTTTTTTTTTTTTTTTTTGGTAGTTTTACTTAAATTCATAGGGTTTTAGGTAACTTGCAACAAAATTTAGGATTATTCTACTCTAAGAAATTGTGTGGCCCTAAAAAGGGCCGTTGTTTTATTACACAAAGCAAGAAACTTTACTTGCTGCTTGTGTACTTGGTGACGGCCTTGGTGCCTTCACTGACGGCGTGCTTAGCGAGCTCACCAGGTAAGAGCAGACGGACAGCGGTCTGAATCTCCCGACTTGTGATGGTAGATCTCTTGTTGTAGTGAGCGAGTCTGGAGGCCTCAGCTGCGATTCTCTCAAAGATGTCGTTGACAAAGCTGTTCATGATAGACATAGCCTTGCTTGACACTCCGGTATCTGGATGCACCTGCTTCAACACCTTGTAGATGTAGATGCTGTAGGATTCCTTCCTTCTCCTCCTCCTTTTTTTCTCGGAAGACCGGGCGGCCTTTGCCTTGCTAGCGGCCTTCTTTGACCCTTTACTACCAGCGGCTGGTTTATTTTTTTTTTTTTTTTTTTTTTTTTTTTTTTTTTTTTTTTTTTTTTTTTTTTTTTTTTTACAGGACCTAGCCAATTATTGTTGCCCTGAGTCTGGTCTAGGCCTGGTTGATATTATAATGTTGACCACTTTATTATTTCTTTAAATTATTACAATCATATACTGAACCTATACTATGCAATGCCATCCATTATCCGCAGAGAAAATATTTGAGTAAATCCCGACGCCTAACGTCCAGGACTCCACATGTGAAACACGGATTCCCAGGCGTCTCCGGCTGTACGGACAGTCACACACTCGCCAGGATCCGCCTGGGAATCCATGCTTCTTCTCTAACCCTTTCTAAATCAGATTGCTATTGGATAATAGACGTTTCACATACATCATACTGGTAACTATTGTTTTGAAACATGTTTCTTTTAAAGGTTTGGTTCAACATAAATCTTTCTTTCTTTCTATCAACTATTTTACAACGGAATTTTCCAAAATATCTTTTTGGCACAGCTGCTTTTTTTAGGATACGTAAAATGGAGCCCCAGGCATGGGGAAGAACACACCCCAATGCCCTCCCCCATGCCAATAGCCCTTTATCTGATTGGTATAAATTTCACTAGATCACTTTTGAATCTCTCTAAATTATTTTTCCAATAATATAAACTCAAATATGTCTATAATAGTGTCCTATGTAAACAGAATGGATAGATATACAGGCTTTAGCAAAACATCATAAGGACGTCAGAGAACGCATGGCGTTTAGCGGCACACATTGGGCCTACGTCAACATGCGCTCTTCTGTCCTCAATCTGTATGCCTCCATTGAACTTCGCTTAGCTATTTTCAATGGAACAAGCATAGTATTCCCATCAATCCTGTTGTATGTCCTTTATCTGATTGTTATAAATTTCACTAAATCACCTTTTAATCCCGCTAAATTATTTTTTTTGAATAATATAAACCCCAAATATCACAAATGTAATCGAAAACCAGATTACAAATCTGTATATCAATCGTGTTGGATTCACTTTTTGAACAATTTCCATATCGTAATAATTGTTTATTATACATTATAGTTCCATGTATCAATTTTATATTTTGAATTAATTTTTTCCGTTTTGGATCAGTGTTATTACACTTTAAAAAAACATGTTCCAAAGTAAAACTTTCATTTTGACACAAATTGCACAGTGGGATATCTTTAATTATATGATATTTCTTGAGCATATCTCCTGTCGGTAGAATTCCATAAATATACTTATATAAAATAGTCCTTGCTTCCAAATTTTTATAGTTCATAATTACTTTCCATATTATAGGCCAGTTTAATTCTAAATTATTTCGTTCGACTCGCGGTATAATTTTCGTAGTATTAATCAAATAATTGTATAAAAATTTGGTACTTATTTGCCAAATTAAGGGATCTGTTTTATATTTTTGAATTAACAGTTTAATTTTCTCTTTAGAATCTGGGTTTTGAAAAGAGTGTACCCATTTATTTTTTCCGATTTCAGGATAAATTTTTCGTAGAGACAATCCAAACCAAAAGATATATAGTAAAGCCCAGGGTTGTTCAATTTTTTCTTGAATATTTTTAATAGTTCCTATTATATTTGCTACATTACGTATTTCTATATTAATCATTCCCAACCCCCCCATTTCTATTGGTTGATTGATAATATTTCTGGCTAATTTTTCTCTTTTGGAATTCCATAAATAATGATATAATAAAGTATTAATTTTTTTAACATATTTTTGTGGTAGTTGGAAGGCTCTCATAGGGTATTGTATAATACTTAATACGTATGTTTTTAAACAAATTATTCGTTCAAAAAGGTTTAATTTCAAAAATTTCCAGTTATCAATAATTTTTTCCATTTTAATTATGGCATTTTGAAAGTTTTTATCTGTTTGTCGACCAAAATAACATCCTAAGACTTTTATTGTATCTTTTACATATATATCAGGTATGGCCTCAAAATTTTCAAAACATAATACTTCAGTTTTTTCCTTATTTATTTTAGATCCAGATACTTCACTATAATTTTCGATTTCATTATTTAAAATTTGGTAAGACATATCAGTTGTAATTATATTAGACATATCATCTGCATGTTGTATCGTTTTTATTTCTTGGGAATTATTTGGTAGTTTAATACCTTTAATCTGAGAATTATATTGTATTTTAGCTATTAACGGTTCAAGACATAAAATATATAAAAGCATAGATAGTGGACAGCCTTGTCTTACAGATCTTTTTATTTTAATTTTTTGTGTATTTTTCCCATTAACCATAACTTGTGAGGTTATATCAAAATATATAATTTTAATCCATTTTAAGAAATTTTGAGGCAAGTTATATTTTTCTAAAACTTTAAACATGAAATTATGTTCTATTCTATCAAATGCCTTTTCATTATCTAAAGAAATAAAGGCTGCTTTCAAATTTTTATCTTTAACATAATCTATAATATTTTGTATATTCAGTATATTATCTAAAATATCTCTCTGCTTGATTCCACTAGACTGATATATATTAACTAAATTATTCATACATTTTTTTAATCTGTTAGCCAAAATTTTCGTTAAAATTTTATAATCTAAATTTAATAAAGTTATAGGTCGCCAATATTTTAAGTTTGATGCAATGCCTTTTTTCTTATAAATTAATTGAATTATGCCATTTTTCATTGATTTTGTCATTTCGTTGTTTAGCCAAATATTATTATATACTTCCTGTAAGATTGGTATTAGCCGGTATTGAAATGTTTGATAAAACTCTGGTGTTAACCCATCATCTCCGGGTGATTTATTAAGGTTAAGTTCCTGTATTGCTTGTTTTATTTCTTGTTGATCTATAAAATTTTTTAACATTTCTTTATCTTCATTTTGTAAATCTGGGGGTTTAAAATTATTGAGATAAGTATCAATTTTCCCTGATTCAACATTCTGAGAATCATATAAATTTTCATAAAAGGTTTGAATTTCCGTTATAATATTATCTTTTTCCGTAATTATTGTGTTGTCATCTTTCCTTATTTGGAATATGCATTTATAATTTCCTTTCTTGATTTCTTCTTTCCTGTTAATCTCTTTACCCTCTTTATATATTCTATTTAATGCTTCGTTTTTTACCCTAACCAAATTTCCTTTATTAATAAAGTTTTTCAAATCCGTTTCTTTATTTTTGATATTAAGTAAAATCTCATTATCGAAATCCCTTTTGCCCATTTCTTCACATATTTTTTTAGCTACATTTCTTTGTTTAGCTTTAATACTACTATATGATTTTGAGGTTTTTTGAATTTCGTTCTTAAGTTTTTCCCAATTTTCTAAAGGTTTAAAATTATATTTTCTTGTTTCAAAATCATCAAATAACTTTTCGATTTCTTTTTTATAAAATGGATCGCCTAAATAATGATTGTTTAATTTCCAATAGAAATTTCCCCATGGTTTAAAACATTCTATATCTATATTTATTATAACCGGTTTATGATCTGATAAAAACGGTAGAGTTTGCGAACTTTTATAGTTTCGTTCTAAAAAATCTGAGATATAAAATCTATCAAGTCTCGCATTATTGAAGGTAAAGGACACATTCATTCCACTACTCCATACAGGATCTATCAAATTATATAATGCTGGTTTAAACCTCTTTTTAATTTTTACGTCATTTTTATTTAATTTTGGAAAGCGATCATTTTCATTTTCAACATAATTAAAGTCCCCTGTGAATATAATTTTCTCATCCTGATAATTTTTTAAATAGTTATTCAATGCTTGGAAAAATATATCTTTTTCATTATGATTGGCGGGACAATAAATACTAATAATGTTCAACACTTCTTTAGTTATTATCTGTATATGAGTTATTCTATTTTCTAAATACATATCTAAAATATCTAAATGTTTCGTTTCTAAATTTTGCAAATTTTTCCGAACTAAAATAGCAGTTCCGGTAAAAGCTGTTTTTGAATTTAAATATAATTTACCAGACACCTCTTTCTCAATTTCATGAATATTTTCCTTATCTATAATGTGAACCTCCTGAATACATAATATATCTAAATCATTATCTTTTATCAAATTTACAATTTTTCCTTTCCTTTTATTAAGACCATTAATATTTACTGTCCCTACTTTCATTATAAATTATTATCGATTCATTAAATCAAAGTTTTTTAAAGATATTACTGTTTGATTAAGAAATAATTTTCTTATGTATAAAGGATACTTTCTATATATCATCTTCATCGTCATCATCATGAGCTGCCACAATGTCCGCCCATTCTGTGGAAACCATCTGCCCTGGCACTGGATACGACGCGGAGATCGTTTGGCTTCTCTCTGGCTGTTCCTCTCTTTCCACACTCTCCTGTACAACACTCTTTTCGTCATCCATCTCTACCGTCGTGTCTTCTTCTGACGTACCCATCGTTCTGTCGCTCTCCATTTCGTCGCCCGTAAGGTTCGACATATCACTGTCAGAGACCTCTGTCTGTTCTGTCTGCCATTCCGACAGAGGACTACTTGGTTGTTCAGCTGTAAGAGGGCTGCTTGGTGGCTCCTCTTCTGATTGGCTCACCTGCTGTTTCTTCTTCTTCTTAGTCGCTCTTCTTTGCCTCTTCCTACTCTCTCCTACAGTCTTAAATCCTTCACTATCTACCTTATCTTCCCTGGCTTCTTCCGATACTGGTGGTCTTTTCTCTGGTGGTCCCGGTCTTTTCCGGTTTAGTCTCTCACGTCTGTATTCTTCCTGTTCTTCCTTCTTCCTTCTTCTTTCGTCTTGAAGTTCTTTTATCTGATCGTCCTGCATTTGTTCTTGTCTTTTTCTTAGTTTTTCATCTGCTTTTTCCCTTGCGTCCTTCCAGGATAAAATCTCCTCAGACGGATCATCTGGCGGATTATCCAGATCCACGAACCTTTGCAATATAGGTTGCTGTGGACATCCTAACCGGAAGTGGCCTTTAGTTTTACATATGGCACAGAATGGTGCCCGGTCTTGATTCTCGTGCTTCAGTCTAATCCTATTCCCTCTAACAAACATTGTAGTAGGGATTGGTTTTGTGATTTTTTTGAAGTTCACCGATCGAACCCCATTGTAGATTTCAGTCCCTCTATATTTATGTCTAAAGATCTGATTTTTCTGCAGGTTTCCATGCTGTGATAGTTTTTGTAGAAGATATTCATCTTTTAACTCAAACGGTGCTTCATAAATGAGAACTTTTATGGTTGGGTTTACTACAATTTCTTTCAATTTTCTTGTAGTTTTGAGTGACATCTGCTTTCCGTCTATAATCATAGGTCTTTCGAACAATTTCCCTGTAAAGATAGCCACATCTGCCCCGGCTTTAACTGTAATCTCGAATAATTGTGTTCTTTCATGGGTTAATTGCTGTATGCAGGCTACTTGTTCTATTACTTGGATGTTTTCAAAATATGCGAAGATCTGGTTTATGTCAACTCTTTTTTCGTCTGCTGTTTGGATTGTTATTGTGTCATGGCGATCTAGGTCAATTTCCTCGAATTGTGTGGAATTCGGTCTTGATGTTATACCTACACCCAAAGGTGCAGGCATAGGTGTAGGATTGATAATGTCATCCATCCCGTAGTAGTGATCACTATTCAGGTCCCAATACCAACAGCTCTGCTGGTTTAGGCGGCATTGTCGTGTACTAGGTACTGAACAATAATGATGGCGACACCACAGGATTCAGCTATATATGTTAGAGAGAAAGGATTGACCTATTTAGCTCCTCCGCGATAGAGAGCAACCTTAATTTGATTGGCCCACGATGAATTTTCTCTGTTAATGTTAAAACTTATAGTCGTTTTGTAAATTTAAGAACGTAACAGAGTATAAAGTATACATTTCATATATATACTCATTTCACATTTTCAAGACTAATTTTTACATGTGATTTTTACTACCTTTCTACAGTCGAGACATTAAGTGACTGTGTGAAACGAAATACGAGGCAGCGTGATCTTACGTACGCAGAGACACGAGTGTTCACTTTCTTATACAGAGAGCATGCCAAGCTTGTATAAACAGGCGAGTTATTGTGTTTTAATGTGCTTGCGTTTTAATGTGCTTGCATCTTATCTTATTTGGATGTGTACGGGTATTTTTGCAACAAAAGTAAGTTTTCTTTCAGGAGAATTTTGTGGCCCTAATAAGGGCCGTTTTTTTTGCTAAGTCAAGGCACAGACTGACTTAACCGCCGAATCCGTAGAGAGTACGGCCTTGCCTCTTCAGTGCGTAGACAACATCCATTGCGGTGACCGTCTTACGCTTGGCATGCTCTGTGTATGTTACTGCATCACGGATCACGTTCTCAAGGAAAACTTTGAGAACCCCACGTGTCTCTTCGTAGATGAGACCGGAGATACGCTTCACGCCACCTCTGCGAGCCAAACGACGGATAGCTGGCTTGGTGATTCCCTGGATATTGTCACGCAAAACTTTCCTGTGTCTCTTTGCGCCTCCTTTTCCCAGCCCCTTTCCTCCTTTTCCACGTCCAGACATGATTATTTGTTGTTAGTTGATCAGCAACTGACGAACGAATGTAGGTCGCCGACCCACAGCACAGTTTATATACCCAAATGCTCACGGACCTGATAGAAGGCATCATTTTTTTCTCTCAATTTCTATTGGCTGACACAAGTTAACTTGTAAGTAGGTCATATTAATTGACAACAGAAAAAGCGACTGTTTTTCTCTCTTTCTTTGCAGTTTTCATATCTATTATTAATTTTACCATCGCCCTTTTTATGATGATTTTATACCAAATGTCATAAACAATATACAAGATAATATACAAGATAATTACTTAAATGTTACCCTTTAAAAATAAAGCTACTTTATCATGTTTATTTCAAATTTATCATGCTTATTTCAATACTGTGATACCACATCGAAAGCCATGTAGTGTGATATCGGCATTGAGAGAGACAAAGACAGACAGACAGACGTGCGCACACAACACATACATCGTTAGATGTACTCCAGCTAATTTACAAGGATGCCTATACTCTCTTATAAATTAATAAGGGTACGTGTGTAAAACTACAGTGTATGGGTGTGCTGTATTTTTGGGTAATAATAAAGTTAAGCAAATATCATATAATATTCCTTCGGGATTATTTGTGTGGCCCTAAAAAGGGCCGTTATTGTTCACTTTCAACGTGAAAGCATTTATGCACGTTCTCCGCGGATCCTACGGGCGAGCTGGATGTCCTTTGGCATAATGGTAACACGCTTGGCGTGGATAGCGCACAAGTTGGTGTCCTCAAACAGACCGACCAAGTAAGCCTCGCTAGCCTCCTGAAGAGCCATGACTGCAGAGCTCTGGAATCTGAGATCAGTCTTGAAATCTTGAGCAATTTCACGTACAAGTCGCTGGAAAGGCAGCTTTCTGATCAGAAGTTCGGTGCTCTTCTGGTAACGACGGATTTCTCTCAAAGCTACGGTTCCTGGCCTGTATCTGTGTGGTTTCTTCACCCCACCGGTTGCTGGTGCACTTTTGCGAGCAGCCTTGGTAGCTAGCTGCTTACGTGGAGCCTTGCCTCCGGTTGATTTACGAGCGGTTTGCTTTGTTCGAGCCATAGTGTTCGACGTCTAAGTCAAGAATGATCAGTTGACCCATATTTCTACCTTTCTCTACATGATGAGAATACAGCAATTTCATTGGCTGAATCTGAAGTCAGTCCGATTGGTCATCGAACGAGAAATCTGATTGGACAATATATTCCTAATTTCAATCCGTTTTAAGATTCAAGCTCAAGCGCTGATATTGCTAATGATACTTTTTACCATTATTATTTTTGTTGTTGTTGTTGTTGTTGTTTTTGTTATTTTCATATCACCATAATTTTTGTTCTTGTTCTTATTTCAATCCATTAATATGAAGCATCCATTAATATGAAACACTTAAAAAAACAAAATAGAAATGGTGGTGGTTGTTGTAGCAGCAGCAGCAATAGCAGCAGCAACAGCAGAAGCAGCAACAGCAGAAGCAGCAACAGCAGAAGCAGCAACAGCAGCATTTTATAGTACAAACATCAGGCAGTTTATGTAATTCTAACCATGAACATTATTAGTTTCGGCAAGCTTTTTAATACAATTAATTCATATCGACATTTGAAAGACAGACAGACAGACAGACAGACAGACAGACATACATACATACATACATACATACATACAGATAGACAGACAGACATGTATACATATAAAGATCATACATACATACACAGACAGACACATGGATGGACAGACACAGATATATTACACACACAGACCACACACACACACACACAGAGCATGAAGTTTCAACATCAAAAGGATTCTCTCGAAAAGAATTAATGGTCCTGAAAAGGACCTTTTTTAATATCGAATAAGTGTATTCGATTTCTTTACTTCTTTGCTGCAGCCTTCTTCTTAGGAGTCTTGGCCTTTTTTGGCTTAGCTGCCTTCTTTGCCTTCTTTGGTGACTTGGTAGCCTTCTTTGCTGCGGCCTTCTTTGGTGTCTTTGCCTTCTTGGGTTTTGCGGCTTTCTTCACTGAAGTTTTCTTTGCAGCTGGCTTCTTTGCAGCTGGTTTCTTGGCCTTCTTCGGAGACTTTGCCTTCTTTGGCTTGGCTGCTTTAGGCTTGGCAGCTTTCTTGGCAGGCTTCTTCTTGGCTTCTCCCAGTCTGAAAGATCCAGATGCTCCTGTTCCCTTGGACTGCTTCAGTGAGCCGTTCTTCACACCAGCTCTAAGTGCCAGTTTCAAGTGGCTGTTGGCTGCCTTGTCGTCAACCTTGTAGTTAGCGCAGATGTACTTAAGAATAGCCTGTCTAGATGAGCCTCCCCTTTCTTTCAGGCTGCTGACAGCGGCTTGGATCATCTCAGCATACTTTGGGTGAGCTGCTGGCTTCTTGGGCTTTGCTGCTGCCTTCTTCTTCGCTACCTTTGGCGTTGCTGCCTGTGCTACTGCGGTATCTGCCATCGTTGAGAATAGACGTGAACGCTTCTAAAACAGAAAGTTCTATGGTCGCACGAGTGACCCAGTTACTGCTTAAATACAAGGTAGAGCGCGGCCCTAAGAGAGAGCATCAAAACAAAGAATGTACACAAATGGATACTGCAAAATAGTTTTGTGTTTCTTTGCCCATAGAAAAATGCTTCTTGTGAAAATCTTCTCAGAATTTAATTGTAGTATTCTAAATAATTAAAAAGAAGACATATTCTTCTGCTTAGAAATACAAAAGATAAGTTGAAACAGGCAAAGGCAATATGTATAAAGTTAGCACAATCATGCACCTTATGTGACATTCATACCTGTGTCACAGAAGTTGTGTGTTGATAGGTAACATTCATGAAAATAGTGCTCCAAATTCTTCATTTACTGACTTTTAACAGTATGCTGATACACTTTTGCAGCTGATAAAAGTCTCAGAGTTTAAGAAAACACCGAGAAAAAAAATTAAATCAATATTACCTATAAACATACAAATACATCCATTTGATACAAAACCAACTGCACATGTACTTTCAGAAACAAATTTATAGACACTCATTTTAACAAAATAGAAAACAGTTATTAAATTTAGCTGATATCAATAACATAGGAAATAAAGTGACTTTCTTTCTTTCTTTCTTTCTTTCTTACTTACTTACTTACTTACTTACTTACTTACTTACTTACTTAACCGCTGCCCCAACTCAGTTATTATATTAGTTGGTTGGTTGGTTGGTTGGTTGGTTGGTTGGTTCTTTCTACTTGGTTGCTTGCTTGCTTGGTTCCTTGCTATGAGTCGGCTTCAGCTGGTCGGTCGGTCGGTCGGTCGGTCGGTCAATCTGAGTGCATGTTCTATATTTCTCCATTCAGTGAAGCCAAAAATTAAAAAATTCTTAACCTCTCCAACAAGCATAGCAATGTATTTAATTTTGATATAAACTTACACAATAAAATGTATGTATGTATGTATGTATGTATGTATGTATGTATTCATTCATTCATTCATTCATTCATTCTTTCTCTCTCTTTTACTTTTCAGAACAGTGGAGGACAAACAGCAGACCTGCACTGCCAGACTTGCAACTTATGGAGATAATTAATATATCGGACAAACTGGACAGATTTTTTCAGGCAGGGCTTATAGGACTTATGGTTTGCGAAAGATCATACGGTTTTCAATCTAGAAAATTTGTGTGGCCCTAAAAAGGGCCGTTTGTAAACCTTTCAGCAGGAAGAGTAGCTTACTTGGCAGCCTTGGAGGTCTTCTTGGGTAACAGAACAGCCTGGATGTTAGGCAGAACACCACCCTGTGCGATGGTGACACCTGAGAGAAGCTTGTTCAATTCCTCGTCATTGCGGATGGCCAACTGTAAGTGACGTGGGATGATCCTCGTCTTCTTGTTATCTCTTGCGGCGTTTCCTGCCAACTCGAGTACTTCAGCAGCCAAGTATTCCAGAACTGCAGCTAGGTACACTGGGGCGCCAGCTCCAACTCGCTCAGCGTAGTTGCCTTTCCTCAGGAGACGGTGGATTCTTCCAACTGGAAACTGGAGACCGGCCCTTGAAGACCTGCTCTTTGCCTTTCCCTTAGCTTTTCCTCCCTTTCCACGACCAGACATGATGACTATTTTATTCACAGAGTTATGAACAAATATGACCCCGCAATATGAGAGCTTCCATTATATACTCATAAAGTGGATTGACCTACTTTACATCTTCGAACAACCACAGACAGCGACACAGAATTTCTAGTCCAATCAAAACAGCTCTCTTATATCAAGTTAGGCTGCGTTGACTTCCTTCACGTCCGAGCTTTTCCGAACTGCATACAATGAAAACAAATCGAATTTGAACATCTGAAATATTAACACAAAGTACATTAATTGTTATTTTCTTGTGCATGAAATAGAAGATAGAAGATATATATTTTTATATAGTATGGCATATTATTTCATATTATATATATGAGTACATTTAATTTCATATACATTTATTATTTAGTGAAATCGGTTGTTTTGTTTTTTTTTTGGTAGTTTTACTTAAATTCATAGGGTTTTAGGTAACTTGCAACAAAATTTAGGATTATTCTACTCTAAGAAATTGTGTGGCCCTAAAAAGGGCCGTTGTTTTATTACACAAAGCAAGAAACTTTACTTGCTGCTTGTGTACTTGGTGACGGCCTTGGTGCCTTCACTGACGGCGTGCTTAGCGAGCTCACCAGGTAAGAGCAGACGGACAGCGGTCTGAATCTCCCGACTTGTGATGGTAGATCTCTTGTTGTAGTGAGCGAGTCTGGAGGCCTCAGCTGCGATTCTCTCAAAGATGTCGTTGACAAAGCTGTTCATGATAGACATAGCCTTGCTTGACACTCCGGTATCTGGATGCACCTGCTTCAACACCTTGTAGATGTAGATGCTGTAGGATTCCTTCCTTCTCCTCCTCCTTTTTTTCTCGGAAGACCGGGCGGCCTTTGCCTTGCTAGCGGCCTTCTTTGACCCTTTACTACCAGCGGCTGGTTTAGGCGGCATTGTCGTGTACTAGGTACTGAACAATAATGATGGCGACACCACAGGATTCAGCTATATATGTTAGAGAGAAAGGATTGACCTATTTAGCTCCTCCGCGATAGAGAGCAACCTTAATTTGATTGGCCCACGATGAATTTTCTCTGTTAATGTTAAAACTTATAGTCGTTTTGTAAATTTAAGAACGTAACAGAGTATAAAGTATACATTTCATATATATACTCATTTCACATTTTCAAGACTAATTTTTACATGTGATTTTTACTACCTTTCTACAGTCGAGACATTAAGTGACTGTGTGAAACGAAATACGAGGCAGCGTGATCTTACGTACGCAGAGACACGAGTGTTCACTTTCTTATACAGAGAGCATGCCAAGCTTGTATAAACAGGCGAGTTATTGTGTTTTAATGTGCTTGCGTTTTAATGTGCTTGCATCTTATCTTATTTGGATGTGTACGGGTATTTTTGCAACAAAAGTAAGTTTTCTTTCAGGAGAATTTTGTGGCCCTAATAAGGGCCGTTTTTTTTGCTAAGTCAAGGCACAGACTGACTTAACCGCCGAATCCGTAGAGAGTACGGCCTTGCCTCTTCAGTGCGTAGACAACATCCATTGCGGTGACCGTCTTACGCTTGGCATGCTCTGTGTATGTTACTGCATCACGGATCACGTTCTCAAGGAAAACTTTGAGAACCCCACGTGTCTCTTCGTAGATGAGACCGGAGATACGCTTCACGCCACCTCTGCGAGCCAAACGACGGATAGCTGGCTTGGTGATTCCCTGGATATTGTCACGCAAAACTTTCCTGTGTCTCTTTGCGCCTCCTTTTCCCAGCCCCTTTCCTCCTTTTCCACGTCCAGACATGATTATTTGTTGTTAGTTGATCAGCAACTGACGAACGAATGTAGGTCGCCGACCCACAGCACAGTTTATATACCCAAATGCTCACGGACCTGATAGAAGGCATCATTTTTTTCTCTCAATTTCTATTGGCTGACACAAGTTAACTTGTAAGTAGGTCATATTAATTGACAACAGAAAAAGCGACTGTTTTTCTCTCTTTCTTTGCAGTTTTCATATCTATTATTAATTTTACCATCGCCCTTTTTATGATGATTTTATACCAAATGTCATAAACAATATACAAGATAATATACAAGATAATTACTTAAATGTTACCCTTTAAAAATAAAGCTACTTTATCATGTTTATTTCAAATTTATCATGCTTATTTCAATACTGTGATACCACATCGAAAGCCATGTAGTGTGATATCGGCATTGAGAGAGACAAAGACAGACAGACAGACGTGCGCACACAACACATACATCGTTAGATGTACTCCAGCTAATTTACAAGGATGCCTATACTCTCTTATAAATTAATAAGGGTACGTGTGTAAAACTACAGTGTATGGGTGTGCTGTATTTTTGGGTAATAATAAAGTTAAGCAAATATCATATAATATTCCTTCGGGATTATTTGTGTGGCCCTAAAAAGGGCCGTTATTGTTCACTTTCAACGTGAAAGCATTTATGCACGTTCTCCGCGGATCCTACGGGCGAGCTGGATGTCCTTTGGCATAATGGTAACACGCTTGGCGTGGATAGCGCACAAGTTGGTGTCCTCAAACAGACCGACCAAGTAAGCCTCGCTAGCCTCCTGAAGAGCCATGACTGCAGAGCTCTGGAATCTGAGATCAGTCTTGAAATCTTGAGCAATTTCACGTACAAGTCGCTGGAAAGGCAGCTTTCTGATCAGAAGTTCGGTGCTCTTCTGGTAACGACGGATTTCTCTCAAAGCTACGGTTCCTGGCCTGTATCTGTGTGGTTTCTTCACCCCACCGGTTGCTGGTGCACTTTTGCGAGCAGCCTTGGTAGCTAGCTGCTTACGTGGAGCCTTGCCTCCGGTTGATTTACGAGCGGTTTGCTTTGTTCGAGCCATAGTGTTCGACGTCTAAGTCAAGAATGATCAGTTGACCCATATTTCTACCTTTCTCTACATGATGAGAATACAGCAATTTCATTGGCTGAATCTGAAGTCAGTCCGATTGGTCATCGAACGAGAAATCTGATTGGACAATATATTCCTAATTTCAATCCGTTTTAAGATTCAAGCTCAAGCGCTGATATTGCTAATGATACTTTTTACCATTATTATTTTTGTTGTTGTTGTTGTTGTTGTTTTTGTTATTTTCATATCACCATAATTTTTGTTCTTGTTCTTATTTCAATCCATTAATATGAAGCATCCATTAATATGAAACACTTAAAAAAACAAAATAGAAATGGTGGTGGTTGTTGTAGCAGCAGCAGCAATAGCAGCAGCAACAGCAGAAGCAGCAACAGCAGAAGCAGCAACAGCAGAAGCAGCAACAGCAGCATTTTATAGTACAAACATCAGGCAGTTTATGTAATTCTAACCATGAACATTATTAGTTTCGGCAAGCTTTTTAATACAATTAATTCATATCGACATTTGAAAGACAGACAGACAGACAGACAGACAGACAGACATACATACATACATACATACATACATACAGATAGACAGACAGACATGTATACATATAAAGATCATACATACATACACAGACAGACACATGGATGGACAGACACAGATATATTACACACACAGACCACACACACACACACAGAGCATGAAGTTTCAACATCAAAAGGATTCTCTCGAAAAGAATTAATGGTCCTGAAAAGGACCTTTTTTAATATCGAATAAGTGTATTCGATTTCTTTACTTCTTTGCTGCAGCCTTCTTCTTAGGAGTCTTGGCCTTTTTTGGCTTAGCTGCCTTCTTTGCCTTCTTTGGTGACTTGGTAGCCTTCTTTGCTGCGGCCTTCTTTGGTGTCTTTGCCTTCTTGGGTTTTGCGGCTTTCTTCACTGAAGTTTTCTTTGCAGCTGGCTTCTTTGCAGCTGGTTTCTTGGCCTTCTTCGGAGACTTTGCCTTCTTTGGCTTGGCTGCTTTAGGCTTGGCAGCTTTCTTGGCAGGCTTCTTCTTGGCTTCTCCCAGTCTGAAAGATCCAGATGCTCCTGTTCCCTTGGACTGCTTCAGTGAGCCGTTCTTCACACCAGCTCTAAGTGCCAGTTTCAAGTGGCTGTTGGCTGCCTTGTCGTCAACCTTGTAGTTAGCGCAGATGTACTTAAGAATAGCCTGTCTAGATGAGCCTCCCCTTTCTTTCAGGCTGCTGACAGCGGCTTGGATCATCTCAGCATACTTTGGGTGAGCTGCTGGCTTCTTGGGCTTTGCTGCTGCCTTCTTCTTCGCTACCTTTGGCGTTGCTGCCTGTGCTACTGCGGTATCTGCCATCGTTGAGAATAGACGTGAACGCTTCTAAAACAGAAAGTTCTATGGTCGCACGAGTGACCCAGTTACTGCTTAAATACAAGGTAGAGCGCGGCCCTAAGAGAGAGCATCAAAACAAAGAATGTACACAAATGGATACTGCAAAATAGTTTTGTGTTTCTTTGCCCATAGAAAAATGCTTCTTGTGAAAATCTTCTCAGAATTTAATTGTAGTATTCTAAATAATTAAAAAGAAGACATATTCTTCTGCTTAGAAATACAAAAGATAAGTTGAAACAGGCAAAGGCAATATGTATAAAGTTAGCACAATCATGCACCTTATGTGACATTCATACCTGTGTCACAGAAGTTGTGTGTTGATAGGTAACATTCATGAAAATAGTGCTCCAAATTCTTCATTTACTGACTTTTAACAGTATGCTGATACACTTTTGCAGCTGATAAAAGTCTCAGAGTTTAAGAAAACACCGAGAAAAAAAATTAAATCAATATTACCTATAAACATACAAATACATCCATTTGATACAAAACCAACTGCACATGTACTTTCAGAAACAAATTTATAGACACTCATTTTAACAAAATAGAAAACAGTTATTAAATTTAGCTGATATCAATAACATAGGAAATAAAGTGACTTTCTTTCTTTCTTTCTTTCTTTCTTACTTACTTACTTACTTACTTACTTACTTACTTACTTACTTAACCGCTGCCCCAACTCAGTTATTATATTAGTTGGTTGGTTGGTTGGTTGGTTGGTTGGTTGGTTCTTTCTACTTGGTTGCTTGCTTGCTTGGTTCCTTGCTATGAGTCGGCTTCAGCTGGTCGGTCGGTCGGTCGGTCGGTCGGTCAATCTGAGTGCATGTTCTATATTTCTCCATTCAGTGAAGCCAAAAATTAAAAAATTCTTAACCTCTCCAACAAGCATAGCAATGTATTTAATTTTGATATAAACTTACACAATAAAATGTATGTATGTATGTATGTATGTATGTATGTATGTATTCATTCATTCATTCATTCATTCATTCTTTCTCTCTCTTTTACTTTTCAGAACAGTGGAGGACAAACAGCAGACCTGCACTGCCAGACTTGCAACTTATGGAGATAATTAATATATCGGACAAACTGGACAGATTTTTTCAGGCAGGGCTTATAGGACTTATGGTTTGCGAAAGATCATACGGTTTTCAATCTAGAAAATTTGTGTGGCCCTAAAAAGGGCCGTTTGTAAACCTTTCAGCAGGAAGAGTAGCTTACTTGGCAGCCTTGGAGGTCTTCTTGGGTAACAGAACAGCCTGGATGTTAGGCAGAACACCACCCTGTGCGATGGTGACACCTGAGAGAAGCTTGTTCAATTCCTCGTCATTGCGGATGGCCAACTGTAAGTGACGTGGGATGATCCTCGTCTTCTTGTTATCTCTTGCGGCGTTTCCTGCCAACTCGAGTACTTCAGCAGCCAAGTATTCCAGAACTGCAGCTAGGTACACTGGGGCGCCAGCTCCAACTCGCTCAGCGTAGTTGCCTTTCCTCAGGAGACGGTGGATTCTTCCAACTGGAAACTGGAGACCGGCCCTTGAAGACCTGCTCTTTGCCTTTCCCTTAGCTTTTCCTCCCTTTCCACGACCAGACATGATGACTATTTTATTCACAGAGTTATGAACAAATATGACCCCGCAATATGAGAGCTTCCATTATATACTCATAAAGTGGATTGACCTACCTCCCTACGGCTGATAGGTCTCTCAAATAAAAGAGTTACATTACGTTAATATCCATTACCGATAGTCATGTCGACACCGTCAATATACCTAAAAAAACCTTCAACGCGGTTAGCCACTACTAGATCCCACTTTCGCAACCCAACTGCCTTTCTTCGCGGAACGAAAATACATGGATGGATGGATGGATGAATGGATGGATGGATAAACAGACGCATGGATTCTTCGTTCGAAACATTAACAATCATTATCTTTAATCAACAAAAGTAGTCCTCATCTCTTCTCTTAAATTTTTATACATTTTGATCACTACTTTACATTTTGATGACTACTCAACATAAAAAATTAAACCTGAGCGATTCTCAGATACAACATATATATATATATATGTTATGTTATATTATATTCAATTATGCCTTTAAATTTCCATAAACAGACTATTGCTTCAAAACTTCAAACTTCATTCAAGCACTAAAAAAAAAAAATAAATAAGCATTGCCGGACCTCTTCAACAGTCACTGAAAAAATTATAATCCCAGTCACCATCACAGATATAGCATACCATTAGCATGACGACGAATAAATCTTTATACTTTACAGAACCCACGCCGAAAGAGCGGATGGAGAAACAAAAACAGCGGGAAGGGCTGAGACAAAACCTTCAGAATTACTTATTTCTAAACTACTATTACTTCTTTACTACAAAAAAAACAACTAACATAAACTAACCAATAAACACAATGCTAAATCGAATAATTCCCAAAACTGACCTCCAACGATGTGCTTAAACAAAATTCGACTAATGAAACGAGTGGTGTACTGGCTCTTAACAAACGATACGGGAAATCATCTTGGTCATTTAGGTTTTTACTCTTTAAAACCTGAATCTACAAATACGGGTAGACGCAAACACCAACTTTTCACATAGTCATTTACAAGCTAGGTGGTGCGAACCTTATTTTGAATACTATATGATAATATATAATACTCTTTCGAGTAGTACATGGAATACTAATAAACCATTAACGCTATACTAATAAACGTACCCCTTGCGTATACGCGTAAAACGGGCTACGTTACCTTAGACCACACATCAAATTTTCCCAAAACCAGCCACGTTTTGATCATTACTTGATTTATGCTATCTACTGACACTAAAATCAGATGTATTATTTCTATAGTTAAAAAAAGGAAGGAGGACACATGAGGCGAAACTCAATATTTGCTACTTTCAATAAAATCGGAATACCTCGGCGATATCCATTCGGCAAACAAACCGCCAAAAACACATAAAAAGGATAAGGCCGCGATCAGTCAAAACTTTTCATTTACGATAAATGGATTTAATAGCGACCAAGACTTCAACACCTACATACGATATGCGATCATTAAAATACATAAAACACTTGCAGTTAGTCGATATTAACCAAATAGAAGCTGTGACAGTTGGAGTCGCGTATAGGATGTGGCACATTTCTCAGGTAAAATACTTTTTTACTATCTCATAAAAGGCTTTATACAGTGCTCCACATACGTAACAAACAGTAACTTGGATAATTTACGAATATTATAATCCCTAATCTAATCAAGGGAAGGGAAGGGCGTTGACCGGGCAGCAATTCGGCAGCGGAATATGGTTTCATTTTTCATTTTTTCCAATTTTCATTGGCCGTTCCCCGTTATTCTTTAATGCCGTGATCAAAGATCAATTAATAAGTAATAGTACAGCGTGCAGTGGTCAGAAATTCGTCCCCCGCGGGATGTAAATAAAAAACATTCGATAAAGATTAACATATGAAGTATAGATGCATCAAATGCATCAAAGTGTTCTTAATAATGTCACAATGAGATAGACTTCTAGGGACCGTAGACTTCGCCGAGAGCTCAAGACACTTCTGCTTTATTGGGTGGTGATGGGGAAGGAGGGAATAAAGTTTTTTAAAAATTAAAAAGTTGCCTATCATCAACAAAACTGATTCCGTTTTAAAAAGCTTTCGGCATCGGATTTCTGGTTAATGAATGAAAATCGGTCTTAGCAACATTAATTGGCCATCAATGATTTCAGTAATAAAAGCATTCTGTGTCACTCAAAATTTACCCAATCTTGATTATCTGTCCCTGCCAAGCTATATACCTCCATAAAATAATGATAAAATCTCTTTAAATCATAATTTAGGTACATTTTTCTCAAACTTGTTGCTAATGATAGGACAGATAAAAGCTGCTTGTGATGATCAAAATTTGAATAAGGGGGTTATCTGCCCCTGCAGTGTGGCCACATACATTTATTAACAAATAACAAATATTCTCAATAAGGGACCAACCATTTCATATTCTGGGGGGGGGGGGGGGGGGGGGGGGGCTGGTATTCTTGATGGAGACACGACATTTTATTTCACTGCTCTCTGGAAACAATTTCTTTCTTTTTTTCACCTTGTGGGAGCTAATTTTTTACTTTTACAAACCAACTCAAGCAGGTTAATTTTTTTTTTTAATAGCTGAACTATCAGCTTGTTTACTTGACCTTAATATCCTTTTATTTTACCCACATAAGTATTTTTTACACCTTTTTTTCTCACAAAAAGAACATGGTGTTGTCTTTAACCAGGCCAAGGGCATGGCCTAGCTTGCTTTTGTAAACCAGTGTCTGGAGCATGTTACTCTTTTCATCTAACGTACAGATACAAACATCCCTGTATGAGTTTGGCAAAAAATTAGGCCTTAAATTAGGGCTATTTTGGCCAGAATTTAGGGCTATTTTGGCAAAGTTTTAGGGCTAACATTAGGAATTTAAGGTTTTTTTCTATCCCGATATACATCAAAAACATGACAAACTTTAGAAAGTTTGATAAATACTTACATGATAGAGTCACATTATACATAAATGGCAATTAATAAAATGGCTGAAAGTTGTGTGCTAAGAAGTTAACAAAGGGGAGTCGGGCCAGAAACTAAAGTAATTTCCCAATATCAATGGCAATTTTAAAGGTAGGTTCCTGTACTTTGGAATGCATCATAATTTTGATGATTTTTATCCAAGTTGTTGGAAAACACTTGTAAAGATGAAATGAATTAGTTTCACTAAAAACTGTAAATAAAAAAATAGTAGAAAAGTCGTTTTTCTAGGGATTTCCTAACTCTGCTTCGCACACCAGTTAGTGCTATTTTTAGTTCGCGCCAAAAATAGATAACATAGCTGACGTCATGCTGCATTGCATTTCGGGATAGTTTTCACCATCCGCCATGCCAGGACCTCTGGAAGAGCTCACGGCAAGAGAAACTTAACCGTTGCCAAATGACATCAGAAACTGCAGACTTGTAGACATATATACATATTTATTTTTAGAACTGGAATTCCAACAAAAGAAAATAAACCAAAGAGAAAACGACCATTTTCTACAACATCTGACGATTATCTCAGTAGCAATAGTTTCAGAAAAATAAGAGAATTCAATACTACTCAGAAAAAGACAAAATTATTTTGTGAACATTATTGTTATCACTAGGCTAGGAACCTACCTTTAAGACTGGAAACAATAAAGAAAAACTAGGATGATAAAAATAAGGGTTTTTATATTAGGACTTTTGCCTTTTAGAGTGTTTATTTTGCCATAATGGTTTTGTCTCCCGTAAGCTAGTGACTCTCTTGTCTCCCAT
Source organism: Ctena decussata (assembly GCA_963989385.1). Lineage (NCBI taxonomy): Eukaryota > Metazoa > Mollusca > Bivalvia > Lucinida > Lucinidae > Ctena > Ctena decussata. The sequence goes on along the minus strand of OZ022511.1, from coordinate 55,000,609 downwards.
AAGCTAGTGACTCGTTTAGTAGAAACATTTACTTAGTAATGTAGCAGATCAATGATACATGTATGTGAATGTTCTATAGGATGTTTTTGTAAATGTATGCACATGCGGGCCCGCTGGTGTAAACCAATTGTAGATAATATTAAAATATTACTATAAATATGAAGCCACAGACATTATAAAAACTCAATTCCAATTGAATTACCTGCAGAATATAATTTTTTTTGGAAATTTTGGGTGGAGACAGTTTATTTTTTTCTTTTACTTTTGAGGCCAGATTATTTTTTGGTTGCATATCCAAAGACAGGGAATTTTTTGGATAAATATACCAGCCCCCCCCCCCCAAAAAAAATATCAAATGGTCAGTCCCTAATTATTCAAAGACAATGCAAAATTATTCAGCATCAATTCTGACATGTTCAGCTATTGTTCAGCTATAATTTAAACATACTCACCGGCTTTCTGTGCCTTCAGAATAGACAGTAGGCCAGTTCACAGAGCTCATTACACTGATCAGGGAAAAGTCAGAGAATTTTGACTAATTGGTCAGGAAAATCCTAAAATGCTAAAAGTCAGGCAAGTTGATACGTTTGGGAGAAAATATATGAATTTTTGATGGGTAAAATGTTTTATATATTTTTCATAACTGCTTAGTATCTATTGTTGCAAAGCTGTTCAAAGCTTTGAAATATATTGCTTGCTTCGCTGATTTTTCTGTGTTCCAAAACAGTTACTGTTCTGACCTACTAAAAATTCTATTACACCTATTCAAAAAAAGTCTGGTACAATAAAATTCAGTACATTCCGAAATATTTCAATCAAGATTCAGTGAAACCTAATTCTTCTGTAGACATTCAGTCAGTTTTCAGAAATCAGTTTCATTACAAAGATTAAGGCTTCAAAATAGTAAATCAGAAAATATACGTAAATTTCAAAAACATATAGCAAAAATATCTCTGAGGACAGAATGCATATTACTCCATTCGATGTAAATTCAAACCAACATACGATGTAAGTTTTACTAAAATAATATGCATAAGCATGCCCCATCGATTGATGATATTTTTCATGACGTTTTTCATGAAATTCAATTTTCTTGCATTTTTTCAAAGAATGTAAAACTATACTTATTAACAAGAAAACTGCAATTTTTTGTTATCAGTTTGTTTCAAATATCCTATATTACAGATTATAATTATGATTTGCTGAAATGAAAGTGCATTCATGTGCTAGAGATATGAATTTTAATGGAAAATGTGTAAATACAAAATATTGTTTTTTAGGAAAACAAAACGGTGAAAATTGCTTTTTTTCTTACCCAAATGTTTTATAGCTCTTTGGGTTATTTAGACGGTATAATGGTTTGAATGCCCCGCCAATATTTCTATTCAGTATTCGTCTACCTTAATGGGCTTTTACCTTAATTGGGAAATTACAGACATGTAATGCATATAGTGATTAGTCTGAATACCGTATTTACATTTGAACAATAATGGCAAATGCAAAAGTGTGAAGGAAAAATTGTTCTTTAATTTTAATGTCTCATTGTTCTTTAATTTTTTTTTGTATTTCTTTTTAATTGATTTTATGCCTATTTATGGGGGACAGTCAACTAGTATGTCCTTTCAACTATTCCATATTCATCCTAATAAAAACCCCTGCTCTAGCTACATCTTTTCCTAAAATAATGCTATCTTAACTTTTTGAATTCCTGTTTGCTTCTCTGGATAATTAAAGTAGCTTTTTGAAATGTGGTCTTCTCTTGAAGAGTTGCCCCTGTACTGAAAAAGGGGGCAAAAATAGTAGAGTTAATTGCTTCTTCTGAAAGTATACCTCTATAACTAGAGATGGGGTGGGTGCGTGGGTACTGTGTAAGCATCAACAAAATCCATTTGTCATTTAAATTGTAATACTTACAAAACTTTGTTGTGGTGAGTACTTTGTAAAAGCTCAGAATCTTAGTGCTGCAGTGTACAGTTAATCCCAAGCATTACGAAAATATACAACAAAACGTCAAATTCTAAGTACATTAGGGAGTTTGTAAAACTTATAATGCAGCATTGTGACTACAACATACTAAAAGAATCAATGTATAGATAAAGGAGACAACCACCTAATACTTAAATATCCAATGTGGACCCAAAAGACGAAATTTCTAAGGGATTATATATCAAAATGCCATGTCTAGGCACAGTGGCTTTAAACTATACTCCTATAACTATCAATTGTATATAAATCTTTGAATCTGTTCAAGTTTTAGTCTCATAAAAATAATTACAATTTTTTTAATTTTTTTCAGTTAAATATATTTCACATACATATTTATAATATTTTCACATACCTGGTTAAAAGTCACCTGTATGTCCACGTCTAATTGATTATACCAACTGATCATACAATCAGTTTTGACACTTTCTAAAAGGCTCAAATTCTTGACACTTTTTGCTCATAAGGAGATAATGGTGTCAAATTCTTTTCACACATAGATTAATACCACTGATTGCAATATAATTAAGCTAATTAACAAAACTCTTGCACACCAAATATTTGAACTTTCAATTAGGACTACCATAAAAATTCCATAAAAGCAAACAGTGCAAACCCAGATTAGTTTTATAATACACATCTAATTTTCCTATAACAGCTGAATAAATATTGCGACTACACCTTTTTCCCCTAAACTATTCCATTTTTAAGACAATTTTAATTATTATTTTTAGGGGCCCAATATTTTTGTTATTTACAGTTTCTGCAACAGTCATACTCAATACTTAACACTATTTCCTTTCTCCCAAATGGAGAATTCATTATTTTTGGGTGTCCCAATATATAGGCCTATCCATTCCTTTTTAACAAGTTTTTTTTTTTTTTTACCTCTATTGGTATCAGGAAGCTGAAAACCTTTACATATCCAAATCAGATTGCTAAATAATCATATTAATAATAACAACAAATGCATTTCAAGACAAAAACATATTTGGCATAAGTGTCCTCGATTACCAGCACATTTAATTTAGATAATTTACAGACCAGGATCCTGAAAATTTTAACCACTGTGTGTAATAATTCTAAGCTAAATAGACCTGTTCTGCTTGAGATAACACAATTCTAAAGAGATATTACACTTTAAATTATAACTGAAATTTAACTAAAATATTCAAAAAATTTCAACAGCACAGCTGTTAAAACTTGGTATGATGAAGCATCAAGAACTTGCATGTTCAAACGGTGACGTTGGGTTGACCTTTTTTATGCTGCTTTTGTATGGGAAATATTTTGTCATCAAAATTAGTATATACAGTTCTCTTAATGAGTATGTAAAGATTTCCTAGTACAACAGGTCAAGGTCATTCTTTGACCTTTGAACCACATCAAAGTCAACGGGCCAAATTTAGCACCCAGGGGTCAAATGACCAATCTTGAGTAAAAACCAAGCTTATTCATATTAATTCATATTATGACCTTTTCATCAAATTTATGTTCCTTTTATATGTAAAAATCCTAGAACATAATTTCACTTGATGGAAACTGTTAAAGATTTTAATGAAAAATTATTACATTCTTTCACTTCATATGTACGGCATGTATACTTTTGTCACATTAACAACTTGACAAACTCGAAATAATCCTTGCAATTTCGAGTAAGAATCACCTAAGATGGCAGCTACCCTTTTACTATATATTTCCAATTTTTATACCCCGCCACATGTTAGTGGCATGGTATCATGTTTTCCCGCTGGCTGTCCGTCCGTCCGTCCGTCCGTCCGTCCATCGTACGTACTGTAATCGACCCATTTACCGCACCGTGCGCTTAACTTTTTCAAAATTGCAACAAAAAGATGTGTTTAAAATGTATTTAATAACCGCACACTCAGAACAATGAAATGCAGGGTGACTGGAAAGAGGCAACATGGGTAGGACTTGAAATACTATTAATTATTGGGTTTTCAAAGAAAAAGCAGTGTGCGCTTGTGCAGTTTGGAAATGGCCTTGGTGTGCGGTTATAGGGGCATGTGCGGTAAATGGGTCGATTACGGTACGTCTGTCTGCCCGTCTGTCCGTCTGTGAGCACTTCGTTTCCGTTCGATAACTTGAGTATTTATTAACCAATTTTCTTCAAACTTGGCATGTGCATTGGTCTTTGGAAGATCTCGGTTTTGGATTGTTAATGGGCAAATTTCAATAAGTTCTGATAGAGTTATTGCCCTTGGCATGGTCTTAAAAATAGTTTTTGGTCTGTAGCTCCTTTACACTATGAAATATCTTGATGAAATTTCACAGAAATGATCGAAGTAACATAAACAGTCTGTTACAAGCAGAATTTTGTCCATCTGGATTATCTGCCCCTGCCCTGGGCTATATACATGTATGAAATAATGAAAAAAAATATGTATAAAATCAGAGTAGAAAGAGATTTTTCTGAAACTTGTTACAAATTATCATATTCATATAAGCTCTTTGTCATGTTCAAAATTTTGCCCCCCAGTGGTTATCATATACATATATGAAATCATGTATATAAAATCAGATTTTCAATATATCTTGATGAAATTTCATAAAAAAATGATTGAAAGCTTTAATCATTTTAACTTAATTTTGATTAAAACAAAATTGACAAAACAAGTCAACACCATTCACTTATCTTCCACTTCAGCAAGTGTACCAAATAGCTACACAGTGCAGTTACACTATACAGGTAATGCTAACAACAGCTTACTGTTACCAATTTTCAGCATTTTTCTAGACACAGCCTTGTATAATTTCGATATTGTTCCACATTTCACCAGATTCCATTGGTCAAATAACGCGTATGTCACAATATTTAATCTTCGTTTTTTCTCATCATACTGCACTGTGAATACTAGCACTCCTTATATACTGAACAAAAAAACAAACGTTACATAGATGATTCATGAATTTTAAGCTGAAGAACAATATTTCCAAATATTGCTACGTTATTCTCTCGCATGCAAGATGTCAGACAACCTTATGAAGTAATAGGTTTTCGATTTGCATCAATTATTACGGAATAATTCCTATCTGACTGAAAACACCACAGACAATGTGATATGCTTGATGCGCATGCGCAAGTGCTTAATTTTGTTCACTTTTGTATTTGCCTTGTAACTGTCAATAAGAATCTCAATGAATTTTCTGACATTTAACCAGCAGCTCAAAGAAATAAGATGTTAAAGATTTTGTATCTTTGAAATTATCTCCCTTGCAAATAAAAGTATAGCAAATCATTAACTGCGATTAACCAATACGTTTTGATAAATTTTTTAAGTTTAATTTATGGATCTTATTCCAGCCGCTCCTGACAATGGTTCATGATGAAAAAAAATGTTCAAACAGGTTAATTGTCTATGGGATTTTCAGTGCATAACATGAAAGTTGGAGTCAAGTGTCCTGAAAAGCGATATTCCAAGCCTTGTGCTTCACTTATCAACCCTTTGGAAGCGGCGATTGGACCATTTTCGTAACAACTATTGCCTGATAAACACCTCAGAAGCAACTTACTCAAATGGACTGACAACTTGAGTGAATTACAGGTCTTCAAAAACCACCTCAAAAGGGCACTTTCAAATTCTGACCCCTGATTGACTAAAACTAATCTGGATACATTAATTTCGCAGTGTTTGTTGTGCTATTCATTTTCTAAACTGTGAATACTTTTTGTCATTTAGACATTAAATAACATTGGCAAAATCATAATTCAGTTCAAAGAAAACATGAATGGAAAGTACATGTAATGTTTCATTTTTTGTTCAGTATATATTACAATAGAAATGTTATCGAAAACAGACGCAGATTTTCAAAACTTTCTTTTTTCGTCATAGATCTACTTTTGATTTCTACTTTTACTTTAATACAAACAAACAAACAAACAAACAGTGCAACATGTTGATATCTATTTAGAAATCAGATCAATTTCAAAATTAAATGCAGTCATAGCTTACTTATTCATGAAAGTTATTGTCAAATCTTCAACTAGAGACATATAACAAAACACACTTCCATTTAATCTGTGCCGATTATCTTTTTTTAAGATTTTTCTTGTTATCTTTACTTTTGTTCTTTTTTATTTTAAAACCCTTATATTGATTTGCTCTTTTAGCACATATGATTTTATGCATAATTTACAAAAATTATCACCAAATACTCCCTCTTAACAACAGCTCTGCTTATTTTCGGATCCTTTAACCCTATATAGGGGTGGGAAACTCCATGTTCAGAGCCAATGGCCTGATAAGGGAACGTTATAGCGGTTTTCCGGAGCATGTGCGGCTATGATTATACCGGTTGAAATTTGGACTAACAAAAGCTAAATGTCGCATTAATTCGTTTTTACGGCGTGAAATCTCAAAAAAAGGAGAATGTAGTTCAGTGCTCAGGTCTTTTAACTTCTTTTCTATGCTAAGGTAACTTTCCATATGCATACGATTTTGTCTGAATCATTTGTGTTGTTGGGTGACGGAAGGCTAATTTACGGATAGGCAGCTAGCAATTGCGTTGAAATTCCTGTTGAAATGATATAAACATGAAAATTTTAGTGGCAAATTTTAGTGGTCAAAGAGCGTGCACTGATTGTCTGGTCCTTCCGCATTCGCAAAAATTAAGAATTGAAAGCAAATAACAGAAATTCAGAATAAATAAACCAGGGCTCTGATTATGTCGAGCAGCTCTGATTATATCAGCTGGCTCTGACATAGTACGGCTTCTTCTTTTGTAAGAGTCAGTTACTACTGAAGTAAATGTCTTGTAGTAGTGCTATTTACTGTTTGAGCGCTGTAAAACAAAACTGTAGTCTAATAATAATAATAACAAGAGGGCCATGGTGGCCCTGAATCACTCACCTGAGCATTAATCAGTTCACTGGCTCTGGTGAAGATTTATAAGAGTTTTTACCATACTAACATTTGACCTAGTTTTTGACCTGGCATGACCCAGTTTCAAACTTGGCCTGGATATTGTAAGAATAAACATTCTGACACAGTTTCATTGAGATTGGATCAAAACTGTGCCCTCTGGAGCGTATACAAGGTCGTTCTTATATTTGACCTAGTGACCAAGTTTTTGACCCGACACGACCCAGTTTCAAACTTTACCTAGATTTCATTAAGATAAACATTCTGACAGAGTTTCATGAAGATTGGATCAAAACTGTGCCCTCTAGGGTGTACACAAAGTTTTTCTAAGATTTGACCTTGAGCCGACGTGACTCAGTTTCATAGGGGGCTTAGATATACGGACAATAAACATTTTGACATAGTTTCAAGAAGATTGGATCAAAACTATTTCTTCTAGTGCTTACACAACGTTTTTCTAAGATTTGACCGAGTGACCTAGTTTTTTTACCCGACATGACCTACTTTCAAACTTGGCTGAGAGTTTATGAAGATAAACATTCTGACAAAGTTTCATAAAGATTAGATCAAAACTGTAAAACTGTGTCCTCTAGAGCGTACACAAGGTTTTTCTATGATTTGACCTACTGACCTAGTTTTTGACCCGACATGACCCAGTTTCAAACTTGTCCTACGTATTATGAGGATAAACATTCTGACAAAGTTTCATGAACTTTGGATCAAAACTGTGCCTTCTAGAGCGCACACAAGGTTCTTCTAAGATTTGACCTAGTGACCTAGTTTATACCTCGACATGACCCAGTTTCAAACTTTACCTAGATTTCATTAAGATAAACATTCTGACAGAGTTTCATGAAGATTGGATCAAAACTGTGCCCTCTAGGGTGTACACAAAGTTTTTCTAAGATTTATGGAGATAAACATTCTGACAATGTTTCATAAAGATTGGATCAAAACTGTGTCCTCTAGAGCGTACACAACGTTTTTCTATGATTTGACCTAGTGACCAAGTTTTTGACCCGACATGACCCAGTTTCGAACTTGTTCTATGTTCTAGATATTATGAGGATAAACATTCTGACAAAGTTTCATGAACTTTGGATGAAAACTGTGCCTTCTAGAGCGTACACAAGGTTTTTCTAAGATTTGACCTAGTGACCAAGTTTTTGACCCGACATGACCCAGTTTCAAACTTATCCTACATATTATGAGGATAAACATTCTGACAAAGTTTCATGAACTTTGGATCAAAACTGTGCCTTCTAGAGCGTACACAAGGTTTTTCTATGATTTGACCTAGTGACCTTGTTTTTGACCAGACGTGACCTACTTTCAAACTTGGCCGAGAGTTTATAGAAGAAAACATTCTGACAAAGTTTCATAAAGATTAGATCAAAACTGTGTCTTCTAGAGCGTACACAAGGTTTTTCTATGATTTGACCTAGTGACCTAGTTCTTGACCCGACATGACCCAGTTTCAAAGTTGGCCTAGAGTTTATAGAGATAAACATTCTGACAATGTTTCATAAAGATTGGATCAAAACTGTGTCCTCTAGAGCATACACAAGGTTTTTTCTATGATTTGACCTAGTGACCTAGTTTTTGACCCGACATGACCTACTTTCAAACTTATCCTAGATTTTATAAGGATAAACTTTCTGATTAAGTTTCATGAGCTTAAGATCAAAACTGTGCCTTCTAGAGCGTACACAAGGTTTTTCTAAGATTTGACCTAGTGACCTAGTTTTTGACCCGACATGACCCAGTTTCAAACTTGGCCTAGAGTTTATGCCGATAAACATTCTGACAAAGTTTCATAAAGCTTGGATCAAAACTGTGTCCTCTAGAGCGTACACAAGGTTTTTCTATGATTTGACCTAGTGACCTAGTTTTAGAACCGACGTGACCCAGTTTCAAACTTGTCCTAGATACTATGAGGATAAACATTCTGACAAAGTTTCATGAGCTTTGGATGAAAACTGTGCCTTCTAGAGCGTACACAAGGTTTTTCTATGATTTGACCTAGTGACCTTGTTTTTGACCAGACGTGACCTACTTTCAAACTTGGCCGAGAGTTTATAGAAGAAAACATTCTGACAAAGTTTCATAAAGATTAGATCAAAACTGTGTCTTCTAGAGCGTACACAAGGTTTTTCTATGATTTGACCTAGTGACCTAGTTCTTGACCTGACATGACCCAGTTTCAAAGTTGGCCTAGAGTTTATAGAGATAAACATTCTGACAATGTTTCATAAAGATTGGATCAAAACTGTGTCCTCTAGAGCATACACAAGGTTTTTTCTATGATTTGACCTAGTGACCTAGTTTTTGACCCGACATGACCTACTTTCAAACTTATCCTAGATTTTATAAGGATAAACTTTCTGATTAAGTTTCATGAGCTTAAGATCAAAACTGTGCCTTCTAGAGCGTACACAAGGTTTTTCTAAGATTTGACCTAGTGACCTAGTTTTTGACCCGACATGACCCAGTTTCAAACTTGGCCTAGAGTTTATGCAGATAAACATTCTGACAAAGTTTCATAAAGCTTGGATCAAAACTGTGTCCTCTAGAGCGTACACAAGGTTTTTCTATGATTTGACCTAGTGACCTAGTTTTAGAACTGACGTGACCCAGTTTCAAACTTGTCCTAGATACTATGAGGATAAACATTCTGACAAAGTTTCATGAGCTTTGGATGAAAACTGTGCCCTCTAGAGCGTACGCAAGGTTTTTCTAAGATTTGACCTAGTGACCTAGTTTTTGACCCGACATGACCCAGTTTCGGACTTGGCCTAGATTTTATAAAGATTAATATTCTGACAAAGTTTCATAAAGATTGGATCGAAACTGTGCCCGCTAGAGTGTACACAAGCAAAAGTTGACGGACGTCCGTCTGGACGGACGTCCAGACGTCCGTCCACACGTACGACGGACGAGGAAACATCACGGTATCCTAAAAGCTCACCCTGAGCACTTCATGCTCAGGCGAACTAAAAATAATAGACTTTATTTACAGAGGGAAATACACATTTAGTTAAACACTAATCTTCCATGTGGCCCTCTCTTAAATGTAGTCGCAATGTGACAGAAAAAAAGAAAAGAAACAGAAAAAAGCATGCAGCATGTCATATTTTAAGAACACACACATCCAACCTGTCAGTTTCCTACTGCAAAAATTGCAAGTATCAGGACAAAACTACCAACACAAATACCACAGGCCCACATTACACCGCCTACACCAAACTTTGTAATCAAGGTCTGCACCAGATGCTACCCAGTAAAAACTGGATAAGAATTCTCCCAACTGGAAAAAGGACTACACAAAATTCAAAAATAGCAGTCCAGTTGAACAGAAGTGTCCCAATAATGTACACTTACTACAGTAAGCTCACAGAAATGTCCAAATAATGTACACTTTTTACAGCAATCTCACATTTTCTACAGATCTGTAACACTCACATACCGTATATACTGAAAATAACACTATAAAAACTGTAAGTATTGAGACAAATATGGCAGAACAAAGGCTGCAGAGCCTGATCAGACTGCTCCAAAAAATTGGAGAAGTACAATCAGGGTTTGTCCAAATATGTACAGTTATTATGACAAGTCCTCCAAAAAACTAGAACTACATAATAAACATACACACACAAACACACACACACACACAAAAAAAAAATCCATATTATAATGATGAAGAACTAAAATAGAATATACAAAAATGATAATACAAATCAGCTTTTCAACCATTTTATGAAATTATTATGAAAAGAATTAACAGTATTTAAATTTTTCAGTTCAGAAGGTAAACTGTTCCAGACAATTGGTCCTGAATATGTGATGCTTTGTTTAAATATTTCTCTGTTAGGTCGGGGTGTGGTGAAATTTGAAGATACAGCTGACCGTAACAAAGGCAGATTATCATTAACAATTCTTTGATTAAACATCTCATTGATATATGGAGGTGTTTCTGATTTATAAACTTTAAACATGAATTTAGATTTTCGTAAAAATAGTCTTTCATATTATAGTCAGTATTTTCAATTCTTGCATACTTTCAAGAACATTTTTAACATTGAAATCCAATATAATCTTGCATGCACGTTTTTGCAGACGGAAAAGTCTGTTGAGATTAAGTTGGGACGTCCCACCCCATACTAAGTTACAATAGTCTGTATGAGGCTGAATGTAAGTTTTGTAAAATTGAGTTCTGTGTTCAGTAGAAAGGTATTCTTTAATTCTAGATAAAAGCAATTTGGTCTTTGATGTATTGATAGCCATACCATTAAATTTACACCATTCAGAAAGGTTGTTCAGGGCAATTTGCAAGTTGCTCTCAATTGCTGAGCGTGAAATTCCAGTTTCATACAGGGTGGTATCATCAGTGTAAAGATCAGTATTTATTGGAGCTGTATAAAGAGGCAAATCATTAATGAACAATAAAAACATTAGTGGGCCCAATATAGAACCTTGGGGAACTCCATTAATAACTATTTCATCATCTGAGAGGACATTGTTGACAGTTACTCTTTGCCTGCGATTAAGTAAATAAGAAGAAAACCATGACATTGTATTATCAGACATTTTATAGAGTTTTAATTTTTGCAACAAAATGCTTGGGTCCACAAGGTCAAAAGCCTTTTTAAAGTCTACCATTACAACACCAATCATGGAGCCATTATTAATTGCATCAAGCCACCTACTTATCATTCCTATTAATGCTGTTTCACATGAATGTGAAGGTCTGAAACCTGACTGAGTTTTATGCAATAAATTATATGTAATAAGAAATTCCATTAATGAATCATGAACATGTTTTTCTAAGATTTTGGAGAGCACTGGAAGAACTGAGATAGGTCTGTAGTTATTAACATCATCCTTTGAACCACTTTTATGCAGTGGTGCTACTTTGCCTTCCTTCCATTTATTTGGAAATACCGAATCTCTAATACTTTGATTGCATATATGAGTAATGCAATCAGTTATGTATGGAGCTGCAATTTTAATTAAGCGTGGCCCTATTTGATCACAGCCAGTGGCTTTAGATACATCAATATTCATTAAAAATTTTAACACTTTCTCCCTAGAGATTTCAGGAGTTGTAAAATGGATGTCATCTGGAATTCTGCTATTGCAGAAAGCTTCAAGCTTATCAAAGTTAGAATTTAGTACAGGCTCCTTTATTTTTGAAGCTACAGACACAAAAAATTTATTGAATTCATTTGCAATTTCATTACTGTAATGATCTTTTACATAAGGAAAGAATTGAAAACCCTAAACTGATTAAGATGCAGATCTCAAAAACTTTATCGGATCTATATATCCAAGAGTGGGATACAAAAGTTTCTTCATCCTCAAAGGGAAAAACATATAGCCTTTTTAAGAATGATATCAGTTTTGAGAATTATTTGATCAAATTAAATAAAAAACACCGTTCTACTTTGCTTAAGTTCAGATTGAGTAACCATAGGCTTCCAGTTGAAACTGGTCGCCGGGAAAATATCCCATTAGAGGACAGAAAATGCAATTTATGTGATAAAAATGATATTGGTGACGAATTTCATTATCTTTTTGTATGTACTCATTTTAATTCAGATAGAAAGCAATTTTTAAAACCATATTTCTATAAAAGTCCCAATGTAATTAAATTTAAGGAACTGTTATCTACTGAAAATGTTAAACTTCTCATCAAATTGTCCAATTTTGTAGAAATTATAATGAAGCAGTTTTCAAGTGCTAATTAAGTTTTTTTTTTTTTTTTTTTTTTTTTTATCTATATATGTCATGCTTGAATATGTCTATTTTAACATGCTATATGTTTGTATATTTGTATGTGCATGCTCTTATGCCACCTGCGAGTGGCCTGAGTTTTATATGCAATAAAGTTCTGTTCTGTTCTGTTCTATAAATTCTTGTTCATTGAAGTGTTTATAAGAGCGATAAGAAATAGTGTGATGAGTCAGTTTTGGAACTGAACAATTTGTTTTACGAGTAATAAATACAGGGAAATGGTCACTTAATCCTATTTGGGGAACATCAATTGAACTTACATTAGTCTGCATATTACAGTAAATATGATCTAATAGTGTTTCTGAAGAAGAGCTTTTTCTGGTTGACTGATTTACCTTCTGAATAAGGCCAAATGGTTCTAGATATTCAAACCATGATTTTTTTTTATATTTTCATTTAACAAGTCCCTGTTGAAGTCTCCTAATAAATAAAGTTCTTTCTGTGTTTCCAAAATTCTATCAATAAAAATTTCAAAATTTTCATTCCATTTTAAAGTTTCATTTGGATGTCTGTATAATATACCTACAAGGTAGCTCTTGGAATTTGTAGGAAAAACTTCTAATACTAAACATTCAATTTCTTTCATCTCCATATCACAACGTCTCTCTACCTTTACTTCATTCTTAACATATACAATTATACCACCACCCTCTTCACATTGCTCTTTTGAAATTATTCTGTCTTTTCTAAAAAAATGATAATTATCTATAAAAAAAGTAATTGTCAGGGTGATAATTTTTCAGCTTTGTTTCACTGAGTCCAAAAATATGAATATTATTATTTGAATTATTTAACATCAAGTCTATTTGGTCAAATTTATTTTGTATACCTTGGATATTAATATGTCCAATTTTAAAGCCTTTAGTAGTTAATTGAAGATTAAGAGAGGTTTCGGCACACATGGAAGAGCTAATATTTTCAACATGTGTCAAATCATTATATACAGAATTAAAATTATCATCAGAAACATTACTGTCAAACAGTGTTGACAGGTCATAAATGTCACTTTCTTCATTTAGATTTCTTGCTGTTTCACTGTCATTAATTGTGTCATCATTATATGCACAGTTGTCTTGGCTGATTGAATCTAGCTCAGTTCTGTTTTGAGATGTATCCTTCTGATTAGAAGAGTTATAATAGCATATTGTGTCATCACAAGTTTCATTTATAACGCTTACGGATTGATTTATACGTAAGTAATTTTAATTTTATCATTTAAAGAAACAGTATTCATTAGGTTACAGTCACATTTCTTTAAATTACAATATTCACAAATGTTCACTAATAATTCAAAGCTATTATTGGTAGGTATTATTGGTAAATTTATGATATTTGAAATTGTGGCATATTTGCCCTTGTCCTATTTTATGTCCCAGCATAACCCTGAAGAATCCTTATGTCCATAACAGTGACACTTAAAGCAACGGACTTGCTCTTGGTGTTTGCACTCAAAAGTAGTATGGTTAGATAGTCCGCATTTCATACAGCGTTCTAACTGTGACTTCTCTGTTTGATGTTGTGGTTGATTACGTCTTCCATATCACACCTCTGTAAAAGCTGGACTCTCATGCTGGCCAAAATTATGAGAGTTGTGATCTATGGAGACAGGTCTCCGTCTGGTTTGAGTGTGGCTTATTTCCCTGTGCCTGAAATCTCTGACATGTTGACTGGTATGATCTACTCTGTTTTGAGTAGAGTTTGTCGGCAATTGGTTAAAATTGTAGACACACTTCTCAAAATTGTCTACAACACACAAATGTTGATTTATTGTCCCCAGTAGTCTCTTTATCCCCAATCGTGATAGATGAACATTGTCTCTTGGTTTAAAGAAATGATGTCTCAGCTGATTCTGTTTATCATAAAAATCCGCATTTGTATCAATGCATGTCAGTTCATTAGTGTGGCACAATCTCATGATCACTTCATTAACTTCTGTAATATCTGTATCTCCACGTGGACAAGAAGTGCATAAGAATAGTTTACTGTTTGAACTTGTGTTTTTGATGGATGTAATCAACTGTTCATATTTTTCTTCAAAATATTCAGGATCAGTTTTACTAGATGCATTGTTCCCTCCAACATAAACTATAATATTAGCAAATTTTTTCAGGTCATATATTTGAAGTTTGTCAATGATAGTATCAATTGTAGCACCAGGTATTGACTGACATTCCACATTATTTGTTAGGCCTTTCCTGTTAATGCCATTTATAATTGAATCTCCAATTATTAGAGTTCTAGAACTAACTCGTGATTGTCCATTGTTTTGCGTAGCGTTTGCTTAAATTGTTGATTTGTGTTCTTATTTGAATGTTGATTTGAAGAGTGTCCTTGTTTCACTTTGTCATTTTTGGAGTTGTGATTTCCATTTCTATTTACTGAATTCTCAATGACTTCTGGCTTATCTAAATTTTTTGATAGAACATGACTATATGTATCTCCTCCAGGAGTCAGTTTTGTGTCTTCTCTGGTTTCGTCAAGTGTCACAAAAGTCGAATCGTCACATACTGACATAACTGAAACTGCTTGAAATTCAGCCTTATCAGATGTTGGTCTACATCATGTGTTTGGTGTTTATTTGGGTTTTAAGGGCCGACAAAATTAGTTGCAGTGTTTGACATATGACTGATATTCAAATATCATTAGGAGCGGCTGTAGCGTAGTGGATAACACTCCAGACTACCAATTCTGGGGTCGCAGGTTCGATCCCCCGCTTCTCCGGTCTTTCGGATGAGACTTTAAACCGAGGTCCCGTCTCCATATGACCTCGTTGTTGGTGGGACGTTAAACCCGAGTTCACTCACTCACTCACTCACTCAAATATCATTAAGGCGAGAAAAAGGAGATTTAATTTGTGCATTAGATTTTCAAGTTAATGGATATTTTGGCCCATAGCATACATCTTGTACTGCATTATATCCGTGTAAAGGTTTCCCATAGCCTAGTGGCCATGGATGCAGTAGGAATTAGAGGCTCACTGAAATAAAAGATGGAGCCCATCTCCCTCCTTTCGCTGCCGTACTAATCCCTAATTCCAAACAGGTTCTCATTTACTGTTGGGTTGACAGAGAGTTTTCTACTTGTCGCAGACCCTACCCGGGTTTGATCCCACAACCTTCTGGTGACCTTATGCACCATAGCTGTGTCACGCTGTGAAACACCCTCATACATCATTATCATTCATTGTCGTTCCAATTTTCATAAAGTTGGTCTCCAAACAGGCGGATCGAATCCATGGCTGCATCTGCTGGCACTGAGTCTGTCTCCAATGTACTTTGATTATTGTAATCATGCAACGTCAAAACATGAAGCAACGGTAAAACATGACACAATATCATGACAGCCCCAAAATACAGTAGAACTTCAATGGCTCGAACCCTGATGGCTTGTTCACCCTGCCTGGCTTGAACTCTTTGCTTGGTCCGGAGAAGCCACTTTATTTGCAAACTAACCATGGATGGCTAGAACTACCCTTGTCTGGAACCAATTTTCATGGGCCCAGGCCTGTTCAAGCCAATGAAGTTCTACTGTAGCTTGGAGAGGAGGGGCTTAATTAGAATACTGCTTCTGAAGTTTTTGTCATGCTGTCATATTAAGCTTTGAGAGCAGGAAACTTGTGAGCTTAATTGGAATACTGCTTCTAGAGTGAGAGTCATGCTGTCGTTTATGATTTGTGTTCCGATGACTTTGCACATTTCCATTCATTAAGTTTTTGGAGTTCAGACATGGCGGGTCACTTTGATTAAGGATTATTGTCTTCTCCTTACACAAATCATCGTTATTCTTTAGTCTAGTAAAATCTAATCAGATTTTTTACTAACACCTCATGATTTGTTTTATGAGATCCATTTTTTTAGAGGAACATATATGAGCAGTATTTCCGATATTTTTATTTCTCCATGAAAAACATATGTTGTGGACTTTCGAGGCAATTTTAACAAATATCTACAAGATGCTTTAAAACAATGCTGTGGGTACCCATAGAACTGCCTCAAAGAGGCGATTCTAATAATTAACCACATGTTTTTACAATATTATGTCTATATTTTAAAAATAATGTTATGGATAGCCATAGAACCGCCTCGTTGAGTAACCATTAAATACTTTTTATGGAGAATACTGCCAAATACTCCATCTGTTCCTCTATACTGAGAAACAAGAGGCCCACGGGCCACAAAGCTCACCAGATCTCTAGCTCAAAATTGCTATAAAATTTGTATAGGCTCAAAATTGCTGTCACATTTGTACAGGCTAATACAAAGTATACAACTACAAAGTCTCAGTCTGACAGTCTGTTGAGTTGATAACAAAATACATAACTATTTTCCATATATTGATTGCAGTAAATGCCATTTTTTAATTTTCCCCATTACAAGTCGATGCAACTCTAAGTTGCCATAGCAACCACAGAGCCGATTTTATAAAAAAAAAACATGAATTTTCAATCCCCCAACCTAAGGATACTACAGATGAAATCTAGGCCTTATTGGCCCAGTGGCTTCTGAGGAGATAAATTTTTTTAAGTATTTTTTTTTTTTTGCATTTTTGCATTTTGGTTTCCATGGCAACCAATAAAAGGAGCAGTGGGCAAAAAAAAATACATAGCTAATAAGAGACTTCTCAAGGAACTATCTACAAAAGTTTTGTCAACATATCTGCAATGGTTTGGCAGTAAATGCCTTTTTTCAATTTTCCCCATTATAAGTCAATGCAACTCTAAGTTGCCAAACCAACCAAACTAAGGGGCCAATTTTCATAAAAAACACAAACTTTCAATCCCCCAGCCCAAGGATGCCACAGATGCAATCTGGGCCTTATCGGCCCAGTGGCTTCAGAGGAGATAATTTTTTAAGTATTTCTTCCCCGTTTTTTTTACATTTCAGTTTCCATGGCAACCAATAAAAGAAGCAGTGGGCCAAAAAACATATAGCTGATAGAAGACATCTCAAGAAACATTTCTATAAAAGTTTTGTCAACATATCTGCAATGGCTTGACAGAAAATGCCATTTTTCAATTTTCCCCATTACAAGTCAATGGGAACTCTAAGTTGCCATAGCAACCAAACTAAAAGGCCAATTTTCATAAAAAAACATAAACTTTCAATCCCCCAGCCGAAGGATGCCACAGATAAAAATCTGGGCCTTATCGGCCCAGTAGCTTCAGAGGAGATAATTTTTTAAGTTTTTTTTTTTTGCATTTCGGTTTCCATGGCAACCAATAAAAGAAGCAGTGGGCCAAAAAACATATAGCTGATAGAAGACATCTCAAGGAACATTTCTATAAAAGTTTCATCAACATATCTGCAATGGTTTGGCAGAAAATGCCATTTTTCAATTTTCTCCATTATAAGTCAATGGGAACTCTAAGTTGCCATAGCAACCAAACTAAATGGCCAATTTTCATAAAAAACACAAACTTTCAATCCCCCAGCCCAAGGATGCCACAGATGAAATTTGGGCCCAATCGGCCCAGTGGCTTCAGAGGAGATGTCGTTTAAAAGTGTTGACAGACGACAGACGACGACGACATACGACGACGACGACAATGGACCACTGCCTATCCTATAAGCTCCCTTCAGCTCTGGTGAGCTAAAAACGCTCATTCAAGAAATCAATTTGACCTGTCATGTTGAAGCTATTTTTAAACGTGACAAGCCGCAGAACACTATACATTTCTGATCACTTGAATTTTCAAGTCTTCAGTAGATTTAATGGTGAAGACACTCTTCATGGTTAAATGATGAGTCTTCAACAGATCTATTGAAAATTTGAAAAGAGTGATCTGATTGGTTTATTATCTGGGGGAAACACTAAGGATTAACGGGAGTATGTCTTGTAATATCTTAAGCCAACAACATCTCAAGTTTCAATATAACAATTTCTAAGTCAATGACCTTGACCCATAGGTCATGTGGTGCTCGGACATTTTGGGCCTTAAGAGATATGGTTCCAGTTATTTTGAGCCGAGCCACACATTTTTGTGCCATGTGAGCCAAAATAAAACCAGACCAAAGTGAGTGAGTGAGTGAACTCGGGTTTAACGTCCCACCAACAACGAGGTCATATGGAGACGGGACCTCGGTTTAAAGTCTCATCCGAAAGACCGGAGAAGCGGGGGATCGAACCTGCGACCCCTGGATTGGTAGTCTGGAGTGTTTTAGGCCAAAGTCATTTTAGTGGTTAAGAGGGCATCTTTTCATTTTCTCATTTCTTTAACTTTGGCCAAAACAACCAAAATGACCTAGGCCAAAATATCTGTGGCCGAAATGTCCTACATTCCGGTCATGTCCAGGCCAGGAGTGGGGAAACTTTAAAACTTTAACATAAACATTTTTAAGTCCATAACCTTGACTTATTGATCGTGACCAGGAAAGAGGATATTGCTAAATAAAATTTTGAACCAATATCTATTACCTATCACCATACCAAATACGATTGAAATCGATCAAAGGGTTTCATCAAAGGGTTTAGAAAATATGAGATCTTAAAAACTTTAAAATACATTTTACTAACCCACCACCGCCTCCGATGCTGGGGTATAGTAAAATAGCTCTCCTGAACCACAGACTTGTCTAGTCTTTATAAATTTATTCAAAACAGTTCACTACTATGTGAACAAAATGCCTTTACACATAATCCACCAGTC
This sequence comes from Ctena decussata, assembly GCA_963989385.1. NCBI lineage: Eukaryota > Metazoa > Mollusca > Bivalvia > Lucinida > Lucinidae > Ctena > Ctena decussata. The sequence goes on along the minus strand of OZ022511.1, from coordinate 54,981,304 downwards.
AGTTTACATAAATGGTTCCCGGTTTCAAACTCTGTGCATGGAGACCTCTTACACACCAGAAACCATAACAGAGATTGCAGTCAGCTCAGGTAGCTCTAAAATGAAAATAGCTCACCTGTGAACATTATCTACCTTGGTCTACCTTGTACCGGGATACTTATTCTACAGATTTAAAAGCTGGGAGCCATTTATGTAATTATTGGGGAGATTGTGTGTAAAGGCTTTTTTTCACACGGTTGTGAATTGTTTTGAATAAATTTGTGAAGACTAGACAAGTTTATGCAAGTCCAAATCCCAAGTGTCTGTGTCCTCAACTGCATTCAGGCAAGCTTTCAAAAGCGATCCAGCTGGCTGAAGCACCCAAGCCCCCCCCCCCCCCCCCCACCTGTATCTGGACCTGCTGAAATCCTGATAAAAATCACATATACATATCAAATCCCCCCCCCCCCCCCCCCCTACACACACACCTGTTAACTAAATGCTGGATTTTCATTATACTACTGCTCACAGTTGTTTCTTGAGCAGAAATAACATGTCCAATATGATCTACATAGCATCATAACGAAAACTTTTTCCTGGGCAAAATGTACAGACCCAGATCAGACTGCTCTAACAATGAGAAATCCGATCAGGATCTGAACTATTTCCATGTTACTATTTTTCACTTGAAAAAAAAAAATAACTCATGGCAATATTATGGATAAATTATTGCTCACTGTGTCCAAATACTTAGGGTATTTAGGTAATTTACAGTAATAAACATTTCACACCCAAGCCACTTGTCAATTATCACCTGTTGAAAAAACAAATTTCTAATTATGGCCTTGTGCCACCTCTGCAGTGTGGTTGTGTTAAATTTTTTTAATTGACAGAACTTCCCAAAATGTAAACAAAAAATTTAACTCACAATAGGGTTCAAATTCACAATATTAGAAGTTTTACACCATCTCCCAACCTCACATTACCAGTCTCCCTAATAATATGCTCAACCGAATTAAAAACGCAACACCTATATTTTTTCCAACATTTCATCTCATGTCATATGCAGATCCTTTTCAGTTTAATTTCTGACATCAACAGAGATTAACGCTTTCTGTTCCAGAAATTCAGTTCTGTTGATGAAATGCTTCACGTTTGAGACAGCATTACCGATAGCTACCCGATTTTCAAAAGTCTTAATTAGGGATATGTCTGCAAAGGCGCTTGGAATGTTGCATGCTTATGTAAGCCTGCGGTTGGAAGCCAAACAGTTCCATTACCACCAATCAATGATATTTTGACTTGTAGAAAGAGTTAGATGCACATGGAACACCATAGGTTATCTTAGACCTGGCGCTGGATGCAACTCATACATCCTGTCTCGCGAAAGTTCTATCTCTTTTTGAGACTTTTGAAAATCGGGTAGCTCCAGTTAGTGTTGTCTCAAGCGTGAAACATTTCATCAACATCAACAGAACTGAATTTCTGGGACAGTTAACATCAATCCCTGTTGACTTTAGAAATTAAACTGAAAATAATCTGCATATTACATGAGCTATGGAATATTGGATAAATTAAGTGTTGCGTTTTTATTTCGGTTGAGTATATCTGACAGCTCTGCAGCCAGGGTTTATATAACATTTATTTTCACCAGCAGTGATAATAAATAAAACCTGGCTAAAGTGCAGTAGACAGAAAAAGCCCTGATAAGACTGCAGCACTGTACACTTCTCTTTTACTTGATTGTGTCGTCGCATGAACTTTTAGTGCATATATATTTGCTCCCTAGAAACAACAGAAAGAAACCGCCCTCCCTTCCCAACAACTCACAATAAGAAATAAGCTACAGTCCTGTTGTTCATCAATAATCCTCCCCACTTCAGCCCAAAAATAATGTGTCCCCCCCCCCCTCCCCCTCCCCCCCCCCCCCAAGTTTACAAACAGACTTGGTATCCTGGAAATGGACTGAACCATTATAAGGTTTGACACATTTCCACCCTAGAAATATCCAAAAGAACCCACCCCCCCCCCCCCCCCCACCAAAAAAAAAAAAACTAGCAGCGAGGAAATAGCTACTGTACATCTGTTGTCTCATTAAAACCTTCACTTCCCTAAAGATTGGAACACTACCAAAACTCCCAGGACCAGACAAACCCCTAAAACTCTAAATATGCAATATTTTTTGGAAACAACTAAACCAAAATAAGGTTTAGACCAAATGCTAATGATTTAAGCCCTAAATGGAATCTTGACCTCACTTACATCCCCAGAAACAAAATTTAGCTACGGTCATCTCTGTGACCAACAGGCAAAGGCAGCTTCTCGAAATGCAGGCAAACTCAGTTACAGGTAATGGCCGCAGGGACGAAGACGGTTATAACCTAGATCACCACCAATCCCATGCCCCCCCCCCTCAGCCCATAGCATTAACAAAGAAGAGAATTTGCTCCCTACCCAAGAATTTGCCCCCATTCCCCCCCCCCTTTTTTATACCCCCGACATACGAAGTATGTCAGGGGGTATATAGTTTTTGTCATTCCGTCCGTTCGTCCGTTAGTCCGTCCTTCCGTCAGTCCGTCCGTTTGTCAACTTTACGTCAAAGTTTTGCGTTAAACCTTTTGTAATGGCTCATATTTCTGTAACCTTATATCAGATTCTCTTCATATCTCTATAGCATTACCTTTGATTTGATATATCTAGACAGCCGGGTCAGGCCCCTGGGTGGAGGTCAGGGGTCAATAATTAGGACATGGGGTTTTCATTATTTCAAAGTTTTGTGTTAAACCTTTTTTAATTGTTCATATTTCTTTAACCACATGTCAGATTCTTTTCATATTTGGTTCATGATATCTCTTAAGCATTACCTTTGATGTGAAGAATCTATGCCCCAGGGTCAGGCTCCTGGGTGGGGTCAATAATTAGGACTTAGGCATTTTCATTATGTCCAAGTTTTGCGTTAAACCTTTTAGATTGCTCATATCTCTGTAACTGCATTGTAAATATCTCCCATATTTTATTCATGATAACTCTATAGCATTACTTTTGATAGGGACTTCTGGGTCAGGCTTATGGGTGGGGCCAAGGGTCAATAACTAGGACTCAGCCATTTGTTTTCTTTCTTTTTTTTTTGCTTGTTCTAATATATTTAAGTGGAATCTGGTGATGCATAACTTATTTTATCTTATACTAGTTTACATGGATGCTGCTGCTGACCTAAGGTCAAGGTCACAGACTTTGAATTTGTTCTTTTATAACATGTTTGTGTTAAAGTTTGCCCTGCTCACTTGCTCTAGTTTTTTTTCTTATACCTACCCTGGGCCCAGCCAAGACAGGGGGCTTGTTCCATCAGAACTAGCAAAGCGAAGTCTGATGGAGGCTTACAGTTTGGGGAAGACAGAACACATGTTGACAACAGCCCAAAAGAGAGCCCCTCATGCCATGCATTTCCAGAAGCCCCAAATTGTATTGCTAAAGCCAGCAGTGGGCCGCGAGGGCTGTGGGCATGGGAAGTGATTTATGCAGAATTGCGCACAGGCCCATTTGGGTGCGATCCCACTGCCACTTGATTTATTTCTGGAATTTTTTTTTTTGTTTGTTTGTTGTCCCCTACCAAAGAACTAGACCTCACCTAAGAATTAGCACCCTGACCTGTCCCAGGCAATCCCTAATTGCTTATACCACTGCAAATTGCTTAAGTTAACAATGGAATTTGCCCCCCCACCCCCCCCCCCCCCCCAAAAAGAAAAAAAAAAAAAAGAAAAAAAAAAAGAATTTGCTCCCCAATCAAGAATTTGCTCCTTTTTTTTCTTCACAGACTGGCCCTGGACCCAGCCAGGACAGGGGGCTTGTACCACCAGAAATAGCACAGCGAAATCTGATGGAGGCTTACAGTTCGGGGAATATGGAGACGTATGTTGACAACGGCCCAAAGAGAGCCCATCATGCCATCCCCTGGGCTGTGTAGCTAAAGCCACCAGTGAGTCGCGAGGCCTGTGCGCATGGGAAGCGATTTATGCTGACCTGGGGCCTGTTTCACAAAAATTAACCGTACGATGAATCGTGCGATAATCGTACGTTTGGTCGTACGAGAATCGCACGATCGTTTCATAAAAACATCGTACGACAGATAGTACGATTCTCGTAGGATTTTATTTATACGATGGATCGCAGACGTGATGTGTATTAGCTTTGACAGATGTGTATTGGGTTTTATAAACACAAAAAGTAGCGATTTGTAATACAACGCAATCATGTCAAAGAGAAAGGTCAACAGGACCTCAAATGAGGTTAAAGCCCTTCTCACTGAAGTAAGGAAGATGGATGGATGGATGGCTTGCGATTTTACGTCAGTTTCAACAGTATTTCAGTCGTATCAGGACGGTGGAAGGGTGAAAATGAAAGGTTATGTGCAATGGAACCCTGTTTACGATTGAAACGATTTCCGCCTCCGGAAACACCTCAGGACCGCTTGATCAGCAGGCCAGCGCTTAAACCACTGAGCTACCGGTGGCTTCTAAGTAAACATGGACGACTCCTAACCAAAGACACGAAGGATCGCACCTGGGAAGTTTTCAGTCCAAGGTTTAAAGTTTTTTATCCTTAGTTGCAGATCTTCAAAACCAAGATATGAAAACAAAATTCCAATATAAATTCATTTTACAAAAGTGGGGACTGGAGATCCAAAACCTAGGACTGAAACTCTAAAAACAAGGCTGAAACTCAGGGTTTTGAAATTCATTGTGCATTGGCTTGCCATGCCCTTCCTCGATTTTCGAAATACAGTTTTGAGATAGAAGTTCCGAGGAATTAAACTCGGGTCTTTTTATTTTGCCAAATGCTGTTTGTGATTGTATCAGCTCTTTCAGACTTGCACTGCAGAACCTTGTGGTCAGCGCAATAATTCGCAAGCCAAATTTCGCATTCTCAATTTTAGGTGTTAAGTTTTCAACCCTTTGTTTTAACTTCAAAACTAACTTTTGAAAATTGAAATTTTCTATAATCGTTTTTACAAATCCGGGTATTGAAGTCAGATTTGAAACCTATGACTGGACTGAAACCTAGGTTTGAAGCTCAACTTAGGGTCAAATTTCTTAAACCTAGTATAAAAATTAATTGTGCATTTGGCGTGCCATACCGCTGAACACAAACATGCAGTCTCCTCAGATCAGAGATCACCTAATTAGGGGTTCAAACAGTCCTAAAACCTCCCATTTTCTTGTAAGATAATTTCTCTCTATTAAAACAAATGCTGCCGCCATGATTTTGAGAATAATCTCTAATATATTGCAGGTAAATTCTCCCGCAAGAATCGCACGATAATCGTACAATAATCGTACAGGAGAAACTTCACTCAAAATCACCCTTAGGTGATTTATCATAAATTTGGAATTTTGTTAATTGGCTGATTTGCTCAAAACTTGGTATATGCTTTTCAGAAAGACAGTAGATAGATGTAATCTATTCAAAAGTTAAGTATGAGTATATTGTGCGTTGAAAGAGGAGAAAAAGTGAAATTTACGGCTGCCCTTTAGGTATCGTAGATTTGATCGTAAATTGAGTTCTACGAGGACAATAGTGAAACCGAGATTTTTTTTCGTGAAAGCGATTTTTGGTCGTAAGATTCTCGTACGATCATCTTACGACAAATTTCAATCGTACGATTCATTGTGAAATAGGCCCCTGGGCACAAGACCATTTGCGACTCCACTGGGAAGTTTTTTGCTCCCCACCAAGGAATTTGCTCCCTTCCCCACCCCTCCCTTTTTCCTTTTTTTTTTTTTTTTTTTCCTCCATCTCATCTACCCCCTATGGGTGCCGTCGTGGGGTCAACACAATCCCATAGCATATCCTATATCCGAACTCCCATTACAAATTTGTTCACCCCCCCCCCCCCCCCCCACCCCCCCCCATATTTATCCAAGCAATTATTTGATGCACAAATGCGGAAAGGCAAACATAATTAATAATATAAGCAGCATGCCAGTCAGTCATGGATGGACAATAATACATAATATTGAAACATGAACATTGGAATGTTTGGGGGTGCCCAAAGACAAGAAGCCATCAAATGACCTAATTAAACATTGTAGAGCGCGGCCCCAAGACAAAGCATCAAAACAAAAATAACTCCATACGCGGAGAACAATCCAAAAAAGGGTAATGTGACCCAATGTCAGCATATAGAACTGGCATGCTGAACTTTCCTTAGGAGCAGAAACACATGGGACTAAACCACTAACACGGGTGGTAAAGTTTCAAATTGACCTCCGCGGAGGTCTGTTGAAAAACAATTTGACTATTTTCCAGTAGGCAATTTGAGAACTTCCTGTCATCTGTTTTCCAGTGTAACGGAAGGGTCACAGGTAAGAATTTTCTCGCTAGAAAATGTTTTCCAAAAATCGGACAATGTCATGCTATCAGTTTTTTTCAGTTATATGTTGGGATTAAACGACAGAGAACAGTTTAAAGCGGTGCTTTCTCATTTACTTTTGTCCTCCGAGTTCAGTACTGAAATCGAAAGTAGGAAAGAGGCATGCACATGTAAATCGGCTCGGTGAGTATATTTAAAGGTTTTCTGTGAAATCATGACGAAACAGTAAGACAAGTCACTTATAAATCTGCGTTCAAAACACACTTTCAAGACAAGAGGCCCAAATGGGCCTGATATCGCTCACCTGGCTATTGTGCAAAGGGACAATTCTGATACAAAATTGGTCCAATTCCACTGAGAATTTCTCATTTTCACATTTTGCTACTTTTAGTAATAGAGGCCAACTTGCCTGGTCTTTATATATTTACTTTTGAAACACCTCAATGCAAGAATCATTTTGCCACAAATTTCATCAAAATCCATTCAGGGGTTACTGAGATAATGCCAGTTTCATGTTTTGTGCTATTTTTAGTAATGGCAGATGGCGGCCATCTTGGATTGCTAAAATGCAAAAAATCGAAAAGCCTTCATGCAAGGACCATTTTGACACAAATTTGGTCCAGTTCCATTGAGATTTTCTGATTTTCACATTTTTCTATTTTTAGTAACAGAGGCCAATATGACTGGTCTACAGTTAGATATTTTTGAAACATCTCAATGCAAGAATCATTTTGACACAAATTTCGTCAAAATCAATTCAGCGGTTACTGAGATATTGTCATTTTCATGTTTTGTGCTATTTTTAGTAACGGCAAATGGCGGCCATCTTGGAATGCCAAAATGCAAAAATTCGAAAAAGCTTAATTAAAGGACCATTCTGACACAAAATTAATCCAACTCCACTGAGATTTACTAATTTTCACATTTTTCTATTTTTAGTAACAGAGGCCAATATGAATGGTCTACAGTTAGATATTTTTGAAACATCTCAATGCAAGAATCATTTTGACACAAATTTCGTCAAAATCCATTCAGTGGTTACTGAGATATTGTCATTTTCATGTTTTGTGCTATTTTTAGTAACACCAGATGGCGGCCATCTTGGAATGCCAAATTGCAATTAATCGAAACGAGTTCATGCAAGGAACATTCTGACACAAAATTGGTCCAATTCCATTAAAGGGTTCTTGAGTAATCTTCATTTTTATGTTTGTGCTATTTTTAGTAACGGCCCCCATGGTGGCCATCTTGGATAGTCAACTGGCACAAAATTGAAATAATTCCATTCAAGAACCATTTCTGACCAAATCTTGTCAGAATTGGTTGCATTTTATTTAGATATTGACATTTGAGCAAAATCGGCCTTGTAAACGCTAAGTAGGTCACTGTGACCTAATTCCGCTATAGATTTTTTTTATTTTTACAATTTTTAATATCAAGGTCCCACTCATGTTCCATGCAAACTTTTAACCAAATATACCAAATGGTTCTGGAGAAGAAGTTGATTTTGTTGTTTTTGCTATTTTTAGTAACGGCGGCCATCTTGGATTTTCAACCTGACCCAATTTTACAATTCTGAGACCCTGGAGTCAGGTCATGCTCCATGTGAAATTTGAGAACCATGGGACCAGTAGTTTTAGAGAAGAAGTTGTTTGAAGTTGTTTAAATAGGTCATTTTTTGACATTGGCATTTGAGCAAAATTACACACGTAAACAGAAAGTAGGTCACTGTGACAAAACTCCGCTACAGATTTTTTTCATTTTTACAATTTTGAATACCAAGGTTTCACTGATGTTCCATGCCAAAATTCAGACAAATATACCCAGTGGTTCTGGAGAAGAAGTTTATTTTGTTGTTTTTGCTATTTTTAGTAACGGCGGCCATCTTGGATTTTCAACCTGACCCAATTTTACAATTCTGAGACCCTGGAGTCAGGTCATGCTCCATGTGAAATTTGAGAACCATGGGACCAGTAGTTTTACAGAAGAAGATGTTTGAATATTTGTTTTTAGGTGTTGACGGACACATTCTGTGATGACGCACGACGCAGGACGCACGCCGGACGCATTGGTATGACAATAGCTCACTATGGCCCTTCGGGCCAGGTGAGCTAAAAACGCATGCTTTTGTTACTACGCCCTGGGCAAATGTTCGTCGGAGGTCAATTTGAAAACCTCGAGGTCAATTTGACTAATGGCAAGTTACATGGGGGGAATTCATTCATGTAAAGAAAAAAGAGAATGCATGTTGAATTTTCAGAAATAAGAATTTCAAAGGTTTCGAGGGCAATTATTTTGATATTTCTGAACAACACAGGTAATAATTGGCCATACCAGATGGTATTTTTATCATGATTTGGAAGCACAGTATTTCTGTGTCACTCATTTTTGTTGTAAAATCAGACTTGCAACCTTGATTTGCTTACAAACAACAAAGAAATTAATGCAAATTAAGATGAGCAGTTAAAACAGTTCATTGTTCACAATTATTATATTTATTAACTTTTATTAGTAGTATATACTTTATTTTTTATTCTTCTTTACTCTTTTTTCGTTATTTGTGTTATTATTATTTTCATTTTTATGATTATTTTAAACTGGGTGTAGTCATTCAAAACTAACAAAGACTTTAGTTAAGGCGAAGTTAAAATTTCAGCATATTATTTTGTGTTCTTTTTATTATTATCTTTTTTTTATTATGTTTCTTTTTTATTACTTCTTGTTGTTATTTTTATTTCTTTCTTTTTTTACTTTTCTAAAAAGATGTAAGGAGCTCTTTCACTGTAAAAGCTCCAACTGTAGTTTTCAGCAAAAAATATTAATACACTTGATTTTATGGGTACTGGAAGACTTAACGAATCCTTAACTAACGACTGCTTCATCAAGCGAACGATGCTTTGAATAAGTATGTCCATGTGCTTGTTGAGTTTCTGCTGCAGTGCTAGAAATTGTTCATTGCCTAAATGTTTAGCATATACCGCTACATCTGTTTTTCCTGTCACCACTTATAAATATTGCAGAATAATTACAGATGTAAAAACTTAGGAACTTGGCATATGCTACAATTGCGTCAATACGTACTGCATTTAGTTAAACTATAAGATTACCAGATATACAGTTACATTTTATCTTATTTAAAAATTTAACAATGACTAAAGAAAACACCATACTTAATGACTGAATTTTACGTAGTCAAATTGATGACCCTGTTTTCATATTGACAACCAGGAAAAACTATCATATATTAGGCGACCTACGTTTCTCTGATATTTTTTCCCCTTTTAAAGTAAACAGTTCTTCGTATTTGTATGTTAAAACCAAATTTTACAACAGTTTTGTGCACACATAAAATGCATAAATTATGGGATATCGATGACACATAGGCCGGAGACAACAGAAATATGTATTCAAATACACAAAAAGGCAAACTAAACGATCACTTGATGACTAAACCCCAACCATCATTTGTCTATGTAAATTGCCATTAGTCAAATTGACCTCGAGGTTTTCAAATTGACCTCCGACGAATATTTACCCAGGGCGTAGTAACAAAAGCATGCATTTTTAGCTCACCTGAGCCGAAGGCTCACAGGTGAGCTTATAGTATAGGCAGGCATCCGTCGTCCGTCGTCCGTCGTACGTTAGTCAACATTTTCAAACGACATCTCCTCTGAAACTACAAGGCCCATTGTTACCAAATTTCATGTGTAGCATCTATAGGCAGGGGGAACCAATAATACTTTTTTTATCCAAATCGCTTCAGAACTTTGGTTGCTATGGCAACTTAAAGTTGCCATTGACTTGTATGGGAAAAATTGAAAATTTGCATTTATTGCTATGTCACTGCAGATATTTTGACAAAACTTTTATAGAAATGTTCCTTTAGTAGTCCTCTATCAACCACATGAAATTTATGAAAATTGCCTAATTTGGCTGGTTGCCATGGCAACTGAATGGTTAAAAATAGAAAAAATATTCAAAAATCATCTCCTCAGAAACTATGCAAGCAATAAAGCCCAAACTTCACAGAAAGGATCTTGGTACTAGCCTCTATAAAAGTACTGTTTTTCTTGGCAATTGCTTTAGCAGTTTGGTTGCTATGGGAACTTAAAGTTGCCATTGACTTACAATAGCAAAATGGAAAATTTGCATTTATTGCTATGTCACTGCAGATATTTTGACAGAACTTTCATTGAAATGTCCCATGAGTAGTCCCGAACCAGCCATATTAAATTACGGCAAAATGTTCAATTTGACTGGTTGCCATAGCAACCGAATAGTTAAAAATAAAAAAATATTAAAAAATCATCTCCGCAGAAACTCTGTGGCCAATAAAGCTCAAACTTTACAGAAATGATCTTAGTACTAACCTCTATAGAATTACTGTTTTTCATAGCAGTTGCTCCAGCAGTTTGGTTGCTATGGCAACTTATAATTTCCATTGACTTATAATGGGGAAAATGGAAATTGGCATTTTTTGCTATCTCACTGCAGTTATTTGGATTTTTTTTCCACAGAAATGTTTCTTGAGTAGTCTTCTACGATGCGTTTGAATTTTGACCAAATCGCTGAATTTGATTGGTTGCAATGGCAAAATATAGGGTAAATTTTAGACAAAAATATTCAAAAATCTTCTCCTCAGAAGGCATAAGAGGTATGAAGCTGATACTTTGCATACATGTAAATGACATTAGCCTCTACATAAATTATGTTTTTTTCTTCCAATCACATAAGAACTCTGGTTGCTATGGCAACTTATAGTTTCCATTGACTCATAATGGGGAAAGTGAAAATTGGCAATTTTTGCTGTCTCACTCCAGTTATTTAGAATTTTTTTCTATAAAAATGTTCCTTGGGTAGTCTTCTATGATTCATATGAATTTTGCTGAATTTGATTGGTCGCCATGGCAAAATAAAGGGTAAATTTTTGAAAATATTACAAAATCTTTTCCTCAGAAGCCATAAAAGGGATGAAGGTGATACTTTGCAAACATGTCAATTACATTAGCCTCTCTCTAAATTATGTTTTATTTTACCGTTGCTGATGTGAATTTGTTGCTATGGCAACTTAGAGTTTCCACAGACTTACAATGGGGAAATTGGAAATATTGCATTTGTTTCTGTGTTACTGCAGATATTTTGATAAAGCTTTACAGAAATGTTTCTGGAGTAGTCCTCTACCAGCCATATGAATTTTGCCTAAGTCCCTGATGTTGATTGGTTGCCATGGCAACCGAAAGGCAAGATTTTCATTTTTTTTTATTGCTGTTGGGCATGTGGTTTTGTTGCTGTTTTTCCAACATAACCTCAGTGCTCAGGTGAGCGATATAGGGCCATTGGCCCTCTGGTCTTGAAAGTGTGTTTTGAACGCAGCTTTATTAGTGACGTGTCTTACTGTTTCGTCATGATTTCACAGAAAACCTTTAAATATACGCACTGAGCCGATTTACATGTGCATGCCTCTTTCCTACTTTCGATTTCAGTACTGAACTCGGAGGACAAAAGTAAATGAGAAAGCACCGCTTTAAACTGTTCTCTGTCGTTTAATCCCAACATATAACTGAAACAAGAGGCCCAAATGGGCCTGATATCGCTCACCTGGCTATTGTGCAACGGGACCATTCTGATACAAAATTGGTCCAATTCCACTGAGAATTTCTCATTTTCACATTTTGCTACTTTTAGTAACAGAGGCCAACTTGCCTGGTCTTTATATATTTACTTTTGAAACACCTCAATGCAAGAATCATTTTGCCACAAATTTCATCAAAATCCATTCAGGGGTTACTGAGATATTGCCAGTTTCATGTTTTGTGCTATTTTTAGTAACGGCAGATGGCGGCCATCTTGGATTGCTAAAATGCAAAAAATCGAAAAGCCTTCATGCAAGGACCATTTTGACACAAATTTGGTTCAGTTCCATTGAGATTTTCTGATTTTCACATTTTTCTATTTTTAGTAACAGAGGCCAATATGACTGGTCTACAGTTAGATATTTTTGAAACATCTCAATGCAAGAATCATTTTGACACAAATTTCGTCAAAATCCATTCAGCGGTTACTGAGATATTGTCATTTTCATGTTTTGTGCTATTTTTAGTAACGGCAAATGGTGGCCATCTTGGAATGCCAAAATGCAAAAAATCGAAAAAGCTTAATTAAAGGACCATTCTGACACAAAATTAATCCAACTCCACTGAGATTTTCTAATTTTCACATTTTTCTATTTTTAGTAACAGAGGCCAATATGAAGGGTCTACAGTTAGATATTTTTGAAACATCTCAATGCAAGAATCATTTTGACACAAATTTCGTCAAAATCCATTCAGCAGTTACTGAGATATTGTCATTTTCATGTTTGTGCTATTTTTAGTAAAGGCAGATGGCGGCCATCTTGGAATGCCAAATTGCAATTAATCAAAACGACTTCATGCAAGGAACATTCTGACACAAAATTGGTCCAATTCCATTAAAGGGTTCTTGAGTAATTGTCATTTTTATGTTTGTGCTATTTTTAGTAACACCAGATGGCGGCCATCTTGGAATGCCAAATCGCAATTAATCGAAACGGCTTCATGCAAGGAACATTCTGACACAAAATTGGTCCAATTCCATTCAAGGGTTCTTGAGTAATTGTCATTTTTATGTTTGTGCTATTTTTAGTAACGGCCCCCATGGTGGCCATCTTGGATAGTCAACTGGCACAAAATTGAAATAATTCCATTCAAGAACCATTTCTGACCAAATCTGATCAGAATTGGTTGCATTTTCTTTAGATATTGACATTTGAGCAAAATCGGCCTTGTAAACGCTAAGTAGGTCACTGTGACCTAATTCCGCTACAGATTTTTTTTATTTTTACAATTTTTAATATTAAGGTCCTACTTATGTTCCATGCAAACTTTCAACCAAATATACCAAATGGTTCTGAAGAAGAAGTTGATTTTGTTGTTTTTGCTATTTTTAGTAACGGCGGCCATCTTGGATTTTCAACCTGACCCAATTTTACAATTCTGAGACCCTGGAGTCAGGTCATGCTCCATGTGAAATTTGAGAACCATGGGACCAGTAGTTTTAGAGAAGAAGTTGTTTGAAGTTGTTTAAATAGGTCATTTTTTGACATTGGCATTTGAGCAAAATTACACACGTAAACAGAAAGTAGGTCACTGTGACAAAACTCCGCTACAGATTTTTTTCATTTTTACAATTTTGAATACCAAGGTTTCACTGATGTTCCATGCCAAAATTCAGACAAATATACCCAGTGGTTCTGGAGAAGAAGTTTATTTTGTTGTTTTTGCTATTTTTAGTAACGGCGGCCATCTTGGATTTTCAACCTGACCCAATTTTACAATTCTGAGACCCTGGAGTCAGGTCATGCTCCATGTGAAATTTGAGAACCATGGGACCAGTAGTTTTACAGAAGAAGATGTTTGAATATTTGTTTTTAGATGTTGACGGACAAATTCCGTGACGACGCACGACGCACGACGCACGCCGGACGCATTGGTATGACAATAGCTCACTATGGCCCTTCGGGCCAGGTGAGCTAAAAAACTGATAGCATGACATTGTCCGATTTTTGGAAAACATTTTCTAGCGAGAAAAATCTTACCTGTGACCCTTCCGTTACACTGGAAAACAGATGACAGGAAGTTCTCAAATTGCCTACCGGAAAATAGTCAAATTGTTTTTCAACAGACCTCCGCGGAGATCAATTTGAAACTTTACCACCCGTGACTAAACTCAGGGTCAATCTAAAGGATTTTTTTTTTTTTTTTAGTAATTCTTCTCTCTCTCCTCAAAACCCCTCCCAAAACAGCGTTTCCACCCCAACAATCAGATAAGACTGATGCACCAAATCTACCCCTCCCACCTTGTTATACATACAGGCATACACACACAGTACACTTACACTTTTACTAAACTACTCTTGCAGGCCCACCCAATCCCCAACCAACCCCAAATCGGGAAATCTGCAAGGCAACATTGCAGTTTTCCCAAATCTTGATGGAAACATGAAGGAAAAGTACGACACCAAACACAATGTATGTATATATGTAAATATGAGACCGGACCAGAATGTTTCCATCGAAAAGTAGGTCACGCATATATTTTACAAATTCTTTACAAGGCTGGGCAAACAGGTGAATTACCCCCTAACCATGATTCGACCCTAAAAGTCCCTTAAATACGCCTCTTTAGATGACCGGTCAAAATTTGCAATCCTGAAACTAAGTGTGGCACTAGAGGGCCGTTTTAGGCCAATTTCTTCGGCTTTTTGGTGTTTTTTCAAAATTATGCTTACTTCCCTGCGTGTGTGCAGGGTGACGGCAGTCTGCACGCGTCCGGGGAGGTCTCTTTGGTCATGGAATGGTCTGGATGTCCGCGACTGTGATGGGATGTAGGATGGTCTGGGAGCCAGCGGCTGGGATGTGGATGGTGGATTCCTTCTCTCTGCTGGGACCGTCTTTGGCCTCATTCCAAGTAACCTCTCGGCGGCACAACTTACTAACGGTGAGCACTGGTGCCTGGGACATTTTGTAATAGTCGGAATTGACTAAGTCCTACAGAACACCGTTGGCAGCTCACTTTGGCTGAACATTCAAAAACACAGTAACTTACAGTTAGCTCACACTTTTTCCTGCACAGTGTACGAGCGAGAAGCCCGAGTCAGAATTTGATTTAGGCTTCATGCATGGCTACCAGTGAGCTAAAAAACTAATCCGGTTTCACCGGCATTGCCTCCATATGCCTTTGGTGCCTGGTAACGTTAAAAACCGATCATGTCATGTTTGGTAAATGCGAAACTCTGCATAATACCATAAAATTATTATCTCCCCTATAGTTAGCAGACTTTGTATTTTTGTTCTTTTCTACAATTTAGAATACAAAAAATAATACTTCTTGGAACATTACTCTCAATGCACTGAAGTATCTTCAGAACTAATTGCATTTGCAATAATGATGGTTACTTTCTTAGATATTTGGGCAATAACACACCCTTCCCCTTTTTTCAAACAAGTTGGGATATTCCCCTTTCGCTGACTGAAACTCAGCGCCAGGTGTGTTTACATACCGCTAAGCCACTTAAGGAATGTCCTTACAAGAATTGAAACAAAACAGTATCATTTCCATTTACATGGGTTTTGTTAAAACGAAAAGAATGGAGGGAAGAGAAGCAGAACCCTCATTTTAAGCTTTTAAGCGACTCCCAACTTTCTTTACTGTGTTTTTTCATTATCATTTTATTTTTGTTTATTTATTTCATTCTTGATGAAATATTTTATGCAGCATGCTTTCAAATCTGTTAATATAAGAATGTATAATTAAAACACTTTAAAAAAAAAATTCATTACCATTTGTGTGAAAAATATAAAAAATGAGTAGGTGAAACGGGAATATGCAGTGACATATTTTAGAGTAGCTAACAAGGGCGTAGCTACCTATACGGCAAATACGCAAGTGCGTATTGAAATTTTGTCAAAATTGACAAAATTTCAAAACGCACCTGCATATTTTCATGCTGAAAATTTATAAATTAGACAAGATTTCAATACCAATTACCAAAGAGGCTGAAATACTAGCTTTCCCTTCAAGAAGTAGAGAATAAAACATGGTTGTGCGTATTATGAAATTGCCCCTAGTTACGCCCCTGGGTAAAATGGCACAAATCATAGGCAAAACTGGGAGTAGGTGAAACGGGAGTAAACCAACAAATCAGCCTTTTTTGAAAAAACAACATTCTATAAGAATCAGGAGCCGTATTCATAAAGCGACTTAAGTTGTTGCTATGCGGTTGCTAAGGCTAAATATGTATAAAGGAGATTCCCTACAACTATGAAATTTGGTCTGGAGGAACAGTCTTTGTAAGACTGTTCCTCCAGACCAAATTTCATAGTTGTAGGGAATCTCCTTCAAAGAAATTTAGCCTTAGCAACAGCATAGCAACGACTTAAGTCGCTTTATGAATACGGCCCCAGCTAATAAACAGGGAAGCAAACAGTAATTCATGCAAGATAATAACATCACTTTTGAAAAATGAGGTTTGTTGATAATTCTTACAGGGAATTTACTTTTAGAATAACTGAATTAAGTCACTTGAGTCGGCATATAAATTCAGCGACGGGGATAATTTAGAGATAATTTTCCATTTTTCTTCATAAAAATGTATGTTGTGACCTATCATTAATACTGTCTCACAAGAAATATTTTAGTAGAGAAACCAGAAAAAACATCTCAGAATTTTTCTCAAAAACCCACATCATCTGGAATGCTGAGTATTGGACACTATATACAGATGGAGTTTGGGGGACAATTCTAAAAGACTTTTATTTCTTTTTTAAACTCAGCAAAAACCTTATGTTGTAACCCCTCACTAGAACTGTCAGTTGTAATGACAGGTTTCAACATATGATTTTATAGACAAAAATTGAAAATCATTCCTGTTTCTATACAGCACCTCTTCTTATCTGCAGCTCTGACTATTATTGTAACTGAACAATGATAAAAACTTGACGGTTTTTGTTTCTTAATTTCCGTCAACCTAATAAATTTGTAATGTATATGTAACCGGTCTATAACTCAGCTGATTTAATCCAATAGAGCACGAAAAGAGGTAAATACAATTTTCTATCTTTAATCAGACATTGTGGTCACAGAAATTAAAAGTCCTGAAAATAAACAAATAAATCTTACCATATTCATATCAATTAATATTTCAACTCAAAAGCACACTGGTAAGTATCAATGAGAACAAATCATGTTCTCATTGGCAGTTAAGCAATGTAAACTTTTAGGTTAGATTTAAGGAAAGTACACCCTCAAACAAATTATTATATGAATGCAGCCATATCAGTCTGTAATAATCACCTATTTATGATAAAAATTATATCAAATCAAATCACAGATGCACTAATGTAAGCAGGTGACTACCAGACATGATTTTGACGGCATCTTGATATCCTTTAGAACACAATCTATGAAATGTATTCAAAATGACAAAATAGCTGACATAAATAAATGCCCAACAATGCATTTATATATAAATGTGAACCACCGTTTCTCTATAAACATATAAAACCAATATTATTAAATGAAACAATTACGAAATGGCTGATCTGGGTCTACATGCCCTTAACACAGCATTTCAGCTCTATCAGCCAATGGACAATAATCTAATGATAAAAATAACATCACGGAGCATGAAGAGAATTCCACAAGCCGGATTCGAACTTACGAACCCGTGATTATGATTTTAAAGCATTAACCCCAAAGCCAACATGATCAATTATAAATGTGTTAAATTCTACCTACCAAACTGTGGGTTTAGACTTTCTGCTCTGGTCTTTCTTTCACTGGCCCATTCTCGCTGTGCTGTGACTGTTAGATGCTGTAACTGAAATTTCAAGAGAACAAATGTGCACTGATATGTTATAAGTTAGTAATTTGACCTAAAGGACATCAAACTGAATTTCCACAGATTGTATCACAGAAATACCAAAATGACTGAGATTTCAAATGTAGCCTGCTAGAATAAAAAGATGATACTCACAAAGCCAAATTTGTTCACAAACACAATAATTTGATGAGGAAAGTCAATTTTTATCAAAGTCAAAATATCTTCTCATCACTGCAAAAGTCAAATCCAAAGTGACAGTCTAAATCTCAAAACATGCAAAACTCACGGTGTACCTAAAAACAGTAAAGTAGCGTAAAGTGGCGTAAAGGAGCGTAAAGGAGCGTAAAGTGGCGTAAAGAGGCGGAAAGTCGCGTAAAGAGGCGTAAAGTGGCGTAAAGTAGCAAAATATATGGCGTAAAGCAGTATAAAATAGCCAAATGGGCGAATCCTAGAAAGACAGAGGTCAGATAGATTATTTAGGTAGTAACTTGAAAAAAATTAGCAAAAGTAAAAACGTATTATTCAAAATTGAAAATTGGAAGCTAAGATAACAGTTTAAACAGTTTAAAACATATTTTATTGCTGAATAATCTATACAGCAACAGGGTTGGACCACAAGTTCTTACAACATTAATTACGGTCCTCCCCATACATTTGTATAATACAAAGTTACAGGCAATGACATGAAAATTAGACATACTGTAAGTACGGTGTAAATTCTATAGAGCTCAAACATACAATAGGAAAGGTAGCAAACATGTACAAAGAAAGTAGTAACAACTAATGCAGTAAGCAGCATCCAGTCTGACATCAACAGCAGCCATTATGATATATCAGGCTGGTAAGGAGGTGGGGGGGGGGGGGGGGGGGGGGGGGGTGGGGGGGGGGGTGGGGGGGGGGGGTAGAATGGGTTGGGGAATGGAAATGGAACTGGTCTTTCTGTACCCTCGAACTGGTTCTTCTATTGAAGGGCAGACTCAGGTTTAGTATAGCTTCATTCACCTGAAAGAAATAAATGAATGTAAATTTACAGCCTGATCATGAAATATATAAAATGTTTATGAAGTATACCCAGATCGCTAAGCTGATTGTGACAAAACTAAATTTGAAAGCAAATTAATTAATAAAACGTTTTGTCTCTTTGATAAACTGGTGCACATGACCGAAGAAAATAATATTGTCGTTTAAGAAAGTGCATCGGAGCCATATAATATGAAATGAACTCCTAGAGGATGAAATTTTCTGGTTGCTCGAAATAGGATTAGTCGTTCATTGCTATACCTTTCACAACTAAAAAAAATAATGTTCAGCATCTTCAACACTATTCCCACAGTCGCATATTGGTGAGTCTTTAAGATGGTTTTGATACAGATCGTTGTTAAGATTACTGCATCTGTTCCTTACTCGACAATGGAATATAGATTCAGTTCTCTTGCCTTGGATAAAGTATTTCGGAATTTGCGGAGAAATATAAATATGCTGTTTTAATTTTAATTTGAATGAGTTAATTGACGTTTCAGATCGAATAGAAAGAGGAAAATTATTCCACAAAAGTGAACCTGAAGGAATAAAAAGTTTAGCAAATATTTCGGTTCTTCTGTTCATAATAGTTATATTTTCAGCGTTTCGAAGGTTATATACAGTTCTCTCGGTAACAAGAGGAGGCAACATATTACATAAATATTCCGGTGCGGTACCATTAACAATTTTATACATAGTTATCAACTTCTGAAACTGGCGACGATCGGACAAAGGAAGCCACATAAGATCCTAAGAAACTAAGATAAGATTGTATTATATTTTTAAACAGAGATCTATCTATTTATCTATCTATCTAACCCAAAAAATAAAACAAAAAAAATGTAGATGGAGGTAAAAAACAGAAAAATATTAAAATCGAAAGTAAGAAATTAAGAAGAAGGAAATAAAAAAAGAAGATTCAAAATCGACTAAAATGAAAGAATTAAACAAAAAATAAAAAGAAAAAGAACTGGCCTTTTTTCCTCGATTCCAAAGCATCGGACTAATTAATCGTTTCTTTTTATTATAATTAATATTTTCATTTTTCATATTTTTATTTGGTTGACTTTCAAAGAACTAACACCTTAGTGGAATAGGCGGCACTCGCCGTTCACATCTTATTGATGTGTTACATGTCACCTGCCATCTCGTTTACAGAATAAGGAATGTCTGTAATGGTAGTCGATTTATTTTCACACTTAGCAAACATCCAGCCCCTGTTCTTAATTCGATCATGTTCGTCGACACGCGTCTTTCACGCCTTATGTATAAATGATGACGACCCCCTTAGTTGTTTAAAAAAATATCTCGTACTGAAATAGGCTGACTTCTGATATTCTTCCTACTTTCTGATTTTGAATGAAACAAATAGGACAAGGTTGAATGGGCCCGGGTGGTTTCCAAGTCATCTGTGGTGCCCCAACGACTTTGTAAGGTTATGGGATAGAATAGAATGAAATAGAATGATACAATCCATTTACTCCGAGCCGTCTCTGACTAGCAAAAATATTTTCTGGATGGCGGCTGTTAGCGTCGTAGGACATCAGCATGGAACCGCCCCTCCACCCTCCCTCAATTCCAACATAGGATTTCAAGGATCCAGATGTTGTTGGCATGGTATTATGTTGGTTTCCTTTGTAAAATCTTATTTCAAAAGGAAGATAACATAATTTTGCCCAGATATATACTGAAACATTACATAAAAAGTGAATAATCAGAGAAGGGTCGGATTACAATCAATGTCAATGACAGTTTGTCGTCTGTCAGATGTACTGACGATATGCATTTGATTTTTTAAAGTGAAAAAATTACGCCTGAAACTTTACAGGTGCCTACTAATGTGGATAAAGTAGGGCAAGGGCCCGCTGTGTTTGCAGTAGGTGCGGGTGAGGGTTGTTTGGATATGTTCCTGTCGCCTATCTTATCAGTTTTCTTTCCCAATCTCTTTGGAGGGACGGCTCGATATAGACTGAAATACTGTAGCCATTAACCCTAATACAATCAATTAACAATTTTAGCCTTTTCAAACTAGAAAATTTTACGAGGTATGGCTAAAATAGGATGGCAAGTTTGTATCATCAACTCCTCCTACTAAAGCTATCAATGTTTTTATGTTGTTGTTGTTTTTTTCTCCAGATTTCACAGGCATAATTAAGACATGCATTTGATTTTTTTCATTTGTATTTGAAGAGAGGGAGGTGAACAGGGTTGGGTTAGGGTGGGGGAGTTGGGCGGGGAGAGGGGAGGGACAAGCATAGCACGGGGGCATCATCTGTGTCTTATAGACTTAATTTTCCAGATTTTACTACATTACGCCATATTTTATCTACTTTACGCTACTTTACGCCACTTTACGCTTCTTTACGCCACTTTACGCCTCTTTACGCCACTTTACGCTCCTTTACGCCACTTTACTGTTTTTAGGTACACCCCAAAACTCACCAAAACTGACCAATGAAAAGGAGCTATCAATCAAATCTTTATCAGTATAACAATGGATTAGCAGCAATGCAAGTAGTGCATAGCCTTGGGGCAAATAAGCCCACACTTAGATTGATGATAAATAATCCTCAAATTTTGGGGTTTTATACATTATTTATTTAAAATTGAATATTATGGCATATTCAATAGTTTCATTTCACTATTAACTTCATAATTTATAAAAACAATGAAACTGCATTTGAAGTCATCTTTCATTACAGTATAACTGCAACTGCAGACAATGAGTCTTAATGTTAACAGTGAAAGTCTATGATCTATTAAAATCAAAGTACTGAAAGTACTGAAGTCAAATATTTACAATGATTAAAATCCACATCAGCTACACATATATATAGATTTTGTCAGGTTGTACAGACATCTGATTACTTAAATCATGAAAATTTATTGGTTATTTTGTCCTGTCCAGAGTTATGTAACTTATTCCTATTTTAATTAATTCAGACCAGAACTTGAATTTGGGCATGCGCAGAAGAACGTTTTCTTGTACGCAATAAACAATAGTTCCATTACCCACAGAAAACACTTTAAGCGCTTATGTTAATTGTAATCACAACCAGAAAATAATGTTTGAAGATTCAAAATTTTCAGATTATCTCCCTTTGAATTAAACATATAGAGATTTATGAGATGCCATAGCTTCTAAACCAGTGAGTCTTTTTAATATTTCCTTCGAGATTTGTTTGATTGTCTTACAAACTCAATGTCTTCATTACTTTTATTTGAAAGCAATTTCTTAAACTGCCATAAAGACTTTAATGTGTAATGGGAATTCATTGAAACTGAATTTCGACCGTGCATTGGCATAATTTCAGCTACCGGTAATGAGTCCATTCAGATTGGATTTAATAATAGAAAGGATTTCCAATAGAATTTTTATAATTTAACCAAACTTGTGATGTTTACAATAGCTTCAATATTGTTGTATCTAAGGAATGTTGAATTTTTATGTGACTATGATGTTACAAAATGATTACCTCTTCTTAAATTAAAATAATTTTCATGTCTCACCTTTTCCCTACTACCATAGGATGAAAAATAGCGACTGTCAAGTTTTTATTTTTGCTAAGTATATATTTGACTTACAGGTGTGTATGAATATTCTGCTCATGCAGGCAGTTTTGTCCAAACATTTGACAACTAGATCTCTGAACCAGAACAGTGATCAAAGGTAACTTTAAATTTTTAGACCATGGATAGACCATGGGTGGTAATTGTCACAGATCCTTGCAAAAAGGTTTAACATGTAATATACAGTAAAAATTCTAAGTACTGGGACAGATAGGTCTGAGCAAACTATGCAGGCCTCAGAACAGGGCCTATACTGTTTTTTATTCCAGCTGCATGTTTTGTATACATTACTGCATTGTAAACCAAACTGTTCCAACTTTAGGACAGTTCTGCAAATAATTTTATGTGTCCCAATTTTTAGAATTTTTCAGGCGGATTGTTAATGTGATAAGGGTAGGCTTACTTAAAGGACTATAGAACTTTTACACTGATGGAAGGTAAATTGCAGCTGAGAACATAATTTAGTTATAATCCTCCTGTTTTACCTATTACCATTTCACCCATTTTTCTCCCTCCCAACCCCCCCCCCCCCCCCCCCACACACACACACCACCGAGAGAGTAGCCAAAATGGGAATATTGGCGAAAAAGGAGTAGGTGAAATGGGCATTGTGACAAGCACTGTATTGAGGCATCCTTCATGTCGTAAAGACAACGTCTAGTTTTGGTTTATCTGAAGCTCTACCATATTAATCCTATTAAACACCCCAGGGGCACTGTAATTTGTAGAAGGGGGGCATTCATACAGTATAGAGTCAAAAGTGAAGTAAAAAACAACTGCCAAAATACTTGTAATTTGCAATCTACTTTGTTTGCCTCGATCCATTCTCATTAGGGATCAACTCTTAAGGAAAGAATTTGCTCTTCTAGGAGCAAATTCTTTCCTTTTCATGCAAGTTAATTTAATATCATTTCCAGAAGAGAGCAGGTAGCGTTTATTAGTGCAGGGGCGTTTATAAGGATTAATACAGTATATTGATAATTTTTAATGTTTTATTTCAGCTAATAATAGTCATGGCCACTTCAAATACTGCAGACTCTACTTTTTATGATGGTAGGCTGCCATGGAATAGAATTTTTCTTTTAAAGCAAATGCTATCCAAAAACTCTGCAAGTCAGAATGACTGTATTATCTGGACTGGTCCAGTTAACAAACTTGGGTATGGCATGTATAAGGTGTCACACAGAGGCAGACGGTTAAACTTGAAAGTTCACCGGCTTGCCTTCTATCTCCACACAATGACGCCGTTGCCAACTGACAAACACGTTTGGCATTGCTGCCACACGAAAAGGTGCATTAAAGTAAGTCATCTTTCCCTGGAGCCTCAAAGGGTGAATAATTCACGACTAGTATGCAAAAACGATGGGTATTGCGGTGGCCATATTGGGTACCCACAATGCTTGCTTGGAAATGACTAATTAACCTAAGATAAAGGTTACTCATGGGTGAAGGTTACTTTTAAGTGGTAAAGGTAACTTATTATAGAACCGTAATTACCCTAGGTTTTGAAGACCTTAACCCTTAAAGCGCCAAAAAGCAGACAATAGAATTTCTAAAAATGTTTGCTCCAAGCTATACCATATTGAGAATTCAAAGACTAGCTAGAGGGCGAGCAGCGTATGATGACAATACTTAGGGTAACTACTGTATATGCTTGGGCAAGATTACCGTCAATGAATTTTTTTTCGCTCCTTATTCTGCCATGGTGTACCTATTTCTTCTAATATACACCCAAGGTGCATTGCCATTTCCAGGTCCAGTAATTGGACAAAATTTAGTCAGTGAATTACGAATTTCGTTGGTCTGGAGCCAGTCTAGGTGGTATTTGGCGACTAGGGCACAGTTGTTCAAAGCATCGTTAGCTTAACGAAGTAATCTTACAGTACTCATAAAATCAACTGTTGTATTATTTTTGCTCACGTTGTTTAGGCAAAAAATGGCTGTGTCATTACATAATATTATACATTTGAAATTTTGAACTCTAATTACCTAACAACGTCATTAGTTTTGAACAACCGGGCCATGTTCTCCTTACAGAAAATGTAAGGATGTCTTTATTGGAAGAAATATGGTTATGTATTTGCTGCTTTATATGTCAAAAGAGGGTTAAATGTTCAGTGTAAAATATACTTTGGCCCCCTCAGCATTGTGGTCAGAGCTCCAGGTAAGATAAGTGCTGGCCCAATGCTATATACCAAGTTTCTAGGCCATCAGCCCATTGGTTCTGGAGAAGAAGATTTTAAAGTTTTTTACCATATATGTGACATTGACAGTTTGAACAAATTTTAGTTCTCCCACCCCCTACAGCCTCTACATGAAATTTGGTTACAATTGGCCCAGTGGCTTATGGGGAGATGGGGTACGCAAGTACTACCAAGATTGTTTAAATGATGACCTTGGGCTGACCTTGACATTTTTAATGGTAAGGTCAGATTTGCTTTCTGTAGCTTTTATATGGGAAAATGCTAGAACATAAGATTTCTTGGAAACTGTTGTAACCAAATTTCATATAGAGCCTATAGGGGCTGAGAGAATTAAAATTTGTTCAAACAGTCTGGGTCACATGACCAACATGGCCACCATGCCCATATATATCAAAGACCTTTACAAACCTTCTTCTCAAGAACCAAATGATAGATGGCCTTGAAACCTGGTATATAGCATCAGATACTTGAGTACTATCAAGATTGTTCAAATAATGACCTTGGGCTGACCTTGACCTTTCTTAAGGCAAGGTCAAGTATGGGAAAATGCTAGAACATAAGTGTCACAGGGTCAGCTTAAAGGTAGGTTCCTGTACTTTGGAATGCATCATAATTTTGATGATCGTTCATCCAAGTTGTTGGAAAGCACTTATAAAAGGGAATGAATAAGTTTCACTAAAAAGTGTAAATCAAAAAAATATTAGAAAAATTGTTTTGCAAGGGATTTCCTAACTCTGCTTCGCACACCAGTTAGCCCTATTTTTAGTTTGCGCCAAAAATAGATAACATGGCTGATGTCATGCTGCATTGCATTTTGGGATAGTTTTAACCCATCCACCATGCCAGGACCTCTAGGAGAGCTCAGGCAAGGGAAAATTGACCTTTGGAGAATGGCATTAGAAATCGCCCACTTATAGACATAATAAACATAGTTATTTTTAGAACTGGAATTCCAACGAAAGAAAATAAACCAAAAGGGAAAACGACTATTTTCTTCAACATCTGACAAGTTTCTCAGTAGCAACAAATTCAGAAAAATAAGAGAATTCAATACTGCTCAGAAAAATTATTTTGTGGGCATAATTGTTATCGCTAGTCCAGGAACCTACCTTTAAAGAGCTAATGGAATGATTGTCCCGCTGGTCCTAAAAGTCCTATAAATCCCATTCCTATATTTCACATCATTAAAATAGCCCTCCTTATGTTCCATTAACAGTTAAGTCATCTTAATGTTATTCAAAAAGTTAAGCGCTATACCATATCTGGTCGTTCTACGCATGTTGCGCACGCAATGCACTCGAATGCATGTCACTTAGCATGCACCAACTAACAGCGGGCTTTCCTTTTTCAGTTCATCATTGTCTGGCGAAGGGGTAACTTGCGTTCCCCTGTCAGGACGACATCTTTATTACTTCTATATAATCTTTGCATTAAGATTATATTTGTGATATAATTGCAGGTATGCGTTTACTTCTATTCATATGCTTATGATGTCATTTGTGAAATATCATGCATATTTGAACATTAATTCAGAATTGAGTATTTACACCCAAACCGTGAGGTCAGTCCATCAATGTCTGGCGAAGGGGTAACTTACGTTCCCCTGTCAGGACGACATCTTTATTACTTCTATATAATCTTTCCATTAAGATTATATTTGTGATATAATTGCAGAGGTGGCTCGTGGTTTGGGCTGTAGGGATACGATGTAAATAAACCCTAGAGATACCCAACATCAGTTGTTATTATGAAGTAGAATCCCCACCAGACCCCCCCCCCCCCCTGTAGAACAACCCTTGGTCCAACCTACTATGATGGGTCAACCTGTTACATAAGATTTCAAGTTTAGAAGATTTTGGCTTAAAAATTGGTATATACAGTCATCTTAGTTAGTATATGGAAGATTTGTGGGTCCAAGAGGTCAAGGTCATTCCAGACCTCTGACCCATGTCTCTCATATTTTGACAATTTAAGACATCTCAAAAGCTACTGGGTAAATTGTAACTAAATTTCATACACAGCCTCCAGGGGCTGAGGGAACGAAAATTTATTCAAGTGGTCAAGGTCACAGACCTACATGGCCACCATACTCAGGTGAGCAATTCAGGGCCTCATGGCCCTCTTGTTATCAAAGAAAGACAACTTTTGTGACTTCCTGTTTGCTCCTTGGGGTGAACAAACCCTTCCAAAAAGGGTCTACTCTTGCTACATTGAAAAGGGACCAAAAAAAAGATGGTAGATCCTACAATTATATTTATAAACCCTTCCTCACCAGGAGCTATACCAAACACAGAGAGCACATGATGTCATAGTGATGACACACTGATGTTGATGCAACATCAGTGCATGCGATGTCACTATGACATCATGTGCCTACTGGGAACCACTCTTATCTGGAGCTCTGTTTTGTGTTATGTTTATTTTTCCGGAGATAGGGCTTGGTTTTGATGATATAAGTAAGTATGCCATAAATAGAGGATCTTACATGAGTGCTCATTTATTATTGAATTTATTAAACGAGTTGGGGAAAAAGATAAGATGCGAGGCTCTGCCGAGCATCTTATCGTTTTCACCAACGAGTTTAATAAATTCAATAATACGGGAGCACGAATGCAAGATTCTATTTATCATATGACACTAAAATTGCATTTTATTTGCAAATTTTACACTAAAACGTCGCCATTTCGCCATTAGAAAACGCGACGTTTTATGGGCGTCAACACACAACGTTACGACGTAATTTGCATATTTAATCCACTAGTGGATTATCGCATTTAATGCATGGCTTTATTACACTCTCAGATGCGACGTCATATGATAAATGCTGTTCATACTTTATAAATGGCCTTGGGATTAATGTTTTTATTCTGCTTGAATAATAAGTTTTGCTATTGAAAATATAAAATTTATTGTGGCTCTTGTTTTACTTAGGTCAGGAAGAAACTGGAAATAATTGATTTTTCTTGCACAAATACTCTACATATGTTGAGAAACACATTAACTTCAAGTGGAGTTGCAAGTGTTTCAAATAAGAAACACACTATTTTAGTGATAACCTGCAAGTATAAAACTGTAAATCACATTTTAAAAAGTTGATATGGCCACATCAGTAAACATGTGAGGATAATTTACAGGTATTTCTTGTTTATGCTTTTGTCAAAATATGAATAGGTCCAATTTTAAGAAAGATCATCGCAAAAGTATTAAGATGTTTCACGAAATCCATTTTTGAACATTTTAATATGATTGAATTTAGTTGATATAAAGTTAAGTAGATACATGTTTTATAATTCTAAATTGGTAATTTGATAAAATATAGTGAAGAAACAAATTTGATTAATTTAGGTCTTTTGTTGCATAATATGTCCAAAATAGAGAAAATGGAGAAAGCACCTTTATAAAAACATAAAAAAACATTTCCTGGTTGATTTTATGGTCAAAGGGAGGTAAACATTGTTTTCTGCATGACAAAATTAACTCATTTTTGGCCCAATGGTCTTTTGGCCCCATCATAATATATATATGTTGTCTCAATTTTTAGCACACCTTTACGAAGCAAAGAGGGGCTTCTGTGATAACCTTCATGTATGTGCGCGCGTGCCCACACGTTTTTGCACTTTTCTGATTAACCAAAAGGGATAGAATCTTCTACCTTGCTACAGGAACATCTGGGGAAGATCTACCGAATGCAGTGATGTAGATCAGAAAATTTTGGTTCACCACTTGTATTTGTTAAGCTCAGTTTCTAACCCAGCGGGCACATGACGTCGAAATGACGTCAGTCCGACGTCATTTCGACGTCATGTGCCTGCTGGGAAGTATATAACCAAAAGGGATAGAGTCTTCAAACTCCTAGGAACAAGATCTACAGAATAGTCAGTGATGCTAATTGGCCTATGGGTCACAGCCTATATTTCATGGATCATTGAACAAAGAAAATTTAGGTTCACCATTTGCCTTCTCAGTTACCTTCGAAGAAACTTTTCTGATAGTGTCACTTTATTGTACCAAATCTCACTTAAACACTACTCTCACAAAGATGCAGGACAGTACGTAGTATGTCCATGACATGACTATCATAAAATTTCAATGCAAAAATGCGTCTAAAAATGCATATGGAATGGCAAACAGTGTAGAACCTGGTCAGACTGCTCTGATCTGGGCCTGCACTGCTTGTGCAGACCAATCTGTCCCATTATTTATAATTTTACCATAAGTTTAGCATGCCCTGGGCTAAAGTAGAACTCTGTGTAGTGCTGTGGTAGAGCTGTCATCTAAAGGTTTGACACTAGAGTCGACATGGACTTTGTTGCGACCAGTTGTTGACACTTACCCTCATAGAGTTTGCATTAGTTCATGTGCATGCCCTCACTAGCATACCGTATTCTACCTAATTAGCGCACATGTCCCTATAAGCGCGCACCATGGCAATTTGTGAGACATAGGACTATAAATGCACATATTTTTTACTGGTTTATTCCTTTGTTTGCTTGTTTACAAGAGCTGAAAATGCAACAGAATATATCATTTTTTATTTCTAAAGCTTCTCTATGAATTTAAAGGTTAAGCATCAGAGAAAAGCTGCCTATAAGCAGCTTTTCTCTGATGCTTTACCTTTAAATTTGTTCCTTTCAATATATAATAACCTATTAAAATGTGCGCTAATAAGAAAGAAAGTTTACTACAAGTATTTGCTGCCATTTTGAAAAAGTTAAGCGCACAGGGCGCTAATAAGGTCGATTACGGTACTTGCAATAAGCTCTGAACAGCAGTCTTTCAAAGCTGATGAGTTTTTAAGTGAGATCTGAATAAAATTAATTGAGACTGTATGCAAGAAACAACTATATTATGCAGTTTTTGTTTAATAGGATTATTATTATTCATTACAATCATAACTGCTCCCCTTCTGGGATCAACTCTTAAAGGAAAGAATTTGCTCCTCTGTCCAGGAGCAAATTCTTTCCTTTAAGAGTAGACCCCATTTTGAAAGGGCTTTGGCATCCGTGGAAGCAAACAGAATGATGTTGACTGTAAAATGGTAGGAAAACACATACTAAAAGGCCTACCTCACATAATTAATCAAAGCACTGAGAGTGCTGATGTGGCAGTTGCCATCAGGCATCTATTGGCTTCTAGTGTTGATTGCTATCTAAACTGAAATATATATTAAAGAAAAGCCACTTGTAAACCTCTCAAGAAATCTACAAATACACATATTTTACGGCTCAGGTTACACATTTTACCCAACATCGTAAGTTTGGCGTTTTTTTTTTTCTTTTGTAATCTTCTGCCGATAAATAATAATAATTAATATGTATCAATTTAAAAATAAAGGTTTCCATGGTTATAGTTATTCACTGTTATCAAACAGCATTTTAAATAATGCAGGACTGCAATGGCTTAATGCAAAATTGAGCGATATGTTTGTCAGCTACGAACTTCTTTTAGGTAGTTTTAGGTTTGCATTAACAGATAAACCAACTGTTGAAATCTTGTATGTTAAATCTGGTGGCGGTTTGGCAAGCGCCCCCCAAAAAGCTAGGGTTGGTTTGTAACAAAAAAAGAGCATTTGTAAAATTAGTGATCTAAGGTAAACAATTAGTTTTGTAATAACTGCAAATATATAGAAGGTGTAACTATTGTATTTCATTTGCTTGTCTGAGGCAAAGTGAGATTTAAGTCCTTTAATGATTTGAATAACTCCTCTGTCTTTCAGGTTGGCTGAGAATTTCTTAGAAGGGGCACATCAAAAATACAGAATATGATGTTTTTATATTCAAATTTTAAAACTGAATGTCAAGGGCAAGTGAAGCTGGTTTATTGCTACACTTGTTTATGGAACAGAATGTCAAGGGCAAGTGAAGCTGGTTTATTGCTACACTAATTTATTTATGGAACAGAATGTCAAGAGCAAGTGAAGCTGGTTTATTGCTACAATAATTTATTTATGGAACAGAATGTCAGGGGCAAGTGAAGCTGGTTTATTGCTACACCAACTTATGCACCTGCATGTCACGGGCAAGTGAAGCTGGTTTATTGCTACACTAATTTATGCAGCTGAATGTCAACAGCAAGTGAAGCTGGTTTATTGCTACACTAATTTATGGAATTGAATGTCAAGGGCAAGTGAAGCTGCTTTTATTGCTTCACTTATTTATGCAGCTGAATGTCAAGGGAAAGTGAAACTGGTTAATTGCTACACTAATTTATGCAGCTGAATGTCAGGAACAAGTGAAGCTGGTTTATTGCTACACCAACTTATGCACCTGCATGTCACGGGCAAGTGAAGCTGGTTTATTGCTACACTAATTTATGCAGCTGAATGTCAAGGGCAAGTGAAGCTGGTTTATTGCTACAATAATTTATTTATGGAACAGAATGTCAAGGGCAAGTGAAGCTGGTTTTATTGCTACACTAATTTATGCAGCTGAATGTCAAGGGCAAGTGGAGCTGGTTTATTGCTACACTAATTCATGGAATTGAATGTCAAGGGCAAGTGAAGCTGGTTTATTGCTACACCAACTTATGCAGCTGAATGTCACGGGCAAGTGAAGCTGGTTTATTGCTACACTAATTTATGCAGCTGAATGTCAAGGGCAAGTGGAGCTGGTTTATTGCTACACTAATTCATGGAATTGAATGTCCAGAGCTAGTGGAGCTGGTTTATTACTAGATTAATTTATGGAATTGAATGTCAAGGGCAAGTGGAGCTGGTTTATTTCTACAAAGACAAGGACAAAGATGATGTGTTTATACTTGAATTCCTGGATTTGAATGGCTATGGCAAGTGAAGACAGTTTATTTCCACATTAACTTGTGAAACTGAAGGGCCAGGACTTGTGAAAATGCTTTATTGCTTAACTATTTATTAGTATACTGAATGTCAAGAGCCAGTGAATGAAAACAGTGTTACACTATGAAACTGAATATCAAAACCAAGTGAAAGATTGAGTTTTGGACATTGGTCAAGAAGAAAGGTAAGCATGATTTGTAACTTGTTACTGGTCAGATTTAGAAACTGACATTGTTGTCACTGCATGGTCAAACAATCAAATAATCAGTTGTCATCAAGATAAAAAAAATGATCCCATAATTATCATCAACTACTCTGTGAACAGGACGAAACAAACAAAGTGGCATATGTGCCCAGCAAAAAATTATATCAACCTGGGTATTTGCCCAGTCTGATCAGACTCTTCATTGTACACTTAAAGGGTAGCTGATGGTCTAAGCTACCTAATGATCAGACTGGGAAGATGCCCAGGCTGATCTGAGTCTCTGCTGGGTGCACATGACGCTTTGTTGGTTTTGTAGTGTCACGGCTCAAATCTGAATATATTTATACTATTATAATTTTCATTTGTATTATAAGCTAGTATGCATGTAATGTTGTAAAATTTCTAAGCACTATTTCAGCATTAGTAGGATTTTTGTCGAGCCCGCTTGCGGTGAGCGAGACATAGTTGTTACAACTTCAGTTCGGTATATGTGCGAACATACCTACGTGTGTCCGTGCGTCCATCTGATTTTATCCAGGCCATAACTTCTACATTTATGGATGAATTTCAAAATAATTTGCCACAATTGTTCTCCTTGATGAGTAGAAGTGCCATTTGAAACCTTTGTTTATGTAGATCCAAAGTCAAGGTCACGCATGAAGGTCAAATGATAAAATTGGCATAAACAGAGCTTGTGCAAGCCATTACTTCTATGTTTATGCATGGATTTCAAAATAATATGGCACAATTGTTCTCTTTTATGAGTAGAAATGTTTGTTTGGAATGGTCCAAGGTCAAGGTCACATTTGTAGATCAATTGATAGAACTGTCATAAATTGAGCTATTCATGGCCATTAGTTCTACTTGTTTTCCTTAATATAAAAGAAATATGCTACATATAAGCATGGTATTGTTTGGCTTATTTTTAATAAGTGAGTGAAGCAGTTAGTTTTAACATACTTATAGGCCTGTAAAGCAAACAGTGGGCTTGACAAGTTGTCCCTGGACAACCATCTAGTTATGAAAGGCGACAACATATATGTTTTGAAAATTTGAATAAACAGAAACTTTGCTCCTCTAAGAGCAAACTCTATCCTTTGTTTCAAAGAGCTACCTTATCCTGTGAAGCAAACAGGAATTCATGCAACATAATATTTACACAATTTTTGGGAAAGAGGCTGGGGGCATTTATTAGAGCATGGGCCTTTTTAAGGATTAATACGGCAGTTGTTTTTTTTATCAGTTCAGGTTCCACATAAGATGGGCCTACACTGTTTGCACTAAATACAGGAATTTCTGAAGTAAGCAACATAAGAAACGTCTGATATTAGAAATGGACCCATCTGGGGACTTTTTCACAAAAAATACCCGTACGATGAATCGTGCGAGAATCGTACGCTTTGTCGTACGAGAATCGCATGATTCTCGCACGATCGTTTCATAAAGACAACGTGCTACAGATAGTACGATACGGTAGGATTTTAGTTATATGATGGATCGCAGACGTGATGTGTATTAGCTTTGACAGATGTGTATTGGGTTTTATAAACACAAAAATTTATCGATTTGTAATACAACGCCCTCATGCCAAAGAAAAAAGTCAACTGGACCTCAAATGAGGTTAAAGCCCTTTTCACTGAAGTAAGGAAGATGGAAGGATGAATCACGTCCGTTTCAACAGTATTTCAGTCGTATCAGGATGGGGGAAAGGTGATAATGAAAAGTTGTGTGCAATAGAACAGGTTTACAGTTGAAACGATTTCTGCCTCTGGGAAACGACCTCAGGACCGCTTGATCAGCAGGCCAGCGCTTAACCCATGGTACTGAGCTTACAGGGGTGTCCTAACCGAGGACAGGAAGAATCGCACCGGGAAAGTTTTCAATCCAAGTTGCAGATTTCAAAACCAATATATGAAAATTAAATTCCTAAATTCATTTTACAAAAGTGGGGTTTGAATATCCAAAACCTATGTAATTTCTATGAATAAAAATATTGTTTAAACCAAGATCCAAAACCTAACTTAAAATCTGAAACAAGGCTGAAAGTCAGGGTTTTGAAATTCATTGTGCATAATAGCTTAATTGCCATACTCAATTTTCGAAATACAGTTACGAGATAGAAGTTCCGAAGAATTAAACTTGGGTCTAATGCCAAATGCTGTCTGTGATTATATCAGTTCTTTCAGAATTGCCCTGCAGAACCTTGTTGTGGTCAGTGCAATAACTTGCTTGTAAAGCAAGCCAAGTTTCACATTCTCAGTTTTAGGTGTTAAGTTTTCAATCCTTTGTTTTAACTTCAAAAACTAACTTTTGAGTATTGAAATTTTCTATCATCTGGGTATTGAAGTCAGATTAGAAACCTAGGATTGAACTGAAACCTAGGTTTGAAGCTCAAACTTAGGGTAAAATTTCTTAAACCTAGGTTTGAAGATTTATTGTTCATTTGGCGTGCCATACCGTTGAACACAAACATGCAGTCTCTCCAGATCACCTAATAAATCCAAGGGGTTCAAACCGTCCTAAAAACTCCCGTTCTCGTGCAAGATAATTTCTCTCTTTTAGAACAAATGCTGAAGCCATGGTTTTGAGAAAAGTCTCTAATACACTGCAGGTAAATTATTCCACAAGAATCGCACGATAATCATATGATAATCGTACAGGAAAAACTTCACTCAAAATCACCCTAAGGTGATAGATCATGGCTTGGATTTTTGTTAATTAGCCGATTTGCTCAAAACTTGGTACATGCTTTTCAAAAGACAGTAAATGAATGTAATCTATTCAAATGTTATGAGCATGCTGTGCGGAGGAGAAAAAGACTAGTGAAATTTACGACTGCCCTTTAGGTATCTAGAGTTTATCGTAAATTAAGATATACCAGGTCAATTGTG
This sequence comes from Ctena decussata, assembly GCA_963989385.1. NCBI lineage: Eukaryota > Metazoa > Mollusca > Bivalvia > Lucinida > Lucinidae > Ctena > Ctena decussata. Next base: position 54,946,871 of record OZ022511.1, on the reverse strand, counting down.
AAACTGAGATTTTTTTGGTGAAAGCGATTTTTGGTCGTAAGATTCTCGTACGATCATCTTACGATGAATTTCAATCGTACGATTCGTTGTGAAAAAGGCCCCTGGACTGTAAGGTAGAAAATTCCACTGGGCATGACATAAAAATTCTAAACATTGGGACACATAAAATGATTTACTGTCCTAAACAATGAACAGTTTGGTTTTTCAGTGCAGCAATTTGTCTGAAAAAGATGCAGATGGAATGGCAAACAGTGTAGACTTTGATGAGACTACTCCTGATCTGGATCTGCACTGTTTGCTCCGATCTATCTGTCTCAATATTTAGACTATTTGTGCTAATAGTAGTTGCAAAGTTGGACTCAGTCACTGAGTCCAGTGAAACTTTCTAAGTTTGTTGTCACATAAAGCCAGATAATTCACGGTTCCTAAAACCATACCTACTTTAAGATATAGAACCCTACATTAAATTAACTGTAACATAAAATCAACTGATGGTAATGTGCACAACCCATGGTGAATGTAGAATAATCAGTTTCTGGTGCCAGAAGAAATGTATGGAAATGAAGCTTTTTTGCTAACTGATAACGGACGGACAGACTCACACATTGATTATAGTGCAAACCTAATCTATAAAGAGGTTATAACACACTGTTACATTGTATTTGATGCTCTAAGGCCCTGAAAAACCTAATTACCTTCTGTAGTTATTATGTCCCCCCACCTTTGTCCCCACACCAAAGGTGAGGGGGGACATATTGTTTTCAGTGCGGATCCCGTCGGTGTCAGCGTCAGCGTCGGCATGACAGTTTCTTGTATGCACGATATCTCTTGAACCAATGGATGGAATTTCACCAAACTCGCATGGATATATCATTGGAACAAACTTAAGAGCTGATTAGATTTTGGTGACCTTGACCTCATTTTCAAGGTTACTGGAGGACTTAGATGACAATTTCTTGTATGCACCATATCTCTTGAACCAATAGATGGAATTTCACCACACTTACATGGATACATTATTGGGACAAGTTTAAGAGCTGATTAGATTTTGGTGACCTTGACCTCATTTTCAAGGTCACTGGAGGACTTCTATGACGATTTCTTGTACCCATCTTATCTCCTTAACAAATGGATGGAATTTCACCAAACTTACTTGGATATATCATTTGGACAAGTTTAAGAGCTGATTAGATTCTGATGACCTTGACCTCATTTTCAAGGTCACTGGAAGACTTAGATACAATTTCTTGTATCCACGATATCTCTAGAATCAATGGATGGAATTTCACCAAACTTGTATAGATACATCACAGGGACTAGCTTAAGAGCTGATCAGATTTTGGTGACCTTGACCTCATTTTCAAGGTCACAGGAGGACTTAGATATGTGAAAAATTCACTGAAGTTGATATATCCCATTAGCCTTTGGCTTGATTTCCTCTTTACTTTCATAGATATACCTTTGGGACAATCTCAAGAGTTTAGTCCCCTCATGAACTTCATTTTCTGAATATCTTCTGAACTTGGCTGACTTTGTCTGAATCAGGACTGAATCTGATCTTAACACTAAATTGGTGTCTGAATCCCTCTGAACACAAAATCCCTTTTCTGAATTTTTCTGAACACTTTCGGAAACATTACTGGCCACAGGCTGAACAATTCAGATGGATATTCAGAAAGATTCAGAAATTCTGAAATTATCTGAAGTGTCTGAACCTCATATATAGTCTGAACCATTCTGAACTCATAATAGTCTGAATCTTTCTGAACCAAATTTGTCTGAATTTTTCTGAACCAAATTTTTCTGAATCTTTCTGAACTATTCAGTGGGAAGTCATGTGACTTCTGGGCATGCTCAGTTGGCATTTCCTCAGATCATCTGCAGAAGAAATTTCAAACAACACAGAAATATCTCTTTAGTTTAGTAAGTTTAAACTTTGTTTTTAAGAAATGATTTGTGAGGAAAGATGGCAGAAACATGTAAAGATATGATACAGAATTTATAGTGGATGTTTGTAAAGATATTTTATTCATGTAATGCCCTTGATGGCCTTGAAATTCATCTTTAAACTACATATCCTTATCCCACCCACTTCAAAATACTTGTATATAATGTTTGCTTTGAGAGACTGGTTAATCAAGCATTAAACTGAAAAAAACCCAACAACTTTTGATATTGTGTAGAGAATCTATGTCTTGGAGTGGATTCTGGCTGATTTAAATATAATCAATATCAAGTATATGGTAAGTGGGGACAGGGGAGGCAGGGTGGGGTGGATAGCTGAAAACATTCTGAATATTGATTTAACTGTTTCTGAATCCTGGCTGAACTTTGTCTGAAAAACAGCTGAACCATAGCTGAAAACATTCTGAATTTTGTCTAAAATGTTTCTGAATTCACGCTTAATTTTGTCTGAAATACAACTGAACCTTATCTGAAAACATTCTGAATCTTATCTCAACAGTGTCTGAAATTGCTCTGAATCAAATGTCTAAACTTTTCATAACTTTGATAACAGTGTCTGAATATGGTCTGGAAAGTCCGAATTTCAGACCAAATTCAGAAACTAATGTTCAGCTCAAGTTCAGTCAAAGGTCAGACTGCTTTTCAGCCAACATTCAGACACTAATTTTCCATGAGGGTATGTTTTGATTACCTTGACCCCCTTTTAAAGGTCAAAAGCTAACTTAAAAATGCTTATGTTTTTCTCTTAAAAATTAATTATATCTTGGTCCAATTGACAGATATTCATCAGACTTGCATGAATATATCGTTGTGACACATTTAAGACGTGTTTAGTATTTGGTGACCTTTTGACCCATTTTTAATGGACATAGTCATCTATGTAGGATATCTTTAGAACCAGTGGATGGATTTTCTCCAAACTTGCATAGATATTTTACTTGTACTGGCTTTTTATTCATTTGAGGGGATGGGAAATGAGTTGGTGTGGGGACACCAGTTTTTCTTTCAAAAACCATTCTAGTTCACCTGTAATTTTCCCATATTTGAAAACTGCTATTGAGTAAACTTTGTATACTGTCTCTGAGGCCCAGTCAGGATAATGTCCTTTAATGCGTCGAATAACCTTCTGTCTTGGAGGTGGGCTCAGAATTTCAGAGGCATCTAAAATTCAGCAGATGAACTTTGACGTAAAAGAATGCACAAATAACTTACTGATATTGAAAGTTGAGTCTGCTTTATCAAAAGTTACAAATATATGTACCATATTAATCCGAATACATGCCTGGGGGTGTTGCATTGTAGGAAAGGGGGGCATAATTTAAAGCATAAAGTGTAGTAAATCAGCCACTGCCAAAATACCTCTGATAAACAGTATTAAAGTGAATGGGTATGCAATTCTACTGATTTTCCCTTCCTTCCCAGTGGGGGTTGGGGTTAACTCTTAAAGGAAAGAATTTGCTCCTCTAGGAGCAAATTCTTTCCTTTAGAGTAGCCCCCATTTGAAACAGCTACCTCATCCAAAAAAGTAAACAGAAATTCATACAAGTTAATAACTTCTTTTAGAAAAAAAAATGCAGGGGGAGTTTATTAGAGCAGGGGCATTTATATGGATTAATACAATATTCTATTCATAAGCTGGATTATTGATACACTGACAATTCATGGAACTCAATGTCTGGGGCAAGTGAAGTTGGTGTATTTTCCATACCTACATAACTACAGACATGACAATAGACTTTGTTAGAAAGTCATATCAAATCTCATTTGCCTCTCTGATACCTTTATACCTCCCTCCAACATCTTGAGATGTAGGAATCAGGAATTTAAAGGTAGGTTCCTGGACTAGTGATAACAATTATGTTCTCAAAATAATTTCGTCTTTTTCTGAGTAGTATTGAATTTTCTTATTTTTCTGAATTTGTTGCTACTGCGAAAATCGTCAGATGTTGAAGAAAATAGTCGTTTTCCCTTTTGGATTATTTTCTTTCGTTGGAATCCCAGTTCTAGAAATAACTATGTTTATTATGTCCATAAGTGTGCGATTTCTGATGGCATTCTCCAAAGGTCAATTTTCTCTTGCCATGAGCTCTTCTAGAGGTCCTGGCATGGCGGATGGGTTAAAACTATCCCAAAGTGCAATGCAGCATGACGTCAGCAGCGTTATCTATTTTTGGCGCGAACTAAAAATAGCGCTAACTGGTGTGCGAAGCAGAGTTAGGAAATCCCTTGCAAAACAACTTTTCTAATATTGTTTTGATTTACACTTTGTAGTGAAACTTATTCATTCCCTTTTTATAAGTGCTTTCCAACAACTTGGATGAAAGATCATCAAAATTATGATGCATTCCAAAGTACAGGAACCTACCTTTAACATATATTAAATATTTTAGAGAGACCTGAAAAAATGTTAAATATGAATATGGCTAAGTGACTTTCTAGCATCTTCGAATGAAATCAGTCTAAAATGACAAATACATGTACTTTTATTTACTCATGATTCCCTTTAGCAAAATGGAAGGTGGTTAAAAAGTAAAAAAAAACAAGAGGCCCACTTCTTAAAAGCCTCTGGGCAAATTGTAACCAAACTTCATATAGAGTGTTCAGGGGTTGAGTGAACTAAAATTTCTTCAAATGGTCTGGGTCACATGATCAACCATGCCCATATATGGTAAAAACCTTTAAAAGTCTTGTACTCCAGAGCCAATTGACCAATGGCCTTGAAACTTGGTATGTAGCATTGGGTACTCCAGTACTATCAAGATTGTTTAAATTAAGACCTTGGCTTGACCTTGACCTTTTTTTATAGTAAGGTCAAATATGGGAAAAGGCTAGGACATAAGATTTCATGGGAAGTTTTGAAGATTTTGGCCTAAAAATTGGTGTATACAGTTGTCTAAATGAGGTCAAGAAGAATTATAAGTACAAGAGGTCAAGGTCATTCTTTTACCTTTGACCCAAGTCGCTCATATTTTGACCTTTTGAGAACATTTCCTCAAAAGCCAAAGGGCCATTTGTAAACACATTTCATATAGAGCCTTCAGGGGTTGATTGAACAAAAATTTGTTCAAACGGTCCAGCTCACTTGACCAACTTGGCCACCATACCCATTTATGGTATAAACCTTTAATATTTTTCTTCTCCAGAACCAATACACCAATGGCCTTGAAACTTAGTAAGTAGCATGGAGTACTAGAGTACTACCAAGACTGTTCAAATGATGACCATGGGTTTACCTTGACCTTTTTCTGTGGCATGGTCAAATATGGGAAAATGCTAGAACATAAGATTTCATGGAAAGTTTTGAAGATTTTGGTCTAAAAAATGGTAATATAGTTGACTTAATGAGTACATGAAGATTTATGAGTAGAAGAAGTCATGGTAAATCTTTGATTTTGACCTAAGACTCATATTTTGGCAATTTCAGACATAAGAAAAAGACACTTTGCAAATTGTTCAGGTGAGTGATTCAGGGCCTCATGGCCCTCTTGTTTGTAAGTGTCTTAAATGGTTGCCGATTAGTCATGTGACCACCATATTTGGATGTCACATGACAGTCCGACTCCTGGAACATGGCAGTGTTCATATCATCATAAGTGGGTGGAATTTTCAGCAAAATCCTGAAAGTTTGTGGAATTTATGGCTCCTTAGATAAGGGTATCCCCTTTTTAGGGTCAGATGAACTACCTTGATAGCATGAGAAGGGTTAAAGGAGGACTTGTGAGAAAAATCAAGATGAAGATTTTGCCTGAATTTCACATTTATAGGTTAATTTGTGTAAGAAATTGGCAAAGTAGAGAAAAAAATTTTTCTTTATTAGTAACCTGATAAATATTGTTACAAATTGATTGATCAGCAGATGTCTTACAATTTCAAAATGAAAATTTATTATCCGTCTTATTTTACTACACATACAAATACAGTCTCTAAATATCCAAAAGAAAACGGTTAGGTTATCATGTAATTATTGTGAACTTTCAGTTAAAATGTTTGTTTTATAGATAAAAAACAACAACAACAACAACAACAAAAAAATCTTTGCTGGTACTGAAGATGATAAATATTTCTTGCCTCTCGATATTAGAAGAAAATATTTGTTTTCTATAGAATATTTTGTCTTTCACAGCATTGAAAGTAGTTCATCCTGTCATCATGATAGGTGACAGACAAGTATCAAGGGTATGGAAAATGCTGACTATTGGCTATGCTGTTGTGGAGCAATTTGCCACTGGGGGAGATTGTTTTTCCCATAGTTGTTTGTCTGCCTGTCTGTGTGTCTATCTGTCACAAATCATGTCCGCTCCTTTACTCTAAAACTGTTCGAAACTTGGTACACTTGTAAAGCATCATCAGACAATGTGCAGAGAACAAAAACTGTAACTCCACCTACATTTTTTACAGACTTATGCCCCTTTGTAATTATTATTATGAAAAATCGTGTCTGCTCTATAACTTTAAAATGGTTTGACATAATTACACATAGAAACCATCATCAGGCAATGTGCAGAAAACAAGAACTGTAACTCCACCTACATTATTTACAGAATTATGCCCCTTTGTAGTTGTAGTTGTAGTTGTAAGTATGAAAACCACCTACATTATTTACAGAATTATCCCCCCTTGTAGTTGGAAGTCTGAAAATATTGTCCACTCTATCAGTTGAAAACCTTCAAGATATTTTCACAAAACTTGGTACAAATTTAAAGCATAAACGGACAGTGTGCAGAGAACAAGAACTGCAACTCCATTTACATTTTTTATGGAATTATGCTCCTTAGTAATTATAAAAAAATTTAACAGAATTATGCCCATGCCCCCTCAATAATTTTCAATTTAGAAATTGTGTCTACTTTGTTACTTTAAAGCAATTGAAGACATTTTTACAAAACTTGGCCCAAATATAAAGCATCATATGCAGAGAACAAGAACCAAAGAACCATAAGTGCATGTATAATTTTCATGGAATTATGCCCCTATGTAATTTAAGTATGGCAATTGTATCCACTCTATAATAGAAACTGCTCCGCTCTATAACTTAAAAACTTTTGCAGGTATTTTCACAAAGGTTGGTATACAGAGAATAAGAATCATAATTCCATCTAAGTTTTTAGCTCACCTGAGCCGCAGGCTTCAGGGGAGCTTATAGTATAGACAGGCTCTGTCATCCATTGTCCGTTGTCCACCGTCTGTCTTCCATCTTCCGTCCACAATTTCAAATGACTTCTCTGAAACCACTGGGCCAATTGTAATCAAATTTCATACATAGCCTCAAGGGCTTGTAGGAATATTGTTCAAATGGTCAGGGTCACAACATGGCCACCACGCCCATATATAGATAAAAACCTTTAAAAATCTTCTTCTCCAGAACCAATAGGCTGACGGCCTTGAAACTAGGTATGTAGCACTGGCTATATATGCAAGTACTACCAAGATTGTTCAAATTATTACTTAAGTCTTCACTTTTTTTACAGTAAGGTCAAATTTGCTTTCTGATGCTTTTTATAGGAAAATGCTAGAACATATTAAGATACCTTGAAAACTGTTGAAGATTTTTGGCTATATAAAATTGGTATATACAGTCATCTTAATGAGTACATGAAGACTTATGAGTACAAAAGGTCAAGGTCATTGTTTGACTTATGACCCAGGTATCTCATTTTTTGACAATTTCAAACATCTCAAAAGCCACTGGGCCAGTTGTAACCAGATTTCATATAGAGCCTCCAGGGGTTGATGGAATGTTCATATGGTTCAGGTCACATGACCAACATGGCCGCCATGCCCATATATGTTTAAAAGCATCAAAAACTGTCTTCTCCAGAACCAGTAGACCAATTGACTTGAAACATGGTATGTAGCATTGGGTACTCGAGCACTACCAAGATTGTTGAAATGATGACCTTGGGCTGACCTTGGGGGAAAGCTAGAACATATGATTTCATCAAAAATTTGGAAGATTTTGGCCTACAAATTGGTGTATACAGTCATTTTAATGAGTACATGAAGATTTATGAGTACAAGAGCTCAAGGTCATTCTTTGACCTTTGACCCAGGGCTCTCACATTTTGACAATTTCAAACATCTGCTCAAAAGCCACTGGGCAAATTGTAACCAAAGGACGAGTTACACTTTACTATTGCAATGTGCCCACTGAAAAGGCCGATTTTCGAAGGTATAAGCGGATAACCACAAAAACATGCAGAAATGTAAGCTATATGTTTCTAGTTTGTTCTGTACAATTTCATTTTCCCGTATTTTAATGTCTTTTAGGTTAATTTTGCGGTTGAATACATGTACTGTCTACAACATTTAACATTGAGCCCATGGGATTTTGCCGGGCCGGGTAGCGCAATCGGTAGGGCACTTGACTCGTAAGTCAGAGGTCCTGGGTTCGAATCCCGGTCTGGCCACATACTTTCGTTTCTCCTTCCGCTGATTCAAGAAGGGCAGTTGTCAGTTACTGGCGAAAGTATGTGCACTTAGTACTGGTTAACCACTTAGGAGGTCTAAGCCTGCCCAGGAATGGTGTGGTTAGGTTAACTGACCGTCCCGACATGACCTTAGTTGTTTACCGTGGACGTTAAGCATCAAATCAACCCATGGGATTTTGAACTACCAGCATCCACTATGGATCCAAATTTCACTTCATCCGAGGACTACCCTCGTAATCCTCGGATTTTTATACATAATTATTCCTTATATACATATTCATCATAAATTGGTTACATTACAGTGGTTACGAGGGTAGGAGTAAACGAAAAATAAACTTTTGGGGTAAATTTTCAGGTATCCAACGGCATCTGTATATTTTGTAATTGATAGAAAATAGAGGCATTATTGGAAACAACACAGCTTTTTCAAAGTATTCATCTATGTAGTAAGTGTTCCTTATGCCCCCACCAAGGATTCCGTGTGTGTGTGGGGGGTGGGGGGGAGGCAAGTGGGGGGCAGCACTGGCTGGGCATGTGTATAGGTATGGCGTTGTGTGCATATGTAAGGCGTGAAACTGAATATCCTCCATCATCATGCTGTGATATAACCTCTAATGTTATAATGTTGCGACAGGGTCAGATGATATATCCCTCTGCCTGAAGCTGGTGCAATTGTAAAATTCTGTGACCTTGAACATTGGTCCACTAACTTTGTATGAAAAGTTACTTAGATGGGCTTTTTCCTTACCTCTTTTGATATCTTTGGGGTAGGAGTGCTGATATTTGATCAGATTATATACTTAAGATGTAGGAACTGCAAAGCATCCATGCACACTGAGCCCTTGAACTTTATGCATGGACCAGGATTTTCACTTATATCTCAACACAGTTTTTAGATCCGCAACATAATTACAAATAGTTTGTCATATGCATGCAGTCAAATGATGCAAAAAATCCTCATACTTTTGTAGGTTACTGTGACATATATTTAAAAGTTCACTGTTCTTTTCCTTATATATTCAACATTATATATGCATCATACTAAAGACAGTGGTTCAGTCAGACAATGCAAATGATGTCATACTATTATTATTTTTTTTATGTCCCGCCCACCAGAGGTGAGGGGGACATATTGGTTTCAGTGTGATGCGTTGGCGTCGGCATGACAATTTGTATCCTGTAAATTTCTTCAACCAGTGGGTGGAATTTTACCAAAATTGCGTGGATACATCATTGGGACAAGCCAGTGAGCTGATTAAGTTTTGGTGAGTCTGACCCAATTTTTAAGATCACAGGAGATCTTAGACTGTTAATTTTCAAGTGTCGGCGTTGGCGTGACAATTTCTTGTACCCACAACATCTCATGAACTAATTGATGGAATGTAAACAAACTGCATGGATACATCATTGGGACATGTTTAAATGCTGATCAGACTTTGGTAACCTTGACCTCATTTTAAAGATCACTGGAGGACTTAGATGACAATTTCTTGTATGCATGATATCTTCTGAACCAACTAAAGGAATGTTACCAAACTTGCATTGATACATCATTAAGAAAAGTGTAAGAGGTGATTAGATTTCGGTGACCTTGATCTTATTTTCAAGGTCACTGGAGGACTTGGATGATAGTTTCTTTTACCCACAATATCTCATGAACAGGTAGATGGAATTTCACCAAACTTGCACATGGATACACCGCTGGGACTAGCTTAAGAGCTGATCAGATGTTGGTGACCTTGATCTTATTTTCAAATTCAAATAAGATATGTGAAAATTTCACTAAAATTGGTATATCTCATAAGCCTTTGGCTTGATTTCTACTTTACTTTCTTAGATATACCTTTCGAAAAATCTCAAGAGTTTACTATGTTTTGATGACCTTGACCTCATTTTCAAGGTCAAAAGCTAACTTACAAATGCTTATTTTTTTCTCTTAAAAATGAGTTATATCTTGAACCAGTTGATGGATATTCATCAGACTTGTATGAATATATTGTTGTGACAGGTTTAAGACTAGATTAGTAGATAGTGACCTTGACCCAATTTTCAAGGACACAGTTTTCTATGTCGGATATCTTTAGAACCAGTGGATTTGCTCCAAAATTGCATAGATATTTCATTTGTACAGACTTTTTATTTATTAGAGGGGATGGGAAATGGGCTGGTGGGGCGACATCAGTTTTTCTCTGAAAAACATTTCTAGTTATGACTTGTATTTCATGATCCATTGAATTAATGTTTTATTTTGAACTAATATTTAATTGAATCTTCATCGGACTTGGAATAGTAAGTCACTTCACCCCTGCTACTCATTTGGTACTACATGTAGGTCCCTGTGACCTGTATTTCTTGGTTTACTGATTTTGTCCAACATTTTAAACATCTATACCTGTGTAGCATCCATAAATACGTCATATTTCATACGTGTTTAATATTTGATATGATGAAGCTTTCATTATATGCATAAATAGTGAATAATGCTAATAAGGTTGATGACCTTTTCACGTACTTGCAAGAACACAAGCATGCAAAAGTGTTTTGCCAAGAATACATTTGCTTAACAATATTGGTCGGTTATATTTGACTTTGATCCAGTTCATTTGTTTCATTATTTCACAAAAGCAAACGCTTTACATGCTTATTATTGTGTTAATAAACACTTGTAAAATCTACTATTCAGAGGTTTGGTAAAAATTCAAATAAAATTTCTCCTTACTAGATGGTTTGAGTGAAAATATCTCTTTTAGACTGTGGATAAGAATCAGAAGTATTGTATCTGTCAGTTTGGAGGGCTGTTATGTCAGCAGAATTGCAGTGTTAGTGTACCCCATTGAGCACCCCATATGCAATAAACCGGAAATCGTGTGATTATTTATGAAAATGCAAACTTAAATATAAACTGCCAAATGCAAAGTTTTTTTTAAATACATAAATTTTATCAAGATTGGTCATGGGCACAAAATCGGCCAAAGTGTAACCTGTCCTTTCATATACACAGTATATAATCACGTGACGAGTGGACAGTGACCGAAACCGGAAATTGCGAATTTGTCCGACGACAGTCGCAAAGTTGACCTCAAAATTCAAGGTAAGAAAAGTTTGTATTTTTGCAGTTTTAGGCTTGCAGTGGGCTACTTGTACAACACAGATGAATGCAGTTTGAATGTTTGGATATATTCAGCAGCTGTAGTGAAGAAAGCTGCTGAAAGTCCTTAAAGTTGCGGTCTAAATCAAGAAAACATATCATAAAATCACGGGAAGATGGAACAAAACTGCCCTGGTCAACATAACTTGGTCGTTATTTTGTTGCTGTAACTTTCCAATTCAACGAAAGTTTTTACAATTATGTGTGCAAAAATATCTGCCCTAATATAGAAACACCAATATGTTATCCATTTTGGCCAAAATTGGCACTTTTATAGGCAATTTGTCATTGTGCCCTCAGCAATTCAACTGTCCGCAAAATTGAAACTGTACGAGTCGAAAAGTTGCCGATGTCAATATTTTGACTGTCCGCAAAGTTGCATGTAGTAATAGTGAAGCACAAGTATAATTGTACTACAGGGGCAATCAGAATAATCCAAAGGAAAACCAGCAAAGGACTATAACCGCCAGCCATCCTAACTCCCCTGTCCCTGTTCACGGCCCATTTTTCAAGACCAGTGCATTGATCACATTGAGATGTGCTTTTTTAAGCTATTTTCATAATTTTTGATACAAACATAGGTTGTGGTTGCTCATTTAAAGAGCCTGATCCAAACAATTGGTGGGTACTTGTCCCCTACAGGATATGGTTTTAGCAGTTAAAAGAAAGTAAATGTTCATCCCTGTTAATATCACTTTTCCTCAGACAAATTGGGATACATAGGGGTATTTCTCTTATGTACTTATATGTGATGCTTCAGAAACCACTTCTGGCCAGTAAGACATACAGTACAGTCACAGTCCACCTTAATGTATTGTTGAAAAAAGTGTGTAAAATGTAGCCATAATCATAGCCCATCTATATGCATTGTTGTATTTTCATCCCGAATAAAATGATCCGTAGCAAGGAATTTCCTACAAGATTGTTTTTGTGCCCAGTGAAGCCTCAGATCCGCTTCGGCATTTACAGTGTGATAAAAAAATTCGCTTGGTGCCTTGCCTTACATTGTATTTTTACCATCTATGAAATACCTGTACCTTGTATTTTTATCTTATGTACCTTGTATTTTTATCATGTAAATAAAGTTTGTGAAAGCGAAAGTAGGTCATTTCAGTTGCCAACTAAAATGACCTAGATATTTTGGCCAATTACGATCATATACAATGACGAAACTGTAGCGAGAAGCTTTCAGCAATACCTGACGATAAAATATTTCCCGCTGATAGAGCAATGGGGCCTTTAAGCAGAGAACAAGTGGATCTCACTTGAGTGGTTATGTCATTTCATATGAAATTTTTGATAAACGAGCGATTGGTGAGTTTCATAGGAGGGGGGGGGGGGGGGGGGGAGTGGATTTATTATGTTCTACGTAGGAGTTAGTAAGTCCTAGTCCTACGTAGGACTTATGGTGTACTACATAGGTGTTAATAAGTCCTACGTAGGACTTCCTATCTCCCACGTATGAGATTAATATACTACCCCCCGCTAACTTGTTTGAGGGGGGTATACTGTTTTCACGTTGTCCTTCCGTCCGTCTGTCCATCTGTCCGTCCGTTCGTCCGTCCGCAACATTTGCTCCGATTTGTTTCAAATTTTGTCCATGGATGCAGCATGTGAAAAGAGTTGATACGTATTTTTTCAGTTTTTCCCGGAAATGTTTTCCTGCTGAGTCATGCCCCTTTATATTTTTCGTAAAAAAAGTTTGTTATCGCAACTCCTCATGGACAGCTCGACCGATTTTCTTGAAATTAAGTATGTGAACACATATTGGTATGAAGATGTGCATTAGGGTTTCCATTTTGAAATCTGTCCCCTAATTTCTGAGTCCGTCCGTTCGTCCGTCCGCAACATTTGCTCCGATTTGTTTCAAATTTTGTCCATGGATGCAGCATGTGAAAAGCGTTAATACGTATTTTTCAGTTTTTCCCGGAAATGTTTTCCTGCTGAGTTATGCCCCTTTATATTTTTCGTAAAAAAAGTTTGTTATCACAACTCCTCATGGACAGCTCGACCGATTTTCTTGAAATTAAGTATGTGAACACATATTGGTATGAAGATGTGCATTAGGGTTTCCATTTTGAAATCTGTCCCCTAATTTCTGAGTTATGCCCCTTTTTGATATTTTTGGCCCTAATTATGGGGTTCTTTAGTCGTTTTTGCTTTGATTTTATTCAAATTTGGACCAAAGATGCATCATATGAAACTAGTTGACATGTGTTTTCCAGTTTTTCCCGGAAGTGTTTTCCTGCTGAGTTATGCCCCTTTATATTTTTTGTAAAAAAAGTTTGCTATCGCAACTCCTCATAGACTGCTTGACTGATTTTCTTGAAATTAAGTATGTGAACACATATTGGTATGAAGATGTGCATTAAGGTTTCCATTTTGAAATCTGACCCCTATTTCTTGAGTTATGCCCCTTATTATATTTTTGGCCCTAATTTTGGGGGTTTTTAGTCGTTTTTTCTTTGATTTTACTCAAATTTGGTTCATTTATGCATCATAAGAAACTAGTTGACATGTGTTTTCCAGTTTTCCAGAAGTGTTTTCCTGCTGAGTTATGCCCCTTTATATTTTTTGTAAAAAAAGTTTGTTATTGTAACTCCTCATAGACCGCTTGACCGATGTTCTTGAAATTAAGTATGTGAACACATATTGGTATGAAGATGTGCATTAAGGTTTCCATTTTGAAATCTGACCCCTATTTCTTGAGTTATGCCCCTTTTTATATTTTTGGCCCTAATTTTGGGGGTTTTTAGTCGTTTTTTCTTTGATTTTACTCAAATTTGGTTCATTTATGCATCATAAGAAACTAGTTCACACATGTTTTCCACTTTTTCCCGGAAGTGTTTTCCTGCTGAGTTATGCCCCTTTATATTTTTTGTAAAAAAGTTTGTTATCGCAACTCCTCCTAGACCGCTTGGCTGATTTTCTTGATATTTAAGTATGTGAACACATATTGGTATGAAGATGGGCATTAAGGTTTCCACTTTGAAATCTGACCCCTCTCGCTTGAGTTGTGCCCCTTTTTGATTTTTATGCCCCCGCCACGAAGTGGGGAGGGGCATATAGTTTTGCCCTTGTCCGTCCGTGCACACGTACGTACGTACATCCGTATGTACGTCCGTCCGTCACACTTTGTAGTACTGTTCTTGTCTCAGCAACTCCTCCTACAGTATTCGATGCAGGGACTTGAAACTTGGAACACAGTTCAGACATGCATTGAACATGTGCATAAAGGAAACAGAACTTTGATTTAGATCTTTATTGCAGAATTATGTCCCCTTGAATAATATACATATTGTAACCATATTTCACATTTGAGTACTGTTCTTGTCTCCGCAACTCCTCCTACAGTATTTGATATAGGGAGTTGAAACTTGCAACACAGTTCAGACATGCATTGAACATGTGCATAAAGGAAACAGAACTTTGATTAAGGTCTTGGTTGCAGAATTATGTCCCCTTGAATAATATACATATTATAACCATATTTCACATTTGAGTACTGTTCTTGTCTCCCCAACTCCTCCTACAGTATTTAATGTAGGGAGTTGAAACTTGCAACACAGTTCAGACATGCATTGAACATGTGCATAAAGGAAACAACTTTGATTAAGGTCTTTATTGCAGAATTATGTCCCCTTGAATAACATAAATATTTTGACCATATTTCACATTTGTAGTACTGTTCTTGTCTCTGCAACTCCTCCAATAGTATTTGATGTAGGGATTTGAAACTTGCAACACAGTTCAGACATGCATTGAACAGGTGCATAAAGGAAACATAACTTTGAGTCAGTCTTTATTGCATAATTATGTCCCCTTGAATAACATACATATTTTGACCATATTTCCATAGCTTAAATACAATCTCACCTTTTATCGTCGCTCTAGCGGCCTCATTTATTAACAGATTTTGATATTACATCACAGCTTTATTGGGTATGACAGAACCTCGAACAACTTTGCGTTTCAGGTTTGTAGGATGAAGGTCAAGGTCACAGTTGCTATTTTCAGAAAAACTAGGGCATTGCTCCAGTGCTTTCATTTATAGATCGATTTTGATGTAACTTCACATAAATGTTAAGTATAACAATATCTTGAATAAATTACTGTTTCAGCACCGCAGGTCCAAGGTCAAGGTCACAGTTGCTATTTTTAGAAAAAACTTTATCATTCCTCTACTCCTCTATTCATTGACAATTTTGATGTAACTTCACTCAAATGTTTAGTGTGACAATATCTTGGACAAGTTCGTGATCCAGAATTTCAGGGTAAAGGTCAAGATCATATTTGCTATTTTAGAAAATATGCTGTCATCCCTCTGGAATAATTTTGGCATAACTTGACACAAATATTTAGCTTGACAATATCTGGGACAAATTTACGTTTCATCATTGTATGTCCAAGGTCAAGGTCACAGATGCTATTATAGGTAAATGTAAATCTTTGTCATAGTTCTAGCACTTTTATTTTTTAACTGATTTTGATAGAACTTCACACATATATTAAGTATGACAATATCTTGGACAAGTAAACCTTTCAGGGTTGTAGTTCCAAGGTCAAGGTCACAGTTGCTATTTTTAAGAAAAACTCAGTCATCCCTCTAGCACCTTTATTTATTGACAGATTTTGATGTAACTTCACACAAATATGTTTTAACACATTACTTTTCTAGTGAGGCATATGGCGGGGGCATTCATCACCTTTAGTGATTGTCTAGTTTTATCCTAATTTTTTGGAGGGGTGGGGGTGGGGTTTGCTTGACAGAATTTCTTGATTTTTACTACGGGTTTTTCCAGATTTGCTCTCTGGAGCCAGTATTAGATAAAAGTAGACATGTTCAGTTACCTTGATAGGATTATAGGATAAGCTATATTTGTTTGTAGTTGCCATAACATGCTTGCTTTGTATATCTTTGTAAAACTTAGATGACGAAGGTCCATGCTTAACTGTTAAATGCGGGGGGTATTTAGTAAGCCATGCTTACTGCCATCTCTAGTTTAACCTGTCACTAGGACGCTTCTATAGATATTAAAATTGAAAAAAAATGATCTTAGCCAGTATATTGCTCAGTGGACCATGAAAATTAGGTCAGAATCTCATTTGAGCCTAACATTCTCTTTTGCTGCTATAGGCGTGATATCAGTTTAAGTTCTGGACATTCAGGTTATTTTTGTGTCAAAACAGAATTCAAGATTTTGAAAGTCGCTTATGGAAATTCTTATCTGCAAAAAATTAGCCACTTTGATAGGGGTCAGGAAACAAGCCTTATTCTGACCCCCCCCCCCACCGCCCCTTTCGTATGAAATGACCACGGGTGTAAGATATGATGCTTTTTCAATGGGTTGTATCATCTTAAAAGTTGACCTCCCCCCCCCCTTTCGTATGAAATGACTGGGGGTGTAAGATTCTGTTTATCATATGACGCTTTTTCAAAGGGTTGTATCGTCTTAAAAGTTGACTTCATTTCAACATTGCTGTCATGGACGTCGCCACGCCATTACGCGCCAGTATATAACACTGAGATATATGCCTATACCAAGTCAGACAAGTCGGACAGTCTAAAATGTCAACCGAACAATTTTGCGGACAGCGATGACGAAGAGGGTGTGTTGTTGTTTATGCCTCAAAATTCAAATATTTTGCTGACTGGGCTAAAACATGGCTAGAAAAGACTTGGAAAATGATTATTACGCAAACTATAGTATGGTTAAAAATATCTTTCGTTTATTTGATTTTTTTACTTTTAAGCGTTTTGAAACAAAGCTCGGCGGAGATGAAATTGCCAAATTGATGTGATCGACCCGCACATTTTCTTGTCTTTCTTTATGAAAAGAACATTTCAACCGTATTGTGTTGTTGCTAAATACAGACTGGCATCTTATCAATTGCCCGCTTTCTTTGTAACAAGCCACTAACATGCAAAAGGAGATAAAAATGCACAATGCTAAGGTCACTCACCTTATATTTTTGAGGCCAACTTTGCAACTGTCGTCGGACAGGGTCGCAGTTTCCGGTTTCGGTCACTGTCTGCTTGTTGCATGATATAGAGCCTCCAGCGGCTGAGGGATGCAATGAAATTTTGTTCAATCAGTTGAAACAGGATATGCCTTACATGTTGATCTGAAGTTGGGATGTACATGTATCAAGAGAAAAGACTTATATGTTTGAATGATCAGACTGTGCATTTGATGGCAAACTGCAACATTTTGTGCTTTATATTGTATACCGACAAAGTGTTTGCACAAACAAGACTCTGACAGGTCAATCTGCCTATCCTCGCAGTTAATCTGGTAAAGCTAAATACTAAAATAAAATTTCCTTTTAAAAGGAAAGCTTGCACAGCTTAAACAGTGAAATTTTCATGAGTTGTTATTGAAGTGAACCTGATTGTTAGTGCACTTTCTGGTGCTTACTTTTATTTAGCAAAGTATTTAATTTCTAACTTCTTGAATAGTGGCCTTTATCCACGGGTGTAAGGTAAAAACAAGTGTAGAATTTATTTGAAAAACAAATTAAGGAAACACACACACACACACACACACACACACACACACACAATACCAACAACAACAACAACAAAAAAAACAGTTTTCCAACGTTTTGGCCGGCCGTTTTAGGCATGCCTCAAGTTAAATGACTATATGGACCCATTTCAAGTCTTTTTTTTTTACGGCTGTTGAGTCACATTTAGATTTAGTCTGAATCAAAATTTTAGGAAAGACTGTTTCAAACCCATGTCTATGGAATCTTGGCACATCTGAACTTGGCACCAAAAGAAGAAATAAATTAATATTTACTGAAGTTTATTTTTGGTTTAAGTGGCATCAGTGGCAGTGGCTAATATTTACTGAAGTTTATTTTTGGTTTAAGTGGCATCAGTGGCAGTGACTGGAACAAAACTTTGACACTCTGACAAGAAAATGCATGCTGCTATTGTTTTGACAATAACTTGCTTTACACCATTTGAGAACAACAAAGCACGGAACCTATTGCGTTCGTATTTCCATGAACTCCCGACAAATGAAATTTATCTTTTATATTTATGCTATGTTTTTACATCAATTTTGTTTACTCATTCGTGAAGTTCTGACTAATTAAACGCCAAGCAAAGGACGAATAATACTGTAAAACACTTATATTTGGCGGCAGCAAATTTTGGCGGTTTCTTAATATGGACCTTTTGGCGGATTTTTATTTGGGCGGTTTTGTGATTTCTCAAGAACAAAATATTCCTGCTGACGTCGTATTTGGCTCTTGAGCTGAGCTCTGTATTGTCATGTTGATTAAAATAATAACAATTATTATCATAATCATGTTACATTTTGCGTAGTTAATTGTTTTAAGTAAAGAAATACAAATTAAAATACAAACAGATTTTGTGTTCTTTCTGATTTAATCAACTTAATTGAAACACTAATTAGTATGGTGAGAACATTTTCATACTCCGTTTCCTCCCACTTGTTGTTTGCGAGGCATTTTCCTTAGCGCTAATATATGTGATGTGTATTAGCTTTGATATTTTGGTAAAGGAAATAGGAGTATATGCTCAATGATATTTTTTCTTCTTTCAGTATCATGAGTTTATATTGGCGGCATTTTAATTTGGCGATTTTCTTCTTTTCCGCCAATATCGCCAAAATAAAGTGACCGCCAAATATAAGTGTTTTACAGTAGTTACGTGTTTGGTAATGAAGTACAGCAGCCGTCACTATGACATGACGTATTTCAATCGTTATGTCGGCCAATCATCTATTTGAACTATCCGTGACGTTGCTTACGCGTAAGATTGCATGAATGTGTGTTGTTTGTGGATTATGAACATCGTCAGCCCAGTATAGGTTCATCTAAGGAAATCGTCATTGAGTGTAAATATTTCTCTGTACATTTGTATAGCTGAACTGAAAAGGCAACATTAGAGAGTGTTATAAAAGTAAGAAAAATGTCCACACACCCCAACCCGCACCTACCGCAAGCACAGTAGGCCCTTGTTCTACTATAATCCAAATAAGTAGGACGCCCCGGCACTGGAAGTTATACCCAGCATCATCGCACCAACCAACCAACCCCTCCCTTGTCATAAAGCTGTCAATGAATCCCTAACAGTTTCAAATTTTAACAATTCCGAGTTTCAAATGTTAACAACTCTGAATTGTTCCCTTTTTCTGTATCATTGTTCAGGCTATTCATGAACATGTTGATGCCCAAAAGGAAATTTATCAGATGCTAAAAATGTGTACATAATATATCGCTTTGCGCCATGGAAAGGCCTGTTGCAATGCGTAAGCGTTAAGTACTCTCAGACATTACCGACTTTTACATAGTATTACATAACACGTACATACAAGCAATTAAGCCACACATTTATTGTAATGCGTATCTTGGATGCACACGGCGGAAATTCTGTTTACTTCCAGCATATTTATTCGTTGAACTGTCTGATTTCTTTCCCACATAGTAGACTTTTTTTCCAAAGTGTTTCCCATTTTCATCCTCACGGAGCATGTATTACGGTGCACAAAAAAAAAGTCGGTGCAGGGGGGCATTCTGTTTGGACATTGGTTTCCGCCACATGTTTCTCTGTACCTGACTGTGCCGCTTTTGGTAAATTCATGGGCCGTGTGGCTGAGGAGGGGGAAACCATTGATTCCAGTGTGTAGTTTTTAGGAAGTGACTGTACTCTCAGTGCCACGTAAGTTGAAAAAATATTCAATGTTCGCTGTATTTTTTTATTATTACAATTTTTTTTTACCTCTGTGGAGCCTTTATCCACGGTGATAAGATAAATCTATATGTAATGCATGATTTACATAGTCTCTTATAATTCTGTACAAAATGGTTTGGTGTATTTTTATATGTCTGTATATAAACATGTATGTACTGTGATGTTGTACACCAAAATGAGACTTTAGACTATAAACTCTAGATAGATGGAATACAGTTTTTTCAGTTAATGTGATAAGAGAAGAAAATCGTCAAAAGCGCTTGTTTCTAAATCTAAACAATAAATTTGAACTCTGCTCTTTCAGTTTTTACAGATACACATATCAGCCCACTCCGGCATAAGTGCAGTCTTATCAGTCTATCCTCAGCATGAAAGATGTCTGCATCATGGATCATCATGAAGAATATTTATGCCGTAAAAGACTGATCAGATCCCATGAAGGCACCGACGCTGGACAGTGTGCCGGCTGCTCTGACCAGTCAGATTATGCGATGCCCTAAGGCCTATTTTTCGCGACGCCACTGCATGATTTTTGGAAAAGCTAATGCTTTGCGCTATTGCTATATATAAACACTGCAGTACACACTCTCCAGGTATTTTC
Source organism: Ctena decussata (assembly GCA_963989385.1). Taxonomy (NCBI): domain Eukaryota; kingdom Metazoa; phylum Mollusca; class Bivalvia; order Lucinida; family Lucinidae; genus Ctena; species Ctena decussata. The sequence goes on along the minus strand of OZ022511.1, from coordinate 54,926,001 downwards.
CGACTAAGTGTGACGTATCGTTTCTTCCGAAAATAACTCGGTATCACTAAACCACTTGAATACTGGCTTGCCGCCGAAACGGCAAGCCAATAAATGACTACAGTTGAACAATGTCACCATGAACAATAACTCTGTTTTGTTAAGCCTACGCATCATATGATGCCGGGGGCATATAGTGTTTCAGTTGTGCGTACTTGTGTATGTTATTATGTACATATGTCCGTCTGTCCGTCTGTATGTCCGTACTTACGTGATCCTGTTAGACTCCGGTTAACATTTTAGTAAGAGGTAGATTTCAGGGTTCCTATTATTGTAGCAACTTGAAATTTTGTACAAGGATTTACATCTATAAGTACAACAGGAATACACGAGAATCGGGGTATGATGATATATATATATCATGGTCCACTGACTTTGGACTTAGGCTAATTTTGCAAGGTTAAGATTTTTGTAAGAGGTTGATTTTAGGGTTCCTATTATTGTAGCAACTTGAAATTTTGTATGAGGGTTTATAGTTATTAATACAACAGGAATACACAAGAATTAGGGCATAATGATCCTTATGTCACGGTCCACCGACTTCGGACTTAGCCAAATTATCAAGGTTAAGATTTTTATAAGAGGTAGATCCTGTTATTGAAGCAATTTGAAATTTTATATGAGGATTTATATCAGTAAGTACAACAGGAATTTACAAGAATCAGGTCATTGTGATCCATATGTTACGGTCCACTGACTTCATTTCTAACCAGGTTCTATTATACACAATGCCAGTACCTTAATCAAGGCACCCTCTTACTCAAGGCACTAGGCAGGGGCATCCGTACATATTTCTAGTTTTAACAAGTAATCCAACAGAGTTATTCAGTACCTGTCCACCTTAAATATGAACTGCCAAATGCCAAGCTTTTAAATACATAAATTTTATCAAGATTGGTCGTGGGCACAAAATCGGCCAAAGAGTAATCCGTCCTTTCATATAGAGCCTCCTGGGGCTGAGGGATGTCATGAAAATTTGTTCGATCTATTGAAACAGGATAGGGGAGAGTCGGGTAATTTCGGACAGGCGGATAAATTCGGACATACAATTGCAAACAGTGAAAATCCAGATGAGACAGATCACAATGAGCCGTCTCATCAGGACTTTCTCTGTTCGGCCAGTTAATTTTTGTTTTAGTTCCAAACAAATGACATACATGTATAAAGGAAACCACATGTCAGTGTCCGAATTTACCCGCTGTCCGAAGTTACCCGACTCTCCCCTATGTCATACATGTTGATCTGGAGTTGGGATGTACATGTATCTAGAGAAAAGACACTTATAGCATTCGTGAGTGATCAGCCTGTGCATTTGATGGCAAACTGCAACATTTTGTGCTATATATTGGATACCGACAAAGTGTTTGCACAAACAAGACTCTGACAGGTCAGTCTGCCTATCCTCGCAGTTAACCCATTCCATTCAGGATACTCCTTTAGGGGTATCTGGGCAAACAGTTTGGATCCAGATCAGGCCACACAAACATGTGACCTGATCTGAGATCCAACCTGTTCACTCATGCCTAGACATCATTTCTACAAGAGTTAGTTAGACCAATATTGTCAAAATATTCTTGATTTTTGATGCAGACGACAATTTCAGTAGGCGACAAAAAGTACCCAGAATGCAGTGGGTTAATCTGCATGGTAAAGCTTAATACTAAAATAAATGATGGTTGTTGCATGAAAAGATACCTTATGCATGTGCAAAAAGGAAATAATCAGATCAGCCTACGCATCCAATCAGTTCCCTTTTTGAGCGATGTGGAAGGGTCCCCATAAGATCAGTTGGTTAAGCACTGGGCTGCTGATCTGGTCTGGCGTCGATCTGGCAGCAAAAAAATTTCTAATCGTAAACAGGGTTCCATTGAACACAGCCTTTCATAAGTACCTCCAATCTTCCTGATACAACAGTTACTGAAATACCCTTGAAAAGGACCTAAAATTGCATGTCATCCATCCATTATTTTGATCTACCCTAATCGACCCATTTACCCTAGGCCATTTCCGGAAAAACTGCACAAGCGCACACTGCTTTTTCTTCGAAACTCTTACAACACCCAATAACTAACAGGGGATTCAACCGGGAAGGCCTTCGTATCATGAAAAGTATAAATAAACACATGGTATTTCCAGTCCTACCTCATGTTGCGTCTCTCCAGTCACCCTGCATTTCGTTGTTCAGAGTGGGCGGTTATTAGATACATTTTTAACCACACCTATTTGTTGTGGTTTTGAATAAGTTATTTATATTAGCGCACAGTGCGGTTAATAGGTTGTTTACGGTATGTTAGTCATGGACATGTAATATGGCCAGCCACATCTGCCTATTGTTGACTGCATGTAATGCATGTCTAGGCATTGTATAACTTGATTTACCTTGTAATGGTAAGGTTTTTTTATGACTGAATAAAATTTGGTACTTTTTGTACAATGGAAAAGTCTGGGGGAAGGTGTAAAGTTAACTCTGCCCTGACAATTCTTTTAGATCAGGGTTTACAGATGTAGTATGTTCTGTGTAAAGAGATATGGGATTGATTTGAATATTGTCATTTTTATACAATGTTAAGTTATGGAACATGACGGTGACTATCCAAAGTTTATGGCTATTCTATGGGAGCTCTCGTTAATATAGTGGAGTAACTCACATGCAGTTGTTCTGGGGAGATTGATGCTATGTATGGGATTATGATGCTTGAACTTCATTTATCTTTAATTTTGGAATTTAAGAGAAATCTCATTTTAAAACAAACAGTATCAAAGAGGAATTATATTGATATTTCAGTAGAATAAGTTGTGGTAGTCATGATAATATCTCAGTATCAAAGAGGATTTATACACTTATATGTATCAGTGGAATAAATTCTAGCTGTTATTACATATTGTGAAAATAATTCCTGTACGGAATTGTCCAGCAGGACAGTAGCAGTACTCCTGCAGTAATTGTAACAGGATTCTTGGCAGGAATCTGGACATGAAAAAGTTTCCCAATGGGTTTTCCATGTGAACTTTTCACTATAATATAAAATTCCCTACAGGATTCCAGCAGGACTCAGTGTGGAATATTAAGTGAAATTTAAATTAGCAGGAATTCAGGCAGGATTCCCACCAGGAATATTCAAATGAGCAGTATTCTCACAGTAAAATTTGAAAGTCCTGGCAGGAATCCTGGCAGGAATATGGACAGGATTGTTGGCATGAATTTAGTCCAGCTATATAGGTTGTGTTGCATATTACACAAAGACCTTGACATACTCTTTCAACATTCTATTTAAAACTTTCACATACACAGTGGCTTTATAAAACACAACAGAACACAGATCTTGTCAATCTCTTGGGTATTATGATTATATTATAGACATGCATCAGTACTGCCATTGTTCTTTAACACAATTTTATGACAGAAAGTAATTCTGTTACCACCACACATATATTGAACTCATTTTCATTTTTATGTCCAGGGATGTGAGTGGGGTACATGAAATTGTGTATAAATTGAATATTTTACCCCTAAACTTAAATCTGCCTTTAGAAATGTATGCATTAATGATACAAAAAATAATTAAACTTACATTCTCTTCATACTAGCTGTTATTAATTCGTCCTTCAAATAACACAGAAAACCTTTTAATATGTTTAGTACAAATAAACAGCATGGCCTGAGTCTTCAAGTTGAATTTATCACTTATGATTCACTGTGTAGTTGAAGTGTACCGCCAAAATCTTTATGCTAGATTCAATTAATTTTGCAAAATTTTCAGATCTGTTTTCCTGCTAGGATTCCTGGCATGATTTTTTCAAACTTTCCTGCTGGAATCTTGAGTGGACTTTTTATCATTTTCCACATACTGTTATAATTCAGCCTGAAAATGAAATTTCTGTCAATGTCCAGCAGGACTCCTGCTGTAATCATGTCAGAATTTTCGTATGGGATTATTAAATGCATTTATTGCTATGTCACTGCAGATATTTTGACAAAACTTTTATAGAAATGTTCCTTGAGTAGTCGTCTATCAAAAAATATTAAAAATATATAAAAAAAGTGAAAGAGGTTTATTGCTACATGTATACATAATGATAGCTAGTGGAACTAAAATGTCAGTGGCAAGTGAAGATGGTTTATTGCTAGACTAATAACTTCTGGAACTGAATGTCAATGGCAAGTGTAGATGGTTTATTGCTAGACTAATAACTTCTGGAACTGAATGTCAATGGCAATTGAAGATGGTTTATTGCTAGACTAATAACTTCTGGAACTGAATGTCAGTGGCAAGTGAAGATGGTTTATTGCTAGACTAATAACTTCTGGAACTAAATGTCAATGGCAAGTGAAGATGGTTTATTGCTAGACTAATAACTTCTGGAACTGAATGTCAAGGGCAAGTGTAGATGGTTTATTGCTACAATATTAATTTATGGATCTGAATGTCAAGGGCAAATGAAGACAGTTTACTGCTATGATATTTATAGAACTGAATGTCAATGGCAAGAGGAACTGAATGGTAAGGGCAAGTGAAGCAGCTTTGATTATTAAGTTATGGAACTGAGTGCAAGAGCTAGTGTATTCAATCAAACTAAATATTGATGGCAAATGAAAAACTGGGTTTTTGCACACTGATCAATGCCAAGGTGGTATCTTACTTGCATTAGAAATCAAATTGTTGTCACTGCATGGTTAAACTATAGAAATGTTTTTTTTTTTTTTTGACAAAAGCAAATGTTTACCGACTGCCCTTTCCCATCAGTATCATTTTCCCTAAATGCTGCCAAGTTAAGAACTCCTATGACCTTGAAATAGGGTCAAGGTCACCTTCTGGGACCTTGAAAAAGAGGCAAAGGTCACCAAAATTTAATCACCTCTTTTCCATTTCCCAGTGATGTATCTGTGACAGTTTGGTTCAAATCCATCCATCCATTCAGGAGATATGATGCAGACAAGCCATTTTTCAACATTCTTCAACCTCCTATGACCTTGAAAATAGGGCCAAGGTCACCAAAATATAATCAGTTCTTCTGCATTTCCCAATTATATATTTGTGCAAGTTTGGTTCAAATCCATCTATCCATTCAGGAGATGTGGTGCAGACAAGGCATTTTTCAACACTCTTTGACCTTATGTGACCTTGAAAATGGGGTCAAAGTCACCAAAATCTAATCATTTCTTTGCCATCTCCCAATGACATATCTGTGCCAGTTTGGTAAAAATCCATAGATTCCTTCAGGAGATATGGTGCAGACATTCTATTTTTCATCATTCTTTGACCTCCTGTGACATTGAAAATAAGGTTAAGGTCACCAAAACCTAAACAGTTTATTCCCCTCATGGTGGGGGACATAATGATTAGTTGTCATAAGATATGTACAGTTTAAGGCAAGATTTCCAGTCAGAGCTCTGAAGAAGAGGAAGTATATTTGGAGATAAATAGGGTCTGTTACATTTCCATAAAAATAGATGTTGTGACCCCTCATCTGAACTGTCTCAGTGAGGCAGTTCAGATGAGGGGTCACAACATTTTTAAGGGGTGAGGCAGTTCAGATGAGGGGTCACAACATTTTTAGGGCTGAGGCAGTTCAAATGAAGGATCACAACATTTTTAGGGGGTGAGGCAGTTCAGATGAGGGGTCACAACATTTTTAGGGGTGAGGCAGTGAGGCAGTTTAGATGAGGGGTCACAACATTTTTAGGGGGTGAGGCAGTGAGGGGGTGAGGCAGTTCAGATGAGGGGTCACAACATTTTTAGGGGGTGAGGCAGTGAGGTAGTTCAGGCAAGGAGTCACAAGATATTTCAGAACCCATACGAAATTTTGGAGCAGGTTTTGCTTGTAAATAGGGCAGAATTGGGGCGAAAAGTTAGTTTTCTGGGCGAATCTGTGGTGCCATGGGATTAACAATTATGCCTGAGAAAGCACATACATGTACTGTCAAAATCTTACAGGCATTAATTATATCAAATAAACTGGGATAGTCAAATAAACTGGGATAGGAAAAAGAGACACTGAATTTAGGAACATTAAATTTTGGAGGGAAACTAAAACTTACATAGTTGACCATGATTTGTTTTAAAATTTAAAAAAGCATAGATCACTTTGCAGGAAGGTCCTGAGAATTTTATATGGAACTTTTAAATCAGTGTGATAGCAGATTTAGGACATGAAAACCATATTTTGCATTTTACAAAGCACGTCGCCCATTTTATCAGCTCACCTGGCCCGAAGGGCCATAGTGAGCTATTGTCATACCAATGGGTCCGGCGTGCGCCGTGCGTCCGTGCGTCGTCCGTCAACACCTAAAAACAAAATTTCAAACATCTTCTTCTGTAAAACTACTGGTCCCATGGTTCTCAAATTTCATATGGAGTATATCCTGACATAAGGGTCTCAGAATTGTAAAATTGGGTCAGGTTGAAAATCCAAGATGGCCGCCGTTACTAAAAATAGCAAAAACAACAAAATAAACTTCTTCTCCAGAACCACTGGGTATATTTGTCTGAATTTTGGCATGGAACATCAGTGAAACCTTGGTATTCAAAATTATAAAAATGAAAAAAATCTGTAGCGGAGTTTTGTCACAGTGACCTTCTTTCTGTTGTGTGTAATTTTGATCAAATGCCAATGTCAAAAAATGACCTATTTAAACAACTTCAAACAACTTCTTCTCTAAAACCACTGAGCCCATGGATCTCAAATTTCACATGGAGCATGACCAGACTGCAGGGTTTCAAAATTGTAAAATTGGGTCAGGTCAAGAATCCAAGATGGCTGCCGTTACTAAAAATAGCAAAAACAACAAAATCAACTTCTTCTCCAGAACCATTTAGTATATTTGGTTGAAAGTTTGCATGGAACATAAGTGGGACCTTGGTATTGAAAATTGTAAAAATAAAAAAAATCTGTAGCGGAATTAGGTCACAGTGACCTACTTAGCGTTAACAAGGCCGATTTTGCTCCAATGTCAATATCTAAAGAAAATGCAGCCAATTCTGACCAGATTTGGTCAGAATTGGTTCTTGAATGGAATTATTTCAATTTTGTGCCAGTTGACTATCCAAGATGGCCACCATGGGGGCCGTTACTTAAAATAGCACAAACATAAAAATGACAATTACTCAAGAACCCTTGAATGGAATGGGACCAATTTTGTGTCAGAATGTTCCTTGCATGAAGCCGTTTCGATTAATTGCAATTTGGCATCCCAAGATGGCCGCCATCTGGTGTTACTAAAAATAGCACAAACATAAAAATGACTATTACTCAAGAACCCGTGACTGGAATTGGACCAATTTTGTGTCAGAATGTTCCTTGCATGAAGTCGTTTTGATTAGTTGCAATTTGGCATTCCAAGATGGCCGCCATCTGCCGTTACTAAAAATAGCACAAAACATGAAAATGACAATATCTCAGTAACCGCTGAATGGATTTTGACGAAATTTGTGTCAAAATGATTCTTGCATTGAGATGTTTCAAAAATATCTAACTGTAGACCATTCATATTGGCCTCTGTTACTAAAAATAGAAAAATGTGAAAATTAGAAAATCTCAATGGACAGTCTGGGGACTTATGGATTTCCGTCACGCATATTTGTGATGGTCAGCCATACTTCTTACATTTTTCAGTCCAACTCACTAAAATGGCAAATTAACCTACTGGCAGTGTTCACTCTGACCTGTCTACACTTAAGATTAACATTTGGTCCAGCCCTTAACTATTCTCAGTATTAACAGTTGTATTTTGGTTATGTCTGAAGAATTATGGTCAAAATTAGGCAAATATTGCAGTGCATTTGCCTTGTTTTATTTCCAAGAAAAATAGATATTTACTTTCAATTTTTTATAAAGTGTTACAATCAAAATTGTCTACAGTGCTTGCTTTTTTGTAACGGATGCTAACCGTACGAGTTACTCAAGGTTTTGCATCAGTTACGCGACAGAAAAGTACTTGGGGTTTTTAGCCTTTGTTATGGTCAGCCATAACACCAGAAGAAACCAACGTTATGGCTTTCCATCACATTTCATCCTTCGGACATGTAGTGACATCTTGTGGTAAAAATTTCAGTAATTACGTTATGGTAAGCCATCATGTCAGTTCATTTAAAATGCATGGTTAACCATCACAAATATGCGTTATGGAAATCCATAAGTCCCCAGACTGATGGAGTTGGATTAATTTTGTGTCAGAATGGTCCTTTCATTAAGCTTTTTCGATTTTTTTGCATTTTGGCATTCCAAGATGGCCGCCATTTGCCGTTACTAAAAATAGCACAAAACATGAAAATGACAATATCTCAGTAACCCCTGAATGGATTTTGACGAAATTTGTGGCAAAATGATTCTTGCATTGAGATGTTTCAAAAATATCTAATTGTAAGACCAGTCATGTTGGCCTCTGTTACTAAAAATAGAAAAATGTGAAAATCAGAAAATCTCAATGGAATTGGACCAAATTTGTGTCAAAATGGTCCTTGCATAAAGGCTTTTCTATAATTTGCATATTAGCAATCCAAGATGGCTGCCATCTGCCGTTACTAAAAATAGCACAAAACATGAAACTGGCAATATCTCAGTAACCCCTGAATGGATTTTGATGAAATTTGTGGCAAAATGATTCTTGCATTGAGGTGTTTCAAAAGTAAATATATAAACACAGGCAAGTTGGCCTCTGTTACTAAAAGTAGCAAAATGTGAAAATGAAAAATTCTCAGTGGAATTGGACCAATTTTGTATCAGAATGGTTCCATTGCACAATAGCCAGGTGAGCGATATCAGGCCCATTTGGGCCTCTTGTAATTACTTCCAACCAACACAGCTTGAGTGTGTGAGTGAGTGAACTCTAGTTTAAAGGTCTCACCAACAACAAGGTCATACGGAGACGGTACCTCGGTTTAGTCTCATCCAAAAGACAGGAGAAGCGGGGGATGCATCTAACGACCCCTGGATTGATAGTCCAGTGTGTTATTCAATATTCTACCACCACTCCTAACACAGCTTGATGGAGACTCAGACAGTGTCAATCGATAATGCCTCGATCCCTGAGCTCATTCAAAGATATCTGAATCTTTTTTGTAATCTGACTGCTTTGAATTTAGTAGCAAGTATTACAGACACAGATATAAAATTGCTTGCATGTGTATTTTAGTAATGTGTGTAAAACAAAATATCCTATCTATAGTTAATTCAGTTCTCTCATATGTGCCAAGACAGCCTAAATTTCCTCCTGTGAGTGCTGTGGTATTATGCCCATAAATCTTCAGGTTTTTGCTCTTAATCTTTGCTATTTTTTGCCCATACATTTCAAATCGGGCTGATTTGAATATCTGTTTTGCCCCAAATTATGCCTGAACTATGCACAGATTATGCCTGTATTACACTGAATTAAAAGCACCTTTTTGGAGTGAAGATGGGAAGAGATTACAGGCAAAATAGATGCACATTTACGCCACTGTTTTCGGCACAACATTTCATACAGGAAGAGAAATAAGAAATATTATCCCACAACTATCATCAAGTCTCAAAACCCACCAGGCACATGACATTGAAATGACGTTGTACTGACGTTGATGTGATGTAATGACGTCGCATTGACGTCATTTTGATGTTATGTGCCCGCTGGGAAGTTTGCATCAGCTCTACAAGCCCTTATAATCTACCATATTAATCCTGTTGAATGCCCACTTACTGTAAAACACTTATATTTGGCGGCAGCAAAATTTGGCTGTTTCAATTGATGGACCTTTTGGCGGATTTTTATTTTGGTGGATTTGAGATTTCTGATGAAACAGTGTTTTCTGCTAACATCATACACTTGAGTTTGAGATTACAATCATTTCTATTATAGTGTTAAATTTAGCCTAATAAAACTGTTTAAAGTAAATAGAGTTAAGAGTTCCTCCTGATTAAATCAACTTGGCTTACATTTGTAAGGAATGTGTAATTAACATTTTCACACTCTGTTAAAATTTCTTCCCGCTTGTTCGATGCTTTGGTTTGTCTTTTGTTCTCATTTACATGATGTGTAGTGGCTTTGATAATTTAGTGTTTGCCCCAGATAATGAACCAATCAGATCACCCGAATTTTCAAATTTTCAATAGATTTATTGGTGTAGACTCTTCACTTATCCATGAAGAGAGTCTTCACCAATAAATCTACTGAAGACTTGAAAATTCAAGTGATCAGAAATGTAGTCTTCTGTGGCTGTCACTTCTAAAAATAGCTTCAACATGACAGGTCAAATTGATCGAGTCTATGTAGATTTCTCATTACAGAGGAACAGATGAAGGGAGTATTTGACAGTACTCTCCATAAAAAGTATTTTATGGTTACTCATTAGAACCACCTCGACGAGGCGGTTCTAAGGCTAGCCATAACATTGTTTTTAGAATAAACACATTGTAAAAACATGTGGATACTTATTAGAATCGCCTTGACGAGGCAGTTCTATGGGTACCCACAGCATTGTTTTAAAGCAGATAGTAGATATTTGTTAGAATTGCCTCGAAAAGGCAGTTCTAATGAATATCCACAACATATGTTTTTCATGGAGAAATAAAAATAATCCCAAATTATCACAAAATGCCTCTTATATGTTCCTCTATAATAAAATGCATCTCCTAACACAAATCATGAGATCAAATTCGTCAGGTGGTAGTAAAAACTAAATCTGATCTTGATCAGTTTTTATTAGACTAAAGAATAACTATGATTTGTGTAAAGAGAAGAAAATAATCCTCATTCAACATGACCTGCCATATATGAGCTCCAAAAACTGAATGAATGGGAATCTGTAAAGTCATCTGAACACAAATCGTAAATGACAGCATGACACTCACTCCAGAAGCAGTATTCTAATTAAGCTCCGCCTCTCCAAGCTAAATGACAGCATGACAAAAACTTTAAAAGCAGTATTCTAATTAAGTCCCTCCTCTCCAAGCTATTTTGGGACTGTCATGATATTGCATCATGTTTTGACGTTGCATCATTACTATAATCAAAGTACATTGGAGTGCGGTCATTTTGGGATTTTTTTTATTTATCATTATTATTTATTTATTTTTATTTTTTAAACACAAAATATCTCTCAAACAAAGATTATCTGAAAGATGTTGGAAAACAGGGCAGACCAGGATCAGTTTATTATCTGGGGCAAACACTAAGCCGGTTAGAGGCTATGAAGAGAAATCTTCGCAATTAAGAACCTTCCGCTCGCTACGCTCGCTTCAGGTTCTTAATTGCGAAGATTTCTCTTCATAGCCTCTAACCTATACATAGAAGAACAATAAATTATAGACTTTACCTGTATGTAGTTTTTTTCTTCACAATCAGTTTATATTGGCAGCATTTTAATTTGGCGATTTTCTTCTTTTCCGCCAATATTGCCAATATAAAGTAACGCCAAATATAAGTGTTTTACAGTAGTTAACTATTTCTCTGAACCTTTTTGAACTGGATATGCATTAATGGACAGATTTTGGCTCATCTTTTTTGCCGTATGGCATAAGATGAAGTTTGACCTAGATCCGGGTCTCGATAATATGAAAGCAAATTTTAAACTATATAGCATGTACACAAATTAATAATGAACAAGCAGAGTGAATTTGATTTTTACTTCATCGATTTATTTCTGGTCTAATTATTTTACAGATTAAACCTTTCATTAGTGGATAGAAAATTTACAAAAAAAAGATTTACAAATAAATGTTATGGCTGATACATGCTTCCGTATCACAAGATGTATTCAGGATTTTAATTGCTGACTTGTAGGTGTCACTATTCACTGAAATCAATCAGGAGCCAAAGCAAAACAACAGCAACCACCCAAAAAAGTTCAAAGATTGTATGCTTAACAGAGCACTAGATAAGAGGGGTATTTGATGATAATTGAGGGATAATTCTTTTCATTTCTCATTGAAACCATATGTTGTGACCCCTCATCTGAACCGTCTCGTCGAGACGGTTCAGATGAGGGGTCACAATATATGTTTTTATCCTGAATTAACAAAAATTATCCTTAATTATCATCAAATACTCCCTCTTATCTAGGGCTCTGAATGCTACAAAATCACCACAGGATGATACCGCAAAGAATTGGCTAAAATTGAAACTTGTATACTAAGCAAGCTCCATGTGGACAGTGAAGACTCTGATCATACTCAGCAGATGACCAGGCTGATCTGTGTCTTGGCTGGGCACATCACGTGGGGCACATATGCCACTTTGTTGCTTTTGCTGTGTCGTGGCTCATTTATGGTCTGCTTTCAATTTAACTTCACACAGGTATTGAGTGTACCTGTACGGAATTGTCCAGCAGGACAGTAGCAGTATTCCTGCAGTAATCATAACAGGATTGTGGAATACGGTATACAACGAAACATAGAAAGACAAAAGAGAGAAGCGACACTTAATAGATAAATCAAAACATAGACAGGACATTTAATAGATCGACGAATAATAGAACGACCAATAATAGAACAACCAGTGTGAAAACAATAATCACTTGATCGCTCAGCAATACTATGCGTCATTGAACATTCGCTCACCCGATCATGGCTATGTACGGTGACGGGACTTTCTCTGTAACTCCGTCATTTCTTATACGGTTATACACCATTCCAATGGTTTTCTGTTTGCTACCAAAGAAAAGCAGTGAAAAACAAAATGGAATCCCTTGGCATGAGCACTGAACTCCAAACATTTAGATCAAACTTCGAAACCGTGGCGTATAGTTCTATGAGATCTTTGTTTCCTCAGATCAATAGTGAATGCTGTTTTTTTCACTTTGGGTGGGCAAACTGGCGCTAAATTTCTGAACTCGGCCTTCGGACTAAGTACGTTGACGACCTTAATTTCAACTTGAAGGTACGCATGTTCACGGCACTTGCGTTTCTAAAATTTTCGATGTTTATGATTTTTTTCGATGTTATTTCGATTTTATTTCGATCTTTTTTCGATCTTTTTTTTCTATGTTTAGTCTTTCTATGTATTAGCTTTTCTATTTTCTGGCTTTTCCATGTTTTGTCGTTCTATGTTTCGTCATAGACCTGTGGAATATTAAGTGAAATATTTAAATTAGCAGGAATTCAGGCAGTACTCTTGTTCTTTTAATAACCATTTCTCAGGGCTTTGTTACTTTCAGACTTACATCATTCCCCAAATACCACAAAAAATTCATAGTTATGATGTTTTTCATATACACACACCTACATGACAGATGCAGCCAGAAAACATTTAGATAAAATACTGCACATCTTTTCAGCTTGTAGTTTTCCTGGCGAACGTCCACAGCCTAATGAAATCAAATTTAAGGTGTGTGTGTGTGTGTGTGTGTGGGGGGGGGGGGGGGGGGGTATATTTATATTTATCAAAAAATTTCCCTGTCTTCGGATATGCAAGAAAAAATAACCTGGCTCATAAGGGAGTTTAAAACATAATTCAGCCTCAAAAGTAAAAAAATAAGCTGGCTTCACCCAAAATTTCAACAAAAAAAAATAGTCTGCAGATAATTCCATCTGAATTGAGTTTTTATAATGTCTCTGGCTTCTGGGGGGCTGTGCCCCCGAGACCCCCCATATTTATAGTAATATTTTAATATTATCTGCATTTGTTTTACACCGTCGGGCCCGCATATGCATACATTTACAAAAACATCCTATACAACATTCCCATACATGTATTATTGATCTGCCACATTACTAAGTAAATGTTTTCACTAAAACTGAATTGCAAAAGAGTCACTAGCTTATGGGGGACAAAGCCATTATGGCAAAATAAACACTCTAAAAGGCAAAAGTCCTAAAATAAAAAAAAAACTTAGTTTTATCATCATCCCTAGTTTTTATCTATGTTTCCAGTCTTAAAATTGCCATTAAAATTGGAAAATTGCTTTGGCTTCTGACCCCCTTTGTTAACTTCTTAGCACAGAACTTTCAGCCATTTTATTAACTGGCATTCATGTATAATGTGACTCTGTCAATAAGTATTTATCAAACTGTCTAAAGTGCGAATAATGCATGTTTGGGCATATGATTGGGCTAGAAAAAACAACCTTAAATTCCTCATGTTAGCCCTAAAACTTTGCCAAAATAGCCCTAATTTTCAGCCAAAATATCCCTAATTTAAGGCCTAACTTTTTGCCAAACTCATACAGGGATGTTTATATCTGTACCTTAGATGAAGAGAGTAACCTGCTCCAGGCACTGGTTTGCAAAAGCAAGCTAAGCCATGCCCTTAGACAGCACCATGCTCTTTTTTGTGAGAAAAAAAGGTGTAAAAATTACTGATGTGGATAAAATAAAAGGATGTTAAGGTCAAGTAAACAAGGATCTGATAGTTCAGCCTATGAAATTAGAAAAAAATAACTACTGTAAAACACTTATATTTGGCGACAGCAAAATTTGGCGGTTTTTATAAATGGACCTTTTGGCGGATTTTTATTTTGGCGGCTTTATGATTTCTGAATAATCATAAAAATAATAATTGTAATAACAATTAATAATAATCAATCGGTGTTTGCTGCCGTTATCGAAAGTTCAAATTGAGACCAGGTTATACATTGTCTTTTCTTCATTCATGCTTGTGAATCCATATTGTTATGCATTTCTTGTTATAAACGAAATGATTAAATATTTATACCCCCGCTTTGAAAAAGTGGGGGGTATACTGGTTTACATCTGTCCGTCCATCCGTCCTTCCTTCCGTCCTTCCGTCCGTCCGTCCGTCCTTCCGTCCGTCCTTCCGTCCCCTTTTTTCGTCAAAGATTTCTCCACAACTGTGCAAGCTAGAGTAGTCATATTTGGTATGCAGGTTGATGACGACATGATGTGTCGTGGGATTGAGAACCAGGCTTCTCCTGCTTATTCTTCCATGTATTTGTCCGATTTTCTTTCTTTCCATACTTCGAATAATGAAATTTTTCTTCAAAGATTTCTCCACAACCATGCAAGCTAGAATGGTCATATTTGGTATGCAGGTTGATGACGACATGTTGTATCGTGGGATTGAGAACCAGCCTTCTCCTGCTCATTCTTCCCTGTATTTGTCCGATTTTCTTTCTTTCCATACTCTGAATAATGAAATTTTTCGTCAAAGATTTCTCCACAACTGTGCAAGCTAGAGTGGTCATATTTGGTATGAAGGTTGATGACGACATGTTGTGTCGTGGGATTGAGAACCAGGCTTCTCCTGCTTATTCTTCCATGTATTTGTCCGATTTTCTTTCTTTCCATACTTCGAATAATGAAATTTTTCGTCAAAGATTTCTCCACAACCGTGCAAGCTAGAATGGTCATATTTGGTATGCAGGTTGATGACGACATGTTGTATCGTGGGATTGAGAACCAGCCTTCTCCTGCTTATTCTTCCCTGTATTTGTCCGATTTTCTTTCTTTCCATACTCTGAATAATGAAATTTTTGTCACCCGACGTAGGCGGAGGGGGACTATAGAAATGACCCTCGTCCGTCCGTGTGTGTGTCCGTCCTTCCGTCCTTCCGTCCATCCTTCCATCCGTCCGTCAGTCCGAAATCTTGGCCCCGCAACTCCTCCTACGTCTTTCATCGGATTGATTTGAAATTTTACAGATTGTATTCTTATGATATGAAGATGTGCATGTGGTTTTCGATTTTTGTTTCGGCCATTTTTGATGGAGTTACAGCCCTTGCTGACTCAGACCTTCCGAAATCTTGTCCCCGCATCTCCTCCTACATCTTTCATCGGATTGATTTGAAATTTTACAGATTGTATTCTTA
Source organism: Ctena decussata (assembly GCA_963989385.1). Taxonomy (NCBI): domain Eukaryota; kingdom Metazoa; phylum Mollusca; class Bivalvia; order Lucinida; family Lucinidae; genus Ctena; species Ctena decussata. The sequence continues at coordinate 54,910,225 of OZ022511.1, read as the reverse complement.
CGATATGAAGATGTGCATGTGGTTTTTTATTTTTGTTTTGGCCATTTTTAATGGAGTTACGGCCCTTGATGACTTAGACCTTGTCCCCGCAACTCCTGCCACATCTTGTATCAGATTGATTTGAAATTGTGCAGAATGTTTCATCATGATCTGAAGATGTGCATGTAATTTTTGAATTTCAATTGTTCTATTTTTTTACAAAGTTATGGCCCTTTGTCAGTTTTTGGCATTTTTCCAACTTTTGAACCGTTTGACCGAGAGAGCTGAAATTTGGTATGCTATCAGCATTTGGTAAATTGATTATTCTGATTATCGTTAGGATGTGCTAAATTATAAGTGACAGAGTTATTCCCCTTTCATAGATAATAGACATTCACTTAAAGGTAAAGGGATAACTCCAGAACTATTCATATTAATGGGCTGAATTTTCATAAATGCATTATTTTTCATCAGATTCATATAAGCAGGATTATGGCCCTTGTTATTTTGTTACTGGGTATACAGTCTTGATGTTTTGGTCATTTTGTAAGGGCCTAAAGTTTCAGTATCCTGATTTTACACATATATGCCCCGTTCTGAACTTAAGTATTTTATAAAGAGGCCCAGTAATTGGGTATATGTCTTTGCTTATGTTCAGTTATCATTTGCGTACCAGGTTCTGTAATATATATATTTTCTGTTTTTGGCCTTACATTTGCTCTGAACAGAATAAAGGGCTGAAGTTTGTGACACATTTCAAACGTCGGGTGACACTTGGCCGATGGCCTTTTATTCGTCAAAGATGTGAAATCATTATATTCCATATTACATAGAAAGGGATTTATGTTGAATATTGATATTTGGTATACATGGTGACAATGAGTTCTCTCTCTATGCACTTTGTAACGAAAATAACACCATTTGAATTAGGCAGTTAAGCGGGGGTATAGTCGGATTCTCTGACAGTTCTAGTTTGTGTTGGTTCTGATTAAATCAATTTGGCTTGGGTACTAAGTAGCATGTCATGTCAAATAAGCATTTTTATGCCCCCGTGACGATAGTCAGGGGGTATGCCCCCGTGACGATAGTCAGGGGGCATTAAGATTTGCCCCTGTCTGTCTGTCCGTCTGTCCATCCGTCTGTCTGTTCGTCACGCTTTATGGTATAGAGTTTGTGTAATCAACTCCTCCCACAGTTTTCAACGGATCTTTTTCAAACTGTGCATACATGTTGGGGACATATTGAAGATGTGCCTGTGGATTTTTGTTGGACCTAGAATTAATTTTGACAAAATTACGGCCTTTTTAACTTAGACATTTTAGGCAAACTTTTGCATTGTAGGGTATAGAGTTTGTGTAATCTACTTCTCCCACAGTTTTCAGTGGATCTTTTTCAAACCTTGCATACATGTTGTGGACATATTGAAGATGTGCATGTGGATTTTTGTTGGACCTAGAATTAAATTTGACAGAATTACGGCCTTTTGAACTTAGTCATTTTAGGCAAATTTTTGCATTGTAGGGTATAGAGTTTGTGTAATCAACTCCTCCCACAGTTTTCAATGGATCTTTTTCAAACTTTGCATACATGTTGGGGACATATTGAAAATATGCATGTGGATTTTTGTAGGACCTAGAATTAATTTTGAAAGAATTACGGCCTTTTGAACTTAGTCATTTTAGGCAAATTTTTGCATTGTAGGGTATAGAGTTTGTGTAATCAACTCCTCCCACAGTTTATAATGGATCTTTTTCAAACCATGCATACATGTTGTGGACATATTGAAGATGTGCATGTGGATTTTTGTTGGACCTAGAATTAATTTTTACAGAATTACGGCCTTTTGAACTTAGTCATTTTAGGCAAATTTTTGCATTGTAGGGTATAGAGTTTGTGTAATCAACTCCTCCCACAGCTTTCAATGGATCTTTTTCAAACTTTGCATACATGTTGGAGACATATTGAAGATGTGCATGTGGATTTTTGTTGGACCTAAAATTAATTTTGTCAGGATTACGGTCTTTTGAACTTAGTCATTTTAGGCAAATTTTTGCATTGTAGAGTATAGAGTTTGTGTAATCAACTCCTCTCACAGTTTTCAATGGATCTTTTTCAAACTTTGCATACATGCTGTGAATGTATTGAAGATGTGCATGTGGGTTTTTGTTGGACCTAGAATTAATTTTGACAGAACTATGGCCTTTTGAACTTAGTCATTCAAGGGAAACTTTGCATTGTAGGGTATGGATTTTGTGTTATCAACTTGCTCCACAGTTTTCAATGGATCTTTTTCAAACCTTGTCTACATATTGTGGACATATTTGAAGATATGCATTAGGCATATTGATAGGTCTAGAATTAATTTTGACAGAATCACAGCCTTTTTAACTTAGTCATTTTGGGCAATTTTTTACATGGTAGGTTATGTTTTCAATGGATTCTTTGTAGGTGCTGTATGGATATACATATCATGTGAAAGGCGCTGCACGGGGGCATCATAAGTGTCTAACAGACACAATTTTCTAGTTACCTCTCTTTCCCCCCTCCCCCCCCCCCCCCCCCGGCGTGTTTGTTTGAGATCTTCTGTTTTATTTATACAATATGATATGAATTAGCTCTTTGATATGATGGAAGGGAGTAGGGAATGAACTTTATACTAACTGTGGCCCTTCCGTTTATGATATAGTTAAATTGGCGGCATTTTAATTTGGCGGTTTTCTTCTTTTCCGCCAATATCGCCAAAATAAAGTGACCGCCAAATATAAGTGTTTTACAGTAACCTGTTAGTTTGTAAAAAAAAGAAATTAGCTCCCTCAAGGTGAAAAAAAAAAGAAATTGTTTCCAGAGGCCAGTGAAATAAAAATGTCCTGTCTCCACCAAGAATACCAGGCCCCTGCCCCCCCCCCCCCATATCAAAATGGTCGGACCAGGACCACCCCCCCCCCCCCCCCTCCCTTCCCCCCAAATATCAAAATGGTCGGTCCCTTTCTAATCTTAAAACTGTAATTGATGTTGATTTTTATTATATAATCCTAAAAATAAACTGATTTTCATTGATGCAAAATGTGATTAATGCCTCTTGACATGCTTGATGTCTACTGGCTTTGGGGTTTTCCCATACAACATTACTTTCTACAATTACATTTCCTGGAAATTTTGCATATGTCAGCAATATTTGGCGCTATTATTTAATTGCTATGAGTGATGTTTTCATCACAAACTTTCATGATGTCAAACCCTCTGCAAACATTACTGACATCATAAATTGGCACAGTAATGGCAATACCCACAGCCCTGGATCCAGGCAGTGGGCTTTGGGGCTTCAGCCCCGCCATCTGGCCTCTGTGGTATGTGTAATATGTAGGCCCCCAGACAATGAGTATCCGATGACAGTTTGATATAATTTATCCATGTGGTTAGATTAAAATATATGTTGTGACATCTTATTTGAATCGCTTCAGCAAGGCGATTCTGATGAGATATCACAACATATATTTCAAGGCAAAAAAGACATTATCAAAAATTCTCATCCAATTGATACCATATATTTCCAAGCCCCCCACCCCTACCCCAAACACACAAACATAAACATACATCTCGATACCTCCCAGCCCCAACAGTTATCCAGAGCCCCACCAGTAGGTGGTGGTGTGGATCCGGGCCTGGTCCAAGTGCAATTTGATGTATAATTGTAATGTTTGATGGCTAAGTTCTGTTGCCCAGATAGGCAGTATGGCTAAGTTCTATTGCCCAGATAGGCAGCATGGCTAAGTTCTATTGCCCAGATAGGCAGCTTGGCTAAGTTCTATTGCCCAGATAGGCAGTATGGCTAAGTTCTATTGCCCAGATAGGCAGTATGGCTAAGTTCTATTGCCCAGATAGGCAGTATGGCTAAGTTCTATTGCCCAGATAGGCAGTTTGGCTAAGTTCTATTGCCCAGATAGGCAGTATGGCTAAGTTCTATTGCCCAGATAGGCAGTATGGCTAAGTTCTATTGCCCAGATAGGCAGTATGGCTAAGTTCTATTGCCCAGATAGGCAGTATGGCTAAGTTCTATTGCCCAGATAGGCAGTATGGCTAAGTTCTGTTGCCCAGATAGGCAGTTTGGCTAAGTTCTATTGCCCAGATAGGCAGTATGGCTAGGTTCTATTGCCCAGATAGGCAGTATGAAACTTTGTAAGCCTGATTATATAACACGAATTGTCAGAAGGCATTATAAAGCACAACTTTACGGGAGCTTTACTTTAACAAGACAAAGTTTAATACACACACCGTGGGTAGGTGGCAATCGAAATGTAGTCTCATGCAGTCGACGAACGCAGATCAAAAACCATGAGAAACAGCATTTTCGATTGCAAATTGTCGCCAATTTGCAATTGAAAATGCTGTTTCTTATGGTTTGTGATCCGAGTTAATCGATTGTTAAGACCTTTTTTGATTGCCGCCTACCTCGTGTGATACAGGCTGGGTAAAAAGAAATCAACTGCAGTGACAAAATAAAAAGTTATCATAAAAATAATCCAAACCCCTAAAATATTACCAGAGATATGACAAACAAGTGGAATATCAGCCACCTAAAGTGAGTATACCTGTTCTAATAAACGCCCCTGCCTCTTTTCAAAAAATAGTTCTATATGAACTTGCACGAATTCCTGTTTGCTTCTCTGGATGAGGTAGCTCTTTGAAATGGGGTCTACTTTTAAAGGAAAGAATTTGCTCCTAGAGCAGCGAATTCTTTCCTTTAAGCAGTGCTCCAGATAAGAAAGGGTAACAGAGATAATTTAGGAATAATTATCCATATTTCCCCATAAAAACATATTTTGTGACCCATCATTAGAACCGTCTCAACGAGACGGTTCTAATGAGGGGTCACAACATATGTTTTCATTGAGAAATAAGAAAAATTATCTTTGAATTATCCCTGTTACCCCTTCTTATCTGGAGCTCTGTTTAAGGGTTGACCCCAAGCTACTAAGTAGTACAGTTGCTTCCTCTGGAGGAGCGTTTATTATGATTGATATGGTATGATAATTAAAATATCTCTCAATGCTACCATAAAAGTTCTAAGTATTGGGATAGATGGATGGATGACTTGCGATTTTACGTCCTTTTCAACAGTATTTCAGTCATTTCAGGACGATGGGCTTGTGATAATGAAAGGCTGTGTGCAATGGAACCCCGTTTACGATGGAAAGAACTCCGCCTCCAGCGGGGCTCAAACCCGCGACCGCTAGATCAGTAGGCCAGCGCTTAACCCACTGAGCTACCGGGGCTCCTCTAAGTATTGGGACAGACAGGTGTCAACAATCAGTGCAGACCCAGATCAGATGGCTAGATCTCATGAAGGAGCAGTCTGATCAGCATCTACACTGTTTACAATTCCATAATATGCATCTTTCATACGTTTAGATTCATTTGCTAAACAAATTTGAAATATTTTGGTATTTTTCAACTTATATCAGTCTTTGAGACGACTGCCATGTTAAACCTGCAAATTTACTGTTTTTTTCCTCTGGCTCCTTGTGCCAGATTTAAAGGGTCACTGATGAGGCTTGAATAGCCGAAACCGCGGTATGGCCCAACTTCTTACTTATGAATGTTTTCTTTGCTCTTAAAGGATCTAAACTTTTATCATTATTTACTATCACTGCAGCTGGATGTTGTGCCGTGTGGCGGCCGTAAAAAGTCTCCCCGCACTCATCTATAGTGCAGATTATATTTTCCTTTTGGTCCTTTGAGATCATGGAATATATTCTGAGAAGTCAGAAATGATCATACGTTTAGATTCATTTTCTAAACAAATTTGAAATATTTTGGTATTTTTCGACTTATATCAGTCTTTGAGACGACTGCCATGTTAAACCTGCAAATTTACTGTTATTTTCCTCTGGCTCCTTGTGCCAGATTTAAAGGGTCACTGATGAGGCTTGAATAGCCGAAACCGCGGTATGGCCCAACTTCTTACTTATGAATGTTTTCTTTGCTCTTAAAGGATCTAAACTTTTATCATTATTTCCTGTCAAACCAAACTGTTCTATTTTGAAGACAGTTACAATAATAATTTTAGGTGTCCCAATGTTTATAATTTTTATGATAAGTTCTGTTGTTGCCAGTAGGTACAAAATACCTTTTTGGTTGAAAATGATTTAAACTTACCTTCCTGTGAGCTGTGAAGTTGTAGATGATTTTCAAATTTCTAGATAGGTATTGTGGAAGTTCGGCCCAGTATAGACTGAAATACTGTCTCAAAGGGCCGTTAAACCCAAAACAATCAATCAATCAATCAATTGTGGAAGTTTGGCTGTAAAATTCCCCTGTGGAAGTTCAGAATTATCTAACACATGTTTCAAGCACAGAATGAAGTGCTGTTCAGGCAAATTTAAGAATGGATGAAGCTCTGTGAACTTGGTGATTTTTATTCAGTGCTCACTTGCTGTTTATATTCATTCATACAAATCCTTCATTATGCCCCTGGCCACAGGCAAAGAATTCAAATAGTGGGTACCGTAAAAATTCTAAATATTGGGACACCTGAAATAATTACCATAATTGTCCTAAAATTGGAACAGTTTGGTGTGACAGTGCAGTAATGTGTCCAAAAATGCAAATGGGATGGCAAATAGTATAAACCCTCATCAGGAGCAGTCTGATCTGGGTTTGCACTATTTGCTCAGACCTAACTGTCCCAATAAATAGTTTTTACGGTATTTTAGACTTAAACTGTAAATTTTGAGATAATAAAAGTGTATAACTTTTTAGTATAGGACAGACATAAAAGCAAAGTGTATCTGTAAGTGTAAAGTATAAATCTTGTGCTAGATATGTCAAAAATTAAAAATATTATGATGTCCCCTGCCCCCTCCTCTCCCCCCCCCCCCCCCCCCCCCCCAAAAAAAAAACACACACACACACACACACACACACACATAGCGCTGAAACCATTGAAGATAATTTTACTATAAACAGTTTATACTAATATAAAGCACCAGACAATGTGCAGTGAACAAGTTCTGTAACTCCACCTACATTTCTGATGGAATTATGACCCTCTGTAACTTTGAGTATGGAAATTGTGTCCTGTCTATAACTTTAAAACCGTTGAAGATATTTTCATGAAACTTTGTATAAATACAAAATGAAATCATCATCAGACAATGTGCAGAGATAGAGAACATAATTCCATCTACATATTTGCTAGAATAATGCCCCTTTTAATGATGTCCCTTTGTTGGTGGGCCACATAGTGCAGTGGGTAGTGGGTCTGACTCAAGAGCTGGAAGCCCCAGGTTGGATATCCGATTTGGCCACTTAAGTTTCCCCCTCCCCTGATACAAGAAGGTCAGTTGTCAGTAACTGGCAAAAGTATGCACACTTAGTACTGTTTAACCGCTTAGGAGGTCTAAGTCGGTCCAGGAATAGTGTGGTTAGGTTAACTTACCATCCCCATATGACCATAGCTGTATACCATGGATTTAAAGCAATAACACAAATGTCCTTTTGTTATTATTTTGAGTATCAAAATTGTGTCCACTCAGTAACTTTAAAATGAAGATATGTTCATGAAATGTGGTACAAATATAAAGCATCATCAGATCTGATGATGTGCAGATAACAAGAATCATAACTTCATGTACATTTTTGATGGAATACTGGACCATGGCCTATAGTTCACAGATCATTGGCTGCAGTGATTCATACTATGACCTATATTTCACAGATCATTGAACATAGAAAATGATATCAACTTAAGACAATTGGCTCAGTTTCTGAGAAACCAAAAGAACAGTCTTCAAACCTGCTACACAGGAAAATCTGAGGAAGATCTATTGAAGTGATGCATATCAGGCCATGGCTTATATTTCAGCGTCCAGTGATTTTTGCCTTATATTATATCTTAAACACTATTTGATGTATTAACATGATAACTTTGGTTAATAAGTCAGTATGACCAGATGTTTGACCTCAAACTAAAAGAAGGTCACTGTGACCTATATTTCATGGTCCAGTGATTTTTGCTTGATGTTTTTGAAGACTATAAGATGTATGAACATGATTGCTTGAAATAATGACTCGGAATGACCTGACGTTTGACATCTGAATAAAAGAAAGTCACAGTTACCTATATTAATGTTCCAGTGATTTTTGCCTCATATTTTTAACACTACGTTATTGATTTACCTCAAACTTGGATTAATGGTTTTGGCTAACACTGTGAGTGACCCTATATTACTGGTTGGTCAGTGTGACATATATTATATATTTCATAGTCCAGTGATTTTGCCTCATTTTTCTGTCCCTATTTTATGTATTTGCATCATACATGTACTTGGGTAAATGGTTTAAGCGGACTCTATGAGTGACTTCATAATAGTTGATAGTCAGTGTCATCTATATTTCATGGTCCAGTGATTTTTGTCTAACACTATGTTATGGATATGCATTATACTTGGGTTAATGGTGTGGGCCCCCACTTTGAGTGTCCTCTTACTAATTGTAGGTTAGTGTGACCTATATATCATGGTCCAGAGATTTTAGCCAACATTTCTAACAGTATTTAATGCATTTGCATTTATACTGGGGTTAATGGTGTAAGTGACCTCATACTCCATTTAACGCACCATGTGGTGAACTTTTTCAAAATTGCAACAAAAAGGTGTGGTTAAAAATGTATCTAATAACCGCACAATCGGAACAATTAATGCAGAGTTACTGGAAAGAGGCAACATGGAGTAGGACTAGAAAAAACGTGTGTTTATACTTTTCAAGGGACAGAAAATGATACGAAACCCTTGAGTTCGCTGTTGAAACAGGAATGGTAAGTTGTTGGGTTTTGTAAGAGTTTCAAAAGGAAAAGCAGTGTGCACTTGTGCAATATTTCCTGAAATGGCCTTGGTGTGTGGTTATAGGGCATGTGCTGTAAATAGGCCGATTACGGTATATATCATGCAGGGGCATAGCTAGGGGCAATTACACAGTACGCACAATAATGTTTTATACTCATTGAGGGCAATAATAGTGGGTTAAGACGCTAAGATATTTCAAATTTTCGTGTCTGTTGGCAGTTAGTATTAAAATTATGCCCAGTTTACAACATTTCAGCATGAAAATACGCAGGTGTGTGTTGAAATTTTGTCAATTTGACAAAATTTCAATACGCACCTGCGTATTTGCGTATAGGTAGCTATGCCCTTGTCATGGTCTAGAGATTTTAGCCAACTTTTCACTAATTAATCGATTCACATTATACTGGAGTTAATGCATTGGGCTGACCCTATGAGTGACTTCATACTAGTTGTAGGGCAGTGTGACTTATATTTCATGATTCAGTGAATTAAGCCAACATCCCTAAGACTATTTAATTGATTTGTATTATACTTGGTGTAATGGTATAACCAGATACAGACTGACCTCATCACTTTTAGGTCACTGTGACCTATATTTCTTAGTTCAGTGATATTGACATATGTGTTGCAATATTTTAGAGGTTTGAAAATTCTTGGATACCAGTAAGGGCGCGTTTACACGAGCAAAGTTTCTATGTCACAGAAACTTTAACAAAGAAAGTATGACAAACATTTTGCGTTTACACGGAGCAAATTATTTGTTAAAGAAAATGTGCCATAGAATCTTTGTCACATAAACTTTGGCAATGAAATATTTGCTGCAGTGTTTACACGACCAAATATTATTCGTCATAGCTTACCTGCAGCAATGAAACAAAATCTTTGTCACATTTTCCACGCTTATAGCAAAGTTCATTGTTATATAATCTTTAGCAAAGTTCTCCGTTTACACGGACAAATTTAATTTATCGAAGTAACTTTAACATATATATTTGTCAAAGAAACATTGTCATATTTTGGCATTTACACGAGCAAATTTTTCTGTGACAAACCTACTTTGTCATAGAAACTTTGCTCGTGTAAACGCACCCTAACTGTTTATTCTGACACTGCAGTTGATCTCATTTCACTTGCCTGCTATTGTTTATATTAAACTTGCCCTTGTTAAAGTCAATCTCCCATAAGTCAGGAAGATTGACATCCACAAGGTAAACATTTATAAAGAAAATTAAGGTCTAGGGGCCAATTTGTTAGTGTTATTTCCCTTTGTAGTTTCTGTCCGTGACATTTTGATTTTCCAATATATCATAATGGGCAACAGTTTGTTTTTTCAAAATATCTTGAATAATACCCCTGCAAAGGGGTATACTGTTTTCATATGGTCCATCAGTCTTTCCATGTTTTTGTCCATCTGTGACATTTCATTAATTTTTACCTTGTAAAGGCATTGATGGAATTTCATGAAATTTTACAGGAAGATTGACAAAACAAAATTAGTCTAGGGGCCAATTCTTGTAGAGTTATTTTCCTGTGTAGTTTTTAGCTCACCTGAGTCGAAGGCTCAAAGGTGAGCTTATAGTATAAACAGGCCTCCCTTGTCCGTTATCGGCATTGGTCGTCGTTGTCCACACTCTTTTAGCATCTTCTTCTCAGAAACTACTGGGCCAATTTCAATTAAATTTCATATTATGCAGCCTTCTGGCAAAGAGGGAAAGAAAGTTTATATATTTGGTCTTAGTCACATGATCAAGATGGCTGCCATGCTCATATATGGTAAAAACCTTTATAAAATCTTCTTCTCCAGAATCACTGAGTTGATTGCCATGATACTTGGTATGTAGCATTTGGCACTCTATTGCTACAAGGTTTATATAAGTGATGACCTTGGGTTGACCATGACCTATTTTATGGCATGGTCAAATTTGGTCCCATATGCTTTTGAATGGGAAAAGCTGAAAAAGTGCATTTTTCTGTTGCTATAGTGCTCTGTGATATGGAAATTCAGTCAACTTCAACCAGTAAGAATTCTACAGGTCAAGGTCATTATGGGTACAGTCCACTAAATATTCATGAGGACTTGCCCCGCCTATTTCGGGGAGAGCATTAGGTTTACATTGTACGAGAGATGACGTCATCTGTCAATCATGCATGTTAGATTTCTTGCAGTATAAAAAAAGACCAACAAATGATAGTTACAAAAAGGCATATTTAATTGAGAAATATTTTACCAGAAGGAGATGGGGTTGATTTTGGTAACTGATCCCCTAGGAAAAAAGTATGCTCTTTTTTGGGGTACTAATCGGTGGTTGCCATACTCAGCCTAGCTTAGTCGCTCACTGAGATGGGAAGGCAGTGGATGTTTTCATCTTAAATTGATAGGCTAGGATGACACTTTAAAGCAAGACAGGTTTGGAAAACTTTGTATGTACAGTTTTGTAATAAAATGACCAGATGTTAACATTGTCGTCTATGGAAAATTAATGGTGGAATGCAACCTAAAGCGCATTAAGTCAGATTGACCTTGGCCTTGTTTCTTACTTTCGGTTTCACTTTAGATGCATATCTAGAGATATGTGTCCCTTTGACCATTAAAAGTTCACTCTCCTGTGTGTTATCCATAGTGAGATTGTTGTTGCAATTGATGATTTGATGCTTTAGGCCTAGGATCATCAGCAAAAATGAAAACAACATTTTTCTCCATGTAGAATCCAGGGTGGGGGGGGGGGGGGGGGGGGGGTTGAAATGCAACTTTATTATTGTACCAGTGTTCATTCTAGAAATTTCAAAAGTGGGGCCCAAGGGCCCCTATCAGGTAAAAAAGTGGGGACATAGCAAAAAATTGTGGGCCCAAAATTTACGACTCACTTCAATGTTTTGCCTTTCCCTTGTTGAGCCTGCTTTGGTTGATAATAATGTCTCTCTCAGTTACAGGAATGACTAGCTCAAGTCAGCATAAGAATCAAACACTAAACTTCCAATGGAACATCAAAAGTTGAAAACTTCAAACTAAACTCTCTGCGCCACGCAGACTGGCAAGATCGTTTGTCATGTTTGTTTTCAACTTTTTCAGAGTCCCCACCCCTCTGCGATTGACCATTTTCCGAGGCATTGACCTCCGATTGATTACTGATCTCAATAGGAGATGTGCTATTATGGTTGTTTTCATCGGTAGAAATCCTCTGACGCTTCGGAAAAAAGCTCAGAATTGTTTTATCTGTTTTGTGTTTTACACCGGCAATGACTTTCATGTCCGACATTTTGAGAGAGAAAACTCATTTCTAAGAAGAAATCTGATTGGTTTATGCACCGCATTTGACCAATGAAAACGGCTGTTTTATATCGCTGTTTGATTTACATTTGGTGCACTTGTTTATGACAACGGGCGTACGCCATTCAAAATCCGAGCGCACGCCGTTCAAAAACTATGCGCCCGGCTGACCCGGGTATGGAATTTTCTTTGCGCCCACACTAGAAAATGCGCGCCAATGGCGCAAGGGCGCGGCCTAGAATGAACACTGTTGTACTATAAGTTTTGATGGTAAATTATTTAACATTATTCCAATTTCACATTACGCGGTTAGAGAAAAAGCATCTGGAACATCTGGAAACATTTAAAAGCCCATAAAAGCATGATATATGCGATTCTGCGAAATACAGAAAACGTCGCTTTTCGGAGACTTTTGCAAGTAAATAAGCATTTTTTTAGGAAAAATATAATTTTAACCAAACATTTATCTTAAATTCATATCAACCTTGTTTCTCTGCTTCTTTTGGTGTGCAGATTTGGACTATTAAACCAGTTTTACTGCATTTATGTCCTAAACAGCCTCCAAATACCAAGATTTTAACCAAAATGAGGGGGTATACATAGAAAATTGCCAATAAATGCTTATGTAAAACAGATTTTACCACAGTTTCTTGTTTTTATTATTAAGAGAAGTATTAAGGCTCCTATGAAAAGATAAATGTTTCCATAGATATAAAAGAATAGCAACAAAATTATTATTAATTTTCATTAATCCTTAAAATCATCAGTTTCAGTCATTTCGCTACAGAAACCTCAGCCGACATAGTGAAACTGTCCTAAATGGTACATTTCTTTACGGATTCATTCGAAACTTGGAGATCACAATGAAAATGTATCAAACTAACATTCAAACTGTTCAGTGTATGGCATATTGCAAAAAAGTCAGTTTGGTTTAAAGCGCATTAAGTCAGATTGACCTTGGCCTTGTTTCTTACTTTCGGTTTCACTTTAGATGCATATCTAGAGATATGTGTCCCTTTGACCATTAAAAGTTCACTCTCCTGTGTGTTATCCATAGTGAGATTGTTGTTGCAATTGATGATTTGATGCTTTAGGCCTAGGATCATCAGCAAAAATGAAAACAACATTTTTCTCCATGTAGAATCCAGGGGGGGGGGGGGGGGGGGGGTTGAAATGCAACTTATTATTGTACTATAAGTTTTGATGGTAAATTATTTAACATTATTCCAATTTCACATTACGCGGTTAGAGAAAAAGCATCTGGAACACCTGGAAACATTTAAAAGCCCATAAAAGCATGATATATGCGATTCTGCGAAATACAGAAAACGTCGCTTTTCGGAGACTTTTGCAAGTAAATAAGCATTTTTTGAGGAAAAATATAATTTTAACCAAACATTTATCTTAAATTCATATCAACCTTGTTTCTCTGCTTCTTTTGGTGTGCAGATTTGGACTATTAAACCAGTTTTACTGCATTTATGTCCTAAACAGCCTCCAAATACCAAGATTTTAACCAAAATGAGGGGGTATACATAGAAAATTGCCAATAAATGCTTATGTAAAACAGATTTTACCACAGTTTCTTGTTTTTATTATTAAGAGAAGTATTAAGGCTCCTATGAAAAGATAAATGTTTCCATAGATATAAAAGAATAGCAACAAAATTATTATTAATTTTCATTAATCCTTAAAATCATCAGTTTCAGTCATTTCGCTACAGAAACCTCAGCCGACATAGTGAAACTGTCCTAAATGGTACATTTCTTTACGGATTCATTCGAAACTTGGAGATCACAATGAAAATGTATCAAACTAACATTCAAACTGTTCAGTGTATGGCATATTGCAAAAAGTCAGTTTGGTTTAGGGTACAGTCCACTAAATATTCATGAGGACTTGCCCCGCCTATTTCGGGGAGAGCATTAGGTTTACATTGTACGAGAGATGACGTCATCTGTCAATCATGCATGTTAGATTTCTTGCAGTATAAAAAAAGACCAACAAATGATAGTTACAAAAAGGCATATTTAATTGAGAAATATTTTACCAGAAGGAGATGGGGTTGATTTTGGTAACTGATCCCCTAGGAAAAAAGTATGCTCTTTTTTGGGGTACTAATCGGTGGTTGCCATACTCAGCCTAGCTTAGCCGCTCACTGAGATGGGAAGGCAGTGGATGTTTTCATCTTAAATTGATAGGCTAGGATGACACTTTAAAGCAAGACAGGTTTGGAAAACTTTGTATGTACAGTTTTGTAATAAAATGACCAGATGTTAACATTGTCGTCTATGGAAAATTAATGGTGGAATGCAACCTTATGAGACCTTGGCTAAAGGTCACTTTTCCATTTTGTATCAACATTTTCAAAAGACTTCTTCTCTGAAACTAATGGGCCAATTTGAATTAAATTTCATATGCAACCTTCTGGCAAAAGGGGAAATTTGGTCCAGGTCACATGACCAAGATGGCCACCATGCCCATATATGGAAAAAACTATAAGAAAATCTTCTTCCCTAGAACCACAGAGCTGATTGCTTTGAGACTTGGACTTAAGTACTACAAAATGTGTAAATGATTACCTTGGATTGACCTTGACCTATTTTACGGCAAGGTCAAATTTTGTCTTTAAGGCTGTTGAATGGGAAAAGCTGAAAAAATGCATTTTTATCCCCTGACTGAAAGGTTTGGGGGATATAGCGATGAGCCTGGCATCTGTGTCTGTCTGTCCATCCATCTGTCCATCCCTAAATATTTTCTTGTCTGCTCCATATCTTGAATACCCTTTGGAATATTTTCATGATATTTCACAGTTTTGTAGAACAGGTCATGACAATGTGTTGCGTACAAGAATGGTAACTCTTGCTTTCTTATCTTGAATATCCTCAAAATATTTTCATGATACTTCATACATATGTAGAGCAGGTCATGACGATGTGTTGCGAACAAGAGTGACAATGCTTGCTTCTTACTTTTTTAGTTATTTCCCTTTGCAACTTTGAGCTGATTGAACTATATGCTGCATGGTGATTAGTTAATTCTGCTTTATTTTGATTTGACCAATTAGGAATATTTAATGTTAATACTAATTTGGCATAATTGTATAAATGCTGAAATTGTAATTTGTCATCAGTGTAAACTTTACCTATTACTATGTATATTGCATGTTTAAGAGTTTATTGTATGATGTCACAATTTGTTTGAAATGGTTGAGTTTTCTGTTTGCCGTATTAATCCTAATAATCCCCCTTGCCCTCTGCCTCTGATATATTGTGTTTCCATCAGTTTTATAAAGAGGAACAACATAAATTCTCGTTTGCTTCTCTAATACAGCTCTTCAAATGGGCTCCACTCTTCAAGGAAAGAATCTGCTCCTTGAGGAGCGGAAGAATCTGATTTGTTTCTTTAAGAGCTGGCCCCTTTTGAGATTGGAGGCACAAAAAGGGACAATAGTAGGATTGCTTCATCTGAAAGTACATCCATTCACCTTGATACTGTTCATTACAAGCATTTTGGCTGTGGCTAACTTACTACACTTTCAGCTCTGAATAACCTCTTCCCCCTTTCGTAAAATGCAATGCCCCCATGGCATTAAATAGGATTAATACCGTAGCTCTGTTAGTAGTTCAGGACAGTTGTGACAGTGTGCAGGCAGGCGAGATTCAGTGGTCCATAGAATTTTTGCTTCCGCCTTTGAATTTTGCCTCTTTCCTTTTGAAATTTTCAGAAACAGAAAACATGCATTTGAAAAAAAAAAAAAAAAGTATTATATATGGGCAAAACAGTAGAGCAGATTCAGATGAGATGGCAAGGCGGAACCAGTTATTTGGCTTGAGTCAAATAAGTGGTTCAGCCTAGCCATCTTATCTGCTGAACCAGTTATTTGGCTTGAGTCAAATAATAGTTCAGCCTAGCTATCTGAATCTGAATCTGCACTATTGGCAAAGGTTTGTTATTTACATTAAAAATGTTAGGTGAAATGGGTACACTTTCAGGGGAAGTAATTATGCCATAATAATTTGCTTCTCTAGGGTCAAATGATTTTCTGTTCAGTTGACATAAGGTGCCTCATCCAGGAAAGCAAACAGGAAGTCACAAAGGTTTTCTCCCTTTGTGAAAATGGGAGAGAACCATGGAGTACTCGCATGCCATAAGTCTGCTTTTCATTCAATGTGTGAAATAACACCAATTGAAGTGAATGGGTACACTTTCAGGGGAGGCAACTCTACCAGCTATATTTTTGTCTCCCTTCTACATAGAAGTCAACTCTTAGAGGAAAGAAGTTGCTCCCATAGGAGCAAATTCTTTTCTTTAAGAGTTGACCCCATTTTGGAAGGGCTTTGTCCTCCAGGGAAGCAAACAGAAAGTCACAAAAGTTGTTCCCCTTTGTAAAATGGATAGAGGTGTGCCCATACCCCTTAATTCCTTCATTTATGAGAGTACATGTAAACTGAGATTGCCCAGACCAGCTTGTTCACAGACCCTGATCATGCTGTTCCTAAAAGAGCTGTCTGATCAGGGCCTACAGTTTGCCATTCCATCTGCATCTTTTGGACGCTTTACTGCATTACACAAGAATTCCGCGGAATGCGGTGTCTCGCCTGCTGGCGCTTTGTCACAAAACAGAGCTAAATCGGCAAAGATGTATGCATGAACCAAGTTTCTTGGCTCTAGCCCTTATGGTTTCTGAAAAACAGACCTTAACGCGAAAACTTGACAAAAAATTGCAAAGTCAGTCAACCGTAAAATGTTGTAAAGTCTCAATATCGATGATGACTTTGAGCTCTTCTCTTCCAGATGAATGCATGACCAAATTTTCATGGCTCTGGCCCTTATTGTTTCTGAAAAACAGACCTAAACAGACCTAAACACTAAAACTTGACAAAAAATTGTAAAGTCAGTCAACCGTAAAATGTAGGTTAAGACTCAATACTGATGATGACATTGAGATTAACTCATCCAGATGTATGCATGAACCAAGTTTCATGGCTCTAGCCCTTATAGTTTCTCAGAAAATGACCTAAACGCGAAAACTCGACAAAAAATTGCGAAGTCAGTCAACCGTAAAATGTAGGTCAAGACTAAATATTGATGATGGCTTTGAGATCTACTCTTCCAGATGTATGCATGTACCAAGTTTCATGGCTCTAGCCCTTATAATTTCTGAGAAAATGACCTAAACGCGAAAGCTCAACAAAAAATTGCGAAGTCAGTCAACCGTAAAATGTATGTCAAGACTCAATTTTGATGATAACTTCGAGATCTACTCTTCCAGATGTATGCATGTACCAAGTTTCATGGCTCTAGCCCTTTTAGTTTCTGAGAAAATGACCTAAACGCAAAAGCTCGACAAAAAATTGTGAAGTCAGTCAACCGTAAAATATAAGTCAAGACTCAATATTGATGATGGCTTTGAGATCTACTCTTCCAGATGTATGCATGTACCAAGTTTCATGGCTCTAGGCCTTATAGTTTCTGAGAAAATGACCTAAATGCAAAAACTCGACAAAAAATTGCGAAGTCAGTCAACCGTAAAATGTAGGTCAAGACTCAATATTGATGATGGCTTTGAGATCTACTCTTCCATATGTATGCATGTACCAAGTTTCATGGCTCTAGGCCTTATAGTTTCTGAGAAAATGACCTAAACGCAAAAACTCGACAAAAGTTTACGCCGACGACGACGACACTGGAAAAGCAATACATATGTCTCGCCTCTGCTTCGCAGGCGAGACAAAAACCAGACTGTTCCATTTTGAGGACAATTACCATAAGTATTTTAAGTGTCCCAATTTTTAGAACTGAACTATGTTTCCGATATCCTTCTCATCCAGAGCTCTGAGATGGATTCTTGGGGCTGATGTTGTTGGCTTGTTTAGAATCCACAAGGTGCTATATCATTGAGGTTACTCTCCTACAAAATTACCCCAAATATATGTCAGTCTTTCTCCTCAAAAACAATTCCCCAAAATCTGCTGTAAAATGCCTGTAAAAAAGTTTTGGGACACCTAAGATAATAGATTTTTCATTTGGGACAAATGGAAAGATGAATATTTTAGGTGTTCCAATACTTAATTAAGCACCCCATACGAAAATTCTGAGATGATTTATATCCATCTTATAAAGTGGATCTAGATGTTTTTCAAAATGTTTTGGAAGGTCTTATTACAGAATAAATTATGTATGTTCCTGACCTGCACATGCCGTGACAGCACCCTACATATTGCACAGGCTGGTCTGGGCATGCTGTCTGTATATTTCTGAAGATAGGTTTTATTAATTGATACTGTACCCAGCAGGCACATGACGTCCAAATGATGTCAGATTGATGTGACATCAATGCGGGATGATCATCAACATCAATACAACCTCATCTCAAAGTTATGTGCCCATTGGGGTTCTTATTAGTGACTTCTTAAACAGACTGCATAAAGATGCAGGCTGGTCAGGATATTTGTCTTGCCTGTGACTAGCTGATAGACATAGATCTTGCTCTCTAGCGTTGGCTTTGTTGGCAATGTAAAGTTTTACCAAAGCTTCTGAATACAATATTAATCCTATTAAATACCTCTGCTCTAATACAGGCCCTATGCATAGTGTGACTATGCCAATATCGGCCATGCACTTAATTGGTAGATGTAGATGTAGATATGCCTCTTTTCCGAAAATGTTATATTACCTTGCATCAATTCCTGTTTGCTTCTTTTGGTGAGGTAGCTTTTTGAAATGGGATCTACTATTAAAAACAAGAGTTTGCTTCTATAGAGGAGCAAATTCTAACCTTTAGGTTGAGCTCTACTGAGACGGGAGGCAAAACAGGAAAATAATGGAATTGTTTCCTGTAACAGGAAAATAATGGAATTGTTTCTTATATCCATTCACCTTAATATTGTTTATTAGAAAGGTTTTGGCAGTTGCTGGTTTGCTTCTCGTTATGCTTGAAATGATGCCTTCTTTGGTAAAACGTAATGCCTCCAGGGCATTTAATAGGATTAGTATGGTCAGCTCTATGTCTGACAATGCACAGACAGGCCAGACAAAGGGTTTTGCAGAATTCTTGTTGTTTATGGCAACTAGATACGGCTGCAACTTACCGTAATATGCTTTTATATTGGGACACCTGAAAAATATAAAGTTTCCATTTGGGACAAATGGAAAATTTATTATTTTAGGTGCCCCAATACTTAAGCACATTAGGGTAGTTCATATCAGTATATTTTTTTTCAGTGAATTTCCTTTAGATTTTGATAAATAAACTGTAAAATTAGATAAATTATGTGTCTGTTTTCTTTAAGTGATAGGGAAGGATTTTGATACCCTCAGAGTTCTAAGTATTGGGACAGAAAGGGCTGAGCAAACAGTGCAGACCCTTATCACAATGCTACTAAATGAGCAGTCTTCTGAAGGCCTACACTGCTTGCCTTATATCTGCATCTTTTGGACACAATACTGCATTGTAAAACCAAACTGTTCCATTTTAAGGACACTTATGGTAATTTATTTCAGGTGTCCCAACTTTTAGAATTTTATTGTACCGTAAATACTCTATATATTGGGACAGTTAGGTCTGAGCAAATAGTGCAAACCCAGTCTGATCAGGGTCTACACTCTTTGCCGTCCCATTTGCATTTCTTGGGCACATTACTGCACTGTAAAACCAAACTGTTCCAATTTTAGGACTGTTATGGTAATTATTTTAGTGTCCCAATATTTAGAATTTTACGGTACTTGTGACAAGACAATTTGAGCCGCAAAGCAACAAACCAACAAAGTGGCAAGTGCCCCCAGTCAAGACACAGATCAGCCTGGGAATCTGCCCAGTCTGATCAGAGTCTTTGCTGTCCACATGGAGCTAGCTTAGACCCTTTCAGCGCACATCAAAGACTCAGATCAGACTGGGCAGATGCCCAGGCTGATCTGAGTCTTTGCATAGTGCACATGCCACTTAGTTGATTTTGTCATGTCACAGCTTATTTTCATTTTCAGCTCCCCTTTACCAAAAAAAAACAGGGAGCTATTGTTGTCATCCTGCCGTGTGTGTTAGCGTCACACTTTAAAGTTCTACGACAAAGTTTTCTTTATGTGATGGACAAGGTGAGCTATTGTGTAAGCGGACAGGACTGGTCTTGTTCATAAAAGTTTCTAGTTGAACCCTCATTATGATGGTCATAGTGAGGCTGTTCCTTCGAGAGGCAACATCATGTTGGCAGAAATGGAACTGAAAATGTCCTAATCCCACCTAACCTTTTACTTCTCCTCAGAAATATGCTGTGGGAACTTAAGGTGTATATGTACACCCCCATGGGTTTTCCATGTTTAGCTCGCCTTCACAAAAGTACAAGAGACCTGTTGTTGTCACCCTGATGTCAGCGTCGGCATTGGCATCACACTTTAAAGTTTTACAGCAAAGTTTTGTTTTATGTGATGGGCAAGGGGCTGTCAGGCCAGCTATCCTGTACTCAGATGGGTCTTGTTACAAAGGGATACAACTTTTGTGATTTTTTGTTTGCTTCCTCTAACAGCAAAGCCCTTCCAAACTGTAATATTTTATGAGAAAGAATTTACTTCTAGGGAAGCAAATTATTTCCATAAAGAGTTGACCCTCATTGAAAATGTGGGCAAATATGAAAATGGCTGTTGTTTTATTTTCTAAGATGCGATAAGAATAAAATATACTGAACATCAAAAGAAACGCATACAAGTTTAGGGTCAGTTTTCTTCTGTCAGCTGATATATGGCTTTAAATCACATACAGCAGAAAATACTACTGACGTCTGCCAACAATATAAACTTAGCCTCTGGCAAAATTAAACCTTGATTAAAGAGTTATCTCAATTTATCGTGAAACATTAAAAGTTGTTTTAAGAGTTGTCTTTCCTTTGGCAGTATAACAAATTGTTTCCAAAACGCGGCTGTAATGTGTGGTTATGAAAAACCCGTCGGTTTTATTACCATGGTATTCCTCTTAGGAACATGACAGCAGTTTGAGGTTGAACAATTGTCAAATTATCTCCCTTGCAATTAAACAAATAGCAAATTGGGAAGTCCAATAACATCAAAAGCTCTGCAATGCTACGAAAAATTTCTTAGCAAATCTTTTTATTTTACTCTTGTAAATTCATTTAACCTCTTCGTATGAATGGTTTCTGCTCTTTTCAAGAAATACAGGGTGTTAAAAGGTCTATGGAAAATCCAATGGTAAGCCAGTGTTACTGTTTCTACTGCCAACTTTCACCTGATTGTTTCTCTAAAACGCAAAGCTCGATTGCTTTGATTTTTTCGCTGTTTCTTATCCTTGCTGCGGACATTATGTATGAAGAAAATAATTGGCTGAGCATTTTATGGAATTAAAAATTCAGCTTCTGAAAGTATGGTGACTTTAAGTTTAACCCCCATCACAAAAGCAAGCATTCTGGTCTCTAAAGTTTATGGAATATCGATGCGTTAAGGTGCTCATTCTGTTGGAATATCATAAACAAAGTAACTTAAAATGTATAAATAAGAGCATATACCTATACCTTCAAATAAATTGGGCGTATACATTGTATGCATTTCTTTTGGTGTTCAGTATATTTGATACAGGTTTTGGGCAAATTCAAGAAACCAAAACAGAAATATCAAAGCTTAATTTTTATTTCTTATAGAGTAGCTAGCCTTAATCCTTATTTGTAACTCAGTGGTGTCAGAGGAGTAACACTGAGTTACTCTCCAACTCCACTAAGTCATGGGTTATTTATATAGTTATATTTATTTTTAGAAGAATAAAAAAAGAACCCTCTTACTGTTACTTTGTGAGTCAGAATCAAAGTAGCAATTACTCAACTCGAACTCTAAAGTTATTTACAGTAAAAACATAATTACAAACAGGTGGACTTATATTAAGTTATGTATTCAAAGTACAACTGAGGGAGTTGGGAACACAAACACAGGGCACAGTCCACATGTTTGTATTACAGAGTTTATAATACTTATACTAATACTGATTTTAGAATTAAATTAGGTTTTATTTGATTCGGCGAGGCAATCCTCACACAAATCGCTCATGTATTATTTGTTATATTGTGACCAGACGTTGATTACATAATCAAATATAACTTGTGAAACTGTTAAGATATTTTTATCATCCACAGTCAAATTATTTGCAGTTTGATATAAGTCAGAGTCTATAACTATATTATTTTGAATGCTTTTTAAGTCAGTGATTAATTTCAATCTCAAAGGTTTAAAGTGATCACAATTTTCAAAAATATGTTTTAAAGTCTTAATTTGCTTACATTTATCACATAGAGGTAATTGTTTGATAACACCGTATCTGAATAAATATTCTGGTGTTGGCAAAATTTTATTAATATACTTAAAAACCGTGAGCTTCTTTTTAATATGTTTAATGTTGTTAACTGCTTTCCAAATATATACCCATTTACAATTAGGATATAAACTCATTATTTTATATTTATATTTATGTTGGTCAATCAAAAAGACATATATAGGTTTTAAATATTTAAGTTGCCATATTATATCAATATTCCTAAATAATAATATATTATTTTTAAGAGAAATCAAACTGTGAGGAATATTGATAGTGTGGACATATTTGTTTGAAGCCAATGTTGGGCTTATAAAAAGCATATAAAGGCCAAACCAGTAAATATATAAATAAACCCAAGGTTGAGTAATATTATCTTGAATTTTTCTTATTTTTTGAATATGTAATGCTTGTTGTTTAGTTTTTAGATCAGTTAAAGACAACCCACCATTTGTGGTGTTTTGAAAAATTGTCTCTCTTTTTAATTTGTCTATGCCATTCCATAAAAATCTAAATATAAGAATATTTATTTGTTTAATATATTCTGGTGGAATATCTGTTATTATCATACTATAATGTAAAATGCTAAATAGGTATGTTTTAATAATTATAACTTTTTCATAGAGATTATTAGTAATATGTTGCCAATTATTAATAGTATTTTTAATAGTATTTATTTTAGATATATAATTTTCTTCTTTTTCATTTTTACCAAAATATATCCCAAAAATTTTAATTTTGTCTTTAACTAAAGTTGTTGGTAAGTTAACTTCTTTATTTTCCCATGAACCAATTTTAAGGATTTCACATTTGTCATTATTAATTTTAGAACCAGAATTATTTTCAAATTTTTTAAGTTCTGAATTTAAATAATGATATGAAGATTCTGTACTAATACAAACACTAGTGTCATCAGCATGTTGTATTGTCTTTACTGGTTTGTCATAATTAGGTAATATGTGTATTTATAGTAATCTTATATGCTAAAGGTTCTATTGCAAAGGCATAAAGGTACATTGACAATGGACAGCCTTGACGAACAGATCTTTTAATTAATATATTTTTGGTCAAGAAACCATTGATATTTATTTTCTAAGATATATTAGTACTTAGTATTTTAACCCAGTTAAGAAAAGTGTCAGGAAAATCAAATTTTTGTAAGACTTTTATTAAATAGTTGTGTTCAACACGATCAAAAGCTTTTTGTTGATCCAAAGAAACAATTGCACCAGGCTGGTTTTCATGATCGATATATTCAGTTATAGCTTTTAGATTAAGTGCATTATTGATAATAGAGCGAGAACCAGGACCACAACTTTGTAACGGATTTAATAATAAGTTTGCTTCATTTTTCAGGCGATTAGTTAAGATTTTTGTGAGTATTTTATAATCAATATTCAGTAAAGATATTGGACGCCAATTTTTTAGATCAGTATTAGATCCTTTATTTATATAAATTAATGTAATAATACCTATTTTCATAGTGTCTGTTAGTTCACCATTTAAATAAATATTGTTGTATAAATTTGCTAAAATTGGTTTCAAAATATGTATAAAGGCTTTATAAAATTCCGCTGTTATACCATCAATTCCTGGAGATTTATTATCGTTTAAATTTTTGATTGCAATTTCAACTTCTGTTTCTGTAATAAAATCTGAAATAGCATCTTTTTGTTCTTCATTCAAAGTGTTTGGTGTAAAATCACTTAGATAATTATCGATATTAATATCACTAATATTTTGAGAATTGTATAAGTCTTGATAAAAATTTTCAATTTTGCTAATAATTTCCTCTTTCTTTTCAGTATTATCAATTTTCCCTATATATTTGCTATTTCCTTTTCTAAACTCATTTTTTCTATTAATTTCTTTGCCTTGTGTATAAATAGTTTTTAAATTATCATTTTTAACTCTTATATTATTCCCATTATTTTTAAAATTTTGAATATTTTCGATGTTTTTGTTAATGTTTGCTATTAAAGTTATATCCTTGATTTCTTTTAGCATTTCCTGACTAATTTGGTATTCAAGTTTTCGTTGATCAGATCTAAATTTAGAATATTTTTGAGAAAATTTTGAAATTTTCTGTTTTTTCTCCTCCCAATCTAGAAGTGGGTTAGAATTATGATTAAATTTTAAAATAGAAATTATTTCCTCACGATAAAATTTATCTTCAAAATATGCATTATTAATAATCCAATAAGAATTACCCCACCGTTTAAGAGTATCTAAATCTATATTGAGTTCTGTGATCCTGTGATCTGAAATCCAATCTTTATGCTGAATATTTTTGATTTTAGTCAATATAAAGTTTGAAATATATATACGATCTAATCGACTCCACGATGTATTATTATTATGTTGAAAAGTATATTCTATTTTGTCTGAATGTATTGTTCGAAAAGTATCAGAAATACGAAACAGATTTGTATTAAATATTTTGGAAATTCGTTTATCATAAAAACTTAGTGAATTACTTCTGTCTTTTATATTAGGTACATAATTAAAATCCCCAAGTATAATATTAGTGTCTTTAAGATAAGAAGTTAAATACTGATTAAATTTAATAAAAAAATCTTCTTGGATCTGAGCATCTGCTGGTGCATAAACGTTAAAAATATTTATGGTATCTTCTGCTTTGATTTGAAGATGAATAAGGCGATTTTTAAAGCTGCTTTCTTGTATGTCAATATTTTTAATAGGAAAGTCGAGTATTTTATTTCTAACTAAAATAGCCACTCCATGATGTTGAAAGTTGGAGTTGATATAAATTATTCCCTTAGTATCCTTCTCTATCTGACTAAATAAGGGGTCAGTATGTACACACCTAACTTCTTGTATACAACATACATCTATGTTATTCTGCAAAATATAATTGATTAACTGTTTGCTGTGTTTTTTGATACTATTGACATTAACTGTAATAATTTTCATTACAAAAGATACACATAAATATTTTTAGCCTGAAAAGGAATGGTAATTAATCTGAAAAGGAAAATTATTATTAGTATATCTTTGGAAGGTATTTCTGGATCCATAGCACTGAAAATAATGATATATATTAACATGTGTTTTACACAGCAACATTGAAGTTTGAGCACTCAATAACG
Organism: Ctena decussata; assembly: GCA_963989385.1. Lineage (NCBI taxonomy): Eukaryota > Metazoa > Mollusca > Bivalvia > Lucinida > Lucinidae > Ctena > Ctena decussata. Next base: position 54,884,719 of record OZ022511.1, on the reverse strand, counting down.
ATGACAATTGAAAAAAGGTAGTAGGAAAATTGTAGTTGGATTTGGCGAGGCAATCCTCAGCGCAAATCAGGAATTGAAGGCAACTGTAGAGTCTATTTGTTTGAAGGTAAGCAACTGTAACTATAGAAAATGCAACGGTAAAAGGATACATTATAAGGCGATCAATGAAGTCCAAGTAAAAGCATCAGGGTGATCTATAGTCTTTAATATGTTTCATCATCATCAAGTGGGCTTTCACTCCATGCTACATCTTGAGCATCTTGGTAGAATTGGTCAGAGACCACCTGGGCCTCCTGTCCGTTTTGAAAGTCTGATAGTGAGCCATCAGAGGCACCTGTCTCTGATGACTCACTATCAGTCTCAAAAGGCTCTTTCTTCTTTGTTTGTTTTTTAACTTTTTGTTTCTTGGTTCCTGAAGGTTCAAGTTGTCGACCTCTTCTTTTCCTGTTCCTTCTCATAGACTTGGTTTCCCACATAGGGGCTGATTCTTCTGATTCTTCCATTTGTTGTGGTTGTTTTTGTACTACTTGTTCGGCTTTATTTAATATGGTGTCTTGTATAAGTTGATCCACTAATTGTTCTTGCTGATTTGTTTTGTTGTCCTTGTAAAATCTTTCTCGTTGTGTATCAAGTTCCTTCTTCTTTCTATTTATTCCATTTTTTACTATTTGACTCCAGCTACTAGTTGCGGCATTAACACTCTCCTTTGGCTGGTCATGATCTACAGGTGGTACAACTTTTGTTGGGCATTTGTCTCGATAATGTCCTTTTTCTTTGCAAACACCACAAATGGGTTCGCGATCCTGCCCTTCATGTTTAAGTTTTATGCGATTGCCTCTAATAAACATTGTGGTTGAAATTGGTTTATGGATTTTCTTGAAATTCACTGAACGCACACCATTGTATATAGAGGTACCTTTATATTGGTGGTTGTAGACCATGTGATCCTTCAATTCCCCGTGTAGCATAAGTTTCTGGAGTATATGTTGGTCTGATAGTTCATACGGGGCCTCAAATATTAAGGCTTTTATCAGTGGGGTCCGAATGAGATCTTTCATCTTTCTGGTGTCTGTTATAGATAATTCTTGTTGGTCAATTCTGATGTTCTGGTGTTTCAAGTAGGCTTCCATTTGCTCTCTATCGTCAACACTTTTACATGTAATTTCATGATGTTGGTCTGTATTGATTGTGAGTCTTTGGATGCACTCCACTTTGACAAGTAGGTCTAAATTCTTTAGATACGCAAACAGTTTATCCGTAGGTACTTGTTGTTGATACATGGTTTTTAAGGTTATTGTTTTTGACCTTTCCACTTCAATTTCTGTGAACATAGCATTTTGATAAGTTTGGGTTTGATTAAGGTTTAGTGGGTTTAGTGATTCCTCCACATTGGAGGAATCGTCAACGGTCTCCAGGGCATCAGCCATTGACCAAGGATTCTTTCACAACTGCAACGAATCAATGTTAGTTGATCAGCAACTGACGAACGAATGATTATTTTATTCACATAGTTATGAACAAATTTTATTCACAGAGTTATGAACAAATCCTCTATGGTCAGTCACTCAAAAACTAGATCAATACTACAATAAACTACTTGATAAAATTTAACATTTTTAAAATTGCAATGCAAAACAATTCGATGCATAGCAGAACAATCTACCAGTACACAGTATTTGTACATCTTCTTTCTAGAGGCATGTAGACATTAGCTGGTGTTTAATCTTTTAAAAGTAAATGGATTTTCTTACGGAATGTGGTAAGTAATGGTTTTGTGTGTAACACAAACATCAAGGCATAGGTAAAGGGAGGTAATGCAAATTTAAATTTCATACCAACATAAATCATACTGCAACAAGTGAACAAGGATTGTAGCCCTTTCAGACTTAAACTAAGTGAAATTTATCATAGTATAGTCCGTTTGCTCCCAAATACAAACAGCATCCCAAATATTTTCTCAAAATTGGTGAGAGGTAGAAGATTTTTGAATTGCTCGTTCTTAATATTCATCCTATACATAATTTTGTGAGGCTTTGCATATAAAAGTTTCTATACAAAAAAAGCCCTAAAGTATGTCATTTTCACCCCTTAATTACAAGGGAGTAAAAGTTGCATTAGAGCATGTGGCCAATGTACTCTATCTCCAGAACAAAATTTGCATAATTAATTGAAATTTTATTTTGAATCCACTTTTTCTACTTTTTGTTTTACCCATATATAATCAGATTTTAAAACATACACTTTTTACTTGCAAAATAATACAACAGTTTAATGTTATTTACAACATAGTATCACCTGACCAGTGATACCATGCCTTATGCATGGGGAAAGGTGAATACATGTTACTATTTCATTCATATACACCCTCACATGTAGTAAACAACAAGTTTACGCTATTGCCTATCAACAATATTTTGGCTGTTCTGACAAGCAAACGACGCCCTTCAGTGAAACTGCTCAGTTTTTGCATTACTGTTAATGGAAAATATTTTACAAAAGCATCCAAAAATTTTGATTTTTCGTATTCTACTATGTATAGTTATAGGAATAATTAGGACATTACAAAATCTGATGGAACTTTCATCGTTTTCAAGAAAATAAGCAAAACCCCGTTTGCACTTGGGAGCACCTTATTTATCTGGCTACAAGATACTTTTTTCTAACCATCAAAAACACCTTCAAATATGTATTAAATCAAATGATTTAATTCTGCTATGTTTTTTTTCCCTTCCAAAACAATCTCAAAAATCTAGATCCATCTTAAAACAGTAGGAATACTATATAATCTACATTTCATAAAATGATCGGTCTCCTATTTTTTTTAAATCTTCAGTTTTTTCTTTTAATATAAATCAAATGACTTAATCCCATTTTCATAGTTTTCGGCATAGAATCTTTATAAAAATATTCAAACGTCCTGCAATATAGGTGTTAACTGTTCTTGACAAATTTGATAAAATTTAGAAGTTAGACCATCTTCTTTTGGAGATTTATTTGAATTAAGATTTTTTATTGCCATTTGTATTTCATCTTTTATAAGGAATGTTGAGAGTAAATGTTGTAGATAATTTAATCTGTCTGGTAAAAATATTTTGCTATCTTATATATTTTGTGATGTGTACAAATTTTGATGAAATTTTCATGCTGCTTCTTCTCTACCTTCTGTAATACCTTAATACCTGTTGAAGTTTTTATTCTATTTATATTCTGCATATTCCCTTTTTTAATTTTGTCATTTGTTCTAAGTTTTCTTCCTATTTCATAATTTTCTTCAAGATTCAAATATTTTGAATGAATGAGGTAACCCTTATCTTTTAAATTTTGTTAATCAAGTTTTCAGTTTTATTTGCTGAATGTAATTATCTAAATAGGATTATCAAATAATAAATTTTAGGCAACTTCTCTATATATTTTCCTAATGGTAGATTGAAAGTGACCATGTTGTTGTGATGCCATTTTTATTTGAGATTTAATGAATTCCAATTTTTCAAGTGGATTGATTTTATTATGGTAATATTTTTTCTATTTTCTTTTTAATTATTTTCTTTAAATAATCTACTCCTAATAAATATGCATCATTTATTTACCAGTATTCATTGCCCCATTTAATTCTGATTCTGTTGAGTTCAATATCTGTCCTTATCATTTCATGATCTGAAATTACCCTCAACAAACATATTTGTAAAGATAGGTTTATTAATCTGAGAGAAAGTTTAAAATCTTACTCCACTATGGATATTTGTATCTTCAAATTTGAGCATAAATATGGTTTGGTAAGACCCCACCATATATGCGTAGTTTATTGAAAATATGCTTGTTATTTAGCTCATAAGCAGCTTCATGTATCATTACCCCAATAAGGTGTTGAACTTTAGCATCCTTGAGTTCACGAGTATCTAACTTGGAAAATGTTAAGCCCTAATAGGTTAATTTGATTTTCTTGAGTTTGTCTGCAAGCTCTGTCGCAAAGTCCTTAAAGGTGACTTTTAGGACAGTTTCCTAGTCATTTTTACTATAGTGCAGATGCGATAACTTGGCAATATTATTATTAAGTGTTTATTTTGATTTGGTGGCTGATTAGCTATATAGAAGTGTTCAGCTTATGCAACCCAAGGAAATAGAGGGAATAAACTTGATTAATTTTGTTTCATTTTTGTTCTCGCTGATATTCTTGAACTAGTAGCATTTCCTGGGTTTAAGGTTTCAGGTGTATTTAGATATATTACAGTGATCTCCCCAGACCATTAAGGCATGTCGCTTGCAACATGCCTTCCTCTTCAAATTACTTTGCAACATGCCTTAATTTTCAATGAAAATTCATTAAAGTGCTATTATTTTCATTTCTTTGCCAGTGAAATTGTTTTAAATGCATTAAGGATCATCAATAAATTGCTTGTAATGTAAATTTAGTCTAATTTTGACAAAATATTGCTATATTAAGGATTTTAAAAATTGATTTACAAGTCAAAATCTGATATTTGCGCTAAAAGTGACATGCCTTCTGAAATTTCTGTGGAGAACACTGATATTAGAAGTGCCAGTTTACTGTAATGTTTCATCATGACCATAAATCAATGAACTGCACAATATGGATAGTACAGGCACTATTGACATTAAAGATGTAAACAAAACAGTAGCTGCAACTATTACGCGACTGACCTATAATATCATTTATGCAATTAATATCAACAATTGCATCAGTTTGGTAAAACATGTAGTTATACCCTGGTTTGTCTGCAGGTAGGAGGAGATAATCCATGAGCTTCAGCTTGTGGATTATCTCCCGTACAGGCCGACAAACTATGGTATAACTATTTTATAACACCCTTGGCTTATCAGTGTAGACCTTGCTCATTGCAAAAAAACTTTGTGCTTAAGTTGGCGTTTATTGGCAAGGGTGGTATAATTGGAAGAACTTCAGGGGCCGTATTCATAAAGCCACTTAAGTCGTTGCTATGCAGTTGCTAAGGCTAAATATCTATAAAGGAGATTCCCTACAACTATGAAATTTGGTCTGGAGGAACAGTCTTTGTAAGACTGTTCCTCCAGAGCAAATTGCATAGTTGTAGGGAATCTCCTTCAAAGAAATTTAGCCTTAGCAACAGCCTAGCAACCACTTAAGTCGTTTTATGAATACGGCCCCAGAACCACATCCAGTGGTATCTGACCGCCTTTTCAGCCAAATGTGGCAGTGCAAGGGCTGTCAAGCACCACTGTCTGCAGTCTATAATTCTTTCTATCATTTGACTTTAATTCCTCTTGACTGAGGTTCTGAACTACAGGGGCCAGGTGGCTACTTAATTGCTGCTGTTTTCAGCCATAACTGAACGATAACTATTCTCAAAAGAGAATAAAAGAAGAAACCAGTGAAAAACCGCTTAATACAAAACCAAAATATTGTAAATTGAATCAATTCACAATTAACCCTACTGCACTCAGAACAGCCAAAACTCTATGGAGATAGAGTTTTGGCTGTTCTGAGTGCAATAGGGTTAATTAATCAAAAGCAAGAGAAGTAATCTGTACGCATACAAATTTGGACTCTGCCTGATAACAGCAATGTCCAAGCCTGCCAATCACAGATCTAATCACTGCTGCTACCAAACAGATAGACATGAACACTTTCAAAACAGAAAGTTCTAAGGTCCATAAAACTGATCAACCTTATTATTTTAAACACCGAAAAAAAGCACAAGACAACATTAACAATGTGCAAAATTTAAAAAAATAATTAGGGCCCCGCCAGACGAAGTCTGCGGAGGCCCTATAGTAATCACCTTGTCCATCCGTCTGTCTGTCTGTCTGTCCGTCCGTCCGTCTGTCCGTCCGTCATCATTTCGTGTCCGCTCAATAACTCTGAAACCGTTAGAGAAATTTTCACGAGACTTGGTACAAATGTAATGCATCATCAGACAATGTGCAGAGAACAAGAACCATAACTCTGCCTACCGTTAGTTGCTGTAGATACCGCGCACATTTCCGCATCAGAATCTTTATCCGAAATACCGGTGCGCGTTGTACATGAGAACAAAATTTCCAAGATTTTTTTCCCAAAGCCAAACATCGTTTTTACGGCCATTTTCGATGCGTGGCACAGCCGATGCTTTTCGCACATCGATAACAACTTGATCTTGACCGTATTTATTCAATTCTATCTCCAATATGCGTCAACTAGATTAAAATACGCCCCAAAACAGGCGAAACATGCATTTGTTGACATTTTTTAGCCGGAAACTGATCGAAGTAAAAATAGGTAGACTGGCATGCGGTATTTTTCCCAGACATAGAACAGAACAGAACAAATACCTACAAATATCGGACTCACAGTGTGTTTAAACTAAATACTGCAATGAAAAGAAAAATACTAACAGAATAAGATATCTGAATTAAAACTACGATGAAATAAATCTGTAAATGATTATGACTGTATCTAGCTTTGCAAGTATTAATTAAAATAACATATAAAAAAATACCATAAACAGAAATAAAATAATAAAAAAGATAACAAAATGTAAAAATGTGTTTGATTTTCGCTTTGATATGTTTTTTTTCTTTTTTCTTTTCAATCTAAGTTTGTTTGCAACAAAGATGAAATTACATTAACTATCGATAATTGGTGTGAAAACTTTGATGTTAGTACCGACCAAAGAGAACCAGTCATTGGAATTAAAAATGTCAATTAGGGTCAATTATCGAGGTGATAGCAACACAAAAGGATCCAATTAACTTAAGTGACAGTGAGAAGACTCAAGCTTTAAGTGAGAAGTGTCAAAGTTCTCAACGAGTGTTTATTCGTTGCTTACATTAACCTTGACCATTGTTGCTAATAGAGGACCAGCCGAATTCAACCTTGACTATTGTTACTAATAGAGGTCCAGCCGAATTCGCCTGAGTAAAAAAATATAAAACCCGTCTAAAGATGCGGACCAATCAGCGAATCGGTACTTTCCCATTTAGACAACATGGCGTCGGACGAGTTTTAGAAATGTCAGTCTGTAATTCAGAAGGCTGTATGCGCGTTATTCAGCAGAACTAGCTTTTTTCCAGCCCCAGAACGGCCGAAAAAGGGGTGCGCGTTGTACATGCTAGCGCGTTATCCACAAACAAATACGGTACATTTTTTACTGAATTATGCCCCTTTGTAATTTTGAGTACAGAAATCGTGTCCGCTCAATAACTCTGAAACCGTTAGAGATATTTTCACGAGACTTAGTACAAATGTAAAGCATCATCAGACGATGTGCAGAGAACAAGAACCATAACTCTGCCTACATTTTTTACTGAATTATGCCCCTTTGTAATTTTGAGTACAGAAATCATGTCCACTTCATAACTCTGAAACCGTTAGAGATATTTTCACGAGACTTGGCACAAATGTAAAGCATCACCAGACGATGTGCAGTGAACAAGAACCATAACTCTGTCTACAATATTTACTGAATTATGCCCCTTTGTAATTTTTAGTACAGAAATTGTGTCTGCTTCATAACTCTGAACCCGTTAAAGATATTTTCACGAGACTTGGTACAAATGTAAAGCATCATCAGTGAGCAGAGGATAAGAACTGAAACTTCATCTACATTTTTTACGGAATTATTCCCTTTTCTAGTTGACAGTTTGGAAAACATGTTCAACCTCTAACTTTAAAATTGTTGAAGATATTTTCACAAAACTTTGTACAAATATAAACATCATCGGACAATGTGTAGAGAAAAAGAACCATAACTACAACTTCATTTTTAACAGAGTTATAACCCTTTGTTATTTTAAGTACTTCATAGAGTTGTTGCCCATGTTTTAATCAATCGTGATTTGGTATTTTGCCCATATCTTGATGACACTACCAGAGGCTTAATTTCAAACAACATATTGAATATGAAGGAACAACATGATAACAGAAAGCTGGTATTGTTATTTCTGGTTGGGCACGTATGACTTAAATGTTGTCAACAGTTTCATAAAGGCGGGGCCCTATTAGTTACCATGTTTCTAGTTCATCCAAGCTATAACAAACATCTGTTCAGAATTCAAAGATAAGCGGGCAAACAGTGTAGATCCAGATGAAACAGTCATTATGAGCTGCTTCATCTGCATCTATGCTGTTGGCAAATTTAACTGTTTTTGTTTCTGGTTATGGATGGATGACTTGCAATTTTACGTTGATTTCAACAGTATTTCAGTCATATCAGGACAATGGGAGGGTGAATTGGAATGGAACCACGTTTACGGTTGGAAAGATTCTCGCCTCAAGTGGGCTTGAACCAGGTTTCTGGTGGTTAAAACTTTTTAAGCAAAAATAAATTTACACATATTTTTCCCCATATATTATAATAAAATCTTAGTCTAAGGGAAATTACCCAATCATTATTTCATAAACTTCCCAACAGTGCAATATATTAGCACACTATATTTTTCTCATTATGAAAATAATGTGACTTATGTATGAACACAGTTTTTACATCAAAAAGCACAAAATACTATTAAATATTAAAGCATCAACATACTAGAAGTAGTTGAAATTGCATACATCGTAGATCCGCATGAGGTGGCTTATAATACTAACTGTTGTGCTGTTAGTGGTTAAAAAAATGTCTCGACCATGGAGCTTGGCCCCACTTAGGACTGGGGTCTGGCTGCTGACTGACCCTTGCCCGCCTCAGTCACCTTGCTTGGACCAGCTCTCTGGTCTGGGTTTTACCCTTGGCCCCACCCACATCTGTGGTCTGACCACTGTTCCTCCCCACTCAGCCCCCTCCCCCTCTAGGATGTGGTTTGTTACTTTACCCAGTTTCACTGATCTAGGTGGTCAGTCTGTCTTTGCATTCTTGGATTTTCCCATTTTACCATTTTTGGACATGACCCCTCAGTCCTTGTCCCCAATGGTATTGGGCACTTTGTGGCTGGCCATATTCAAAAAAATAATATCGAAGATAAATAATATCGAAGGTATAAATGTGTTTTGTGTTTATTACCAACATTAAGTATATATATGGAAAAAGAATGTTACTATAAAACTTGCTATTTTTATGGTAACTTATGCTAACTACTGTGCAGTGAAAGAATTAAGTAATTGTGAGTATATTTCACAGAGCTTTAGTTGATACGTCAATATGTCTTACCTCAGTGACGTTCACACTCGAAGTTCACACTAGGTATGGAATGGAATGAGTGATTTTTGCAGGCTATATTCAAGTGTTGACTTACTTTTCTTTCTCTCAGAATGACACTAGGTTTTCTTATCAAATAATCTTATCTATAAATTTTCCACATTTTATGATAGTTGCTTGGACCCGTTCTTTTTTAGTTTATGAAAGGATTCTCATTTTCACATTATAGGTCAATGGTAACATTTGGCTTCCATAGCAATCAAATGAACAAACTCAAAGAATGGTTTTCAAAGGCTACAGCCAAATAACAAAACTGTTAAATCATTTGTATGAAATATTCAATAACTTTAGCTCATTCTCAATCAGTAATGACCATCTGTATAGATCATTTTAGTTACTTTCAAGTCAAATAAGGAATATATGGCATTAAATAGTGAAACAATACAAAAAAATGCTTAAAAATGTTTAAGTTTGAAATCACCAATCATACCACATTCACTTTATTATCATTTTCTATGACTATCATAGTTGTCTATCTAATAATAATTTAAATATGTATAACTGTAACATCCTAATAGTGTATTCCATTTTATAATGTTTTTACTTTGACTATTTTCATAAGCATTTTATTCACAAATTGTACAGTTATCACCCTTTAGTGCTCAATATCCTAACATCATTGGTGTCAAAGATGCATAAGCATAAATACCTATCAATCGTATCACGGTTTCAGTCTATAAATCTTTGATGCTTAGCTAAGAATAAATCCTGGTAAAAACTTCTTCCCCTATCCCCATTTTTACCTCTATTTCCAGGTTGCTATCATACATAAGATACCACTAATTTCAAGGCAAACAGGCATCATGGCAGATATAGAAAAATACATTCGATGTAATTATAGGTGTCAAACAACAGAATTTATTCCTGACATTGGACCAAAACAAGTTCCTAACGTCACTTATCCTTTTCTAAAAAATTCAAACAGTTTATCCCTTCCTGTATGCTGCTATTTTCTTGGTAATAAATCAACAAAGCACTTTGGTAAATAATGTAGACCCTGATCAGACTGCTCCTTGGGTCTGTACACTTTGACTTAGTAGATGTGTTATCAAATTGCTTGTTAAAAGTATCATCCTCTTATTGGTGTTGGATGAAAATAAAGAGCATGGTCTAAGGGAAATAACCCAAATAAATTTCATAAACTTAACATCAGTGGCTCTTTACAAGCGATATCTATTATTTGACCATTCTAGGCACTTTAGTATTTAGGATATAAAGCTATCAAGTGATGGTTCCCATTAAGACTAACTTACAAAGGAATGTAACGTGAATGAGCATTAAATGCTCATTTGCCTTATATTCTTTTGTAGTTTAGTCTTAGAATAATGATAATCACTGATAATGCAACGCCAGTCTATGAACCCCAAACATAGTTTATAAAGGGACAGGACACACTTAACAAAAGTTCTAATTGGTCACTTTAGCTATGCAGAAACTGGTTAATCCTGTCCTAGATGACAATCCTAATGCCAATTAATGTGGTACATGTTTGTGTGTTCCTTCTCACTGTTATCTTCAGATTTGTATTTTTATATTGTTGTAGAATTTAATTGTAGTTGCATTTTGTCATAAAGGACCTCGGGGAAGATTGGTATTACCAACTGTGTATTCCTCTTTAAATAAAGACATTATTATTATTATTATTATATTATTATACTCTGTAGATCATATTTTTGAATGATTGATTTGATGCTTAACACGTAAACAGCTGTGGTCATGTCGGGACGGTCAGTTAACCTAACCACACTATTCCTGGGCACCTCCTAAGGGGTTAACCAGTACTAAGTGCACATACTTTTGCCAGTAACTGACAACTGCCCTTCTTGAATCAAGGAGAAACGGAAGTATGTGGCCAGACTGGGTTTCCAACCCAGGACCTCTGACTTATGAGTCAGGTGCCCTACCGATTGCGCTACGCAGCCTGCCATATTTTTGAATGATTATGTATTCAAAGACCTCTACTGTTATACATGTATTAAAAATGATCCTTGCATTATCAAATGTTAAATGCAAGAGCTATCATATGGCCCCTTTATTGAAACCACATAATGTTATGAAAAGGCATGAAGTGTGAAATAACATGGTTCAGAAGTTCAGTTCAGAAGTTCATTAACACATGATTACATACACCAAACTACACGAATTTATGCCTGTTAATGGAAAAAAAAAGATTTTCTCTCTCTTTGCATTAGATGCAATGTCTTATGTTTTCAAAATCTTCTGAAACATCATAGTCTTCTGTAACATCATTTTGCAAATGCACAACTGATTAAACTACTAATAATGATGGTGTTGCATGTTAATTTGTTTTTCTTAATTTGGAGCCAGACCAAGATGCATGTAATTTGTATTTATAGGAAATTAGAAATTTTGTTAGTGTATATACAAGCAAGTTTTTTTTCAGTGTATATACAAACACACTGATCAGATTGTGTAGTCGCCTTCAACAAGGTACCTGACCTGCCCCACAGCAGACAGATGAACACTGTCCAGATCAAAATGAGGGTGCAGACCTCCAGACTGATCATGGATCTGCACATGGAAAAACACAAAATCCTAGGGCAACTTTCTTTGCAACCTGCTGTTTATAGCCTTACAGACCTTTTCAAAGGTCGCCAGGTCAATCTTCCCTTGGACCTTTGCACGGGGCAAGATCTCACCAACTAGGACATGCCTTCCCAAACTTAGCAACTTACAAACTCGATCCATGATCAGTTTGGAGATCACACTTGCTTGTTTTGGCCCGTATGATATAGTTAGGGCTCTAACTTTTGGACTAAGAGTTGAACTAACCACAACCAGCCCATAGTAGAAAGGCCCTATGCACTATCTCTTTGTCTTAATCATTTGTAAAGCCTCAGACATTTGAACTAAGTCAGAAGCATACCACACACTGTGATTATTGTCAGGCATAAACACAGATAAACACAGATAAAAACACACAAGATACTGTCTTGCACTGAGATAGTAAACAATTCACAGCCCACCATTGATTCCCGAAATGCTGAATAGTGTTTATTTGGCTATAAAAATTTTTTTCCTTCTCTAGAATGACCACATGTATCTAAATCAGTCATATGAAATTTTACTATGAGATTGGTTTCCCTTCTAAAACAATCCCAAAATTCTAGATCCATCGATGTAAGATGGGTCTAGACTTTGGGATTGTTTTGGAAGTGAAAAACCTACTATAACTTAAGAAATATGGTAAGCCCAGGGGACTGACTGACATCTCCACAGGGAAAAATCTCTCCCACAAAGATGTGCACTCCACCCCAGCATCCCTCCAACTAGACACAAGATCACAAATTGTCTAAACCCACAGGCTAGGGTTGGAAATGACAGTGATGCTATTTCCACCCAAGTGAAGGAACATAATTATGGGTGGGCTGGTAGGCAAGCAGCTCTAGCCAGACCCGCAGGATCCCTCTCCAGCACCATACCACCATAACCAAAGAACCTCACTGGACCTTACAGCTGTAGGTCAGACACACCACTTCTTTCTAGCCTTGCAACATAAGAAAACAGCATATCTCGCCAAAATGTCGGGTCATAAGACAACAAGTAGGAAGCATAGAGCATGACCAGTGAAAAAAAAACAAAAAAAACAGATTCACACCTGTAAGAGGATGGATGGATGTCTAATTATGGATGTTAATCCTGAAAAGGGTATACAGGGTCTGAACTGATAAATTAAACTTTTCTATGTACAAAACCAGTTTATTAAAGCAGGTCATAATGTTAAAACATTATATACAAAACAATAATTAGCGATTAAATTTTATAAAAATAGTATGGCTTCCTTTAAGTAATAATACAGTATTTTGTTAAAAAGTTTCTTGATGTTTTATAACATTATAATAATTTATACAGGTGTGGTTAAAATCAACACAGGATTGAAGATATTTGGTTGATAATATTTCATTGCAAGGAATACACAGTTGTTGAATATTGTTAATATAAATGAGCCGCCCAGTCTGATCAGAGTCTTGGCTGTGTGCATGAAGGTAGCTTAGAACCTAAGCTATTCTTTAAGTGCACTGCAAAGACTCTGATGAGACTGAGCGGACAGCAAGGCTGGTCTGAGTCTACATTGTTGCGGCTCAAATGTATGAGTGAGGCTGGAATGCCCTATTCAACATCCAGTTATTACAGTCTGCTTCTTTTCTATTTAAAATAAAATTCTGTTTGATTTAGAGTAGTTTATTATGTATCTGGTTATCATAATTTGACAGACATTTAAAATCTGTATCTATGTATACTGGATTTAAAACCTGTATGAGGTATTCTGAAAATAGCTTCAGATAAATTTAAAGCCATTTTCCCCTCTATATTGGCCAATTCATTTCTATAAATATTAACATGGCTAAGAATCCAACAAAACACCATTTCCTTATTTCAATATTCAAGAGGTTTTTTTTTTCATACATACTATGATAATAGAGAGAAGAGATTTATCATTCAATCAACACAGTCAAATATCTGACCTTCGATTTGTCATCCAATCAACACGTCAAATATCTGACCTTCAATTTGTCATCCAATCAAGACAGTCAAATATCTGACCTTCATTTAGGCAGGAAAATATTCTCGGTAAGGATGAATATCTCTCACTAAGTAATTAATTACTATATGAATGAGTTGGTGGTAAGGTAAAGACACAATCATTTGTGGAAGCTAAGACCATGCCAGCATCATGTGTAGTGCAATAGCTCTTTACAGGTGAGCTAAACATAAATGACTATTAAGATTAATGGGTATACTGCTGTTTTTTATAATTTAACTATGGAAGACAACTTTTATGACTTCCTGTTTGCTTCCCTGGATGAGGAAACCCTTCCAAAATGTGGTCTACTCTTTAAGGACAGAATATGCTCCTACAGGAGCAAATTCTTTAAGAATTGACCCAAATTCAGAAGGGATGCAAAAATGAAAATTGCAGAGTTGCTGCCCCTGAAGGTGTACCCATTCACCTTAACGATAACTGAACAAATATTGGAACTTAACTCTATTACTAACTTGGATTTTCTAATTATGAAAATTAATGTAGCTTTGAATAGGAAATGTAGGTACTACTTGAATAAATGAGTGAATTCCTGTAAAAGAGATGTTGGCTGCAATTTGGAAATACCTACCTACAATATGCACAAATCATTTCAGAAGTTTTCGCATTCTAAGGTGTGTGCCAAATAGGCTATATGATGAATCTCCATACAACCTGTGTAACATCCTCCTCAGAACCCCAAATTCTTAACAACTCTGAAGTGATCTCTCTTCATTTTAACTTCAAGGTATTTCCATTTGATATTGCAGGCACAGTCTGAGTTTCAAGAATTTACTCATGCCCAACTAATTCCAAAATTTCATATCTAAAGGTACATTTCATATTTAGAAAGTAATTGTGCTAAAATTGTAACTAATTGATTTTATCATCTGGCTAAGCATTGGAATGACAAAAAGTGCAGACCATGGTCTAAAATGTGTGAACAAGGGCTTCTGTCTCAGTACTTCCAGTGAATGGGTACATGTTCAGGGGCATCAACTCTGCAACTTTTATTTTTGCCTCCCATTTTCAATGAGGGTCAACTCTTAAAGGAAAAATTTGCTCCCCTGGAGCAAATTCTTTCCTTTAAGAGTAGACCTATATTTTAAAGGGTTTAATTGCCCAGGGAATCAAACAGGAAGTCACAAAAGTTGTCTCCCTTTGAAAAAATGTTGGAACAACATGGTGTTGTACCCATACACCTTAAGTTTATTACAGTTATTCAAGCAATCTATGAAATATTACCATATCAGTATTATTACAGTACTGGTATTATGTCTTGGAAGAAATAAATCATGGTCTAAGGGAAACAACTCTTTTAAAAATTTCATAACTTCTCAAAAGTTAACATTTTAGCACTCAGCACTTCTGGTTAAAACAACCATAAAATTTAATAGAGAAACATAAAAACAAGAACTACCCATGTATAGCATAGTGCCTTTCCAATTACATAATAAAATTTTAACACAAAGTGGGCCGACCAATGCGGATTCCGATGCCACAGTGAATGCAATAGCTCTTCCTGTGCTTTTGTACAGGCAAGCCACAAATTGGTATCATAAAAGGACAAAACAATCTAACTATAAATACTAAGATCTGTCTGTATACAAGATAGCTGGATAGCTGGCCTGACAGTGCCTTGCCCATCACATAAAAAACCTTAGCCAAAAGTTCAGTGCAGACACAGACATGGATACCTGAGTGACAATAATAGCTCTTCTGTACTTTTGTACAGACCTGCTTAAAACATGTACATGTGCTTTCAGTCTGACTAACATCTGAACCATTCTAGCTCTGTAAAGCAGTTCCCCTGTCCAGAGGTCCAGATTAGTGTTGGGTTTTAGCATATTTATGAGATATTCTGTTCATACTCCATACAATCATATGTTGTGACCCTTCATAGTTACTGCCTTGGTTAGGCAATTATAATGAGGAGTCACAACTTATTTTTTCATTGAGAGAAATGGAAAACAAAAAATATATATATCCCAGAATTATTTGTAAGTGAATGGATACACTTTCAGGGGAAGCAACTCAGTCATTTACATTGTTGCCTTCCTTCTCTATTGGTGTCAACTCTTAAAGGAAAAAATTTGCTCCCCTTGGAGCAAATTCTTTCCTTTAAGAGTAGACCCTAATTCAAAAGAGCTTCATTGCCCATGTAAGCAAATTAGAAAACAGGAAGTCACAAGAATTGTGCCCCCTGTGTAAACATGGCAGAAACATAAGAAACTATACCAATACACCTTACAACCCAACCCTATCTGGACATCTGGGTACAATGTTCAAAGCATCTCCAGCTTAACAATGTTGTCAGTCAAGGATTCATTAAATCTTACAGTACTCACAAAATCAATCATGGTATCATTTTTTTGATGAAAACTTGTGAGGAGTTTTTGCACTGCAAAAGCTCCTCACATTTTTTCAGCAAAAAATGCCATTGTTTTTACATATATTTCGTTTTACCATGGTCTAAGGGAAATAACTCTAATAGAAATTTAACATTTCACTGACTAACAACATTGTCAGTTTTCAACAACTGGGTCCTGTTTTCTGTAGCTCAGTGCTGTTTCAGCTGCATTGGGCATCTGTAGCTACGTCACTCTACACTGTCTGAACTCAAACTTAAAATTTTCGGCTGAAGAAATCTTTCTTGACCAGTGGACATCTGTATCCTGGTAACTCTACACCATCAGAACTCAGACATAAAATCTTCTAACAAAGTTAGGCTGAAGAAATCTTACTTGACATAGCTCTTGTTCAGTTCTGAATGACTGAAATATAAATCATTGACATTTCATACTGAAATCTCCAAACGGAAAATAGTTGAATTTGCAAACAGCATAGATCCAGATGAGGTGCCTCAATATCACCTGCCTCATCTGTATCTACACTGTTTGTCCTCTAGTCTTTAAACACTCAATATGATATAGCTCTGATGAAACATTTTTTGAAATCTTTGCAGATGTAAATTTTGTCTCCTGCTTTTTTTAGCATTTTATATACAGTAGAACACAAAAGAAGCTCTGAAAAACTGTTATACAGAAATAGATCTATTGTCAAACTGTTGTCATTGTTTAACCCTTACAGTGGCTAAAAGCACACAACAAAATTTATGTCTAAAAATTTCAAAAAATGCTTCATCCAAGCTATATCGAATTGAGAATTCAAACACTAGGAGGTAAACATTGTAGATCCAGATGAGGCAGCTCATTATGAGCTGCCTCATCTGGATCTATGCTGTTTGCAAACTCAACCATTTTCATATTTGGTCCTTTAAGTGTTGATAAGATATTGATCAGCTCCAACAGTAAATTTTTCAGTAATAATTCAACTATTGTCACTCAGTTGTATGAGACATCAAATGAAAATACAGCACAGGTCATATATGTACTTTTTGTATATTTACTTACAGCTGGCCGACAAACAGTGAATTATTACTCAAAAATTCACTGCTTGAGCCGATCTATTTCAATCTAATATTACAAAATGTTGAAAAAATATTCTTATTTTTCTTTTCAGATTCTGGCCATTTTACCTCTGTGTTCATGATCTCTCAGATGTTCTTCAGTATACCTTCAGATGGTTTTCCAAAAGAGATGTTTCACCAGTCAAGGAATATCATGAAAATCTTCTGTGATTGCCAGTGACACAAATGATTAACTCACAGTGATTTATTGCATAATAAAACATGAAAGTTTTCATTTGCTTTCATAGACATTTTTTGCTTGATAAATCTTGATGTCAACATCAAAGTTATCAGTTGTATAATTTGTCCAACATTGTCTGGTTGAACTAAACATGCCCTAGACCAGACTGTACATGTGCACAGGCTAATCTGGGCAAGTGCAGCTATGTTTTCATTTGCTTTCCTAGATGGCAAAACCCTTCCAAAGAGAAGTCTACTATTAAAGACAAGAATTTGCTCCTCACTTTAAAAGTTGACCCCAAATTTAAAAATAGCAAGAGCAGTTTTCCCTTTAAGTAAAAATTCATCTTAAAACAGGTTGTTTTCAGCACACCAATTAAATCACTGAGTATTCCACTCTAAGAGTTCTCTTGTAACAAATTTAATCAGATTTGTTCACTTCTTTCTGATTTCTTCACCAGTACATCTAATAAAAGTAAAAAGTATGCAAAGACCAGGAACTGAAACAATCAAAATCCAAATCCAGCCCTCAAACCATAGTTGGAAACAACTAAGATTACAAATAATCAAGATACAGAGAACATATGGTCAACCGAGTGAGCAGCTTGTTCCCATAAATTTCTAAGTATTGGGAGAAGTAGGTCTAAGCAAATAGTGCAGGCCCACATTAGTCTGCAACAAAGTCTCCAGTGTTTGCCATTCCATCTGCATCTTTTGGATGCACCATTGCATTGTAAATTCACCAAACTGTTTGGTGTCCCAATGGCTATAATTTTTTAGCTGTGAGACCTCATATGTATCACTTTCCTTAGAAGTACACTTTGTAGGTGGTGGAGATGACGAACGAAAATTCTGATATTTGTTTTTTTTTCTGGGGTAAAATTTCTTTCACCAAATGAGCATCAAACGCAGTGTTTTTGCTACAAGTAAAATATATCATTTTTTGTGTTACAAGTAAAATGAAATATGATCTATATATTGAATTTTCAGTTTCTTTTATGTTTATGTTTAATTAGGC
The DNA here is from genome assembly GCA_963989385.1 of Ctena decussata. Taxonomy (NCBI): domain Eukaryota; kingdom Metazoa; phylum Mollusca; class Bivalvia; order Lucinida; family Lucinidae; genus Ctena; species Ctena decussata. Next base: position 54,866,342 of record OZ022511.1, on the reverse strand, counting down.
TTTTCCAAGTTGCCATTTTTGCATTAAAATTAAACTTTTTCCAACCCATTTTGCACAAATTTTGTGTTGTGTAGCCTGTTTAGTGAGTATAATATTTTAAAATATAATGTCATAATTTCATAAAAGGCATACTATGCAAGTTGGTGCAAAAACTGAAAGAAATCAGAAAAGAAAAATGTTGCTAGAAAATGCAGTCAGTCTGATGTCATGTGCACACACAATGTTCTACATGTGTCAGTGTATTTAGTGAGGATATCAGTGATTTGATTGGAGTGCTGAGATAATCTATATTTAGGTGAATGCGTACACTTTCAGGGAAAGCAACTCTGCCATTTTTAAATTTGTCTCTTTTCAGTGAGGGTCAATTTCACTATTGCAGCATGTTAACAGCCATTATATCTGACAATCATCCTAAATTTCAATCAGTTTGGAAAGAATTCAAAGTGAGAATTTTACATATGTTTGTTTTGGAAAACTATGAAAATCCAGAAATTGTATTTTTATTATTAAATTGTTTAACATAATGATTTGAATTTTGCTGAGAAATCTAAAGGAGCTCAGTAGGTTAATTTCTGGCCTGCTAATCTAGTGGCTCCAGGTTTGAGTCCCACTGAAGCAGAAATCTCTTTATACACAGTTCCATTGCACACAGCCTGTCATCATATCCTCACACTATCCTGATATGACTGGAATATGGTTGAAAAGGAAGTAAAATTACAAGTCATCCCTCCATCTAACTGATCATCACCATTACTCTCTTCAGGCCTTGGCATGGCAGGACTGAGGTCGTTGAAATCTGGGCTCATAAACTGTCATCTGCTAGTCTACAAAAGAGAACAACAGTCTCACTTAAACTGAACTTTTTTCTCACCACAGCTCCCTAAAATTCAAGTTTCTGTAACCTTATCTGTATTTTCTTGCTTATAGCTGAAGCCGATTTTTTGATGGCCCAGGAAAGCAAACAGAAAGTCACAAAAAATATTTCCATTTGAATAAAAAAAACAAAATATGGTGGAAAAAAAATATGGGGTGTTACAAAACACCTCAAAGAAAGAAATTAGCGGGTATAGATCGAAGTTTATTATGTGGCGTTATTGAATGTGGGCCTAGTCCATTTTTACTATGTTTTAGGTGTTTCAGGTATAATAATGCAAAACTGATAATTATTTAAGTTTTAGCATGCATAAAATATACAGTAATCGTTCACTGGCGCAGTGGATACAGCACTAGACTATTGATACTTTTGACTCATGTGGACATAGGTTCGAGTCCCATTCTATCTATCTTTTTTTTTTTTTTTGCTACTCAACTGTGTATGTTAAAGGTAGGTTCCTGTACTTTGGAATGCATCATAATATTGATGATCTTTCATCCAAGTTGTTGGAAAACACCTATAAAATGGAATGAATAAGTTTCACTAAAAAGTGTAAATCAAAACAATATTAGAAAAGTTGTTTTGCAAGGGATTTCCTAACTCTGCTTCGCACACCAGTTAGCGCTATTTTTAGTTCGCGCCAAAAATAGATAACGCAGCTGACGTCATGCTTCATTGCATTTTGGGATAGTTTTAACCCATACGCCATGCCAGGACCTCTAGGAGAGCTCACGGCAAGGGAAAATTGACCTTTGGAGAATGAATGGCATCAGAAATCGCGCACTTATAGACATAATAAACATAGTTATTTTTAAAACTGGAATTCCATCGAAAGAAAATAAACCAAAAGGGAAAACGACTATTTTCTTCAACATCTTACGAGTTTCTCAGTAGCAACAAATTCAGAAAAATAAGAGAATTCAATACTGCTCAGAAAAAGACGAAATTATTTTGTGGACATAACTGTTATTGCTAGTCCAGGAACCTACATTTAATGAGTTATCTTTTATAAGTTTAATTATTTTACGTTTTATGAAAAAAATCAGAATAGGCTAGTCAGTGCGCAGGCTGATCAGCGTTCACTGTTCGTATATGTCGCCGGGCCGCGTAGCGCAATCGGTAGGGCACCTGACTCATAAGTCAGAGGTCCTGGGTTCGGAACCCGGTCTGGCCACATACTTTCGTTTCTCCTTCCGCTGATTCAAGAAGGGCAGTTGTCAGTTACTGTCGACAGTATGTGCACTTAGTACTGGTTAACCGCTTAGGAGGTCTAAGCCTGCCCAGGAATAGTGTGGTTAGGTTAAATGACCGTCCCGACATAACCATAGTTGTTGACAGTGGACGTTAAAGGTAGGTTCCTGGACTAGCAATAACAGTTATGTCCACAAAATAATTTCGTCTTTTTCTGAGCAGTATTGAATTCTCTTATTTTTCTGAATTTGTTGCTACTGAGAAACTCGTAAGATGTTGAAGAAAATAGTCGTATTCCCTTTTGGTTTATTTTCTTTCGATGGAATTCCAGTTTTAAAAATAACTATGTTTATTATGTCTATAAGTGCGCGATTTCTGATGCCATTCATTCTCCAAAGGTCAATTTTCCCTTGCCGTGAGCTCTCCTAGAGGTCCTGGCATGGCGTATGGGTTAAAACTATCCCAAAATGCAATGAAGCATGACGTCAGCTGCGTTATCTATTTTTGGCGCGAACTAAAAATAGCGCTAACTGGTGTGCGAAGCAGAGTTAGGAAATCCCTTGCAAAACAACTTTTCTAATATTGTTTTGATTTACACTTTTTAGTGAAACTTATTCATTCCATTTTATAGGTGTTTTCCAACAACTTGGATGAAAGATCATCAATATTATGATGCATTCCAAAGTACAGGAACCTACCTTTAAGCATCAAATCAATCAATCAATCAATCAATCGTATGTCATAATGTAGCCTACCATCTTCGCGACGCCACTCAATTACGCGAAGAATATATATCATCGAAACCTTCAGAACATTTTGTACGGCTGATAATTTTGTGACGTCTTTCTAATAACAGCAAGTAAAAGTTCGAAATGTTCATTTGGAAACTTTCCTATATAATACTCATTTAATAGTCACTAAAATTTGCACGAAGAAATCAAGACATTTGTGAATAACCATTATCATATTAGTTGCAAAAAAAAAAAAAAAAAATAATAATGGTGAGACTCGAACCCATCACGATACTATTGAAACCTATTAACTGCTGTGCTGTATTCTTGCCGCCACTGCTTGTATAGTGACAATATAAGTAGACAAACGTGACTAACTTTACCTTTGGACGAGTCCATATACCTGTTTCGCCTTTGTGTGTTTATGTTATTGTTTGTTGAGCGTCCAAAATACCGTCGGCGATCTATAACAAATTAAACCTTATGATTTGCTTGAATACATGGTCTAAGGGAGATAATCTATTAAAATGGGCTATACAACAACACCTTCCAGCTTTGTTGTGTTAAACTGGGGCCACAAACTCCAAACTATTATAAACTTATTACTTACAATGAGATATTCAATAATAATATGACAATGTCATAAATATTTCTGAGTGTGTTAAGACAAAAACTCAAAGTTGTCATACAGTGATCGTAATAAAGCTATCTTAACTTTCAACTTCAGAAAACAGTTGCCAGCATTACCTAACTTTGGTTTTCTGTAAAATGTGTCGATTAAACAAGTTTCCCTCAATGAAAATGTGATTTCGAATTGCATTTGCTTTAATGATACTGCTTTGATAATGTTAAATTTCATGTATCAGAGCAAAAAGACGAATTTCAGCAATACTTATTGAAACAGCAACATACACGATTAAAAATTGATATTTAAAAGTGTTAGAATACTGCTCACTAGTATACCCCTATTTTTTCACAGTGGAGTATAATTGTAAATATTTTCTCAATGCTTGAGAAATGTAGGAATGTTATCTGACATGTATTTTGTAAATTGCATTGTCTTGCCTCTCTGCACATTGCTACAAAGCAGAGCTAAACATGAAAACTTAATGCAAATTTTATGATGCCGGCAACATCAGAAAAGTAATACCTATGTATTGTTACTGCTAGTCACAGGTAAAAGAACAACCCATAGTGTCCATGACTTGTTTCTGAAGCTCTTATACAAACACCCATTCTCTGCCCTGTACTACATTTAAAGTGAGTCAGTTCAATACTTATACCATAGTTCCATCCTTCTGCAGTCAATAATGTTCATGTCTACATTCAACGATGGCAGGTACCAGCAGCAACACCAAAAGTGGCGAAAAAGAAGGCAGTTTCAATACCAAAGAAGCCAGCTACTCACAGGAAGAACCCAGAAGAAATCCAGCCCCTGCTAGAAGCCTGGAAAAAATCAAGGTTTGGTTTTTTAACAAAATTGCTGAATGACAAACAGACCAAGTGGTTCAAGGTTTGAGGTTATAAAACTTGAGAATAATCTCAAACTCAAAATAAAGCACACTGATTGGCTGCTTCCAAGCAGCCAATCTGTGTGCTTTGAGTTTCAGAATGTACTCCAGTTTTATTGGCTTGCGATGACGGTCGCAAGCCAGTATTCATGCTGTTTAGTGATACCGAGTTATTTTTGGAAGAAACAATACGTCACGCATAGTCGGAAAATACCAATAGAGTTTGTACTGCAACGACTCCTTCTAAACCTTTTTTAGGGACGTAAACCATATAGATCAGAAAGCTCGTTCCGGTTTGAGACTGCCTTTCTTCATGATTTTCTCCACAAACACGAAAATTTCTTTTTAACAACAAACAAAGAACTCGTACGATTTGTCTATTTTTATCCACACCCGATTTACCTCATCTGCTAAAAATAACAGACGGAAAGTGCATGTACTTTGTTTTGATATTTCCGTTAAAAAGCACGTTTTTCTTTCACAAGTGCCTTGAACTTGGCCACATATCTTTTGCTTTTTATAAACTGATTGCATAAATATAAAACTCTGAATTTAATACAAACTATTTGGCTTTGCATCCTAAGAAATAAACCAAAATATGTGTAAGATACAGTGTTTATATATATAGCTTAGCTTACAAGCACTAGCTAGGATAAGTGGCATCAGGTATAACTACTATATAGCCTGTTAGTCCATGTTCCACAATCTGAAACAACAGCCATCTGAAGCAACATATAAACGTTCATTCTTAAAGAAAAGATGCCGTTTAAGCCTGAACAAATTAGACTCAGATCAGACTGCTTCTCCACTGCAAACAGTGTATACTCAGATCAGACTGCTCCTAAAGCAGTCTGAACAGAGTCTGCACTATTTACCACATGTTTTAAAGATATTCTCTGGCATTTCAAAGGAATTAGTTCAAGTTTTAAAGAAAATAATTATTAAAGTTAAGGCATCCGAATAGACAGTAATAAGTATGTCACACACAGATATCCTTATACAAGATTAAAATAATGTACAGGTCTAGTACTTAGCAGAGAACAACTGACTCATCTCTCAATCCCTAACTCTTAAAGTATCAAAAAATCAAACAAAAATTACATATGCAAATTTTCGAAAAATATTTTGTCTAAGTATATCATACTGAAAATTCAAAGACTTCGAGGCAAACAGCATAGATCCAGAGGAGGTGACTCATTACGAGCCACCTCATCTGGATCTACACTGTTTGCGAATTCATCTACAGAGAGCCAGATAAGCTTCGTATTTGCGTAAAATACGGACCAAAAAAGACAAAATAAGAAGTGTCTTGAAATTTCAATCGTACCAAATACGGTAGTCATTTCTCAGCTTACGAAAGTAGCTCAAATGTGCTGCGTATTTACGCTATAGCATGTGCGGTCAACCGTTTTTCAACAGCCAGAATGTTACCTATTTTTAGCATTTACTAATCATTGCTTCAGTGCATGCGCTGTCTGAGCATGCGCAGTCAACCTTTTTCCGAAAACAGAAAGCACATGGTACCTATTTTCAGCATTCTCTTTTCGGCTTTTACTGGTCGTTTTTATGAATAGACCGGGAACAAGCATGAGTATTGGAATTTACCGAGCGTTAGCCAATCGCTAAATTGCACATGATCTTTCCGGTCCATTGCGTAGGTACTTTCATTTTCGTTGAACAAACATGTTGCAAAAAACGTCTCTGTTACTTGACTGAACAGTCAATAAATGGCCCTACCTGGTTGTGCAAAGCTGGAAAACTTTGGCTTCGGCAAAACACTGTCAGGGTCGGTAACGGGTCGTTTCGGCCCAATTCCCTTTCGGCCACGGGTCATTTCGGCCTTATTCCCGTTCGGCCTGGGTCCAGAGTCCAGAGTTTTAAGCAAGAACCCTGGACAAGAACAAGTAGACTGACATTTTGGGAGACCAGTTGTGCGTTAAAAAGATACTGAACAACCACTAGATATCAGGAGTACCGATACTGAAAGGACTCATCAGGATACTGAAAAGGTTAAAATTCTGTTTGGTAAATACTGAAACCACTGTAAAAATTATCTGGAGCTCTGCATCTATTTCTATTTTTGACACTTAAAGTGTTAATATCAATATTTATTGTCCTCTTATACAGTGATATATGGCATAACATACACTTTGTACAACCACACCTTAGATCACACCAACCTACAATGCATAATGCAACATCCCCATCCATGAAAACTGTATTACATGTGAAACAAATTTCCATCCTTAAAAATTGCTTGTAAAATAAAGAGGATCTTAAATAAATGGTCAATTGATATGAAAAGATAGAAGTCTTTGAACTTTCAATATGATATAGATTTCTATGAAACTCATTGAATTTTGTTCATTATTTTCATATTAAATGTTTAATTGGTTGAAGTCCTTTATATAACATTTTCCAGTATGCCGTTTAAAGTAACCTTGAAATTATGATAGAGTTTTCTATAAATTCAGTATGGTGTATTTTTTACCATGAGAAATAACTGTTGTGACTTCCTATTTGCTTTCCTAAATGACAAAGCCCTTCCAAAATTTGTTCCTAGCTCCTGGAGGAGCAAATTCTTTCCTTTAACAGTTGACCCCCATTGAAAAAGGAGGCAAAATTGAAATGATAGAGTTGCTTCCCCTGAAAGTTTATCCATTCACTTTAAGCTTCTCTGGTTTCAAAATTTTCATGCTGAGTTCTGGTCCATCTAACTTTGAAACATTGTGTGTTAAAAGTTCACTTGCTTGGTGTAAGGGAGATAATCCACACAGAGGAACTGTTACCTGGCAACTTACCATGGTTGTTCTTTGACCAGCCTTGAGTTTTTCTGTCTGAAGCCTCTGCCTGTTAAAGGGAGGTAAGTGACATAACTGAACTACTTTGATGCATCCTATGCCTTTTTTCATAAAAGGAGACAACTGTCATCTGAAGCAGAAAACAAACATTTAGGTCCAACTTCACGTCGCTTTAGAATCTCGAATAATCTCTAACAAGATTTATCTTTGGGATAATTCAGATGGTGATTTAAATGTGATGTGAAATTGACACTTCTTGAAATAAGACACTGTAAAAATCATAAGTACTGGGACAGACTCCCATGAGCAAATGATACAGACCATGATAAGACACCTTCTAGCGGACCAGTCTGACAGGCATCTGCAGTGTTTGCCAACAGTGTTATATGACATGTCCTGATAAGACAAACAAAATGAGCCACGACACGACAAAACCAACAAAGCGACATGTGTGTCAGCAAAGACTCACATCCTGGGCATCAGCCCAGTCTTATCAGAGTCACCACTGTGTGCTTAGGATCTAATCTACATCCATGCTGACAGGAAAAACTCTAATAAGACTGGGCCCCAGGCTTATCTGAGTGTTCGCTGGGCACACATGCCACTTTGTTGGTTTTGTCACGTCACTGTTCAAATATTCAAACATGAACAAGTGAATTACTGAAATGGATGTCCAAACATATTAGAAGCTTATTGGTGAACAAGCAAATTGGATGAATTTATATCCCTACCAAAGAGGCTCTGAATTTTTCAAGTTCCATAAAACTTTTGTTCATTGTTATTTAATTTTTGAATAAAGTATTAGCGATGCCATTCTGATAAACCTGCATGTGTACGCACCACCAAACTAGTGATACATATTTGTATTAAGTTTAATGTTCAACCATTTGTAGATATTAAACTTAAGACTAATTTGTGGATTTTAAATCAATTCAAGGACAATAACTCATGCATGAGACAATTTAGAAAAAAAACTTGCTCTGCACCACTGCACTATAGAGATACATATTTGTATAAACTTTCATGGAAATCTGTTCATTGTTTACTTAGTTACTGCTCAATTTGTGGATTTTAAATCAACGGCAATAACTTATACATTACTGATGCCAATTCAAGGAAACTTGATAAACACTATTGCATTATAGTCATAAATATTCAGCTTAAGTTTCATGATCTTATGTTCACTGGTTGCTTCGTTAAAGTTCAGATTGTTGATTTTAAATCAGTTCAAAGAGAACAAAATTTGACCTTCACCAGTGTGTAATACATACCTTTAACAAGTTCAATGGTAACTTACCTATGGGTCCATATGGGTGGAAAGATGGACAGATGGTACATGGACACTGAGAAAACTTTCCTACCATCTCCAGCAGGAGAATATAATTAAAGCACACACATGTACCATATTCTTATAGTATACAACAATTACATACCCTCTGATTTTCCTTAAATGAACCTATTTTGGAGAAACAGTGTTCAAACTTCCATGAACAACAGTCGGTAACGCATTGCCGTTGGTACGCAACCTCACAAGTAAACAAAGGACGCCATTGGTTGTAACATTCTATTTGATGTCACGTCATTTAAAGTAAGCATCTTATCTGTTGGTTAGTGACAGCATTTTCGTTGTATATTTTACAAATGTTGCTCTTATAAATCGAAAATGATGATCAAAATAATTTTAAAATTAAATGTAATTATAAGAGACAAATTAATTTTTCCGAAGTTTATGAAAGTATGAACACAAAGGGTCATGTGCAAAGTTAATGTGCACGCCTTAGGACGTCACTTACTTTGCACGACCCACTGTGTTCATACTTTCATGAACTTTGGAAAAATGATATTTATTTCTTAAATAAAACTATTGTGCAGATCATGTACTGAGCCTACATCCTTTCCATCAAGGATAAATGACTCAAATTGTCACTTTTTTTTTTCGGCTACACATACTGTGTGTGCTAAAACTGTCCATATTCTGGCTATCTGACACCGATAATGACAATTTCTTGATATGCCATCAACAAACTGTCATTATCTGAATCTCTATAACTGCCACATGATTACCGGTATCTATGTTCCTGCTTCAAAAGTGTGAGATGTGGAAACCAGTGAAATGAGGTTAATTATGTATTCAACGAATGATTAGTTAAATATGTTCAAGTTTTTATTTATTCACATTTAAAATAATTGAAAGGCCTATACACAGAACTCCAGATAAGAAGGGGTCACAGGGATAATTTCCTTATTTCTCAATGAAAACGTATTGTGACCCTCATTAGAACCGTTTTGGTGAGACTGTTCTAATGAGGGTCACAATATGTTTTCTTTGAGAAATAAGGAAAATTATCCTAGAATTATCCCTGTCACCCCTTCTTATCTGGAGCTCTTTACAGGTTATGCGTATAGTAACCTGATCTCATCCTGTGTATTGCATCTAGTGAATGTTCCCAGACTTCCAGATCACACCTGACACAAGCATCTCATCATGTGATCCAATGATCTGAGCACATTGACCACATGTTATACAGAGGATAAGATTAAGTGAATGTGGCAATAATGGGTATATTTTTTTTGCTATAAATTCTACATACAGTCCACTCTCAATATCTCAAACACTGATATTTCAAAGTATCAAAAGATATAGTTTGGACACTTTTCCTATTTTTATTTACCTTTAACTCCTGTAATCTCTAACTACTGATATTTCAAAGTAAATTTTCTGGGACCAGAAAATTTTCTTTGAGATATCAGTAGTTTGGAATGAACTTCAACTTTCAGATACCGTGAGTTGACTGTATTTATGGGAACACCTTCATGTTTTCCTGCCATTTTTTTCCAAAGGAGAATAACTTTTGTATCTTCCTGCTTGCTTCCCTTGAGGCCAAAGTTCTTCCAAAAGGGGGTCAAATCTTGCAGGAAAGGCTTTGTTCCTGTAGGAGCAAATTCCTTCCTTTAAGAGCACACCCCCATGGAGAAGGCAAACAGAAATGAAAATGTCAGAGTTGCTTCCCTGGCCTTTGACTAATGAGCATCAATAAGGAGTTTACAGATTGATAAACCAGAAAAAGGTTTAGGTTTCCTTTTTGAAATTTTGCTGTCTGTTTATTGTGCTTTAAGGGTAAGAATTTTGCTTTTAGATGTCAGAAAAACAGATTTTACTTCTATCAGTCTTCCAATCACTTTTGTGTTATATGTAGGAAAAGCATGCATTACCTCATTATTCCGAATGAACCTGTTCAGGGCGAAAATTTTATAGTCTAGTTGATCTTAACTTCCCTTCACACACATGAATCTTGCAAACATAAAATCTTGCCTTCCCACAGTACTGGTGGCAGCCAGGTCTGTGGAAATCCATTTATCTGTGATGAACCTAAAGTATATATTCTAAAAATTGTGACACCTAAAATAATTTATCATAACTGTTGGTCCTAAGAATGGAACGGCTTGGATTTACAATGCTGTTATGTGTCCAAAAGATGCAGATGGAAAGGCAACCAGTGTAGACCCTGATCAGACTGCTCTTTCAGAGCAGTCTGATTTGGCTCTGCGCTGTTTGCCGAAAATTATCTGTCCCAATACTTTCAGTTCAGTTCAGTTCAATTCTCTTATCAACATTACCCACATGGCTCAACGGTACGTAACCATAACTGCACACACTTGGCGCTGTGTGTCCGTCCAATGTCATTCAGTCTGTAATTGTGTCGTCGGTCAGCGCTGCTCAACCAGTATTTATGCATAGATGTTTGCCTGCTGCGGCTCCAAGTCAGGTTCTGTCCGGAGAAGGAGGCGCGCGCCACACGAAAGCCACCCCAGCGGAAAATCCAGGGAAACACAGGCCAACCCCGCCCGCAGAGGAGGAGCACAGCGAAACCCAGGTCCCAACGAGAGAACACGCAGGCGTTCCCTAGGTTTCATGGATGGGACCTGTTGGGGTCCCATATTACTTACAGCCCTTAGATTTACCCTCCCCCGTATCCAAGTAATTTGGTTCCGGGTGGAGGTCCCTTATTCTGACCTTACCCTTAAGTGGGGATAGATGCCGTTACCAGTAGGGACCTTTTCAGGTACCTTTGGGGTAGTTGCACTTCTGTTATTTCAATCGAGTAATTTGCAAAGTTATGAGTGCAACTTTGTCCCAATACTTGGAACTTTTACAGGTTTAAATACCTTGTTAACATGTATTAACAATTTGTTTAGGTGAATATGCAGTATTATGAATCTGCTACCTACATATTGACCAATGTAAAGCAAACATCAATCTATTAAGTTTGCAGGTCCATAAAATATGCATACTCACCAAAACCAAGAACAATGAACCGTTCACCAGGTGATAATTTCTAACTTCTTCTGAAACAGCAGCTTACATCTATGAAGTTTCATTCAGCTATTCCATATAGTAAAGGAACAACCGATAAAAAAACATTTTTCAGATCAATCAAGGGCAGATAACTCACAAACTGGAAAGGTCAGAGTGACGGTTCTTAGTCTCGATATAAAGCATTTGATGTGAAACATATCTGTGAAGTTTCCTTCAGATATTCCATACAGAAAGGGAACTACAGGTCAAAAACCATTTTTCAGACCTATCAAGGGCTGATAACTCATGAACTGGAAAGCTAAGAGTGATGGTTCTTTGTCACAATACGTAACCTGTGATGTGAAACATATCTGTGAAGTTTCATTCAGATATTCTGTATAGTAAAGGAACTACGGGTAAAAATCCAATTTTTAGTTCAATCAAGGGCGGAAAACTCACGAACAGGAAAGGTAAGAGTGACGGTTCCTAGTCACAATATGTTACCTTTGATGTGAAACATATCTGTGAAGTTCCATTCAGATATTCCATATAGTAAAGGAACAACAGGTCAAAAACCTTTTTTCAGACCTATCAAGGGCTGATAACTCACAAACTGGGAAGGTCAGAGTGACAGTCCTTAGTCACAATATGTAACCGTTGATGTGAAACATATCTGTGAAGTTTCATTCAGATATCATAAACAGTAAAAGAATACCAGGCCAGAAACCATTTTTCCAATACGAAAAAGGGCAGTAACTCTGTTAAAAATGGACGGATTTTGCCCATTAACAATCCCATACCACTCATCGCCGATAACAATATGTATGCAAAATTTGAAAAAAATCCGTGAATAAATACTCAAGTTATCAATTGGAAATGGTGAACACGGACGGACAGACGGTTGGACTGACGGACGGACACCAAAAGGTATAACATAATACCCCACCACTGAAATGTGACAGGGTATAAAAAAAAAAAAAAAAAAAAAATGTATTTCTACATACTTTTTTTTAACCATTTTTCATTTAAATGCATATCTCTGGCACTTGAATGCACTTTCATTTTGCAAATTATATACTCCTTAATATAGGATATTTGGAACAAACTGGTAAATAAAAGCACCGCAAACGACTGCGTGATACCCCGCCACTGCAAACCTTTCTTACACACCGATTTTTCCAGATTTATGCATGAAAAAAGCCGGGGGCAGTAGGAGATAACTCCCATGAGGTAAATTTGAGCATCACTGGAGTCTTTCGTCACTCTGATCATTTGCTGAAAGTTTCAGAAAAATTGCTTCAAACTCTGATTTTACATGGAATTTTTCATGATTTTATACATGTATATAGTCCCAGGGCAGAGGCAGATAACCCCTGATGATAAAATTTCTGTGCTCATAAAAAGCTTTTGTTACTTCAATCATGTTTGTTAAGTTTCATCATGATACTCCATGTACTAAAGGAACTAGAGGACAAAAACCAGTTTTTGTACATTGACAAGTGCCATAACTCTGTCAGAAATTAACGAAATTTGCCCATTATCAATCTCAAGCGAGACATTCTTATTACAAATGCATATGCAAAATTTGAAGGAAATCCGTTGATAAATACTTAAGTTATCGAACGGAAACAAAGTGCAGATGGACGGATGTACGTACTACGGACGGACGGACACATGGAAGGCCAACATGAAAACATAATACCCAGCCACTAACATGTGGCGGGGTATAAAAAAACAAATTCAGTTACCTTGATAATAAGTATTTTTTTACTTTTTTTAAAGAAAGCAAGAAAAAATCCATGAAAAATATATGTTATCGATGGGGAATTCTTATGCATATTATTTCAGTTAAACTTACATTGTATGTTACGGAATAAGACAAATTTCACTGTTTTGTTTCCTAGCAGAAAATATGTAAAAGTAAAAAAATATCCAAAAACAGACAACCCAAATTTTGCGCCTGCTGCAAGCACAGCCGGTCCTTGCCCCATTATTTATTACCCTCTTATTCCGGTTCTACCATAGAGTAATTCTACAAAAATGTGCAGATGGAAGCAGATGGAATGGCAGCTGTGTAGACCTTGATTAAGCTGGTTCCTAAGGAGCAGTTTGATCTCCTTTTCCACTGTTTGTACAGACCTATCTGCCCGAAAGCTTAGGAATTTTACGGCAGACCTTGTTAGTGTACATTACAACTGTATATACTCCACAGATGACCGATTTCATCATGAACAATAACTCTGATTTGTTTTAACAAATACAAAACAGAGTTATTAGGTATCCAACTACCTTAAAAAGAACTACTTTTGTTTTTACAGTAGAAAAATTGAAAGCCATTTTGTCCCCAACATCAAATGATCATTTGAGCCTAATGAAATACAAATAAATCCATTAAATATGATTTACCTTTTATCTCAGATTCTTTTAAAACTTATTCTGTGGGCAATAATGGAGATTTTGGTAAAAGCTGCAAAGGGGATGACTGGAAAATGTCACTCAGTTCTTGTTAATGTCAGGGAGTGTTTACCAGCTTCACATCCAATAACAGAAGAACATTGCACTCAGGAGGTGTCACAGCATCCAAGATAATTCCTGCTTCGTGCATCACTTTGTCTGAAACAATGTCTATTCCATCAACGAATTTACCAATTTTCCCAAAATATTTTAACCAATTTAAGAAGTTCTTTGGAATTTTCTTGAGAACCAAAAACAGCTTTTGAACTTGGATCAGACCCAAAGTAACTATCAAATGTAAAACTCTGTCCACCTCTGAGTCTAAATCATGCAAAGACACTTTTGAAATTTCTGCCCGCTTAACTTTCAAATCTGCTCTCACAGGAACTTGCTTATTGGGACTATGTCTGAAATATCTTGGTCGTGTTTTCCTTGGTGGAGTGCCGAAATTCTCTGCAAAATTAACAGACATCTTGACAATCTCTGAAAAAAGAAAAAAAGTACAATCTAGTCATTTCATATGAAGGGTAAGAACTAACTAAGGCCAGAAAACCAAAACAGCTAAAACCATATTATTTAATCTCACAGGCTGCAGACAACCAGCTGTCACTAGACTCACAGACTGCTGACAACCAGTCACTATAAATTCTTTTATTTCTTACATTACAAGAGGCCCAAAGGGCCTGATATCGCTCACCTGGTACAAAATTGGTCCAATTCCACTGAGATTTTCTCATTTTCACAGTTTGCTACTTTTAGTATCAGAGGCCAACTTGCCTGGTCTTTATATACTATGCACAATAAATATAGCAATTTTTTGTACGTGTCAGATCCACCATATTAGGATTTTATTGTCACTTTACTGCATGAAGATACAAAGGCCGATCATTCGAGATGGACTGGCAGGTAAAAGATTCAAGATCGCTCGATTATAGCGTTTGAACTACCGTGACGTCAGTTTTTATGATCATTCGAGATGGACTGGCAGGTAAAAGATTCAAGATCGCTCGATTGTAGCGTTTGAACTACCGTGACGTCAGTTTTTATGACCATTGTATCTGAAGGACATTTTTGATCATGTACAAAAGCCAAAACCATAATGAGGCGGCTGGTTTGCTGATAAAATAAAGGAAAATGCTCTAAAACATTTGAATATGCTACAAGTATGAGGTTTACTCAGTTGGAAAATTTGACGATTTCCATTGTTTTTACGTTATAGTCTTAAAAACTTGTTTCTAATCGGTATTTCTTGAATCCCTTTCGAGTGTATGATTGTTTGGTATCTACTAATATGATAACGTAACCAATTCAGACAAAAAATTCTTCCAGGTTACTGAGCATAAGTCAAAAGTCTCAGACTAACGTCATCATTTTCTCACAGTTACGTTATACTTCAATAAAGAAACTTCGCAGTTAAATTGAGCATGGTGTGACCTTTAATTTTAACATTGTTTTTCCTCCAGTTTTCATTCTGCATTGAATTGAAGCACCCGTGATTCATTGCACATCTGACCGAATTATAACGTTTTAACGTGCTAGGATTCGTCAGTTGTTAAGCTTAACCATATCTTTTACAAAATCAATAGCTTTGACAAGAAAACTGAGCATGAAAATGATGAGAAAGACCGTACAAAAAATCACATTGCTTGCCATTTTATGTTGCTTTTCAATGGTTGCGAATTTCGGCTAATGACCCCTTTCGTGCTTATCGCTTTTCCCCGATATCCTTTTTAAAGATGGCTTCTGTAAGCCCCAAATACGGTTCCCTTTAACGCAATTTAATTTCGCTCAGTGTTGCACTTCAGTAATGAGAAAAAAATGCAAAATATAAAAATTTGCTAAATATATTTTGTGTAGTATATAAATTTACTTTTGAAACACCTTAATGCAAGAATCATTTTGCCACCAATTTCATCAAGATCCATTCAGGGGTTACTGAGATATTGTCATTTTCATGTTTTGTGCTATTTTTAGTAATGGCAGATGGTGGCCATCTTGGAATGCCAAAATGAAAAAAAATTGAAAAGCCTTCATTCAAGGACCATTTTCACACAAAATTGGTCCAGTCCCATAGTTATTTTCTAATTTTCACATTTTGCTTTTTTAAGTAACAGAGGCCAACTTGACAGGTCTATATTTGTTAATTTTTGAAACACCTCAAAGCAAGAATCATTTTGCAACAAATTTCATCTAAATCCATTCAGTGGTTACTGAGATGTTGTCATTTTCATGTTTTGTGCTATTTTCAGTAACGGCAGATGGCGGCCATATTGGAATGCCAAAATGCAAAAAATCGAAAAAGCTTAATGAAAGGACCATTCTGACACAAAATTAGTCCAATTCCTTTTCTAATTTCCACATTTTTCTATTTTTAGTAACAGAGGCCAACATGACTGGTCTATAGTTAGTTATTTTTGAAATGTCTCAATGCAAGAATCATTTTGACACCATCAAAATCCATTGAGCGGTTACTGAGATATTGTCATTTTCATGTTGTGTGCTATTTTTAGTAATGGCAGATGGCAACCATCTTGGAATGCCAAATTGCAATTAATCGAAACTTCATGCAAGAATCATTCTGACACAAAATTGGTCCAATTCCATTTAAGAGTCCTTCAGTAATTGTCATTTTTATGTTTGTGCTATTTTAAGTAACAGGTCCCCATGGTGGCCATCTTGGATAGTCAACTGGCCCAAAATTGAAATAATTCCATTCAAGAACCATTTCTGACCAAATCTGATCAGAATTGGTTGCATTTTCTTGAGATAGTAATTCGAGCCAAACTGGTCTTGTAAACGCTAAGTAGATCACTGTGACCTAATAAGGCTATAGATTTTTTTTATTTTTATAATTTCTAATTCCAAGGTCCCATTAATGTTCCACTTGCACACTTTCAACCAAATATACCAAATGGTTCTGGAGAAGAGGTTGATTTTGTTGTTTTTGCTATTTTTAGTAATGGCCGCCAGCTTGGATTCTTTAAATAGGTTGTTTTTGACATTGGCATTTGAGCAAAATTACACTCATAAACAGAAAGTAGGTCACTGTGACAAAACTCCACTTCAGATTTTTTTTTCATTTTTACAATTTTGAATACCAAGGTTTCGTGATGTTCCATGCCAAAATTCAGAAAACTATACCCAGTGGTTCTGGAGAAGTTGATTTTGTTGTTTTTGACAAATATACCCAGTGGTTCTGGAGAAGAAGTTGTTTTTGCTATTTTGAGTAACGGCGGCCACCTTGGATTTTCAACCTGACCCAATTTTACAATTCTGAGACCTTGGAGTCAGGTCATGCTCCATGTGAAATGTGAGAACCATGGGACCAGTAGTTTTACAGAAGAAGCTGTTTGAAATTTTGTTTTTAGGTGTTGACGGACAACGCTCGACACACAGCGCAGGCATTGGTATGACAATAGCTCACCATGGCCCTTCGGGCCAGGTGAGCTAATAAGGGACAAATTTCATGTTTCCTAAGTTCATGGAAGTATGAACACCAAGGGTCATGTGCAAAGTTAATGTGAACGCCCTTCAGTCATCACTCACTTTGCAAATGACCCAATGTGTTCATACTTCCATGAACTTCGGAAAAATGATATATATTTCTTAAATAAAACTATTGTGCAGATCATGTACCGAACCTACATCATTTCCCTGCAGGACAAATGACTATCTCCAACACTGATATCACATATTGTTACCTTTTTTTTGGTTACACATACTGTGTGTGCTAAAACTGTCCACATTCTGGCTATCTGAAACAGATACTGGCATTTGGTTGACACATCATCAATAAATTGCCATTATCTGAATCTCTATTACTATCCTTAAAACAACGCTACATGTATATCTATATTCCTGCTTCTTAAGTACTGGCTGCGGAAACCAGTGGAATGAGGTTAATGATATATTCCAGAAATGATTAGTTAGACATGTTCAAGTTTTTTTACTTACATTTTAAATACATGTAAATGAAAAGGCCTAAACATAATACACCTCATTAATTAGTAACCTGTTCTCATCCTGTGTATCACATCTTGCGAATGTTCCTAGATTTCAGGATCACACCTGACACAAGCATCTCATCATGTGATCCAATGATCTGAGCACTTTGACCAGATGTTATAAAGAGGATCAGATTAAGTGAATGTCATAATGGGTATAGTTTTTATTATATAAATTCCATATACAGTCCACTCTTGATATCTCAAACACTGATATTTCAAAGTATCAAAAAAAAATAGTTCGGACGCATTTCCTATTTTTCTTTACCTCCGACTCCTGTTATCTCAAACTGCTGATATTTTAAAGTAAATTTTCTGGGATCAGAAAATTTACTTTGAGATATCAGTAGTTTGGAATGAACTGCACCTTTGAGATATCGTGAGTTGACTGTATCTATGGGTACACCTTCATGTTTTCCTGCCATTTTTTCCGAAGAAGAATGACTTTTGTATCCTCCCGCTTGCTTGCTTCCCTTGAGGGCAAAGTTTTCCAAAAGGGGGTCAACTCTTGCAGGAAAGGCTTTGTTCCTGTAGAAGCAAATTCTTTCCTTTAAGAGTAGACCCCACTGAGAAGGCAGACTAAAATGAAAATGATAGAGTTGCTTACCCATTCATCTTAATCTCCTTTGGTTTCAGATTTTCATTATTTCCATATGAACAGTTTGGTCTTTTTGAGTTTAAATAATGAGCATCAACTTTTCATAAGCATGGTCTAAGGGAGATAATTCATTAAATATGTTACTTGACAACCTCTTTCCAGGCTTATACTTATAGATGTAAAGGTTTTCTGTAGTTGTGACCTCTGCTGGATTTCTCCATCCAAAACTCTTCCTTTAAAAGAGTGATAAGTGGCATCAAATGTGAACTACTTTGTTGTATGCTAGGCCTACTTTTGTAAACTGTCATCAAAGTGGTAAAACACAGGGAGCCACCTCATCTGCATCTACACTGTTTGCCCTCTAGTCTTTGCATTCTCAGTTTGAAATAGCATAGATAATACTTTTTGAAATGTTGCTGTCCATTTTTTGTGCTTTAAGGGTAAGAATTTTGCTTTTAGATGTCAGAAAAATAGATTTTAATTCTATCAGTCTTCCAATCACTTTTGTGTCATATGTAGGAAAAGCATGCAGTACCTCATTATTCCGGAAGAACCTGGTTGAGGGCGAAAGACTTATTTATAGTCTAGTTGATCTTCACTTCCCTTCACACACATGAATCTTGTAAGCATAAAATCTTGCCTTCCCACAGTACTAGTGGCAGCCAGGTCTGGTGGACATCCATTTATCGGTGATGAACCTAAAGTAAATATTCTAAACATTGTGTCACCTAAAATAATTTATTATAACTGTTGGTCCTAAGAATGGATGGGTCTGCACTGTTTGTCCAGAATTATCTGTCCCAATACTTGGAACTTTTACAGGATGTAAATACCTTATTAACATGTATTAACAATCTGTTGAGGTGAAAATGCAGTATTATGAATCTGTTAACTACAAAAATGTGACCAAATTTCCATTTTCTCGAAATTTCTATGCATGGTTGCACACTCTGTAAGCGTTTGCAGACTTAAACTCAACCATGCTAACTCGCATGAGTGCTCAAACGTTTCCAATATTGCAAACTCTGGGTAAAATAACATGATATACAATGGTGCCTTTTTAAAGTCCCTCAGTATACTTTTGTTTTGACAGTAGAAAAGTTGAAAGCCATTTTGTCCCAAACATCAAATGATCATTTGTGCCCTATAAAATACATGTAAATCTTTTAAATATGATTTACCTTTTATCTCTGATTCTTTTAAAACTTATTCTGTGGGCAATAATGGAGATTTTGGTGAAAGCTGCAAAGAGTATGACTGGAAAATGGCACTCAGTTCTTGTTAATGTCAGGGAGTGTTTACCAGCTTCACATCCAGTAACAGAAGCATCGTTTTCACTTTCAAGCTACATGTAATAGGCATAGCTGCAGTGTGTAGGAAGCTACCTAAGGGATACATAAGCACATTTGGTGGAACCAGCAAATTACATGTAATATCAAACATACATGATAAAAAGATTATTGAATACATTATATGAAATATTTCGCACCTGTTTATATGGCAGAGACACACTCGCTATATGAACTCATGCTGAAATTTCACAGCATTAATTCAATAACCAATAAATATTGACAAATCGGTCAATTTCACAAAATACTGACTGGCACATGATATTGAATCAGCCAGTGAAACATATCTGTTATATACTGTTAGTTCTAGACAGTAGTCTAATGAGTTTTAACATAAAAATTCTAGTATTTAGACAAAGCGAGCGAGGTCAGAACAAACAGTGCATACCTGGATCAGATGCCCCTATAAAAGAAGTCTGATCAGGGTCTTCACAGTTAGCCATTCCATGTGCATCATTATAGTGAAACCACATTGTTCCATTTTTTGACAAATATAGTTTAATATTTTAAATGTCCCAATTGTTTTAATTTTTAAAGTATGTGAGTATGAGATTAGATCAAAATTAAGCCAGACTCTGACTGAACTTTCATCTCAGTTTATGACCAAAAAATCAATCCAAGTCTGTGTTAGAGCCGAGATACCACAAAACCAACAAAGTGGCATGTGTGCCCAGCAAAGATTCAGATGGGAGAGGAACTCGATAAGCATTTTGCTTTCGTTCCAATCCCTAAGCCTGTACTGTTAAAATTTGATTGTATGTTACTTGTAATTGAGAAACAATAAATATGTTTAAACCAAAGATTCAGATCAGCCTGGGCATCCGCCCAGTCTGATCAGAGTCTTTGCTCTGCATTTATAGGGTAACTAAGGGTCAAAGCTAGCCCCATGTGGACAGCAAAGACTCTGATCAGACTGGGCAGATGCCCAGGTTGATCAGAGTCTTCCCTGGGCACACGTGCTACTTTGCTGGTTTTGTCATGCTGCCCCTCAGTTTAAGAGAAACAAAACAAGAGCTGCTATTTAAAGTGAAGGAAGTGAGATTTGAAAATCTCCCAGAAAGGTAAAACTATGAGATTTTCCTCATTTATAGTATTGTCAGAAAAACCTCTGTCTGAACTTAGGAGGCCCGCCTGGCCTGGTAGCTCAGTGGGTTAAGCACTGGCCTGCTGACCAAGCCGTCCTGCAGTCTATTCCCGCAGGAGGCGGAAATCTTTTCAACCATAAACAGGGCCCCACTGCACACAGCCTTTCATTATCACCCTCCCATCATCCTGATATGACTGAAATACAATTGAAAAGGACACAAAATCTTAAGTCATAAAGCCATGTACTTTTATGTTGATGCAAAAATTATATGTTCAGTGATATAACCATCCCTCTCTGATGTACTGGTGTACTCACACAACAAAATCCTGGGGAGCTGGTCCATCTTCTGGTTTGGAAACTGCAAATACTAATTCTTATTACACTTGCATGATGAAACTGACAAAATCACAAAAATCTGAGCAAACAGTGAACACACAGATCAGACTGTCATGTTTAAGGTGATTAGATACACAATCAGGGAAACTAACTCTTCCATTTTCAGTTTTGTCTACCTTTTTAGAAGTTATCAGTTGGGATCTACTCTTAAAGACAAGAAGTTGCTCCTCTGGGAGCCACTGTTTTCCTTTAAGAGTTCAACTGTTGATTCCTTTTTGGAAGGGCCTGCTTTCCAGGGAAGCAAATAGTATGTCACAAAAGTCGTTTTCCTTTAAATTAATGAACAAAAAACACGGAGGTGTACCCATACACCTTAAAGCAGCAGTCTGACCAGGCCCTGCATCCTGGGGCATTTTATCCGCATTTTTGACATACATGTATCACAAAGAAGAACTATCAACTCATTAAAATTTTATGATAATTACAGTAATTGCAGTGTCAAGATGTGCTAATATTTGGAAAGCTGGTGGGGTGGACAAAGATGCCGAGAAACTTTTGTTTGGTACTCCTTTTGCAATTGCTTCAGATACAGCAAAGACCTGCTGTGCTTGTAGTAGATAGGTTGGAGCACTCTCCTATTCTTACTTCCACCCACCTTCCTCTCTGTAAGAGATGGCTTGATATAGACCTGAATATATTAAACCAAAAAAGCCAATATTTGGGCCCTAAATATTGGCACATCTTTAATTCTGCAATATTAATTGTAGATGATTCCATTTTAGCAGTCAGAGAAGAGAGAGTCTAGAATTATTTGGTCAAACCTGTCTTAAAAGCCACCTGTCTTAACAGGCTAAAATTTCATATCCCAAACTAGTGTTCTGCATATAAATAGGGGTGACTACTGCAGCCCAAAATGACTATTACTATTGCAGAAATCCCTATTGCAATACTATTACTATTGCAGGCTACTATTGCAATGCATTGCAATAACTATTGGAGACAGCATTCTTATCCAGAAATTCCGCTTTTATGTATAAAATCTTGTTTGTTCACATAAGTTTGTGGCGAAAAAGCATTATTTTATGACTGTCATTTCACAATGTGCACAACATGACAACAAAATACAAGAAAATGTTATATTTTCCTTTCTTTGAAATCCAATACAAGCTAAAACTTATCCTTTCCTATTATTCTTTTAGTTAAAAATACTTCCTTCAAGAAAGAGATGCATGTCTAGAAACTATTGCCGATAGTATTGACATTGCAGCTTTCCCTATCGATAGTGACTATTGCCAGTGTCACTATTGCGATATATCGATAGTACGATGTATTGTTACATGTATATAAACTGACCTGCATTAAGCAATCACCTACCTTATGCAAGCAGTTGTTTTTGCATTTCCCTTGGGTGGTTGCTTACAACACATCTGACTGTACTCAGTCAGCCAAACTCTTGGGCTACAGCTCCGGCACTCTGTGATACTCTGTGATACTTTTGCTACTTGACCAACTGCATGGTTGTTGTAGGTCCATGTACTGCTAGTAACATCTGAGTTTACAACAGAGGATCTTGCTGGAGTTCTGCCATTTTTTTCCACACACTGCCAATTCTAAAATAAGAACTGCATGCCATTTTACAATACTTACACTAACAGCCATGCCGGAGCAAACAGTGAAGCCTGGATCAGACTGTTTTTGAGATGTCTTTTTCAGAAGCTGTCTGATCAAGATCTGCACATTTGTCCAAACTTTTA
This sequence comes from Ctena decussata, assembly GCA_963989385.1. Taxonomy (NCBI): domain Eukaryota; kingdom Metazoa; phylum Mollusca; class Bivalvia; order Lucinida; family Lucinidae; genus Ctena; species Ctena decussata. The sequence continues at coordinate 54,843,355 of OZ022511.1, read as the reverse complement.
TGAAACATCATCCAGAGCTCTAGATAAGAAGGGGTAAAAAGGAATAATTCAGAGATAAGTTTTCTCTCATTTCTCAATGAAAATCATTATAATGTTACAATCTCAACAAGACAGTTCTAATGAATAGTGCTGGAAATTTATTTCCAAAAATTCATGGTAGCACAAACTGTCCACTAGCTGAAGTTATTGCCAGGAAGATAAAGGACCTCTGACAGTTGTAATGTAAAGTTGCCTATGAAAGTGGTCAAAAAGGAACTTTTGGTATACATGTACTTCAAAATTTCCACTGAAATACACAATGTATGTTCCTCAAAACTCCCTGTAAATGGCTCAAAAACAATTTTTTGGTTATTAAGTACACAGACTGAGATTTTTTGGTGTAAAAAGCAAGTTTTTATAATCAGACTTATTCAGTGTATGGAAAATAGGAAAAGTTTTAGAAAGACACTTTCCACCCCATGCCTCAGCTAGCCACTTTGCATGTACAATCTACATTTTATATATAAGTGCAAGCTGAGGGACAGAGGAAGGGGGGTGGGGGGATGATATTCTACAGCTGAAAAACTAAAAAGTGGGTGAGTTAATTAGACCCTGGTCCCTCTGCATCTTAAAATAAGGCTAGCATACTTTGTACTTACAAATTATTGCATGTTATATACAGTTGTAGTGTTTACTTTATTTTAAGCATGTTTAACAAAATAAATTCAGTAACTGAAAAATAAAAGATTTGATGTATTTTGGATGAACGAAAGTTCCAGTGCACTTACCCCTCTTGAGAAAGACAGTGGGAGTTAGTCTGCAGACATCATGTTTTTTTTCAAAATCAATATAAAAACTTCTTTATGCATAAGTCTACATGTTTTTAAAATGCTTAATTCATCAACCTTGGCTTCCCATGGAAGCTGCAGTAATTTGTTGAAAAATAGGCAAATTTGCGTTGAAACTGTCAGAGGTTCTTTGGGCCATTAAAGTTCATATTTTGGCCATTTCTGATGGACCTCAGACAAGAATTAGGTGCAGCTGGTCACAGGCGATGTAAGAAGCTACAAGTCTATCCCCATCACATCTCTTTTCTTTCTCCCTCTCTCTGGGAGACGGATCGATATGGACTGAAATACTGTCTTAAAGAGTCTTTAAACCCAAAACAACCAACCAACCTTCTTATCTGGAGCACTATTTTCATTTAATACATATAAGGATCAAATTCTGGCAATAAGTTAAGTTGGTTATATGTTGATTGTCAGGATAGCTTGAGAACTAAAATAAAATTCAACAAATTTGGACTCTTAAAACAGTTTATTCTCCTAAGTCTGAATATAACTATTTATGGTCTTCAACGTACATGACATGTACATGGATCCGTTATCTCAGTCTGCTGTACTATATTCAATCAGACTCAGGATTGCTTTCTACTTAGTATAATATCTGCAGTGTGCATGCGCAAAGGTCAATAATTCATTTCCGGGTGATAGGTCAAGTGTGTCAAAGCCATATACGCAAAGCGTAACACACAAACATATCAACTAAAATTTCAATTTTCCAATATTCCCTGCTTATTCTACCTTGCTAAAATAATGTCACTCTTTTTCTCTGAATTGAAAACAAATTTTCATCACATCATTGATTTTTAATCATGAAAAAGGTGTTTTGTATCGACTGCCCAGGTCAGTGTAATGATGGCCTATCAGATTTTTCCACACCTGATCTCTGACCTTTCGCTCCAGTCCAAATGGAAACTCGGAAATTCGAACTCGCTTATAGCAAAGCTTTTATCAGCAATGAATTGCAAATATTTATTTATTACACAGAGAAGATGTACGAATTGACTATCCTAGGGTACGAATCGACCAGGGTGAAGGTAAAAAACGTTCAAAGTTAGGTACGAATTCACTCGGGTTCGAAACGTTAATGGTACGAAGCGACTGCAATTCGTTCTCAGCGTTTTTGAATTTTCCACTCGATTTTCCAGACTCACTGATTGATGCACGAAAATATCATACGTAACCCAACTTACGTAGTTTTACTTACATTTCTTTCAGAGAAACAGAAACATTAACGCCTTTGAGAGCTTGAGCCCTAAAACTTAGCCGTCATTTTAGCGCGCGCATCAAGCACGACAAGATAACTCTTGTAGAGTATAACTGTAACTGCAAATTTACAAAGACAGTTACTTTTCGAGTATGAGTCTCATTACGATTACTTTTCGATTATCATTCAAGCCGCTTTAATGCACTCTCCTTTCTCACTATATATCGAGTTATCTGTGCTTACTATATATAATACATGTACTAATGTTTAAGTACAATTCTTTAAGCCCTTTCCGATAACATTTGATTTTTTTTTTCATCTGCTTTTATACTTGTATATACAAGAACTGTAAATATCTTATAACTACAAACTGTATATACGTTTTAATGGATATTACATTAACAATTTTAACGTGAAAACTTTTATGGATTAATGTTCTACTCCAAGAGGTTCCTCAACACTGAGGGGAAAGACAACAACAAGAACAAGAACAAGAATTGGCGATTTGTTTGCACCTGTCGGCATAGATATAGTAAAGGGGGAGGAGGGGGTGTGTGTGTGTCGGGGGGGGGGGGGGGGGGGCAAAACGGCCCCCTTCCATTTTTAAGAACCTGCCTGATCTAACAAACTTTTCTGTTAACAAATATGGCACTGATGATATGGAAGTATTTCAACATAATTACAGAATTTGTATTTTTAAATATTCCTGGCGTTTTGCCCCCACTGGGGCAAAACGCCTTATAAGATGAGGCAAAACGCCCAGGGCTATTTCTGATCTTGTTTCATCTTCCTCTTCCGGATACAGGTCAGAAATCCAATACTGGAATGTAACTTTGACCACGGTGAGGTTAGGACAAGACAGTCACCTCTCAAAAGTATGTACAGTAAAAAGTTCCAGTATTTACATGTTAAAACTATATACACCCGTGGCTTGTTACGCTGTGGACGGAGGCTGGACTGCTATCGAGGCATGGAGGGCAGTCTTGAAGGCCTCAATTTTCTACATGTCTGTAATTGAAGATGATAGTTGTTCCAGTCCTGTATGGTCTTAGGGAAAATCGACATCTTGTACACTGTTACGTTGGTAAATGGGACGAAAAACCTCTGTGACCCTCGTGTTCTGCTGTCGTTTGACCGGACGATGGGTTCTGACTCCGGGATCTCGACCAAATTGTGCTTAATCTTGAAGAGCATGGTTAGACGTTGCATCTTCCGGCGGTCTTGAAGTGATTCCCAGCCTAGTGAGATAACCATTGCTGTGACACATCCCGGGGTCCGCTCTGTGTAGTTGTTGCAAGTATAGCGTGCTGCACGACGCTGGACTTTATCAAGACAGTTGACATCTTCTGTCTTGTATGGATCCCAAGATGTGAAAGCATACTCCACTGTTGGTCGGACCATGGACTTGTATGTAGTTGCACGGACCTGTTTACTGCAATCCCTGAAGTTACGCCTGAGGTACGTGAAGCCTTGGCAGCTGTTGCTTGGGTGTGCTTCTCCCATTGAAGGTCGTCGCTGAGGGTCACACCAAGATATTTGGCGCTGTCTGTGACTTGAAGGCGCTGACCGTGGAGGAAATAGTTGGTCTCTCTGCGGTATCGCTTGCTTGTTGTGATTCTCAGCACTGTACACTTCTCCGGATGGGCGCTCATCTGCCATTTGGATTCCCAGTCCTCCAGAGCGGTTACATCTTCTTGTAGCTTGGCAGAATCCCCGTCATTCACAATGTGCCTGTAAAAGAGTGTGTCGTCGGCAAACAGATTAGCCTGGGAAGATTTGCAGACAGTAGGTAGGTCGTTAATGTAGATTAGAAAAAGGAGGGGGGCAAGGACTGTTGCCTTTGGAACCCCTGACAAAACATCCAGTTTCTCTGATGTGCTTCCTCTACAAAGACCTGTTGTGTTCTTCCATGTAAAAAAGATGAAATCCATTGGAGGTTGTTGTTTCCAGGTTTGATTGTTTGCCTTAGGACAATACTGATTCCTTTGCCCGAAAAGAATATTATTCTAGTTAGATCAAATATTTTATTTGATACTTATAAAATCGTCCCCCCCCCCCCCACACACACACACACACTACTGTACACCTTTCATCATGTAACGAGACTCATCCAGCTACAGAGGCCCAATCTTTGATATTTAGTACCATGCAATGCCAACTTGCGTTTTACGCCCACAGTTTGCTGTAGTTTTTGCAAAAGAACATCGATACATGATTTATCAGAGTAGCCGGAGTGTAGGCGTTTTGCCCCAAATGGGCGTTGTTTGCTGGTCTATAAACAGATTTTTAACAAATGCACATAATAAGATTTCGCGGCGGGGTAAACGTCGCTTAAATTTTATCATGCAAACAGACTGTCGCAAAGTATTAAGCTCTCTCAGCAACATGGATGAATTGCAAGAATATATTCCGTCATCCCGATTGGCAGAAAACTGCACAAACTGTTTAAATTCGTGATAAAAAGCTACAAGTAGATGTGCTTCTTCGAAGTGTCTGTTAATTGACAAGGAGTCCTACACTCTTGACATATTTGTTTCAATAACACTTTTCTCCCTAGACCATATGAATATTGATATAAAAGGCATGGGCGTTTTACTCAGCCTTACTCTAGATAGATAGATATAAACGTGTGTTGATTTAGTTTCTGCTGAGATCCAGGAATTTCAGTAACGGTCGTGTCTAGTGTCCTATGATTCACGAAAAAGTTGGTAGTTGGTAGTCGTGTAAAATTGTGCATATACAGCTGAAACTTTGTAAAGTTGCTTCCGAGATGCTGTTTTAGAAAAAAAAATCTGCGTTTAGGATATCCGCTATTCTTCCCCGTTTGGTGACAGTTTTATTTTTACACTTTTAACTAAGTTCAAGGTACATTGACTCCCTGCATAAAAGGCGGCCACTAAGTCCAATAGTACGGGCACTCGGCGCACACATATGTAGACGATGCTTGCACAAACACACATACATACAAACGTATGCACATAACCACGTACGCACATTGGCAGACATGGAAAGAAAAAAAAAAACCTAGCTGTTTATCTCCAAAACAAAACAAACAAACAAACAAAAATGATAGACAGATAAGCACATGTATGCGGTATAGCATCTATCTATTATCCGGCGGTATTTTTCGGACAGAGGTAATACTCGCATTTCTATGTCAGATTTGAAGCTCACTATTATGAGTGGGGAGGGAGCAAATCCACCATGTACTGTGTTTTCCTGCAACCAGGGGAAAATCCAATACGAAGGTGGGAAACGGCTATGCAAAAACACGTACAGTAGTTTTTCCCCCGGGTAAATATTCATCTTTCCGAGGGAGGGGGGACGGGGCGGAGGGGGGACGGGAGTGATTCTACTACATAGCCTTTGACAGTGTCTACTCACGTTTGGTTAACGTGCAATTTCATCTATAATCGGAAGCCTAAAATATAACCATGCTATCCGACTCAATAGAGGATCTTAGTTTAAACATACGAGGGGCATTTCAGAAATAGTGTAAATGAGTCTGCCATTCCTTTGAATGTTGACCGATTTTTAAACTTTATGTCTTAACTTTTAGGTTTACATATAACCCAATGTCCTTTGCTCAAAAATTTTGAGTCACTGGTATTTTCTTCAAAATATGCCTCGACAATTGTTGTTAGGGTAGGGACACTGAGCAGAAACGGAAGAAATATTTATGTGAAGACAAATTCATATTTGCTTAACTCTGGATACAAGCAGCTCTGGATTTATACCTATATTATCTGTAATACTGAAAATATTCTCGAATGAAAAGCATTGTATCAGCTTGGCTAAAACGTAAGATTTTTCTTGCAAAGTTGGCTAACCATGGAACAATGCACATTTCTGATGACGTCACTTCCTGTGTTTAATTGAAATGTATAGTAAGATGTTTAAACTTCGGTTTTGAGGTCAGTTTAAGTGCAAGTGAATGTTTGATGACAGATATGGAACAGACAAGAAATTAAATTTAATTCGTCATACTTGTTTTCTGTTTCAAATAATTTTTTACGGCACATTATGTGCTTTTGTCAGTGGCCTACCTGATTTTTTACGATAAGTTTCCCCACCCACACACATATTTCAATGTCGGTATGTCATATAAAATAACAATTTTTTCAAGTCTTTGTTCATGAATTATACTTTCAATATGTCCTTCTAAATTTTGACATTTAATAAAGTTAAATATATTTAGCCTGTTTCTTTTTATTAGAAGATAATTTTATTCTATTGTTTTGTATTTGCCATGAATTGCTGCTACTTTGCAACTTCCAGCGTGGAGTTTGCATACGTATCTGTAAGTTTCATCAGTGATTTGATGCCAGTCGTAACAAAATATAGTGACCTAATCATTTTAGTCATAAAATGTCTGTCATTTGCTGAAATTGGATCTGAATAAAGTCGAAAATCACAATTTTTTGGTATAATGCAGTTATAATAACTTAGCATTTATATCGACATAGCAGAGAAAAAAAATCTCGTTTATTATGTGACTGGTGTAGAATCTGGAAACGACTTCTGTATAACTTTCTAGTTTTACATTTAAAGGATAGTATTACGTTTTTCTTTATTAAAATTTATCATTTTTAATGGAGAAAACAGCAACAGAACACAAAAGACTTTCGGTGTAAATGCACAGTTTTCAGTATCCACACCCTTATGACGTATAAGCACTTGCTGTCACGCATGAGTGACTTAGAAATTCCTATAATGCATACCATTCTAAAGCACTTGAATTTACCTTTCCAATGATATAAAAACTAATGATAAATATCGGCCAATAGACTACCAAGAGATCATTTACATTATTTCTGAAATGCCCCTCGTATTTATTGTATCATAAACTGTACATGATTACAATATACACGATACTTATTTAGCTCTTCTCCTGTGCAAATTAAGTTGTGATTTCACAATGGCATATATATTTTATGACAATAGGTTTATAATCAAACTATTTCTAATTAATTGTGATAAATTATGAATAGATATACACATGTAAGTCATTTCACGTTTAGAAATATACAAAAACATTGGTGTTGAGTACTGATGGAAAATCATGTCTAGATAGAAAGAAAGCAAAAGAAATGAAGACATAAAAAAGAGATGAAAATGAATCTAAATAATGATGAGAGAGAGAGAAAAAAGAATACGTATAGTGAGCAGACTGGTGGAGCTGGAGAGGGGGATGGGGAGCAACAAATTCGAAATGCTGTCTCTATTAAACAATCAGTACCGTACGTAGCGTGGTACATAGGGAACTACTAAAACTATACTTCTGTTATTTTCTACGACGTTTGTATGTAGCAAGTACTGACAGTTATAGAAAACTCAGAATAGCTGTACAGCAACACAGAATGTCCTATCGGGATGAGGTAGAAATATTAAAACCTCTTGGATGAAGCTATATAACTTTGCACTGCTAAAAATATGTCTTGGTTTGATTCTACTGACAGTGAAGCATTCCCTTTTAAGAGAGAATCTAGTGTAACAGTGCAATATTCTGACACCTTACGTAAGAGCTCGATTCCATGTGCACTATATAATGTACAACGAAGAAAAAAGTGATCGACGTTTTCAACGTCACCACATCTGCATAATGGTGATTCTACTATGTTTTTCAGGAAAAGGTCGTAATTAAGAGAACTGCATCCCAGTCGAAGTCTGGTATGCAGAATTTGTAATTTTCTGTTCCCAATGTAAAAATACTTCGGTACAGTTTCTCTGTGCTGATTTAAATGCCTTTTAAAGGAATCAATTGTCTCTGTAACTTCTATCAGCGCAGGGTAAGCTGTACCAATCTCGGATAACAGATGGCAAAAAAGAAATGAAATATACTGAGTAGTACGTGAATAAACACTTTGAAGATCATTTGCATTCCTCAAATTGTAATCTGAAACACTCTGTACAAGTGGCGGAACCAGAGAGATAGATATAGTGGAGCAATATTGTTGAACATTTTATAAAAGAGCACTAGTTTATGTTTTTTCCTTCTGGAATCTAACTCCTCCCAACCAGTTCCGCCTGTAAGTTTTTGAATAGACACAAGTTTTGTAGCCCCAGTGGCTATCCGAGCGGCCTCCAATTATATTTTTTCTAGGTCTTGTTTTTCAATTTGAGTGCAGTTGTCCCAAAGGACGTCTGCATATTCAAGAATAGGGCGAATAAATACTACATAAATTGTTTCTGGCGATTTTCTATCTAGATCGTATTTTAATTTTCGCATTATGTTAATTCTTGTCCATGCCTTCTCCTTAATATAATTCATATGTTTATGCCAAGAACAACCCGATGAAAAAAATATACCTAAATGTTTATGATATTCTACTTCACTTACTTGTTGATTTAGCATCAAAAGAGGAGGATGTACTGGTTTGTCAGTTTTACGTGATATTAGAAGTGCTTCAGTTTTAGTAGGACTGAATGTTACCAACCAAGTTTTATTTGTAATGTATACATTACTATTAATTATTCTAGTAAGGATGTCGTAGGTTGGTTGGGTTGATTGTTCTCATTCAGTTTTGGTCACGTGTGCCTTTTGCAAAGAGTTCCTTTTGAGAAGTCATGAGATTGCTTTAATGCATTTTTGAGGTATCACATGACTGTTTCGATTGGTCCTTTAAATTTTGTCCATACTGTGGCGCGAAAAAACGCGCACGGCTCAGTCATCGACAATTTTCAGTCGAATCTACATCGGCAACGTCAGCCGAGATATTCTTTCGACATATTCAGTCGATTATTGTTTAAGAAATAGATCAGCTCTAGCAGTGAATTGTTGTGTAATAATTCACTGTTTGGAGGTCAGTTGTAAAGTAGATCATATCACGAGCGCGGAGCGCGAGTGATATGTCTACTTACAACTGACTGACAAACAGTGAATTATTACTCAACAATTCAATGCTAGAGCTGAACTATTTCGATTCTAACGCTCAAAAACGCTGAAAAATTATTCTTTTCATTCAAACTCTCCCAACCTTCATGCCAGAGCGTTCATGCTCCCGCCAATATTCTTAACTGTATCCAATGTAAATGTACGTTATTATGACGAGTTTAAAAAGAAAAAAAGACGTTACACCGTCTATCGTCTCGAAACGTCACAAAATTACGTCAGTAATGTAAGTGACGTCAGCAATTAGATTCACGCGCCTCGAGACAGTGAATTGTTGTAGAATAAAACACGCTAACTTTCCATTGCTTCTATAGGCGCACTGTGTTAGAATTTCTTACAAAAAACAAGTATTGGCGTTGGAAAGCAACAAAAAAAAAAAAACAAAAAAACATGGAGTAACTTTTGTGGACTAAAATTAATCAAGGACTATTCTAGTGATTTCATAAGTTTGTGTGAGCTTTTTTACCGTGAGAACATCAATTGTTAGTACGTTTACCACTGCATGAAAAGTCCGTTTTACGCAGCTCATCAAACATATATCAAATATATGAAAACGCCGGTATTTGCAATTATTTGCATACGTTTGCCTTTCGTTTGCAGTAATTTGACTTATATTTACCTATCGTAAATGATCAAATTTACGTATGTGCACATACCTAGAGGTAAGCCGTAAGCGCCGCACTTTACGTAGTATAAACTAGAGGGGTGCAGAGTATGAAAATACACATATTTACCATCTTTTACAAGTCGGTGTAAATTTATCAGCATCTTTGAGTTTCTGTAGGTTAGCAAATATGCGAAAGTGACACACATTTACGTATTATGTAAATAGATAAGCATGTCAATAGTTATTTAGCACTACAAATATTGTCAAATATATGTCAAATATATATTTACCTACATATTCAAATGTAGCCAAAATACGATGCTTTACTTAAGAAATAGATCAGCTCTAGCAGTGAATTGTTGAGTAATAATTCACTGTTTGGAGGTCAGTTGTAAAGTAGATCATATCACGAGCGCGGAGCGCGAGTGATATATCTACTTACAACTGACCGACAAACAGTGAATTATTACTCAACAATTCAATGTCAGAGCTGAACTATTTCGATTCTAACACTCAAAAACGCTGAAAAAGTATTCCTTGCCTTCAAATTCTCCCAACCTTCCTGCCAGCGCGTTCATGCTCCCGCCAATATTCTTAACTGTATCTAAGATAAATGTACGTGTTTATGGCGATTTTAGAAAGAAAATGAGACGTTACACCGTCTAAAGTCTCAAAACGTCACAAAATTACGTCAGTACTGCCAGTGACGTCAGCAATTAGACTCACGCGCTCCGCAACAGTGAATTGTTGCAGAATAAAACACGAAAGTTTTCCATTGCTTCTATAGGCGCACTGTGTTAGAATAACGTTTCTTTACCCTTTAAATGGCAATCAAACCGAACGTACTCAAAACTGTTTTAGCAGGTATGCAAATTTATGTAAAATCGAACTATTTAAGTTCATGCGTTTGTATTTACAAATAAATGTTACACATTAAAATGCTTAAAAATTTGCTTACTCGGTAAAATAATGTTAAACATAAACAAATACGACATATTTACTTTAAAATCAAATTTAAAGTAAACAAATGTATCTATGTTTGGTTTGTTCGTTTGGAAATGTATGTAAATGTTTAATATTTACACACGTTGCACGCTATGCATACATTTTATCAAAAGCTTGTATGAACATACATTTGCTATATTCGCCGCAAACTTCAAATACTATATTTTGCAAACGTGTGCTCGTATGGTAAATATAGTATGAAACAACATTTGCAATGCTATGTAAATATAAATGGCACATTAGTTTTTCCAATATGCCTATATATGCCAAATCATGTGTTTATCTTGGTATTTACCCAATAGTTTGGGATATCAAATATAGTGTTCATATGAACATTTGCATATGATTTACTGGATTTGGAGAGGTGTGCACATTTTATTCATTTTGGGTTAGGAAGAGGAATATTCGGTCAAAATGTGATAATTGTCTTGTGGATAATCTATTCACGCTAAATATTATAAATGTTAAAAATTTAATGCATATCGTCTAGCGTCTCTGTCATGCAACAAAATTCGACAAATAACCTTATAACGGACTTTTTAATTGCATGATTTCACGGTGAAACAATATACATGTATTCATGAGCCGCGACACGAAAAAACCAGCAACGTGATTGTGCGCCCATCCGCCCAGTTCGATCAGACTCTTCACTAAAGGCTTAAAGAGTAGCAAAGGGTCTAAGCTACCTTTATGCGGACAGCGAAGACTCTGATCAGACTGGACGGATGTCCAGGCTGATCTGAGTCTGCGCTAGGCGCACAACCACTTTGTTGGTTTTCTCGTGTCGTGGCTCAAATGAACGTATGACTGATTCCACCGTAATCTGTATTATAAGATTAACTTCCTCCACTTAACTAATTCTACATAAATATTATGACCGTTATGTTTCCAAAGACCGACACAAAATATGCTTATTTTACGGCGGTATATAATCGCTACATTCCAAGTCTTGTGTTGTTCTACCAAAAACAGACCTAATTTGCATCAGTATGATTTCTAAGATATGCGGTCTTCTTCAACCAATTGGAATCGAGGCAGTTTTTGTCGGGTAATCAAATACTATTGGCTGAAATAAGCGCTCATGTAGATATCCCATTAAGACTTTGTGCTAATGACCCATATGTTAATTCAGTATTTATTACACTAAACGTTTCCCAGATGTTTCTTTTACCTTGGAAAGATAATCGGTTCGGCCCCTTCACATCATAGCTTGTTTTAATTATATTCTATTCGTTCCACATTTTCACAGTATTTTCGAACGCAGATTTATCATATTGGCTGCAGTGCAAACAGATTAATTTACTGTCGTTGTATCAGTAGTTAAAATTAAAATAACAAGTAACGTTCTGATTACAACTTCTTTTTTTCAAAGGACGACCAAAAATGTTAACCCTTACGATCGCTCATTGTTCTAAATGGTCAGTTGTTTTAGAACATATCCATTCATTAATTGTAAAAAGAAAGTGCTTTGCTCTGCGCAGTTGAATATGGAAAATAAGCATCTTATTACATTAAAGAGTTTTAGCGACATTAAAGGTAAAACTTTTATAAATTTTCCACCCATCGATGATCTTATCGAGTTGCCTCATTAATATGCACATAGTTTGGTCCTATTCCGTCATGCCTGAACATTGAAATTTCAAAGTTTGTAAAATATCAAAAATATTGTTTTTTTCTTTCTGTGAGAAGCCGGTTAATATTTGCGTTTTTGGTATCTGTAAAACTAATTACAACTGCTTACATAAACGTTTTAACCGAATGGCAGCACCGCCCCTAGTTAGATTTTTAATTTATCATTTTTAAGAAATAGATCAGCTCTAGCAGTGAATTGTTGAGTAATAAGGCACTATTTGGCGGTCTGTTGTGAAGTAGATCATATCACGAGCGCGGAGCGCAAGTAATATATCTACTTATTATAATGACCGACAAACCGTGAATTATTACTCAAAATTCGACGCTAGAGCTGAACTATTTCGATTCTACACTCAAAAAACTGAAAAAGTAAGCCCTATTCTTTTTATTCAAATTCTGCCAACACAGACACATAATTTGTGTTGAACTAGAGAGTATGTTCCGGTGACAAATGCAAATTACACGGCAAATAAAAATTAATTTCTCTTAAAAACCAAGATATTTAAACACGGTTTTCTGGGCCTGGGACAGAATTAAATTGGGCATCGTATTTAATAAAAATGACAAAAATATATGAAAAACGTTTTATAGGAAAGTCAAGAAAATATCTGGGTCAACACTAAATATTTAAACTTGAAAATATGTAGATACTAGCGGGTGTGTATACTTTGCACCACATCACTGCATGTTTTATAAGGAGAAATGTATTCTTCGATCGCTCATATGGCTCGTTTGACGATCCGTACGACATATAGTAAAAAATTCGATAAAACTTTTTGACTAAGCACCCGTACCTTACGTGTGTAAACCGGTCCGCCATCTTTGGTGGTCTGTTCCGTTTCCTAAAAAGGATGTTCCGGATCACGATCCGGACAGTGAAACTCGCCGAAAGAATGTTGTATTAATGTCAATGTTGACCCTATGTTGTTTTCAGATTTAGAGAGCATCACCGTTGATACGACGTTTTTCAGCATTGCAGTTGGCAGTTTACACCTTATAATTAAAGCTACGTTTCACTTTCGCAAAATGTTTCATTTTGCGAGTCTAGAGAGATTCGCGAATATAAGCGTAAATTAGCATACTTATAGATGAGCTAAGCAGCAGATATAACTAATACATAGGCCTTTTGTTATGTCAAAACGTTTGACATCATTGGTCTTATCCGATGTCATTAAGTTAACAGAAGATGCCGAGGCATTGGAATTATGGAACCCAGCAGTTGTTTGCCGGGATACACAGTGATCAAAGTTAAGAACACTGTATTTCAATGACAATTTCGACCCGTTTCAAAACTGTGGCCAAAACATCACCAAATTTAACTTCCATCTTCACCAAAGTAGCAAAGTGTATAGACAAAATGTTAAATTCTAATGGGCTACATTAATTGTTGTCATGCAAGTTCAAATTCGGATGTTATAGGCAAACGTGTCAAAACTTGTTTCCAAAACGAACCGAGAGTACAATTTTCCTATATAACTTCTTATTATTTTTGTCTTAAGGAAAATTGGTAGTCTTTCATACTGAGACTGGGACCTCAAACTTTTTATGCAACACATCAGTTACATGGTCTCTTAGCTGACTGCACGCCTTTTTGTATGCAGAAAATTAGAATTGAAAAATAGTGGGTAACTAGAAAAATTCTTTACAATTACACACGCCAAAATTTTCTTAAAAAATGATGTGCGGGCAAACTGGCCAACAGGCACATGCCTATGCATACTCTCTCTCTCCAAGTCCATAGTTTATATCGTTGTTTAATATTTTGTAATTTTTCTGCTTGATGTTTAACAGAACTACCATGAAACTGAAACCGGGCAAACTATTGTCCAGGTGTAGAAATAGTCGCGACTATTTACATGTAGGCCCGGTGTGCCCGACTGATGCACTATGCTGACTCTAATTTCAAGGATTTGCTTACAGAGATGATGTTATAAGTATATAAACGTACACGTTATGGGTCTCGGAGTCGCAGCCGGCTAGGACCTGGCTTACCGAGTTCGAATCCCGCGGCAGCGGAATTCGTCACACCGTAAACGGCGCTCGCCTGCGCGCAGAATGTCATTATCATCTTAATAAAATGCACCTTCTTTCTTACCTAATAAAATGCACCCTCTTTCTTACTATTTTATATCAACAGAGAAATAATTTCATACATGACAGTAAGGTACAATAACAATGCGTTATGCTTAGTGAACTTTAACAAGCGTGCAAAATTCATTCTATCGAAGCTTCTAGCACACTGAGGAATCAATGCTCGCCCAGAATTTAGTGAACGTGCAGCCAATCAGTAATCAGTGAACGCACAGTAAAAATGTTTACATCTACACATACATGTACATTACTTGGCTGATATAGTATGTTTCATATCATGATAATAAACCTTTGCGAATGTCTCATGGAGTCGGGTAAAACCCGTTTTATTAGGTTCATTATCTCAGAAAATAACAAGGTTTTCTTCTTTTTACCATAATACGCTATATTCTATTTCATGTTTTCTACTAGCAGAAGTAGAAGCAAGTAAATAGCTGCAAATACATTAAATTTCGTCATTGTCTGTCGTTTAGTTTATGAGATATTCTGTATTATATGATTGTACCCTGAAAATCAATGAACGATAAATTTGTATCGGTGATCGCGACACTGTGAACGAAGTCCACCAATTGTAGTGTACCCAGTGAACGCTAATATTGCACCCAGTGAATGCGTGATATGTACCAAGTGAATGCGCAAGTTCACTATTATCTGCCTGAAAGTCCTTAAAATTTGTCAGTGGGTTGACCACTAGGTGTTAGTTATGCGTGACTGTTTTAAGCATTCTATGTTTTTCAGAGGTACGAGGTGGCGAATACCCCTGAGTACAGGTGCTATAGCTGTTCGTTTTATGGAGACTTCCAGAATGTCATGGAATACTCTGGGGCCAAGTGCACAAAGCAAACGTAGGCCTACGCCCGACGTACGTCCGTCGTAAAAATGTCGTAAACTAAGTCTCAAAATAGCTTCAAAACTCACAAATCGCCTCGTGCACTTGGATTAAAATACAGTCGTAGTACAGACTTAGTCGCGCCGTTGTTTATAAGCTACGCCGGTGTAGTTTACGCCTCCTTTGTGCACTCGGCCCCTGTTTACGCTCACCCTGACAAGGTACTAAAATGCCGAAGACATTTGATCCACCCTGATAAACCCACATTTGTATATCAAACAAAAGATTTTCGGATAATACATTGTACATGTACCCAAAGAAGTTATTGAATCTAGAATAAAATAATGTTCGATCCAGTACAAGAAAAAGTTGTTATTAAATCGGAACCGGACTGTAGTCCACTACATAAGCATTTCAAAGAAAAGGCTGAAAGTTCGTCAAGAATCAAAATATTTTTGGATCCTGTATAAATAGCATAGACAGTTATTTTGTGCTTTACCTGAAAGTTAAACAATTGTAATCTCCAGCAACGGAAAACTAACCAAATATTAAGTCTCAATTTACTGCTGAATTTATTTTACTTGATACAAATGATAATTTTAAACAAACTGTTTACAACTGACAAAATAGGCAGTCTAAATCTGCTCATTTTGCTCCCTAATCTGGGTCTGTACTGTTTGCCATTAAATATTTCAAGTCCATATGGTAGAATTTGCTGCAAAAAGAGCAATTATCAGGTGTGTGAATCATATGAACACAAACACATCTGATAATAAATGACTCCTCCCTAATCTCAGACCGTCTTATTTTTTCTTTGAATGAAAATTAAGGTGGTGATTTGTGGTATACACAAAAATCTGCATAAAACCATAAAAAATAAACGTACCTCCCTGAAAGGTTAATGACTTCTTATTTTTGTTGTTCTCTACAGTTTAGAATACAGAATAGAGGGACATGCTGTTAAAAAAGTGTTTTATATGGAAAAACCAAAGAGTAATTTTGTGCGCAGAAATCTAGAAAATTAACTTCCTTCTTGAAAATATACTTAGCTCTAAAGTTTCTTTAATGCATAAAAAAGAGCGTCCTAGCAATTATTTGTTCCAACTCTTTTTCAAATTTGTAAGGTGGACCAGATGAAAACAGTCACTTTTTCTCAAATGTCTGACTATGTATGGTGCATGTACACTGCATGCATTAATTAAATACAGGTAGAGCAGTTATACCTTTATCATACTCACAGTATACCATAAAAAATTCTATATATTGGGACAGTTAGGTCTGAGCAAATAGTGCAAAACCAGATTAGACAAGAGCAGTCTGATCAGGGTCTGCACTATTTGCCATCCCATTTGCATTTTCGGGGCACATTACTGCACTGTAAAACCAAACTGTTCCAATTTTAGGACAGTTATGGTAATTATTTCAGTGTCCCAATCATCTGAATTTTTACGACCATGACACAGGTGTGTATATGAAATTGTTCAACCTTGAAAATGGACTCTACTGTGTATTTTAACAAAGATTTGGATACAGAGGAGACCTTTTTTTTTATCTGCCCAGCCTGAAAATGTGTGAAAAAAATGCAAAAAAAAAAATGATTGCTAGGACGCTCTCCATAATGTATTAAAGAACCTTCAGACCCTATTACATTTTAAATAACGATGGTTATTTTTCAGATTTTTGCGCCCAAAATTACCCTTTGAAATTTTCTTATATAAACTCTTTTTAACTTCAACAAGTCCTTTATTTTGGATTCTGAATCGTGAGAAACAACATAAAGAAGGCATCTGCTAATTTGGGGAAGATCTGATATATTTTCAGCATTTGATTTTTTACTTCGCCCCAAATCAGTGATTATCACCACCTTAAACAGAGCTTCGCTCAACACCATGGATCTTCAGGCAAATGCGAACTGTGAAAGCTTTGATCAGTCTGCAGTCTGAAAAGAGTGTTTGCTGTATGCAATACTGATTCCTCAGGTTCCATACATTGTTTATATGACACTTATCAGACTGAGCGAGTGCGCGAGCTGATCTGAAATTTATGTTGTTTGCATACGCACTAAGACCGTTTTTGTCTGTCAAATTGGCAGAATTGTGCAGTATACAACTAAGATATCGGCATAGATATTCGGCACACGTCATTGTAAAATGAAAATAGAGTTAAGCTCTGTCTAGAGCTCTACCTCAGTATTTTCTAATAGTGCAAATTAAAAAAAGTTGCTGAACGGGCTACTTCAAAGAAAAATAAAGTAGGCCATGAAACAAGATGGGATTATTGTAGACTTGCTCCAGTCAGATATTCTAAATTGTCATATATATTTTTTTATCATACTTGATATTTCACTTCTTCATTTTTATGGTCGTTGCTTGGCTAGTCTAGAAATGAAATTTTCTCTTGTGGGTTTGTCTGAGATATATAGAACTCAGCCCCATAACTATAGACTTGCACAAAGAAAAAAATGTATATTCAAGAAAATTTATGAAAAATCCAAATGTGTATATTTCTAAGCCTTGGGCAAGGCTAGGATTATTGGTTAACAATTAAGATGATTTGAGGTTGTAATTTCGAGCTAAATGTAGCTCTGGCTTTAATGCCGACCTTTCCGACGCGTTCAATGCGTACACTTTTCCCCTTTCGCTTCGTACAACGCAGCGCCTTTGCTTCGATTGTGCTACTCATTCACTGATACAGTTTGCGCGTTCACTAATTTAGAGCGTACATTGCTAAAATGGGTTGTATCTCCTAAATGCCTGCATCTCATGACACGAAACTTTTATAGTTTCAGGGTTACCTTCCGTCGTAACCACTAGCAACAGCAAATTTACATCATGAGCTTTGTTTTATGAAAAAAAGCCGCCGTTCAGAAAATTTATGATACGAAATCACCTTGCAAGCCAATCGGTTCCTTATAATTTTTCTCATAACTTGTTTTGACAAAATTTGTTTCAAAACAGCAAAATATTATTATAATTTGCTTTGGATAAAGGGCAACAGAAGTGGTTATAACACAAATAATAACACAATTTTCCACTTGAATCGCTGGACCCCGCCCCCAAAAACTAAAATAAACTGCGCGTTCACTGACTGCCTGCGCGTTCACTGAATTCTTCGATTCTTCAATGTGCCTAGCGGACTGATCGAATTTGAGTTATTAGCAACACATGTTTGTTACCGCCCTGACAGTTCTTTTGGATCAAGGTATATGCAGTCTGAACTGGGTTTTATACCGCTGCTCTTCTTATAGGCACCAGACCCATATTTGGCTTGTGCAAGCAGCAGTTGGGTTATCAAACTACGCAACTTTATGCAATTGCTGATCTGAGTCTACGCAATTCGCCTCTGGCATTTTAATTGCTAAGTTGACTTTGATGTCCCTTCTCTTTTGGTGCATACTGAGTTGCATTTGGAGGACCTGTCCAAGGTCATAATGTAATTACCTTATTAATTTGTAATTACCTTATTGGATGACGATGAGCCCATATGGTGCAAATTAAATCAGATTGGAAGGTGCACGCTCAGTCTATAGATAATTCGATTATATTGATTTACAGCCACATATGGAACGGTTTTACATTAACGATGCATATATGATGTATATATGTTTGAGTGTTTTTGAAGACCATTTTAAACCAAACTTCAATGGTTAAAAATATTAAAAGAATCTACCTTTAAAACAAATTTTGACCAACTATTTAAAATTTGAACACATTTGACTTTTCACTTGAAATATTTTCATGTAGTTGACAAATTCTCTCTCTCTCTCTCTCTCTCTCTCTCTTTCACAGAGGGGGTTGGTCATACCAAAAAGATTGGGAGGCGGGATGCATTTATACGATATAAAAACTATTATTGTGACTTTACAGTTGTTATGTTGGAACAACCGCTGTCCACACAACTACGGTAGTTGCAAACTAAATTAACAATTGGCAAACTACCTCAAAATAACACTTTTAATCACAGAAAGTATACTAAATTTTAAGGTAAAAGATACCAGTTTGTTGCTAGGCATTGTGGGACAGTAACGTTACTTTTTATGACTGTATTGTATTAAAATTTTGCTAATTAATTTTGCATATCTTAATATATTATATCTGCCAAAGAACTCTGGAGAGACCCGAGGAGGCCTCTGAAACAGTTTTCCATATCAAATAAAGCTGTACGCACAATAAGTCTATTAAATAGGGCATAGCAGCCACGAATGTTACCATAAAATTTACGGGAAATTCTTAGAGTGTATTAGTCAATTTCCTCGTAATATTTCTGTCATACTGTCCTAATTACTACCGTCAGTTCAAATCTCTCTCTCTCTCCAAGTATGAACTGGAAAAATACAACAGATTCAGTCAAAACAAACTTTCTGTGTCGACGTCGTCG
Organism: Ctena decussata; assembly: GCA_963989385.1. Lineage (NCBI taxonomy): Eukaryota > Metazoa > Mollusca > Bivalvia > Lucinida > Lucinidae > Ctena > Ctena decussata. The sequence goes on along the minus strand of OZ022511.1, from coordinate 54,823,894 downwards.
TTGTATTCGGAGTAGTGCAAATATGTGTCGAGTTTTCTGGTTTAACTCTTTTTAGACATGCGGAAACAGGCGAGACATCTCCTCAAGTGGATTTCTTGTGCTACAGAACATTACATCTCCGAATCTGGACAAGTCCTTTAAGAACAGTCTAATCTATACCTACACAATTATCTCAGGCAGTTCTGTCCAGTATTTAGAGCTAAGGAGTATTATAAGCACCACAAAGTCCTGCGACTTGGCGAAACAGATATAGATTGAGAGAAAATGTCATATTTTTCTGTCTAGATTTAGAATGATAGACATGTAGCACAATGACCTAATGCACCGCTGCATTTTTTTATTCGTTTTACGGTATTATCCGCAAATATTTCACTAACTGACATTAAATATGCCCAACTACAATATATTTGTTCATAATTTATTTGTATTTGAAATTGATTTGAAACTTTATTCAGAACAGGCTTGGAATGTTTGCTGAAGTGTAAATATAAACTAATATCTATGCATATGACACGTCGGCTCATAGTAAATATACTGTAAAACCAAGAATTTCGAGTAAGGTGCAGGCAAACATATGCATAACTAAGCTATTTCCCGAGTATTTCAGGAGACATAAATTGATGTCTATAAGGGCTTGAGTCAATATCATGTGACAGCCCGCTCGAGGCAGAGTAAATGTAAAATAACATTAACGCATATTTCCATTCACAGTAAATTTGCTATAAAACCGAGTGTTTAACTCATATGCAGGCTTAATGGACGGACGCTCGGCGCCCCGTTACTGCGGCTATGGATTCGTTCTGCTGAGGTGCGGGGGTAACGTCGATATGAGAATTGAAATACTACTACTATTTGCAGGCTTACGCAAATATGCGTAAAAGCAGGTATTTAGCGAATATTTGAAGATAGATAAGTATAAGTAAATGTGAGGGTTAGAGTCACTATCATTTGACAGCCTATTTGATGTAGCGTAAATATAAGATAATATTTACGCTTACGTCCATTCACAGTAAATATCATATAAAACCAAAAGTTTAACTCATATGTAGGCCTGGGCAAATGTATGCGTTAACGAAGGTATTTACTGACTGTTTGAGACGACATAAACAAATGTTAATATAAGGGCTAGATTCGATATTGTTTGGCTTGCTATTCAAATACGAGTAAATATAGGGCAATATTTACATGTACGTCCATCCTCGGTGGCTAGCCTGTAAATCCATAGATGACAAAGGTTTTGTTGGGCCTATGCAAATGTATGGGTAAAGCAACGCATTTACATATTATTTGCAGTACGATAAATAGAAGTAAATACCGGGTTATGTTTAAGATAATGTGATACCCTGTTCAAACACGTGTAAATATAAGCCAATATTTACATATTATTTAATGTTGGTGCCATACCATTGTAAAAGCCGGCGCTTACGGTATTTACAAGGGAGTTCAAATATAAGCGTAAACATTTGTATTTAAGAAAGTGTACTAAAGTATGGAATCATTATTAAACGTATGCAACATTTCAAATATATTTCCTCATGTATGTGAATGAATGTAAATATAGCGGTAACATTTGCAAGGTTTTGAAGTTATAATAAAAGTTAGCAAATATATTACAGGTTTACCATTACGCGTTCAAGTAATCAAACGTATAGTGCATATAACAGGCTGCGTTTGCGTTAATAGTGCATACCCTAGTAAATATGAGTAAAACGACCTTTTCATGCAGTGTACTGTACACCTGGACAAAACCGAGCTCACCAGTGAACTTTTATGCACAATACCAGTCATGTCTGGACAAAGAAAAAGTGAAAGGAACATTAAAACAGACAAAACAGAAAGGACAGATCTCAGTCTTCCACCACCACTTCAGCTTACGGAGAGACTGCAAGCTTCAACTCCATCTAAGACCATTTCAACTGAGGAATTAAACTTAGACAAGGAAATTAGTGAAATGGAGACGTCGATTCGCGAGACCGAGAGCCAGCTTGAAGATATGGAGGCCAAGACCAGACTGCGCTCAAAACAAGACAAGCTCGCCAAAATGAAGAAGCAGCTTGACAGAAAGCAGAAAAAGTTGAAAGCTACACAGGAAGAAGCCAGCAGGCCTTTGACAGTCACTATCTTGTCTGATTCTATGGCTAAGCATGTTGGGGATCTCAAATATACTGACTTACAGCCGTTTCCTGGAGCTACTATCTCCAGATTACAACATAAAATAGCTACCCATCAGGCGAGTATTAATTACAAATATATAATTTTACTGATCGGCACAAATGATATCGCTTCTTCATTATCAGTTGGAGAAATAATGAGTTTCTATGAAAATCTGGTAACGTACATAAAGTCACGGTCTACAACCACACTTATCGTCTCTGCAATCATTCCCAGACCTTGTGATCTTAAATCGGATCCTACAGAGAGCAGAGTGAAACAAGTTAATAAAGAACTTAAAGCCATGTGTCTTCGGCGCAAATTACAATTTTTACATACTTACAGAATTTTTCTACATAATAATCATCCAGTCCGATCTTTATTTGCTGTCAAAGACGGCGGTTTACATCTGAATGCTGAAGGCTCTCGTAAACTACGCCAGTTTTTTATCAACACTATTGCCCATTTAAAGTAATCCTTAGTAGCTGCGGTAGCTCCAGATTTCGAACTAACGGGTTGCAGTTTCTATTTTCTGCTTCCTTTTTATGATACTTTAATCCGAGGTTCCGTCTTCGCATGACCAACGTGTTGCTGGGACACTGGATTCAGGTTCACTCGATCAAGTAAATGGCTGTATGTTATGTTGTGTTGCTGCCAAGTTGTTTTTTCTTTCTATTTCAGACTGACTCCTGTATGTTTCGCATAGAGGATTGTACTCTATGGTTTCAGGCGAGTTTCGCCAGCAAGACGTCTACTGCTGGGTTTCTTGGTCAGGATTCGTGGGGAAGCTCTTGAGATTCCTCGGTTTCCTTCTTCAGTCAGTCTGGGATGGACAGGAACTACAGCTGGCAAGAACCGGATATTCCCCGAATTGGAACGTGAATAGTTGTTGTGATTCGCGTCGCGTGATGTCATGTCTCTTCGTATGTGCCAACGGATGAAATCTTGATCAGTATGCGCATCTGCGCAGTCTGATCGGGGTCTTAACTGTTTGCAAGAACAAGATACGAAACAGATGGCGTCGGGGTGTAGGGTAAGGGCTTTGATCATCCTGTGCGGTTGAGCAGGCTGATCGGGGTATTTACCATACACTTGTGGCCCATGGACACTTATCACGCGATGCTTATAGTGTATATCTTACATTTTCAAAATTCGTGGTTAATATTCTTTTTTAAACGTATAAATAAGTTCTGAGATCTGTGTGACTTTTAATTTTGATATCAGTGTCAAATATTGTCAGAATTCAGACAGAGACTAAAAATGTTTCAGCGTGTGACTATTGTTATGATCATCGTGCCAACCTTGTGTTGTGACAATCCTCAATAATGCTGTTTACAGTGTGTCGTCAAATTTTAAAAACTGTTATTGTCAGTTAACATTTAGGCAATTATTGCCTTTGTCCTTACTGGAATAATATATTTGCAGAGATATTATTTATTGATATTTCTTGACAATTTTTTTTTTCTTTTCGTGCGTATTATTTTTTTTTTTTGGCGGAACCTGCGGTTTTGGTGGGCTTTCTAGTCCTGCATTTTTAAATATTACTTATAATGGTATCCATTGAATATCCGCCAATTATAGATAGTAATTCTTATTGCTGTTGTTTGCTTTTTACTCTACTATACGCACGTAAATAATTTATTTGTAATGTATACATTACTATTAATTATTCTAGTAAGGATGTCGTAGGTTGGTTGGGTTGATTGTTCTCATTCAGTTTTGGTCACGTGTGCCTTTTGCAAAGAGTTCCTTTTGAGAAGTCATGAGATTGCTTTAATGCATTTTTGAGGTATCACATGACTGTTTCGATTGGTCCTTTAAATTTTGTCCCTACTGTGGCGCGAAAAAACGCGCACGGCTCAGTCATCGACAATTTTCAGTCGAATCTACATCGGCAACGTCAGCCGAGATATTCTTTCGACATATTCAGTCGATTATTGTTTTCTTACAAAAAAACAACCCAACCCAACCCGCCCGATATATCTTGTTGAACTTGTGAGATTAAGATTTAAGTATAAAGGCTTATGCTTATGTTTTTGTACAGTAATCCATTGGATGTAATTGGTGGGCTTTCTAGTCCTGCATTTTTAAATATTACTTATAATGGTATCCATTGAATATCCGCCAATTATAGATAGTAATTCTTATTGCTGTTGTTTGCTTTTTACTCTACTATACGCACGTAAATAATTTATTTGTAATGTATACATTACTATTAATTATTCTAGTAAGGATGTCGTAGGTTGGTTGGGTTGATTGTTCTCATTCAGTTTTGGTCACGTGTGCCTTTTGCAAAGAGTTCCTTTTGAGAAGTCATGAGATTGCTTTAATGCATTTTTGAGGTATCACATGACTGTTTCGATTGGTCCTTTAAATTTTGTCCCTACTGTGGCGCGAAAAAACGCGCACGGCTCAGTCATCGACAATTTTCAGTCGAATCTACATCGGCAACGTCAGCCGAGATATTCTTTCGACATATTCAGTCGATTATTGTTTTCTTACAAAAAAACAACCCAACCCAACCCGCCCGATATATCTTGTTGAACTTGTGAGATTAAGATTTAAGTATAAAGGCTTATGCTTATGTTTTTGTACAGTAATCCATTGGATGTAATTGGTGGGCTTTCTAGTCCTGCATTTTTAAATATTACTTATAATGGTATCCATTGAATATCCGCCAATTATAGATAGTAATTCTTATTGCTGTTGTTTGCTTTTTACTCTACTATACGCACGTAAATAATTTATTTGTAATGTATACATTACTATTAATTATTCTAGTAAGGATGTCGTAGGTTGGTTGGGTTGATTGTTCTCATTCAGTTTTGGTCACGTGTGCCTTTTGCAAAGAGTTCCTTTTGAGAAGTCATGAGATTGCTTTAATGCATTTTTGAGGTATCACATGACTGTTTCGATTGGTCCTTTAAATTTTGTCCCTACTGTGGCGCGAAAAAACGCGCACGGCTCAGTCATCGACAATTTTCAGTCGAATCTACATCGGCAACGTCAGCCGAGATATTCTTTCGACATATTCAGTCGATTATTGTTTTCTTACAAAAAAACAACCCAACCCAACCCGCCCGATATATCTTGTTGAACTTGTGAGATTAAGATTTAAGTATAAAGGCTTATGCTTATGTTTTTGTACAGTAATCCATTGGATGTAATTGGTGGGCTTTCTAGTCCTGCATTTTTAAATATTACTTATAATGGTATCCATTGAATATCCGCCAATTATAGATAGTAATTCTTATTGCTGTTGTTTGCTTTTTACTCTACTATACGCACGTAAATAATTTATTTGTAATGTATACATTACTATTAATTATTCTAGTAAGGATGTCGTAGGTTGGTTGGGTTGATTGTTCTCATTCAGTTTTGGTCACGTGTGCCTTTTGCAAAGAGTTCCTTTTGAGAAGTCATGAGATTGCTTTAATGCATTTTTGAGGTATCACATGACTGTTTCGATTGGTCCTTTAAATTTTGTCCCTACTGTGGCGCGAAAAAACGCGCACGGCTCAGTCATCGACAATTTTCAGTCGAATCTACATCGGCAACGTCAGCCGAGATATTCTTTCGACATATTCAGTCGATTATTGTTTTCTTACAAAAAAACAACCCAACCCAACCCGCCCGATATATCTTGTTGAACTTGTGAGATTAAGATTTAAGTATAAAGGCTTATGCTTATGTTTTTGTACAGTAATCCATTGGATGTAATTGGTGGGCTTTCTAGTCCTGCATTTTTAAATATTACTTATAATGGTATCCATTGAATATCCGCCAATTATAGATAGTAATTCTTATTGCTGTTGTTTGCTTTTTACTCTACTATACGCACGTAAATAATTTATTTGTAATGTATACATTACTATTAATTATTCTAGTAAGGATGTCGTAGGTTGGTTGGGTTGATTGTTCTCATTCAGTTTTGGTCACGTGTGCCTTTTGCAAAGAGTTCCTTTTGAGAAGTCATGAGATTGCTTTAATGCATTTTTGAGGTATCACATGACTGTTTCGATTGGTCCTTTAAATTTTGTCCCTACTGTGGCGCGAAAAAACGCGCACGGCTCAGTCATCGACAATTTTCAGTCGAATCTACATCGGCAACGTCAGCCGAGATATTCTTTCGACATATTCAGTCGATTATTGTTTTCTTACAAAAAAACAACCCAACCCAACCCGCCCGATATATCTTGTTGAACTTGTGAGATTAAGATTTAAGTATAAAGGCTTATGCTTATGTTTTTGTACAGTAATCCATTGGATGTAATTGGTGGGCTTTCTAGTCCTGCATTTTTAAATATTACTTATAATGGTATCCATTGAATATCCGCCAATTATAGATAGTAATTCTTATTGCTGTTGTTTGCTTTTTACTCTACTATACGCACGTAAATAATTGGGCCCTATGGCATATAAGTTTTCCGAGATCAAGGTTTAAGATTTCTGCGGCGGTATCAGGATGTTCAACTACAATAAACAGGCTTGTATCATCGGCAAATAATCTAATATTGGACCTTATTTCCGAGACAATAGCATTAATGTAGAGTAGAAATAACAAAGGACCTAGTATCGAGCCTTGGGGTACACCAGCATGAATAAAGCTCCAGTTAGACTGTGCCCCTGGTAAAACTACGCGTTGTTTTCTGTTTTCAAGATAACTTACGAACCACTTAAGAAGGTTACCAGATATTCCTGCTGCTTTTAGTTTGTGAATAAGACCTGCATGCCATACCCGGTCGAACGCCTTACTAATGTCGCAAAAAAACAACTCTAACTTCCTTTCCAGAGTCCAGGGCTTGGCAGAAGGTATCATAGAGATATGTAAGTTGGTTAACGGTAGAGTCTGCGGGTGTAAAGCCCGACTGAAACGAGGAAAGAATATTGTTATCGAGAAAATGATTATATAGGTACTTGAACACTAGTCTTTCTAAAGAGTAGTCCAAATTGCTTAGTAAGGAAATTGGACGATGGTTAGAGACAACTGTTGGATCACCACCTTTGAATACCGGGGAAACATTAGCTTCTTTGAAACTTTGGATCTTACTTGAGTACTCATGTATTATTGAATTTATTAAACGAGTTGGGGAAAAAGATAAGATGCGAGGCTGTGCCAAGCATCTTATCGGTTTTCCCCAACGAGTTTGATAAATTCAATAATACAGGAGCACGAATGCAAGATTCTATTTATCGTATGACACTAAAATCGCATTTTATTAGCAAATTTTGTACAAGAAGGTCAGGATTTCGTCATTAGAAAACGTTACGTCCTAATTTGCATACTTAATCCACTAGTGGATTATAGTTTTTAATGGCTTTATTACACTCTCAAATGCGACGTCATAATTATGATAAATGAATGTACAGCATAGTGATACAAAATGGAGTAACGCCAAACCCCGAAATCAAAACTTCGAAATTTCGGGTCTCCTGAATTTTATACCCACACCCAGTTCATTTACTCTGAAGCAAATAAAAATCTGAAAGAGTTCCATAGGGAACTTAATGCTTCAATATGGCGGAAACTACCGATAGCGACTTACGGGTTTATCCGAGAGCTTACCTATTCAAATTCTGTCAAGTGTTATATGCAATTACACTGGAATATAATGTAAAATGTGAAATTAAATACATTTATGATTATTACGACAATTCTTTATAAGTTATGATCATAAGCTTCAGTCTTTGTCCGTTCATATGGTATAAAATATACAAATTAAGGTATTTAGATACACAATAACTCTGTATCGACTTATTAAAACACATAACAGAGTTATTATTCATGGTGAATCAATCAACTATGGAATATTTACACACTTACAATGCCTACCATAAAGATCCTAAGTTTTCGGGCAGATACGTCTGTATAAACAGTGGAAACCGTGATCAGACTGTTCCTTAGGCACCAGAATGATCAAGGTCTTTACAATTTCAATTCCATCAGCGCATTTTTGAGGCATTACTCTATGGTAGACCCGGAAGAACAGGAAAATAAATAACAGGGCAAGGACCGGCTGTGTTTGCAGCAGGTGCAGTATTTGGACAGTCTTTTTTGGGGATATTTTTGAACTTAAACATTGTTTTTCTAGGAAACAAAACGGTGAAATGTTTGTTTTTTTTGTTTTATTCTTTATCATACAATGTAAGTTTTACTAAAACAATATGCATAAGCATGCCCCATCGATTGAATATATTTTTCATGACCTTTTTCATGAAATTCAATTTTCTTGCATTTTTTAAAAAAAAACGTAAAAATATACTTATAATCAAGATAATTGCAATTTTTCTTACCAGTCTGTTTCAAATACCCTATATTAAAGATTATATGATTTGCAGAAATGAAAGTGCATCTTTGTGCTAGAGACATGAATTTTAATGGAAAATGTATAAAAAAGTATGTATAAATACAAAAGTTTTTTTTTTTAGGAAAACAAAACGGTGAAAAATTTTCGTTCTTATCCAAATGTTTTATAGCCCTTTGGGTTATTCAGCTGGTATAATGAAATGAATGCCCCACCAATATCTTTATTCACCATTCGTCTACCTTAAATTCATGTTTTGATTCTTCCATCGGCTTTTGAAGTTTGAAGCTTCAGTCACATGAAATCATATAAGAATAATGTTGAAAATGCCTATGAAGGTATGTTCAGCTTAACATTTGGAAATGATCGGATTCTCTATAAAACTATTATAAGTTATCACCATCGAGAAATTTGTACAAGGTTTACATTGATGTAATTTATTATAAAATAAGTACACTATAAATTTCTTCCATTGGTCTCTAAACATACAGAAATTCGCGTTTCGAAACAACCTCGCTCATAATCATGTCTAAAATACATGTATGTAGTTTAAGTCCAAATCCGCCTATACTGCGCAAAGGCTTACAGCACATCATTTCTTGGTATTCGTGTTTTGTTTATGTATTTCATGTGTGCTTTTATGATCTAAGGAAGAATATCCATATAGTCTGATTAAGAAAGAAAGAAGGAAAGAAAGAACGAATAAACGAACGAACTCAAAAGAGGAAAAAAGAGAAAGAAGTCATGTAACTCCTACACGTGACCATCAAAACTGAACAAAATGGAGTAACGCCAAACCCCGAAATCAAAACTTCGAAATTTCGGGTCTCCTGAATTTTATACCCACACCCAGTTCATTTACTCTGAAGCAAATAAAAATCTGAAAGAGTTCCGTTTCAAGAGCAACAAACACATTCACAAGAAGGAATATGGGCCCGGCATACTTCGAAGTTTCGGCTATCCAAGCCTCATCAATTATCATCAATACCGGTATTGTGCACAAATATCCATTATCCATACGAGTTGATGCCCTTACCTGGGAGGAGCAGGAACTAGAAGCCCAAGCGGAAAGGCTCGACAATACACGCGCAAGGCGTAAAAAGGATATAAGTGCTGAGAAGACCAACCTGATGACAACCAACGCCAGTAGCATCCAAAGTGGACAGAAGTTAGGAACGGCGATAGGTTTCTAATACCACAGCTTGAAATTCTCTCAAGGATTGCGCTAACTACTGAAGCCCAAAGCTGAAACCAGTTTGACGAGACAGCTGAGCTACGAAGCTACCGTCGACAGTTTTCTCTGTTTAAATAGATTCTGAATCTGCTCGGAACTACGGAGGAACACAGAAACATGTCTTTTTTATATCGGCGGCCCCCAGCCGTGAACCCGCATAGGCTACCAATTTTCGTAGGAAAGACAAAATTAAAAATTGGCCTGAGCGCAACTCGAACCCAGGACAGTTCGCTTACCATGCCAACTGCGCTACCGAACCACACGGGCTACATTTAATCGCCCCACCCCTTGGGAAGAACCAACGAAGCATGCACTTTTTTATTTCCGCGGTCCTTTCCTTGGCTCCATACTTGTCACAACTGTCAGAGGAAAGGAAAAATCGGGCTACGCCGGAACTCGAACTCAGGGCTTTTCGATAACCTTGTGACAACTGAGCTGTTGAGCCGTCTGATCGATCTTTGATATCTGTGAAATGAGGACCATGTCAACAGAGTTAGGAGAAAGAATCTGCCGGTGCATCAATGAACGTGTAAGGCTATGAGAAAGACTACACTGGACTAGAAATATGCTTAGGTAGTGTTTTCCCTGGATAGCGTGCGTGTTTTATGCCCCCGTGACGACAGTTGTTGGGCATTAAGATTTGCTCCTGTCTGTCAGTCCGTCTCTCTGTCTGCCTTTAGTCACACTACTGGGTACAGAGTTAGCATAATCAACCTCTTCCATAGTTTTCAAACTTTGTACACATATTGCGGACATAATGGAGATGTGTATGTGCATTTTTGATGGAGGTACATGCAAAATTAACTTCGACGGAATAACGGCCTTTTGAACTTACCCATTGCACAGTGCCACTTCAAGGTATAGAGGTTGTACAATCAACTGTTACCACAATTTTCAATGGAAGTTCTTATAACTTTGTTGACTAGTTGTGAACCAAATGAGGATATTCTTATGGGTCTTTGATGAAGATAATTTAAAATCAATTTTGAAAGAATTACGGCCTATTGAGCACAGTCGCATTTAGCATCTTTTGCAGTTTATCGTAGAGAGTATGTGTTATTCACATCCTTCAACAGATTTCAGTATATTATGCATCAGCATATATAGCAGATACATGTACAATGAAGTTCAGCATTTCATGTGTGTCATTTTGATGAAATTACAACCTTTTTTTTGGCTTATTTTGGGCCTCTTTGTCACACTAGTTACAGTGCCTCAGACGTGTGAGAAAATGTTGATTTCAAAAAGCTCAGTCTGCAGTCACAATAGAGCTTTTTGTAATCAGCGTTTTCTACAATTCTGATGCTCTGTGAGGACATTGTGGGCACAATAAAAGATGCATAATATGCCGGTTGTGCTGGGGCAAATACGTTTGATTGGATTGTAGCTTTTCAAACTTAGTCTTTCAGAGTAGCTTATTTTCAAGATAAACATTGCATAATAAGCTAACACAGTTTTGTCTCCGGCGATTGATTTCAGACTCTTTACAAATGTATGGTCGATGTGCATGTAAAATTTATAGAGATCAAATTAATTGTGTTCAAAATGCAGCACCAACAGGACACTAAATAGAGTTCATAATTAATAAATGGTTCAGTAATGTACATTGCCTATTGACAGGCGCTGCACAGAGGCATCATTACAGTCATTTGACCTATTCCGACGCACGTTTCAGTCGACCGTGCGCTACAATCTAAATTCACTGTATTTTTTTTTATTTATTTGTGTCAGTAAATAAATAAAAGCCTCTTGTTTAAGGTGGTGATTTATGGTAAATGTAAAAATCTGCATTAAACCATAAAAAAGTAATGTATCTCCCTGAAAGTTAGCAGACTTCTTGTGTTTGTTGTTCTTTACAGTTTAGAATACAAAATAGACGTGCATGCTGCTTAAAAAAAGTGTTTTTATAAGGGTAATTTTCTGCGAATAAATCTGAAAGAATAATATCGTTATTGAAAATTTACGTAGTGCTGAAGGTGCATTATTGCATAATGAAGAGCGTCCTAGCAATTATATATTCCAACTCTTCTTCAAATTGTAATGTAGACCAGATGAAAATGACAGCCATTTCTCAAATTGTTCAACCATGTTCAAAGATAATGTACACTGGACGCATTTATTAAATATAGGGTAGGCAAGCATATCTATGTTAACACCTACAATATAAATAATACATTACTGACATGATCAGTGGTGTGTAGATGAAATTGTTCAAGCTTGTTAAAATAGTATCACCTGTCTCACCTGTGTGTTTTGACAAAAAAATTTGGACACAGACTGCATCTTTTTTCATCTGCTCAGCCTGATAATGTGTGAAAGAGTTTGAAAAAAATAATTGCTAGGACGCTCTCCATTATGCAACAAGGTACTCTAAGCACTAAGTATATTTTCAATAATGATATTATTTTTTTCAGATTTATTCGCAGAAAGTTACCTTTTGATCTTCTCTTTTAAAAACACTTTTTAACATTAACAAATGCTGCATTTTGGGATTCTAAATTATGGAAAACAACATAGAGAAGGCATCTGCTAAGTTCTGGAAAGATCAGTGTTATTTTGAGTATTTTATGCAGATTTTTGTCTTTGTCCCATATCAGTGATTACCACCTATCAGTGTTATTTTGAGTATTTTATGCAGATTTTTGTCTTTGTCCCATATCAGTGATTACCACCACCTTAAGGCACTTTGTTTTGGTTCACAAACTATGTGAAGACAATAGTGAAATCTGACGATAACCTATTTCGACGCACCTTCTTTTATTCCGGTGGATCTGTATATTATTTACAATACATTGAAAGAACCACCGAAAGGCGGCCCAAAAGTAAACTGTCGGATTATTACTAGCTCGATGAAAGATGATTTTATGCAAACAAGTGTCTATCTGACATACTTGATATTTAAAACATCTGATTCAAAATTCAAAATAAAATCGCCTTATGGAGTTTTAATCACAATTGATCTTGAATATTCAAATTGCATGACGAGATGCAGGACTAATATGGATTTCAGAACTCAGGGACATTTCCCAAGTATACTATCCGCCGGAATAGGCTAAATGAGCTGAAAAATTAAAACTTCAATAAACCTTAGTAACTGATTTTATTTCCTTTTGATATTTATCTGTTTAGATAGCTAATAAAATGAGCAATCGACAAACATACAGGTTTACGTCATATTTGTTTACACAAATATTGTCCGGCCATATTTTCACGATTTGCCTTAAACACCTATCATTTTTCTTGTTAAATATGCATTACCAGCCACTTTTAAACTCAGTTTTCCGTATCTTTGATTGATAAACGAGATCCTTACTACATGTGGATTTGATAAATAAATATTGAAAGTAATTACCTAAAATTCATTTCGCTTCTAGCTTGTTTCGTTGTAGGTGAATCCGCCGGAATAGGTCAAATGAGTGTATTGTCTCACAGACATAATAAGTTTTCATTACAAAATAAATTCTTTTCAATTAATTTTCGTAAGATATATTATCATAGTCAGTCCTGGGTGAAAGTTCATAAAAGTTTTTTTGGTTTAAGATAGTTATGAATCAAAATTGTAAGTTCTAATCGTTTATGCCAATAAGCCAGTTCGCAAGCCATGCAGTTAGTATTTGCGATCACGTGGATATAATTCTCATTCTCGCACGTGTTTGATAGGTCAAGAGATTTTATTTGGACCAATCACACAATTTCGATCGCGGTCTGTGATTCTTCTTTCAGAGTAAAAAGAAAATATTCTACCGCAATTTCATGCCCTAAAACCCATAGCTGATAATTTGGCCAGTTCTCATCACAGTGGCAAGTATCATTAAATTAGTTTCAGAGGGACAGGCCCCGATGTCCGTCGTACGTCTCCTCTTCAAATATACCTACTCTAAAACAACTGGGGCTATTGGAGCAGAGACTAAATTTTTATATGGAGCCTTCATGGGTTTTGGGAACAACAATTTGTACAAATGGTTGCGGCCGTGAGTTTGGTGGTTGCGGCCCGTGCGTTTGGTGTCTAAATTCATAATGAACCCTTCCGTCTGTGAATTTCAGATTAAGTTCTGCCTGTAAAGTGATATTTCATAACCATATAGGCAAACAGTGCAGATACAGACCAGGCTGCTGCCGTAGTCTGACCTTGGTCTCATGCAGGCTTTCTATTAAAACATTGTTGAAAACGGTAATAACAGCTGTAATCATGCATAATTGCCTAATTTGACGGTAATTGTGCTTCATGACTTTTGATACACTAATTATGCATATATATTAACAATTGTTCAGTGAAATTCTGTTCAAAAAGTTTTGTTTTGCAAGGACTGCTATTCGCAAAGTTTTACAAGACAATATTCTGAAACATTGAAAGAAGAAAATTTTATTTTGGCTATTATCTCTTCAAAAGAAGAAATGGTGAGGATGATATTAGTTAATGTTTACTAAATCGTGTTTTGACAAAATAGACTGGTTGGTGGGAAGCTATTGAGAGAACGTTAGGCCATGCGGACGCCACAGCTATTGTATTAAACGGGAAGCAAATTCTTTTAAAACAGGGCTATTGGTATTTTGCGGAACAAATCATAAAAATTTACGGAATAAATCGCATTCGAAATGTGAATATTTTCATGGGAGGCAACTTATATTATATACACGCGATTTATTCCGTGAATTATATACCAAATGAAGCAACAAAATTTATTTAATAATCAATAATTACTCTTAACTCTCAAATAATTACTATATATATATATAGTGACTGTATTTGAGCACCCTATATAATACAGTTTTCGTCTTTTTTGGACAGCATCGTTATGAGAAAATATGATTATCATCATCATTACTAGTGGATGTACAGACGGACTGTGGCCCCTTATATAATACAGTTTTCGTCTTTTTTGGACAGCATCGTTATGAGAAAATATCATCATCATCATCATTATTAGTGGATGTACAGACGGACTCCGTGCCAGGAGAGTGCAACCATGGATTCTTTCCGTTGAGCTTCTTGGGGAACATCATCATCAACTAGTGGATGTTCCGTTCCGCGAAATATCAATAGCCCATTGCAGACTGATTTCCCTTTCATTAAGAAAAAAAAATAAATTTATGACTGCACCTCGACAGCATAAACACCCCTTTTGCAAAAAAGATAAATTACTAGTTGCATCCCTGGTAGGAAGTCCCTCCAGTGGGGGCTACTATAAAAAGAGCGGTCTTTCCTTTAAGCTGAATGGGTACACTTTCAGGGGAGGCAACTCTTGATTTTCATTTTGCCCCCCTTTTCAATAGGAGTCAACTCTGAAAGAAAAGAATTTGCTCTTCCTGAAGCAATTGTTCCTTTAAGAGTAGATCCCCTTTTGGAAATGCAAAGTCCTCGAGGGAAGCAACTCTTTCATTTTCGTTTTGCCTCCCTTTTCGATAGGGGTCAACTCTCAAAGTAAAAAATTGAATCTGCTCCTCTTTGAACAAATTATTTTCAAGAGTAGATCTCGTTTTGGAAGGGAATCCATCCAAGGAAGCAACTCTTTCATTTTCATTTTGCCTTCCTTTTCAATAGGGGCCAAGTCTTAAAAAAGGAGTTTTGCTCCTCTTAGAACAAATTCTTTCCTTTAATAGTAGACTTCCTTTGGAAGGGCAACATCCTCAAGAGAAGCAACTAGAAGGTTGCAAAAGTTGTTCCCCTTTTTAAAATGGCGGGAAAACATAGAGGGATATAGTGAGAATGGAGACAAATGCTTCTAGATCAGAGTTATTTACCTTGGTTGTGTATAAATACATCACATGTCTGCTGAGGGGCTTGAAAAAAGTTGATTGTAGGTGTTTTATTTTACCTTACTGCCTAGTTCCGACAGCATGGGCTAAAATGTGTTCTCTTTGTGGTCAATAAATTTATTACTACAATAAAGTTGTTTGTATTTTGCGGTTTTGCCTGTTCCGGCTGTCGGAGCGGGGCGATGATCGGATGGCTGTATGAATGGAAGCATATTTATACATAGGTGGCGTTTTGAAGCTCCTCAGCATTATGGTTTACATTGTCATTATAATTCTGTCATCAGAAAAATACCTGTCATGCTTATATGCATACTTTTGTTGTAGGGGAAGGGCTGTAACTAATGTTGTGAGAACTTGTAGCCCGACCCCTTTGCTATGTTATTTAGGCAATAAAATATGTTTAAACTATAAAACACTTTAAGCGCAACCATCTTTTCTCTGATTTCAGAATTATTCAAGCTTCGACTACTTTGACTATCATAACTACGCTGACACATTTAACCACAGCTATAATTATTCTTATGAGTATGAGCCGCCGGACGTAACCTCAGCCTACCAGAATCCCACACACCCTGTTTACACGTGCGGCATTGTCCTAAATGGAATATTTATGCTGATATTGGTTTGCCTTTTGGCCAAATCACCTGAGCAAAGGAGCTTGCCTCGGTTATGGATGCTCCTCGGCATCATTATTGCTAATCTACTGCATCTTGTGTTCGCCAGAGTTGATAATTTCTTGGACCGCTGGTCTGTAACGTTGTCCAGCAACATTATGTGCGGTATTGTATCAAATCTGTCTCTGTGCTTCGAGTATGTGTCCATACTTTCTTCTGTCTTACTGTCATATAACATCTTTATGTGGGTATATGTACCCACATCTGAGAGAGGACAGAGAAACCTAGCTTTCTGGATTATTACTGAAGTTATTTGCTGGATTTTAGGATTTATTGTAGTCTTGGGAATTCGAGTTACTTCTGCAGAAGTGTTTGTGATTCAGGCAGGACTAATCAACACGCTCGCTGCCATGTTTTGCCAAAATTATATTCGATCAGCGTCTCTAGCGCTTTTCTACTCGTGTGTGACGCTACTGTTGCCGTATATCATTGTGCTTCCTGTGACTTGCTGCTCCCTGAGATTGAACTCCAGAAACAGACACCATGATGCCATAGAACTCTCCCCACAACATGGAGGATGCCGGCATAGCTTGGAACACTGCGATTCAGACCAAGGTAATCCGAAAGAATACGGATCACGTGATGAAAATCTCAGCCAATCGCTTAAGCGTGACAAAAACACGATGCTTCCATGGGTGATTTTCAATGTCCTGAATATTTCCCTGGGATTTGTCTGTCGTCTGCCGTTACATCTTTATATACAAAAGTTTATCTTTGAGACATTTATGCATACGCATAGCAAAGTGATGACCATGTGGCTTATTGTTTCAATTTTTAACAGCGTTTATGTCAGTTTTATGCCTCTACTTTGTTTGATGCTAAAAGAAGTCAGGGATCTGATCCTGGGATTGATTCGCAAAAGGTGTTGGCCACGCGAACACTAAGCACTGTGCTAGAGTATGCAAGACATGGCATTATTAATCAGGTGATAATGCCAGCCCCAACCTGTCTAACGTCTTGCCTGAAAGCTTTTGAGAAAACTATACAGGTAAATATATATCTTGTAGTAACTATTATTCTTGTACATGACACGAATATAATGGAAATATAATATCTTGTAGTAACTATTAGTCTTGCACATGACATGAATATGATGGAAATATATATTACAGCTAAATCATATCTTGTAGTAACTATTATTCTTGTACATGACACGAATATGATGGAAATATTACAGCTAAATCATTTTTTTTTGCGTGCTTCAATTAATTGCGGTTAGAATCCTTAGTTTCACAAGTTGTGGGCCTATAATGTAAACAAAAAATTATTCAACAAATTTCTATTTTCGAATTTAAGTCGGAGGGAGAAAAACAAAAGAGAGAGAAAGATTAGTTCTATATTACTCTTTTTCCTCCCTCCGACTTTAATTCGACAATGGAAGAAAATTTTGGGGTAAATACATCATAGCAGTATTTTGAAACAGGTTAGAGAACACCGCCGTGTTTTTTTGTGTGTTTTGAATTTTTGCCAATTTTATCTAAGGAATAATTTTTGTGACACCCTGTTTGCTTTCTCTAACAGCAAAGCCCTTCCAAAATGGGGTCTACTCTAAATGGAAAGAGTTTGCTCCACAAGGAGCAAATTCTTTTCTTTCAGAGAAGATCCCAATGGAAAGGGGAGGCAGAAATGAAAATGGAAGAGTTGCTTTCCACCGAAGTGTTTTCATTTACCTTCCTGGTAATGCAATATCACCGTTGATTATAAGTGAGGCACGTCATGACAGAAACAACAAAGGAGCATGTGCGCTCAGCAAAAACTCAGATCAGCCTGGGCATTTGCCCAGTCCGATCAGAGTATTCGCTGTCCGCATGGAGCTAGCTTAGACCCTTAGCTACCCTTTCAGTGCATAGCAAAGACTCTGATCAGACTGGGCGGATGCTCAGGCTGATCTGAGTCTTTGTTGGGCGTACATGCCACTTTGTTGGTTTTGTCGTGTCACGGCCCAAGTGTTATCAACTTTGTAAGCCTACTGAGAAAACCCTAAGATATGTATAGGATTCATTAAGAGTCCACCATGGTCGAGGTATTTGGGTGCAGAATGTCGCCGGGAAGTCGCGGGCCAAAACCCGGGTCGGGTCAATGATCAGCCCAGCAGTAAATGGGTACCTCTTTCGTATCAGGAGAAGATAAGGCAGCGAAAGGAGAGGGGTGGACTCCGCGTTTCATATCATATGCCAAAGACACAGTGGTCTTTCACGCCACAGGCCGCTAAGCTATGGGGAACTTTATTTTAAAAACGCCCACCTACCTGTACGACATTCAGGCTCTATATTTTGCAATTAGTAAAATTGGTAGTACCTGTACGACATTCAGGCTCTATATTTTGCAATTAGTAAAATTGGTCTTTGTAATTATAGGGAATTAAGTAAATATTATAGAAATAATTGTTATTACAGCTTTCATATGTTGATATCAGGCAACATATGAAAGCTGTAACAACAATTATTTCTACAATATTTACTAATTTCCCCGTAATTACAATTATTTCCATAACATTTACTGAATTCCCTATATTTACAATTATTTGTGGAATATTTACTAAATTCTCGAGAATAATTGTCATATAGGGGGCCTAGTTATCATTCAAAAGGTCACAGAGAAAATAGAACTGAACCAAACAATTCATTTTGCTTTACTTCATAAGTTTAACCCAATTGTTTTCTACATTCATTTGTTTTCACTCAGAAAAAATACATAATAAACAGCGGTTTGATAACTGGCAAAGAGAAGAAGATTTCCTTTTCAAAGACGAGCTCCCGTAAGACACTGAAATACGAGGGTGATCAATAAATAATGGAAACTCGCATGTATTTCATGAGCTATGTGACAAAACAGTATTCCAGATATATTATACTTAAGAAACAAGCATATGACATAATAATTAAGTCCTAAAGTAACGTTTAGGAATATCGTTGCTATGGCAAAGATGCCTCAAACTTATAAGGGTTTAGTCTCTAAATTTTTGCATATTTTCTAATATATTTGCTTCTGTTTAGTAACAAAGAATGGATAAAAGTTTGTGATGGCGTCATGGCTTGATGCAAGCCTCAGATACTACAAGAAATATACAGTTACTCATAACTTGCTTTCAAACCTAGCAGAAATACAGACCGTGAAAGACTTTTTATCGAGCAAAATTTGACGTTTTTCGCTGCTTTAAAACTGGATGGACCAGAATTGTGACGTCATTGCACCTTAACAAGCAGAGTCTTGGGAGAATTATATAGCAGAAAGAACAAAATTTATCCTTCACTTGCTAACCGATCAATTAACTTTAGCATAATAATGGAAATTACGGATTTAAATGTCGAATTCCCTAGAAATCAATTCTTCTAACCCCACCTTTAGCCTTTATTCATGCCAGATTTCAGAACGTTTTCATTAACAGTCATTATATGTGTATTTCTAAAGCCAAAACCCAACTTAAACAGAGGGTTTTCCTAAATTTTCAATTACTCTTTACACATCGCACATAATAAGGAAAATACAAGCACCTCCTTACGAAAATGATGTGGAAAAAATTCACACGCGGTACCCGGCATGAACGTGACGTCATATATTGCTATGGCAACACATTAAAATCTCAATTTCAAACATGGATTCGGAGGCTTAAAAGACACTCTTTGGAGTAACATGAAGAATACTTATTTCTGTATATAATCAACTAATCTACAAAGGTGTTTCCATTATTTAATGATCACCCCACGGATAAACAAAAGTCGAAAGGGCAAGCTGCGTTTTGCCACAGATGAAAACTCTCATCATGTTGGCAGCCATAAAGAACCAAATAAAGAGAAAGTTAAGTATAATGTTTTATTTGTTTAAATCTTTCAAATCTCTGTAATTACGACGAATGTGTCGCAAAAATACTGGGAGCCATCATAGTTTATATCACTGCAAGCGTTTATCAATCTTGCTGTCGGCATTTACCCAGGAGGTGCACACTTCCCATTGTTGTTTCTACGTTTTCAGTGGGCACATGACGTCGAAAGGAAGTCATACTGATGTTGATGCGACGTCACTACATCGCATTGACGTCAGTTATATGTCGCTGTCAAAACGACGTCATTCTGACGCCTAATGCGACGGCATTTTGACGTCAATACGACGTCATCATATCCCATCGACATCAGTTCGACGTCGACTTTATGTGCCTGCTGGATTGTTTGTCTGCTGGGTAAATCAAGTAAAACTGTCCTGGACATCAGAGTCTATGACCATAGCCCACTTCCATACCGCCAGACACCGGAAGTTCAGCCCCTGTCAAATATGTTCCGCTTGTTGCAAGGAATAAGCAAGCCTCTCCAATTTCTCTGGGATCACCTATTCTACTCAATATCTGAAAAAAGGTTGTAAAACTAATAAGACTTAAGACAATACTAAACAATCGACTTCGTGTGCAAGTATCATCAAACCTACTGTGAGCCGCGACACGAGAAAACCAACAAAGTGATTGTGCGCCCAGCGCAGACTCAAATCATGCTGGGCATCCGCCCAGTCTGATCAGACTCTTTGCTAAGCGCTTAAAGCTAAGGATCTTAAGCTACATTCGTGCGGACAGCGAAAACTCTGATCAGACTGGGAGTTTGCCCAGGCTGATCTGAGTCCGCGCTGGGCGCACAACCGCTTTTTTTGTTTTTCTCGTGTCCCGGCTCATTTTTTGTGGCGGATAGAATGACTAAACGAGAGTTATCTTTTAAACCTCAGGCCCGTCGCCGTGTAGTGAAAACTGGTCCGGCGGAGGATAGCAGCGAGTGCCGAAGGCACGAGAAGGGGGAGAGCACGAGAGGGGGGAATACCCTCCCCCGAGAAAATTTTTGATTTATGGGCGTCTCTATGTGCGTTTTAAATGCATTTTTGGATGCGCTTGGGGCCAAATTTCAGTCGTTTTGGTCACGAAGTTTTGCCAGTTAAATACGAAAAAGAACATACCTGAGACTCGAGAAGATCTTTAACAACTATCTCGACCCCTCTGTGAGTCTCATCAGGCGCTGGCATCAATGTCTGCGTTGAAGCAAAATTAAGCCTGATACAGATATAATCCCCACTATAGTTGTTTTATTTTTGTTTGTTTTATTTGTCATCGGCTTTTTCTCCTAAACAACTATTTCGACCCCTCTGCGAGTCTCATCAGGCTGTGGCATCAAAACTTCTCTGCTCAGACTTTTTTTTACATCAAATGTACGTTGTGGGAACCGAAAAGTCTTGGGCTGATTTGGAACAGGCGGCACTTGTATATCCATATTGGAATAACAACATTGACTTGGAACTTTCGGTACAGTCTCAGGACTTAGAATGCTCATACAGTTCAGTTCAAAATGCTCATACATGTAAATTCAAAATGTTTTATACTAATTTAAAGAGTAACTACACTTCAGAAACTGACTGAATCAGACTTTGCCTTCGATATGTTCTTTGATTTAGAATAATTAGGAAAATACATTGAGGGGATTAAATCTTTCTCCTGTTGCGCCAAGAAAAAACATGCCGCTGTATTTTGTTTTTATACCATTGTTGGCATACAAAAATCAAAACCAAGCAGTTCTTTAATTAATTCTGGATCAAAGAGTTTATCATGTCTTTGATAAATCGTCCACTGAAAATAATACTTTAACGATTATGAAATTAATCAAGCAGGTGTCATTTTAATAACTGCATTGTTTAGCACGGTGTGTGACTGCATATTTTCACACCTTGGGCAGGTTTATTGATGACACGATTGAGCATCATTGATAATTTCATCGATTAATTGCGGCACTTTTGATGATGCGATTCACAGGTAAGCACGAGAGATAAATCGGCTGAAAAGAAAAAAAGTGGTACGGCAGATAGCATACTCGACCAAAAAAGTGGTACGGCGCTCGCCGGACCTGCCGGACCGGCGACGACGGCCTTGAACCTTATCATCTTGCCTCTGTTGGTCATGCAAAAACACACCATGAAGTTGATAAGCTAAGGGATGCGAAATAGCCTAATGGACTATTCTTTAAGGTGGTGATAATCACTGATTTTGGGGCGAAGTAAATATTCTACATAAAATGCAGAAAATATAACAGATCTTCCCCAAAATTAGCAGATGCCTTCTTTAAGTTGTTTCTCACGATTCAGAATCCAATAATGCAGGACTTGTTGAAGTTAAAAAGGGTTTATATAAGAAAATTTCAAAGGATGATTTTGTGCGCAAAAATCTGAAAAATAATCATCGTTATTAAAAATGTAGTAGGGTCTGAAGGTTCTTTAAGGCATTATGGAGAGCGTCCTAGCAATTATTTTTTTTCCATTTTTTTCACACTTTTTTCCGGCTGGGCAGATAAAAAAATGATCTCCTCTGTGTCCAAATATATGCCAAAAATTCACAGTAGAGTCCATTTTCAAGGTTGAGCAATTTCATATACACACCCAAGTCATTGTGGTAAAAATTCTAAATACTGGGACACTAAAAATAATTACCGTAACTGTCCTAAAATTGGAACAGTTTGGTTTTACAGTGTAGCAATGTGCCCAAAAATGCAAATGGGATGGCAAATAGTGTAGACCCTGATCAGACTGCTCCTGTCTGATCTAGGTTTGCACTATTTGCTCAGACCTAACTGTCCCAATTTATACAATTTTTATGGTATAAAGGTATAACTGCTCTACCTGTATTTAATTAATGCATGCAGTGTACATGCACCATACATGGCCAGATATTTGAGAAAAAGTGACTGTTTTCATCTGGTCTACCTTACAAATTTGAGAAAGAGTTGGAACAAATAATTGCTAAGATGCTCTTTTTGATGCATTAAGAAACTTCAGAGCTATGAATATTTTCAAGAATGAAGTAAACTTTCTAGATTTATGCGCACAAAATTACCCTTTGATTTTTCCATATAAAACACTCTTTTTTAACAGCATGTCCCTCTTTTCTGTATTCTAAACTGTAGAGAACAACAAAAATAAGAAGTCAACAAACTTTCAGGGCTGTACGTTAATTTTTTATGGTTTTATGCAGATTTTTGTATTTACCACAAATCACAACCTTAACGAAGTTTCAGTCTTAAAAATCGGTGTATCCTTATCCCGTCGTTTTTTTTTAACTCTTCCTTAATTTTAATTCTTCCATGTGTTATTTGAGGCTGTTTTACAGGGAAACGGCAAACAGTGAGGACCCTAATTAGACTGCTGTTTACAAATTCCTGGCGGTTCACTGCCTGCAATGTCGAATGGCGCATCAGGAAGTTTGAAACATATTATTTTGAATGTGTATGGTCACATCTCCACAGTTTTCTGCCAGTGAAATTTTGTGAATTCTTGTTTGCTCCCCTGGACTACAAAGCCCTTCCAAATGAGGCTGACTTTCAAAAGGAAGAATTTACTCCTAGGGAAGCAAATTGTTTTGTTTCTAAGATGATCCCCCTCACTAATTTAGAAGGAGTCAAAATGAAAATGACAGAGTTGCTGCCCCTGAAAGTACACACATTCACCTCAAAACTCAAATGAATTTAAACTCACATTATAAGTAGAAGCTTCTTTTAGCACTGCATCTAGGTCTGCGTACTGACCCTGTGTCGCTGCCCAGCTCTTATACATTGGGGTCAGCACAGCCCCAGGAGAAACGCTGAAATATGACAAGTAGGGTCGAGTCGGATAACTTCGGACAGCGGGTAAATTCGGACATACAATTGCAAACAGTGAAAATCCAGATAAGACGGCTCATAATGAGCCCTCTCATCAGTATTTTCACTGTTCGCCAAGTAATTTTGTTTTAATTCCAAACAACTGATATATAAAGGAAACAACGTCATTGTCCGAATTTACCCGCCTTCCAAAGTTACCCGACTCGACCCTGACGCAATATTTTAGAGATGAGAGAAATGAGATTGAGAATGCTGCAGAAATATTGCCATTTAAAATTTTTACTATACCGATGTGATCAAAATTTAAAAGGGCAAGAACTTTGCTAAAGTTTATTGATTTAAATCTTGAAGTATATTCATGTAATTTGCATTGATCGTTCGTTCGCTGTTCTACTTCACCTGAATTTGCTCTTATCCATATCACCAATTTTATAGTTCAAATATACATTATACTGGAGTGAGTGAGTGAGTGAACTCGGGTTTAACGTCCCACCAACAACGAGGTCATATGGAGACGGGACCTCGGTTTAAAGTCTCATCCGAAAGACCGGAGAAGCGGGGGATCGATCATGCGACCCCTGGATTGGTAGTCTGGAGTGTTATCCACTACACTACAGCCGCTCCTCATTATACTGGATGAACAGAAGTTATCAGACGGAGTCCATACTTTTTAACAATAAAAAGGGTTGTAACTACGGTAGGCTTACGGATGTGAGTGGCATCCCTGAAAACACATGCGTTGCTCGACAAAGTTATGACATGCTCAGGATAAGCTGTCACGGATGTGATGAAAATGTAATACTTCAAAAATCCGCTCACGTTTCTTGAGATTTTTGTAAAGCTTAACAAATTGTAGAGCTAACGGGGTCATTAGAATCATTATTCTGATGGAAGATTTTTTTTTGTGTGTGTGAATGATAAAGACTGACCATTTTATTTTTTTTATATTAACGGATAGCATCTTGAAAAACGATGATTTAAACAATGGCTTTAGCACACCCGACAAAGGTCCTGACATCATTGTGAAAGTGCAAATCATGAAGGAAATATATTAATTGGAAAAGTTCTTTCTTCATGACCGATCTTAATTAACTGAGGAGTCTACGACAGACTATCAGACTGCACATACTCCAAAGCGACTAAACGTTAGTGGCTTTTCGTATGGTCTAAGGGAGACAATCAAATGAGAGAAATACATTATCAACCTCCTGTTAATTTCCGCAACATCTGTAATTTGAGTGAGTGAACTTGGGTTTAACGTGTCCCATCAACAACTAGGTCATACGAAGACGGGACCTCGGTTTAAAGTCTCATCCGAAAGACCGGAGAAGCGGGGAATGAAAAACTATTTTTCTCACGCAACTATTCTATTCCATATGGGCATACCAGCATGTTTTCCAGTCATCTATACAAAATGGGGTTAAGGAGAGCAAATTCTTTTCTGTAAGAACTGACATCAAGAAGGGAGGTAAAAATTAAAATGACAGAGTCGCTTCGCATAAAAGGTACAGCCTAGTTCATAGCTGTACAATATGTATCCTTGTTAAATATATAAGAAAGGAACTCACACATTTACTCTGACACCATTCTTGCCCTCATCAAGAGCCAAACCTTTCGTGAAGGCGATGACACCACCCTAAACACAGAAGAATAAACAATATAATTTAGTGGACGATAGAGTGTGGCTCGCCGGTTTGAACAAAGAGATATTACCACCACGAGCTTTAGCGAAGGGATTATTGTCCGCACACGCTGACAATATCACTTGAGGTTAGGTATATTTCATGCTAAAGACTGGGTTATCTAAGACAAGAGGCCCAAATGGGCCTGATATCGCTCACCTGGCTATTGTGCAACGGAACCATTTTGATACAAAATTGGTCCAATTCCACTGAGAATTTCTCATTTTCACATTTTGCTACTTTTAGTAACAGAGGCCAACTTGCCTGGTCTTTATATATTTTTACTTTTGAAACACCTCAATGCAAGAATCACTTTGCCACAAATTTCATCAAAATCCATTCAGGGGTTACTGAGATATTGCCAGTTTCATGCTTTGTGCTATTTTTAGTAACGGCAGATGGCGGCCATCTTGGATTGCTAAAATGCAAAAAATCGAAAAGCCTTCATGCAAGGACCATTTTGACACAAATTTGGTCCAATTCCATTGAGATTTTCTGATTTTCACATTTTTCTATTTTTAGTAACAGAGGCCAATATGACTGGTCTTACAGTTAGATATTTTTGAAACATCTCAATGCAAGAATCATTTTGACACAAATTTCGTCAAAATCCATTCAGCGGTTACTGAGATATTGTCATTTTCATGTTTTGTGCTATTTTTAGTAACGGCAAATGGCGGCCATCTTGGAATGCCAAAATGCAAAAAATCGAAAAAGCTTAATGAAAGGATCATTCTGACACATTCAGCGGTTACTGAGATATTGTCATTTTCATGGTTTGTGCTATTTTTAGTAACGACAGATGGCGGCCATCTTGGAATGCCAAATTGCAATTAATCAAAACGACTTCATGCAAGGAACGTTCTGACACAAAATTGGTCCAATTCCATTCAAGGGTTCTTGAGTAATTGTCATTTTTATGTTTGTGCTATTTTTAGTAACACCAGATGGCGGCCATCTTGGAATGCCAAATTGCAATTAATCGAAACGGCTTCAAAATTGGTCCAATTCCATTCAAGGGTTCTTGAGTAATTGTCATTTTTATGTTTGTGCTATTTTTAGTAACGGCCCCCATGGTGGCCATCTTGGATAGTCAACTGGCACAAAATTGAAATAATTCCATTCAAGAACCAATTCTGACCAAATCTGGTCAGAATTGGTTGCATTTTCTTTAGATATTGACATTTGAGCAAAATCGGCCTTGTAAATGCTAAGTAGGTCACTGTGACCTAATTCCGCTATAGATTTTTTTTATTTTTACAATTTTTAATACCAAGGTCCCACTTATGTTCCATGCAAACTTTCAACCAAATATACCAACTGGTTCTGGAGAAGAAGTTGATTTTGTTGTTTTTGCTATTTTTAGTAACAGCAGCCATCTTGGATTCTTGACCTGACCCAATTTTACAATTTTGAAACCCTGCAGTCTGGTCATGCTCCATGTGAAATTTGAAATCCATGGGCTCAGTTGTTTTAGAGAGGATGTTTGAAGTTGTTTAAATAGGTCATTTTTTGACATTGGCATTTGAGCAAAATTACACACGTAAACAGAAAGTAGGTCACTGTGACAAAATCCCTTAACGGATTTTTTTCATTTTTATAATTTTGAATACCAAGGTTTCACTGATGTTCCATGCCAAAATTCAGACAAATATACCCAGTGGTTCTGGAGAAGAAGTTTATTTTGTTGTTTTTGCTATTTCTAGTAACGGCGGCCATCTTGGATTTCAACCTGACCCAATTTTACAATTCTAAGACCCTGGAGTCAGGTCATGCTCCATGTGAAATTTGAGAACCATGGGACCAGTAGTTTTACAGAAGAAGATGTTTGAATATTTGTTTTTAGGTGTTGACGGACAAATTCCGTGACGACGCACGACGCACGCCGGACGCATTGGTATGACAATAGCTCACTATGGCCCTTCGGGCCAGGTGAGCTAAAAAATCTTTCCATAGCAACCACAGAACGCGTTGAATTGTCCTTGCTACATAGTTCAGCAAGATAGATGGATGGATTAATAATTGTGAATCTGACGGCCCTTCAGCAGTATTCGGTCATTATTTACAGACCAGTTTATATACCATATGTTCCGTTTTTTCCTTATCCCTGTTTTCTGAACTTTTTTAACCTTAAAGTTCTTCCGAGAGTCTGTTTACCACTAATAGTATTATTGAATGACCCTTAATTTGCCTCGATGAAAGTTGTTCCTTATACTAGGGTAGAATATGGCATAAATACATACATACTGATACACAACAACTTTATTGAGGAACTACACTAGGACAGACAGACAGACATACAAACAGACACAGTCGCCAAATTTATTAAGGAACTACACTAAGAGAGACAGACAAACAGACAGACAGATGGACAGACAGACACCAACTAAGGAACTACACAAGGACAGACAGAATAACAGAGTAGTTTCCCAATAATGTTGGTATCTGTCTGTATGGGAGTCTGTTCTGTTCCTTTATAAAGTTGGATTAAATTGTCTGTCTGTTTGTTCTGCAATTCATTTGGTGTCTGTCCGTCTGTCTGTCTGTCATAGTTCTGGACTAGTATCACGGATCAGCTTTCAAAGAAATCTCAATACCTTGGTAGCACAGTATGTAACTGCTTCGTCCTGGCCATATCCACCAGCTATACTGGAAATATTGACGATGGAACCTTTGGTCTTGCGGATGTGAGGTAATGCATACTGAAGAACAAGAAAGAGAAAAAAACAAATATGAGCCGCGAAATGACAAAACCAGCAGTGGCATGTGCGCCAAGCGAAGATGCAGATCAGCCTGGACATCCGCTCAGTCTGATCAGAGTCTTCGTTGTCCGCATGGAGCCAGCGTAGACCCTTAGCTGTACTTTAAGCGCACAGCAAAGAGTCTGATCAGTCTGGGCGGATGCCCAGGCTGATCTTAGTCTTCGCTGGGCGCACATGCCATTTTGTTGGTTTTCCCGTGTCTGTTTTGCGTCGTGTGGAAAGAGACTTTCAGCCATTTGCGTACTGTATATGCTAAAATCAGCCTGCATACACACTCAGACTTCTCCCATAATTTTGCGAAGAGAGAAGACCCTGATAAGGCTGCGCAGATGCGTATTTCCTGTTTGCAAACACCTAGCCGAAAGCTAAATCGGAACGTTGCAATCAGAATAATTATTTCGTTTCAATTGTTCACTTGGAAAAACGCAGTAACAAAATTTATGTTGTACCACTTGTCTTGAAACTGGCAAAAGAGAACTGCAAAAATTAAGTTTCATGTAAACATGTAAATGTACTAAAGTTAGTGAGAACTATTTTGTAGAACTGTTTATTGTCTTTGGAGAAATACAGAAACAATGAGTTGCCCCCCCCCCCCCCCCCCCCAAAAAAAAATAAAAAAAATAAAAATAAAATAAAATAAAAAAAATGGTGCCTTTAGTAGATGTTGGAAAACTGCACATGTCTTTGTTCACTTATTTGGTAAGTGGGTTTGAGTACCACCATACAATTCGATTCGAATGTCAACAGATCCGATCCTATCCAGTGATAATGCGATCAATAATAATAACAGTCTGTTTTCAGAACAATCAGTCATATGCTTGGACTGGCATGAAGCGTATAAAAGATAATTACTAATTCTGTAAAATGACTGACATGACTTGTATCACACCAATTCGTTTTAATTCAAATGTATATGATGAGCATTGTGAAAAAGTAATGTTATCCAACCTAACCACAAACACACTGTTTACATTATAATTTGTGGCCTTTTAATGGTTTAAAATAAAAATTATTATTTCAGTAAAACATAGAATAAACCCAGCAGGCACATAACGTCGTACTGACGTCGATGCGACGTAATGACGTCGCATCGACGTCGGTACGACGTCATTTTGACGCCATGTGCCCGCTGTGAATGTATTGCTCTAACAGGTTTGTCGTTGATCTCACCTTGCAGCAGGTGAAAACAGAAAGAAGGTTTAAATCGAACAATTGTCTGAATTCTTCAGTAGTGAAATCATCAATTTTCTTAGATGGTGGGTCTGAAATAGAAATATTATTTGGAAAAAAAGCAATGAGATAAAATAAATAATAAATAAAGAAATAAATATCTTGAAGAGCCAATGCTGCTGTTCCGCTACAGCATGGTAAAACATGTACATAGATTCCCTGTTGTTAGTGCAGTCTGCCTGAGTCTGTGGTGTGAATCTCATAATCGGTTCGGTTCTAACGAGGGGCCACAATGTAAATTTCTTACAGAGGAATAAGATAAATTATCTTGCAACTGACCATCAGTGACTCCCCTTTGAATTGCTCTCATTTACCCTGGAATTTGTGGTATGGGTGCAACACTCATACTACAAAGTCCAGGGCAATGACGGCAATGTTAAATGGCGCGGAGTGTCGAAATAACATCTGATCAACGTGGATGCACCGCCATTGATACGTTGTTGTGTCAACTCTACGTTGTTGTGTAAATCGCCAAAATTGTGTTGTGACAATGGTGGATACCACCATTGTTGTCCACCATTGTCACAACACAATTTTGGCGATTGCTTTCCAAAAATACCATAGTCTTTTATAGCCCCTAAAGTGCCAAAAAAAGAGCAGACGACAAAACTTACCGATCTGCAAATTTGACCATGCTATATCATGTTCAGAATTCAAAATGCGCCAATCCAGATGAGGCGGCTCACTGCGGCGGCTTATGATCTCATCTGGATCTACGCTGTTTGCAAATCAACTGAATGATTAAATTGTTTTGGATTTAACGGCCCTTTGAGACAGTATTTCAGTCTATATCGGACCATCTCTCAAAGGGAAGGAGAAAGATTGATTGATTGATTGTTTAGGGTTTAACGGCCCTTTGAGACAGTAGTTCAGTTTATATAGGGCCGTCTCGCAGAGAGGGATAAAGAGGAGAAATGATAGATGAGAGAAAAATGTCCAAACAAACCCCACCCGCACCTACTGCAAGCACAGTAGGCCCTTGTTCTACATATATCTAAATCGGTAGGACGCCCCGGCACTGGAAGTTACACGCAGCACCATCGAACCACCGACCACCCCCTGTTTGCAAATTAAAACTTTTCTCATTTTGGTGCTTTAAATATGCATTCTTCAGGAGGAACGACAGTAGAGTTTGCTTTTTGTCAAGGATACAGAAGTAGTTCTTCTACAAAATGACAAACGGAAAGCATACGCATTGATGACCGTCATGCAACGCGGTACACATGTACTGGTATGCAAGAAACAAATCGCAATGCAGAATGTCTGTCATGACAGCGAATGCGTTTAACAAGTCAAGGGTCGAATTTGTTAACAAAGCAAGCCCAAAGTCCTCACTAATGAATGTACACTTGGTGGGCAGCGAATACACTTCTGATTATTCATTAAGGACATTTCCACTAAGTAAACATCTTAAAGGCCGTAGAGGCAGTGGGGTTAGAGGTCCAATGTTTCTTGGGCACAGCATATGAAAGATGGAGGCCATCCCTTTTCTTTCGAAAAAGGTACCCATTTACTGCTTGGTTGACACAGAGGCTGACAGACCGAAAAGCGATTCGAACCGCGGCCTTCTGCACCATCTGCGAGGTTTCTAACCACTTTACCACGTGCCATTCAGCTTAATGGTAAAATTGCTGAAGAGGGCGAGGAGCCAGTTATCGGGAAGAAAGAGTTCAATACACAGCAAACTCATAAAGATTTTACTAGACTAAAATATTGTAAACTTACGCCATCCTGCATTGTTCACTAAACAATCTATTTTGCCGTACTTGTCAACAGCGGACTGAATTGCCCTCTGAAATGAAGAAAAAGTCTGATGGTTATATTCGTGCAAAACTTCTCTGCAAAAATGTAGCATCACATATTTATTAGTGCAGAGATAGCGATGTAAAAAATACGGAACCCCGGAAGGGACATTTCCTTTCCGATATCCATCAGAATAGAAACTGAAACAAAAAATCTAGAAAAGAAATCAAAACAAGAAGTATCTCGTTTAAAAGACTTATTATATCGTTTAAACGACTTTTTTTTATATCGTTTAAGGTGGAATAGGACAAAACCAAAATTTTCAGTTTTCAAATAAAAATGTACATGATAATTTTTTTAGTCTTTTCTGACTCACGAAATGACTTTCTTTTTGGCGTCCAACAAATATTTCCTTTTCTATGACGTCGTGAAAATGTGACGGTCTGACGTTTTTTTACGCAAAATAAATAGCGCTCAGATATCCTTATTTTTCAACCCTGTTCTGCTGTCGTTGAAAATACTGATATCAATTTCATATCAGAGTGCGACCCGTCAAGAGATCTTTGAAGCTGTGGTATTATTTTTCCCCAAGCTCTACGCATTACGTCAGGATTGACGAAAACATGATTTTCCATTTGCTGTTGAAATTTTCCTTTTTTAACATAAAATGGTAAATAGAAAAAAAACGTCTCCGAAAAATATACCTCAAATTTTGATATGTTTTAATGATAGGTATTTTTAACATTTTTCAAAACTAAAATTAAAAATTCACCGTGTAAATTTTTCGCAATACTGACTTTTTCGTGTATACCCCCTGTTCAGACAGCGTCGTTGTTTTTAACGTCACATTAACGTTTCTGTTTACCGGCACACAGTCTTAGTATGAAAGTGTATTCTTGTTCAAGGGAAATGGTCTTTATTCGTAATCTTGGGACGGTGAGCGTGATTAGTTCTAAACAAAGTACTTATAAGAGCTAAATTTAGGAAGAGTAATTATAACTGATGCTAAAACTAATGAATCTGTCCATTTAGTAATTCAATTTAATGATCTTAATAAAAAGCAGTCTGGCCAAAGAACCCTGCAAGCACAATATTGGATATCTAGAAAATGAATAGTAAGGACTGTGAAGGCTAAACGGTATAGGCCTATGACTGAAAGAGACCATCAACATTTGAGAATGTTGTTTCCAACACATAAATGAACCTGCACGAGAAAACTAGCAAAGTTGCATGTGCGCCCACGAAGACTCAGATTAACATGAACATCCGCCAAGTCTGACCAGAGACTTCGCTGTGCGCTTAAAGGGTAGCTACGGGCCTAAGCTAGCACCATGTGGACAGCGAAGACTCTGACCAGACTGGGCAGATGCCCGGGCTGATCTGAGTCTGCGCTGGGCGCACATGCCACTTTGTTGGTTTTGTCATGTCGCGGCCCAAATGTTTTCGTCATATGCACGGAAACAAATGAACAGAACAGAACAATACAAGCATTAAAAAAGGCGACGCCCCGTGGCTATGCATACGTTCCGCAGTGTGGGGGGGGGGGGGGGGGGACGTATTTACGAGCATTGCAACAGAACATGATAAGACTAAGTTTTATTGTTTTACGTCCACGGTAAACATCTATAGTCATGTGGGGACGGTCAGTTACCCTAACCACACTATTCCTTTGGCTCTTGAGTCGGACACGCTACTTACTGCACCACGCGGCCCCGGGAGAATAAAATGAAGCAGGGGTCGTCATAAAAGAATAACAAAACATGACATATACCAAAATGTTACTTATAGTTGGGCATCAGGGTCCTACTAAAGACAGAAAAGGATTTTTGCCACCGAAAAGGACCGAAAAGAACTTTCGGGCACCGAAAAGGACTTTTTATATGCCATTTTATGCTTTAAAAAGGTTTGAAAAAATATACAGGGTTAAATAATTTATTTCTAAACATAATTTTCTAAAACATTAAGTAAAATTTGCCCTTTTCGGAGCCCGAAATTCGATGTCCTTTTCGGTACATGGCAAGAACGTGAGTCCTTTTCAGTGCTGTAATATTTTTGCGAAATTTTAGGTTGACGGTACTACAATTCATAAAATTATTATCTAAACGCTGATTTATATCAATGATGATATTAAAATTTCTGAAACATATGTTTCATATGGCATTTAACGGCAAATAAAAGTCCTTTTCGGTGCCCGAAAGTTCTTTTCGGTCCTTTTCTGTCTTTAGTAGGAGCGCAGTTTATATGTTGTGAAAACAATGGGATATATTGCCGTAAGTTGGTGTAAGCTTTGCCATTGTAAAATGGGTCGATGACTATTCTGTTCTGTTACGAGAACAGACCAGAGCTCGCCGACCCTTTCCACAACACGGGGCTCTTCTCTTTGAATTGGAGAGGGGACGGACAAACAGACTCGGTGCTAGGATTGTGCAACCATTGCCCTCCTGGGGAACATCGTTATGAGAAAGGACAAAAAAATACTCTCGCCATCTGGGAAACATCGTTATCATGGTTATAAGAACAGAAACAACAGCTGGAATTGGAAACATCGTGACGAGAATTGAATAGAGAAGAAGTGGAAGAGGAACAATTGTACCTCCCAACAGAACATATCCTTTATTCTCTCAGATCTTAATACATGGCATATGAGGTATTTTAGAATAAAGACAAACTATCAATTGAGTCGAAATACATGTAATTCTTATAGATAGAAAAAGAACACAGAGGCCGAGCACAGAGGGTTAGAAACTATATAGCTACATTTTTTCGAGTATTACGCATACCGAACCAGTCTATACGTTGGTCAACTGTGGATACATGTAGTTCCGAATGCTGTCAGTTCCGCCCCAAGCAACCATGATACGACCCATGACAACCCGTCCCACGTTCCAGGAAGTATCTAGCGACCCGCACCACGACCGGCGCTGATAGGGGTCCGTCAACTATAGGGCCTATATGACGAGAAGTCCAGGGACAGACATGATAATAATAATAATGACCCACAACACGAGTAAACCATCAAAGTGGCATGTGCGCCCAGCAAAGACTCAGACTAGCCTGCGCATTCGCCTGGTCTGATCAGAGTCTTCTCTGTCGGCATGGAGCTAGCTAATTAGACCCTCAGCTACATGTACCATCGAAACGCATGTAGTGAAGACGCTGATAAAATTGGGTAGATGCAGAGGTTGATGTGAGTCTTCGCTGGCGCACATCCCACTTTACTGGTTTTGTCGTGCCGCGGCTCAAATCACATACCGTTTCAGCGTCTACAAAAATTTGACAACACAAAACTATCAAACTATTGTAGCAATTGCACTAAGAAGAAATACTTTAGTATTGTATTTCGATACCATGGATCCGTTACGCTGAGCCTTTTGGAGACCACTATTACGAGAAATGAAACTACAGCATAAAAAACTTGCGGCATTAAAGTTATGCTTTCATCAAAGTTATGCTTTAACTTTACTTAGTTTATCATCATAAGATCATCTTAGATATAAGGACAGGTGTCTCGCTGTCTGACATTGTCTGCCTGTCTGTCTGCTTTTAGGGGTGTCTGTCCATCCCGTCCGTACAGAAAGCCTAGTTTATGATTTGACTGGAGATGCACCGAGCTGACGGTAATCAAAGCGTAGGGCACGGCGGAAAATATATGCACTGTAAAAAAAATCCGTAGATTTTACGGTAGAATACATGGGAACCAGCTGCCAGTCCATTTCCCGTTAATTTTACGGGCGCCCGTAAACATTGGCGGAATCATCACGCAGAGTAGGGTAGAAAATGACAGTTAATGTTAGGGTCATATAGCCCTTCAACACTATAAAGTTATTTTCGAGTGCGGTCAGTTAACATAACTCTACCATATCGAGATTTCAAAACAAGAGGGCCATGATGGCCCTGGATCGCTCACCTGAGTATCCTGTGAACTTAACCTCAGAGACATCCATATGACCGACAGACAGAGTTTCACAAAGATTAAATGGAAAATGGACCCTTTAATGTGTACCTAAGGTTTTTATAAGATTTAACCTAATGACCTAGATTTTGACCCCACATGACCCAGTTTCAAACCTGGTCTAGATTTCTTGGATATGAACATTCTGACAAAGTTATCAAAACTGTGCCCTCTAGAGTGTACAAGTTTTTCTAAGGTTTAACCTAGTGACCTACTTTATGACCCAACATGACCAAGTTGCACCCTTGGTCCAGATTTGTTGGAGACAAACATTCTGATAAAGTCTCATGAAGATTAGAACAAAACTGTGTCCTCTAAAGCGTTAACACTGTTTTTCTAAGAACTGACCTGGTGACCTAGTTTTTGACCTAACATGGCCCAGTTCAAATCTGGTATAGATTTCATGAAAATAAACATTCTGACAATGTTTCACATAGATTGGATCACAACTGTGCCCTCTAGAGTGTACACAAGGTTTTTCTTAGATTTGACCTAGTGACCTAGTTTTTGACCCCACAAGACTCAGATTCAAATCTGGCCTAGATTTTATATAAATAAACATTCTGACAAAGTTTCATGAAGATTGGATCATAACTGTGCCCTCTAGAGTGTGCACAAGGTTTTTCTAAGATTTGACCCAGTGACCTAGTTTTTGATCCCACATGACCCAGTTTCATAGATGGTCTAGATATCATTTAAATAAACATTCTGACAAAGTTTCATGATGATTGGATCATACCTGTGCCCTCTGTGTCATTCTAAGATTTATTTCTATTTTTAGCTCTGGCGGCCATTTGTTCAGCGAAGTGGAACCGTTTTAGCAATTTTTGTTCAGGGCCATGACTTAAACATTTCTGTGAATTTTTTTTTTAAATCGAGCCATTGGCTTCAGAGACAATGATGTTTAAAGCTTTTTTCTATTTTTAGCTCTGGTGGCCATTTTGTTCAGCAGAGCAGAACCGTTTGAGCAATTTTGGTAGAGGGTCTCCTAAGGAACATTTCTGTGAAATTATTTCAAAATCGGCCCAGCAATTTTGGAGGAGAAGTCGTTTAAAGGTTTTTCTATTTTTAGCTCTGGCGGCCATATTGTTCAGTGGAGCGGAACCGTTTGAGCAATTTTGGTAGAGGGTCTCCAAAGGAACATTTCTGTGAAATTATTTCAAAATCTGCCCAGCAGTTTTTGAGGAGAAGTCGTTTAAAGGTTTTTCTATTTTTAGCTCTGGCGGCCATATTGTTCAGCTGAGCGGAACCGTTTGAGCAATTTTGGTAGAGGGTCTCCTAAGAAACATTTCTGTGAAATTATTTCAAAATCTGCCTAGCAGTTTTGGAGGAGAAGTCGTTTAAAGGTTTTTCTATTTTTAGCTCTAGCGGCCATATTGTTCAGCGGAGCGGAACCATTTGAGCAATTTTGGTAGAGGGTCTCCTAAGAAACATTTCTGTGAAATTATATCAAAATCTGCCCAGCAGTTTTGGAGGAGAAGTCGTTTAAAGGTTTTTCTATTTTTAGCTCTGGCGGCCATATTGTTCAGCGGAGCGGAACCATTTGAGCAATTTTGGTAGAGAGTCCCCAAAGGAACATTTCTGTGAAATTATTTTGAAATCCGTCCAGCAGTTTTGGAGAAGAAGTTGTTTAAAGCAAAAGTTGACGCCGGACAACGGACGACGGACGACGGACGACGGACAAAGACCGATCACAATACCTCACCTTGAGCACTTCGTGCTCAGGTGAGCTAAAAATATATTACACATATTATACAGTGCTGGACATTGATCAAACATGGCCGCATACAAAGAGTTCATAACATGGAATACCCAGGGAATAAACTGTATCATAATAGAGCACGTGGCCTTGTATGTATGTATGTATGTATGTATGTAGGTAAACATTTTCCGTAGATTTTACGGTAGAGTAACTGGAAACCAGCTGCCAGTCCATTCCCCGTTATGCTAGGGGCGCCTGTAAAAATTGCAGGAACCATCACGCACAGGAGGATAGATTATTGCAGGTGTTGTTTTAGTCATATAGCCCTTCAGCACTATAAAGTTATTTTCGAGTGCGGCCAGGTAACATAACACTACCATACCGTGATTTCCGAAATTGTCTTACAGACAAACGCCCGTAAAAATAACGGAAAATGGACTGGCAGCTGGTTGCCAGTTATTCTACCGTAAAATCTACGGATTTTTTTTACAGTGTAGGTA
The DNA here is from genome assembly GCA_963989385.1 of Ctena decussata. NCBI lineage: Eukaryota > Metazoa > Mollusca > Bivalvia > Lucinida > Lucinidae > Ctena > Ctena decussata. The sequence continues at coordinate 54,786,586 of OZ022511.1, read as the reverse complement.
GGTAGGAGGGTAGATTACAGTAGCGCAGCTGCATGATCATACTAACCAAGAGATCCTTTGACATTTACAGCGTACGCCCCTCGTGTTGCTTGACATTTTTCCCGTCACCGTCTTTGGGGGAGCTATTGTCTTTTGCCCTCCACACGGGCATTTGAATGTGAATATACTACATAGTCCATACCGTTGCTCTCTGCAAATGTTTCTAAACCTTAGAGTTTCTCCACACCAGTCGCAACCATTGTCAAATTCTGCTTTAAAGCTTGAAAAATCTAACATCCGACGACAGTGCACAGTGTAGGGAGTTCCATTGCACACATCATTTTAGTACCAACCTCCCATCGTCCTGATATGACTAAATTACTGTTAAAGGACGTAAAATTGCATGCCATTTATCCATTCAGTTTGGCTGAAAGCTATAGACCATATAGTCATCTAAATATGAAACGCTGAACAACAAAATATTTGTCTTTTATGCGGTATATACTGGAACTTGCAGTCATGCTCGTATTCAGTTTTTAGCCCCATCGAGCAAAGTTCAGGATGCACTTATAGGACAAGTAGGTTCCGTCATCCGTCCGCACTTGTAGACCTCCTCTGAATCCACGGCATCGATAACTACCAAATTTCAACTCTAGCCGCCATGGATCAGGGGACAAAAAAGAATCATATGAATGCGCAAGGTCTGTGATCCAAGATGGCCACCTTAAAATATAACTTTGTTAAAGAAAAAAAATCTTCTCCAGTATACTCATGAAGCGAATTATGTCGGTATGTTTTAAGAGGTAGTAAGCGAACTCCTCAGTACACGAGTTTGTAATAAACGTAACTGTTTTCACGTATGACCCCGAACAAGGGCTGCAAAACAGAACAGTAAAGCTGGCCACTTGAAATAATTAAGATAATATTAGAGTTCATAAGGAGTTTATTTATTTTGCAACAAATAATCAACGTAACAAAAAAATCACTATCATCATCTGGTATCATAACTATTGCTCCACTTAGTTAACAAATTTGCTTTCTTTCACGCTCACCGTCCCAAGATAACGAATAAAGACCATTTCCCTTGAACAAGAATACACTTTCATACTAAGACTGTGTGCCGGTAAACAGAAACGTTAATGTGACGTTAAAAACCGCGACGCTGTCTGAACAGGGGGTATACTTGAAAAAGTCAGTATTGCGAAAAATTTACACGGTGAATTTTTAATCTTAGTTTTTAAAAGTCTTAAAAATACCTATCATTAAAACATATCAAAATTTGAGGTATATTTTTCGGAGACGTTTTTTTTCTATTTACCATTTTATGTTAAAAAAGGCAAATTTCAACAGCAAATGGAAAATCATGTTTGCGTCAATCTTGACGTAATGCGTAAAGCTTGGGGAAAAATAATACCACAGTTTCGAAGATCTCTTGACGGGTCGCACTCTGATATGAAATTGATTTCGGTATCTTCAACGACAGCAGAACAAGATTGAAAAATAAGGATATCTGAGCGCTATCTATTTTGCGTAAAAAAACGTCAGACCGTCACATTTTCACGACGTCATAGAAAAAGAAATATTTGTTGGACGCCAAAAAGAAAGTCATTTCGTGAGTCAGAAAAGACTAAATTTTTTTATTATATACATTTTTATCAGCAAACTGAAAATTTTGGTTTTGTCCTATTCCACCTTAAACGACATATCATGTCGTTTAAACGATATAGTATGTCGTTAAACGAAAACATATTTGTTTTGATTTCCGTTCTAATTTTCATGTTTCGATTTCTATTCTGCTAAATATCGCAGTGGAAAAGATAAAATAGTTCGTTTAAACGACATATTTGTTGTTTCCATTTCTTTTCTGTTTTTCGCGCCTTGATTCAATTTTCTTTCTGGTTCCTTGTTTTAATTTCCATTCTATTCTATATCGTTGAAACGATATAATATGTCGTTCAAAAGACATAATCAGTCGTTTAAACGAGATATTTGTTGTTTTGGTTTCCGTTCTAGATTTTTTGTTTCAATTTCTATTTTGATAAATATCGGAAAGGAAATGTCCCTTCCGAAGTTCCGTAAAAAAACCTTTCCTGGTGAATGGGTACACCTCCATGTTTTTTTCTCATGTTTCCATAGCAAAACAATTTTTGACTTCACATTTGCTCCTTTTGGATGACAAAATCCTTTCAGAAAGAACTTGCTCCTACAGGGCAATTCGTTCCTTTAACAGCTGACCGCTTTTGAGGGGATGCAAAACAAGAGCTGTCGCCTGACAGCATAGCTTGCCTGGATTGGTGCTTGTCCATCACACAGCCGCTATGGTGGCGTGGAGTGCTATGCATAAAACTTCAGGCAAGCATGTCCACAATGAAAACACATTTATAAACAAAAGCTATCTCAGAAATAAGTCTTAAAATAAAATTAAAATAATAAAAATGAAATGAAATTCCAAAGTCCATGAACTTGAGGTAAAAAAATAACTGACGGGTAGGGGGAGGGGGGGGGGGGGGGCTAGGATGTATCAAAACCCTGAACCATTATCTAACATCAGTCCAAGTATTAGTATCAACTGAGTCGATCACTGTGGCACTGTGAAATTATATACTTCATATAACCAAAATCTTTAAGACAAAATTCTACGTCGATGACCTTGACTTCAAGGTCATCCATTGGGGTAAGTATAAGGTGTTTTGTAAAAACTCAAAAAAGTGTCTAACAGTTCAAGTATACACTAAATCTCTGCAAAGCATTATGAATCAGTATGCAATTACAAAACTTTAATAAAGACCAAAATTTCCTAAGTCCCTGACCTTGACATCAAGGTCACTAAGCGGGGTTGGGGTAGTACTCTGTAGATCTAACTACAGTGCAAATATAAAAAAGAATTCATCTATGGGTTCAGGAGATATGTGTCTTTAAAAAACTTTAACCAAAACATCCAATCAATAAAAAGACAATTTTCCAAGTCCATGACATCAAGGTCACTGAGGGGGTGGGGGTAGTACCTTTGAAAACTTTAGACCAATATCTAACTTCAGTGCAAGTATCAAAGGAATCCATCCATGGGTTAAGGAGATATTGGGCTTTATAAAACTTTAACCAAAACATCCAGTCCAAAAAATCTCCTAATTTTCTAAGTCCATAACCTTGACATCAAGGTCACTGAGTAGGTGGGGGTGGTACCCTGTTAAACTTTAGACCAATATCTAACTACAGTGCAAGTATCAAAAGAATCCATCCATGGGTTAAGGAGATGTAGGTCTTTAAAAAACTTTAACCAAAACATCCAATCCGAATGCCGACGCGGACGCGGACGTGGACGCCGACGCCGTGGTGACAATAGCTCTTTCTGAACTTTCGTTCAGGCGAGCTAATAAAAAGGACGGGGTTGCTGCTCCTGAAAAGTACCCATGCATTGCAGAAACGAGCGCAATCTCGACAATGTTCCAGTTTATACTTTTGTATTTTTAAGTCGACATTTCCTCTTTCGCTTTTATTTTAGACCGTCAATGTGAAACATTGTTCTGAAATATATAAATATTGCAAACCAAGAATTCAGGCGTCCGACCGTCCTTGTGTGTAATTAGTTTTATTATATCAACTTAAGAATGCAATAATTGAGCCGCGACATGACGTAACCAACAAACTGGCATGTGTGCCCAGAGGTAGCTTAGACCCGCCATTACCCTTTAAGCGCACAGCGAAGGCTCTGCAACTGGAGCTTATGTCTTCAATGCGGGCTGAGTAGTGTAACCGGTTACCTGTTAACTGGAGAGAGTATTAATGTGAATGCAGTTATTTCCCTTAGACCCGGGGAGCGATAGGCATTAATCGATATTTGGAATGTCATATCGATGTCCATATCCCAGGACAGGTGTTGAACTTCTCTAAAGCCGGTTTGGTCATCACTGTGTTAACAATACGAATACGCTGGAGGGAAACATTTTTAATTTTTAACAATGTGGATTTTCATTTTCTTTTTCTCAGATCAAATCAATTTACTTTTTCAGTTGCTCCTTCTCGTTTTAATAAGTCTCGTTTTTCCCCTCTCTCTCTCTGATATTTAGGTCAAATTTTGTATGAATTGGCGAGAAAATAAATCTGATTATAGGTCAGTTTTGACAGCGGTTTGTTTTAGTTTCTGACAACAAAAACATAAAATTACTTATAATAATGAAATTATGATATTTCTATCCCTTTGACGGTCTCATCTTTATGGAAAGATTAAGCCTGATACAGATACCCATCCACCCACATAGTTTTTCTCATTTCTTTTTTTTTTCTTTTACCCTGCCCATCGGGGCTCGCGAAATAGACTGGCTGCCTGGTGCTTCTGTGACAGAGCTGCTAGTCCTGGGTGTCATAATCGCAGGCCGAGCAATACTTGCAGTCCCACAAATTCAGAGGCAACATCTCGACGACTAAATTTTTTTACTGGGACGTTAAAACACTACTCAACAGGAACGATAACGTTTTCTCTTGATTTTCTGTTTTGACAAAACTGTTTAAAAGTTTTATGTAAACTGACGTGTCTTTCGGCATGTAACTAAGCTGCGCTATTTAAAACAATAAAGACAGAAATTTAAGATTAGTCTGACTTTCTATGTTTTTCTGCGAACAAAAATAAATAAACTAATGAGCCATACCACGACAAAAACAAATTGGCATGTGCGCCCTGCGAACACTCGGAGTAGCGTGTGCGTTCGCCCATCTGATCTGGGCCTTCGCTGTCCGCATAGAGGTAGCTTAGACCATTGCCTGTCCTGTAAGCGCACAGCGAAGATTCTGATTAGTCTGGGCGGCTGCCAAGGCTGATCTGAGTCTTGGCAGGGCGCTATGGCATTGCGTTGATTTTGTTGCGACGCGACTGAAATTACTGTTTCATATAAAAATAATCACAAGAATGACGTTCGGATTAAATATCCATTTCTGACCTTCATTGCCGTTAGCAGGTGTTAATTTTGAAATTGCATTGTTTTGATAAGACGTGTGACCAACTGTATTTTCACACCTTCCGACCGACAGCGACTACTCAGTTGATGTCTTTAGCAAACAATTAAATGAGCCGCGACAAAGGTGCACGTACGCCCAGCGAAGTCTTAGATCAGCCTGGGCATCCGCCTGATCCGATCAGAGGCTTCGCTATCGGCATGGAGGTAGCTTAGAGTCTTAGCTACCCTTTAAACGCACAGTTCAGACTCTGCTCAGACCGGGTTGCTGTCCAGGCTGATCTGCGTCTTCGCTGGGCGCACATTCCAATTTGTTCGTCTTATCGTATTGCGGCTCATATGAGGAAACTTTTAAACATAGAGCAGAAAAGAAAGTGACCTGTCCATGGGCGGAACGCTGACGAGTGCCTTGCAGCTTTCACTTGTTCTTTCCGCATTTCTTACTGCATTTAATTCTATCTCAATTTAATTTCCACATGATAATTTTAAATGGTTTTTGCACAGTCACAGCCTGATTTGATATCACATGTTCAAAATATTTTGAACAGAAATTCGGATCAGTTTGGTTTGTGCAGAAACACGGGTAAGGTAATGTACAAACTCAAATTCAACTAAAATTGTCAAATTATTAACTGATCATAAACTCAGACCAGTGTTTTGCAAGTGCATACGTTGGTCTGGGTCAGTTTGCATACATAATTAATTCCATAAATTGACGATTGCAGCTTTATATTTTTTGCATTTATTTTTGTTCAAGTCATGATGACTTTAACAAACTTTAACGGTTTGACAATAGAGGTAATATCGGATTTTATGATCGATAATCGATTAATCCTCGTGTAATTATAAGTATGTTAATTGTACTGTATATTGTGAACAAATTCCGATCAGCTTGCGCAAACTGATCAGACATTGTTCAGTCTTATCAGTTTGCACATATCAGAGGCTGATAGGTGTCCGCAGGTGCACAGGTTTATTATCGTAAGTACTCATATTATAGCAAAAATACAAAAAAAAAAAAAAAAATCACAAAAATATATTTCAATATTTCTTGCTAGCTTACTAAAACAGTCATAAAATTAAAGTGACAAACTTGCATTATGAACAGAAATATTACTAATAAAGTTAATTTATAGCCTTGCAAGAAAAATGTTTCATAGCAATTTTTTCCCATAGCGATTAATCCTTACACTACCACGGTTACGAGAAAATCTTCACCATGATTTAGTTTCTTACATTATTTTTTTTCGACAGTAATATCGAATAATTATGAATGAGCAAATCTGCCAGTCAAAAATACAATTCTATGGATTCTAAGATTCTACCCTGGGATACACAAAACATATTTCGGTTTCTTTGATAAAAACGCCCCGCCACACTCAAATAAATTTCAATCAAAAATGTTAGAACAAACATTAGCAATTATGATAATAATTAATAGACTGATCGAACATTACCAAAAAATATGTAACTGTTTTGCAAAGTTTTTGTGTTTTTTTAGCTTGTAAAGGGATTTTTAAAACTACAAGTAGTCGATTAACTGTCTGTTCATTTTGATGGTCACGTGTAGGATTTACGTGACTTCTTTCTCTTTTTTTCCTTTCTTGCGTTCATTCGTTTATTCTTTCTTTCCTTCTTTCTTTCTTAATAAGACAATATGAATATTCTTCCTTTCTTAGTTAGATCATAAAAGCACATATATAAATACATAAACAAAACACGAATACCAAGAAATGAAGTGGTAAGCCTTTGAGCAATATAGGCGGATTTGGACTTGAACTATTTGAAACTATTATGAGCGAGGTTGTTTCGAAACGCGATTTTCTGTATGTTTAGAGATCGATGGAAGAAACTTATAGTATACTTATTTTATAATGAATTACATCAATGTAAACCTTATAAAAATCTCTCAGTGGTGATAACTTATAAAAGTTTTATAGAAAATCCGATCATTTTCAAATTTTAGGCTGGACATAGCTTCTAGGGCATTTTCGACATTTCTCATATATAATTTCATGTGACTGAAGCTTCAAACTACAAAAGCCGATGGAAGTATCGGAACATGAAGTTAATTTGTATATTTTTATACCATATTAACGGACAAAGACTGAAGTTTATGATCATAACTTATAAAAAAATGTCGTAATATCATATATGTATTTAATTTCACATTTTATATTATATTTCTATGTAATTGCATATAACACTCGACATGATTTTAACAGGTAAGCTCTCAGATAAACCCGTAGGTCGCTATCGGTAGTTTCCGCCATATTGAAGCATTAAGTTCCCTATGATCAGACTGAGCAGATGCCCAGGCTAACCGGAGTCTCCGCTAGGCGCACATGCCAGTTTGCTGGTTTTGTCGTGTCGCGATTCACATCATTTATTGTTGGGGCGAAATAAATTCTCAGGAAGGATTCTCTGGAAGCATCAAACACTTTGCAAAACTTGTCAAATTCCTCGTTAAAGATTTACACCCTTTATAATAATAACAAAAATGATTTGATGAAATATTTCATGCAATACCTCCGACATGGTCTAAATATACATTTGAATTAGAGTTTAGAAAATACTATTTATGGAAAGCCAGAGGGGACCCTAGATTATAATTATTATTTTGCGTATGTACGCTGCACAAATTATAATAATGTTAAGAATTCTAATAATAATCGACAGGGGTCCCGTACGGCTAAATATGGAAAGCCAGAGGGGACCCCAGATTATTATTATTATTTTCCATATGTACGCTACACAAATTATAATAATGTTTAGAATTTTAATAATAATCTCCGGGGGTCCCATACGGCAAAATGTGAGATTCTTCTTTAGACTCAATTATTATTATTATTATTATTATTATTATTATTATTATTATTATTATACACCCACCACTCTATATAGTTAGGTTTACTACGGGCTAAAAAGATCACCCTCCGAAAATAAAAATCGTCGGTAGGAATAATAATCATTATATTGTCAATATCATGATCATTCACAAACACGTGGTTGCTGATTATTATTTTGCCGCAGATTATATTTTACAATAATACTCTATAACATCCGGGCACTCCAAATATAATAATGTTCTGTTTCCAAAAATAATAATCGTTAACATCCGGGCACCCCAAATATGATAATAATGTGGTGTTTCTAAAATTAGAAACAGCTGATTATTATTTTTGGAGTGCCCGGATGTTATAGATTATTATTTGGCCGTAGTCCGAGTTGCCCCCCCCCCCTTGTAATTTGATACGTATATGTAGAAACTGCTGTTGACATTCTGTCCGTCTGTCCGTTATTAAGACTGTGTTTATATAAATGTATCAAGCTAAGTATAAATTTCATGACTTTCTATTGAAAAATATTTCATCAAATCTTTTTTTAAATATAAAATATCTAAAGAACAGGTCACCCAACATCACTACGCTCTCGTCCCAAATCCGGGCTAAATGAAAGGAAAAGTCTCTTTCCTAAGAAACTGGCGTTCTCAATCCAACCCAGAATGACCGACCGCAGGAAGGGTCCTGTCGACCGGGGAGGTGCACCCACATACCATGTCTAGAAGTTCTCGTTCTATGTATACTGTCTCGAGGATTATGAGCAGGCGCACGATGTACACTCCAGTTTTGCAGAATGAACCTCCTCGTAGCAACGTGTATACGAAAGGTATCTTTCAACTGTACAGGGGATGCCTCACCCTGCAGAGGGCCCGGTTTAATGTCTCGATCCAAAAGACGGCACACTTTTTTCTAATGTCATCTCTGCAAGTTAATGAAGTGTGTTCAGATGCCGACTTTTTAACGCCACTACCCGGGTTCGCGCTGACTACTGAACTACCACTTAAACACGCCAACTGTCACCAACGAAATGTTAGGTACATACAATTCCCAGATCCTGACTTCTGCTCGGTTACCAAGCATACATGTTAAAGTATATAAATGATAAGGTGACTGGGAAGTGACTCAGCCGCCCCAATCTCTGGGCACCTAAACCGGAGCCAACTCCTTAATGAAAGAATTTGCTCGAGAGCAGACCCCCCTGCGAAAGCGTTACAGCCCAGGGAACCAAACAGGAAGTCACAAGAGTTGCCTCCTTTTGCGAGTAGGAAAGAATCTGCTCCCACTGGAGCAAACTCATCTCAGGTTCAGAACAGGGAAGCAAATACCATATACAAACACTTCTCTTTACAGTGTCCTGAGTGTTCTCTTTAGGGGAATGGAAGGTGTTCTTTGTAAAGCGGGGCGCCATGTGTTCACCTTTCTAGTAGGGAGTCGTGGGTTAGACTCCCACCGGCGACTCATGGCCGACCACTTTCTTCAATCCAATAGGCCATGAAATCCGCACCGGCCTTTGATTTGAGAAGTATAAATTGGACTGTGGGAAAATTAAGTGAAAGATATTTTCACCCTATGATCCATCCATCCATCCATCGGTGAATAAGTGAGCTCGAGTTAAACGTTCCACCAGCATATAGGTCATATGGAGATGGGACTTCGGTTTAAAGTATATTTCGGAAAGTCGGAGAAGCCGGCCATATGGGGATCGAACCTGCATCATGGATTGGAAGTCCAGCGCGTAATCCACTCTACTACCGCCGCTCCTGTTCCTGAATGAACACCAGGCGCGCAGAGAACACTTTCCAGTCCCACTGATAATGTATTTGAGAGGTCATTTGTAGGAATATAGTATTTCCTTCTTTAGGGGCGGGGTTTGTGTTGTTATCCTTCATATGGAGAATCTCCTTCTGAGAGAGGGAGTTTGCTCTAGCGCGTGCATGTTTTCCTTCTTATGAAGGGAAGCAACTCTTGGAACCTTGGGCAGTATGACCATTTCGGAAACTTCGGTGGATCTGCTCCAGGGCATTTTTTTCATGTCGGGAGTTCGCCCGGATTAAATTTTTCATTTGAAAAGTTAGCCATGGTTTTCGGGGGCTTAGAGATTGGAGTGGCTGAGCTTCTACCCCTGGGATGTAGAGCCCCGGTTGCTCAGTAGGTTGAGCGCTGACCTGCTGATCTCGCGGCCCCGGGGTTGAGACCCCCTGGAGACGGAAATCTTTCCAACCGTAAACAGGGTTCCATTGCCCTTCATTATCAGCCTCCCGTCATCCCCCAACCCCCCCCCCCCCCCCCCAATCCCCCGAAAAAAAAAGAAATACGGCTGAAAGGACGTTCAGTCCCTGCAGGTGTATCCATTTATGTATGTTTAAGATGCAGCTAAAGCGGGGTCTGTAGTCTGTATGTTAAAAATTATTAGGGAGGGAAATCGAACTACTCTACAATAATATTGCCAATACACGCTCTAAAATTAATAATAATAATAATCAGCGACAAAATAATAATCGATAATATCCGGGCACTGCTACAATAATAATGTTTCAGTGACAAAATAATCTCCGGCAAAATAATAATGTTAAACCACGTGCTCGCGAATGATTATTATTATTAAGAAATTATAAATAATCATTCTCGAGCACGTGGTTCTACATTATTATTTTACCGCAGATTATTTTTTCACTGAAACATTATTATCTTTGGAACAATATAATAATAATATGGCGGGCGAAAAATAATAATAATAATATGCTGACATTTAGCCGTACGGGACCCCTGTCGATTATTATTAGAATTCTTAACATTATTATAATTTGTGCAGCGTACATACGCAAAATAAAAATAATAATCTAGGGTCCCCTCTGGCTTTCCATAGCTAAATGTCAGCATATTATTATTATTATTATTATTATTATTTTACGCCCGCCATATTATTATTATATTGTTCCAAAGATATTAATGTTTCAGTGAAAAAATAATCTGCGGTAAAATAATAATGTAGAACCACGTGCTCGAGAATGATTATTTATAATTTCTTAATAATAATAATCATTCGCGAGCACGTGGTTCAACATTATTATTTTGCCGGAGATTACATTATTATTGTAGCAGTGCCCGGATATTATCGATTATTATTCTTGTTGCTGATAATTATTATTTTTAATTTTAGAGCGTGTATTGGCAATATTATTGTAGAGTAGTTCGATTTCCCTCCCTTATAATTTTTAACATACAGACTACAGACCCCGCTTTAGCTGCATCTTAAACATACATAAATGGATACAACTGCAGGGATAGATTCCTTGCGACTGAACGCCCTTTTAGCCGTATTTCTTTTTTTTTTTTTCGGGAGGGAGGGGCGGGGGGGGGGGGGGTGGGGGGCGATGACGGGAGGTTGATAATGAAAGGCGATCGAAACCTGTTTACGGTTGGAAAGTGAGTGAGTGAGTGATATGGGTTTTACGGCACATCAGCACCAAAGGGCTATTTCGCGCCGAAAACGCTATAAAAGAATACGTGTTTTATGCATAAGGTCAGAAATAAATGCACAGAATAAAAATGAATCAAGTCGGGTATGTGGTAAAACACGCCGATCAACGGCTATCTTAAGACTGATAACATAAAACGAACTCTTGGCCAGCAAGATGAGTAAACACAAATTTAAATCAACTTTTGTAAAAATACCTCGACTCAACTAAACTATATTTTACTATATATGCCAATCTCTTTCAGAAATGAGAAGATTTTCGCTGGTTCAACCGTGTCAAACAGCTGTTTCATACTGTTGACACGAAAGAACCTAGCACGCGTAATACGAAAATCCATGCAATCTAAAAGAAAATGTTTAACATTAAAAGGTTCCTGGCAAGGAATGCACAAAGGCGGATCCTCACCTTCCAACAGAAACGAATGAGTAATAAAAGTATGGCAGATTCTGAGTCGAGTCAAAGTTACTTCTTCCTTACGATCAATTCTATAACAAGGTTGCCATTCACCAAGTGAAGGCTTGATAGAATGTAGTTTGTTAAAGACAGCAGCATTCCATGATACCTGCCACTTATCATGAAGATAGGTATTTATGCAAGGTTTGATATCAGTGTAAGGAATTTTAAGATCAGAAATATGAAGAGCTAATGCCGATTTCGCAGCAATGTCGGCCTTTTCGTTGCCTTTAATTCCAACGTGACTGGGAAGCCAACAAAATACAATATTGTTTAGCTCAGCTAAGTCATTATGTTTCAAGAGGATATCCTAAAGAAGAGGGTTTTCAATATGGCGATTATTTAGGGATTGCAGAACAGAGAGGGAATCAGAAAAGATGATAAAATCTGTATTCCTAGACTGTTCAATATGATCCAAGGCTAAATCAATAGCTTTGATCTCCGCTGAAAAGATAGAGCCATTAGTAGGTAATCTACATTTGTATGTTTCGGATGGAGCAACACAAGCAGAGCCAGCTTTGTCTCCATCCTTTGAACCATCAGTATATAAAGTCTCATAGTTAGGAAAGTCAGACAGCAGTTTATTAAATTTAGCTCGAAATACAAGAGGATCAGTTTGAGATTTTTTATCAGTATGCAAAGAAAATAAAACACGTGGCTGAGTAAAGGTCCATGGTGGCACATCCGGAACCCTAAACTGTTCAATTGTGTCTAAATCTAAATTCATATTTTCAAATTCTGAAGAGATTCTAATGCCAAAAGAAGGGATCATATTTGGTTTATTTTCAAATAATGTTTTATATTGTGGCCGAAAAACAGTTTCATACGTTGGATTTGATGGATTTGACTTTAGTTTAAGGGCATACTGCAGGGAGAGTTTTTGACGTCTATCATAAAGTGATGGTTCATTTGCCTCTGCTAAAAGACTCTCCGAGGGAGACGTTCTGAAAGCTCCCAAGGCGAGCCGGAGTCCCTGATGATGAATGGGATCAAGCATTTCCAAATAAGATTTTCTAGCTGATCCATATATTATTGAGCCATAGTCTAGTTTGGACCGTATAATAGTTCTATACAGATTAAGTAAAACTTTACGATCTGCTCCCCAGTCAGTATGGGCAACAACTCGTAGTAGGTTCAACGCTTTTTGACATTTTGCTTTAAGCTGTTTAATGTGTGGAATAAAGGAAAGCTTTTTATCAAATATAACGCCTAGAAATTTATTTTCTTCTACTACAAGAATGGGTGTCCCGTCCAAAGTGAGCACTGGGTCATCGTGCGCTTTTCGAAGATGACAGAAATGCATGAAAACTGTCTTAGATTTTGAAAATTTGAACCCATTCTCATTTGCCCACGTTTGAATTTTATTTAGATTTTGTTGAAGCTGGCGTTCAATAGTATGCATATGTTTTGACCTATAACAAATCAAAAAGTCATCTACATATAAGGAACAGTCAACACCAGGATTAAGACATTTAACAATATTGTTTATTTTTAGACTGAAAAGAGTAACAGACAAAATACTACCTTGAGGCACACCTTGTTCTTGATCATGTGCCCCAGACAGTGTTGAACCTACACGTACTTTGAATTCTCTATTGGATAAGAAGTTTTGAACGAATAGTGGCAATCGGCCTTTTAGGCCTATTTCATGTAAATCATTCATTATACCATACTTCCAAGTTGTATCGTAAGCCTTCTCTAAATCAAAGAAGACAGCAACTAAGTGCTCCTTCTTGATGAAGGCTTCACGTATAAAGGTTTCTAATCTAACCAAGTGATCATTAGTACTGCGTTGGTGCCTGAAACCACTCTGAAATTCTGTAATTATATTATTTGTTTCAAGGTACCAAACGAGTCTTTCATTGATCATTCGCTCCAATGTTTTACATATGCAGCTCGTTAAAGCAATAGGACGGTAGTTGTTTGGGTTCGTATTATCTTTTCCAGGTTTTGGTATGGGGATTATCGTAGCTTCTTTCCAAGACTTTGGCACATAACCAGTTTCCCAAATGTCATTAAAAGTTTTCAAAAGAACCGAAAGAGAAGAGTCTGGAAGATGTTTCAAAAACTGGTAATGAATATCATCAGGCCCCGGAAATGAATCATGAGCCTTTGAAAGAGCATCTTTAAGTTCCGAAAGAGAAAAAGATTGATTATAAGTTTCTGTGTTGTTGGATGAAAATTTTAGGTTCTGTTTTTCCTTCTGCTTTTTAATATTCTTGAATTTTGGACTATAATTTTCAGAAGAAGAATTTTTCGAGAAAGCGTCAGCGAGGGTATTAGAAATATCTTTTTGGAAGTCACTTTAGAATTATTTACATTTAAGTGTCCCAGTGAGCTAGATTTTCCTTTTCCCTGAATTTTACGAACCATGTCCCATACTTTCTTTATTGAAGTTCGAGAATTTAATTTGGAAACATACTGTTTCCAAGATTTTTTCTTTGATTCTTTAATTGTTCGACGAGCTTTTGCACGGAAAACACGATAATTATTTAAATTATCATGTGTTGGGCGATTATTGAATTGTCGCAGTGCTCCTTTACGTTGTTTTATAGCAGTGTTACAGTCATCTGTAAACCAAGGCTTTTTAGTCTTTTTTGATTTCGCTGATGTTTTTGGAACTGTTTCTTCTGCTATATTTATAAGAATAGATGCAAATGACTCAATCGGATCATCAGCCTTCTGGACTGTGTCTTCAAGAAGTCGAGTATCACAAAGAGTTTGAAATTGGGTCCAGTTAGCTTTATTTAATTTCCATCTTGAAACAGGTTCATCAATATCTGGACCAATGTTATTGAGAAAAATTGGAAAGTGATCACTCCCACACAGATCATCATGAACTTTCCAGTCATAATCTAAAAGAAGAGTGGGATAGCAAATGGCGAGGTCTAATGAAGTATAGGAACCAGTGGCTGGATGAAGATATGTAGGAGTTTTAGTGTTATATAGACAAAGTCCGTGGTTATCAATAAAATTTTCAATTATTCTGCCTTTGTCATTAATATCTTTGGAACCCCAAAGGATATTATGACCATTAAAGTCTCCTAATAGTATGTAGGGAGAAGGTAGTTGCGGTACAAGATCATCAAGGTCTTTGAGAGATAATCTGGAATTTGGAGGAATATATATAGAACAAATAGTAACCACACGATGAAGAGTTATACTAACTGCAACGGCTTGTAAATTCGTGCGTAAAGGTATTTGACTATGAGGAGCATTATTATTAACAAAGATAGAGACACCGCCAGAGGCTCTCTCATTGTTTATTGAAAAAGTATGGAACGAGCTGTAATTTTTAATGGAAATGTTATCTGTATCTTTTAGATGTGTTTCTTGAAGACACAGAGCAGCAGGCTCATAATCCTTAAGAAGGAGCAATGTTTCTTCATAGTTGGCTTTTAAGCCTCGACAATTCCACTGTAAAATGCTATTTTTCATTATTGTTAATTATGTCAAATGGAGCGAAATGGTTAGATCTATTCTTATGAAGTAGGTACTCTGTTAAGTGTTCCTTTTGGAAGACAGGATGGAGATTCCTCTGCCTCCATATCTTCCAAGACAGACCACTTATTATGCTGCTTAATCGGATCAGTAGATCCTTTCGGCAGCCTGTCTGATTCAAGTACATGTTTCTCCTTTCCCTTTGGTTTAGGGTCAGGAGGCTTGTTTGATGTATTCTTGCTAGTATTTCCGTGTTTTACAAGTGTGTCACGGACAATTTGTACTAACTTTCTGTCTGCTTTTTCTGATTTTTCTTTTTCTTTTTGACTAAGTTTTGCTTCAGTAGAAGTTTCAGATGATGCTGCATTATAAGACGAAGACTGGAGCTCCTGTGATAAGGACAGGATCTGTTTGTGTCGAAGCATCAATACATGATACCGTGACACCAGCAGTCTTCGTGATGCTCGCATAACTTTTACCTGGCGCTGCTGTGTAACTTTCTACGATTTTCCGCGCTTCTGGAAATGATATGTTCCTGGTGTATTTGATTTTGAGAATTTCTTTCTCAGTGTTCCAGGCCTGACATTGCCGCGAATCGGCGGGGTGGTTTCCTGAACAGTTCACACATTTTGCTGTATTTGTACAGTCTTTATCATGAGTTGTGTGTTTGGTTTCACCACAGTTGTTACATACCATTAGCTTTTTACATCTGTCTTCATGGTGACCAAATAACTGGCACTGGTAACAGCGCAGAGGATTTGGAATGTATGGATCGACAGAGACTCGAAGAAAGGCAATTTTCAACTGTTTCGGCAGGACTGATGTGTTGAAGGTGAAGACGAAGGTATTAGTGTCCTTAAGGGAGCCGTCTCGACGAATCTTGATTCTGCGGACTCCCACTACACCCTGCTCCCTCATATTGTCAAGGATCTCTTGTTCGCTAACCCCCCGTAAGTCGGGACAGCGAACAACGCCCTTGCTTGTATTGAGGGAGCTGTGCAATGACACTTTTACCTTCAGGTCGTGGAACTGTTCTAGCCGTAATAGACTCTCTATTTGCTTTTTGTTCGTGTATTCCACGAGGAGGTCACCAGATCGTAATTTTTTAATACTTTTTGGCACACCAGCCATGCCATGCAGTACTTTCTCTATAACGAATGGAGAAAGACTGGACATTTGCCTTTCTTCTTGAGAATGAATTACCAAGAAGCGCGGAGAAGCAGTGAACGATGTCGGTTGACTGAGCTCGTTCTCTGATGGATCATCAGAGTCCATGTCACGTGGCCGTTTCGAATTATGTTGAGAAGCTTTGGGGTTTGAAGTTGGGGGGGCCATGAGAAGATAAAGAAAATAGTTCATCTCCGGTGTTCTCCACCCGCCGTGGAGCCCAACAAGGGAGCACTTATATAGAGTGGATATCCAAAACTCCAAGTGCTAGAGATACACTGAAGATATACTCGGATAGGACAGAATGCCTACACGATTGACCCCTCAGCCGCCGCCTTCTAGGAATGAAAAAAGATGAGAATAAGGGTTCATGGGCACATGGTCAGTATCAGAATGATACAAAGATTGGAAGAGAAAGGTAAAGTTGGTTCCCAGGGCATGGCACGACAAAGCCGATTGATCATATTCGGGCCCATATGACCTCCCGTCTAGTTGAAATCAGGGCCAAAGTGATGTGTTGCAGACTGGATACGTCGTAAGCAGTCTACTCAATCACCAGGATCCCTTCTTCCAACGACACGGGTCGCAGCTCACGGCAAACGAGCCGCCCCCTTTTAGACTGCCTTTTACGTCACGCAGAGGGATACGTCTGGCCTATTCTATCCCGGGACCAGCACGGGGGCGGTTGGAAAGATTACGGTTGGAAAGATTTCTGTCTCCGGGGGGTCTCAAACCCAGCGCTCAACCTACTGAGCATGATGATGATGATGATTTAAAATTTAACGACGCGTCAACCCACAGGGTCATTTGTGTCATGAAGGTTGCATCTTACTTAAAATATAAACAGAACTGAAAGGTACGGCACTTTATAAAAATAACTTTGCATTATTAACATGGAAGTAATACATGGTAAAAATGTAGAAAAGGTTTATATTTTGTTAAAAAGGTTAATATCTTTTAAAAAGGATAAGATACTGTCAACAGGTACATCTTGAAACAGTTGCGCCAAGTTATTAGCTCGAAAATATCTATTTCTGTTTTGTGAAAAGTCAACACAGTCAATGAGAATATGTTTAACTGTAAAGAGCTGGTTACAAACTATACAGAAAGGCTGTTCTTCGCGATTTAGTAAGTACCTATGGGTAATTCTTGTATGGCCTATGCGTAGTCGAGCAATAACAATTTCTTCTCTTCTTAAACTTCGAATAAATGAAGGGTTATTCCCAATGATAGGTTTAATTTCGTGAAGTTTATTAAAAACAGCTGTGTCCCATGATGTTTGCCACTTTGACAAGATGAACTTGTTGATAGCGGGTTTAAAATTGTTAAACGGAAACCTACTGAGCAACCGGGGCTCTACATCCCAGGGGAAGAATCTCAGCCACTCCAATCTCTAAGCCCCCGAAAACCATGGCTAACTTTTCAAATGAAAAATTGAATCTGGGCAAACTTCCGACATGAAAAAAATGTCCTGGAGCAGATCCACCGAAGTTTTCGAAATGGTCATACTGCCCAAGGTTCCAAGAGTTGCTTCCCTTCGTAAGAAGGAAAAAAATGCACTCGCTAGAGCAAACTCCCTCTCTCAGAAGGAGATTCTCCATATGAAGGATAACAACACAAACCCCGCCCCTAAAGAAGAAAATACTATATTCCTGTAAATGACCTCTCAAATACATTATCAGTGGGACTGGAAAGTGTTCTCTGCGCGCCAGGCGTTCATTCAGGAACCGGAGCGGCGGTAGTAGAGTGGATTACGCGCTGGATTTCCAATCCATGATGCAGGTTCGATCCCCATATGGCCGGCTTCTCCGACTTTCCGAAAGATGCTTTAAACCGAAGTCCCATCTCCATATGACCTATATGCTGGTGGATTGTTTAACTCTAGCTCACTTATTCACCGATGGATGGATGGATCATAGGGTGAAAATATCTTTCACTTAATTTCCCCACAGTCCAATTTATACTTCTCAAATCAAAGGCCTGCGTTCTTTAATCTAACCCTACTGTCAAGGCCCCCGATTTTTTAGTATCCTATAACTCATGGAAATTTAGGAGCGGCAGTAGTATAGTGGATAACACGCTGGCCAACCAATCTAGGGGTCGCATGATCGTTCCCCGGCTTCTCCGGTCCTCTAAATGAGTCCCGTCCACGTATGACCTAGTTGTTGCTGGGACGTTTCAACCCGAGTTCAGCCATCAGTCGGGGGACTTATGGATTTTCGTCTCGCACATTTGTGATGGTTGGCCATGCGATTCAAATGAACTGACAGGATGTCTTACCATAAGGTACTTACTTAAATTCTTAACACAAGATGTCACCACACGTCCGAAGGACGAAGCGAGATGGAGATGGAAAGCCATAACATTAGTTTCTTTTTGACAAAGGCAAAAAACCAAATACTTTGGTTCAAAACCTTGAGTAACTCGTATCCAGTTATAAAATTGATGATGGATGGATGACTTGCGACTTTACGTCCGTTTCAACAGTGTTTCAGTAGTATCAGGACGATGGGAGGATGATAATGAAGGGCTGTATGCAATGGAACACCATTTACGGTTGAAAAGATTCCCGCCTCCAGCGGGGCTCGAATCTGGGACCGTCATATCAGTAGGTCAGCGCTTAAATAGTCTTGTTTAACTGAGAAGAGCTACGGACTTAACAAATATCAATATTAAAAGTATATAGCGGACGGTCTCGCTGAGCATTGCTAGCGGGTTACATTGACGTTTATTATCGGGTAGCTGAATGGAAAAATGTTCGGGTTATGGCAGTCCATCACAAATGTGCGTGATGGAAGACTGGTAAGACCTCAGATTGCTCGTGTTAAGCACATAATAAGCAAAAGTTCTGATTAAAATACAAAATACAAGCTCTTTATTACGAATTTTCGGGCCTAATAGGTGCACACATAGTGATACAGAATGAGCAACCAAACAAATCTCAAGGAAATAATTCCAAATGACAGAATGTCTGTTCTGTTCAGTTCAGTTCAATTCTCCTAACTGAACTGAACTGAACAGAACAGATCTGATTTTGTTCTTGCCGTTCCTCAAGTAAATAAATCTGTAAGTTTTCATGAGCGAATGGCAGTAGTAAAGAAGTATATCACACCTTCAGTAAAACATATTCTGATGCATATTACTTAGATATCCAAAAAGATAGTAAGTATTGATTGAAATAGTCTTCGTGTCATACAAAAACTACTTTTACGATATCGGTCAAACAAAATAAATGATAAAACCGATTACAAACTATAAAAAAAAGTTCATTATCTCCCTTGCATTTGCTAGAGATCCATTTAGTCCTCGTCTGCTCACCTGATGGTTTAATTTACAATGAGTTTGCTCACCTGGGAATTTAATGAAAAACTAAGATTAAGGTGTGAATTTTCCCCATAATCAAAAAGTGAAGCGTGGTAGCTCAGTGGTTAGCGCACTTGCCTCTGATGCTAAAGGTCCCGAGTTCGAACCCGGGTAATGGCGTTTGAATTTCGGTGTCCGAACACGCTTCTTTAATGTCATTTGCAGGGATGACATTAAAAAGTGTGCCGATCCTTCGGATCGGGACGTTAACTGGAGGCCCCCTGTGCAGGGAGAGACATCCTCTGTGCAGGTTAAAGATCCCTTCTGTAGTTACATGGCTACAAGGAGGTTCATCCTGCAAAACTGGAGTGTACTTCGTACACCTGTTCATAATCCTCGAGAGAGGGTGTAGCAGTATACAAAGAAAGAAAAAGAAAGAAAGAAAGTTATACGGATCACTGATTTTTGCTTTGCATTTATGTCTTTGACGTGTAACTTGAATGACAAATGTATTTTCAAGTGTTTCTGTTTATGTTAGTACGTTAAACATACGTTGACGTCATTGTTGAGATTAATTGTAAATTATCCTCAAACGGATAGTTAATAATTATTAATTGTGTACATTTTACACCTTTTAGGCTTACGTTACTTACATAACAGACAACACCCCAGCGGGCACATGACGTCGAAATGACGTCTCACTGACGTCGATGCGACGTCATCACGTCGCATCGACGTCAGTACGACGTCATTGCGACGTCATGTGCCTGCTGGAACTGAATAGTTTTGACTTTATGTATGTGACCTTGACCGCATTTCAAGGTTATTGTACACTATCTAATCCTTTAAGATCACAGTGCTGCTTTTGACAATTCTTCTATTTTGGCTTACTGAGTATCGCCCCCACCTCCCGCCCGCCCCCCCCCCCCCTTGACCCAGCTTCCGACTCATATATATTGCGAACCTGCCATGCATAAGTCTGCTGCATAAAGGAAATGCTGGGTCTCGAGGGGGAAAGTACTTGTATCTTAATCATAGTGAAGCGTTCCCTTTAGGCTGTTTTGACCGGAAGTGTAACTATGGCTTTGCAAGTTTAAATGCCAATCAGGCGTAACAAGAAGAAAATCATTGCTTTGTATTGTGATATGCATGTATTTAGCATGCATTTATGACAAAAACTTATGGGATGAATGATCGATTTCAATATTTTTATTACCTCAAAAAATGGGGTAATTAGGGTAGGAAAGGTCGGCTTGGATTATCTCCCCATGTCTTTGGGTCTGAATCACAAATGATCTGATTTCACACAGTTTACATATTTGTTGAAGCATTGCCGCTAAGAAAAAATATGCACACTTTATACCTTTGAAAATTCGAATCTGTCGTGTCGGTCAAATGGGGAAAATCCTCGACTTAAGCATAGAAGTCCTTTACTCTCCTGTCCTTTAATCGATTTGAGGCATAACTAACGAACCAATAGATGGAATTTCATTGAACTTCGGTAACAATATGTACCATCATAACATGGTGACGCGTGTCAAGTTTTGTCAGAATTGCATCATTAATGCAAGAGTTATTGCCCTTGTATTGATTTAAAACCTATAAATTGTCCATAACTAAGGTACCCGAGAATGAAATTTAATGAAACTGAAGAAAATAATGTATTGCAATATTAGGTTGATACACTCACAGATTTGCCAGAATAGCGTCACTAATGCATGAGTAATTGCCCATGTATTATATAAAAATCCACAAGTTTAGTCGTCACTAAATTGACAATCACTAAGGTTAAGGAAATCTAAACCTTAAACAAATCAGAGCCTCTTCGTTTTGTGGGAGTGGGGTGGGGTGGGGTGGGGGTGGGGGGGGGGGGGTGGGTGGGGGGGGGGGGGGTGGGGGGAGGGAGGGATAAAAATTTACCGAGTTCTCTTATTCCAGTTTAGGGCACACAGGGTGCGGATTTCATGGCCTATTGGATTGAAGAAAGTGGTCGGCCATGAGTCGCCGGTGGGAGTCTAACCCATGACTCCCTACTAGAAAGGTGAACGCATGGCGCTCCGCTTTACAAAGAACACCTTCCATTCCCCTAAAGAGAACACTCAGGACACTGTAAAGAGAAGTGTTTGTATGTGGTAATTGCTTCCCTGTTCTGAACCTGAGATGAGTTTGCTCCAGTGGGAGCAGATTCTTTCCTACTCACAAAAGGAGGCAACTCTTGTGACTTCCTGTTTGGTTCCCTGGGCTGTAACGCTTTCGCATGTTCATAACTCTGTGAATAAAATAGTCATTGTCTATTGATTCGTTGCAGTTGTGAAAGAGTATCCTTGGTCAATGGCTGATGCCATGGAGACCGTTGACGATTCCTCCAATGTGGAGGAATCACTAAACCCACTAAACCTTAATCAAACCCAAACTTATCAAAATGCTATGTTCACAGAAATTGAAGTGGAAAGGTCAAAAACAATCACCTTAAAAACCATGTATCAACAACAAGTATCTACGGATAAACCGTTCGCATATCTAAAGAATTTAGACCTACTTGCTAAAGTGGAGTGCATCCAAAGAATCACAATCAATACAGACCAACATCATGAAATTACATGTAAAAGTGTTGACGATAGAGAGCAAATTGAAGCCTACTTGAAACACCAGACCATCAGAATTGACCAACAAGAATTATCTATAACAGACACCAGAAAGATGAAAGATCTCATTCGGACCCCACTGATAAAAGTCTTAATATTTGAGGCCCCGTATGAACTATCAGACCAACATATACTCCAGAAACTTATGCTACACGGGGAATTGAAGGATCACATGGTCTACAACCACCAATATAAAGGTATCTCTATATACAATGGTGTGCGTTCAGTGAATTTCAAGAAAATTCATAAACCAATTCCAACCACAATGTTTATCAGAGGCAATCGCATAAAACTTAAACATGAAGGGCAGGATCGCGAACCCATTTGTGGTGTTTGCAAAGAAAAAGGACATTATCGAGACAAATGCCCAACAAAAGTTGTACCACCTGTAGATCATGACCAGCCAAAGGAGAGTGTTGATGCCGCAACTAGTAGCTGGAGTCAAATAGTAAAAAATGGAATAAATAGAAAGAAGAAGGAACTTGATACACAACGAGAAAGATTTTACAAGGACAACAAAACAAATCAGCAAGAACAATTAGTGGATCAACTTATACAAGACACAATATTAAATAAAGCCGAACAAGTAGTACAAAAACAACCACAAGAAATGGAAGAATCAGAAGAATCAGCCCCTATGTGGGAAACCAAGTCTATGAGAAGGAACAGGAAAAGAAGAGCTCGACAACTTGAACCTTCAGGAACCAAGAAACAACAAGTTAAAAAACAAACAAAGAAGAAAGAGCCTTTTGAGACTGATAGTGAGTCATCAGAGACAGGTGCCTCTAATGGCTCACTATCAGACTTTCAGAACGTACAGGAGGCCCAAGTGGTCTCTGACCAATTCTACCAAGATGCTCAAGATGTAGCATGGAGTGAAAGCCCACTTGATGATGATGAAACATATTAAAGACTATAGATCACCCTGATGCTTTTACTTGGACTTCATTGATCGCCTTATAATGTATCCTTTTACCGTTGCATTTTCTATAGTTACAGTTGCTTACCTTCAAACATATAGACTCTACAGTTGCCTTCAATTCCTGATTTGCGCTGAGGATTGCCTCGCCAAATCCAACTATAATTTTCCTACTACCTTTTTTCAATTGTCATCGTTATTGAGTGCTCAAACTTCAATGTTGCTGTGTAAAACACATGTTAATATATATCATTATTTTCAGTGCTATGGATCCAGAAATACCTCCAAAGATATACTAATAATAATTTTCCTTTTCAGATTAATTACCATTCCTTTTCAGACTAAAAATATTTATGTGTATCTTTTGTAATGAAAATTATTACAGTTAATGTCAATAGTATCAAACAAGAGCTGTCGCCTGACAGCATAGCTCGCCTGAATAGGTGCTTGCCCATCACACAGTCGCTATGGTTGTGTGGACTGCTATGTTTAAAACTTCAGGCAAGCATGTCCATAATGACAACACATTTATAAACAAAAGCTATCTCAGAAATGTCTTAAAATAAAAAAAAAATCCACATGAAATATCAGTCCATGAGCTTGAGGTCAAAGAACTAAGGGGTAGGGGGGAGGAGGGAAGGGCTAGGATGTATCAAAGCCTTTAACCGTTATCTAACATCAGTCCAAGTATTAGTATCAACTGAGTCCATTGTGGCACTGTGAAATTATGTCTTCATTAATACAAAAATAATCAAAATCTTTAAGACAAAACTCAAAGTCCATGACCTTGACATCAAGGTCATCCAGTCGGGTAAGTATATAGTGTTTTGTAAAAACTCAAAAAAGTGTCTAACATCAGTTCAAGTGTAAACTAAATCTCTGCCAAGCATTATGAATCAGTACGCAATTAGAAAACTTTATTAAAGACCAAATTTCCTAAGTCCCTGACCTTGACATCAAGGTCACCGAGCAGGGCTGGGGTAGTACTCTGTAAAACTTTGGACTAATATCTAACTACAGTGCAAATATAAAAAGAATTCATCTACGGGTTCAGGAGATATGTGTCATTAAAAAACTTTAACCAAAACATCCAATCAATAAAAAGACAATTTTCTAAGTCCATGACCTTGACATCAAGGTCACTGAGGGGAGTGGGGGTGGTACCTTGGAAAACTTCGGACCAATATCTAACTACAGTGCAAGTATCAAAGGAATCCATCCATGGGTTAAGGAGATACTGGGCTTTAGAAAACTTTAACCAAAACATCCAGTCCCAAAAAACTCCGAATTTTCTAAGTCCATGACCTTGACATCAAGGTCAAGGAGTGGGGTGGGGTGGTACCATGTTAAACTTTGGACCAATATCTAACTACAGTGCAAGTATCAAAAGAATCCATCCATGGGTTAGGGAGATATAGGTCTTTATGTACCCAATATAAAAGACAGAAGTAATTCACTAAGTATTTATGATAAACGAATTTCCAAAATATTTAATACAAATCTGTTTCGTATTTCTGATACTTTTCGAACAATACATTTAGATAAAATAGAGTATACTTTTCAACATAATAATAATACATGGTGGAGCCGATTAGATCGTATATATATTTCAAACTTTTTACTGACTAAAATCAAAAATATCCAGCATAAAGATTGGATCTCAGATCACAGGATCACAGAACTCAATATAAATTTAGATACTCTTAAACGGTGGGGTGATTCTTATTGGATTATTAACAATGCATATTTTGAAGATAAAGTTTATCGTGAGGGAATAATTTCTATTTTAAAATTTAATCATAATTCTAACCCACTTCTAGATTGGGAGGAGAAAAAACAGAAAATTTCAAAATTTTCTCAAAAATATTCTAAATTTAGATCTCATCAACGAAAACTTGAATACCAAATTAGCCAGGAAATGCTAAAAGAAATTAAGGATATAACTTTAATAGCAAACATTAATAAAAACATCGAAAATATTCAAAATTTTAAAAATAATGGGAATAATATAAGAGTTAAAAATGATAATTTGAAAACTATTTATACACAAGGCAAAGAAATTAATAGGAAAAATGAGTTTAGAAAAGGAAATAGCAAATATATAGGGTAAATTGATAATACTGAAAAGAAAGAGGAAATTATTAGCAAAATTGAACATTTTTATCAAGATTTATACAATTCTCAAAATATTAGTGATATTAATATCGATAATTATCTAAGTGATTTTACACCAAACACTTTGAATGAAGAACAAAAAGATGCTATTTCAGATTTTATTACAGAAACAGAAGTTGAAATTGCAATCAAAAATTTAAACGATAATAAATCTCCAGGAATTGATGGTATAACAGCGGAATTTTATAAAGCCTTTATACATATTTTGAAACCAATTTTAGCAAATTTATACAACAATATTTATTTAAATGGTGAACTAACAGACACTATGAAAATAGGTATTATTACATTAATTTATAAAAATAAAGGATCTAATACTGATCTAAAAAATTGGCGTCCAATATCTTTATTGAATATTGATTATAAAATACTTACAAAAATCTTAACTAATCGCCTGAAAAATGAAGCAAACTTATTATTAAATCCGTTACAAAGTTGTGGTCCTGGTTCTCGCTCTATTATCAATAATGCACTTAATCTCAAAGCTATAACTGAATATATCGACCATGAAAACCAGCCTGGTGCAATTGTTTCTTTGGATCAACAAAAAGCTTTTGATCGTGTTGAACACAACTATTTAATAAAAGTCTTACAAAAATTTGATTTTCCTGACATTTTTCTTAACTGGGTTAAAATACTAAGTACTAATATATCTTCGAAAATAAATATCAATGGTTTCTTGACCAAAAATATATTAATTAAAAGATCTGTTCGTCAAGGCTGTCCATTGTCAATGTACCTTTATGCCTTTGATAGAACCTTTAGCATTTAAGATTACTATAAATACACATATCAGAGGTTTTCAATTACCTAATTATGACAAACCAGTAAAGACAATACAACATGCTGATGACACTAGTGTTTGTATTAGTACAGAATCTTCATATCATTATTTAAATTCAGAACTTAAAAAATTTGAAAATAATTCTGGTTCTAAAATTAATAATGACAAATGTGAAATCCTTAAAATTGGTTCATGGGAAAATAAAGAAGTTAACTTACCAACAAATTTAGTTAAAGACAAAATTAAAATTTTTGGGATATATTTTGGTAAAAATGAAAAAGAAGAAAATTATATATCTAAAATAAATACTATTAAAAATATTATTAATAATTGGCAACATATTACTAATAATCTCTATGAAAAAGTTATAATTATTAAAACATACCTTATTAGCATTTTACATTATAGTATGATAATAACAGATATTCCACCAGAATATATTAAACAAATAAATATTCTTATATTTAGATTTTTATGGAATGGCATAGACAAATTAAAAAGAGAGACAATTTTTCAAAACACCACAAATGGTGGATTGTCTTTAACTGATCTAAAAACTAAACAACAAGCATTACATATTCAAAAAATAATAATTCGACCATCATTCCACCATTACGCATATCAGGCAATAACTATGCTTTTACAAATAAGGAGAAAGCCGTGTGTTTAAACGATTTCTTCTGTTCTATTTCCTCTGTTGACGACAGTGCTAATGTTTTACCGAATTTTGGAAACAAAACTGATTCTGTTCTTTCTAATATATCTATTTCTCAAACAGATGTTAAAGATATCCTAAGTTCACTTATAGTAAACAAAGCGAGCGGTCCAGATGGAATAAGTCACAGAATGTTGAAAAATACTTGTAATACTATAGCTAAACCGTTAAGCATGCTTTTCAATATTTCCATTCAGCAAAAAATATATCCCAATATCTGGAAGCCAGCAGTCGTCATGCCTATTTTCAAAAAAGGTGATAAATCTGAAGCAAGTAACTATAGACCAATTTCATTAATAAGCTGTGTAGGAAAAACTTTTGAACGAATAGTATTTAAAAATGTATACAATCATTTGATAGCGAATTCTCTCATTTATAAATATCAGTCAGGATTTTTACCAGGACATTCAACTGTCCACCACCTTATTGAAGTTATACATCATACATGTTAAGCGCTGGAAAATTATGAAACAACATGTCAAATTTTTTGTGACATATCGAAAGCCTTCGATCGTGTATGGCATCGTGGTTTGATTTTAAAACTTGAAAAATACGGTATTCATGGAAATCTTTTGGCATGGTTTGTAAATTATCTGTTAAACAGAAGTCAATGTGTATGCATTGATGGGACATATTCTCCAAAAAAATATATCACAGCAGGAGCTCCTCAAGGTTCAGTGCTGGGCCCTATGCTGTTTTTAATATACATAAACGACATATCCGATGACTTGACTGGTATGACTCGTTTATTTGCCGATGATACTTCCCTGAGTTTTTCGTCTATTAATCCTCTTGAAATCGAAAGGGTATTGAACGAAGACTTAACAAAACTTAGTGCTTGGGCAAAAAGATGGCTTATAACGTTCAATGCTCAAAAAACGGAAATAATGGTAATTTCAAATACATATAATGGTCATAATATCGAACTGATAATGGATAATACCGTTTTGCAAATAGTCAACGTACATAAACATCTCGGTGTTGTACTATCGTCAAATAACAAATGGACTAGTCATATTGATACAATAATTCAATCAGCGTCCAAACAGATCTCTTTTCTTAGAAAACTTAAATATAAATTTTCAAAAAACTCATTAAATAAAATTTATTGCACATATATAAGACCTCTTCTTGAATATGCAAGTGAGGTATGGGACGGATGTAACCAGACAGACGCAGACAGACTCGAAAAAATACAGCTAAACGCAGCGAGAATTGTAACTGGCTTACCAATATTTTCTTCATTAGCATCTCTCTATTTCGAAACTGGATGGGAAACGTTAGCAGATCGACGGAAAAGTAAAAAACTTAATCTTATGTATAAAATGGTTAACAATGACTCTCCATCCTACTTGTTAGATCTCCTCCCTAATAGAATTCATGAAACATCTAATTACAACTTAAGGAGTGGAGAAAATTTTGAAGTACCTTTCTCGCGGTTATGTTCATATGAAACTTCTTTCATTCCGTCTACTTTAAAACTATGGAATGAATTAGATATTGATATTCGGAGCTGTGCGACTTTATCTGCATTTAAAACTAAACTTCGTAAACAAATAAACAAAGTAAATGATTTTTTATCAGTTGGCGATAGGAAATATAGTATCATACTAACTAGAATTCGACACAAGTGCAGTAGCCTAAAAGCAGATTTGCACAGAATAAACATTGTTCCAAATTCAGTATGTGCTTGTGGGACTGATGTTGAAAATGCTGAGCATTACTTCTTTTCCTGCACACTATATGATAATCAACGCGATAGTTTATCGGCGACTCTAAATTTCATTCCGTTCGTTAACTTAGATTTATTATTGAATGGTGGATCAGAACTTAGTTACGACCTCAATAAAACAGTTATACTTGCTGCCTTAAAATACATCAAAGATACTCGCAGGTTCACATGAGCTGATATCCTAATCTCATCCGTATTAAATTCTATGTTACCTGTTAGTTCAAAGAAAGTAGCTTTTATGTGGAACAGAGCATTGTTGAATGTTACGGAGTAATAATAAAAATGTATTTCCGTTCAAAAAAAGGTATCATATTTACCATTGTACCATTTGTAGATTACTTGTCACATTTAGGGAGAGGACTATATAATGTTGTGTATAACTTGTGTCCAATCCCTTTGTCTTTTTGCAATAAAATATGTTTAATCTAAATTCAAAAAATAAGAAAAAATCAAGATAATATTACTCAACCTTGGGTTTATTTATATATTTACTGGTTTGGCCTTTATATGCGTTTCATAAGTCCAACATTGGCTTCAAACAAATATGTCCACACTATCAATATTCCTCATAGTTTGATTTCTCTTAAAAATAATATATTATTATTTAGGAATATTGATATAATATGGCAACTTAAATATTTAAAACCTATATATGTCTTTTTGATTGACCAACATAAATATAAATATAAAATAATGAGTTTATATCCTAATTGTAAACGGGTATATATTTGGAAAGCAGTTAACAACATTAAAAATATTAAAAAGAAGCTCACGGTTTATAAGTATATTAATAAAATTTTGCCAACACCAGAATATTTATTCAGATACGGTGTTCTCAAACAATTACCTCTATGTGATAAATGTAAGCAAATTAAGACTTTAAAACATATTTTTGAAAATTGTGATCACTTTAAACCTTTGAGATTGAAATTAATCACTGACTTAAAAAGCATTCAAAATAATATAGTTATAGACTCTGACTTATATCAAACTGCAAATAATTCGACTGTGGATGATAAAAATACCTTAACAGTTTCACAAGTTATATTTGATTATGTAATCAATGTTTGGTCACAATATAACAAATAATAAATGAGCGATTTGTGTGAGGATTGCCTCGCCGAATCAAATAAAACATAATCTAATTCTAAAATCAGTATTAGTATAAGTATTATAACCTCTGTAATGCAAACATGTGGACTGTGCCCTGTGTTTGTGTTCCCAACTCCCTCAGTTGTACTTTGAATACATAACTTAATCTAAGTCCACCTGTTTGTACTTATGTTTTTACTGTAAATAACTTTAGAGTTCGGAGTTGAGTAATTGCTACTTTGATTCTGACTCACAAAGTAACAGTAAGAGGGTTCTTTTTTTATTCTTCTAAAAATAAATATAACTATATAAATAATAATAACCCATGACTTAGTGGAGTTGGAGAGTAACTCAGTGTTACTCCTCTGACACCACTGAGTTACAAATAAGGGATAATTATTCCTACCGACGATTTTTATTTTCGGAGGATAATCTTTAGCCCGTAGTAAACCTAACTATATAGAGTGGTGGGTGTATAATAATAATAATAATAATAATAATTGAGTCTAAAGAAGAATCTCACATTTTGCCGTATGGGACCCCCGGAGATTATTATTAAAATTCTAAACATTATTATAATTTGTGTAGCGTACATATGGAAAATAATAATAATAATCTGGGGTCCCCTCTGGCTTTCCATAACTATTCGATAAAAGTGACTTTAAACAAAAAATAAGATAAATTTTTATACAATCGCGGACCGCGGTTGAAATCGCATTATTGGACAAAAATAATTTATTCATACGTCACAATCACGTGCACGAATAAGAAAAATACCTGTTCATGATCACATGACACACGTGGTCAAAATCGATATTCTTACAGGCCGTGAGGAAATAGGTAATTTGCATTTTAATTTGAAGATTATTTTTCATTCCATATTTATCGAATAAACATGCATTTTCTCAAAACTTTTACGGCTCATTATGAGACTATTACATATTGTCTAACGAAAATTTGTTAAAACATTTGTTTCTGAAAACATGAACTAAACGAGGGAGACAATCTTTAAGGTAAGATGCTCATATCTAATATAATATGCTATATCTAATAATGCTCATATGTTCTAAAATGACAGAAAAATAGTCAAGTTTGCACCGACTGGTACCGACTGGTGCAAACTTGACTATTTTTCTATCATTTTAGTAACTGAGACACCTATCATAACAACCGCAACTCTCTTTTGGTGTTTCAATAGGGTAGAGTCGGGTAACTTCGGACAGGTGGGTAAGTTCGGACATACCATTGCAAACAGTGAAAATTCATATGAGACGGCTCATAATGAGCCGTCTCATCAGGATTTTCACTGTTTGGCCAGTTTTTTTGTTTTAGTTCCAAACAACTGACATATAAATGAAACAACGTAACTGTCCGAATTTACCCGCTGTCCGAAGTTACCCGACTCTCCCCTACAGTAATGCGCCCCAAAGAATCAGATTGAATGGCAAACCGTGTAGACATTGATCAGACTGCTCCTTGGACAGTCTGCTCTATGTATGCACTGTTTGTTTCGAACTCTCTGTCCCAGTATTTAGAATTTTAACGGAAAGGCCTGTTTTCTTGTCAAATTCTCTGATCAAGGCTTGACAAACATTTGTTAAAGTTTTGCTTACATAATCAATGGGTTTCAAAGAATCAACGTAAACTCAATGTTGTTTCAGCTGGGTGAGTGAGTACGTGACTTTGGGTTTAACGTCCTACCAACGACTAGGTCATAAAACGACGGGCCCTCTGTTTAAATTCTCATCCGAAAGACCGGAGAAGCGGGGGATCGATCTTGCGACCCCTGGGTTGGTAGTGCAGCGCGTTATCCACTACACTACCGCCGTTCCTGTTTCAGCAGGGAGTAGTCTCTAATGATTAGATCGTGCAAGGTAATGGCTACCCGTTAGGTGACACAAACACACATTTTCAGATGCAAAAGAGCGGACCATGAAAATCAGTGTAATATTCGTCGAAGAACAATGTTTACCTTGATGTTCTCTTCGTCTCTCACATCACAACGTATATAATGTATTTCCCCGCCTACACTGTTAGGTTTTCCTGCGGAATCAATCTCAGCGCCTATTGCATCTGAAGAAATAAAAAAAAAATTGAGCCGCGACAAGAGGAAACCAACAATGTGGATGTGCGCTCAGTGCACACTAAGATCAGACTGGGCATCCGCTCAGTCTGATCAGACTTTTCGCTAAACGCTTAAAGGGAAGCTACGGGTCTAAGCTAACTCCATGCGGACTGCGAAGACGGCTCTGATCAGACTGGGCGGATGCCCAGGCTGATCTGAGTCTGCGCTGGGCGCACAACCACTTTGTTGGTTTTGTCGTGTCGCGGCTCGTGTCGCGGCTCTATGTACAGCCGAGTGTCAAAAGTCTTTCCCCAAAAACAGATTTTCCATAGACTTCAATGCATTTTCAAGTGTGCGGGGAATTTTGCTGTAGCAAAACTGCTTATCTGACAATATTCAAATTTATATGGTTAGAAAGAGCAATAATTTTGGCAACACATCTAATCATTTTTTATTTGAACTCTAATCAATTGTGCTTTTAGAAATATGCTGTTAAAGACAACACCTATACTTTTCCAGCAAATTTTGGACAACGTCACCATTGACGCCAATAGAAAACTGCATTTCTGAAAATTTTATTGAAGTTCAAAGACTTGCAGTGTAACTGTAAGTAGGTTTAGGGCAAAATAAAAATTATTTTATATTGCAGAAATCTTTTAGGTTTTTAAGTATGCAAATTCTTTCCCATAGGAGAACCATCATCTCACACTCTAGGAGCAAATTGTACCAAAATAGATGTAGATTATGTCATTCATTCAAGTCCATTCCACCCCATTCCTTTTCATGGTTTTAAACTTTGCCCCCAGATTCACAGACAGGTAATGGTATTCAGAGAAATCCGAACAAACTGATGAGATAAAGATCTATGTTAGTCTAATGGACACTTTATGGCACTTGTAATGTTGCTTTGAATAACTCAGGAATTTTTTTAGAAGAGTATCATATTGCAGAGCCTGTATGTAAGTTAGCAGGCGAATCTGACCACCAGAGTAACATACAGATTCGTCTGGAGCCAGGCTAGGATGGACCTATCAAGTAGTCTGAAAATACGCAAAGTTTAATGTTCAAGAACAAAAATAGTTGATTCATCTTGGGGTATATGATTATTTATTGTCATTCCCACCCACCTCTAGTACAGCTTTTTTTCAAGTGAACACAAAAACAGACAGACATACAACTCACCTTCTATATCAAATATTACAACTTTTCCTCCGTGTTCAACTGTGAATATAAAAAGAAAATTTTAGGACCAATATAAACCTCGTGTGCAAAGAAAATAGTATTTAGTGCTATTTTTCAGAATCCATGCTTTATATAAATTACTTGTAACTTCCTGTGTCTTATAGATGTCTTTGAACTTCGGAGAGAGCCCTCATTTTATCTGGTTATCAAGCTTGTAGTATCTTATAAGACTGGCTAGACTGCTCCTGCGGTCAAATCGTACATCCTCGATAATTCAAGATTACAGAACTGGACGGTGCATTGGAAATAAAAGTTGAAACGTCAGGGGCGTAGCCAGACCAAATACTTTGTGGAAGCAAGCATTTTTGAAAGATAAAGCTGAATGCATTCACCTCCAAGGGAGATCACTCTTACTTGAAAAAAAAAATCTGCCCTCTTCTGCCATTTTGATAAAGGGGGGCATTTTTGTGGCATTTTCTTTGCTCCCCTTTTCAATGAGGGTCAACTCTTATAGAAAAAAGAATTTGCTCATACACGAGCAAATTCTTTTACACGAGCAAATTCTTTTCTATAAGAGTTGACCTCACTGAAGTGACCAAGTTTTTCTAAAAATAGCCACAGTGACCTTGACCTTGGGTGCAGCGCCCTGAAAGTCAAACTTGCTCGAGATATTGTCATGCCGTACATTTGTGTGAAATTATTTTAAAATCTGCTGAGAAATGTAGGTGCTAGAGCGCTGACAAAGTTTTTCTAAAAATAGCCACAGTGACCTTGACCTTGGGCGCAGCATCCTGAAAGCCGAACTTGCTCGAGATATTGTCATGCCCTACATTTGTGTGAAGTTATTTTAAAATCCGTTGAGAAATGTAGGCAATAGAGCGATGACAAAGTTTTTCTAAAAATATGTGATGATGTTTTCTCCATTATAACACTATGGGATTTTTTTCAAACGCTCAAGGGCAGCTAACTCCATAGTCTGTGCTCGAATCCGGCCAAATTTCAAACTCATCCAAGCTCTTATGCATGTCGTTATTACCTGCAAGTATGATAAGGATCTAAGCAAAAACAGTTGAGAAAACGTTATGACGCCATTTTCGCCATTATAAGCCTATGGGATTTTTTTCAAACGCTCAAGGGCAGCTAACTCCGTAGTCTGTGCGCAAACCCGGCCAAATTTCGAACTCATCCAAGCTCTTGTGTATGTCATCATTACCTGCAAGTATGATAAGGATCTAATCAAAAACAGTCGAGAAAACGTGATGACGCCGTTTTCCCCATTATAACCCTATGGGGGCTATCTGTTGCCATGGAAACCAGAGTTCTGAGCTGATCGGCACCAAAACCTAATGCAGCCTTTCCCCTACCCAAATAATGCTTCAGATAAAATTTGATTGCGATCGGCCCACTGGTTTCTGAGATATTTATGTTTGAAAGTGTTGACGCACGCACGCACCCACCCACGCACCCACCCACGGACGGACGACGGCTCGACTGCCATCCTATAAGCTCACCTCTGAGCCTTCGGCTCAGGTGAGCTAATAATAGACGAGAGAAAAAAATGTCCAAGCAACCTTCACCCGCACCCTCTGCAAGCACAGTAGGCCCTTGTCCTACTATTATCCAAACCAGTAGGACGCCCCTGCACTGGAAGTTATACCCAGCACCGTCGCACCACCCATCCGCTCCTCTCACCAAAAAGGTAGTCCAATCTGGGTCTTCATTTCGTTTGACGGTCAGCCACTTCTAATAAGGTTACGATTAATTTAAATATTCCTAGATGAGCTATAAAAGTTACCAAACACGTCAACGCATCCTCTGCCAATCCCTTTACAGCCACCTGTTACTATAGCAACCTTGTTCTTCAGCTTCAGCAATGACGAAGTGCTGTCCGTTGCCATGGTTTAAAGCAGAAAATCTGAAACAAAACATAACACTCCTTATCCACACATCACAATCAACGTCTTTCCCAAGAGTCATGCTTCATTAACACTTCCATAGAAAATGTTAAGGTTTGGGAAGACAGGTCTGAGTAAATAATGCAGGCCAAACTCAGGGAGCTTCTATAGTTGCAGTCTGATCAGGGTCTACACAGTCTGTCGTTCTATATATATCTTTCCGACGCATCGTTGCATTAACGGTAAAACCAAACTGTTCCTTTTTTAAGCCAACTAAGGTTCGTTCTCACGGGCAAAATTTCTGTGGCTAAGTAGGTTTGGCAAAGAAAAAGGACACCTACGATTAAGGCGAGGATTTTCCCCATAAGGCCTGCGCGACAGGTCTGAATTTTCAAAAGTATAAAGTGTGCAATTTTTTCTTAGCAGAGCTTCAACAAATATCTAAGCCGTATGAAATCAGATTATTTGTGATTCAGACCCAAAGACATGGGGAGATAATCCAGTCTGACCATACCTACCCTAAATTCAAGGTTTTCGCATACTTCATTCTTTGAGGTAATAAAAATATTCAATTTGAGGTAATAAAAATAGTCATTCATTCCATAAAATTTTCTCATGAATGCATGCTAAATACATGCATATAACAATACAAAACAATGATTTTCTTCTTGTTACGCCTGATTGGCATTTAAACATGCAAAACCGTAGTTCTGCTTCCGGTCAAAACGGCCAAAAGAGAACGCTTCACTATAATTAAAATACAAGTACTTTCCCCCCCGTGACCCAGCATTTCCTTCATGC
The DNA here is from genome assembly GCA_963989385.1 of Ctena decussata. Classification (NCBI taxonomy): domain Eukaryota; kingdom Metazoa; phylum Mollusca; class Bivalvia; order Lucinida; family Lucinidae; genus Ctena; species Ctena decussata. The sequence goes on along the minus strand of OZ022511.1, from coordinate 54,750,967 downwards.
AGCAGACTTATGCGATGCAAGTACGCAATATATATGAGTGGGAAGCTGGGTCACGGGGGGGGGAACGATACTCAGGAAGCCAACGAAGAAGAATGGTCAACAGTAGCAGTGTGATCTTCAAGGATTATATTGTGTACTATGACCTTGAAATGAGGTCAAGGTCACATACATATAGTCGAAACTATCCAGTGCTGTCTGTTCTGTAAGTATTGTGAGTCAAAAAGGGGTAAAATGTATACAATAAGTCATTATTTCAACGATCAATTTGAGGATAGTTTACAATTTATCTCAGCATTGACGTCAACGTCAACGTATGTTTAACGTATTTTACATAGACAAAAACATTCGAAAATTCATTTGCCATGCAAGTTACATTTCATAGTCATAAATGCAAAGCAAAAGTCAGTGATCCGTATAATTTTTTAATCATGGGGAAAATTCACGCCTTAAGCATAGAAGTCCTTTGCTCGTGTGAATGGAAAAAATATGCTATAGTCCGGGTGCCGGGACGAGAACCCCCCCCCCCCCCCCCCCCCAAAAAAAAAAAAAAAAAAAAAAAAAAATTGTCCGCACAAATGTTTGATGCAGATTCTTATTATTTAGGATATGATGCCACCTTGGCATCCTTGAGGAAATTAAAATATTCAAGATGGCGTCCAAGATGGCCGACAAGGGATAAAGTCCTTTATATCTTCTTAACTATAAGGGCTAGATACATACCAAGCATTAGGCATGCTGAAAATTATTTCAGACAAATCAGTTACACAAAATGGCGGACAATATGGCCGCCAAAGCATAAAAATCTCTATATCTTCTTTAGTATACGGGCTAGAAACATAATTTTGGTGTCTACATATGGGTTTTTGGAGCCAAAGAATTGGTTTAACATGTTTAAATTGACTTAAAGACACATCAGTTGCACAAAATGGCGGACAAGATGGCGGAAAGCAACAGTCACGGCATTGAATGTCGGAGAAATGCACATGCCGATAGCAGAATTCAAGAATTCAGGTTTTTGTATTAAAATGCCTGAGCTTTGCATGTATAAGATAAAATATAACAAGAGCTCCGCTGAGCGGGGCAATATACGCCCATTGGGGCTTAAAGTTGGAAAGACAACAAGAGATGACAGAACTTTTGTCAGTAGCTTAAATCTTCAATAATATGGCAGATATAAAACTACAAAACAAACGAAGTTTAGTATGAAATTTCTAGAAAAATAATAAAGGGGCATAATTCCATTAGAACTGAAAGTAGGGTCATGGTTCTTGTTCTCTGCATATCGTCTGATATTTGTACATACTTGCATGAAGAAATCTTAAACGGTTTTCAAGATATGGAGCAGACACGTAGTACTATATGAAAAATACAAAGGTGCATAATTCCGTCAAAACTGAAAGTAGGGTTATGTTTTTTTTCTCTGCACATTGTCTGATGATGCTTCATATTTGTATAAACTTTTATGAAGTATCTCACACAGTTTTTGAGATATGGAGCGGACAAATAATGTTACCTTTTGAACTTTGACTTCTAAGTGTGACCTTGACCTTTGTTGAAATACAAGTTCTGCAAGTTGCCTCGATAAGGTGAACATTGGACTCAAGTTTCAAAAAAATATTTCAAGAGGTTAAGGAGATATGGAGTAGACACGAATTTTATACAAAATTACAATACGAAAAATACAAGGGGCGTAATTTTGTAAAAAGTGGAAGTAGGGTTATGTTTCTTTTCCCCTGCACATCATCTGATGGTGCTTTATATGTATACAAACTTTCATGAAGAAATCTTAAACGGTTTTCGAGATATGGAGCAGACACAAAGTTTATGTGAAATTACTATAAGAAAAATACAAAGGGACATAATTCCGTCAAAACAGAATAGGGTGATGATTCTTTTTCTCCGCACATCGTTTGATGGTGCTTTATATTTATACAAACTTTCATGAAGAAATCTTAAACGCTTTTTCAGATACAAAGCTTATATGAAATTACTATACAACAAATACAAAGGGGCGTAATTTTATTATGGTCCTTTTTCTCTGCACATCGTCTGATGGTGCTTTATAATTATACAAACTTTCATTGAGAAATCTTAAGCGGTTTTCGAGATATGGAGCGGACACGAAGCTTATATGAAATTACTATATAAAAAATACAAAGGGATATAATTCTGTCAAAAATGAAAATAGGGTTATGGTTATTTTTCTCTGCACTTCTTCTGATGGTGCTATATATTTGTACAAACTTTCATAAAGAAATCTTAAACGGTTTTCGAGGTATGGAGCGGACAAAAAATTTTACCGTTTGACCTTTGACCTCTAAGTGTGACCTTGGCCTTTGTCGGACATCATTGAAATATTAGTTCTGCACATCGTCTCGATAAGGCGAACATTTGACCCAAGTTTCAAAAATATCTTTCAAGGGGTTAAGGAGATAGGGAGCTGACACGAAAAGTTAACGGACAGACGGACGGACAGAGACAAACAGACGGACGGACGGACAGAGGTCATGACATAATACGACCCGTCTTCGACGGGCGTATAAAAATGAAGTTGTAAAAGCCCAATTTTGGCAATGTTTTAAGAAAAGGACCATGATGGTTCACAAGAGCAGGAAGGGGGGGGGGGGGGTGGGGGGGGGGGGGCACTTAAATCCGTTGACAAAGCTTTAGTTATTACAGAAAGGTATTGTTACAAGTAACGATCTAAAGATTACCAGAAACGTGTTATATTCTCTTACTATTTTACTTTTTTAAATTAAAATGCAGGTTAAGTCTGACCTTTTTTTTAAGTTGTTTGCATCGTTTAAAAATATGGCTAATGGTCGGCACTAGTGGTGCGAGGACCACAGCCAGACTGGGCGGTATAGAAAATTTACATGTCAGAAGAGATCATACGCACTTCAAAGCATCAAAGCAGTAACAAATTTTGTAAACAGCTTTTGGAATGTTCGTGTTTTTTTTTTTTCTCAGTTCTTTCAGGTATAAAGGAGACATTACTTCCCTTGATTATAGACAGTTGACTGCAAATTTGCATATGCGCATTTAAAATGTTTTAGCTTAAAAAGTGCATACTTGCCATGCCGTACTTTATAGACAAACTGAATAACTGACTTTACATTGGGAAAAGAAAAGGTACAAGTAGAGTTAGAACTATCTCTGAAAGGGATTTTCCAAAACTGCAATTAAGTTAACTGGCAGAGTCAAACGTTTGTCGCCTAGGGTTGTTTATTCCTGCTTTCAGCCCATATGCTATAATCGTAACACTGAGAAAATTTCAGCGTAAAATCATGGAGCTGAAAGAGATTTTTATGAAACTTCTGACAAAACATCAAAGTAAACAGAACTTTTCTGTTACGACTGGAATTTTATCCTTCAGGGTTATTTACCCCTGCTTAAATGTTAAATGCTAACATACAGAAAAAGAACTTTAAAGTCGCGGGAAAAAAGAATTTTCTCACAAAACTTAAAATCACAACGAAGCAATCAAAGTAATAACCCTTTGGCCAATATCAAAATTTTGCTCCACGGGGGTTCAACTGGTGGTTTCCTTTTGCTCCAGTATTTCATCGGTGTTGTTTGATATCGGAGGGATCTTCAGGTGTCGCAATACGTTGTTTTTGTCGAGTCCTCATCTTTGGTACATCACAGGTTTTATCCGTGATTTATTTGTTGCCTGTGATGATTCATTGATGGGTTAGGTTGATTGATTGACCTCATCCTTCATGCACACCAAATGCTTACTAGATGTTCTGAACTACTGCAGAAGCAGAAGGCGACGGTTCGGACCCAGTAAAACTAGTTAACTCCCTTATTATGTATTATTGACCGTTCCAAGGCGATACTTCTGTTGTGGTTCCTTTATGTTACGTGATCTTATGTCGGCTTGTCTGTAGTCTAGCAATATGTTCACCTCTATAGCTGTCCAGTTTGCTTTCTGTTTTGCACAGTTTAAAATATAAAATAGGTAAAATGATTTGTTCTGTTGTTTTCAACTAGGATAGCTGGATGTCCGGGAAAGTGCCAGTGGGAAAGGACTGTTCATTTGGTTTACCATGCTTGTCTTTCAGTTGTCATTTTTTTGTATATATACGAGGGATGATCAAAAAGTTCCCGGAAAAGTGCTGTACGCCCTTTATTATTTTACTTTCTTCAATAAAATTTTATACCAGGCAACCTTAATGTAATTGTGATTCATATCATACTAAACAATTGACTTAGGGCTAACCAGTTTATTGCACGCGCCACCAACGTAACGACCGGTAACGTGACCCGGCCCAGCTAACGTTACGTTTCATTTTATCTTTTCTAATAGCAAAATTCCAACGTTGCTTACTCACAAATTATCAATGTAAACATGAATTACTTTACATAAATTAAAAAAAATATATATTATCTTGATGTTCATTACAAATTTTGTAAGTTTTTTCATTCTTTCTACGAAATGATTGCTAAGTCCAACGTAACGTTTAATAAGTAAATATGTGGGGTGGGGTAATTCAAGGGCAGATAACTTACTTTACCTTATAAGACGGAAGTGTTATGATAAGGTTTCATAAATTAGGGATAATGGCAATTCGTTAGATATACGTTTTATGCCTTTCAGCTGAACCATTCCAGCAGCACGGCAACACAACCTGGAATCGGCAGCATAATGAACTTCCAGCAAATGCCCATCTTACCCAGCAGCAACAATGTATCGGCCATCTTTGTCATAATTAAGATCATATTAATTTATTACTATGTGCAGCATTTAGAAGAGTGTGGTACATGAAGCTACTTATACAAAAGGACTTATCTTAAGACTATGGATGAATCTTGACAAAGCTTGCTGATGTAGCCTTGCTGCTGCTTGATTTAAGACTTTTGATAGACAGCTAATGCTGCTGCAGATATCAGATTGCGTTGTCGCATTGCTAGAATAGTTCGACTGATAGGGTTCATTTCATATCTAACGAAATGCCATTATCTAAGGTTCATGAAACTTGATCAAAACAGTTCCATTTTATAACGTAATGCAAATTATCTGCCCTTGAATTACCCCACCCCCACACTTTTGATTTTTAAAGGGTACGTTGGAATTAGACATCATTTCGTTATAAAGATCAAAACAACTTACAAAAAAAATTACGAACATAAAGATAAAATACATGTTTCTAAGTTTAGGTGAATGAATTAAGATTACTACATACATTTCATAGATAAACAACGTTCAGAAATTGTTATTAGAAACGATAAAAATGTAACGTAACGTTAGCTGGGCCGGGTCACGTTACCGGTCGTTTCGTTGGTGGCGCGCGCATGAAACTGGTTCGACATAAGTCAATCGTTTTATATGATATGAATCACAAATGCATTAAAGTCGGATAGTGTGAAATTTCATTGAAGAAAGTAAAACAGTAAAGAGAATACAGAACTTTTCCGGGAACTTTTTGATCATCCCTCGTACTTCTAACCTTTTTGGTTTTGAGGAGGGGTGTTGCCTTTTCGGTTTTGAGGAGGGGGTGTTGGGCCAGATTGTATTAGTTCTTGATCATTTTACTATCTTTTTACTTTGACTGTCAAAAGGTACAAGCACAGGATTGTGAACAAAAAAAAGCAATGAGAAACGACATTCTCAGAATTATAATGAATGATCGAGATGTCAATGTATTTCTGTAGCGACTGAAATTTTCAAAACGTGGCTGTCTTCCCCTAACTGGACTGGGCTCTTATGGATCAGCATGGTCCCCTTGGTAGCAACACTATCAGATGCAAAATGGGGTCTTTATAACTTCGTCGTTTTTTTTATGTTCACAGGAACTATAATTTCAAAATTCCTGGTTTCTAAAACCTGAATTCTGCTATCAAAAATGCATTTCTTAAACGTTCAGTTCCGTAACCATTTCTCAAACGCTCAGTTCCGTAACCATTGCGTCGTCCGCCATCTTGTCCATGTATCCAAGTGCCTTAAAGTCAGTTCTAACAAGGATTACTTGACCACGATAACGCAGACACCAAAATCATGTTTCTAGCCCGTATACTAAAGAAGATATTGAGATTTTTATGCTTTGGCGGCCATCTTGTCCGCCATTTTGTGAAACTGATTTGTATAAGAAAATTTTTGGTATGCTTAATCGATTCCTCGACCTCAAAAACCTATAAGTACCCACTAAATGTATGTTTCTAAGCAACATACTTAAGAAGATATTGAGGATTTTATCCTTTGGCGCCATCTTGGACGCCAATTTAAATATTGAAATTTCCCCAAGGATGCCAAGATGGCATCATTCAGTTTCAGTGTATGGACATGTTGGTGAACACATTTGTACAAAAACATTTTGTGTGGACTGTTTTTGGGTTGCACCCAAAACTTCATTTGGCAACCAGACTACTACATTTTCATCGCCAAATTTATATGGTAAAGTTTAAATGACAAACAAAACATGTCCGTTGAACAGAAACTTCGCCATAGAAAATGTAACAAAGACGCTAGCTATGGTGATGGACACAGAAATCTTTGCTCATTATCAAATTCGTCTGATTTTGAACAAAGTGTATTTAACAAAGAAATTGTGGCATGGTTGGCCGTTCACACGGGCAAAGTTTATTTGACCGGGTAACTGACGAATGTTTGATCGTGTGAACACAGCAGCAAATATTTCCTTGCCAATGTTTATTTGACAAAAGTTCTATGCCATCTTTTTCGTTTACAAATAATTTGCTCCGTGCGAACGCAAAATGTTGGGCAAACTTTCTTTGTTACAGTTTCTCTGTGACAAAGAAACTTTAGTGGTGTGAACGAGGCTTTACTGCGATTTCTTTAATTGTCCTGTTTCTTGTTTTTTTTTTTTTTTTTTTTTTTTTTTTTTTAGATTTTTACGGTATAGTCCCTTTATAACACAATTGTTTGGGTCCATACAAATACATAAGGTTTACTTTTAGTGTTATATGTTCTGTAGAGTTTCATCGAGATACACTACGTATTTGAGACAAAACAACAAATATCACGGGTCCCAAAGGTTCTTGTGACAAACTGGACTAATGCAGTGACCTGATGTAAAAACAGAGCTGGTTGGTTGGTTGAGTTTGGTTTAACGGCCCTTTAAGACAGTATTTCGGTCAATATCGAGGCGTTTCCCAGAGACAAGGCGAGAGAAAAGAGGCATGATAGGCGATAGAATTAATGTCCAAACAACTCCACCCGCACCTACTGCAAACAGAGTAAGCCCTTACCCTACTATTGTCCAAGTTAGTAGGGATTGTCAGAGACTAGTTTTTCCCCCGGAAAATGGCTTTAGGAGGGACGTCCATACTGTGGATTGTTCGAAGCCCATACAGCCACTTTCCCTCCATAGTCCTTTTACCCCCATCAGAAAATGGTTACTAAAATTTTGGTATAACTATTGAAATTATCTGAGGGAACGAAACGGAAGGACATGGGTTGATTGATTGGTTGTTTTGGATTTAACGGCCCTTTCAGACAGTACTTCAGTCTATATCGAGCCATTTTCCAGAGAGAGGGAGAAAGAATAGAGAAATGATAGATATGAGAAAAAAAAATGTCCAAGTTACCCCCACCCGCACCTACTGCAAGCAGAGTAGGCCCTTTCCCTGCTATTATTCGGAAGGGCATGGGACATAGACATTTTACGAAATTAATCGTATTAGAAATGTATCAATTCTTCAAGGGAGGTAATAGTAGCGATTTATTCCGTAATATGCAAATTTAGCAAACATATTTATTATAATAAAAAATAAATACTTATTTAAGAAACGAATAAGGTGTGATTTCTTACATATAATTATTGTTCGGTAACTGTGAATTAAATAGCCATCTATGTGATTCGTTGCGTTGTGAAAGAGTATCCTTAGTCAATGGCTGATGCCATGGACGCCACAGATGATCCCTCCAATGCGGAGGAATCACTAAATCCACCAACCTCTACTCAAACCAACCAAACATATCAACAAAATGCAATGTATACTGAAATTGAAGTGGAACGGACGGTCAAGAACAATAACGTTGAAAACCCTGAATCAACAACAACTACCTACAGATAAGCTGTTTGCATACCTCAAGAATCTCGACTTACTGGACCAAGTAGAGTGTATACAAAAATTAACTGTTAACACAGACCAACACCACGAAATTACCTGTAAAAGTGCGGACGACAGAGAAAAAATGGAAGATTATCTCCAGCAGCAAGCCATCAAAATTGACCAGCATGAACTATCAATTACCAATACCAGGAAGATGAAAGATTTGATTCGAACTCCACTGGTAAAAGTCTTAATTTTTGAGGCTCCTTATGAGCTCTTAGACCAACATATCCTTCAGAAGCTTATGCTATATGGCGAGATTAAAGACTACATGGTGTACAACCATCAGTATAAAGGTACATCTATCTACAATGGTGTTCGTTCAGTCAACTTTAAAAAAATCCACACTCCTATCCCCACAACAATGTTTATAAGGGGAAATCGGATCAAACTTAAACATGAAGGACAAGATAGGGATCCAATCTGCGGAATATGTAAAGAGAAGGGACATTATAGAGACAAATGCCCAACAAAAACAAAAACAACTCCAATACCTACAGATCATGATAAACCTAAAGAAACTACAAATCCTTCAGCCAGTACCTGGAGCCAAATCGTCAAAGATGGAATTAATCGGAAAAAACAAGAACTCAATCAACAAAGAGATAAATTCTACAAGGAAAACAACACTGTTCAACAAGAACAATTAGTTGACAAGCTCATTCAAGATACAATTCTGAACAAAACTGAGCAAATAGTACAAGAATCAGAACAAATGGTACAGAATAAATCGGAGGAATCAAACCATGCGTGGGAAACCAAATCCATGAAACGAAACAGGAAAAGACGTGCTAAGAAACAACCAGATGCCAAGAAACAACCAGTGAAAAAATCATCAAAAGGAAAAGAACCCTTTGAGACTGATAGTGATTCATCAGAGACAGGTGCCTCTGATGGGTCACTATCAGACTTTCAGAATGGACAGGAAGCACAAGTGGTTTCAGACCAATTTTATCAAGATGCACAAGATGTGGAATGGAGTGAAACTCCATTCGATGACGACGACACCTTTTAAGAAAAGACTCTAGATCATCCTGATGTTATTTCCTGGACTTCCTTTGATCGCCTAATTATGTATCCTTTTTCAGTTGCTTTTTTTATCAGTACCGTTGCTTGCCTTCAAATAAATAGACTATACAGTTGCACTTTACTTCAAATACTGATTTGCGCTGAGGATTGTCTCGCCAAATCCAGCTACACTTTTTCTACCAATTTTTCACAGTTGTCGTCGTCATTTAGTAATCAAACTCAAATATTGCTTTGTCAAACACATGTTATTAATATTTACCATTATTTTCAGTGCAATGGAGATTCAGTAGCTCCTCTCAAGGATATATCAATAATCATTTGTTTCTTTTTCAGATTAATCACCCTTCCTTTTCAGACTAAAAATATTTATGTGTATTTTTTGTAATGAAAATTATTACAGTTAATGTCAATAGTATTAAGAAACATAGCAAACAGTTAATCAATTATATTTTGCAGAATAATATAGACGTATGTGGTATCCAAGAAGTTAGGTGTGTACATACTGACCTCTTATTTAGTCAGATAGAGAAGGATACTAAGGGAATCATTTATATAAACTCCAACTTTCAACATCATGGAGTGGCTATTTTAGTTAGAAATAAAATACTCGATTTTCCTATTCAAAATATTGACATCCAAGAAAGCAGCTTTAAAAACCGAAGATACGATAAATATTTTTAACGTTTATGCACCGGCAGATGCTCAGATACAAGAAGATTTTTTTATTAAATTTAATAAGTATTTAACTCCTTATCTTAAAGACACTAATATTATACTTGGTGATTTTAATTATGTACCTAATATAAAAGACAGAAGTAATCCACTAAGTATTTATGATAAACGAATTTCCAAAATATTTAATACAAATATGTTTCGTATTTCTGATACTTTTCGAACAATATATTCAGATAAAATAGAGTATACTTTTCAACACAATAATAATACATCTTGGAGCCGTTTAGATCGAATATATATTTCAAACTTTTTATTGACTAAAATTAAAAATATCCAGCATAAAGATTGGATTTCAGATCACAGGATCACGGAACTCAATATAGATTTAGATACTCTAAAACGGTGGGGTAATTCTTATTGGATCATTAACAATGCATATTTTGAAGATAAATTTTATCGTGAGGGAATAATTTCTATTTTAAATTAAATCATAATTCTAACCCACTTACCCACTTCTAGATTGGGAGGAGAAAAAACAGAAAATTTCAAAGTTTTCTCAAAAATATTCTAAATTTAGATCTCATCAACGAAAAATTGAATACCAAATTAGCCAGGAAATGCTAAACGAAATCAATGATATAACTTTAATAGCAAACATTAATAAAAACATAGAAAATATTCAAAATTTTAAAATAATGGGAATAATATAAGGGTTAAAAATGATAATTTGAAAACTATTTATACACAAGGCAAAGAAATTAATAGAAAAAATGAGTTTAGAAAAGGAAATAGCAAATATATAGGGAAAATTGATAATACTGAAAAAGAAAGAGGAAATTATTAGCAAAATTGAAAATTTTTATCAAGATTTATATAATTCTCAAAATATTAGTGATATTAATATAGATAATTATCTAAGTGATTTTACACCAAACACTTTGAATGAAGAACAAAAAGATGCTATTTCAGATTTTATTACAGAAACGGAAGTTGAAACTGCAATCAAAATTTTAATTGATAATAAATCTCCAGGAATTGATGGTATAACGGCGGAATTTTACAAAGCCTTTATACATATTTTGAAACCAATTTTAGCAAATTTGTACAACAATATTTATTTAAATGGTGAACTAACAGACACTATGAAAATAGGTATTATTACATTAATTTATAAAAATAAAGGATCTAATACTGATCTAAAAAATTGGCGTCCAATATCTTTACTGAATATTGATTATAAAATACTTACCAAAATCTTAACTAATCGCCTGAAAAATGAAGCAAACTTATTATTAAATCCGTTACACAGTTGTGGTCCTGGTTCTCGATCTATTATCAATAATGCACTTAATTTAAAAGCTATAACTGAATATATTGACCATGAAAACCAGCCTGGTGCAACTGTTTCTTTGGATCAACAAAAAGCTTTTGATCGTGTTGAACACAACTATTTAATAAAAGTCTTACAAAAATTTGATTTTCCTGACACTTTTCTTAATTGGGCTAATATATCCTCGAAAATAATTATCAATGGTTTCTTGACCAAAAATATATTAATTAAAAGATCTGTCCGTCAAGGCTGTCCATTGTCAATGTACCTTTATGCCTTTGCAATAGAACCTTTAGCATATAAGATTACTATAAATACACATATCAGAGGTTTTCAATTACCTAATTATGACAAACCAGTAAAGACAATACAACATGCTGATGACATTAGTTTTTGTATTAGTACAGAATCTTCATATCATGATTTAAATTCAGAACTTAAAAAATTTGAAAATAATTCTGGTTCTAAAATTAATAATGACAAATGTGAAATCCTTAAAATTGGTTCATGGGAAAATAAAGAAGTTAACCTACAACAACTTTAGTTAAAGACAAAATTAAATTTTTTGGGATATATTTTGGTAAAAATGAAAAAGAAGAAAATTATATATCTAAAAAAAAATACTATTAAAAATACTATTAATAATTGGCAACATATTACTAATAATCTTTATGAAAAAGTTATAATTATTAAAACATACCTTATTAGCATTTTACATTATAGTATGATAATAACAGATATTCCACCAGAATGTATTAAACAAATAAATATTCTTATATTTAGATTTTTATGGAATGACATAGACAAATTAAAAAGAGAGACAATTTTTCAAAACACCACAAATGGTGGGTTGTCTTTAACTGATCTAAAAACTAAACAACAAGCTTTACACATTCAAAAAATAAGAAAAATTCAAGATAATATTACTCAACCTTGGGTTTATTTATATATTTACTGGTTTGGCCTTTATATGCGTTTTATAAGTCCAACATTGGCTTCAAATAAATATGTCCATACTATCAATATTCCTCAAAGTTTAATTTCTCTTAAAAATAATATATTGTTATTTAGGAATATTGATATGATATGGCAACTTAAAGGTAGGTTCCTGTACTAGCGATAACAATTACGTCCACAAAATAATTTCGTCTTTATCTGAGCAGTATTGAATTCTCTTATTTTTCTGAATTAGTTGCTACTGAGAAACTCGTCAGATGTTGAAGAAAATAGTCGTTTTCCCTTTTGGTTTATTTTCTTTCGTTGGAATTCCAGTTCTAAAAATAACTATGTTCATTATGTCTATAAGTGCGCGATTTCTGATGCCATTCTCCAAAGGTCAATTTTCCCTTGTCGTGAGCTCTCCTAGAGGTCCTGGCATGGTAGATGGGTTAAAACTATCCCAAAATGCAATGCAGCATGACCTCAGCTGCGTTATCTATTTTTGGCGCGAACTAAAAATAGCACTAACTGGTGTGGGAAGCAGAGTTAGGAAATCCCTTGCAAAACAACTTTTCTAATATTTTTTTGATTTACACTTTTTAGTGAAACTTATTCATTCCCTATTCCAAGTGCTTTCCAACAACTTGGATGAAAGATCATCAAATTTATGATGCATTCCAAAGTACAGGAACCTACCTTTAAATACTTAAAACCTATATATGTCTTTTTGATTGACCAAAATAAATATAAATCTAAAATAATGAGTTTATATCCCAATTATAAATGGATATATATTTGGAAAGCAGTTACAACATTAAAAATATTAAAAAGAAGGTCACGGTTTATAAGTATATTAATAAAATTTTGCCAACACCAGAATATTTATTCAGATATGGTGTTATTCAACAAGTACCTCTATGTGATAAATGTAAGCAGATTAAGACTTTAAAACATATTTTTGAAAATTGTGACCTTTTTAAACCTTTGAGATTGAAATTAATCACTGACTTAAAAAGTATTCAAAATAATATAATTATAGACTCAGACTTATATCAAACTGCAAATAATTCGACTGTGGATGATAATAATATTTTGACAGTTTCACAAGATATATTTGATTATGTAATCAATGTCTGGTCACAATATAACAAATAATAAATGAGCGATTTGTGTGAGGATTGCCTCGCCGAATCAAATAAAACATAATTTAATTCTAAAATCAGTAACTATATAAGTATTATAACCTCTGTAATACAAACATGTGGACTGTGCCCTGTGTTTGTGTTCCCAACTCCGTCAGTTGTACTTTGAATACATAACTTAATCTAAGTCCACCTGTTTGTAACTATGTTTTTACTGTAAATAACTTTAGAGTTCGGAGTTGAGTAATTGCTACTTTGATTCTGACTCACAAAGTAACAGTAAGAGGGTTCTTTTTTTCTTCTTCTAAAATAAAGATAACTATATAAATAAACCATGACTTAGTGGAGTTGGAGGGTAATTCAATATTACTCCTCTGACATCACTGAGTTACAAATAAGGTAACTAGTACACGATGCCGCTGATCGTTATTTCAATGATTGAGGCTCATGCTATGGAGGTCATTGACGATACCTCCAGTGCGGAGGAACAACTACAAAAACAAAATAACAACCCAAATGCAATGCATACAGAAGTGGTAGTTGACATATCCAGAACTCTAACAATGAAGACACTCAACACACAACAGATACCAACAAATAAATTTGCATATCTAAGAAATCTAGATCTCATAGACAAAGTGGAATGTGTCAAAAACTATCAACATAGAACCGCATCACAAAATCACATGTAAATCAGATGATGGAAGAGAACAAACAGATGATTTCTTAAAGCAACAGACAATTAAAGTTGCTGAACAGGAAGTAACGCTTACAAATACAAGGAAGATGAAAGACTTAATAAGAACTCCTTTAATAAAAGTTCTGATATTCGAAGCTCCGTATGAACTTTCAGATCAACATTTTCTTCAAAACAAAATGCTGAATGGTGAATTGAAAGACTATATGGTGTACAATTATCGATATAAAGGTACAACCATATATAATGGTGTACGCTCTGTGAACTTCAAAAGGATACATACATTAATACCACACACTATACATCAGAGGAAATAGAATCAAATTAAAACATGAGGGCCAGGGCAGGAAACCAATATGTGGCATTTGAAAAGAAAAAGGTCACTACAGAGATAAATGTCCAACTAAAAGAACCACAACAGAAAAACCCTTTGATCATGATAAACTTAAGGAGAACGCCAATCCCCCAATTGGAAGTTGGAGTCAAATTGTGAAAGAAGGAATCAACAGGAGGAAACAAGAAATTGATCAACAAAGTCAGAGGTTTTACAAGAAAAACAACACAAATAAACAAGAATAATTGGTAGATAAGCTAATACAAGATACCATTCTAAACACAACAGAACAAGTGGTTCAAGCTTCATCAACGCCAATGTGGGAAACATAGTCGATGGGAAGAAATAAAAAAGAAGGGCCAAACAACTACAACCAGAAGAAAAAAAAACTGCCAATAAGAGAGAAACTTTTGATACCGATAGTGATGCATGAGAGTCAAGTGCCTCTGCTTGTTGTTTACAGGAAGTTAACTGTCAATCAAACGACTTAATATTTACCAAATTGAAAATGACACCAAAGGTATTTTCTATATTAATTCTACTTATCAGCAACATGGCCTTGCAATCTTAATACGAAATAAACTTTTAGATTTCCCTATTCAAAATATAACATCTCAGGAAAATGCCTTTCATAACAGACTTGTACACGTTCAAATACAAACGGAAGAGATTATTAACATTTTTAACATTTATGCTCCTGCAAATCCTCAATTACATGAAGACTTCCATTTAAAACTTACTCAATACTTAAATAACTATTCCAATGGCACTAATATTTTACTTGGAGATTCTTGGTTGGTTGGTTGATTTGATGCTTAACGTCCACGGTAAACAACTAAGGTCCTGTCGGGACGGTCAGCTAACCTAACCACACTATTCCTTGACAGGCTTACACCTCCTAAGCGGTTAACCAGTACTAAGTGCACATTCTTTCGCCAGTAACTGACAACTGCCCTTCTTGAATCAGCAGAAGGAGAAACGAAAGTATGTGGCCAGACCGGGATTCGAACCCAGGCTCTGACTTACGAGTCAGGTGCCCTACCGATTGCGCTACCCGGCCCGGCTACTTGGAGATTCTAGTTATGTATCGAATACAAAGGACAGAAGTAACAGATTAACGCAATATGACAAAAAAAATCATTTTTTTATCGAATACAAAGGACAGAAGTAACAGATTAACGCAATATGACAAAAAAATCATTTTTTTAAATAAAAATAATCTTTTGACAACCCAGTACAAGCTGCACATCAGTTAAATTCCGATTTGTCAAAGATACATCAATGGGCCACCAAGTGTCTCGTTACATTTAATCCGTCAACATCAGGATCTGTAATATTTACAAGGAAACGTAAGAAACCAAACCATCCTAATGTTGCCATGGACCAACAACCCATTTAGGAAGTCAATTCACATAAACACTTAGGCATATTCTTATCCAGTGATTGCACGGGGCACGAGCATTTAGAATACATCAAATGCAAAGCATGGACTCACATAAATGTTATGAGAAAGTTAAAATTCAAACTTGACCGTAAATCTCTCCAAAAATTTATCTAACCTTTATTCATCCCATTTTAGAGTACGCCGATGTTGTTTGGAACAATTGTACTCAGTACGAAATAAATGAATTTGGAAAGATTCAAAATGAAGCCGTCCGTATTGTAACAGGAGCCACTAAATTAGTCTCAATAAATTCTCTGATAAACTGGTTGGGAAACACTTTTAACTCGAAGGAAACTCTTTTTAGTTTATAAAATGCAAAATGCATGTCTCCCTATTACTTATCTTCTTTAGTACCACCAAGTATCGGAAATACCACTAATTATCCGCTAAGGAATTCTATAAATCTATAAACAGTTCATGCAAATTCTCAGTTTTACTATAATTCTTTTTTACCCATTGTAATAAGGGACTGGGACGAACTTCCAGAGCAAACCTGCGCAAATTGTTTTATGCCGTGACACTTTATTTTCTGATTTCTTCTTCCATTCTTTTCTTTTCTTTTTTCTTATTAACTTTTTTTTCTATTTGAATGAACTTACACAATATGGATATTCTGATCTAATAATTTGTTAGACTAGTTTACTTCCATATTGTTCATCATACTGCATATCAGAATATAATCCAAAGTCAGGTGAAAGTAAAAATGACTGATTGACTTCGCATGGGGGTACCTCATGATATGTGCGCATTTGTGAGGACTCGGATCAGCTTGCGCGTCAGCGTGGTCTGGTTGGAGTCTTCCCCTTTCGCATACAGAGTCTACTAATCCTTGGAAATCTAAAGTACATTAGGGACTCTAGCCGGCCTGTGCGGATGTAGGTGCTGCTTTGGGTGTTTTCTATGTGTACATATCTTGAGCTCCCCTTTCACGCGACGCCATTCATATTTACGGTTTGGGAGACAGATTCTAAATAAGCCAATGACTTGCTTCTGTATCCTTTTCATACTGTATGTTTGTATGTTATAAAAAGATTACTATTTTGTTAAGTTGTAAAACAGGCTTGTTGCTGGTTTACTTCCATCTTTCTTGTTACCCCTGCCATGTCGTAACAATGCCCAGAAAAGTGTTGTGATCTCCAATATTGAACATAATATCTGTGTACATATCTATGATTTCATAACCTGAATAAATCTCATCTCATCTTATCTTGTAGTATCTTCGTATTTGTTCATTTATCAACACGAGCTTTCTGTCGTATTGCAGCCCGGTCAGAAAACGTGTTTAACCAGTTTTACCAGTTACATTTCCCGTACAAATGAATTTGAATAACTTTTCAAGTATTGTGGATATATTTCGTAAGCCTCGCTCACACGACCAAAGTTTCTTCGTCACAGAAACTGTAAGAAAGAAGGTTTGCTAAACATTTTGCCTTCACACAGAGCCAATTATTTGTTAAAGAAAACTATGGCAGAAAATCTTTGTCAAATAAACTTTGGCAAGGAAATATTTGCTGCTGTGTTTTCTTTGTTAAATATACTTTGTTCAAAATGAAGCGGATTTGATTATGAGCAAAGTTTTTTTGTGTTCATCTCCATAGCTAGTTGCTTTGTAACATATTCTGTTGCAAATTTTATGTTCATACGGACAAATTTTGTTCGTCATATAAACTTGACCATATAAATTTGGCAATGAAATTGTGGCATATTTTTTCATTCACACGGAAATTTTTCTATGAAAACCTACTTTGTCACAGAAACTTTGCTCGTGTGAACGAAGCTGTACCTGGGGATTTCAAAATATAGAGAAAAGAATAGAAAATATATAGTCAAGAGATATAAAGACACGATAGAAGTGGTGCGTTATTTTTGAGGTTCAGTGTATATAGGTATACCTCACCGCTGATCATCGTGCATGCTCTACTTGCTTTATTGTCTACGCTCAGATTGCTGGGTCACTTTCAATGCCGGGACGTGTTACAAATTGGTATAAAGTTTCCTTTTAAAAAGGAAAGGCTTGCCGAGTTTACATTACAGTATGTTAAGGTGGTGATAATCACTGATTTGGGGCAAAGACAAAAATCTGCATAAAACACTCAAAATACCACTGATCTTTCCAAAACTTAGCATAGTCCTTCTTTATGTTGTTTCTGACAATTCAGACTCCCAAAATGCAGCATTTTTTAATATTAAAAAGTGTTTTTATAAGGAAAGATCAAAGGGTAATTTTGTGCGCAATAATTTGAAAAAATAATATTGTTATTGAAAATATACTTAGTGCTGAGAGTTCCTTGTTGCATAATGGAGAGCGAGCTAGCAATTATTTTTTCAAACTCTTTCACACATTAGCAGGCTGAGCAGATGAAAAAAGATAAGGTCTGTGTCCAAATTTTTTTGTCAAAACACACAGGTGAGACAGGTGAGACTATCTTAACAAGGTTGAACAATTTCATCTACACACCAGTGATCATGTAAGTAATGTATTAGTTATACTGTAGGTGTTACATAGGTATGCTTGCCTACCCTATATTTAATAAATGCATCCAGTGTACATTACCTTGTACATGGTTGAAAATTTGAGAAAAAGCTACCGTTTTCATCTGGTCTACATTACAATTTGAGAAAGAGTTGGAATAAATAATTGCTAGCTCGCTCTCCATTATGCAACAAGGAACTCTCAGCACTAAGTATATTTTCAATAAAAATGATAATTTTTTTGATTATTGCGCAGACAATTACCCTTTGATCTTTCCTTATAAAAACACTTTTTTAAGCAGCATGTACGTCTATTTTGCATTCTAAACTGTAAAGAACAACAAAAATAAGAAGCCTGTTACCTTTCAGGGAGATACGTTACTTTTTTATGGTTTTATGCAGACTTTTACATTTACCATAAATCACCACCTTAATACTAACAGAATGGGAATTATAAGAACTAGCGTTTGAGGACTGAAGAAAATGAATTCAGCCTAATTATGAAGTTGTTGTTGTTCATTTCTTGTTATAATTTATTTCTTAACTAAATCCCCTCTCAGGCCAGCGATGCTGCAGTACATGGGCAACTTTTTTCCTCAGACCCGTATAATCTACCTGTAAACGACGATATCGCGTGAGCTTAAATAGCATTAAATCATATAGGACATTGACAGTTTTTCTCTGTTTTTGTCTTCCTTGAATAAAAAATGAAAACTGTTGTGTTAGGTCAATATAGTGCACTTTTTTAGCTGCACATAGATATTTTTTTCAAACTTTTAAATTTACATTTAATGCGGTCCTTTTTGCTCTGAGTAATATGGCTATCATTTCCTAATAGTATATAGGGAAAATAAAGAAAATGAACAAAAAGTTACTCAGTTTTCTACGTTTTACTTAAAGCACGGATCTATAGTAAAAAACAGTTGTGTTATCCTAGTATTCTACACTATCTTACAAATCTTTTGATACATTTTGTAACAAAAACAAAGAAATATTTGTGCGGTCATTTTTTACAAACTTAATACTACCCTACATCCAAAAACTGAATTTTCAGTTCCGTGCGTGACTATATCGAGGTGAGGAGAATTGTTGGGGACGGATTGGATTCCAGTTGCATACAAAGGTTCTTGCATGACAAGAAATTCCTGTAAAACCAAAATGACGTTATTATCACTGGCAAACTGCTTCCCAGCCAATTCTTGAAAAAGGTTGAAGTGATCAACAGAAATGCAGCACAGGCAAAGCCACCGTAGCTTTCATAGGTTTCCTCGGCGATGAATCTGGCTTTTCTGTCTCAGCTGCTTCAGTAATTGACCTAGCATCCCCTGTCCCTAAACAGGTGGTTAACATGTAAACACTTTATGAATCCAGAATGACTGAAACGATTACCTTGCCAGCTGAAGGCATAGTCATTCCCTTCTTTGAGACATGGCGGGATATTCTGGTATGTTTCCATTGTTTCGAGTGCTGGTTCTGTTCTGGCTGAGAGAGATAGACCAGCGGCTCATCCATTGTCTCAAAGCTGTCACGAATCCTTCAGAACTAGCCTCAAAGAGATTAAATCCCAACGGTTCTGAAATTTTCCACTCTTCTCGTTATCCGTATCCCTATAAGAAGTTTCTAGGACAGACTATTCATGGATGGTCGAAAGGTACTGTATTTTATTTAGATGTTGAATTGTGCACATTGCACCGCTGCTTGCGAACGACATGACCTTTACAATGAATATGCGTCATTTATACACCGGCTTAACAATTGTACATGTATAAACACGGTCAGTTGTGCACGTTAGCCACACACACACAGATAGATCGAATACTTTATTTGGTAAGATCTGTTGAGTGATGAGGAAAAAAATCAGTAGCGCCTGCTTGCTGAATTTAAACAATAAATTTTGACTTTGATTTTTTCTGCTTTGACAGGTTTACAGATATATAAATCGGCCCACGCTTCAGCACAATCTGATCAATCTATCCTCAGTTAGCATGATATATTTTTGGATCTGCCGAAAAAGAAAGACCCTGGTCAGTCTGCACAGATGCTTTAGCTCGAGTGTAGTGACTGCTCTAAGTAAATACATTACAAGGCCGGATCCAGGATTTCTGGAAAGGGGGTTCAAATTCACAAAGGGGGGTTCGATTTGTTAATTTTAGGTCATTTTCCCAAACTTTTCTAAAATATCCCCATGAAAATGAAATAACTTGGTACGAAAGTGGGGTTCGAGCAAACCCTCTGAACCCCCTCTGGATCCGCCCCTGCATTACACAATACTCTAAGGCCCTTTTTTGGCCCAACGCCGCTGCAAAATAAAGATAGCAAGCTTTTTGGGAAAAGCGTATACTTGTATGCTGAGAGTCGTGGATACGGCAAAAGCCGACGTTGGCGACAATGCGACCAAAAATAGAATAAAGTTCCATCATTATTTTTAGCAGATGCGGTAAACCTGATATGGATATAAATAGACAAAATCGGACGAGTTCTCTGATTATTGCGATGAAACGCTCGTATAAGTGAAGGAAAACATGAACTAATTCAGTCTCAAACCGGAACGAGCTTTTCAATCTATACGGTTCACAAAAAGTAGGGGATATTAAGATATTAAAAATTGTGTAAATTAGAAAACATATCAAATCCATCTGAAACGGCAAGTGTCAATCAGAAAAATATTCGATTAAACATTTTGCATTACAATTTGGATGGTATATCCTGTCACGTGACCTGCGTGTCATTCGTGTTAGACAGGGGGTCGACACCCAAATTTCACACGAATCTGGTGTGGAAACAGATTGTTTTCAGATTACAAAATTTACGCAGAAACACTCGTCATGCTTCATTTAACAAACTGAAAATTGGGTTTACACACTTTTTCAACGAAATAATGAGTGCAAGCCATAAACGTCTAAATTTTTCGGTAACTCGATGCACCTGTACGAATTTTGTTTTCTGGTTTTGTTCCCAACATAACAGTTTTGAAGAAGAAAAAAAATTTTTAGCATACAAAACTTAAAAGTGCATAAAATGGTTAGCTTAGTTGAAAAATTTGAATAAATTTTTGTTCGAATTTACCACATTTTAGTCCTGACCCCCTGTATGAAACAAATTGTATGCAGATCACGTGACAGGATATATCGTCTAAACTTTCATGAAAAGTGTCTTAACAGATATTTATCTTATCAATATTTAGCGTTTCATATGGATATCACATTTGTTGTAGATGCTACAATTTTTCATACCTGAATATCCCCTACTTTTTGTGAACCGTATATAAGGCTTGCGGCCTTTTAAGCCAAAAATAGTAGGAAAGGGCCAACTGTGCTTGCAGTAGGTGCGGGTAGGGGTTGTTTGGACATTTTTATCTACCAATCATTTCTCTTTTCTTTCTACCTCTCTCTGGGAGATCTGGACCCTGCTAATATACTCCTTTTCCACGCATGCAGCAGCCGTAGGGCCTTGATAAGCAGGACAGACGGACGAATCTGACTAAAGATTGACATTCATGGACGGACGCTCAGCGCCCCGTTACTGCGGCTATGGTTGGTTGGTTGGTTGATTTGATGCTTAACGTCCACGGTAAACCACTAAGGTCATGTCGGGACGGTCAGTTAACCTAACCACACTATTCCTGGGCAGGCTTAGACCTCCTAAGCGGTTAACCAGTACTAAGTGCACATACTTTCGCCAGTAACTGACAACTGCCCTTCTTGAATCAGCGGAAGGAGAAACGAAAGTATGTGGCCAGACCGGGATTCGAACCCAGGACCTCTGACTTACGAGTCGTGTGCCCTACCGATTGCGCTACCCGGGCCGGCACTGCGGCTATGGATTCGTTCCGCTGAGGTGCGGGGGCAACGTCGATATGAGAATTGAAATACTACTACTACTCTCTGGGAGACGGCTCGATATAGACTGAAATACTGTCTAAAAGAGCTGTTAAACACACACCAACCAACCTAAGCTCAGATCAGTCGACCATTAGAAATCATTTGAGCCGAGACACGAGAAAACAAGCAAAGTGATTCTGCGCGCAGCGCAGACTCAGATCAGCCTGGGCGTGTGCCCGTTCTGATCAGAGTCATCGCTGTCCGCATAGCAATAGCTTAGACCTTTAGCTACACTTTAAGCGCATAGCAAAGACTCTGATCAGACTGGGCGTCTGATCTGAGTCCTTGCTGGCGCATATGCCATTTTGTTGGTTTTGCCGTGTCGAAGCTTATTTGGTAAATCAAGTGAAGGTGGGATCCGTTTTCATGCTTTCAGATCCCAGGTACTTAAGGTGAATTAGTACACTTTCAAGGGAAGCAACTTCGCCATTTTCTTTTTGCCACCCTTCTCAAAAAGTGTCTTGGAGCAAATTATTCCGTGCTGGAAGGTCTGCATCGTCCAGGGAAGGTAACTTGAAGTCAAGAAAGTTGTTTCCCTTTGTAAAATTGGCTGAAAAACATGGCGGTGTACCCAAACACTTTTACGAAATGACGACGCCAGACTGGCCGGGAAGATAAAGCACATTTTTTTCGTCTTATGCATACAGATATAGTATAATACGTGTGGAGTCTTGAGGCGGGGGTCATGGAGTGGCGTCTTCTTTTAAAACCAATAATATACTGAGAAAAATTTTACCTGAAAGGGTTGTGAAATTTTCTTTAGGGATAGTATTCCCATGTTGTTGATCGCATATAGGTAGGTTAAGTTAGGACACTGCGATTACATCAAACTTGAACAAAACCTCACTTTAAATGAAGTTACTCTTTGCATGGGCTGGCAAACAATTGAACAAATAAAATTGTCAAAATACTTTCCAAAGGATTTAACTGGGTTGAACATTGATTGATTGATTGATTTGATGCTTAACGTCCACGGTAAACACTCATGGTCATGTCGGGACGGTCAGTTAACCTAACCACACTATTCCTGGGCAGGCTTAAACTTCCTAAGCAGTTAACCAGTACTAAGTGCACTTACTTCCGCCAGTAACTGACAACTGCCCTTCTTGAATCAGCGGAAGGGGAAACGAAAGTATGTGGCCAGACCGGGTTTCGAACCCAGGACCTCTGACTCATGAGTCAGGTGCCCTTTGATCGCGCTACGCGGCCCGGCGGGTCCTTGAACAAAAAAACTGTAAATGGGTTTGCAAATAAACGCACGAGAAGCCGGCAATAGGGCACGTTCGTGTGGCGTTAACTTGCCCAAAAATTCAACCGCCATTTTAAACATTATCAATTGACGTTTCGACTCGAATCTTTTTGCGCTTTATTACTGTCAACTTTGAGAACACTATTACGCAAAACGATTACCTCAGGTAATCCATTTGTTTTAATGCAACGACCAGAACCTTTCAAGATTTGAATGGAGGCGTCAGGTTTAAGTTATGACTGAAATTGACAAAATCTGTGGATATGCAATGACCCTTATGCGCACTTAGAGAAGAGAAACTTCAACTTCAGTATTGCTTATGTCAACAGGAGCTTTGATGGTTTTAAAAACTGACGTCAGAATGACGTAACTGTCGAACCTGGTGTGGTTAAATCTGCGGGAATGGCGCCAATTTACAGCAACAAATTGCTTAAATGTGTTCTGGTCATTTAGAGGCCACGCCATTGCAGTTTGGTTCAAGATTTTGGAACAATTCGTTAACGGTGACTTTTGCTCAGCCTCAATTGCTTTGTGAATGCCAATTTTAACGGCGTCATAAGCACATTTGCGTTTATCATGGTTACCATCTTTTAGCACACAACACTGTGTCCTTGTTCACAAATGTCTACACCGCCGCAAATGGGCTCTGGTTTAAGATTTTAAGATGAAAAAGCTTCTGAAAAGGATGAGTTGCATAAAAGATTTTGGCAATTATGGGTTAAACCCTTGGGTACAAATGTAACGCGATTCTGCTCTATAAATTAACTTTCGACCTTAACTTGTTTCGGTTTCTGGTACCCAAAATGATACCTTACACAGCGGAAACAATACAACCTCCCACGTTTTAAATAGCTGATTTGTAAAAACTTGCTGAATTTATTTCCCTCAGTATATGATATAATACTCAGATTCATATAAACTTCCGAACATTTTGTTTCGACCACAATTTAAAACAAGGTAATTGTTAGGTCTTATCGCTCCCCTGAGCTCTGTGACTTTAATGTGATTTGAACTTTTAGACATTTGTTTTCGGTATGGACGTAACGATCTTTTGTAGACATAAGGTAACAGTGTCAAATTGGTGGTTAGCAATGCGACCAGGACTAGCAATTTCTTACAGAAATACTTTTAAATATCCCACCCAAGAGACCTTTGGCAAAGTCACTTAATGATCTTGACCTCTTGAATTCAAAGGATTTGAAATCGATTGCATTTCCAAATCACAGAGCACAGTAGCAACAGAAAAGTGCACTTTTTCAGCTTTCACCCATTCAAACGCCTAAAGATTTTAATTTGACCTTGCCGTAAAAGAGGTCAAGGTCAAAGCAGGATCATCATTTATATGACATTTGTAGTACTGGATTCCCAATTGCTACATACCAAGTTTCAAGGCAATCGGAATATTGGTTCTGGAAGAGAAGATTTTTTTAAGAATTTTATTTTTTTTTACCATACACGGGCATGGCGGCCAGCTTGGCCATGTGACCTGAAACAAATATGTGTATTTTCTTTCTTCCTTTGCCTGAAAGCTGCATACACAATTTGATTGAAATTGGCTTATGAGTTTCAGAGGAGAAAATTTTTGAAAATGTTGAAAGACCATGGACGAGCGACCTTTGGCCAAAATCCCTAAATGACCTTGACCTCTAGGATTCATAGGGGTTGAAGCCAACTGCATTTCTATATAACAGAGTCCATTAGCAACAGACAAATCGCTTTTTCAGCTTTTCCCATTCAACAGCCTAAAAGGCCAAATTTGACCTTGCCATCAAATAAGTCAAGGTCAACCCAGGGTCATCATTTATATAAACTTTGCAGTGCTACAGACTCAGATGCTACATACCAAGTTTCATTGATTGATTGATTGTTTTGGGTTTAACGTCCCTTTGAGACAGTATTTCAGTATTTCGGGCCGTCTCAAAGAGAGAGGGAGAAAGAAGAGAAACAATAGACGATAGAAATTTGATTGATTGATTGCTTTAACGTTAAAGGGTTTAACGGCCCTTTAAAACAGTATTTCAGTCTATAACAGGCCGTCTCCCAGAGAGAGGGAGAAAGAAGAGAAATGAGAGACGAGAGAAAAATGTCCAAACAACCTCCGTCCGCACCGACTGCAAGCACAGTAGGCCCTTGCCCTACTGTAGTCCAAATCTGTAGGATGTCCCGGCACTAGCAATTATACACAGCACCATCGCACCACCCCCACGAGAGAAAAAAATATCCAAACAACCCCCACCCGCACCTACTGCAAGCACAGTAAACCCTTGCCCTACTATAGGCCAAATCAGTAGGACGTCCCGGCACTGGAAGTTATACACAACACCATCGCACCACCCGACCACCCCACCAAGTTTCATGGGTATCGGCCCAGTGGTTCTGGAAAAGAAGATTTTTCAAGGTTTCTATCATATATGGGCATGGCGGCCACTGTCTACCTTTGCCTAGAGGCTGCATATAAAATTTAATTGAAATTTGCCCCGAGCTTTCGGAGGAAAACATTTCGAAAATGTTTACAGATGTCGGCCTACTAAATGACCTTGACCTCTAAAGTTTTATGGGGATTGAATTTGAATGCATTTCCATATCAGAGAGCTCAAAAGCAACAGAAAAACGCACCTTTTCAGCTTTCCCATTTAAAAGCCTGAGGGATCAAATTTGACCTTGCCATAAAATATGTCAAGGTCAACCCAGGGTCATCATTTGTATACAAGAATTCCGCGAAATGTTATGTCGCACCTGCCATATGCTTTCTCAGTAGTAGATACCATGGAAAGAGGAAAGTGTATACTAGGTTCTGATGAATAATTTAGAAATTTGTGCAGTTCTATACATATAGGTATACAGTCAACAGAGTTAAAAATATAGGTTAAAGGTATAAAGTAGTCAAACAGCAGCTTAAGAAAACATTTTATGCCATGTCTGATGATTGTTGGTGGTATTGTTGGTGAGAAATGGACTTGAATGCTCTTGTCCATATAATCATTGATGCCAGGTTGACATAGAATTTCCAAAGTCAGCAGAGCTTGTTATATAGGTCATGGGTACAATAAAAGCATCGTAAACGTCTGCGTAATACCCCGCCATGCAAACCTTTTAAAGTTTTTTCTTCATGATTTCATACTTGTATAAAGCTCTGGGACGGGGTAGATAACTTTCTGTGATAAAATTTTAACCATTACTGGAAGCTAATATTCAGTTGAGCATTTGTTACATATTTCTTGAAAATCCCTTTCAGTTCTGATTTTACACAGATTTTTTCATGATTTGATACACGTATATAGCCCTGTGTCAGGGGCAGATAACCCCTCGTTACAAAATTTTGATAATAACAGGAAGTTTATATTACTTTGATAATTTGTTGCAAGTATAGAAATCTCTTTCACCTCTGATTTTATATAGATTTTTTTTTCATGATCTTAT
The DNA here is from genome assembly GCA_963989385.1 of Ctena decussata. NCBI lineage: Eukaryota > Metazoa > Mollusca > Bivalvia > Lucinida > Lucinidae > Ctena > Ctena decussata. The sequence goes on along the minus strand of OZ022511.1, from coordinate 54,724,276 downwards.
ACATGTATATATCCCTGTGGCAGGGACAGATACCCTGTTGGACTAAATTCTGGTTGTAAAAGAAAGCTAATGATACTTACATCATTTCTGTGAAACTTAATATATACCTAAACTCTGATTTTAAACTGATTCTCTTCATGATTTTATACATGTATGTAGCCCTGTGTCAGGGGCAGATAACCTATAAGGACAAAATATAGATCATGACAGAAAGCTTATATTGTTTCGATAAGTTGTTGCAAGTTTCAGGGAAATCACATTCAACCTTGATTTTACTCTGATTTTTTTTCATGATTTTATACATGTATATAGCCCCGGGGTAGGGGCAGATAACAAAAGTGGACAAAATTCTGATCATGACAGAAAGCTTATATTGTTTCGATAAGTTGTTGGAAGTTTCAGGAAAATCGCATTCAACTTTGATTTTATTTTGTTTGTTTTCTCATGATTTACATGTATATAGCCTCGGGGCAGGGGCAGATAACCAAAGTGCACAAAATTCTGCTTGCAACACAAAGGATATATTATTTCAATTGCTAAAGAGAAATAGCTTACATATAAGATCGGGTGAAACAATTCTTATTTACAAAAATGAAAAAAAATGCATAAAATTTGAGAAGAGAGAGAGAGAGAGAGAAACAGAGAGAGAGGGACCCAGTTTCAAATCTTAGTGTTAACTAATGTACGGCGTATCATCTTTATCGTTACTGATTGTTTATACCTATTTGGGAATGAAACGCGGTTGTCTAGTTTTACCTTGCTGATAAGATAGCTCATAAAAGGACAACTCATATTTAAATAAAATGCATTCATTGCTTGATAAAATGTGCAATGCTCCACAAAAAATAATACGCCGTTCGTTGTTCAAGACTGTGAAAATTTGCAATAAATTTTGTAACTTATCGTACCTTAATAAGCACTGTGATTTTGGACTGGGCATCGCTTTATCGATTTTTGATATGTCGGCGATGACAGTTTTAGGTTTTTGATTGATTTGTTGCTTAACGTCCACGGTAAACAGCTATGGTCATATCGGGACGGTCAGTTAACCTAACCACACTATTCCTGGGCAGGCTTAAACTTCCTAAGCAGTTAACCAGTACTAAGTGCACTTACTTTCGCCAGTAACTGACAACTGACCTTCTTGAATCAGCGGAAGGAGAAACGAAAGTATGTGGCCAGACCGGGGTTCGAACCCAGGACGTCTGACTTATGAGTCAGGTGCCCTACCAATTGCGCTACGCGGCCCGGCGACAGTTTTAGGGGTAATAAATGCAGAACCAGATGAGAATGCCCTGCTTGCAACGTGAACACTGTGAAAAGGTCTGAAGACCTTTCCAATAACATCAAGGAACCGCAACAGAAGTACCGCCTTGGAACGGTCAGCAAAAGAATATGGGGGGGGGGTGTTTAAACTAGTTTTACTGGGCCCAAACATCGCCCTCTGCTTCTGCAGCGGTTTGAAACATGAAGTTAGCTGTTTGGTCGGCAGGAAGATTTCCTAACTCATCAATGAAACATCACCGGAAACAAACAGATTACGGATTAGGCCTATGATGAATCAGAGATAGGACTCAACGGAAAGAACGTATTGCGACACCAGGAGGTCCCTGGGAAGTCAGACAACACCACTGAAATACCGGAGCAAAAGAACACTATCAGTTGAACCCCGAATAACCAAGCAACAGACAAAGCAAACTCCGGCCCCAACCAATTAAATTAAGTAGCTTTATGCCGGGCCCATCATTGAGTCTGATGCCTGACCAACCGGCGTGCAATTGAAGAGAGAAGCAAAGTTTTTAACAATAAGTGGGTTTACCACTAAACATGCAGACTGTAGCAATAACATTTATATTATATCCGATACGTTTGTAACGAACGATAATTTTCCTGATCAGAAAAATAAGACTTACCTACAATTTTTTTTTAATTTATAGACTAAGTCACCATAAAATTCTGGTTACGATAGGGCCTGTTGCAAAAGACTTTTAAATCAGCCATTGAATTTCCCATAGCAACTACTGAAGTTGCTATAAGTTGTCATATCAACCAGAGTTCTTATGCCATTGGAACAAAACACAATCCCCCCCCCCCCCCACAACCCGCCCCATCTATAGCTGCTATTAAGTGAAATATGGAAAAATCGGCCTCATGGCTTCGTTTGAATATGTTGACGACGGACGGATGACGGTCGATTGGTTGGTTGTTTTGAGTTTAACGGCCCTTTTTCAGTATTTCAGTTTATATCGGGCCGTCTCCCAAAGAGAGAGAAAGAAAAGAGAAATGTTAGACGAGAAAACAAAAATCGAAATAACCCCATCCGCACCTACTGTAGGCAAAGTAGGCCTTATCCTACTTTATCCAAATCAGTAGGACGCCCCAGCACTGGAAGTTATACCCAGCACCATCGCGGACGACGGACGGCCGACGGATGCCTCTTTTCATCTGTTTTTCAGCTATTGTGGCAATAGTTAACATCATCAAAAGGAATGGGTTGGAGTAGAATGGCCTAAATCAGCGCAGGGGATTGGTTGGTTGTTTTGGATTTAACAGCCCTTTGAGACAGTATTTCAGTCTGTATCGGGCCGTCTCCCAGAGAGGGGAAAAGAAAAGAGAAATGATGGACGAGAACAATCTCCAAACAACCCCCATCCGCACCAACTTCAAGCACAACAGTCTCTTGAACTACTTATATCCAGTGCCTCGGCCCTTGACCTACTTTTATCGAGTGCCCCAACACTGGAAGTTATAACCAGCACCATCGCCCGACTACCACCCCCACCAGCGCAGGGATAGTCTTCTCTTCGTTCCATTGATTTTGGTTTGCACTTAATACACTCTTACAAGCTACAGGAAAAAGACTGTTCCAAACCATGGGCAACGAGGGAGCAAATTCTTTCCTGTAAGAATACCATCCCCGGCTCTTGGAGCAAACTGTAGCAAGAGGAGTGCACACAGATCCCTTCTCTTCCTGCTCAATCACTTACTTGTAACTATACTATAGTCCAAAGTTACGCCCGCTTTCTTTCAGGATGGCCTGTGCGGCATAGTAACAAGAAATCCGCAGAAAGCGGTGTCGCACCTGCGGGGGTTAAGTCACACGAGATCTAATTGGTAGTGAAAACTATATCGCCCATGCTAACGAAGGTGTGACAAAAGCTGGTTTGATAAAAAAAAAGTGGCAAAAATTAATCTGGGAATTATGTGCAAACAATGTGCACGTCTTCAGACCATGACAAAACACCTGTGACGTTTCAAAATTAATGATCAAAAAGTGTTAGAGGAGAGGTGCTCACAAAACACCCAATATGCAAGGTATTATGTAAAAAAAATGACTAAGTTAAACATGTGGAAAAAGTGGTAAAAATTAATCTGGGAATTATGTGCAAATAATATGCACATCTACAGACCATGGCCAAAACATCTGTGAAGTTTCAAAATGTTTGGCCAAAAAGTGTAGGAGGAGTTGTGCTCACAAGGCACTCACAATGGAAGGTATTGTGTAAAAAATTGACGAAGTTCAACATGTGAAAAAAAGTGGTAAAAATAATCTGGGAATTATGTGCAAACAATATGCACATCTACAGACCATGGCCAAAACATCTGTGAAGTTTCAAAATGTTTGGCCAAAAAGTGTAGGAGTTGCGCTCTCAAGACACCTACTGCGAATTGTTGAAGAACGAAAATTGACTAAGTTCACCACGTGAAAAAAGTGGTAAAAACTAATTTGGGAATTATGTACAAACAATATGCACATCTACAGACCATGGCCAAAACATTATTGTTGACGGACGGACGGGTCCGTGCATGCCTATATCGCCCCAGCTAACGCAGGTGCGACAAAAACCTGCTATTACCATGCATGCATACATTCCCGAGGAGGATCAAATCTTGTCTACTTTACAGACTTCAACACGTAAAGACGCAGGTGCGTATTAAGATTTTGTCAATTGGACAGACTTGTAATACGAGTCAGCGTCCATATTATGGAGCTAAGCATGTGAACCGTTAATAATGCAAATGCTGAGGAATATAATTCGTAACAGAAATAACATTTACCGTGTAAAATATCCAACACAGATATATAGACTGTGTAGTGCACTTATCTCGCTTATATAATCCACTTTGTTGCTAGAGGGTCGCAAGCAGGTCAATAGGGCAGGGTTATCGGAGATAGCAAGGTCTTCTTTTTCTGCTGTCTACCCACACTGACTTGTACGCTTACTAGTCAGCATGTACATTTTCCACTGCTGTTCCAAAATACAAGATAATGGTGCTGTATTATGGAAGGCTCTGCTATGCTGCTTATGTTTCAGTCTATATCGGGTCGTCTTCTGGAGAGAGAGACAGGGGGAAAGAGATATGATGGGTGGAAGAAAAATATCCAAACAACTCCCACCCGCACCTCCTGCAAGTACAGTAGGCCCTTGTCCAACTATTACCTTTATTAGTAGGACGCGCCCGACACCGAAAGCCATCCAGCGCCGTCGCCCGACCCGACCACCCCTACTGTGAAATAGTAACTGACTTGCTGGTCATCGTAGATGAGCTAAAAAAATAGATTTAAGATGGGGGGGGGGGGGGGGGGGGGGAGGGGGCAAGTCTTCTATTTTCATTTATGCCTCTTTCTATATGGGACGCGGTCTATTTTTAAACGAAAGAATTAGCTGCCTCTGTAGAATTTTTTTTCCTTTTAGAGTAGACCCCATTTTGGAAGGGCCAAAATGGACTTTGTCGCACCTCTGAGACCCCTACAACCTGGCTTCTATGCTTTACAAGGGTCTAGCACAGACTCACTAGCCTGAGGCAGTTAGCTCATAGATTGACATTACTGCGGATGTCCACGTAGTTTTATTCTAGGCGATCGTGCGGATTTTTTTCCTCAGAAGTCTATGTAAAAATGTAAGCCCTGCTTACTGCCACTTCAATTTCTTAGTATATACCACAAAGAAGTCGGTATGCGATAATGTCCTCACGGCTTGTTGATGATTATTTCGTTTAATTAAAGGGAAGAAAATCTTGATGTGGCATTGTTATGAGTAGGTTATAAATAGCAACTTTTACATATACACAGCATACATATGAAAACTAAAACAGATTTAATTCTTCCCTAAATTTTACCAAGAAAGAATGAACTTATTTATTTACAGCTATGGCTGCAAATACTCTTAGTTATGCTGCAGTAGCAGCCAAAAACCAAGAAATTCCACAAGTTGGAAAATATAAGTCAAGAACAATTGGAGTCTGCTGATAAAAGGAATTACAGACTGCAGACATTGGTGCTTGACCGCCCCTACACTGCCACTTTTGGGTGTAGGGATGGTCAGATACCACTGGATGTGGTTCTGAAGTATCTTGAGCAGATCGGTATCCTTATGGATATCGACTGCGTCAACAATGTATCAAAGAATGACAAGCAGACAGTATTAGAGATAACCTTTAAGGATCTTGCAGGAGAGTTTGCAGCCAAAATTAACAAAAATAAATTAACTTATAATGGCTTAACTTCTTCTGAGCTAGACAATCGTGAGCTCAAAGACGTACATATTCAACCGTTGATACGGGTGATGATATACGATGCTCCATATGAGCTAGAAAATCGCCATATTTATAATAAACTGAGAACATATGGGGAGGTCTTTGACCAAACCATATATATGCATAAATACAAGGGCACGGGTATTTGTACTGGTGTAAGGTCTCTGACCTTCACCAGGATAAATACCCCTGTTCCAACAACTATGTTTATCAAGGGGAACTTGATCAAACTTCGCCATAATGGCCAAGACAGAACCCCTTTTTGCACTGTGTGCAAAACAAGGGGTCATTATAGGTTGGAATGTCCCAACAAAGAAGACTCTATGCCCTGGGGATCTCGGCATCTAGATCGGGCAGAGGAGGTGGATGCCGAGGAATCCAGGCAAAAAGAGACAGAAAAGAAAACAAATCAAGAAAATCCCCAAGGTGGGAAGCAACAGGGAACTTAAAAAAATCAAGTAGCATCCCAGGGTGGGGAGCAACAAAAACCTAAAGAAATAAATTCAGATAAAGAATCAAAACAAACAGAAATTTCACAAAATCAACTAGTATTAATAACCCAGAAAGTAGCCAGAATCCTGACCCTGAGTGGCAGGAAATAAGGCATAAAAACAAGCCTTCTAAAAGATCCAGTAATTCAGCTGGCTTAACACAACTGATGGGAGAAATCTTTCCCCAATTATCAAAACCAGCAAAAAGGAAAAGCAATGTAAAATCAAAATCAGTCAAAAAAACACCAAAAAAAGACAAAATAAATGTAGAAGAAGAAATCAATAAATACGCATCTGCATCTGAGGCATCCGAGTCCATGGATGCGAGTGATGAACATTCTGATGATGGGTCAACTGATTATAAGTCAACTATCACTGGCTCCAGTAATGACTGAATATATTCTATTCTATAGTGTTATACACACTATTATCTTAAAATTTATATTAAATAACAATAATTATAACAATAATTTCTATAATAGTTATGATATAACTACTACTTCTCTTATAACGAAGAGAAAATTTGTATTTCATAGCATAATTACATATAATCTGTATAATAGAGAGAAAGGACCTGGTATGATAAGGGCCGTTTTTGGCCCCAATTCAAATTCTCTTAAAATGCATGGTTTCTATTGCTTATTATTTGTGCGTATGGGAACAAGCAGAAATAATAGGTTTCGTGTTTGTTAATTCTCAGAATAACATGATTTCTGACATGCCTACGTTGTTTCAATAAAATGAAGGAAAATTGCGAGAAAATTTGAGTTTAATACATATTCCTTTAAAGAAATAAGTCATTTACAATAACTTTTGAAAGCTCTTTACAAGAGGCTTTTGATGAAACGCTTATATGTAAGATTGCACTGATAATTACCTGAGCACTGCACAAGGCCTCTCCAGGTACCCCACCCACTCAAGTTTGCAAGTCCAGAGACGCTAACCAAAAATTCCAACAGAACAAAATGAAATGTATACCAGATTATTCCTTGTGTTCTAACTAAGAAAATGAATACCCACAACATATGTTTATTTTGTCTATAAACGGAGATATGGGCGTTTTTATGTTGAGAACGCTGGGAAAATGTTCCAAACGCTGCCAGTTTGGTAACAAAAAGTTAAAAATAAACATTGAGCCCGGTCTCCAGCACATTTTATATTTTCATGGCATGTAAATATATTAAAATTTTATCTGTATACAAAATATTAAATGTGCTGGAGGCCGGGCTCATATATTTTGAAAGCCACAAAGGCTACCAAATTCGTCATTTTCGTCAGAATCCGCTGGGGGTATGGGTATGTTCAGTACAAATATCACAAATATTTTGTGCAAGAACTGGTTAATTTTGTGTTTGCTGTTACATTCAAGGTTTGAACTTTCATATGAATACATTTTTATAATGGAAATAAGACTTTTGAAAAATGAGTTTTCTGGGGGCCAAATATGGGCCTTATCATACCAGGTCCTTTGTATATATGGAAGAATATCCATATGGCCATATGTTATACATACTGGAGAGAAGCCTTGTGATCGTTTGCATATCAGTTTTATGCATAACAATAATTATAATTTTGTAATTTCTGTCATCCTTATATTATTCTTCTGTTTTGATCAATGACATATAGCAAATATTCATGGAGTTAACACTCTTTGTGATTACAATGGATTGTTTCGCTCTGGATTATTCATGCTGTGTGCACACCGGAGAGAAGCCGAGATGGAATGGAAGTTTGCTCAAGAAGAGGATTTTGTGTTTTATTTGTATGTGTGCTCATAGTAACAGTTTTAATTTCTTTGATATGCTTCTTCTATCAATTCTGGATTATCCCTTACATCTCAAGATGGATTATTTGCTGATAAATTTGTGGTAAACACGAGAAGGCAGGTTCGAATCTTGGAAACGATTGTTTTTCTTCTTCTTCTTTTAATTTCTTATCAATTTTTTATTTCCTTTTTTATTTATGTGAGCGTGTGTGATAATCAGACGAAAGGTTTATTCATTTTCAGCACATGGTGGCTAAAAGCCCTATTGCTTTGCCAAAATAAATGAATTAATCAGTTATATCAGCTATATTACGCAAAAACAAACAGATAGTGTTGAATTAATATAATGGGGGAGATCGTGGTAGGGCGATGGTGCTGGGTAACATTCAGTGCCGAGGCGTCCTACTTCTTTGGTTAATAAAGTACAAGGGCCTTCTGTACTTGCAGTAGATGCGGGTGGGGTGGTTTGTACATTTTCCTCTCTCTTATCAGACCTGATTTCTTTCTCACTCTCTCTGGGAGACGGCTTGATATAGACTGAAATACCGTTTTTAGGAGCATGTTTGGAATGGAACATAAAACAGATCAAAATCAAAATAAGAGGCAGATAAGAAAAGATCTAAGACTAGGAACTGTAGGCATGAAATTATAAAAAATCATTTTAACCAAAAAAAAAAAAAAAAAAATAATAATAAAAAAAACGATTTCAAGCTAAACGGGGTTTGAACCTGCAACCTTCTGAAAAGTCGCTACGTTACCTCTACACTGATAGAGGACACTCAATTTAATACAATGTTGAATTAACGGGCTGAATATTCTATAATACGCTACGGTTTCACCCATCGCAAAGTAATGGTTCAGTCTGTTTACATTCTGAATGTCCTAACTGGACAGTATATTTGGATATATTGTTTTTGTTCTTTCTTCTTTAGTGTTATTCACTAATCTATAATTTCAGTCATGGCTGGAATAAATTCTAATCTAAGCTAAGCTGCCGTAACAGCAAAAAATCCAATTATTCCACAAGTGGAAAACTTGAGTCAGGAAACTCTTGACTACAATGACAAAAGGAACTTCAGATTACAGACAGTGGTACTCGACCGCCCCTACACTGCCACCTTTGGCTGTAGGGATGGTCGGATACCACTGCAAGTGGTCCTGAAATTTTTTGAGCAAATCGGTATCCTTATGGATATTGATTGCATCAATAATGTATCTAAAAATGAAGACCAAACCATTTTGGAAATAACCTTCAAAGATTTAGCCGGAGAATTTGTTGAAAAGATCAACAAAAATAAGCTGGCTTATAGGGGATTAGTTTTCTCCGAGCTAAGTACAAGAGAATTGAAGGACGTACATGTTCAACCCTTGATACGGGTCATGGTCTATGAGGCTCCTTACGAGCTGGAAAATAAACATATTTATAACAAACTAAAAGCCTATGGTGAGGTCTTCGACCACACTATTTATATGCATAAATATAAAGATACCGGAATTTATACCGGAGTAAGGTCAATGACCTTCACCAAAATTAACTGCCCCATCCCCACAACAATGTTTGTCAAGGGGAATTTAATTAAATTAAGGCATAATGGTCAGGATAGGACCCCTTTTTGTACAATATGTAAAACAAAAGGGCACTACCGTCTCAACTGCCCAGAAAAAGAACCAGAACCCATGGCCTGGGGGTCTCCACCACTGGATTGCGCATGAGGTGGAGGCTGAGGAATTCAGAAAAGGGGAGCAAGCAGGAAAGAAAACAACAGTAAGTAAGGAGCAGCCTCAAGTTGAGCAATTAAATCAATCAGCATCCCAGAGTGGGTGGCAACAAAAACAAAATGAAAAAACATCAAATCAAAATACAAAATCCACTTCAGAAAAACCTACATTAGAAACTACAGAAACCTCTAATTTGTCCGCAACTGAAAATAATCAAGAAGTCACTAATCAAAATTTTGAAAACACTCAAAACCCTGACCTTGAATGGCAGGAGATAAGACATAAGAACAAACCGATTAAAGGGAACTCCAATACTGCGGGTTTAACCCAGATTATGGGAGAAATTTTACCACAGTCCCCCAAAACTACAAAAAGGAAGAGCAGTATTAAGGGCAAAAAAGCAAAAAAACAAAACAAAAAAAAACAAACAAAAAAAACAGAAACAGTAGATGTTGAACAAGAGTACAATAAATATGCCTCAGAGTCAATGGACGCAAGTGACGAGCATAGCTCAGATGACACATCAGACTATGAATCTACCATTACAGATTCTAGTAAGTCTGATAATGAACAAATATAAATATTTCATTGGTAGTGTAATTTACATTATAATACTATTTTAAAATACAATTTATAATAACCATGTTATAAATATCAATTCTCTTATATCGAAGAGGAAATATACATTCTTTATTACAATTATATTCGTTTTACATACCGAAAAAAGGCATATTTCTATGCTCTATTACATACTAGAGAGAAGCGTTATGATCTTTTATATAATAGTCTTCTATATGGTAAAGTCCAATAATATGGTGAAGACAATATTTTCTTTTGTTGTACTCTTATTTTTTATTCTCTGTCTCAAGATAATGATATATTTTGACATATCTGGAATATAATTTTTTCATGCTTAACATGGATTATTCTGTTTTGACTCTGGATTATTACATAAATTACATAATGGAGAGAAGCAGGAAGATGGAAGTATCTGTGCTGATAATATACTGTTTTGGATTAACAATTTTGCTCACTATACTTATTTGTGGTGGATTCTTTAGCTTCATTTGGATATACAGTTCATTCCTTACTTTACAAAATGCTGTTCTTCATTTTAATGGATACTACAGGATTACATCCAAGACCATAGGATTATTTTACCTTGCGTTAACTTTGAAACCCATTCAAGATGGATATATTATTTTTGGATTAACTTTTCAAAATTTTCAACATGGATATGTGTGGAATTGTCTATATAAAGAAACTCTTCATATTTAATTATGAAAATATGCTCCTTTAATGTCTGTGGACTTTGTTATAAAAAAAGAAAAAATAATAGATTTTATTTATACAAATAATGTAGATATTTTTTGCTTGCAGGAATGTCATTTGGTTAATAGCAAGGATCAAAATTACATAGAACGCAAATGTAATGTACAAATGTATATTAATTCAGATTATAATAAATATGGAACCTGTATCATAGTAAAAAACGCTCCAGAATATATTGGTACATTTCATCACAATTCCAATATTTTAGATTTTAAAAATAGACTGACACATATAACCTTTAAAACAAATATTAATATACATATTATAAATATATATGCACCAGTAGCAGGCACTTTCTCAGCTATAGAAAGGAAAGAATTCTTTAAAAATTTAAATAATTATTTAACAACATTTATAAAAGATGAAATAATTTTATGTGGAAATTTAATAATGTAGATAATGATAAAGATAGAACTTTAGGTATGAACCATTTTGATAGAGAGGTTACTGATTCTATTAACTATGGAAAACTAAAATTAAAATATGTATATAACTTAAATCAGAAACAACAGTCATTATATACACATTATCATAAAACAAATAATATTAATTATGGAAGCAGAATTGATAGAATCTATGTTTCTGAAGACTTGATGACAAAAATCTCATATTTTGATCATCTCTATAATACAATTTCTGACCATAAAATTATAACTACTCAATTAGAATTAAATAGAATCAAGTGGGGTAAAGGGTATTGGAAAATGAATAATGCATTTTTACTTGAAGTTAACTATCAAAATCAAATAATTAAAATATTAGATGAATATTATAAAAACAAAATAAATCCAGTTGAAAAATGGAAACTAAAAGTAAAGTACAAGCAATATCGAGGAAATATGGTCATTTCAAAGCAAAAGAAAGAAAAATATATAAGGAAGTAGCGGAAAATTTACTTTTTGATAATCCTAATTTAGACATTAATATAAAACAAAAAAAATTGAGGAAAAATTAAATAATATGCAAAATTTCAAAAATAAAGGGAATTTTATTCGTTCAAAAATCCAAATATGGAAAAAATTTATGAAATAGGCAAAGAAATAAATAAGAACGAAGAAATCAAAAAAGGGAACATGAGGAATAATAATAAATTGTTAACATCAAATGGGATTACAGAAAATAAGGAAGAAATTTTGGACACTGCAAATTTTTTTTATCAAAATTTATATAAATCACATAATATAAAAAATAGTGACAGAGATCAATTTTTAAATGACTTTATACCAAATAAACTAAATAATTTACAGAAAGAATTACTTTCATTATTTATTAGTGAAGACGAAATAAAAATAGCAATTCATAATCTAAATTTTAATAAATCTCCTGGTGAAGATGGATTAACGGCCGAATTTTTCAAAACTTTCAAAGACCATCTTACACCTATTTTACAGGAAGTATACTCTAATATTTTTATCGGAAATTCAATGTCAAAAAATATGAAAATGGGAATCATTAATTTAATTTATAAAAATAAAGGAAACATAGAAGACCTTAAAAACTGGAGACCCATTACTTTATTAAATGTGGATTACAAAATATTAACAAAAATATTAACAGAAAGATTAAAAAATCAAACGGAATACATTATAAATACATTGCAAAGTTGTGGCTGTAAAAATAGAACAATCATAAATAATGTCTTAAATTTCCAGACGATTATCAATTATATTGAGACAGAGAATTATAATGCAGCACTAATTTCCTTTGATCAAGAAAAAGCTTTTACTAAATGTTTTGTACCACTTCAGATACTGAGGGTGAGGTTGGGCCTGTAAAATCGATTTAAGCCCCCCAGTAATTCATTACTGACCGTTCCAAGGCGGTAGTTCTGTTGTGGTTCTCTGTTGCCTGTTTTTGGTGTCAGAGTTTCTGTGATGTTTTACCTTATGTATGTTCTTATTATTTTTGGTTCGGTTTGGGTGGCTGAGTGGCCACCTTTTGGGAACAAGCTGCTCACTCGGTTGGCCATATGTTCTCTGTATCTTGATTATTTGTAATCTTAGTTGTTTCCAACTATGGTTTGAGGGCTGGATTTGGATTTTGATTGTTTCAGTTCCTGGTCTTTGCATACTTTTTACTTTTAGAGATACACTGAGATATACTCGTACAAGCAAGATGCCTACACGACTGACCCGTTAAGCCGCCGCCTTCTAGGAATGAACAAGACAGATGAAAAGACGAATGGGAACATGGTTGGCATCAAGGAAGATACAAAAGAAAACGAAGAGAAAGCAAAGACTATTCCTAGGGCTTGGCGCGACAAAGCCGATTGACCATACCCAAGCCCCCATGGCCTCCCGTCTAGCTGGAATTAAGGCCGAATTGATTTGTTGCATGCCGATGGCAATCGTCATGCACAGTCGACATGCTCAATCATCAGGATCCCCTCTTCCAGCGACACGGGTCGCAGCTCACGGCAAACGAGCCGCACCCCTATTGACCAGGTTTCTACTGACTGCGCAAGGGGAGGGGGCGTCCGGCCTATTCTCTCAACCCCGGGTCCGGCACGGGGATAATATATCTGGAAAGGAATAGATAAAATTAAAAGGAAAACAATAATGCAACAAGAAATTAATGGTGGAATTAGGTTTAATAGATATTAAAATCAGACAAACTGCAGACAAACTGCAATACAAAATTCAAAGAATTATAAATATGAAAAATAATTTACAACAACCACGGACACATTTATATATATCTGCATCGATGAAATACACAAACTAATAGAATAACCCATATAAAGAACTTTCTGTTTTAGAAGCGTTCACGTCTATCTGTTTTTATGACAACAGTGCTCAGGTCTGTAAATTGCAGTGCTGATCATTGCTATTGTTTGGCAGAGCCTTTGCCATTTATACAGTTGGATTACTTTTATATTGGATATTATAAGTGGATATATTTCTATTCCATTTCTTAGTTTTTCATTGTTTTCTTAGTGAGTATTCACTACCTTGTATTCAGCTATGGCTGAAAATAATCTTAGTTATGCTGCAGTAGCAGCCAAAAATGAAAATATTGCACAAGTGGAAAACATAAGCCAAGAAAATTTGGATTTGAATGATAGGAAAAATTATAGGCTACAAACAGTGGTACTTGACCGCCCCTACACTGCCACTTTTGGCTGTAGGGATGGTCAGATACCACTGGATGTGGTGAAGAAATATTCTGAACAGATCGGTATCCTGATGGATATCGATTGTGTGAACAATATTTCAAAGAATGATAAGCAAACAGTATTGGAATTCGTTTTGATTGATTGTTTTGAGTTTAACATTTCAGTCTATATCGGACCGCCTCCCAGAAAGAGAGAGAAAGAGGAGAAATGACAGATGAGAGAAAAAATGTCCAAACAACCCCCACCCGCACCTACTGCAATCACAATAGGCCCATGCCCTACAATGTTCCGAATCAGTAGGACGCCCCGGCACTGGAAGTTACACACAGCACCATCGCACCACCCGACCACCCCCTATTGGAAATCACTTTTAAGGATTTTGCAAGAGAGTTTGCTGAAAAAAATCAGCAAGAAAAAACTGACTTATCGAAGCATTTTTTTTTTTAGCTCAGAGGCTAGTGATATAACATGATATTACTAAAGAGAGCTAAAGGATATACATGTGCAACCCTTGATACGAGTTATGATTTATGAAGCTCCTTATGAGCATGATAAGAAGTATATCTACAATAAATTAAGGGTCTATGGGGAGATCTATGACCAAACCATATATATGCATAAATATAAAAGCACAGTCTGGCCCATGTTCCTACTTCTGTATGTATTCTCTGCTCTTGAAGGAACTTCCTTCAGATTTTAATCTACACTGGTGTAAGGTCATTGACCTGTACTAAAATAAATACACCAATTCCCACAACTATGTTTATAAAGGTTTATTGATTAAATTGCGTCACAATGGTCAGGATAGGACCCCTTTCTGCACAGTGTGCAAAACTAAAGGATATTATCGACTAGAGTGCTCTATTAAGGAGGAAGAACAAGGAGGTGGAGGCTGAGGAGTCCAGGAAAGATTCACCAAGGCAGCAAACAGGGGGAGAAGAAATGGTGAGTCCAGAAGAACCCCAAGGTGGGGAACAACTAAAGCTTAAAGAAAACAAAAAATCAGTCAGTATCCTAGAGTGGGAAGCAACCACAACCAAAGGAATCAAAACAGAACAAAGAACCTGTAATAGAAAAACATTCTTAGAAAAAAAAACAGAAGATCCTGAAACAAATATTTCAGTAACTACAGCTGAAACTGAAAATAGCCAAAATCCTGACCCAAAGTGGCAGGAAATAGGCATAAGAATAGGCCTCTTAAAAGGAATAGCAATACTGCTGGGTTAACCCAGATTATGGGGAAATTTTCACCCGATCACCCGCAACTACAAATCGTAAAAGTAATATTAAATCAAAAAGAGCAAAAAGACACAGAAAACTGACAAAGTTAATGTAGAACTAGAATACAACAAATATGCATCCGAATCGATGGATGCAAGTTATGAACGCAGTTCGGATAAGGGTTCATCCGGCATTGTGGAACATTATTAATATATACATATTTCTTCAATACCACAGGATTACTCCGGAATTGTGGAACATTATTAATATATACATATTTCTTCAATACCACAAGATTACCCCGGAATTGTGGAACATTATTAATATATACATATTGCTTTGTGAAAATCGTCAACATAAAGAAACTCTCTATGTTTTAATATGAAATTATACTCTCTTAATATCCGTGGACTTTGGTATAAAAAAGAAAAACTAATATACTTTATCAATACAAATAATGTAGATATATTCTATTTGCAAGATTGTCACTTGATGATGGTGATGATTTAAAATTTAACGACGCGTCAACCCACTGGGTCATATGCGTCATGAAGGTTGCATATTACTTAAAATATAAACAGAACTGAAAGGTACGGCACTTTATAAAACTAACTTTGCATTATTAACATGGAAGTAATACATGGTCAAAATGTAGAAAAGGTTAGCGAGTGAGTGAGTGATATGGGTTTTACGGCACATCAGCACCAAACGGGCTATTTCGCGCCGAAAACGCTGTAAAAAGGAAAAAGTGTTTTATGCATAAGGTCAGAAATGAATGCACAGTATAAAAATGAATCAAGTCGGGTATGTGGTAAAACGCGCCGATCAACGGCTATCTTTAGACTGATAACATAAAACGAACTCTCGACCAGCGAGATGAGTAAACACAAATTTAAATCAACTGTTGTAAAAATACCTCGACTTACTTAAACTATATTTTACTATATATGCCAATCTCTTTCAGAAAAGAGAAGATTTTCGCTGGTTCAACCGTGTCAAACAGTTGTTTCATACTGTTGACACGGAAGAACCTAGCACGCGTAATACGAAAATCCATGCAATCTAAAAGAAAATGTTTCACACTAAAAGGTTCCTGGCAAGGAATGCACAAAGGCGGATCCTCACCTTTCAACAGAAACGAATGAGTAATAAAAGTATGGCCGATTCTGAGTCGAGCCAGAGTTACTTCTTCCTTACGATCAATTCTATACGATGGTTGCCATTCACCAAGTGAGGGCTTGATAGAATGTAGTTTGTTAAAGACAGCAGCATTCCATGATATCTGCCACTTATCATGAATATAAGTATTTATGCAAGGTTTGATATCAGAGTAAGGAATTTTAAGATCAGAAATATGAAGAGCTAATGCCGATTTCGCAGCAATGTCGGCCTTTTCGTTGCCTTTTATCCCAACGTGACTGGGAAGCCAACAAAATACAATGTTGTTTAGCTCAGCTAAGTCATTATGTTTCAAGAGAATTTCCAAAAGAAGAGGGTTTTCAATATGGCGATTATTTAGGGATTGCAGAACAGAGAGGGAATCAGAAAAGATGATAAAATCTGTATTCCTAGACTGTTCAATATGATCCAAGGCTAAATCAACAGCTTTGATCTCCGCTGAAAAGATAGAGGCATTAGCAGGTAATCTACATTTGTATGTTTCGGATGAAGCAACACAAGCAGAGCCAGCTTTGTCTCCATCCTTTGAACCATCAGTATATAAGGTCTCATAGTTAGAAAAGTCAGACAGCAGTTCATTAAATTTAGTTCGAAATACAAGAGGGTCAGTTTGAGATTTTTTATCAGTATGCAAAGAAAATAAAACACGTGGCTGAGTAAATGTCCATGGTGGCTCATCTGGAACCTTAAACTGTTCAATTGTGTCTAAATCTAAATTCATATTTTCAAATTATGCCAAAGGAAGGAATCATATTTGGTTTATTCTCAAATAATGTTTTATATTGTGGTCGAAAAACAGTTTCATACGTTGGATTTGATGGATTTGACTTAAGTTTAAGGGTATATTGCAGAGAGAGTTTTAGACGTCTATTATAAAGTGATGGTCCATTTGCCTCTGCTAAAAGACTCTCCGAGGGAGATGTTCTGAAAGCTCCCAAGGCGAGCCGGAGTCCCTGATGATGAATGGGATCAAGCATTTCCAAATAAGATTTTCTAGCGGATCCATATATTATTGAGCCATAGTCTAGTTTGGACCGTATAATAGTTCTATACAGATTAAGTAAAACTTTACGATCTGCTCCCAGTCAGTATGGGCAACAACTCGTAGTAGGTTCAACGCTTTTTGACATTTTGCTTTAAGTTGTTTAATATGCGGAATAAATGAGAGTTTTCTGTCAAAGATAACACCCAAAAATTCATTTTCTTGAACTACAGGAATCGGCGTTCCGTCCAGGTTAAGAACTGGATCATCATGCGCCTTACGAAGATGACAGAAATGCATACAAACTGTCTTAGATTTAGAAAATTTGAATCCATTTTCAGTCGCCCACGTTTGTATTTTATTTAGATTTTGTTGAAGTTGACGTTCAATCGTATGCATATTTTTTGACCGATAACAAATCAAAAAGTCATCTACATATAAAGAACAGTCAACACCAGGATTAAGACATTTAATAATATTGTTTATTTAAGACTGAAAAGAGTGACAGACAAAATACTACCTTGAGGCACGAAAAGGTTAGTGTCACTTGATTAAATCTAATAGAACATAAATGTAATGTAAAAATATATATCAATTCAGATAATAATAAACATTGAATTTGTACAATAGTAAACTAGAGCAAGTGAGCAGGGGGATCTATACCCCCGACCAGCGCCACCGCCTACAGGAAATAAACTTTATATGCCCATGTAGACATCTATCACTGGGTTCCATCTCAAGATTTCACTCAAGAGTTCACAATAAGCAAAACAATACTAACTTTAAATTCACTTTTAACACAAATGGTATATGAATTTCAAAGTCTGTGACCTTGACCTACAGTCAGCAGCAGCAGCCAGATCATGTCAACAAAACTGTTTTAACCTTCCAGTAAACCTAGTCACACATCAAAAGGTCTCATTCAAGTATATTTAAAATGTAAGCAAACAGATGCAACTTAATACAAAACTTTAACACTAATGTTATACTAATATCAAGTCTGTGACCTTGCCCTTAGGTTTGCAGCAGCATCCAAATGATGCAAACTAAAACGTTCCATCTTGTAGTAACACTAAGCACATCTGAACAAATTCCAATAGAAGCCTTCAAAAAAAAGGAACAAAATCTAACGCAAAACTTAAACACAACTGTTGTACAAATTCCTAAGTCTGAGACCTTGATCTTAGATCTTGTAGTAACACTAAACACATATCAACAAGTTACAGTAAAGACTTTCAGGAAAACAGAAAAAAGCAAAAACTTAATGCAAAGCTTTAACGCAACTGTTAAACAAATTTCTAAGTCTGTGACCTTGACCCTTGTCAAGCAGCAGCATCAAGGTGATGCAAACTGATCAGTATCCATCCTGTGGAAACACTTAGCACTTATGAACAAGTTCTGGATGAAGCAAAATAAACAAACTTAACGGAAAAGTTTAACGCAAATGTTAACTTATGTACGGACGGACGAACTAACAAATGAACGAATGAACGGACAGACGGACGAACAGACGGAAAGACAAAAACTACATACCCCTCGACATACTTCGTATGCCGAGGGTTTAAAAAATCTCCAGAATTTCACGGTTTATATCAGAACAGTTCCAATATTACGCACTTAAAAATAGACTTACGCGTATCACGGTTAAAACAAATATTAATGTACATATTATAAATATATTACAAATATATATGCACCAGTTGCAGGTGCTTTCTCAGCGATAGAAAGAAAAGAATTCTTTAAAAATTTAAATAATTATTTAACAAAATTCACAAAAGATGAAACAATATTATGTGGAGATTTTAATTATGTAGACGATGATAAGGACAGAACACTTGGTATGAATCATTTTGATAAGGAAATTAAAGATTGTATTAATTATGAAAAGTTAAAATTAAAAGACATATATAACTTAAATAAAATACTACAATCAGTATATACGCATTATCATAAAATAAATAACAAATTATGGAAGCAGAATTGACAGAATATATATGCTTCTGAAAATCTAATGACAAAATGGAAGCAGAATTGACAGAATATTTGCTTCTGAAGATCTAATGACAAAATGGAAGCAGAATTGACAGAATATATGCTTCTGAAAATCTAATGACAAAATGGAAGCAGAATTGACAGAATATATGCTTCTGAAAATCTAATGACAAAATGGAAGCAGAATTGACAGAATATTTGCTTCTGAAGATCTAATGACAAAATGGAAGCAGAATTGACAGAATATATGCTTCTGAAAATCTAATGACAAAATGGAAGCAGAATTGACAGAATATATGCTTCTGAAAATCTAATGACAAAATGGAAGCAGAATTGACAGAATATTTGCTTCTGAAGATCTAATGACAAAATGGAAGCAGAATTGACAGAATATATGCTTCTGAAAATCTAATGACAAAATGGAAGCAGAATTGACAGAATATATGCTTCTGAAAATCTAATGACAAAATGGAAGCAGAATTGACAGAATATACGCTTCTGAAAATCTAATGACAAAATGGAAGCAGAATTGACAGAATATATGCTTCTGAAAATCTAATGACAAAATGGAAGCAGAATTGACAGAATATATGCTTCTGAAAATCTAATGACACAAATTTCGTATTATGATTCTTTGCGTAAGTAAGTGGAGTAATGGATACTGGAAAATTAATAATGCATACTTACTTGAGAATACGGAAAAATTATGAACTGGATTATCAAAACCAAATAAGTATAATTTTGATTATGATTCTTTGCATAATACAATTTCTGATCTTAAAATTATAAACAAAACCAAATAAGTAAAGTTTTAGAAGAATACTATCAAAATAAAATAAATCCAATTGAAAAATTGGAATTAATTTAATCCAAAAGAAAAGCAGTATCAAAAAAATATGGTCATTTTCGAGCAAAAAATAGGAAAATCTATAAGGAAGTAGCAGAAAATTTATTTTTTGATAATCCCAATCTAGATAATACCTTAAAACAAAAATGAGGAGAAATTAATTCATATATAAAATTTTGAAAATAAATGAAATTTAATACGTTCGAAAAATGTGAATACGGAAAAATTATGAATTTATGATATGTAGAGAAATAAGCAGAAATGAAGAAATTAAGAAAGGAAATATGACAAATATTAATAGATTACATACATCAAATGGTATTACAGAAAATAAAGAAGAAATTTTATAAAATTATCAAAATTTATCTATTAAAGACAGTGAAATAGACCAATTTTGAAATAATTTTCTGCCAAACAAATTAAATGATTTACAACAAGACTTATTCTCAGCTTTTATTAGTGAGGATAAAATTCAAATAGCAATAAAAAACTTGAAATCAAGTAAATCTCTAGGTGAAAGTGGATTAACAGCAGAATTTTATAAGACACTTAAGGATCAATTAACACAAATTTTACAAGAAGTATACTCCAATATTTTCATAAGAAATTCTATGCCAAAAAATCCATGTGTGTATATAAACCCATATTGAGTAGTCTCTCCAGTATTCAAACCATCATTATTCTTTTGTCCAGTGCAGAAAAATAAACATTTGAGTTTTTCTCCCGTATCCGAATGATTGTTTGAATACTGCAGAGAACTATTCAATGTGGGTTTAAGATCTCGAACCATTTGCTTATACATGTTATATACAGACATTTTTACTACTTTGTAATTCGTTTCCTAATGGAGTGAGCGAGTGAACTAAATTGATTGATTGTTTTGGGTTTAACGGCACTTTCAGACAGTATTTAAGTCTATATCGGGCCGTCTCCCAGAAAGAGGGAGAAAGAAGAGAAATGATAGACGAGACAACTCTACCCGCACCTACTGCAACCAAAGTAAGCCCTTAACCTACTATTATCAAAATCAGTAAGATGTCCTGGCACTGAAAGTTACACGCAGCACCATCGCACCGCCCGACCACCCGCGGAGTGAAATAGATTGCAACGTCTCAACAACTAAGTTATACGGAGACGGGACCTCGGTGAAAAACAGGATATGCGGAGGATTGATCTTGCGTCCCCGGGATTGGTATTTAATAGTTAGTCGTATAATTCTCTTAATCGCCTTTTAATCGGGGCGTGATTGCAATAGATTCAATTGCTAAGCTGGTTCTGGAAATAGTGACAGTCATAAAAAGATATTTAACAATACAAAGTGCTATTTTACAACGTTCGAGAGAAACTGGAACATTTCCAGGGGAGATAATTAGCATAAAACAATTTTAGGCGTGACATGACAAAACCAACAAAGTGGAATGTGTGTTCAGCGAATACTCAGCCAGGGCATGTAGGTAGCTGCTCTTAGCAACCCTTCCAGCGCACACCGGAGACTATGATCAGACTGATCGGTTTGAATGATTGTTTTTGGTTTAACAGCCCTTTGAGACAGCATTTCAGTCTATATCGGGCCGTCTCCCAGAGAAGAAGAAAGAGGAGGAATGATAGATTAGAGGAAAATGAGCCGCGACACGACAAAACCAACAAAGTGGTTGTGCGCCCAGCGAAGAATCAGATCAGTCTGGGCATCCGACCAGTCTGATCAGAGTCTTCGCTTTCCGCATGGAGGTAGCTGAGACCCTTAGCTACAATTAAAGCGTTTAGCGAAGAGTCTGAACATTCTGGGCGGATATCCAGGCTGATCTGAGTCTTTGCTGGGCGCACAACCATTTTGTTGGTTTTCTCGTGTCGAACTCAAATAGCCAACAACCCGACCCTCACCTACTGCAAGCACAGTAGGCCCTTGCCCCACAAGTTCCAAATCAGTGGGACGCCCAGCACTTGAAGTTACACACAGCGCCATCGAACCATCCGACCACCCCCACAGACTGAGCGGATGCCCAGGCGGTTGCCAAGGCTGATCTGAGGATTCGCGGCTCATTTCTCTATTTCTTGCAGGATTGTTTTAAACACGGAAAAATTGCTGCGTGCTTGACTGTTGGATGTAGCCAATTTTATAAATTTTAATCGTCCAGGGTAGCAAACAGTGTCAACTGCATTTTCCCCTTGTGACCAAGAGGTGTTGGTTGGTTGGTTGATTTGATGCTTAACGTCCACGGTAAACAACTGAGGTCATGTTGGGACGGTCAGTTAAACCTAACCACACTATTCCTGGGCTGGCTTAGACCTCCTAAGCGGTTAACCAGTACTAAGTGCACATACTTTCGCCAGTAACTGACAACTGCCCTTCTTGAATCAGCGGAAGGAGAAACGAAAGTATGTGGCCGGACCGGGATTCGAACCCAGGACCTCTGACTTGCGAGTCAGGTGCCCTACCGATCGCGCTACCCGGCCCGGCGACCAAGAGGTGTACATATTCACTTGATAATATTAACAGCTATGTTTCTCTTGTGATATAACTTGTCTGCTCATTTCAGGCATTCTTCTCAAATTTCTGGATATGATCGAATTCTCCTAATTTCCAGAGTCAACATATGTGGCTAAAATTTCATAAATAGCAACAGACAAAGCGGAATTTAAATATTTACCAGCACAATTTTCTTAAAATATTGACAATGTTCTCAAGTGCCACAGGACGACCTGTCATCAAATAACCATATTAACCACAATGAAACAAATGTCTTCCTTATTTAGCCCAAATATTTGGACTCCTTAAGGACACTTTAATCAAAGAAATTCTGTTGTCCCAGATCGTGGTCCGGTAGTCCTAGAAAATGGTTGGGTCCTACACTGTTTGTCGTTCCCCTGAAGTTTTATGCACCACCAGGTGTTCATGTTTTGATAAATTCAATAACTGCTTCAGAATGTCCCAAAAAATCTATACCAGCAATTTTTAATACTAACACAAGATTAGTTTTCCATTTCAAAACAATCCCAAAAAACTAGATGCGTCTTATAAGACGGATCTAGTTATTTCGGTTTGTTTGGAAGGAAGACGCCCCGTCTTATAACCGAATATATAGTCAAAGTGTTTGCCCAGGCCCTTCTGTTCCAACTGTTAAAATTTTACGGTAGTAATATCATGTTATATCACTAACGATTATTTCATCAATACTGGACTATTTTCGCTCGCATGACGGAAGTGCTCCTTTAAGTTATAGTCTCGAGGGATGTGATATGCTTATCATGTAACATATTAATGGTGTCATGTACACTTATTTCATTAATCATATGATCCCTTCACAGCGAAATCTGTTTTTGTCATAAAGTAGCTGAGAAGACTCATATCAGCTTGCACATTTGCAGAGCGGCTATGTTTTTTATGTAAAGATGTTCAAGGGTCCGTCGATTATCAATGCGAATAAAACCGCGCAAATGCTCGTGCCGGTCTGAGCATGGACAGTTTGCACGTGCCTTAAAGCACCGTTTCCCATGGCGATATTGCTGCCACAGTAACGAAGTATACAAATTAATGTTGCTCTGTTACATCTCGGCTACCAGTATTAGTCTCAAACTCGGACTGCAAGCAGATCAATTAATATCTCATTCACTCATGTATAACAAAATTCTTTGAGGCTGGATTTGCTGCGTGGTAGTTTGGGGTTTAACGGCATTTTGAGACAGTATTTCAGTCTAAATCGAGATGTATGCCAGAGAGAGGGCAAAAGAAAAGAAATAGGCAGGCCGCTGTCGAAAAGGCCATAACAGAAACAAAGGAGACATTGACTCCATATTTACATAATCCAAAGCGTGAGTGAACTCCGGTTTAACGCCCCACCAAACAAGGAGGTTATGGAGACGGGACCTCGGTTTAAAGTCTCATCCGAAAGACCGGAGAAGCAGGGAATCGATTGCTACCCCTGGATTGGTTGTCCGGAGTGTGATCCACTATACTACAGTCACGCCTACATAATCCATAGAATAATCTGGAAATCGGAGATAAATTGCAAACAGATCGTGTCCCTAAAACTTCCTATAACAACAAAACAGGAGCAAAGTCAAACTCGACCGGGTTCCACGAACACACAGCAGCGGAAAACTCCAGCGAAAGCCATAGCGAAACGCGGACATATCCCGAAGAGACAAAACTTAACTAATTCAGAACGACGAAGTATCAGATAACCAGGGTGAGTAATTATTACTGGGCCCATATCAACAAAGTCCAGGGGCGAAATCACAGAATAAGTGATAATTGGGGTATAAATATGGTAGAGAGAGAGGACAAATTCTATAGATGTTAAGTGCAAACAAACTATAAAACAATAACGAAGGGGTCCAAAAAAGCGTTCGGGTAAGATGGTGGGCTCCACTACCTGAAATTCTTGTGGAACGTGAAACAATTCACAACAAAATGCTACAGAAAATTGATGATTATGGCAAATTAATGAACTGAAACTAATGAAACTGTCCTAGAATGAAGGAAAATTACCGTCACAATGGACAGAAAGCATTATAAAACCTAACAAAGATCCAGATCAACCTCAATCAAACAGGCGAATATCAGTAACATCGGCACTATGTAAATCTATGTAGACAATGGTGCCTAGCAAATTAACGACAAAAAGAGAACAACAACGTTTGGCTAAAACAGATCCATCAGTGATCATTGACTGTTTGGTTGTTTTTGGTTTAACGGCTCTTTATGACAGTATTTCGGTCTATCTCTAGCCATCAAATATGAAGGGCGACAGACAAAAAATATCCAAACCCCACCCGCAAGTACTGCAAACACAGTAGGCCTTGACCAACTATTATTCAAATTAGTAGGCGCCTAAGAACTGAAAATTACACAGCACCGTCGCCCGACCCGACCCGACCACCCCCATTACTGATCAGATAACAGATAGATTTATGGACATTTTTTTTTTCAAAATATTTATCGTATAAGGTTATCTTTAACTAATTTAGAAATAAGGATTTAGACAATTCACATAACAAGGATTGAAAAAAAAATAGCTATCCCCCGACCAAAGACCGCGTGTACTTTAGTAAACAGGGTGCACTTCAAAACGCATATAAGAATTTTGAACCGGGGGTTGAGGGGGGAGGGTCACAGAGAGTTAGGGACACTGATAGGTTATCATAAATAACATGATCATCAATATTCTAAAAATAATAGAAGGGTTTTTAAATTGTTGATCAAACCAGTGTTATAAAGATATAGAGCATACGAAACTGCAGCTCACACTTCCAAGGGGAAATAACTCAGAAAGTACAGATTGATTTGGGTTTAACGGCCCTTTGAGACAGCATTTCAGTCTATATCGGGCCGTCTTCCAAAAGAGACGGAGAAAGAAGAGAGAAATGATAGATGAGAGAAAAAATGTCCAAACATCTCCCTCCCGCACCTACTGCAAGCACAGTAAGCCCTTACCCTACTACTATTCAAATAAGTAGGACGCCCCGGCACTGGAAGTTACACGCAGCACCTTCGCACCACCCCCACTCAGAAAGTATTAATGTGAGAGTTGTGGTTCTTGTACATAACATATTTTCATGACCTGTTCTTCATAACTGTGAAATATCATGAAAGTATTTCAAAGTGTTTAAGTTATGGGTTTGATTGCCCTTTAAAACAGTATTTCAGTCTATAACGAGCCGTCTCGAGAGATAGGGAAGAGATATGGTAGGGGAGAGAACAAATGTCCGAACAACCTACATCCACACCTACTGCAAGCACAGCAGACCCTTGCCCAACTATTGTCCAAATAAGAAGGACGCCCTGGCACTGAAAGTTACCAAGTAGCATCGCCAGGCCACATTCACCCCTGCTGATTATATGAAAACACACTAATATATAGGTCCTGGAAGGGAGGCGAAATGCCGTCACGGTGGACAGAAGCACCATTATTAACATTCTTATACCTAACAGGGCCATATCAGCCTCAATCCTTCAGGTCATTTTCACCTACATCGGACAATGTTACTGGCGGCAAATCGATTAACGACACACAGAGAAAAAAAAATAAACCTTTGGCGAAAACAGTCTAGCTTTAAAAGCGTTAGGAAAACGAGTCCCCCACTATCAGATTGCACGGTTGGAACCTGCCATCAACTGTACCAAAATCAGAAAGCAAGCACTAGTAGACTATTTTAGACCCAGAATAAAGCATCTTACTTAACGTAGAGAAAGGGGGTGTTTCAAAAACTACTTAATTTTGATATTGAGGTAACAACGCTTAAATGCATCCAGAACTTTTTCAAAGACCAAAAAAAACAGGAGTTCGCATGGGATACAACCATTCAGAATATCGAGACTCTGAAAATGGATCGACCTAGGGCTCGGTGCTTCCGCCATCCTCTTTAGCCTCATAATATACACTTTAACGAAGTTTAAGAAAATGAATTTACATTTCACAATTTGAAGATGAAAGGATAATCGGGAAGGCGGATTTTAACCGAAACCATGAATTTAAATTATTACCAGAAGCAGCAGACAAAATAAAATCATGGGGAGATAACTAAGGATTAAAAGTACATGCAGACAAAACAACATTTGTTGTGTTCGACTGCCACATTAACGGGATGCGGAATCTAAAAAAATCTCGAAATTGGAACCAACTGACAGAATGTAAGAAACAAATAAAATGTCAGCTGATTTGGTAAAAAACTGTCATAAAGACCAAAAGGACCTGGTATGATAAAGCCCATATTTGGCCCCCAGAAAACTAATTTTTCAAAAGTTCCGTTTTGATAATAAAAATGTTTTCATAGGAAAGTTCAAACCTTAAGTGTAATAGCAAACACAAAAAAAATTAAACAGTTTATGCATAAAATGTTTTTTTTTTTTTTTTTTTTTTTTTTTTTTTTTATCTTGAACGTACTCATACCCCAACGGATTCTGACGAAAATGATGAACTTTGTGGCTTTCAAAATATATGAGCCCAGCCTCCAGCACATTTTATTGTGTATACACACTAAACTGTAATATATTTACATGCAATGTAAATATAAAATGTGCTGGAAACCGGGCTCTATGTTTATTTTTAACTTTTTGTTACCAAACTGGCAGCATTTGGAACATTTACCCCGTCTTCTCAACATAAAAACGCCCATATCTCCGCTCATAGACAAAATAAACATATGCTGTGGGTATTCATTTTCTTAGTTAGATCACATGGAATAATTTTGTATACATTTCATTTTGATCTGCTGGAATATTTTGCTTAGCGTCTCTGGACTTGCAAACTTGAGAGGGTGGGTCACTGGGGAGCCTTGTGCTACGCACAGGTGTTTAGCAGTGCGATCTTACGTTTAAGCATTTCATCAAAAGCCTGTTATTACGAGTTTTCAAAAGCCTGTTATTAAGAGCTTTCAAAAGCTATTTGGACTGACTTATTTCTTTAATGGAAAATGTATTAAAGTCAAATTTTCTTACACTTTTCGTTCAAATTATTGAAACAACATAGGCGTGTCAGAAATCATGTTATTCTGAGAATCAACAAAGCATATTATTTCTGCTTGTTCCCATACGCACAAATAATGAGCAATAGAAACAATGCAATTTTAAGAAAATTGGAATGGGGCCACAAATGACCTTTATCATACCAGGTCCTTTAATGAAATAAAAGGCCATCGGCCAAGTGTCACCCGACGTTTGAAATGAGTCACAAACCGCAGCCCTTTATTCCGTTTCAGAGTAACTGTATGGCCAAAACCAGAAAATATGTGTACAACAGAATCTGGTAAGGAAATAATAATTGAAGCATCAGCAAAGACATATACCCAATTACTGGGCCTCTATGAGGTTACAAAATACTTAAGTTCAGGACTGGGCGTATGTGTGTAAAATCAGGTTACTGAAACTTTAGGCCCATACAGAATGCCTAAACATCAAGACCATATACCCAATAACAAAATAACAAGGGCAATAATCCTCCTAATATGAATTTGATGAAAAATGAACATTGCATTTATGAAGATTCAGCCCATTAATATGAATAGTTCTTGAGTTATCCTTTTACCTTTAAGTGAATGTCTATTATCTATGAAAGGGGAATAACTCTGTCACTAATAAATTTAGCATATCCTAACAATAATCAGAATACTCAATTTACCAAATGCTAAAATACTAAATTTCAGCTCTCTCGGTCAAACGGTTCAAAAGTTGGAAAATTGCCAAAAACGACAAAGGGCCATAACTTTGTAAAATATTGGGCAATTGAAATTCCAAAATCACATGCACATCTTCAGATCATGATGAAACATTCTGCACAATTTCAAGTTGATCTGATAAAAGATGTGGCAGGAGTTGCGGGGACAAGGTCTAACAAAAATCAAAAACCACATGCACATCTTCATATCATAAGAATAGAAGTGGATATATACATAGATGATTCTTCGTTGCCGTGTTTGTTTCTTTTTCAGGAACCCAACGACCTACAGCCGCCGGAGAATACTTGTTTGTAATTGTGTTATTTTGTGTTATTTCCAATAAACGATTTTTAAGCATTCCTGCCTGTATTTTTACTGTGAGTCCCTACTCCACAGTATTTCAGTCCAGTATATTGTTTTATTATTTTGTGTACTTGTGACTATATTTGTGTATATGTGAATTGTGACGGTAGTGGATTACTAAGAATCAACATCAACTTCAACTGACAGGTTCGTTAGCTTTTTTTTACTACTTTTACTGCTATACTCTTACTACTATACTATTATTTTTATATATCTTATTACTATCACTGATAAGTAGACTGATAAGTAGACACTATGGCCTCCCAAGCTAACTTCAAACTCTACACTGAGGATTCCTTTGGGGTGGACAATGACCAGTCCACAGTCATTAACCAAACCCAAACTGCGAGTGACACGGAACACTCAGACTCCGTGTCCTCAAACACTTCAGGCAGCACGGACGCCTCAAGATCCGCATGGGACCCAAATAGATCCCCCACCCCCACCACCGCCACGGGACTTGAGCAAGAACAGGGGGGTAAAAACCCCGACACCAACGAAGGGGGGGGGGGATCTGCCATACCAACCCCAAGACGCAGGGTAATCCCCAGGACCCAGGGAAGGTTAATCAAACAAGTGGGCAAGTAGGTAAAAGCCAGGACCATACCGGTCCAGGGGAGCAGGGTAAAAGCCAGAACCCGACCCCGGGAATGGTAAATACAGGGACCGCCGCCCAGGAGGGTAAAAACCAGGCCCACCTAAGGGGTCCACCAGTTGCCAGCTATCTCAAGCTACACCATCCCAATCACTACTCCCACCCTCTGGCCAGGTACGGGAAAGAACCCCACCTACCCCCAGGGAGACCCAAGACAGGACTCGGGTAAACACCGGGTCCCAGGATTCAACAATCCCACCCTCCGGGACCCCAGCCAAGTCCATGGGGACCCCCCTTCCCACACCACGGGGACCCTCTATACTGAAACCTCCTAGACTCACAGTAAACGGGGGTAAACCACAGGGGACCTCTACCCCCAAAACACGCACGAGCAAAAAGATAACCCCCAGGCGCCTCATCATAGAAAGCGCCCCCACCCAAACAAAATAGATGAACCCATGGAGGTCAACCCACCTACCCCCCTCAGTAGAAAACGGGGTAGACCCACTTCGCCAAACTCCCCTCAGGACACCCCAAGCAAGAGGCCCCACCATCTCCCCCCATCCCCACCCATTGTCACCAATGTATCACCAATACTCACCCCTGACCCAGACAATGAGGGAACTGTAAACCTGCTCAACTCATATATAAGGGGGGCCAACTCAGAGGTAGAGGTAGGAATAGAAGGGAGAGCCCCCACTCACGCGGAACAGCTGCTCATCAGGACAGCCATGACGCGACAGGTAGGACCTGACAACATACTGAAAGTGACGTCCCCTCAAAATAGGTGGAACCCCACTTTTACTATCCCCAAACCCATGCTAAAGAAAGCAATGGCTCTAAGTAAACTACCATCCCGCCCCAATACATTACTAACTGTCAGGGAGATAAACCCCAACAAACCAACAACAATCCCGACCAGCACAGGGATCCTACACGGGATCCCCACCCAATACCCACTGGCCACACTAAAGAGGGATATCCAACTGACCGGAATACCGGTCAAACTCATCACCAGGACCACCACCAAGGATGGTCACATGACCAAGACAGTTAAGATCACGTTTGAACTCCCTGAAGCACCTACTCAAATAACGGATCCTGAAGGCAGGATCCACCTGATCCACCCATGTAAGATCCCCTATATCAGATGTAACACCTGCCAGGCCCACGGCCATACCCAAAATAACTGTCCAACAAACACCCAGACGTGCCCCCACTGTGCAGGGCCACACACCTACCCTGATTGTCTAAGAAAAGGCAACCCCCAACTAAGAAACTGTGCAAATTGTAAGTCTAAAACCCATGGGGCAGCCTACAAAGGTTGCCCCACCTTCATCCAATACAAAAGAAGTGTGGATCTTGAAAATGAGAAGATCCAAGCCCAGTGGGAACAGAGAAGAAACAGACCCACCCAGCCCATACAGAACTCAGCACCCCCATCTCTCAAGAACACAGCAGAGTTCCCACCCCTGACCCGACTCCCACAAGCGCCAATAGCCCCCACCCAGACTAGGATACCCCCACTCATTCCCATACTTGATCAAGAATGCCCCCAGGTACCCCCCCCCCAACCTCCAATAATTGATCCCGCACAGGATCAAATTCCCCCACTAATCCCCCCGCACATGCTACTAGGACAAACCAAACAGACCCCCCCATCAGTACAACCCGCTCCAATAACCCCGACTCAGCTAGAAAACATCTTGACAGAGTTCGCAATAGAATCTGTAAAATTTAAAATCAATCCGATGAAAGATGTAGGATGAGTTGCGGGGTCAAGATTACGGATGGACACAAAATGCCAAAAACGACAAAGGGCCATAACTTTGTAAAATATAAGGCAATTGAAATTCCAAAATCACATGCACATCTTCAGATCATGATGAAACATTCTGCAAAATTTCAAGTCAATCTGATAAAAGATGTGGCAGAAGTTGCGGGGACAAGGTCTGAGTTAGCAAGGGCCGTAACTCCATCAAAAATGGCCGAAACAAAAATCAAAAACCACATGCACATCTTCATATCATAAGAATACAATCTGTAAAATTTCAAATCAATCCGATGAAAGCCGTAGGAGTTGCGGGGACAAGATTTCGGACGGACGGACGGATGGACTGACACACGGACGGACGAGGGTCATTACGGCGGGTGACAAATAGTATCAGGGACTACTTTTGGAGCAAATACAAAGGACATTTCAACCTGATAAGAAGTAAAAGAGTGTCATGCACTGTCTTTAGCAGCAAACCGAAAAAATATTAGCCACTGCACTTCAAATTGCAACAGGCGCATATATAGCGGCACGCCAAATCTCTTTGTGTATGCAGAATATAATATTTTGTCCCTACGAAAACGCAGTGAGTAACTTTAATTAAAATATTGGACTCGAATGAAAATTAAAACCAAAACATTCCAAATCAAACAACAGAAGAAAATGAATAAAATTAAACTAAGGCATTATAGAACAGTTTTGACCGCTAGTTGTTATATGAGCCGCGACACGACAAAACCAACAATGTGGTTGTGCGTCCAACGCAGACTCATATCAGCCTGGGCATCCGCCCAGTCTGATCAGAGCCTTCGCTGTCCGCATGCAGGTAGCTCAGACTCTTAGCTACCCTTTAAGCATTTAGCGAAGATTCTGATCAGATTGTGTGGATGCCCAGGCTGATTTAAGTCTGCACTGGGCGCACAACCACATTGTTGGTTTTGTCGTGTCGCGGCTCATATGATTTAAATGCAAAGCCACACACGTTTCTGCATACTCAAACAAGATTCCGAGGATAAAATGTTGCCAAGGGAAACGCCAATTATCAAATAAAACATCAAATTAAAATAAATAAAGCCAAAGCCTGACAATTTATCTTACACTTCTAATGAGACTTGAATAATAGATAACAAAATCACTGGTTCCTGCGACATGATGTGCAGCATGTCACAAGATTTGAAATTCCAGATAACTTCCTAGGTCGTTATGCGAATTTTTTTTCCACTGCATTTATAGGATATTATTCCACACTGCCTCCATATAGTGTTTGTTTCTAAAACGACAATCGGTGAACGATTCAGGGCCTCATTGGCCATGTGACAGTGCGCGAACAGGCAAGACATCGCGTTCCATAGAAATCTTGCATCATCTCACCGAGAAAGTTCCAATGAGGGGTGACATGGTTTCACAGAAAAATACTATTATATTAGAATTATTTACAGATATACCATGGATATTTTTGATATACCATGGATATTTTTTAGCTTTTTGGTGTTGTTTAAATTAAACGATACTTTGATGACCTTTCACTGTCTGAGGTCACGAGGCGAAGCATCAGTTGACACATATTTCATAAAAATCCATTTGGTAGTTCATGAGATATTGTCTCTTTCGTTTTTTTCTAGTTTTAGTAACGGAAACTGGAAGCCATTTTGGCAGCCGACAGCCATCTTGGATTGCCCGGTCACATAAGTTTTAAAGAACTCCATTTGTTGATCAGACTTTTGAATTTGACTTAAGTCTGTACAGCGTTTCTTGAGATATAGGCAGTTTAGCAAAACTGGTCTCGTAAACAGAAAGTAGGTCACTGTGACCTTATTCCACTACAGACTTTTTTATTTCGATAAGTCAAAAAACCAAGATCCCAGTAATGTGCCATACAAAATTTCAGCCAAATATACCAAGTAGTTCAGAAGAAAAAAAATATTTTATTTGTTTTGATATTTTTAGTAATGGCGGCCATCTTGAATTCTCGACCAGGCTGAATTTTATCATTCTGAAGCCCTGCAGTAGTATCATGCTGCATGTGAAATTTGAGAACCATGGGTGTAGTGGTTTCCGAGAATAAGCCATTTGAATTCTAGGGTGGACGGAAAATGGAACGGTCAATGTGACCTTATTCCACTACATATTTCTTTCATTTTGGTAATTCTGTAAAACAAGGTCCCAATTATGCTTGATGCAAAATTCCAGCCAAATGGTTCTGGAGATTTTTTTTTATTCTTGCTATTATTAGTAGCGGCGGCCAGCTTGAATTCCTGACCAGACTGACTTTTATCATTCTAAAGCCCTGTAGTCTGATCATGCTGCATGTAAAATTTGAGAGCCATGGGTGAAGTAGTTTCAGAGAAGTCATTTGAACGGACTTAAATGGCAGGATTAACGTTAATGTGGACGGACGAACGGATTGACAGACGGAAAACCAGACGCCTATATAGCACCTTGCTACAGCAAGTGCGACAATAATGATTGTTTTGGGTTTAACGGCCCTTGAGACAGTATTTGAGTCTATATCTGGCCGTCTCCCTGAGAGGGAAAAAGAGGAGAAATGATAGACGAGAGAAAAAATGTCCAAACAACCCCCACTCGCACCTTCTGCAAGCACAGTAGGCCCTTGCCCTACAATGTTCCAAATCAGTAGGACGCCCCGGCACTGGAAGTTACACACAGCGCCATCGCACCACCCCCGCGACAATAAGAAAACTTATCCCAAAATTATCTTCAAAATCCATCTTATCTGGAAGTCTGCATTTTGAAATATTCATTTAAAACATTCTTATTTGGAGCTCTGGTTTATTTGATAAAATAGCTATAACTTAATACGAACTTTCTACTTTGCATTGAGCTCTGCATTTGTAGATTTACCGGGATAAACCAGTGGAAGCTCCCGGTAAGAGTAGTAATAATGGGTTGTTGTTTTTTCTCCTGGAAAGCATAGGTTATGACTCCTCATGGTTCAGATGACGGGTCACAACGAAAGTTTTTCTGCAGATTCAAGAAATTTAAGAGTAATTTGTGATAGGGGAAGTTCGGGTTTAATTGTCTTAAAAATATTATATTGGGCCGTCTCCCAAATAGAGGGAGAAAGACAAGAGAAAACTTTCCGAACAACCCCCACCAGTACCTATTGCAAGCACAATCATCAAAATTAGTAGGACGCTCCGGTACCCAGCACCAACGCCCGACCCTACCACCCCACTGTGTGATGGTTGGTTGGTTGTATGTTTTGGGTTTAACGGCCTTTTGAGACAGTATTTCAGTCAATATCGGGCCGTCTCCCAAACAGAGGCAGAGAAAAATGATAGACGAGAGAAAATGTCAAAAAAAAACTCACCCGCACCTACTGCAACTTGCCCTCAGAATGACGCCCCGGCACTGAAAATTATACCCATCACCATCACACCACCCAACCATGTGATGGTAATACATATTTTTCATCAGTAAAATGGCATGACAAAGGCATTGATTAACAGGGAATAAAACAGAAGTTCGGCTACGTTATCAGAATATATTGCCATGAGCAATTGATTAATATTGAATCATGTGATATAATTTAAGTGTTAATTCATGATGTACGATGGGCATGAAAGTAATCTCCAGGACATAAAACAAGTCTGTTTGTTGACCTTCAGTTGCAGGTTATCATTTCACACATTAACTTAATTTTTCGGCGACAGAAAATCGTAATAAATTCTGAGAAGATCCTTTAGAAACCGGGAACATACGAGCCAAGGCACGACAAAACCAACAAAGTGGATTTGCGCTCAGCGAAGACTCAGGCCCAGGCTGATTAGTCTTTGCTGTGCGATTAAAGGGTCGCTAAGTTCTAAACTATCTTCATGCAGACAGCGAAGACTCAGGTGAGACTGGCTAGATGCTGAGGCTGATCTGAGTCTTCACTGGGTGCACATGCCACTTTGTTGGTTTTGTCGTGTTGTGGCTCATATAAATAAAATTCAATAAACAGCGGGTTTTTTTTGTCTCTTTTCTCTCTCATTTTCTATTGGCTGATTCCATCTTGCGACTTACATCACATAACTTCGAGAATGAACATCACTGAGGTAAGACGTATCGTCTCAAGCTCTGTGAAATTTACTCACAATTATTTAACACGATCACAGCACTGTAGATTACCGTAGTAGAATTTACTCGAGAAGAGTAGAATAAATTCCATTGCATATTTATCTATATACGAGACAGGACTAGACATGTAGTACCAAGTCTTCAGTGAATGTATGAGGGGTGATTGAAAAGTTCTGAGCCCCACCATGTTCTGAAACCTTTAGAGTAGATTTGAGTTATTGATATTAAACGGCTATGCTACGGAGCTACAATCACCAAATTTCGGAAATTTATCTTCACTATTAATGGGATGACACTTCACCTTTCACAGTTACCCCCATGAATGCACTGTATAACTATTTGACTGACCATAACTTTAGCTGAGTCAAACATTTTGCAAATGTTCTATATCATCGCTGTAAATGACGATATATGCAAAACATTGATTTATTACGTTTCAGAGCAAAAACGCAAATATTTAATTTTAGTAAGTGTCTATTTTGAGAGTATCTGCAGATAGTGCAAAATGGAAATATTCGTCCAGGTCACCTGAGCGTAGCTTCTTTATGGTCTTTGGCACACTGACTATTCCATGAAGTGCCTTTTTGATGACAAACGGAGACAGGCTCCACGTTTGTCTTTCTTCGAAACGTTTGTCTTTCTTCTTTCGACAAGATGACTAAGAAGCGCGGAGTTGTTATAGGCGTTGCGGGTTGACTTACTTCATTCTCTGTTTCACGTTGCCGTTTCAAATTATGATGAGAAGCTTTGGGGTTTGAAGTTCGGGTGTGTGCGGGGGAGGGGGGGGGGGGTGCGATGCACGAGTTGGTTGGTTGGGTTTAACGACTCCTTGAGACATAATTTTGGTATATATGAAGCTACCCCAAGCACCACCGCAATACCCGATCCCACCATCCCGCGGGGAATGAGAAGATAATGAAAATAATTCATCATCCGTGCTCTCTACCCGCCATGCAGCCTAACAAAGGAGCTCTTATATGGAGTGGATAAACTCCAAGTGCTATAGATACACTGACGATATACTCGGATAGGACAGAATGCCTACTCGATTGACCAATCAGCCGCCGCCTTCTAGAAATGTAAGAAGATGTGAAAAAGGGTTAATGGGCAGATGGTCAGTATCAGAATGAAATAAAGATAGGAAGAGAAAGTAATGGTGAGTCCCAGGGCTTGGCATGAGGAAGCCGATTGATCATATTCGGGCACCTAACTTCTAGCAGAAATCAAGGCCAAAGTGATGTTGGTTGTTTTGTGCTTAACGGCCCTTTGAGACAGTATTTCAGTCTATATCGGGCCTTCTCCCAAAAAGAGGGAGAAAGAAGAGAGAAATGATAGTCGAGAAAAAAAATGTCCAAACAACCCCACCCGCACCTACTGCACGCACGGTAGGCCCTTGCTATACAATGTTCCAAATCAACCAGTAGGACGCCCCGGCACTGTAAGCTATACACAGCACCATCGCACCATCCAACCACCCCGGCCAAAGATATGTGCTCAGACTGGCTATGTCGCAGGAAGTCTAATCAATCACCAGGATTCCTTATTCCAACGGCACGGGTCGCAGCTCACGGCAAACGAGCCGCCCCCTTTTAGGCAGCATTTACGTGACGCAGAGGGATACGTCTGGCCTATTCTTTCCCGGGACGAGCACGGGGACCTTTTTAAGAGAATAACTGCACAGATAAACATCCGTTACGATGATAAGACCATAAATGGGTCGAATGAAACATTTATTTCCGAGATCATGGCAGCATTCGAGGTATCTAGACCAAAAAAACTAAACCAATAAAACTTGGACGGAATATATACTCAGCGTCAATGAAAACGCACCAGTCTTAAAATGTAAAATTTTTGCTTAAATTCAATGATCATTATATATCAACAGGGTATAGCTATCATATCGGATCATCTTATTACGCCCATGTCATTCTGCCTGAAGGTACGCTATAAGTGTGTGACGTAACATAAGCTCTGAAATCAAGAACAAGAGCTGTCGCCTGACAGCATAGCTCGCCTGAATAGGTGCTTGCCCATCACACAGTCGCTATGGTGGTGTGGACTCTATGCATAAAACTTCAGACAAGCATGTCCATAATGACAACACATTTATAAACAAAAGCTATCTCAGAAATAAGTCTTAAAATAAAATTAAACTAAAAAAAATCCACATGAAATTTCAAAGTCCATGAGCTTATATCAAAGAACTAAGGGGGTAGGGGGGTGGGGGCTAGGATGTATCAAACCTTGAACCATTATCTAACATCAGTCCAAGTTTAAGTATCAACTGAGTCCATCGTTGCACTGTGAAATTATGTCTTCATAAATATAAAACTTTAACCAAAATTCAAAGTCAATGACCTTGACTTCAAGGTCATCCAGTAGGGTAGTGGGGTAAGTATATAGTGTTTTGTAAAAACTCAAAAAAGGTTCTTACATCTGTTCAAGTGTGAACTAATCTCGGCCAAGCATTATGAATCAGTATGCTATTAGAAAACTTTAATAAAGACCAAACTTCCTAAGTCCCTGACCTTGACATCAAGGTCACTGAGCAGAGCTGGGGTAGTACGCTGTAAAACTTTGGGCTAATATCTAACTACAGTGCAAATATAAAAAGAATTCATCTATGGGTTCAGGAGATATGTGTCTTTAAAAAACTTTAACCAAAACATCCAATCAATAAAAAGACAATTTTCTAAGTCCATGACCTTGACATCAAGGTCACTGAGAGGGAAGGGGGTAGTACTTGGAAAAACTTTGGACCAATATCTAACTACAGTGTAAGTATCAAAGGAATCCAACCATGGGTTAAGGAGATATTAGGCTTTATAAAACTTTAACCAAAACATCCAGTTCAAAAAAACTCCCAATTTTCTAAGTCCATGACCTTGACATCAAGGTCACAAACAGGGGTGGGGTGGTACCCTGTTAAACTTTGGACCAATATCTAACTACAGTGCAAGTATCAAATGGGTTAAGGAGATATTAAGCTTTATAAAACTTATACCAAAACATCCAGTTCAAAAAAAACTCCCAATTTTCTAAGTCCATGACCTTGACATCAAGGTCACAAACAGGGGTGGGGTGGTACCCTGTTAATCTTTGGACCAATATCTAACTACAGTGCAAGTATCAAATGAATCCATCCATGGGTTAAGGAGATATAGGTTATAAAAAAACTTTAACCAAAACATCCAATCCGGACGCCGACGCGGACGCGGACACCAGGGTGACAACAACAGCTCTTCCTGAACTTTCGTTCAGGCGAGCTAAAAACGGAATTCTACCATAATTCACATGGCGGCAATTCCTCAATGATGGATTTTGCTAGAGTATAGATATCCTGTCAAAACGCCATAGAAAAGAAATCCAGACCACCGAATGCAACAAAGTGATTTGGATTCGAACGTCACTTTATTGTCACGTTCATCAAACAAGGGCAGACAAAAGTAACTAAAGGTAAATTTGATACTTTTTGCAACCCAAAATGCTGAGATAATTAGTAGAAACAAAATTTCAGAAGTTCTGTGGGGCAAACGTCAACCGTTACCCAGCCAGAGCATGACGTTACATGGATAACGTCACCCTTATTCGCCGAACCACGTCATAATTCAATGGAGGAAAAGTGGATTTTATGTGCAGAGACCTTCCAATAAACGATTCATTTGCAATCAAGAGTCTGACAGAGCACGAAATAAGGATTTATTACGCTTTAAATGTGTCATTTGATATCGAGTGTTTTCAAATACGTCAGTATTGACGTCACGCTTGATAGCACCCACTGATGAACGAAATTTAATTTGCAAACATTCTTTCTCAATACAAGAAAATAAAGATTAACCAAATTGTCTATTACATAAAACCAAACATTAAACGAACATAATGTGCCATAAGTTCCAAACTGGTGCGTTTTCATTGACGCTGAGTATATTACTAAGACATGGTAAAACTTAATACTTTTAATGTTTGCCGGAATTTAAAACTATGTACATATTTACATTAAATAAATAAATTTAAAGTTATTTTCTTTTCCTATTTTTCACCTTAAAAATAAAGATACAATATTCTCACACGAGAAAACCGGCGAAACCGAAGGTCCGCCAAGGGAAACCGAGATAGGGGATGAAATTGAGAATTCGGGACCAGTCTGTTCAGTCAATGCTAAGTAAATATGAATAATTGTTATTGTAACAAAGACAGAAAAGAAACAGGACGGCAAGTACTTGTTCTTTTCAAACTTTGGCGATAAGTCACATTTGCCGCAGCCGTTGCCTTGTGAAACACATCGTAATAACGAAATTCAACCGGTTTACTTTGCATATCATTTTGAATTAAGAAAACTTACTTCTGACAATGAAGAAATTTAAGTTTACTTCTCGATATAAGAAACAATAATTCTTGTCGATTTGACTGACAATAGAACATTATTACGCTGGGTGAAGCATGGACAACCAATCACAGAGGTGCGGCTTCACCGCGCAATAATTTTGACCAATGAAAATTTGTATTACAGAATGCAACGTCATACGGTGCTGAGGTAATCGCACATACCGAGCTTGAACAAAAATATACGGAATCTAAATACAAATAACTTGGTCGACTGGCCCCGCTGTTTAATTAATACTTACGGAACATAAGTACGCAATTAAACTAGGACGGAATATAGTACTAAGACATGGTAAAACTTAATACTTTAATGTTTGCCGGAATTTAATACTATGTACATATTTACATTAAATAAACAAATTTAAAGTTATTTTCATTTCCCATTTTTCACCTTAAAAATACAGATACAATATTCTCATACGAGAAAACCGGCGAAACCGAAGGTCCGCCAAGCAAAGCCGAGATAGGGGATGCAATTGAGATTTCGGGACCAGTCTGTTCAGTCAATGCTAAGTAAATATGAATAATTGTTATTGTAAGAAAGACAGAAAAGAAACAGGACAGCAAGTACTTGTTCTTTTCAAACTTTGGCGATAAGTCACATTTGCCGCAGCCTTGTAAAACACATCGTAACAACGAAATTCAACCGGTTTACTTTGCATATCATTTTGAATTAAGAAAACTTACTTCTGACAATGAAGAAATTTAAGTTTACTTCTCGATATAAGGAAACAATAATTCGACTAATGTTGTCGATATGACTTACAATAGGACATTATTACGCTGGGTGAAGCATGAACAACCAATCACAGAGGTGCGGCTTCATCGCGCAATAATTTTGACCAATGAAAATTTGTATTACAGAATGCTACGTCATACGGCGCTGAGGTAATCGCACATAAAGAACTTGAACTAATAAATATACGGAATCTAAATACAAATAACTTGGTTGACTGGTCCCGCTGTTTAATTAATACTTGTGGAACATAAGTACGCCTTTAACACACCTAAGAAGGTCCTGCCGTAGCAGGATGGAACTGGCAAAGGGTCAATAATTTGGTTGGTTGGTTGTTTTTGGTTTAGACGGCCATTTGAGACAGTATTTCAGTCTATATCGGGCAGTCTCCAAAAGAGAGGGAGAATGAAGAGAGAAATGAAAGAAGAGAAAACCAGAGGACCATTGGTCCTTTAGCTCACCATTCATCCGCAGCACTCATCGGTAAGTAGCTCTAAGGCAAATTGTACAATATGACAGAATTTTGAAGTCTATTTTCAAAATATCTACTGTAACACAGAAATAAATGCTAATTTACATTTTTCCCATTATAAGTCTATGGAAACTTTAAGTTGCCTTGTTAACAAAACCACATGGGCAACAATAATAAACAAGAAAATCGGTGGAACCGATGGATGCTCCCCGAAGGCTTGGAATAGGAAAATGGGTATCCTGGTGAAGGAGTGATTTTCTGTGTCAATTAAATGCAATTTAAAATGGAAAAAATAATTCTCTTCAATACTTTTAGAGCAATGCTCTGGCCATGCATACAACTGAGAAAAAATGAGAAGGGAAGTAACCCGAAAATAACTTGGGATACAGTTATGGTTCTTCTGCTCTGCACTTCTTGTCAATACCCTCTACTATCAATATGTGAAGTTTCATTCGTGTTCTCTTAAATATCTACAGAGCTATACTCCGGAAAAGCTAAATATATGAAAAAAATTAGGAAGGGAGCTAACTCTGTAATTACTAAAGGTAGGGTTATAGTTCTTAAACAGTGCACTTTCTTTTATTACCCTCTATCATTGTGTGAAGTTTCAATTAGGTTCCTTCAATACTTCCTAAGATATGCTCCATACAAGCAAACTTTAGCAAAAATTAAGAATGGAACTAACTCTGTAATCACTTTTGACAGGGTTATAGTTCCTGTGTTCTGCACTTTCACTCATTACCCTCTATCAGTGTGTTAAGTTTCATTACGTTCCCTTTTATACTTTCAGAGATATGCTCCTGACATGCAAAATACTGAAAAAAGGAAGGGAGCTAACTTTGTAAATACTAAACACAGGGCTATGGTTATTGTGCTCCTACTCTTTCTTAATGTCCTCTTTCAATGTATGATGTTTCATTAAGTTCCACTTAATACTTTTGGAGATATGCACCGCGCAAGCTTAATATTGAAACAAGAATTCCGCGGAATGCTATGTCGCACCTGCTGTGTGCCGTCACATGAAGAACTCAATGAATATACCAAGTGGTTCTGGAGAAAAAGGTTGATTTTATTGGTTTTGCTATTTTTAGTAACGGTGACCATCTTGGATTTACGACCCGCCCGAATTTTATCATTCTGAGACCCTGCAGTCTGATCATGCTGCGTGTGAAATTTGAGCTACATCATCACACACATCCAGTCCAGGTGTGACCAGCGAAGAGGTAAGACGTGTTTCTTCCACTGTCCGAGAGTCTCTCAAGCGTAAAATTTAATTGTCTATCAATTTTCGCACCTCAGTGTCTTCGAAGTTGATAACAATTAACCGCAGTTTTTAGCTTGGAAAGGTGTGAAAATATCAGTATTCTACACAGAAAACTGAATTTACACACCTCGATAGCAAGTTTTGTAGGCATTTTATAGGTATTTTGTAGTTTTGTGTAGTAAACCAGTGATCCTGTGTTCAGCGTTGTTTGCTGACTTCGCCCACACATTATCCGTTTTGTAGTGCTTTGTTTATATTATATTCTGTATTGTTCTGTATCTTGTATTTTGAAATCTGTTTGCCACCTGTTTGCGTTACAATGGCGCACAGACATGAGAAATCAGCTGGGCCATCCCAGCCAGCAGAAAATGTACCCGGGAGGGAGACGGGACTTAGCCCGCCCACCGCAGGGCAAGGAAACCAGGGGGGAGGGCCCCATAAGGAGGGCGGGGAGGATGACCGCAGAGGTCATAACTCACTGGACAGTATCCCTGACATTGGGGGACTATTCAAAACCCCAGGGGACCCACAGGGGGAACAGTCCGGGGACGGGGAAAGCTTCATGGCCACCCAAGATATAGGGAAACTATCCAAGACGCAGGAGACACCACTGCCGGATGTCTCCTCAAAGACCCTTAACACTGGCACCTCAAGCAGCCAGACCCAGGGGACAAGGTTTACCTCAACACCCTCACGCCCCCTCGTCCAATGGGTAGAACCGCAGAGTCCTACCGACTCACCGACTCACCAATCCCCAACCCCCTCATGGAAAGAAAACCATGCAGGGGGAAACACAACCTGTCCTCCGATTCAGAGGGGGACTCAATGGAAGAGAAAAGACCCAGGGACACGGGGGGCACCCCCTCCCCAGCCTCTACCTCTGGTATGGAAACAGAGGTGGAGACGGGACTTAGCCCGCCCACCGCAGGGCAAGGAAACCAGGGGGGAGGGCCCCATAAGGAGGGCGGGGAGGATGACCGCAGAGGTCATAACTCACTGGACAGTATCCCTGACATTGGGGGACTATGCAGAACCCCAGGGGACCCACAGGGGGAACAGTCCGGGGACGGGGAAAGCTTCATGGCCACCCAAGATATAGGGAAACTATCCAAGACGCAGGAGACGCCACTGCCGGATGTCTCATCAAAGACCCTTAACACTGGCACCTCAAGCAGCCTTTCCTCAACACCCTCACGCCCCCTCGTCCAATGGGTAGAATCGCAGAGTCCTACCGACTCACCAATCCCCAACCCCCTCATGGAAAGAAAACCATGCAGGGGGAAACACAACCTGTCCTCCGATTCAGAGGGGGACTCAATGGAAGAGATAAGACCCAGGGACACGGGGGACACCCCCTCCCCAGCCTCTACCTCTGGTATGGAAACAGAGGTGGAGACGGGACTTAGCCCGCCCACCGCAGGGCAAGGAAACCAGGGGGGAGGGCCCCATAAGGAGGGCGGGGAGGATGACCGCAGAGGTCATAACTCACTGGACAGTATCCCTGACATTGGGGGACTATTCAGAACCCCAGGGGACCCACAGGGGGAACAGTCCGGGGACGGGGAAAGCTTCATGGCCACCCCAGATATAGGGAAACTATCCAAGACGCAGGAGACACCACTGCCGGATGTCTCCTCAAAGACCCTTAACACTGCAGCCAGACCCAGGGGGCAAGGTTTACCTCAACACCCTCACGCCCCCTCGTCCAATGGGTAGAATCGCAGAGTCCTACCGACTCACCAATCCCCAACCCCCTCATGGAAAGAAAACCATGCAGGGGGAAACACAACCTGTCCTCCGATTCAGAGGGGGACTCAATGGAAGAGATAAGACCCAGGGACACGGGGGACACCCCCTCCCCAGCCTCTACCTCTGGTATGGAAACAGAGGTGGAGACGGGACTTAGCCCGCCCACCGCAGGGCAAGGAAACCAGGGGGGAGGGCCCCATAAGGAGGGCGGGGAGGATGACCGCAGAGGTCATAACTCACTGGACAGTATCCCTGACATTGGGGGACTATTCAGAACCCCAGGGGACCCACAGGGGGAACAGTCCGGGGACGGGGAAAGCTTCATGGCCACCCCAGATATAGGGAAACTATCCAAGACGCAGGAGACACCACTGCCGGATGTCTCCTCAAAGACCCTTAACACTGCAGCCAGACCCAGGGGGCAAGGTTTACCTCAACACCCTCACGCCCCCTCGTCCAATGGGTAGAATCGCAGAGTCCTACCGACTCACCCATCCCCAACCCCCTCATGGAAAGAAAACCATGCAGGGGCAAACACAACCTGTCCTCCGATTCAGAGGGGGACTCAATGGAAGAGAAAAGACACAGGGACACGGGGGACACCCCCTCCCCAGTCTCTACCTCTGGTATGGAAACAGAGGTGGAAAACCCACCATCTTACGCGGGGGTGGTGAAAGGCGATAAGGTCCCCACCCCGGGGGCGCACCCACACACCCCCCGCGACCCACCCCCAGGGGGAGGACACAAGGAAGAACCCCGACCCTCAGGGGTCAAATAACCAGGGATCGAGGCCCCAGCCCACCCACAGAACATGATGTTTATATACATCATGTTCACCTTCGCAGGGGGGGGGGGGGGTATCACTACCAAAACTAGAGGCATTTGCCTCTAAGTTCAGAACTTTCATAGGGGATGTATTAGATATACATGCCCCTACTAAGGGAAAGGGAAGTGGGGAGAGCCAGGGCATTTACCTTCCCGGGGCTTGATATAAT
Organism: Ctena decussata; assembly: GCA_963989385.1. Classification (NCBI taxonomy): domain Eukaryota; kingdom Metazoa; phylum Mollusca; class Bivalvia; order Lucinida; family Lucinidae; genus Ctena; species Ctena decussata. Next base: position 54,679,530 of record OZ022511.1, on the reverse strand, counting down.
AAAGACAGAAACAGGCTATAAACTTACTGATTTTGACAATAGGAAACAGAAAAAAACCGCCAAAAAAACCGAGAGGAGCTACGCGATGCTGGATATCTGCCCCTCAGTACGGGTAGGAAAACTGAGGGAAATGTTTAACTTTGAGCGCTATCAGATTTGCGATGCAAAGAGGATAGCGATCAAAGGGAAAGAGACCAGCATCGTGAAGCTAGTCTTCGACACGGAACTTCCGCCGCTCCAGCTCGCTTGCTGAAACAAATTTACTTACCCTCTCCAGCCCTGTCTACTGCAGTACTTGGGGCTCATGCAGAGAAAAACTGCAAGTCCAAAAATGTTGTCTGCCCACATTGCGCGGGCAACCACACCCATGCAGACTGCAGGAGCAAACACAACAAAAACTGTGCGAACTGCGGCCTCACAAGCCAATAGGGAACTTAATGCTTCAATATGGCGGAAACTACCGATAGCGACTTACGGGTTTATCCGAGAGCTTACCTGTTCAAATGATGTCGAGTGTTATATGCAATTACATAGAAATATAATATAAAATGTGAAATTAAATACATATATGATACTACGACAATTTTTTATAAGTTATGATCATAAACTTCAGTCTTTGTCCGTTAATATGGTATAAAAATATACAAATTAACTTCATGTTTTGATACTTCCATCGGCTTTTGGAGTTTGAAGCTTCAGTCACATGAAATTATATAAGAATAATGTCGAAAATGCCTAAGAAGCTATGTTCAGCCTAAAATTTGAAAATGATCGGATTTTCTATAAAACTTTTATAAGTTATCACCACTGAGAGATTTTTATAAGGTTTACATTGATGTAATTCATTATAAAATAAGTATACTATAAGTTTCTTCCATCGATCTCTAAACATACAGAAAATCGCGTTTCGAAACAACCTCGCTCATAATAGTTTCAAATAGTTTAAGTCCAAATCCGCCTATATTGCTCAAAGGCTTAACACTTCATTTCTTGGTATTCGTGTTTTGTATATGTATTTATATATGTGCTTTGATGATCTAACTAAGAAAGGAAGAATATTCATATTGTCTTATTAAGAAAGAAAGAAGGAAAGAAAGAATAAACGAATGAACACAAGAAAGGAAAAAGAGAACGAAGCCACGTAACTTCTACACGTGACCATCAAAAATGAACAGACAGTTAAACGACTACTTGTAGTTTTAAAAATCCCTTTATAAGCTAAAAAAAATTTTGCTAACCAATTACACATTTTTTGGTAATGTTCGATCAGTCTATTAATTATTATCATAATTGCTAATGTTTGTTCTAACATTTTTGATTGAAATTTATTTGAGTGTGGTGGGGCGTTTTTATCAAAGAAACCGAAATATGTTTTGTGTATCCCAGGGAAGAATCTTAGAATCCATAGAATTATATTTTTGACTGGCAGATTTGCTCATTCATAATCAGGAGACACGAAGATACATACACTGTATTGCTGTCTTAAGATATTACTGTCGAAAAAAAATAATGTAAGAAACTAAATCATGGTGAAGATTTTCGCATAACCGTGGTAGTGTAAGGATTAATCGCTATGGGGAAAAATTGCTATGAAACATTTTTCTTGCAAGGCTATACAGTAACTTTATTAGTAATATTTCTGTTCATAATGCAAGTTTGTCACTTTAATTTTAAGACTGTTTCAGTGAGGCTAGCAAGGAATATTGAAAGACATTTTTGTGATTTTTTTTGTATTTTTGCTATAATATGGGTACTTACGATAATAAACCTGTGCACCTGTGGACACTTATCAGCCTCTGATATGTGCAAACTGATAAGACTGAACAATGTCTGATCAGTTTGCGCAAGCTGATCGGAATTTGTTGACAATATACAGTACAATTAACATACTTATAATTACACGAGGATTAATCGATTATCGATCATAAAATCCGATATTACCTCTAAACTGTTTTCGTAATTGTCAAACCGTTAAAGTTTGTTAAAGTCATCATGGCTTGAACAAAAATAAATGCAAAAAATATATAGCTGCAATAGTCAATTTATGGAATTAATTATGTATGCAAACTGACTCAGACCAACTTATGCACTTGCAAAACACTGGTCTGAGTTTATGATCAGTTAATAATTTGTCAATATTAGTTGAATATGAGTTTGTACATAACCTTACCCGTGTTTCTGCACAAACCAAACTGATCCGAATTTCTGTTCAAAATATTTTAAACATTTGTTATCAAATCAGGCTGTGACTGTGCGAAAACCATCTAAAATTATCATGTGGAAATTAAATTGAGATAGAATTAAATGCACTAAGAAATACGGAAAGAACAGCTGAAAGCTGCAAGGCACTGGTCAGCGTTCCGCCCATGGACAGGTCACTTTCTTTTCTGCTCAATGTTGAAAAGTTTCCTCATATGAGCCGCGATACGATAAGACGAACAAATTGGAATGTGCGCCCAGCGAAGACGCAGATGAGCCTGGACAGCCACCCGGTCTGAGCAGAGTCTGAACTTGCGTTTAAAGGGTAGCTAAGACTCTAAGCTACCTCCATGCCGATAGCGAAGCCTGTGATCGGATCAGGCGGATGCCCAGGCTGATCTAAGACTTCGCTGGGCGTACGTGCACCTTTGTCGCGGCTCATTTAATTGTTTGCTAAAGACATCAACTGAGTAGTCGCTGTCGGTCGGAAGGTGTGAAAATACAGCTGGTCACACGTCTTGTCAAAACAATGCAATTTCAAAATTAACACCTGCTAACGGAAATGAAGGTCAGAAATGGATACTTAATCCGAACGTCATTCTTGTGATTATTTTTGTATGAAACAGTAATTTCAGTCGCGTCGCAACAAAATCAACGCAGTGCCATAGCGCCCTGCCAAGACTCAGATCAGCCTTGGCAGCCGCCCAGACTAATCAGAATCTTCGCTGTGCGCTTACAGGACAGGCAATGGTCTAAGCTACCTCTATGCGGACAGCGAAAGCCCAGATCAGATGGGCGAACGCACACGCTATTCTGAGTGTTCGCAGGGCGCACATGCCAATTTGTTTTTGTCGTGCTATGGCTCATTAGTTTATTTACTTTTGTTCGCAGAAAAACAGAGAAGGTCAGACTAATCTTAAATTTCTATCTTATTGTTTTGAATAGCGCAGCTTAGTTACATGCCGAAAGACACAGTTTACATAAAACTTTTAAACAGTTTTGTCAAAACAGAAAATCAGGAGAAAACGTTATCGTTCCTGTTATGCCGGGCCGGGTAGCGCAATCGGTAGGGCACCTGACTCGTAAGTCAGAGGTCCTGGGTTCGAATCCCGGTCTGGCCACATACTTTCGTTTCTCCTTCCGCTGATTCAAGAAGGGCAGTTGTCAGTTACTGGCGAAAGTATGTGCACTTAGTACTGGTTAACCGCTTAGGAGGTCTAAGCCTGCCCAGGAATAGTGTGGTTAGGTTAACTGGCCGTCCCGACATGACCTTAGTTGTTTACCGTGGACGTTAAGCATCAAATCAATCAAAAAATCGTTCCTGTTGAGTAGTGTTTTAACGTCCCAGTAAAAACATTTAGTCGTCGAGATGTTGCCTCTGAATTTGTGGGACTGCAAGTATTGCTCGGCCTGCGATAAATGACACCCAGGACTAGCAGCTCTGTCGCAGAAGCACCAGGCAGCCAGTCTATTTCGCGAGCCCCGATGGGCGGGGTAAAAGGAACAAAAAAAAAGAAATGAGAAAAACTATGTGGGTGGATGGGTATTTGTATCAGGTTTAATCTTTCCATAAAGATGAGACCGTAAAAGGGATAGAAATATCATAATTTCATTATTATAAGTAATTTAATTTTTTTGTTGTCAGAAACTAAAACAAACCGCTGTCAAAAACTGACCAATAATCAGATTTATTTTCTCGCCAATTCTTACGAAATTTGACCTAAATATCAGAGAGAGGGGAAAAACGAGACTTATTAAAACGAGAAGGAGCAACTGAAAAAGTAAATTGATTTGATCTGAGAAAAAAAATGAAAATCCACATTGTTAAAAATTAAAGATGTTTCCATCCAGCGCATTCGTATTTTTAACACAGTGATGACAAAACCGGCTTCAGAGAAGTTCAACACCTGTCCTGGGATATGGACATCGATATGACATTTCAAATATCGATTAATGCCTATCGCTCCCCTGGTCTAAGGGAAATAACTGCATTCACATTAATACTCTCTCCAGGTAACAGGTAACCGATTACACTTCTCAGCCCGAATTGAAGACATAAGCTCCAGTTGGCTGCATTCCACGGGTGCAGCGTCTTCCGTTCATACAAACAGGAAGTTGACCCAAAAAACAAAATAATCCTTAACAGGTGGGAACAAAGAAAAGAGTCCGTGGCAGCCCCACCTAACACAAACACTACCCCGGCGCCGGCACCAACACCGGCACCAGTGCCAGCACCGGCACCCCGGCGCAGACTGTTACCGCCATAACAACAAATAAGACACAAAAGACCTTCTCTGAGGAGGAGGTCAAACTAATGATTAAATTGGCTATTAAAGAATCAACTTCTGTTCTGTTACAAGAACTCAACAAACAGAAGTTATTAAGCACAAAGACCTCTGATGAGGTCATAGCCCAAATAGTGGACGCCACAGTGGCCACTAAAACAGAAAAAAAGCCAACAAAACAACCCGCACCCGAAACGCCTGGAAAAAGCACGCCAGCGGACCCTATCACGTAGAAAGCTGTTAGGACACCGCACAGGACCAGGAAACAGGCAACGCCGCAACAAAGCAGCCAAACCCTGAAAAATGGGAAAAAAGGCGGGCACCCCATACCCATCAAACAGCACCAAAAATATACAGCATGCGAACTATATTCGCAAAACAACAGCAAACCGCAACACAAGCGGTTGCAACTAAACAAAAAATAATAATTTAAAACTTAAATATGGGTCCCACACAACACAACAAACTAAGAGTGCTGCAGTGGAACGCCCGTAGCCTGTGTGGCATTTACAATGGGAACAAAATTGGGGAACTTTACAATTTTATTAAGAACATGGACTCCGCACCGGAGATAATAGCAATTCAAGAAACATGGAATCATAAAGGTCAAAAGTTAATAACTCTGCCAGGGTACAAGTCTCCGGTGTTATTTAGAAGGGAAAAGGGCCAAAATGGGGGGTGGGGTAGCCACCTTTGTAAAAGTAGGATTAGACACAGAGGAAATAAAATTTATACACTGAAAAGAAAACATAGAGGTGGCAATCGTCAGACTTTTTGGAACAAAAGAAAACAGAGACATAAATTTTTACGCCCCTCCTGACGTCAACGTCACGTCTGACGATTACATGGAAATTTTCAAAAACGTAGGAGAAAAATCAATCTTTTTGGGGGACTTTAATGCCAAACACGAGCTATGGGACGAAACATACCGTGGGCGAGACGCCAGCGGGCTGGCGCTGGTGGAGTTCATTAACTCCACAGACTACGTCATCCTAAACACGGGCTGCGGCACGCGCACCAACGTTGAAAAAGGTACAGAAAGTGCGATAGACCTGACGATGGTCAGCGCCTCATTATGTACAGACGTGGACTGGACGGTGGGTGACGTCGCGATGGGAAGTGATCACTACCCGATCGTGACGTCACTTGGCGTCGGTCACCACCACGTCACCCAAGAGCCTGCTCAACGCTGGAAACTCACTAAAGCTAACTGGGACCTATTTATGCAAAAAACAAAAAATATGAACATAGACCTTAACGGCAGCACCATAAATGAAACTAATTCACTATTTATTTCGGAAATAATGGCGGCCTGCGAGAAAGCAATTCCAAAAACTGTTCCAAACAAGAGGGCCATGATGGCCCTGGATCGCTCACCTGAATATCCTGTGAACTTAACCTCAGAGACAGCCATATGACTGACAGAGTTTCACAAAGATTAAATGGAAAATGAACCCTTTATTGTGTACCTAAGGTTTTTATAAGATTTAACCTAATGACCTAGATTTTGACCCTACATGACCCAGTTCCAAACCTGGTCTAGATTTCTTGGATATGAACATTCTGGTAAAGTTATCAAAACTGTGCCTTCTAGAGTGTACACAATGTTTTTCTAAGGTTTAACCTAGTGACCTACTTTTTGACCCAACATGACCAAGTTGCACCCTTGGTCCAGATTCGTTGGAGACAAACATTCTGGCAAAGTCTCAAGAAGATTAGAACAAAACTGTGTCCTCAAAAGCGTTCACACTGTTTTTCTAAGAACTGACCTAGTGACCTAGTTTTTGACCTGACATGGCCCAGTTTCAAATCTGGTATAAATTTCATGAAAGTAAACATTCTGACAATGTTTCACGTAGATAGGATCATAACTGTGCCCTCTAGAGTGTACATGAGGTTTTTCTAATATTTGACCTAGTGACCCAGTTTTTGACCCCACAAGACTCAGATTCAAATTTGGCCTAGATTTTATATAAATAAACATTCTGACAAAGTTTCATGAAGATTGGATCATAACTGTGCCCTCTAGAGTGTGCACAAGGTTTTTCTAAGATTTGACCCAGTGACCTAGTTTTTGACCCCACATGACCCAGTTTCGAAGATGGTCTAGATTTCATTAAGATAAACATTCTGACAAAGTTTCATGATGATTGGATCATAACTGTGCCATTCTAAGATTTATTTCTATTTTTAGCTCTGGCGGCCATTTTGTTCAGGGGAGCGGAGCCGTCTGAGCAATTTTTGGTCAGAGCCATGAGTAAAACATTTCTGTGAATTTTTTTTGAAATCGAGCCATTGGCTTTAGAAACGATGATGTTTAAAGCTTTTTTCTATTTTTAGCTCTGGTGGCCATATTGTTCAGCGGGGCAGAACCGTTTGAGCAATTTTGGTAGAGGGTCTCCAAAGGAACATTTCTGTGAAATTATTTCAAAATAGGCCCAGCAGTTTTGGAGGAGAAGTCGTTTAAAGGTTTTTCTATTTTTAGCTCTGGCGGCCATATTGTTCAGCGGAGCAGAACCGTTTGAGCAATTTTGGTAGAGGGTGTCTCAAAGAACATTTCTGTGAAATTATTTTAAAATCGGCCCAGCAGTTTTGGAGGAGAAGTCGTTTAAAGGTTTTTCTATTTTTAGCTCTGGCGGCCATATTGTTCAGCGGAGCGGAACCGTTTGAGCAATTTTGGTAGAGGGTCTCCTAAGGAACATTTCTCTGAAATTATTTCAAAATCTGCCCAGCAGTTTTGGAGGAGAAGTTGTTTAAAGGTTTTTCTATTTTTAGCTCTGGCGGCCATATTGTTCAGCGGAGCAGAACCGTTTGAGCAATTTTAGTAGAGGGTCTCCTAAGGAACATTTCTGTGAAATTATTTCAAAATCGGCCCAGCAGTTTTGGAGGAGAAGTCGTTTAAAGGTTTTTCTATTTTTAGCTCTGGCGGCCATATTGTTCAGCGGAGCGGAACCATTTGAGCAATTTTGGTAGAGAGTCCCCTAAGGAACATTTCTGTGAAATTATTTTGAAATCCGGCTAGCAGTTTTGGAGAAGTTGTTTAAAGCAAAAGTTGACGCCGGACGCACGACCGGACGACGGACGACGGACAAAGACCGATCACAATACCTCACCTTGAGCACTTCGTGCTCAGGTGAGCTAAAAAACAAACAGTAAAAAATCATTTCCATGGTGGAATGAAACTTGTACAGAATCAGTTAAAAAGAAAAATAAAGCAAATTACAAATACAAAAAATTCAAAACGCCGCACTTTTTAGAACTATTTAGACGGGCTAGGGAAGAATCAAAATTCATATTAAATAGTATCAGGCAAAAAGCATGGGAAACTTTCGTCTCAAAAACTCAACTACAAATATAAGGAAATTTAATGGGAAGCCGTTCAGGCCTGTAGAGGTGCTAAAAAATGACAACCTAAGATTTCATGAAAACAAAGATAAGGCAGAAATTTTGGCACAGCACTACTCAAAAATCAGCAGCAACCAAAATTTAGATCCAAAATTTAGGGAGCACAAAGAAATACAGGACCCGCGCATTGAGCAGGTGGTAAGGGAAAAGTCGGGCGCTGGCCTCGGTCTGGCCTACAACACTGATTTCTCAATCCTGGAAAGGGAGGACCCCAGAAAGCAGGCGGTCCAGACAGGGGAAGTCCAGGGTAAAAACCCGATCCCGAGGACTGGACAGGCAGATCCTAAGGGGAGTAGAGCAATTATTAAGGAAAGGGAGGGGATTATTACACAGGACCTAAGCAGTAGGTCCGTAGCTAGAAAACTGGACACACCCACAAAAATGATTCAGATCCTGCATCAAACATACACATACTTCAGATGAGGAGGAAGTAATGGACTTCCACCAGGCTACTAATAAACGCCGCCTGTCTGACGTATCGTCAGACGATAGAGAGGGTTCCCTCGTTACTAAACGTAGGAACAATAATACAGTATTGTCAGTCTCCTCGTCGGACAGGGAGGCCCAGGACACGCATTGCAGCAGCGGGTCCAAGGGACCTTCCACCACAACTGAAACTGTATTTACACTGTTTCAATTCATTGGAACAGTAAACCATGGTAGACTAAGTGGCTTTGCAAAAGGGTTTGGGACCTACATAGGGGTGTATCTCGAGCGAACTTTTCCCAAGGGGAGTATGCTTCAAAATCCGGAGCGATCAACTCCGGAAGGCCCAAGGGTATATGCCAAGGGGTATTGACATAAGACCCCCAACCACCTCAAAGACCCCCAATTAAACCCGAAGAACCAAAGACGGACCCACAGACGGAATAAACAGACAGCTAAAACAAAATCATTTGCATTTATCAATCTTTGTGTTTCACTGACAGTAGATGTTCGACTTAAGAAGATACGGACTGACGCAAATTACAAGAATTACGGACAAACAACGCAAAGACACTACGAAGGTCAAGTTGACATTCAAAACACCCCACCAACCCATGACAATGACGACAAACGGTAATGACGGACTGATAGCAACATACGACCTAGAGCCTTGCTTCATGCAATATAGTGTCAGCGGTTCGGTCACCTTAAAAAACTCTAGTAAGTCACCCACATGCCCCCACTGTACGGGGAAACACACTCACGCCGATTGTAAAAATCGTAAAAACAAAACAAAATGTCCAACTGTGGTCTGGTTACGAGCCGTGTGGCGTACCAGGGTTGCAGTCCATTTACCCAATACAAACAAAATATAGATGGAATAAACACTAAGATACAGAAAGCGTGGGACCAAGGTATGGCTGAGACCACGACCGACACACAGAACCACAAGGTGACCACGCAACAGTTGAGCACTCTCACAACATATACACCATAACAACCACCAAAGCTATATACATTGCACGACATGAATGCAGCCATAGCAAAGGCCAAGCGAGAAGCTCAGAGAGAAACCCTGAGCAACATGGCAGAGCTACTTGGCTCATCAGGACTGCTGACTGGAAACGGTCACACACTAACGCAGAAAGACATTCAGTCACGTGTCGACAGTATGTTGACACAACGTGACAGCATTCAGCCAGAGATCCCGGGGACCGAACAGGAAACCGAGGACTCTAGGCCTGAAATATACACGCAAGTAATACCTGACAGACAGCAGTCAAACGTGCAGCATAACCAAGCTACACCTTCAATTCCAACTAAACAGAGGACGACTCACAATGCAAAGGTCAGAATGTCGTCAAGCCACAGCCAGGGTGCCCGGGTAAGGAGCCAGATGGCCCAGTTAAAGCAGCAAAACTACTTACGGCAGCTGCTACATAATAATACCAGCACACCGATCCTTACAGGGGGATCGGTCAACTAAGCACTAAATAGTCCATCAATATGGAAGTTCATCAGAACGAGACCATCACCATTGTGCAGCGGAATGCCCGCAGCTTAGTGGGTATGACTCAAAATACCCCAACTGCTAAATTACCTGGAAACTTTCACATCTACCCCCGAGGTTCTGTTTTTTCAAGAGACATGGAATCACGAGGGGCAAAAAATTACAACATATCCCGGGGTATAAGACACCGGTGAGCTTTAGGCGGGGTAGGGGCCAACGGGGGGGGGGGGGGAGGAGGAGTGGCTATATACGCAAAGATTGGCATAGACACCAAAGAAATACAATATAAATCCAAAAAGGCAGGTGCAGAAGTAACTATAGTGAGAATTTTCGGTTAAACATAGCAAACTTTTACACTCCTGGCGGTATACCTATCCCGGCAGAAACATATAAAAATAAGTGAAAAGATGGGGAAGCATGCACTTCTAATAGGTGACTTTAACGCTAAGAACCAATGATGGGATTCCACTTTCAATAGCACTGACCGCAATGGTGAAATTGTCGAATTTATAAATGCAACGGACTATGTGGTCCTTAACTCGGGTTGCGGCACTCTACTCAATACAGAGACGAGACACATGACAGCAATAGACCTGACGCTCGCCACTGCCAGTATAGCTCATAAGTGTGAATGGCGCGTGGACGATGACGCACTGGGAAGTGGTGACATCGGTAAGCGTTAGTCACAAGCACGTCCTCCACGATGGAAACTCGACAAAGCTGATTGGGACCTATTTAAACAAGGTCCATAAATAGATACACCATGGCAGAATAAGGAGAGAGGAAAAGAGAGGCACATTCCTTAGCCATGCGTATACAGTAACTACCCTTTAAATTGCCACAGTAATGCTAAGCAAACAGTGGATAACCAGAATGATGGACTGTGCTACTGCCCCACTCACCGTGAAAGTCTAAGAATTGGGACAGGTAGGCCTGAGCCAACAATGCAGACCCACATCAGACTGTTCCCAAAGGAGACTTCGGATCAGAGTCTACTCTGTTTGACATTCCATCTGGATCTTTAAGATGCTAGGTATGCTGTGCCATATAGTCAAACTTCGGGGAAAATGTGAATGTCTAACATCTTAGAACATTGATCATAGTTAAATGCCATGTGGTTGATGAGCCGCTAAGTAAAGCTTTTGATTACCTCTTTTTATAGTTGTACAAGCCATGACGATTACAGTCAACTGATAAGCTGAAAATTGTTAAAAAAGAGCGAACAGTTGAATCTGCATAAGCCGCTTTATCTGGATCTACGCTGCTCACCCGAGATATGGTATAGCTTGAAGCAAACATTTTTAGAAATTTTGAAGACTGGAATTCTTTTGTTTGCTTTTTGGGACTTTAACGGTTAATTTTTCAAAACTTAGGCTAATTACTATAAGATACCTTTACAAGTTAAAAGTAACCTTCACCCAGTGAGTAACCTTTACCTTAGGTTTTTCATTCCCAAGTAAGCATTGTGGGTACCCAATATGGCCACCGCCATACCCATCGTTTTTGTATACTAGTCGTGAATTATTCACACTTTGAGGCTCCAGGGAAAGATGACTTACTTTAATGCACCTTTTCGTGTGGTGGCAATGCGAAACGTGTGTGTCTCTTGGCAACGGCATCATTGTGTGCAGATAGAAGGCAAGCCGGAAACCTTCAATTTCAACCGTCTGCCTCTGTGTGACACCTTATACATGCCATACCCGAGTTTGTTAACTGGACCAGTCCAGATAATACAGTCATTCTGACTTACATAGTTTTCTGATAGCATCTGCTTTAACAGAAAAATTCTCCCGTATTGCTGCCCAATCTGCCTTCTGTTTTGTATCACCCGTATTGCTGCCCAATCTGCCTTCTGTTTTGTTTCGTATTGAGTTTTCTGATAGCATTTGCTTTAACAGAAAAATTCTATTCCATGGCAACCCTCTGGCGGTTTGGTCACCCGTATTGCTGCCCAATCTGCCTTCTGTTTTGTTTTGCATTGTAACTAAAATAAAAAAAAAATAAGAAAAATACATGTTGATGCGGTTATTGGGGTAGCTAAATGACCATCTGTTTGGGAAAGAGCTGCTCATTCGGTTTACTGTGCGTGTCTTTCGTAAACTTGTGTCACTTTCTGTGTGTATGTGCATCTTTCCCCTATTGGTTTTGAGAGCGGAATGTGTGATGTGATTGTATTAATTCCTAATCATTGCCCATCTTTTAATTGGCATGTGCATTGGTTTTGAGAATAGCTCGCTTGGGATTGTTTATAGGCGAATTTCGATGTCTTCTGACAGAATTATTGCCCTTGTCAATGTCTAAAACGTGGATTATGGCCTGTAATTCCTTTACACTTTCAAATTTCACAGATATGACTGAAGTAATTTAATATATCCTACTTTTACAAGCAAAAGTTGTCTTCCAGGGTTATGTGTACCTGCCTCGGAGAAATATACATGTAAAAACTTATGAAAATACTCTATACTGTCACGGCTAGATAACTACTCGAGGAAACATTTTGATCCTAAAAGGAGGCTCATAATACTTTGATGATTTTCTGCAAGGTTAAGGAAAATCTTTAATGCTGATTTTATATAGATTTTTTCATGATCTTATAAATGTGGATATCCCGAGGCAGGGGCAGATAACACTGTTTCACTAAATTCTGGTTGTTAAAGAAAGATAATGTTACTTAAAATATTTCTGTGAAATTTCGTAAACATATACCAAAACTGATTTAATATAGTTTATTTATGATTTTATAAAAGAACCCTATGCCATTGGCAGATAGCCCCTGGGGGGACAAAATTGTGATCTTGACAGGAAGCTGATGTTGTTTTGATAAGTTGTAGGAAGTTTCAGAAAAATCGCACTCAACCCTTTTTTCAGAATTTTATACATGCATATATCCCCGAGGCAGGGGCAGATAACCCTTGAAGACAACTTTTGCTTGTCATAGAAAGGATACATTAATTTACTTCAATCGTTTTCGTGAAATTTCATCAAATATACTGGACAAAAGAAGGTATCAAACATTTGACGGAAGCAAAACTCATAAAAATAAACTGTCCAAATATAATTTTCTTCTTTCCAATACATCTGTTAAAGCGGCACAGGACTGTACGAAAGATATTTGAATTGGAACACGTGACACACTAGTAGAAACGATTGATTGACTGATTTGTTTAACGGCCCTTTGAGACAGTATTTCAGTCTATATCGGGCCGTCTCCCAGAGAGAGGGAGAAAGAAAAGAAAAACGACAGAAGAGAGAAAAAATGTCCAAAGAACCTCCACCCGCACCCACTGCAAGCACAGTAGGCCCTTGTCCTACTATTATCCAAATCAGTAGGACGCCCCGGCACTGGAAGTAACACACAGCACCATCGCACCACCCGACCACCCCCTAGTAGAAACGAATAAATAGAGATACCCCTAAAACTGAAGTGAAAATTGTCATCGCCATAAAACTGAATGTCTATGACTATTGTCTTTATCAATGCAGAATCATGTCCAGTGCACATTGATTTCTCGGGGGGTCTGAATCACTGCATGGACGCTACTCCGTATGCTTTTGGTAAAGTGCTAGCGGCTCATCTGGGGACTCGTTTGCCATTTTTCATGAAATGCCTGAATTAGCTCTCCAGAAACTTCCTAAAGCTTCTGGTGATTAGAACCGGTGTGTTGTAACATCTGTCAAGCAACTCAATCGGATTCAAAAACTTGCGATCGACTAGACTTGTTCATACGGGTTTTGGTGTCTGTCCCAAGCTATTGGTTTATTACAATAAAACTGTGAGGATGAGCATGTTTTGTCCAGTAAAACGATTTAATCGGCCAGTTTCTGCGAAAGCAGTTGGAAAAAGATTTTAAACAGCTAATATACGTGCTTGCATGCTGGTAATGAGACCAGCTTTGGCAAATGGGTCACTGAACGCATGTCCTTTACACAGCTGATTGATTAGGCTTTAGTCATGTTACACTGCCAATTTTAATCATAAAAAGGCTTCCTCTTGAAACTCATGGAGAGCTCATTCAAGCCTTTCGTGAAAAATGGGAAAGTCCCTAAATGGGCCTCTGGGGATTTACCAGAAGCATACCGAATAGCTGTCATGCAGTTATTAAGGCACTCAGAGGTCGTGACACCGAGAACTGAAAATCATTTTGCATGGATAAAGTCAAGGAAAATGGACATTCAGTTTTGTTGGGATGCGAGTTTTCACTTTGATTTTAGGGGTATATCTGTTGATTCGTTTCTACTGGTGTATCACGTGATTCGATTCCAATATGTGTCATGAACTCTTGTGCAGCCTTGAAAGATGTAGTCAACAAAAGAAAGGATGTTGTAAAATTGTTTTTTTTTATATAAAAATTTCAGTTAAATATTTTATCCTTAACATTTTTGGCCCAGTATATTTCAATGCGTAAAGGAATTACAAACCATAATCCACGTTTTAGACATTGACAAGGGCAATAATTCTGCATTATCAATCCTAAGCGAGCTATTCTCGGACCCTAATTCGCTCATGTGGGTGTCAGTTTTCGTTCATCATCAATTACTTCATCAACTGAATGCAGCTTACTCATTCTAAAAGACTACCATCTTCCTCTTCATTGGACTTTATAATTGTGTGCACCGAGGCGGAGGGTGAGGGTGAAGGTTTGGGCCCAGTAAAACCGGTTACCCCCCCCCCCCCCCCCCCCCGCCAGTAGTTATTACTGACCGTCCCAAGGCGGTACTTTCGTTGCGGTTGCATTTGTTTTATGTTCGGTGCTGTTTAATTTATTGTGTTTTCATTTTAACCCTTCTTTAATAAAAATAGGAAATAGGTAAAAATAGTTGTTAAATGTTTTTCGTATAATTTGCTTAGTCTGTTGTAACCCTTCTGTTGGTCTAAATTATTTAGTTCAGAAAAGATAGCTGAGTTGCCACCTATTTGGGAAAGAGCTGCTGACCTTATCATTTGTAATTTATTGTTTGTTGGGATGTCTTTGTCAATCTTTCCCTTTGATGTTGGGGATAGGGTTTGGGATCTGATTCAGTCAGTTCCTGAAGTGTAGTTTCTCTTTAAATTTACTTTACAAATTGTTCAAACATGATTGTTATTTGATGGTAGCCTGTAAGTTTAAGTAGCTCCATTGTAAAGGCCTTGCGAGGGGGTACTGCAGCCTGGCAAAGATAATGGCATGTTGGCCTGTAAAGTTGTATATGCCTTTGGGGATTTGAGAGGAAGGGGAAGAGGGAACGAGAAAGGGGACTGGTACTTGACAGCAGCATGGTGGCTTGTAAAGTTGCTTTTGCCCGTGGGGGTGGGGAGGGTGAGGGGGGGGGCACGAATTGATGCTTGAAAATGGCAAGATTGATTGATTGATTTGATGCTTAACGTCCACGGTAAACAACTATGGTCATGTCGGGACGGTCAGTTAACCTAACCACACTATTCCTGGGCATGCTTAGACCTCCTAAGCGGTTAACCAGTACTAAGTGCACATGCTTTCGCCAATAACTGACAACTGCCCTTCTTGAATCAGCGGAAGGAGAAACGAAAGTATGTGGCCAGACCGGGTTTGCTGTTGTAAAGGCATTTAGCTTCACGTGGAATGTAAGCTAGAGGGGTTGGGGAGGGGGGACAGGCCTATATACGCTTACATGAAAGATTTGCCCCACCCATGTGACCCCTGGTCGGGGCAATTTTTGACTCTTGAGGGGCATAATTTGAACAATCTTGATGAAGTCTGCCAGACGAAGCTTCAAACCAAATTTGGAAGATTTGACCATTGTAGTATCTGACAAGAAGATTTTGAAAGGTTAAGCCCCACATCTGCCTGTGTAAAACATGTGACCCCAAGAACGGAGCCATTTTTGACCCCATAGGCATAATTTGAACAATCTTGGTAAAAGACTACCAGATAAAGCTACAAACCCAATCTAGAAGATCTGACTTTTGTAGTTTCTGACAATAAGATTTTTAAGGTTTTATCCGATATGAGCCTATGTAAAACATGTGACCCCCGGGGCGGGGCCATTTTTGACCCCAGGGGCATAATTTGAACAAATTTGGTAGAGGTCAACTACATGAAGCTACATAGCAAATTAGAAGACCTGGCCTTTCTAGTTTCTGACAAGAAGATTTTTAAAGATTTTCCAACGAGTTGCCAAAGAAACCAGAGTTATGCTTGGATTTCAAATCTTTGAACAAGTTTCAGTCTGAGTTGGGATTGTTTTGGGTTTAACGGCCCTTTGAGACAGTATTTCAGTCTATATCAGGTCGTCTCCCAAATAGAGGGAGAAAGAAGAGATAGAGGAGAGAAAAAATGTCCAAACAACCCCACCCGCACCTACTGCAAGCACAGTAAGCCTTTGCCCTACTACTATAAAAATAATTAGTAGGACGCCCCGGCACTGGAAGTTACACGCAGCACCATCGCACCAAGCACCATCGCACCACCCAACCATCCCCTTCAGTCTCAGCCACCCAAGGATCATTACTGTGAAGTTTGGGCCAAATCGGCGCAGTGGTTTAGATGTTAAATGTTGACAGACGATGGGCGACGGATGGACGACGGATGCTTGCCTATTGAGCGAGTGAGTGAACTCGGGTTTAACGTCCCGCCAACAACGAGGTCATATGGAGACGGGACCTCGGTTTAAAGTCTCATCCGAAAGACCGGAGAAGCGGGGGATCGAACCTGCGACCCCTGGATTGGTAGTCTGGAGTGCTATCCACTACGCTACAGCCGCTCCTCTTGCCTATTGAAATAGCTCACTTGAGTACTACGTGCCCAGGTGAGCTAAAAATCCATAAAGAAAAGTTATCGAAAGGAAAGGAAGTGTCCATGGATGAAAGAACATACACAGTTGTACAGACAGACAACTAGGCAGACAGACACATGGTCAGACATATGGACAGCCAGCTTGGAATCATCACACACCACCACGTACGTAAAATCCGAGTAATAATTAAAATAATAATAACAAGAGCTGTCGCCTGACAGCATAGCTCGCCTGAATTGGTGCTTGCCCATCACACAGCCGCTATGGGGGTGTGGACTGCTATGCATAAAACTTCATGCAAGCATGTCCATAATGAAAACACATTTATAAACAAAAGCTATCTCAGAAATAAGTCTTAAAATATAATTAAAATAAAAAAATGAAACGAAATTTCAAAAGTCCATGAGCTTGAGGTAAAAAAACTGACGGGTGGGGTGGGGGGGGGGGGGGGGGGGGGGGGGGGCGCTAGTATGTATCAAAACCCTGAACCATTATCTAACATCAGCCCAAGTATTAGTATCAACTGAGTCCATCATCGTGGCACTGTGAAATTATGTCTTCATAAATATAAAACTTTAACCAAAATCTTTAAAACAAAATTCTAAGTCAATGACCTTGACTTCAAGGTCACCCAGTGGAGTAAGTATAAGGTGTTTTGTAAAAACTCAAAAAAGAGTCTAAGATCAGTTCAAGTATAAACTAAATCTCTGCAAAGCATTATGAATCAGTATGCAATTACAAAACTTTAAAAAAGACAAAAAAATTCCTAAGTCCCTGACCTTGACATCAAGATCACTGAGCGGGGTTGGGGTAGTACTCTGTAGATCTAACTACAGTGCAAATATAAAAAGAATTCATCTCTGGGTTCAGGAGATATGTGTCTTTAAACAAGAGGGCCATGGTGGCCCTGAATCGCTCACCTGAGCATTAATCAGTTCACTGGCTCTGGTGAAGATTTATAGGAGTTTTTACCATACTAACATTTGACCTAGTTTTTGACCCGGCATGACCCAGTTTCAAACTTGGCCTGGATATTGTAACAATAAACATTCTGACACAGTTTCATTGAGACTGGATCAAAACTGTGCCCTCTGGAGCATATACAAGGTTGTTCTTATATTTGACTTAGTGACCAAGGTTTTGACCCGACACGACCCAGTTTCAAACTTTACCTAGATTTCATTTAGATAAACATTCTGACAGAGCTTCATGAAGATTGGATCAAAACTGTGCCCTCTAGGGTGTACACAAAGTTTTTCTAAGATTTGACCTTGAGCCGACGTGACTCAGTTTCATAGGGGGCTTAGATACGGACAATAAACATTTTGACATAGTTTCAAGAAGATTGGATCAAAACTATGCCTTCTAGAGCTTACACAACGTTTTTCTAAGATTTGACCTAGTGACCTAGTTTTTTTACCCGACATGACCTACTTTCAAACTTGGCCGAGAGTTTATGAAGATAAACATTCTGACAAAGTTTCATAAAGATTAGATCAAAACTGTGTCCTCTAGAGCGTACACAAGGTTTTTCTATGATTTGACCTAGTGACCTAGTTTTTGACCCAACATGACCCAGTTTCAAACTTATCCTACATATATGAGGATAAACATTCTGACAAAAGTTCATGAACTTTGGATCAAAACTGTGCCTTCTAGAGCGCACACAAGGTTTTTCTAAGATTTGACCTAGTGACCTAGTTTATAACTCGACATGACCCAGTTTCGAACTTGGACTAGAGTTTATGGAGATAAACATTCTGACAATGTTTCATAAAGATTGGATCAAAACTGTGTCCTCTAGAGCGTACACAAGGTTTTTCTATGATTTGACCTAGTGACCTAGTTTTAGACCCGACGTGACCCAGTTTCAAACTTGTTCTAGATATTATGAGGATAAACATTCTGACAAAGTTTCATAAAGATTAGATCAAAACTGTGTCCTCTAGAGCGTACACAAGGTTTTTCTATGATTTGACCTAGTGACCTAGTTTTTGACCCAACATGACCCAGTTTCAAACTTGTCCTACATATATGAGGATATACATTCTGACAAAGTTTCATGAACTTTGGATCAAAACTGTGCTTTCTAGAGCGCACACAAGGTTTTTCTAAGATTTGACCTAGTGACCTAGTTTATAACTCGACATGACCCAGTTTCAAACTTGGCCTAGAGTTTATGGAGATAAACATTCTGACAATGTTTCATAAAGATTGGATCAAAACTGTGTCCTCTAGAGCGTACACAAGGTTTTTCTATGATTTGACCTAGTGACCTAGTTTTAGACCCGACGTGACCCAGTTTCGAACTTGTTCTAGATATTATGAGGATAAACATTCTGACAAAGTTTCATGAACTTTGGATAAAAACTGTGCCTTCTAGAGCGTACACAAGGTTTTTCTAAGATTTGACCTAGTGACAAAGTTTTTGACCCGACATGAACCAGTTTCAAACTTATCCTACATATTATGAGGATAAACATTCTGACAAAGTTTCATGAACTTTGGATCAAAACTGTGTCCCATATAGCATACACAAGGTTTTTCTATGATTTGACCTAGTGACCTTGTTTTTGACCCGACATGACCTACTTTCAAACTTGGCCGAGAGTTTATGGAAGTAAGCATTCTGACAAAGTTTCATAAAGATTAGATCAAAACTGTGTCCTCTAGAGCGTACACAAGGTTTTTCTATGATTTGACCTAGTGACCTAGTTCTTGACCCAACATGACCCAGTTTCAAACTTGTCCTACATATATGAGGATAAACATTCTGACAAAGTTTCATGAACTTTGGATCAAAACTGTGCCTTCTAGAGCGTACACAAGGCTTTTCTAAGATTTGACCTAGTGACCTAGTTTTTTACCCAACAAGACCCAGTTTCGAAGTTGGCCTAGAGTTTATAGAGATAAACATTCTGACAATGTTTCATAAAGATTGGATCAAAACTGTGTCCTCTAGAGCATACACAAGGTTTTTTCTATGATTTGACCTAGTGACCTAGTTTTTGACCCGACGTGACCCAGTTTCAAACTTATCCTTGATATTATAAGGATAAACTTTCTGATTAAGTTTCATGAACTTTGGATGAAAACTGTGCCTTCTAGAGCGTACACAAGGTTTTTCTAAGATTTGACCTAGTGACCTAGTTTTTGACCCGACATGACCCAGTTTCAAACTCAGCCTAGAGTTTATGGAGATAAACATTCTGACAAAGTTTCATAAAGATTGGATCAAAACTGTGTCCTCTAGAGCGTACACAAGGTTTTTCTATGATTTGACCTAGTGACCTAGTTTTAGACCCGATGTGACCCAGTTTCGAACTTGTCCTAGATACTATGAGGATAAACATTCTGACAAAGTTTCATGAACTTTGAAACAAAACTGTGCCCTCTAAAGCGTACAAAAGGTTTTTCTAAGATTTGACCTAGTGACCTAGTTTTTGACCCGACATGACCCAGTTTCGAACTTGGCCTAGATTTTATATAGATAAACATTCTGACAAAGTTTCATAAAGATTAGATCAAAACTGTGTCCTCTAGAGCGTACACAAGGTTTTTCTATGATTTGACCTAGTGACCTAGTTTTAGACCCGACGTGACCCAGTTTCGAACTTGTCCTAGATACTATGAGGATAAACATTCTGACAAAGTGTCATGAACTTTGGATGAAAACTGTGTCCTCTAGAGCGTACACAAGGTTTTTCTAAGATTTGACCTCGTGACCTAGTTTTTGACCCGACATGACCCAGTTTCAAACTTGGCCTAGATTTTATAGAGATAAACATTCTGACAAAGTTTCATAAAGATCGGATCAAAACTGTGTCCTCTAGAGCGTACACAAGGTTTTTCTATGATTTGACCTAGTGACCTAGTTTTAGACCAGACGTGACCCAGTTTCGAACTTGTCCTAGATACTATAAGGATAAACATTCTGACAAAGTTTCATGAACTTTGGATGAAAACTGTGCCCTCTAGAGCGTACACAAGGTTTTTCTAAGATTTGACCTAGTGACCTAGTTTTTGACCCGACATGACCCAGTTTCGAACTTGGCCTAGATTTTATGGAGATAAACATTCTGACAAAGTTTCATAAAGATTGGATCAAAACTGTGTCATCTAGAGCGTACACAAGGTTTTTCTATGATTTGACCTAGTGACCTAGTTTTAGACCTGACGTGACCCAGTTTCGAACTTGTCCTAGATACTATGAGGATAAACTTTCTGACAAAGTTTCATGAACTTTGGATGAAAACTGTGCTCTCTAGAGCGTACACAAGGTTTTCCTAAGATTTGACCTAGTGACCTAGTTTTTGACCCGACATGACCCAGTTTCGAACTTGGCCTAGATTTTATAAAGACTAACATTCTGACAAAGTTTCATAAAGATTGGATCAAAACTGTGGCCGCTAGAATGTACACAAGCAAAAGTTGACGGACGTCCGGACGTCCGTCCGTCCGGACGTACGACGGACATCAGGGTATCCCAAAAGCTCACCCTGAGCACTTCGTGCTCAGGCGAGCTAAAAACTTTAACCAAAACATCCAATCAATAAAAAGACAATATTCTAAGTCCATGACCTTGACATCAAGGTCACAGAGGGGGTGGGGGTAGTACCTTCGAAAACTTTAGACCAATATCTAACTTTAGTGCAAGTATCAAAGGAATCCATCCATGGGTTCAGGAGATATTGGGCTTTATAAAACTTTAACCAAAACATCCAGTCCAAAAAAACACACACCAATTTTCTAAGTCCATGACCTTGACATCAAGGTCACAGAGTGGGGTGGGGGTGGTACCCTGTTAAATCTTAGACCAATATCTAGCTACAGTGCAAGTATCAAAAGAATCCATCCATGGGTTAAGGAGATATAGGTCTTTAAAAAACTTTAACCAAAACATCCAACTCGAACGCCGACGCGGACGCGGACGCCGTGGTGACAACAATAGCTTTTCCTTAACTTTCGTTCAGGCGAGCTAAAAACGGTTTTAAGGGGAGATAACTCACAATATATACACTGTAAAAATTATTGGCATAATTTTGGAACAACTATCTAATATACTGCATAACAGAAATATATCATTGGAATCGCTTTGAGCGTAAAAAGCCGTTGTGGTTTAGCGTAAAGTTAGAGAATTAGAAAGGCTAAAATTAAGGTATGTCTCAAAACCGAGTATAGACACATTGAACGTAAAAAATTCACAAAAGTATTACAATCATTCGTTAAATCTGGCATTGCACAAGGAGTCATGAAATAGTAGACTTCTAGTTCTGAGTAACAATAAAAATATAAGCATTTTCTTGACAGAACCCTCTTATGGTCAGAATTACCCCACCCACTTGCATTGTGTACACAACAAAGAAACCTTCACCATTGATCTAATATTGCATGGCATTACAGCCAACACATAGCAGTTCGAGTTTGTAAAGTTTAAAGAAAATCGGTTGTGACCATGTAAACAGCCTAATAGACACTGCTCCTTTGACCAAAGTTTTAAACAAGAGTTGTCAGAAGACAACAAAGCGCGCCTTATGGGTGCCTGATTCTCACAGTCACCAAGACCTACAAATATATCAGGTCATCTGCAGTGTCAGACTGAGCCATTATCCCTGGTAGCTGATGAATACATACTAAATACACCTAAAATATGAAGCAAATCACTGAATGATAAAATTTACGTTAGAGTGACCTCAAATTCCCAAATATGATGTTAATCTATAAACAGCTTTGGAGACACAAGGCAAAATCACTGAACCATGAAATATAGGTCACAGTGATCTATAAAGAAAATGAGGTCATTCGGGATGTCAGACCGATCCACTATGCCAGCTGTGATGTTAATCTATCAAACAGTGCTTGAAATATAAGACAAAATCACTGGACCATGAACAAAGGTCAAGGGCACAGGTGTCAGCATGGTAGCTCTGCAGCTGCTGCAATTATAGGGATATGCTATTTGACCAAGTATCAAGTGTCTTCTGTCAAAGGTTTCATCAAAACTGAAAATTTTGCCTTAAAAACAGTGCCAAACGGCAAAGTCAGTCAACAGTAACATATAGGTCAAGGACATACAATTGTGTCATGCAGCTGCTGCAGTCATATGGATGTATATATGTACCAAGTATGATGATTGTAGCTGCTGTAGTTTCTAAGATACAGAGTTGAACATGGAGCTAAACGCAATTGTTAACATTGGTTAACCTGATCACGGACGCCGACGAGGACGCTGACAGGTACGCTAACGCTGACGCTAACGCTGACGCTAACGCTAACGCATACTCGGACTACGACGCCGGGGGTATAGCATAAGCTCTGCTTTGCTTCGCAAAGGCGCGCTAAAAATCTTTCAAGGGGTAAAGGAGATGTGCAGCAGACACAAATTCAAAATTACTATACAAAATATAACAAAGGGGCATAATTCTGTCAAAACTGAAAGTAGGGTTATGGTTATTTTACTCTGCTGCATCTCGTCTGATGTTCCTTATATTTGTACAAAAGTTTCATGAAGAAATCTTAAATACTTTTCGAGATATGGATCAGACTAAAAATATTACCTTTTAAACCTTGAACTCTAAGTGTGACCTTGACCTTTGTCGGATATTGTTAAAATATAAATTCTGCACATTGCCTTGATAAGGTGAACATAAGGATTTTTAAAAAATCTGTCGATGGTTTAAGGAGATATGGAGCTGACACAAAGTTAATACGAAATTACAGTGCAAAAATACAAGGGCCATAATTTTGTCAAAAGTGTAAGAAGGGTTATGTTTCTTTTTATCTGCACATTGTGTGATAATGCACTATATTTGTACATACTTTCATGAAAAAATCTTAAATGGTTTTTGAGATATGGAGCGGACAGGAAGCCAATATTAGATTATCATACGAAAAATTCAAAGGGGAATAATTCCGTTCAAACTTAAAGAAGGGTTATATTTCTTTTTCTCTGCATATTGCATGATGGTGTTTTATATTTGTACAAATTTTCACCTAGACAATACTACAGGTGTGTAGTGTGCAACATAGACAATGCCCTTTGGCACCGCCTTCTTTAAACAAGAGGGCCATGGTGGCCCTGAATCGCTCACCTGAGCATTAATCAGTTAACTGGCTCTGGTGAAGATTTATAAGAGTTTTTACCATACTAACATTTGACCTAGTTTTTGACCCGACATGACCCAGTTTCAAACTTGGCCTGGATATTGTAAGAATAAACATTCTGACACAGTTTCATTGAGATTGGATCAAAACTGCCCTCTGGAGCGTATACAAGGTCGTTCTTATATTTGACCTAGTGACCAAGTTTTTGACCCGACATGACCCAGTTTCAAACTTTAAACTTTACCTAGATTTCATTAAGATAAACATTCTGACAGAGTTTCATGAAAGGGTGTACACAAAGTTTTTCTAAGATTTGACCTTGAGCCGACGTGACTCAGTTTCATAGGGGGCTTAGATATATGGACAATAAACATTTTGACATAGTTTCATGAAGATTGGATCAAACCTTTGCCTTCTAGTGCTTACACAACGTTTTTCTAAGATTTGACCTAGTGACCTTGTTTTTACACCACATGACCTACTTTCAAACTTGGCCGAGAGTTTATGAAGATAAACATTCTGACAAAGTTTCAAAAAGATTGGATCAAAACTGTGTCCTCTAGAGCGTAAACAAGGTTTTTCTAAGATTTGACCTAGTGACCTAGTTTTCAACCCGACATGACCCAGTTTCAAACTTGTCCTACATTTTATGAGGATAAACATTCTGACAAAGTTTCATGAACTTTGAATCAAAACTGTGCCTTCTAGAGCGCACACAAGGTTTTTCTAAGATTTGACCTAGTGACCTAGTTTATGACTCGACATGACCCAGTTTCGAACTTGGCCTAGAGTTAATGGAGATAAACATTCTGACAATGTTTCATAAAAATTGGATAAAAACTGTGTCCTCTAGAGCATACACAAGGTTTTCTATTATTTGACCTAGTGACCTAGTTTTTGACCTGACGTGACCCAGTTTCAAACTTGTTCTAGATATTATGAGGATAAACATTCTGACAAAGTTTCATGAACTTTGGATGAAAACTGTGCCTTCTAGAGCGTAAACAAAGTTTTTCTAAGATTTGACCTAGTGACCAAGTTTTTGACCCGACATGACCCAGTTTCAAACTTATCCTACATATTATGAGGATAAACATTCTGACAAAGTTTCATGAACTTTGGATCAAAACTGTGTCATCTAGAGCGTACACAAGGTTTTTCTATGATTTGACCTAGTGACCTTGTTTTTGACCCGATATGACCTACTTTCAAACTTGGCCAAGAGTTTATGGAAGTAAACATTCTAACAAAGTTTCATAAAGATTAGATCAAAACTGTGTCCTCTAGAGCGTACACAAGGTTTTTCTATGATTTCACCTTGTGACCTAGTTTTTGACCCGACATGACCCAGTTTCAAACTTGTCCTACATATTATGAGGATAAACATTCTGGCAAAGTTTCATGAACTTTGGATCAAAACTGTGCCTTCTAGAGCGTATACAAGGCTTTTCTAAGATTTGACCTAGTGACCTAGTTTTTGACCCAACAAGACCCAGTTTCGAACTTGGCCTAGAGTTTATAGAGATAAACATTCTGACAATGTTTCATAAAGATTGGATCAAAACTGTGTCCTCTAGAGCATACACAAGGTTTTTTTATATGATTTGACCTAGTGACCTAGTTTTTGACCCGAAATGATCCAGTTTCAAACTTATCCTAGATATAATAAGCATAAACTTTCTGATTAAGTTTCATGAACTTTGGATCAAAACTGTGCCTTCTAGAGCGTACACAAGGTTTTTCTAAGATTTGACCTAGTGACCTAGTTTTTGACCCGACATGACCCAGTTTCAAACTTGGCCTAGAGTTTATGGAGATAAACATTCTGACAATGTTTCATAAAAATTGGATAAAAACTGTGTCCTCTAGAGCATACACAAGGTTTTCTATGATTTGACCTAGTGACCTAGTTTTCAACCCGACATGACCCAGTTTCAAACTTGTCCTAGATACTATGAGGATAAACATTCTGACAAATTTTCATGAACTTTGGATGAAAATTGTGCCCTCTAGAGCGTACACAAGGTTTTTCTAAGATTTGACCTAGTGACCTAGTTTTTGACCCGACATGACCCAGTTTCAAACATGGCCTAGATTTTATAGAGATAAACATTCTGACAAAGTTTCATAAAGATTGGATCAAAACTGTGTCCTCTAGAGCATACACAAGGTTTTTCTATGATTTGACCTAGTGACCTAGTTTTAGACCCGACGTGACCCAGTTTCGAAATTATCCTAGATACTATGAGGATAAACATTCTGACAAAGTTTCATGAACTTTGGATGAAAACTGTGCCCTCTAGAGCGTACACAAGGTTTTTCTAAGATTTGACCTAGTGACCTAGTTTTTGACCGGACATGACCCAGTTTCGAACATGGCCTAGATTTTATGGAGATAAACATTCTGACAAAGTTTCATAAAGATTGGATCGAAACTGTGTCCTCTAGAGCGTACACAAGGTTTTTCTATGATTTGACCTAGTGACCTAGTTTTAGACCCGACGTGACCCAGTTTCGAACTTGTCTTAGATACTATGAGGATAAACATTCTGACAAAGTTTCGTGAACTTTGGATGAAAACTGTGCCCTCTAGAGCGTACACAAGGTTTTTCTAAGATTTGACCTAGTGACCTAGTTTTTGACCCGACATGACCCAGTTTCGAACTTGGCCTAGATTTTATTAAGACTAACATTCTGACAAAGTTTCATAAAGATTGGATCGAAACTGTGCCCGCTAGAGTGTACACAAGCAAAAGTTGACGGACGTCCGTCCGGACGTCCGTCCGTCCGGACGTACGACGGACATCAGGGTATCCCAAAAGCTCACCCTGAGCACTTCGTGCTCAGGTGAGCTAATAAACTGATTAAAACTACACTATAATGAATTCAAGTTAACTCGGAGAAACTTATCGTGGAGGAGAGGCGATACTGTAGTGGTTTACGTTCTAGACTACCAATCGTGTGGTAGCAGGTATGATTCCTACATCCTCCGCTATTTCGGACGAGACTTTAAAGCAAGGTCCGTCTCCGTTTGATCTATGTGTCGGTGGCACGTTAAACTCGTGTTCGCTCATACAACATGCACGTTGGATGTTATACAAATTTATAAAGATGGTGATGTATGGTCAGTCCAATTTCGTCAGTTTGTGGGTTTTCTTATCAAGTAAGCTCCGACTGAATTTACCATAGTTGCAAAGGATTCCCAACGAATGTTTGAGGCAAGTTCGGAAACACCTCGAAATATCGTCAGAGTGACTCACAAAATTTTGTAACAATCTACTTCTGCTTGGTGCTTTACAATTTGGTCTGAGGAATTTGACTGGCTCTTTTCTGACAAAGTCAAAGTGAAATGAAAAATATTACGTCTAAATTGCATGCATCATATTCTAGGCAGTGGGTTACACTGACTTTCGAGACAGTATTTCATTACAAACTCAGCCCAAGAAAATGTATTCACTTAAACGTACAATATTTTGCAAATTTTCATCTTCCTCAAGTTAGACTGCGTGCCAAAATGTTTGTTGCGCTGTATTTTATCATTGAAAGGTATTAGGGTAAAGTCGGACAGCAGGTAAATTGGGCCAGTGCCATTGCTTTCCCTTATAATTCAGTTGTTTGGCATTAAAACAATAATAAATGTGCAAACAGTGAATATCCTGATAAGTTGGCTAATGGTGAGCCGTTTCATCTGGATCTTAACTCTTTGCAATGCCATGTGCGAATTTACTTACCTCACTAGACCCTATTGTGCGCAATGACCGAATAAATTGGGCAGGAAAGTCCACTGGAAGAACCCGGACAACCTTTGGGCCTTGCAAAACGCAATAATACCTGCACGGACTAATTTTGCCCCCAAAATTAACAGTAAGCAGTAGATGGTCGGGTCGGGAGAAGGTGAATAGTGGCTTTCAGTGACGGAGTGTCCTGCTAGTTTGGACAAAAGTAGGACAAGTGCCTACTGTGCTTGGCGTAGGTGCGGGTGGGAGTTGTTTGGCTATTTATTATCACACTCTGCTCGATACAGACTGAAATGCAGTCTCAAAACAACCAACCAACAGAATGCAACGGAGGATCCGAGCCGTTCTTGCCAGTCAAGGTGGTCATATTAAGTGATTTGGCAGTCTTTTTATCTGGTTAATAATCAATTTAAACAAGAGCTTCGCAAGCGGCGCATAATACGCCCGTTTTAGCGTCATGGAGTGAGGCAGGATATTTATGCATAGGAAGTATGGACATGCAGGCATACAGGGGTCATTGCTCTGTAATAAATGATGGCACTCTTAGTTAAACATTTAACACATCAAATACTATTAATCTACCAAAAATAAGCTTCCAAACTGAAGCGGCACAAACGCCAAAGTCAAACAAGGGTAATAATTTATAAATTAAGAAAACCAGAGTTACCATTCTTGGTCTCTATACATTTCCTTGACAATATACATCAACATTAAGTTTCGTTAAAATTTCAAATGGTGAAGGAGTTACCGAGTAAACAGGAAATTTAAGCAAGGGATGATAATTCAGGAAGTAAGTAAGCCACAGTCATGATTCATTGCCCCTTTTATTATACACATTTCTATAAAGTTTCTATAAAATATTTCAAAGGATTAATGAGTTATGGAGAGAATGAAAATAATCAAAGGGAAGTTACTCAAAAATTAATTAAGGGGAGCAACCATTCTTATATTCTTATTCTTCACACTGTCTTGTGATCATGCACATCCCATGAAGTTTCATCAAGATATTCCAAAAGGCTACCTAGTTATGGCACGAACAAGATTAGTATACACAAATATTGCCTAACATCTAAACGAAGGGACGTAGCTCTGAAACAAAGTAAGGGAGGGCAACTATTGTTATGTGTGACACATTGTCGGGACTATATACACATTGCTATGAAGTTTCATCAAGATATCCCAGACGGTTATCCACTTATGGCACGCAAAAGACTAGTCAGGAAAAATATCAAAGTGTTATAACTTGGATACCAGGAACTGGGGGAGCAACTATTCATAAGTGCGACATATCGCCCTGACCTAATACATATTCCTTTAAAGTTCCATGATATCCCAAACGGTTACTGCGTTATTGCCCGGACAAGAATGTTTATGGACGTACGGACCGACAGCACCATGACGTAATACGTCCGGTTTTTTTTCAAAACGGGCGTATAAATATCATCATAAGACTGCGACTTTTAGCTCACCTTAGCCAGCGGCTCGGAGCTTTAAGTATAAGCAGACTCCGTCGTCGGCGTCTATCCGTCAGTCCTCAATTTCAAACATATTCTCCTCTGAAACCACTGGGCCGATTGTAACCAAATTTCTAATATAGCATCCAGTGGCGGGAACGAAATATTACTCAAATAGTCTAGGTCAAATGACCAACATGGCCGCCACGCCCATATACGGTAAAAACCTTCTTCTCCAGTATCAATTAGCCGATGGCATTGAAACTTGGTATGTAGCATCGAGTGCACAAGTTCTACCAAGATTGTTCAAATTATGACCTTGGGTATACATTGACCTTTTTCACGGCTAGGTCAATTTAATTATTCCTGATGCTTTTATATGGGAAAATGCCAGAACTTAAGATTTTGTGGAAACCGAAAATTGGTACATACAGTATGAAGATTTGTGAGTACACGAGGTCAAGGTCATTCCTTGAACTTTGACCAAGGTATCTCATCTTTTGAATATCTCCTCAAAGGACAATGGGCAAATTGTAACTGAATTAAATATAGAGCCTTCAAGGGCTTTTGGAACGAAAATTTGTTCAAACGTTCCATGTCACATGACCAACATGGCCGCCATGCCCATATACTGCAAATACATTTATAACTTTTTCTCCGGAACCATTCACCGATGACCTTGAAACTTGGTATGTAGCATCGGATACTCGAGAACTACCAAGATTGTTCAAAAGATTCCCTTGGTTAGTTAACCCTGACCTTTTCTACGGCAAGATCTATTAAGGGAAAATGCTAGGACTTCACATTTCATGGAAAATATTGATAGATTGATTGTTTTGGGTTTAACGGCCCTTTGAGACGGTATTTCAGTCTATATCAGGCCGTCTCCCAAAGAAGTGGAGAAAGAAGAGAGAAATGATAGACGAGAGAAAAAAAAGTCCAAACAACCCCCACCCGCACCTACTGCAAGTACAGTAAGCCCTTGCCCTACTATTATCCAAATCAATAACGCGCCCCGGCACTGGAAGTTACACGCAGCACCATCGCACCACCCAACCACCCCCTTCATGGAAAAAAATGCCTAACGTTGGTATAGACCGTCATCTTTATGAGTACATGACGATTGTGAGTACAGGAGGTCAAAGTCATTCTTTGATCTTTTACCGAGAACTCGTAATTTGACAGTTTCAAATATCTCAAAAGCCATCGTAACTCATTTCATACTAAGCCTCTAGGAGGAAATGAAAATTTGTTCAAACGGCCCATGTCACATGACCAACATGGCCGCCGTGATCGTATATGATAAACAAGAATTCCGCGGAATGCTATGTCGCACCTGCCTTTTTTTAAATAAAATTTTACAAAGTCAGCAGGGCATGAAATATGGGTCACAGTTCAAAATAAGTTCAACAATCCTCTAGATCAACCTAAGCAGAAACTTTATACCAGGTTTGATGACTGTAGGTATCATAGACTGAAAGAAATGGATCAGTATATAGTCCGTTTGCTTCCAAGTGCAAACGGGGTTTTGCTTATTTTCTCGAAAACGATGAAAGTTCCATCAAATGTTCCAATATCCTAATGATTCCTATAACTATACATAACAGAATACGGAAAGTCCAAATTTTTGGATGCTTTTGTGAAATATTTTCCATTGACCTTAATGCAAAAAATGAGCAGTTTCACTCAAGGGCGTCGTATGCTTGTTAGAACAGCCAAAATATTGTTGATAGCCAATAGCGTAAACTCGCAGTTTACTACAGGTGTTGGCGTATATGAATGAAATAGTAAAATGTATTCACATGTCAGCACGCGTAACGCATGGTGTCATTGGTCAGGTGATACTATGTTGTAAATAAATATTGAACTATTATACTATTTTGCGAGTAAAAAATGTATGTTTTAAAATTTGAAAATACATGGGTGAAACAAAAAGTAGACAAAAATGGATTTAGAATAAAATTTCAATTAATTATGCAAATTTTATTCTAGGGATAGCATGCTCTAACACGTAAAACTAAACGGGAATTCCAACAGCCAACTTTTACTCCTTTGTAATTAAGAGGTAAAAATGACATATTTTAGGTCCTGTTTTTGTATAGAAACTTTTTTATGCAAAACCTCATATTTCTGCAAAATTATGATTTTTTTATGTATAGGATAAAAATTAAGAATGAGCGATTCGAAAATCTTACCTCTCACCAATTTTGAGAAAATATTGGGGATGCCGTTTGCATTTGGGAGCAAACGGACTATACTAGGGTTGAAGCAATTTATGGCGTAAAATTTTACTAAGTCAGCAGAGCATAAAATATAGGTCAAAGGTCAAAATAAAGGCAATAATCCTCTAAACCATTCTAAGAAAAAACTTTATACCAGGTCCTTTATGGTTGCAGGTATCATAGATGGAAAGAAATGGACTTAAACACTAGGGTCAACATAATTTTTGACGTAAAATTTACCAGGTCATTAGAGCATGAAAAATAGGTAAATACGGTCAAAATAAGTGCAAAGTTTCTCGAGACCATTCTAAGAAGAAACTTTATACCAGGTTTGTACCAGGTTTGATGAGTGTAGGTATCATAGATTGAAAATAATGGACACGAACTTTAGGGTCGGCGTAATTGTGGATGGGCAGACGGACTGACAGATTTTACGAAGTCATTAGAGCATGAAAAATAGGTCAAAGGTCAATATAAGTACAAGGTTTCTCGAGACCATTCTAAGATGAAACTTTATGCCAGGTTTGATGAGTGTAGGTATCATAGATTCAAAATTATGGACACGAACGTCAGGGTCGACGTAATTGTGTACGGATGGACGGACGAAATGACGGACGGACGGACGGAAAAGTGAACTCCTATATCGCACCTTGCTAAAGCAGGTGCGACAAAAATAAATAAATAAAAATCCTCTTCTCCGAAACTAACTGACCAATGGTTTTGAAACTTTGTATGTAGCATTGAGTACTCGAGCATTAGCAAGATTGTTCAAATGACGACCCTGGGTTGACCGTGACCTTTTATACGGTAAGGTCAAATATGGGAAAAAGCTAGAGCTCAGAATTTCATGGAAAATTTTGGAGATTTTGACCTAAAATTCGTATATACGGTCGTCTTAATGAGTACATGAAGATTTGTGACCTTCGACCCAGGACTCTCATATTTTGAGGATTTCAGACATCTCAAAAGCCACTTGGCCAATAGTAACTATATGTTATATGGAGCCTTCAAGGACAGAGAGAACAAAAATTTGTTCAGTCTATCCAGATCAAACTACCAACATGACCGCCATGACCAATGAGCAAGGAACTTTGTATATAGTATCGGGTACTCGAGTACTACCAAGATTGTTCAACATATCACCTTGGGTAGACCATCACCTTTTTACGATAAGGTCAAATATGCGAAAATGCAAGAGATTTCATCAAGTGTTTTGAAGAATTCGGCCCAAGATTATTCAAATGAAAACGTTTGGTTGCTCTTTACATTTTACGGCAGTTTAACGTTTGACCTTTTCAGTCAGGTGAGCGATTTAAGGGCCTCAACTCTTGTTTTAATGGTCTACGTCAACACCCGTATCTTTGCAATGCCTTGATCGACAAAATGTATTTTCATTTTGAATTAATCAACTTTTATTTTCTAATTATTGAAAGAAATTATCCTCTACAGTTTTTTTTATATAGAATTTCAAACCTTTTAACTGGTTACATTTTATTTTGGCTGACTATGTATCGAGCCGTCTACTGAGTTGAATAATAGTTGGACGGACATTCGGCGCCAGGTATGTGCAACTAAGGTTACGTACCGCTGAGCTACTTGAGGAACGTCGTTATGAGAATGGAACAGAACAGTTGGATAATAGTACGGCAAGGACCCATTGTGCTTGCAGTAGGTGCGGGTGGGCGTTGTTTGGCCATTTTTGTCTCGTCTATAATTTCTCTGCTTTCTCTCTCTCTGGGAGACGGCCCGATATAGACCGAAATACTGTCTCAAGGGGCCGTTAAACTTAAACAATCAATCAGTCAATCAATCCTAGAGAGACAGAGGAGAGACGAGAGGAGAAACAAGACCTGTCAGCGTACAGGATAGCTCGCCTGACGGCGCTTTGCCCATCACATAACAAGAGGGCCATGAGGCCCTGAATCGCTCACCTGAGTATGGTGGCCATGTAGGTCATCTGACCTAGACCGCTTGAATAAATTTTCATTTGACTAGGGCCGTTTGAACAAATTTTCGTTCCCTTGCCCCCCTAGAGCCTCTACATAAAATTTGGTTACAACTTGCCAAGTGGCTTTTGAGGAGAGGTAATAAGAGAAACCAGGGTCAAAGGTCAAAGAATGACCTTGACCTGTTGTACGTGTACATTTTCATGTACTTATTAAGATGACTGTATATACCACTTTCCAGGTCAAACTCTTCAACAGTTTCCATGAAATCATTATATTCTAGCATTTTCCCATACAAAAAGCACCAGAAAGCAAACTGACCTTGCCGTACAAAAGGTCAACCCAAGGTCATTATTTGAGCAATCTTGGTAGTACTTGCGTACCCGATGCTACATACCAAGTTTCAAGGCCATTGGCCCATTGGTTCTGGAGAAGAAGATTTTAAAAGGTTATTACCATATATGGGCATGGTGGCCATGTGACTAGGACCGTTTGAACAAATTTTCGTTTCCTTGCCCCCTAGAGCCTCTACATGAAATTTGTTTACAATTTGCCCTATGGCTTTTGAGGAGATGTGTGAAATTGTCGCAATATGAGAGACCAGGGTCAAAGAATGACCTTGACCTCTTGTACACATTAATTTTCATGTACTCATTAAGATGACTGTATAAACCAATTTTCAGGTCAAAATCTTTAACAGTTTCCAAGATATCTTATGTTCTAGCATTTTCCCATATAAAAGCACCAGAAAGCAAATTTGACCTTGCCGTAAAAAAGGTCAAGGTCAACCCAAGGTCATAATTTGAACAATCTTAGTAGTACTTACCCAATGCTACATACCAAGTTTCAAGGCCATCGGCCTATTGGTTCATAAGGAGAAGATTTTTAAAGCTTTTTACCATATATGGGCATGGCGGCCATGTTGGTCATGTGACTAGGACCGTTTGAACAAATTTTCATTCCCTTGCCTCCTAGAGCCTTCTACATGAAATTTGGTCACAATTGGCTCAGTGGCTTTTGAAAAGATGTGTGAAATTGTCGCAATACGAGAGACCAGGGTCAAAGGTCAAAGAATGACCTTGACCTCTTGTACGCATTAATTTTCATGTACTCATTAAGCTGACTGTATATATCAATTTTCAGGTCAAAATCTTCAACAGTTTCCAAGAAATCTTATGTTCTAGCATTTTCCCCTATAAAAGCACCAGAAAGCAAATTTGACATTGCCGTAAAAAAGGTCAAGGTCAACCCAAGGTCATAATTTGAACAATCTTGGTAGTACTCGCGTACCCGATGCTACATACCAAGTTTCAGGGCCATCAGCCTATTGGTTCTGGAGAAGAAGATTTTTTATAGGTTTTTACCATATATGGGCGTGACGTCCATGTTGGTCATGTGACCAGGACCGTTTGAACAACTTTTCGTTCCTAAGTCCCCTAGAGGCTACATATGAAATTTGGTTACAATTGGCCCAGCGGTGTCAGAGGAGAAGTCGTTTGAAATTGTGGACGGACGGACGGACGACGGACAACGGAGCCTTACCATCCTATAAGCTCCCTCGGAGCCGTTGGCTCAGGTGAGCTAAAACATCAAAGTGTGACGCCAACGGTAAGGCCACCGACAATAGCTCCATGCACATTCGTTCAGCCGAGCTAAAGAAAGCCAAACAACTCCACTCGCACCTACTGCAAGCACAGTAAGCTCTTGTCCCTACTTTTAGCCAGTATGAATAGGATGTCCCAATACCGAATCTTTCACGATATCTTCGCCAGACCCTACAACCCTGATTTGGATCAGAAAGTTGTGCAAGACTCTTGACAGTCTGCATGGGCTTGAGGGGTGAAAGTGTGATGAAATTTGGAAATGAAAAAATTTGGAAACCATTTAAGTGTAAAATTTGTATATTTCCGTTTCTTCATCACATTCAAAATAATACACTTAACCTATAAATGCCTAGCAACCCATAAATAGGACAAATATGACGCTGCAAAACGCAGAGTCTGATCAGGTCTACACTATTTGTACAAGACAAATGACCTCAAAATAAAATAAAAATTCAAAAGTGTAGCATACTTTGAAGATAAATGAGCCGCGACACGAGAAAACCCAACACAGTGATCGTGCGCCCAATGCAGACTCAGATCAGCCCGGGCATTCGACAAATTTGAGCAGACTCTTCGCTAAGCGCTAAAAGGGTAGCTAAGGGACTACGCTACCTCCATGCGGACAGCGAAGACTCTGATCAGACTAGGCGGATCCCCAGGCTGATCTGAGTCTGCGCTGGGTGCACAACCATTTTGTTGGTTTTCTCGCGTCGCGGCTAAAAATGTACCAAGATCATAAGAAATTATAAAACTTTAGTTCCACTTTTCACTTTTAAGATAACCAATGCTTAAGCATTAAAACACCAATTTTAAATTGATTTGCGCAAGCACTGCACAAAGAGAATGCCCCCGAAATTCACGTTTTCTAGAGAAAATAATGCTTTAATGGGTATAAAAGCAGTAATTTAGTATTCGCCAAAAAAAATAGCATTAGTTAAGCTGGTGTAAAAGAAAAGTCACTCACGGCGCATTACAAGAACATTTTTCCCTCCCAAAATGTTTTTTTTTGTTTATATTTTTTTATTCATTTATTTTTGTTTTTACAAGTACGTCCGCACTCGCCCTGTGCACTTGTTACTCAAATTCAAATCAAACTTGCTAATTCCACGATGACGAATCATTGGTGTTGATGATAAAATACATTAACTTCCACAGAAAGTAAGAAGTCAATTCTTTTTATCTCTAATAATCTTATTTTTGCTTTCACATTATGCTACACTTTTGGCGAGGAGCATAGATAACCCTGAATTGACAGATCGACTCGTCCATATGTTAAGAAAAGAAAAGTCTACTGGGCATAAATGGGTTAAAAATTCTGCAACAAGATTTATTGTTCAAGGCGTATGGATACACTTCCAAGGGGGATCACTCTGATCTACAAGTATTTGTCTCCCTTCTCTAAGTTCTCTTAGGGCGATACAGCTCTTAAGAGCTAATTCTTTCCTGAAGCTGTAGCCCCCTTTGAGAGGGCTTTCACCTATTAGGGGGTCAATTTTCTTTCCTGTAAACAAGTATCTATATTGCAAAACTTGGCTGCGTAAGTGTAGCCATACACCTTACTGTGAAATATAATACCAGTAAACAAAACTGGAGAAAAACATGAAAGTATGGAAAGGAAAGGGTGACTGGGCCGCGGCACTAGAAAAACACTTCTGGGGCCGTATTTATAAAACGACTTAAGTGGTTGCTATGATGTTGCTAAGGCTGAATTTCTATGAAGGAGATTCCCTACGACTATGAAATTAGCTCTGGAGGAACAGTCGTTTCAGACTGTTCCTCCAGAGCAAATTTCATAGTTTTAGGGAATCTCCAAAATATAAATTCAACCGTAGCAACAGCATAGCAACGACTAAAGTTGAAAGGTTTTATAAATACGGCCCTGGACTATGCGAACAGCGAATATTCAAGACCAGCACGCGCATAATTAACTTCTGATAATATTAAGCCCTGGTTAATTATGTATATACAAGGGCTGTTACGAAACGAAAAAGAGCTGTTGCGAATCGAAAGTCACAATTACCAAACGATGCCCAGGTCATTTGGTTATTATGACTTTTTCGTCTTGCAGCAGCTGTTTTTCGTTTCGTAACATTCCTGGTCGTTTTGTAATAATGACTTTTTCGATTCGCAACAACTTTTTTTCGTTTTGTAACATCCTTGAAAAGAAAATATAGTTAACCAGGTGTGATATTGCTATGAAAAACAATCAAGGGAATAATGCAATTTTATCGATCAATCTACGTTACACTGCTTATTTGAATATAATCGTTAGCATGGCAGCTTGCTGCACCTTCTGTTCGCGATAACAATCTAAGGATTCTGAATCTTCAGAAATCTAAAAAACGCATAAAAACGAAAATTTGACCAGTCTGAATAGATGAAAAGGCTCATCTTCGTATTGGCTGCTCGCTATATTTCTAAAGCCCTTTACCTCATGTCACTGCCATGATCACGCTTTAGAAGTATCTGACTTTAAGTTCATGTCAGTTTTCTCCCTCTCCACTACAGAATCGGTAATTGTTGCAATATCACTATTATCAATATCCGTTTCTTCAACAACTATATCACGTGCTGTCCGTATTTCAGGTATTGGCGTGGTGTTATTATTGCTAGGGCTAGGTTTTTTCTTAAAGAATAATCTCTTGGCACCACCAGGCGTCGGGTCTATACTGTTCTTCTTACGAAAACCATTAACTAAACCGTTCAAAGCACCACTTTTCAATTTGCTCCTTAAACCAGCTTTTAATCTTTGCCACTTCTCTGTCTGTTCAAACTTTTTCTTCCTTATTTTTAACTTCTCGCGAGATTGAGCGTGAGTATAATATACTGTGAAGTTATTGACGATAACCGGAACTGATAAAGCAATGACTAAAACGCCACTTATTGCACAGAAGGCCCCAGCTGCGTATCCAAGACCTGACTTTGGATGAATGTCACCATAACCTATGGTTGTCATGGTAATTATAGCCCACCAGAAAGCAAGCGGAATATGCTGGAAATCCGAAGGCTCATTTCCAAATATTTCCATGTAATACTCTATACACGCAAATATAACAACTCCAATTAAAAGCACAACTAATAACAAAAACAACTCCTTTGTACTTGCAAGAATAGTAAACATTAAAATCTTCAAAGCCAGAAAATGTTTCATGAGCACAAAAATTCGGAATATCCTTAGAACTCTTGTTGCGAACAAGACCCGGATAAAAGTGAACACTTTGATTGGATCAGGGTGAAATACAACGATCATAATGCCTATGTAATATGGGATGATACAAACCAACTCTATGATCGTTAATGGTGATTTGAAGAATTTTCTCTTGTCCGGAGAAGCGATAAGTTTTGTTATGAATTCAAGAAGGAAGAAGACGTTGCAGCCATTGTCAATCAGTAATAAAACATCGTTTGGCGTTATATCTGTGAATATTTCCATTTCTTTCCAGAGATCTTCACTCGTGATGTTCCGTGAGGTGTCAGTGGCATGGACGTAAACAGAGCCGAAGTATGGAAGCGTCTCTATGACAAACACAGTGATTGACAGGAGGACGATGATCAAGGAGAAAATGGCGAAACTCTGAAATAGACAGAAAACTAATTTCATATATGTGTGAAGAGGAGCTACACTGTTAATATTCCATAAGCGATTCCGACGCATCGCTGAATAGCGGAATCACCAAAAATCTTTCCCCTGATTCTTCTAATGTAAACGTCTAGGGGTAGCTTATTATTTCCTCTCAGAGTACAGACATTTTCGAAGGGTGGGAAGGATTGATTGTTGTGGGTTAAACGGCCCTTTGAAACAGTATTGCGGTCTACATCGGGCCGTCTCCCATAGAGAGGGAGAAATAAGATAAAAGATAGACGAGAGAAAAAATATCCAAACAACCCCCACCCGCACCTACTGCAAGCACATTAGGCCATTACCCTACTATAATCCAAATCAGTCGGACGCCCCGGCGCCGGAAGTTACACGCAGCACCATCGCATCACCCGACCACCCCGCGTGGGGAGGAAGGGGGTGCGGACGGATGTAGCAAACAGAAACCATAAACAAATTGTTACCCTTTATAATGGCGGAATATTTCCCTCAATTTATTTTCCGCTAGTTTAAGTAGCCAAAATACTGGATGACCTAAAGCAGCTGCTGTTGTC
This sequence comes from Ctena decussata, assembly GCA_963989385.1. NCBI lineage: Eukaryota > Metazoa > Mollusca > Bivalvia > Lucinida > Lucinidae > Ctena > Ctena decussata. Next base: position 54,640,733 of record OZ022511.1, on the reverse strand, counting down.
GTCAAAAGTTATAAATACAAACATTTTGGTATGTATCAGGAATTGCTGGTGGCATGATGACCAATATACAGCTTCTAAAAAACTCTCGTTACTGTTTTCTTCAGAGGGTACACGCTAACACATCTTGCATGACATTGATTGGTTTAACGGTTTCGAGACAGTATTTCAGTCTATATTGAGTCGTCATCCAGACAGAGGAAAAAGGAGGGGAGAAAAAAGACCAAACAACCCCATCAGCCCTTGCCGTACTATTACCTTAATTAGAAGGACGCCCTGGTTCTGAAAATTATTCAGCACCATCGCCCAACCAAATGACATGCGTCAGTGACCGTGTAAACACCCAAGAAATCTGTTTCATGACATAGACTTGTATCTTACAAGATGTGTAATCATAGTCCAAATGGTTGCATGAAACATGGTTGCATGAAACATGTCTTGCAACACGTGTTGCCGTGTGATCCCTCCTTTAGGCAATTTGGGAGTGTTGGATGGTATGATGATGCTGGGTATAGCTTCCAGTGACGGGGCGTCCTACTGATTTGGATAGTAGTAGGGCAGGAGCCCACTTGGCTTGCAGAGGGTGCGGGTGGGTATCGTTTGGGGTTTTTTTTGCTCTCGTCTATCATTTCTCTCTTAGACGGCGTGATATAGACTTAAATACTGTCTCAAAAGGCGGTTAAAACCAAAATAACAACAAAAAAATTAGGCAATTTTGTTGACGTAATTTGGGTAACTACAGCATCCTTGTAATAGTACAAACAGTCTTAACTGGTCTTGAGTATTGTGGTGAATTACATTAAGTTTACACAGAAAATCATTCCTTCACCAGGATACATAGTCTGCTATCGAACACCTTCGGGAAGCATCCATCGGTTCCACCGATGTTTGTTTTATATAATTTCAATTTTTATTAAATATTTCAAAATCGTATTTAAAAGAACAACAAGAGCTCCGCAAGCGGCGCATAATACGCCAGTTTCAGTGTCATCAAGGAGTTACAGAATGAGCAAGATTGTTTATAGAAGGATGGACAGGCAGACAAACAGTGAGGGGCACAACTCTGTAATTAATGATTGCAATGTTATTAAAACATCTAACACACCAAATACTATTAGTATACCAAAAATCAGCTTCCAGGGTGAAGCAGCTCAAAAGTTGAAAAATTCCAAAGTCAAACAAGGGAGATAATTCCTAAACTAGAGTACCATTCTTGGTCATAATTCTTCCCTTGACAATATACACATCACCATAAATTTTTGTTAAAATATTTCCAACGGTTAAGGAGTTACAGAGTAAAACGGAAATTGATGCAAGGGCAGATAACTCAGGAAGTAAGTAAGCCAGAGTTGTGATTCATGCTCATGATACACTGCCCCATTACTTTACACATTCTTACAAAGTTTCATTAAAATATTTCAAAGGGTTAAGGAGTGAATGGGGGAATGGGGCTAGCCTAAAAAAAAACTCATCGAAGGGAGGTTACTCCAAAATTAAGGGAGAAGAACCATTCTTATATGTGACACACCATCTTGTGATTATGCAAATTGCTATAAAGTTTCATTAGGATATTCCAAATGTTTACTAAGTTATTGAAAGCACAAGATTAGTATACATAAAAATAGCCTAAAAATCTAATCAAAGGAATGCAACTCCAAAACGAAGATAGGGAGAGCAACCATTGTTATACGCGACACATCGACGGACCCTCAAAACATTGCTATGACGTTTCATCAAGATGTCCCAAATGGTTATCTAGTTATGGTGCCCACAACACTAGTAGGGTAAAAAATAATAAAAAAGGGCATAACTTGGAAACTAAGAAAGGGGGAGCAACCATTGCTGTACGCGACACGTTGTCCCATTTTAATATATATGCCTACAAAATTTCATGAAGTTATCTCAAATGGTTACTGAGATATGGTGCGCACAAGAATGTTGACGGACAGACTGACGGACAGCGCCATGCCATAATTAATACGTCCGGGTTTTTTTTAAATGACGTTTAATAATACTTCATACGCCAAACATATTGCATCTATGCCGGGTGACCCACGGCAAAGGGCAGCCGTCTCTAAATGGCGGCAGACTAAACATTTTCCAATTTTCTGCCCTGCTCTGTCTTGTTTTAAATACCCTACCCGAGGATCTCGTACCTATTCTACCCTCTACCATAACCTATCTTACCCTGCCCAAACTTTATTTACTTTACCCTAAACGGATATGAGGCTGAGAAAAGCTCGACTTCGTCGGAATCCCGGACTTGTGGTATGGGATACTGTCTACGCACGTAGAGAATACCATGTTAGTGGCTTTTGATATCAAGTTTATCAGGCGAGACCAGAAACAGCATAGGAATGGCGAGGCTTGCCGAGCCAGTCCGACGTGTTTCTGGTCTCGCCTGATAAACTTGATATCAAAAGACACTTACATGGTTTTCCATTTATCATGCACCATTAGAATGTTTTAAGGTTTAAAGAGACACAAACAAATGAAAAGCAAACGTAGTTTTGTTCGAACTTGCTGACGTCGCGAATGCGTTATGACGTAAGTCGGTGACGTCATTCAGCCAATCGAAAGCTGTTATCACGGCCAAGGTCAGTATACATCCAATCGTCTTCAAAAATCGCTCCTAAAGGCATGACCTGATAACATTCGCGCAAGCGCAATTCTACAGTGACATGATATCACATCATGTTATCATACCCCAGATCTCACGTAAATTTTGCAGCAGATGCGTGATAAAATTCAAAATCACAACATTACACCGACAAGAATCAACAGTGATATCTTTAAAACTTCTGCCAGCAGAGATCTACTTATAATGGGTCAAGCTCAAAATCCATATGTACATCAGTATCAAAGTGGTATAAACTCTACAGTACTAGGACAGACAACCGTATCGTATCAAAAAAGAGCAATGCAAAAAAACAGATAAAAGACAACCATTGCCATTATCGCTAATCATTGCCATGATCGCTAAGTACACACGTGCCCTTAAAAAGACGCAAGTCGTCAAAATGAAGTATTTATTCTTCAATGAACCATTGGATAACATGCCTTGTGAATCGCAGCGGCAACAAAGGCTACTTTAGAATAAAAGTCACCGTGTAAACCCAGTTGTTGACGTATTTTGGGTGGTGGTGATGGTGTTGGGTTTAACGGCTCTTTGAAACAGAATTTCTGTATATCAAGCCGTTTCCCAGAGAGAGAGAGATAGAAAAATCACCCATCCGCACCTACTGCAAATACAGTAGGCCCTTGCCCTACTATAATTCAAATTAGCAGGACGCCCTGGTACTTAAAGTTACTCAGCAGCATTGCCCGACCACCACAGCCACCCCAACGTATTTTGGGTTGCTACAACCAGTGTATTGTGTCTTTTACTAAGCTGCCTAATTTGGAAGTGAAGCAACTGGAAATGAAATAATGAAATGGTCACAGTCATCTATTACGATATGAATTTCTAACCTCCAAATTAAACTTTTGTTAAAGTTTTGTTAAGTTTATAATTAGTTTAAATGTGTAAACTATATTAAGATGTTGCACCTACTGCAAGCACAGTAGGCCCTTGTCCTACTGGCATGCAAATTAGTAGGACGCCTCGACAATGGAAGTTACCCAGCATCATCGCCCGACCCGACCACCTCCATCTTAAAATGGGACCTTAAGCCATATGCACAGGATAAAAACTAAATAAATCAGCCTAGTCATTTGCGCAGACTGACCAGTCTTCACCTTTTCCTTTTTAGACTGACTGTGTTTGCAACAAGAACTATGCGGAGGCAGTGTCTCGCCTGTCTGCGTAGTCACAAAACAGAGGAAAACGTGGAAACTCGACAAAAGTCAGGAGAGACATAAAGGGAAGACTGTTCAGTCTGCGTGGTAGATACGTTTTCGTTGTTCGCGTAAATAGTAAGGTACCTTTTCTCGCTAAGCAAATGTAATCGACCAAGTGAAACGGAGTCTACTTTTTCGTTTCTTTCAGTGTGGTGGTGGCGCTTCTCTAAATCAGTTCAAGCGCTTAGATTCTAGACCATTTCATTGCTGAAGTACATTTATGTATATTAAATGCGGCAATGGATTATATTTGTCATTGTTATCAGAGGATCAGAACCAAAAATAGTACGTATTACTTTATACCAGACAGATGTTCTTCTATGGACATTCATTAGGTATTAAGTAATGATTAACTATTTGAAACACAATATATTTATGTTTTTAGAAAGTGATGGACGCATTTAACAAGTTCTTACAATCCCCATTGCATCAAAGCTTGCAGGTTGATCGTCCTACTAACTTGGATAACTGGGCTAGGGGTGGCTGTGCTTGAAGCAGTTGCGGGATGTTGTTTGATTTTTACGCACGTTTTCACTCTCCCTATAAGAGAGCTAAATATCAACTGAAATGCTGTCCCGAACGGACATTTAAACCCAAAACCACAACCAACTAACCGATCTGACTCAACCTCTGCAAGCTATGGATTTATGGCAACTAGTTCAAATGCGCTAAGCAAAACATACTGTATCGGTGGGTGGTCCCGTTCGTTTGTACGATTCTAGAAGAAAAATCGGACAGAATTAGACTGATATTGTCACATATTCAAATCAATCTGATTGTTATCAGCCGTATCGGCAGTATTTCAATATCGATCCAAGGAGATGGCGCAGATGGACCTGTGATAAAAACCCCAAACATCCTCCACCTCATCTTCTGAAATCACAGTAAGATCTTGTCATACTTTAAGCCAATACAAGAATTCCGCGGAATGCGATGTCTCGCCTGCTGGCGCTTTGTCACAAAACAGAGCTAAATCAAGAAAGATGTATGCATAAACCAAGTTTCTTGGCTCTAGCTCTCAGTCAACCGTAAAATGTAGGTCAAGACTAAATATTGATGATGGCTTTGAGATCTACTCTTCCAGATGTATGCATGACCCAAGTTTCATGGCTCTAGCCCTGATAGTTTCAGAGAAAATGACCTAAACGAAAAAACTCGACAAAAAATTGCAAAGTCGGTCAACCGTAAAATGTAGGTCAAGACTCAAAAATAATGATTGCTTTCAGCTGTACTCTTCTAGATGTATGCATGACCCAAGTTTCGTGGCTCTAGCCCTTACAGTTTCTGAGAAAATGACCTAAACGCAAAAAAATCGACAAAAAGTTACGCCGACGACGACACCGGAAAAGCAATACATATGTCTCACCTCTGCTTCGCAGGCGAGACAACAAATAGAACGCCCCGTTGCCGAAAGTTTCACGGCATCTTCGCCATGCCGTTCGCATCGCTAAACATCGACAAACATTTACTTTATCCTTTGGAGCTGTGTTGCCGATGTACTCCATTGTTTCAGGTTGCCGCAGTAGCATTTTCTAGATACCGAGCAGTTTGTCGTTCTAAGTGGGGGTGGTCGGGAGGTGTGATGGTGCTCTATGCCGAGTAGTCCTACTATTTAGAACACTGTAGGGCAAAGCTTACTGTGCTTGCAGAAGGTTGGGATTGTTTGGTCATTTTGTTTCTCTCGTCTTTCATTTCTCTTCTTTCATTTCTCTTCTTTCTCCAACTCTCTGGGAGACGGCCATATATAGACTAAAATACTGTCTCAAAGGGCCGTTAATCCCATAACAATCATTCAATTGTCGTTCGAAGTATTAAAAAAACTTTTATGAGAAAACGGACCCGTATGAAAACGGATCGCTATGATACATTGGGATATAATATGGTAATGCTTGTGAAAAGGTGGCATGCAGTTCACCTCTATCATAATCCGTTCGTTAATTAAGTTACCTGTGAAACAATTTCCGATCTTTTGACATAAACTCGTAGGTGGCACTGACTAATGAATATTGCTACAAATGATCCTCGCCAAGAGTAAATTTACCTTATAGCACGGTCTCAAATTGTGTGCAGTCTAATTTGCCACTTCAAGTTCATAACGATCTATGGATTCTGAGGAATAGGGTCGAGTCGGTAACTTCGGAGAGCGGGTAAATTCGGACATTGCATTGCAAGCAGTGAAAGTCCAGATAAGACGACTCATGATGAGCCTAGGAGCGGCTGTAGCGTAGTGGATAACACTCCAGACTACCACCCCAGGGGTCGCAAGTTCGATCCCCCGCTTCTCCGGTCTTTCGGATGAGACTTTAAACCGAGGTCCCGTCTCCATATGACCTCGTTGTTGGTGGGACGTTAAACCCGAGTTCACTCACTCATGATGAGCCGTCTCATCAGGATTTTCACTGTTTGCTCAGTTATAATTGTTTTATTACAAAACAACTGACATATAAAGGAAACAATGTCACTGTCCGAATTGACTCGACTTGACCCTATTGACCCATTAAGAATAGCAGGTCCTTTTGATGAGTCCATCACCTGAAAACGTTATCATTTTCATAGAAAGCGCTGTAAATTTTATGCATACAGTGATGACCCTGGTCAGATGCGCGCTCTGCGGCGTCTGATCTGGGTCTGCACTGTCTGCCCATGTCCTTTTTAAGAAACGCTATGCATGATGGGTAAACAGCAAAAAAGCAAAGACCCTGATTAGTGTGCAAGGATGGAAATACTAATTTACTGCTGATCGAATATAAGGTACATTTTCTCGCGCCAAGGGTCCAACTGAACTATAAGCAATATCTAGCATAAGAGAATGAGGAAGGTAATATCTAGTAAATTTCTAAAGGAATCTGTCACAGAAACTGGACAGACACCGCGTATGAATGGATTGAAACGTATAGAAGACTAGAAAAAACAACATAAAAATGCTGTCAGGTTATTGTAAGTGTTACGTAAAATATCGACGCAATATACCCAATTCTTGGTATAAAGTAGAAGTAATTTTACTTAACTACTGGTATGCACAAGCTTAAATGAATATCCCGTGAAAGGCCTTCACCTCCGTATACGTCTCCAACGGCCCATATTATTTCCTCAGTTTCCAGAATTAATAATCAATAGCGAACAAATTACGTATACTGCCATGCAGACTTGCAATGCAAGCAAAATCTCTTATAATCCTAAATCAGTATTTCATGTCATGAACTGCTTCAATCAGCATAATACTTTACATAGTTCAATGACTAATGGAGAACGCTGATCAGTCCAAATTCTAGAAACGTATGGTAGAAATCAAGAGAGCCTATCACACAGGTCTGTGTGATGTGCTACATGTAGAAATACAAAGCACGGAAACGAAGACGTCTGTTATTTGACCAGTTTTTTTGTGTGTGTGTGTGTGTGTATGTGGTAGTTGGTTGGTTGTATTGGGTTTAACGGCTCTTTTAGACAGTATTTGAGTCTATATCGGGCCGTCTCTCAGCGAGAGGGAGAAAGAAGAGCAAAATGGCAGACGAGAGAAAAAATGTCCAAACAACTCCCACCCGTACCTATTGCAAGCACGATAGGCCCTTGCCCTACAATTTTCCAAATCAGTAGGACGCCCCGGCACTGGAAGTTATACACAGCACCATCGCACCACCCGACCACCAGTAGATCTACTGAAGTTTTGAAGAAACAAGAGGATGAAATCCTGCAGTGGAGAATTTACCAGGAAAGTGCTCTTTTATGTCGATTTGTCTGTGTTTATGTGCTACAACATCGAAGTATTACCTATGCAAGTAGGTCCTGAAAAGATTAATCATTTGGCATGTATGAAGCTCACTTTCATTAAGGTAAATGGGTACACTTTCAGGGGAAGAAACTCTGTCATTTTTGCATACCTTCTTTCTAAGCGAAAATAAAGATCAATGTAAGTAAGGAGTGACGTTGCTTTGTCCGAAAGCAATATTGCTTTTACTTTTAATATGCCGTAGGTTTGTGTGTCATGTTTGTTATATGTTCGTCCTTTGTTATACTTGTAGAACACCCTTTTAAAGTGGATTAGAATGTATTCATCTGTCATCTCCGCTGAGTTAGAGTCTCTGTGAACTCCCAACTTTGACAGACAAAAATATAAAATTGGATGGATGACCCGCGATACGTCCTTTTCTACAGTATTTAAGTCGGATCAGGACGACGGAGGGTGGAAATGAAAGGCGGTGTGCAATGGAACCGCGTTTACGTTTGAAAAGGTTCTCGCTTCAAGCGGGGATCGAACCTGGGACCGCATGATCAGTAGGCCAGCGCTTCACCTACTGAGCTCCCGGGGCTCCTCCAGAAAATATAAATCACTGCAGCGAAGTACGGGGTATTTCCAGTACCGGGGCGTCCTACTTATTTGGGTAATAGGGCAAGGGCCTACTGTGCTTGCAGTAGATATGGGTAGGGGTTGTTTTGACTTTTTCCCTCCGCCTATCATATATACCATGTTTCTCCCGGCTCCATATAGACTGAAATACTTTCAAAGACCCGTTAAATCTCAAACAACCAACCAACCAAATCTTTTATCAACATATTGTGCAATTTACCCAAGCACCATGCACAGACTGAAACAATGTATTTGTTGCTTACATGCAAACATGCTGCAAACGTGATGTCTTCCTCGTTCGTGATAAGTTTCAGATTTATTGCTTCTTGCAATTAAATAATCAAGTTTACTAGTCAATAGAATTACATTCTCCGAGGACAGTATTATTCCACCGTTTGATGAACTACAAGAATGCTTTTCTGTATTGCAGATATCGGGAAGGTCTGATCCGGATCAGACGGCTGCTTAAGAGCGCTGCTTTCGGTCTGCACTGAAAAATCTCGTTGTCAAATAAATTCTAAGATGGAATAGTCAATCATACAACTTAATATATTCGAGAAAAAAAGGGCTGACACAAGTTAAATTCGGTAGCATAACCTAATCTTCTCTCTCGCATAAATAAGGTATTTGGTTGATTTTTTTAGGGTTTATCGGCCTTCGATTTGGGTGGTTGGTTGTTTGGGGTTTAAACGGCTCTATGAGAAAGTATTTCAGTCTTTATCGGGCCGTCTCCTAAAAGAAAAGAGAAATGATAGACGTGAGAAAAAATGACCAAACAATCGCTACCCGCACTTACTGCAAGCACAGAAGCCTTTGCCCTTTGAAACTTAATCTGTATCGAGCCAAAGAGGAAGAGAGGAAAATAAGACAGCCGAGAGTGAAAAGAATGCAAACAAATCTCATGCATGCGCAGCTGATCAAGCCCTACTTCCATCCAAATGAGCAGGACGCCGCCACTGAACGTTACCAAGCATCATGGCCCGACCCGAGTGCCCCAACATATAACAGAGGTAATGATTACGGTACGACGATGAACTCATAAGATTGGTTGGTTAGTTATTTTGGGTTTGACGGCCCTTTGAGACAGTATTTTCAGTCTATATCGAGCCGTCTCCCAGAGAGAGGGAGAAAGAAGAGAGAAGTGATAGACGAGAGAAAAAATGTCCAAACAACCCCCAACTGCACCTACTGCAAGGGCCCTTGCCCTACTATTTTCCAAATCATTATAACGCCCCGGCAATGGAAGTTACACGCAGCACCATCGCACCACCCGACCACCGTGAACTCATAAGAATGATCAAATGTAGAAACATTTCATCGCATTTATTGCTTTACTGGTCATTGTTACTACGAAAATTTGCAGCTGATTGTACATTTTTCTGGTTTCGGCTTCCAGTATGGCATTTCAAGATTTTCAACATATTTACATATTCAAAGAATTAATTGTGTGCGTTTTCGATAAGTGAAAATCGAATTTGGTGAAATATTTGTGCGAAGCACATGATCATTAAGTCTCGAAACTGGACTACTCCCAGTGGTAAAAACATGTAAATACAAATCCTTATAAAAAGCGGTTAAGCCTTAAGGTAGGAGGGTTGATCCAGACGTAATGTCACTGCAGCTATAAAATCGTCTCGAATAAAAAGCGGCATAAACTTCGTACCCAAGTACCTTAATTTATTTGCATTACGGTATGGAAATGTCGTAAAAACTTAGTGCACAGTAATTGAGATAGCGAGACAGACAGAACGCATGGTAACGGCATGCGCCGCACGTCAATGACGTTGTTTGTTTCAGACGAGGTTTCGATATTGTGTCATGGCCTAAGTAGCATATTCGTTTAACCAGCATATCACTAATGTCTCTTCACCCATGATTATCTCATCTTTCAATATTATTTGAACAACCCCGCTGCTCATGTTCAAGAATTTACACAATACATGTATTCGCATTGCAAAACATCGATCTTTATATATGGGGTCCAAACAAGAGTGACGTTTTTGTCTGACATTGCACAAAAAGGTCTTCCGGTCTTCAGACGAACCTCTAGTGACTCATCTGCGCCCTTATAGCACTGATTTCACAATTACACGAGCCTCATAACCACTGTTGTATCATCGCATGTCTACCTAAACAGCTCTAGAGTCTCCGATGGTGATATTCCTAATTTGTGGCAAACCCGCACAAATATGCGCTGACGCGTTTGTCAGAATTAACGTTCTTTCACTCGGCAGTAGCAAGCATTAACACTAATTCTGCAAGCATTAACACTAATTCTAACACATTGCGCCTATAGAAGCAATGGAAAGTTACCGTGTTTTATTCTACAATAATTCACTGTCTCCAGGCGCGTGAATCTAATTGCTGACGTCATTTGCATTACTGGCGTAATTTTGTGACGTTTCGGGACGTTAGACGGTGTAACGTCTCTTTTTCTTTTTAAAATCGCCATAATAACGTACATTTACGTTAGATACAGTTAAGAATATTGGCGGGTGCATGAACGCGCTGGCATGAAGGTTGGGAGAGTTTGAATGAAAAGAATAAATTTTCAGCGTTTTTGAGCGTTAGAATCGAAATAGTTCAGCTCTAGCATTGAATTGTTGAGTAACAATTCACTGTTTGTCGGTCAGTTGTAAGTAGATATATCACTCGCGCTCCGCGCTTGTGATATGATCTACTTTACAACTGACCTCCAAACAGTGAATTATTACTCAACAATTCACTGCTAGAGCTGATCTATTTCTTAACTAACAAACTTCAAACTGCAATGAAGTTTCAACAGTGGGCGGCAGAAATGTATTTCCGTAACGTATCACCCTTTCATCTGATTTGCCGCATTACTTAGATTTTGATTTGTGATTTCCTTTGAAAATTATGTTGATGTAATTTACGTTATTCTAACGTGCGGCGCGGTGGCATACTTTGAACGTCTATATATTTGGAACGGAAGAAATTCCAACTTTAATTAGAACTAAATTACAGTGTAGCTCGATATATATATTATAATAATTCTACTATGAATAAGCGCGCAATGGACACAGTGGCATTACTTCTGGTCCAACCCTTTTACTTTTCCATGTCAATATGATTTGGTGGCTAAGATATATGGGTGCTTTGTATTCTGAGGTCTAACAAGAATAATATGCACTCTTGTTCTGAATTATTAAGTGAGTGATATGGGATTTCAGGCACATCAGCACCCAAAGGGCTATTTCGCGCCGAAAATGCTATGAAAGAATACGTATTATATGCATAAGGTCAGAAATGAATTCACAGTATAAAAATGGATCAAGTCGGGTATGTGGTAAACACGCCGATCAACGGCTATCTTAAGACTGATAACATAAAACGAACTCTCGACCAGCGAGACGAGTAAACACAAATTTAAATCAACTGTTATAAAAATACCTCGACTTTACTAAACTATATTTTACTATATATGCCAATCTCTTTCAAAAATGAGAAGATTTTAGCTGGTTCAACCGTGTCAAACAGTTGTTTCATACTGTTGACACGGTAAAACCTAGCACGCATAATACGAAAATCCATGCAATCTAAAAGAAAGTGTTTAACACTAAAAGGTTCCTGAATTATATACTACCTTCAACTTGTCCAGATTTGGAAACATAGAACTCATTTTTCCTTCGTCAGAAATATATATATATTTCACAGTGTCCGAACTCACTGTACCATCTCATCCGGTTTTCATAGCGTTGAATCGAGAGTACAAAGTTCGCTTATAACCAGTAGTCGGAATTCGTTATGTTTTGTGATTTTATCCGGAATCTGCTGCGTCATTTATAAATATTCAGCTTGGAAAATGTAAAGAGGTAAGTTTAATATAATTTGCTCTTCGGTCTTTTACTTTGTTATCCTATAAAATGAAAACCTCATGGCCGTCACAGAAATTTTAAAATTTAACACGAGTTTGTGTCGTGCAAAACCTAGCTATCATCCTATTACCAAAACTAACAAACTGTAGATTGATAACGCCTTCCGTTTATTATAAAGATTTTTTTTATAAAACATGTAAGAAAAGGCTCAAAAAGGTTGTAGAATCATGCCAAGGGCAATTTGAATACTGTACCGTTTACATCCACCCATACACGACATTGTACAGGGCAATAAGTAAAAGACCGAAGAGCAAATTATATTAAACTTACCTCTTTACATTTCCGAAGCTGAATAACTATAAATGACGCAGCAAATCCCGGATAAAATCTCAAAACATGATTTCCGACTACTGGTTATAAGCGAATGTTTGTACTCTCGATACGACGCTATGAAAACCGAAAGAGCTGGTACAGGGCGTTCGGATACTGTGTATTTGCACTTATACCTAACAAAGCGGTCGGACTGTATTTTTCACCAAAAGGTCAATAAAAGCTAATTTTCATGGTTGAAAAACCCCAACCAACTTGTTTATACAACACACATTTACAGTCAGGAGTACATGATTTGCATCTATGTAAATTTGCCGGTAAACCTATTCTCCATGTATTCACTTGCCAGTGGCTATCAGATGAGTGCTAGGTGTATTTAGTAAGCAGGAATAGTGAGCTTGTTAAACATGTTAAATGAATTTTGGAAATTTTACATTCCGACTGCTTTAGTTCAAGGCCTACACTATATGTTGGTGCAAAATTCTGATGGAGGAAAATGGAGATCTGCATTTTCAAAATTTGGCCAAGTTCAAGATAAGAGATGACTAATTTAATAGATGTAAATTTTTCATTGGACAACAAAAATATATTCTATAATACGCATATGTTACGACTATTTCTATAATTTAGAACAAAAGTGGATATGGTTCTTGATACACCTCAAAATTAATAGCACCCATATATTTTAGCCATCAAGTCACTTTTACATGTAAAATACCTTAAAAATTGCGCCACAAATACAATTTCCTTTTATGGTCCTTGTCGAATGATGAAATATAAACAAAAGCAGGTATCCACGTCTGTAAAGTGCATTTTTACCTTTTTGTACATTTTAATGATATAGAAAGAAGGTTATTTTGGTTGCCAACTAAACCATTTTTCAACAACTTTTAATGCGAAACCCCATGGTCACTTACAACGACGAAACTGTAGTGAGAATCTTGCAGCGATACCTTTGAATACAACAACTACCACTGATAGAGCAATGGGGCTTATGTTTCAGGGATAAGAGGCGCATCTGACCTAGTGAATAATGGTTTGCCTTTCAGCGGGGGGGGGGGGGGGGGGGGGGGTCGTGGATTTGACTGGGCGCCACATGTCGGACCAGTTTCTTCAATCTAGTAGACAAAAAAATCCCCATCCAAAGTGCCCTGAGCTAGAAAAGTGTATCAGGGTAGCGGTCGGTGATGGAAGTATCGCTGAACGTCAGCAGTGACGCCCGCCATTTCCAACCGACAAAACTACAAGTGCACACAGAGGTATTGTGCCAGTTATGACTTCGTACTCGGTGACTGTGGCCGCGCTAAACAAGCACAACTGGACAACAAAATAAGGAGCAACGACACCAGAAAACCAACGAAGTGGCATGTGCGCCAGTGAAGACTCAGATCAGCCTGGGCATCCGCCAAGTCCAATAAGACTCTTCGCTAAGCTCTTAAAAGGTAGCTAAGGGTCGAAGATAGCTAAGGGTCGAAGCTACTTCTGTGCGGACAGCAAAGACTCTGACCAGACTTGGTGGATGCTCAGGCGGATCTGAGTCTGCGCTGGGCGCACAACCGCTTTGTTGGTTTTCTCCAGTCGCGGCTCAAGTGTTTCGGTGATACCATGGGTTCATAACACCGTGGGGTCATCACAATACATCTTCTATTTAGAGAAATTTGCTGACTACGATTAATTGTTCCTTATTCAGTCAGATTGCAGTGCAACCTTTAATCATGGAATAAAAGTAAAACTCTCTACCGTTGCAACAACAATAATCTTTCAAGACCGTTAGATCTTTGTATCATAAAATTGTTCAATAATGCAAAATCAATGCAAAGAAAAGTTTAAGTTCATTTGGTGTGAATAGATGATACTTAAAATCTCTGAAAGTAAATTGGTTAGTTGATTATTTTTTTGGTTTAACGGCTCTATACATGTATATTGAGCCGAAAATTTGGTTGGTTTTGTCAGTATTTCAGTCTATATCGGACCGGCTCCCAAAGAGAGGGAGATAGAAGAGAAATGATAGACGAGAGAAAAAATGTCCAAACAACCCCACCCGCACCTACTGCAAGCACAGTAAGCCCTTGCCCTACTACTATTCAAACAAGTAGGACGCCCCGGCACTGGAAGTTACACACAGCACCTTCGCACCACCCCCGAGAGGGAGAAAGGAGACAGAAATGATAGGCGTCAGAAAAAATCCATACAACCACCACCTGAACCTGGAGGTTGGTCGGGTGGTGCGATGGTGCAGCGTATAACTTCGGGTGCCTGGGCGTCATATTGATTTGGTTAATAGTAAGACAAGGGCCTACTATGCTCGCAATAGGGTGGGGTTTGTTTTGACATTTTTTCTCTCGTGCAACATTTCTCTTCTTTCTCCCTCACTCTGGGAGACGGCCCGATATAGACAGGAATACTGTCTCAAAGAGCCGTTAAACCCAAAACAACCAACCAACCCACGTGCACCTTTCTGCAAGCAAAGTAAGCCTTGCTCTACTATTGAAAACTTGGTATTTTTCTCGTTCTTGCTACACCCAGTACTTTATTGTGTGGAGAACTAATAAGATGACTGTTCTTGTTCAGCTTAAAATTGTGATCCAGAGAAATGCTCTAGCCTGATACAAGGCGTCTTTTAAAATCATTATCGGGTCAATGTAGGACAAGGACGGCCTGCTATGTTTGCAGCAGGTGCTAGATGGAAATGTTCTCTCCTCCTCTCCCACGCAGGTTTGCAGGTTTATCTGGTCATCCTCTTTCAGGGGGGCTACTCGACAGACTGAAATACTGTATCAAAGGGCCATAAAAAAATCAAGAGAACCAACCAATAATCTTTCTTTAGACCTTGTATATGTTCATCATCGTTATCACAAAAATACTACAGCTTACTCGATTTCGCAAAGTCGACGTTTATGCCAAACTACCGATATCTCAAAGTAAATTTTCTGGTCCCAGAAAATTTTCAATGATATATGAGTAGTTTGAGATAACAGGAGTTGAAATGTAAAAAAAATAAGAATAGGTGTGCCCAAACTACATTCTTTGATATAAGATATTTTTTGAGAAATCAGTGTTCGAGATATCGAGAGTTGACTATTTCAATAACACATACTTTTGAAAGGAGTCAAAGCACCAATAAAACCCGACAATAAAGAGTCTCTACCCTAAACATTCAAACTGAATTCCTGGAACGAGCAGTCTGGCCAGGGTCTGCATATATCTCCATTGAGCCAACATTTAATTTGATGACACTTTGATCATAAATTGACTTGTCCTAAGTTTAAGATGGGAGGCCTATGTTGTCTAATACTTCGAATGATAATAGCGATAACACAAAATTTAGGTTCATTATTAATTTAGTGAATTTAGAAGTCTGAACTAGAGGTTTAATGGGTTTATATTTTAATCAAACGCGAAGTTGAAAATTATTCTTAAGGTTAACAAGACTAATAGGTGCACATAAACATGACCAAGCCAAACGAACTGTCGTTTCAAGGTGAATGGGTACGCTTTCAAGGGGAGCTACTCTGGTATTTTCGCTTGGTCTTCTTTTTCCATGAGGATCTACTCTTCAAAAGAAGGAATTGGCTCCTCTTCTTTCAATCCAGAGTAGACTCCTTTGTCTTCTGGGGAAGCAGGGTTCGAGGTTATAAAACTTGAGAATAATCTCAAACTCAAAATAAAGCGCACTGATTGGCTGCTTCCGAGCATGTGATCGGACGCAGCCAATCAGTGTTCTTCATTTTGAGTGAGAATGTACTCAAGTTTTATAACCTCGGGGCCTGGATTGGTCGATTGGTAGCTTGGGTATAATGGCTGTTCGAGATAAAATCTCTATATCAAGCCGTCTCCCAATGAGAGGAGAAAAGCATATGGAGAAAATCTCATCGTCACCAACGGCCAGGTATACGCAAAAAATTACATTGGAGGTCAATGGAAGATGATGTTTTAACTTAAATAATCGTTATTTGTATTTAAGTAATCATTCCTGTGCAAACGGTTCTGAAATGCTTGTCATCTAAACTTTATAAAGCTGTAAGTTACAAATTTCTACGTTAAAAGGAAAGTAGTCTGTTTTTAGAAAAAATAGAGGCACCATCTAAATGTAATAAATATATAGTAAAACGGAAAATATTAAGGAGTTGTGAGTCCCTATCGCACTTATTTCTTCAAAAAGAGAAAACGATAGAAAGCGTGTGCAAATACATTTATATACAAAAATATTCGTCCTTTCTAATGGTATAATTTTTATTTTGAAATGATAAAAGCAAAATAGTCTGTTTTTATCATTTCTATGCAAGGTATTAAAGGACCTCTGACAGTTTCCATGCAAATTTGCCTATTTTTCGACAAATTACTGCTGCTTTCTTGGGAAGCCAAAATTAAAAATTTTAGCATTTACGGGTAGACTTATTCATTATAAAGACGTTTTGATATTGCTTTTGAACAATTATTATATCTGCATACTAACTCTCACCGATTCTCGCAAGAGGGGTAAGTGAAATTTTCAGTCATCCTAAATACATATATTTTCGCGTTTTCTTATTTAATGAATTTTATTTGTTAAATATGCTTAAAATGAAGTAAAACACTGTAGCTGCTCATACTATGCTATTATATGTAAATAAAAAGTATGCTAGCCTTATTGTTAGACACAGAGGGTCTAATTACCCCACCCACTTTTCAGTTTTTGAGCTGTAGACTATCTTTCCCCCCGTGCCTCAGCTCGCCACTCATATATAATGTGTATATTGACAGTACACATATGCATGCAAAGTGGCTTGCTGAGGCACGGGGGGGAAAGCATCTCTATAAAACTTTTCCTATTTTCCATACATTCAATGGTAAAAACTTGCATTTTACACCAAAATCTATGTCTACGTGTGACATATTTGAAAAATTATTTTTGTGCCAATTGTAGGGAGTTCAGAGCAACACATTTCAATAAAAATTTTGAAGTATACAGAAAGTTCATTTTCCCCATTTTTATAGGCAAATTTACATTACAACTGTCAGAGGTCCTTATTTTCCTGGTCGTGATACCTCGGAATTTTCCGTCCATTTAACGAAGTGTCACAGAGAATGAGGTATTGAGCCGTTTGCCCCGGGCTGTATTTATGAGCGTATCTGACTGAGATTAGCAAATGCATGATATGTGAAATTGTACATTGTTTGATTTAGGGATTTTTATGTTAATTAACTGAATGTTCCTAGCTCTAATTACATCGTTCACCTTAAATTTGTATTAAATGTTTAGATTTTAAACCGATGCTTACTTTCGAACACTTCTATTTTTTTTTAATGTGTATGACTTCTTAAAGTTTAATTGTATTTTTCAAATATACAAGTGAGAAATGGATGGATAACCACCGAATTTACATCCTTTTTATTAGCATTTAGTCATGTCAGGACGATTTATTGGTGATAATGAAAGACTGCGTGAACTGGGACCGATAGATCAGCAGGCCAGTGCTTAACCTACTGATATACCGGGGCTCCCACAACTTATGGAAAATTGATTTTGGAAAAAAAGAAAAGAAAAGCAAACAATTAACCAAGTTAAAGCTCTAATATTCAAATAAAAATGCATCGAATCTAATTACTGTTGACACAAGCCATAAATGTCTATGATAAACTGGTAAGATTAACACTGGTTCTCGATACTGCCTAATGGCTCGGGGCAATTTTTCACGCGTCGCTATCTGGATAAGCGGGTGTATCCGCCTAACATGTCGAGAAAAGCCGAAAACACCCGGAGTTAACTTTACCTGTAAACTGCGATTTTCACTAATCCCCTAACCTGGATATGACATTAGGGACCGATGAGATTTTCTCCATATGGATGCAAGAGAGTAAAATTTGAAACAAGCCGATCCCACACCTAATGAGAGCAAAGCAGACCCTTGTCCACCCATTGCGAGGGTGCGATCTGCATCCATCCTATCCCCTCAAACACGGAGGAAGTCATTAATTTCGCAAAACTGGCGGAAAACATGATGGTATGGGCATACACTATGAATAAACAGTCTTTCGGACCAATGAAATAGAACAAAAATAGCACCTTCGTCTTCATGTCATTGGCCAGACTCGCTAGTCTATACTGTACAGATTTCGACCGCGACTCTCAGTATTTGGTTATACTCGACTGAGCCGGTTTCACGTAGTCCCGTCTTAGAGCTCCGATTTTCACGTACCAATCGAACATTTTGGTTGGTGTTTTCAGTCCAACGGCCCTTCGCGACATTATTTCAGACTATATCATTCCGTCCTCCTCAGGCGGGAAGAAAGTAGACGACAGTACACAACTCCAAACAACCCATCCGGACCTGCAGTATCCATATAAGAAGGTTTTTTTTTTTTTTTTTTTTTTTTGGGGGGGGGGGGGGGGAGTTTAACGGCCCTTTGAGACAGTATTTCAGTCTATATCGGGCCGCATATAAGAAGGACGCCCGGCACTGATAATTACATACCACAAGCGACAGTTGGTTGGTTGTTTGTTTGGGGTTTAACGGCCCTTTGAGACAGTATTTCAGTCTCTACCGGGCCGTCTCCCAGAGAGAGGGAGAAAGGAAAGACAGCAATGATATACGAGAGAAAAATATCCAAACACCCACCCGCACCCACTGCAAGCAAGGTAGGGTAGGCCCTTACACCACAACCATCCAAATCAGAAGGACGCCCCGGCATTGGAAGTTATACGCTGCACCATCGCACCACCCAACCACCCCCACTAGCGACAGACCCAACATGACATGAAGGCGTCCTGTTTGACGACATTTTGGGTGGCGCAATCTGAAGTTTACAGTACAATTAGATTAAGTTACTAAGTTTTGAACTGTAGCTTGCTTTTATATGCTCTCTGTTTACTAAGTTTTGAACTGTATCTTGCTTTTATGTGTTCTATGTCGTCTGTTTGTCAACCAATTTGTTTAACAACGTTTTGTCCATACCATCTCATCGTCTGGAACAGTGCCCATCATTCTAGAACACTGTTCTGAAGCCCTCGACTGGTGTGCTTAAAACTCTAAGAGCGTACAAGCCCAATTGAGCATGGCCATGGTGTTGTTGTGTTATTGTTTAACGTCCAGGTCATGTCTAACCACACTAGTCCTTGGCAGGCTTAGACCTCCTAATTGCGCATACTTTCACCAGTAACTGACTACTGCCCTTCTTGAATCAGTGGAAGGGAAAATGAAAGTGGCCGGACCGGGTATCGAACCCAGGACCTCTGGCTTACAAGTCAGGCGCCCTACCGACTGCTCTACGCGGCATGCCGATGACCTGACTAGGAAAGGTAGAGCTAATAGTCAATGGTAATCAGTACCCATACCGGTAATAATAGAAGGGAAAATGTAGCTTGCAGTTCTGAAACAAAATAAATAATGAGCCGCGACACGAGAAAACCAACAAAGTGGTTGTGCCACCAGCGCAGACTCATATCAGCCTGGACATCCGCTTAGACCGATCAGACTCTTTGCTAAGCGCTTAAAGGGTAGCTAAGGGTCTAGGCTACCCCCATGCAGACAGCGAAGTCTCTGATCAGACTGGGCGGATGCCAAGGCTGATCCGAGTCTGCGCTGGGTTCACAACCACACGAGGGGGGGGGGGGAGGAGAAATGGGGAAAAAGAAGGAAAAGGCTACTGATGCAAAAGCAGTAAAGGGGGGGGGGACATTATGGGACCGACCCCAAAAAACAAGAGGGGAACATGATTACGTTAGGGAAAATAGGTAGCCCAAAAAAGGGGGGAAGAGGAAACAGAGTCCCAAGGGGCAACACCCCGGGCGGGGTCTCCAGGGTCAGCACCCCGGGGGACCACAGAATCATCACCCAAGGTGGGGTCCCAAGGGTCAACTCCCAAGGCCAGATCAATAGCCAGGGAAGTAATTTTGACCACCCCAGTGCCAGCCAAAGGGGGCAGGAAAGCCCCAAAAGCCCTGGATTTGAAAAGGGCCTCTTTGCGCTGGCCATGTCGGGCAGACTACCGGAAAGCCCAAAGGAGAGGCGGGAGAAAGATTTAAGTACCTTTTCCGCAGACACATCCCCTGGCCCTGCTTCACCTGCTCTGCACAAGAAAAGGAAGCATACAGACAGAACACTTGACTCATCTGCGGAAGAGATGATTCCAAAGTTTCTGCTGTGCGCTACCATAAATAGCACCAACAGCAGCATGGGGGTGGAAGGTGATGGGGAGGGAACTAAACCCAGGTCACCCGGGAAAACAAAAGTAGTCACGGGGAGAAGGGACCCATAGCCATCTCAACCCCTACTACCTCCACAGGGGTAGTTTTCCAGGAGAATGTGAGAGGGAACTCAAAACAAGAAGCGCCCAATAGGGGTCAGGAGAACTTCATATTTATAATTTTCTCCTGCAGAACAGGGCATGCCACGGTTGAGTTTCTACTTAGCCTTGACATGACCTTCAGACTGCTGTCAGATAACACTCCAAATCCTGTTGGCGTAACGCCACACAACTCCCCAGCTTCTTCAAGTGGGGAGTCGGGTAGCGCAATCGGTAGGGCACCTGACTCGTAAGTCAGAGGTCCTGGGTTCGAATCCCGGTCTGGCCACATACTTTCGTTTCTCCTTCCGCTGATTCAAGAAGGGCAGTTGTCAGTTACTGGCGAAAGTATGTGCACTTAGTACTGGTTAACCGCTTAGGAGGTCTAAGCCTGCCCAGGAATAGTGTGGTTAGGTTAACTGACCGTCCCGACATGACCTTAGTTGTTTACCGTGGACGTTAAGCATCAAATCAACCAACCAAGTGGGGAGTCAGAGACATGTAGGCAAAGTCCCGAGGGTGCCGAGGCCTCCGACGCTTAAGCGTATTTCATTGTTCCAAGGCTTTTATCACCCACATCGGGGGGGGGGGGGGAATCCCTAAGTTCCATGTGCCAGTGAGAGGGAATGGTCCAATTTTAGGATAAGACAGTACCAATGGAAAAAAAGCTTACAACTTCAACTTCGAATTACCAGGACTAGCAACAACGGAACCTTGTGTGGTGGGCTCCCCTAATAACATAAAAACCCAGAAATCAAACTCAGAAAGCTACGACTCTCTAAGTATTGGGACAGACGTAAATATGGAAGGATTCAAGAAACTTTTCGATTGGGGTAACTATCAGATTTTGGACATGAATAGGATCAATTTTTTGGGGTAGGAAGGGTTACGGAAACAATAAGAATAAAATTTGGCACAAAGATTGCTCCCCTGGAACTTCTAGACTCAAACAACTTAACCTGCATGCTGGGCCCTAGCCTATTACAAGCAGTCAGATGCAACAAATGCCAAAACTTTGGGCACATGACAAACACGAGTAAAAATGAAAAAGTAAAATGTCCTCATTGTGCAGGCAAACATCAACATAATAAATGTCCAAATAAGACCAATAAGCATTGTGCAAACTGTGGTTTAGGACTCGGAGCAACATATGGAGGCTGTGCCATTTACATACAGTACCGTTTCGAACTGGACTGCAAAAACAAATAAATACAACAGGAATGGGATCTAGGGGCATTAAATGTACACCCAAGGAGCTCACCACAACCACAGGCGCCAACTCAAAATATGGAGCCTATTTACCAAACACCTCCATCCAACACACTAAAAAAGGAGGATATTATCATAATCATACAGGCCGCTGTCGAAAAGGCGGTAACCCAAACAGTGGAGACATTGTCTCCACACTTACATAACCCACCAGATAACCTTGTAACCCAAACAAGACCTGTCCGCGTACAGGATCGCCTGCAGTGCCTTGCCCATCACATAAAAAACTTTGACGTAAAACTTTAAAGTGTGACGCCAACGCCAATACCCACGCCAACGCCGACAGGCGAGCTAATAAGGGAAAAACTGCAATCCAGCAGTATCCCTACCACAATCACAGGGGACATCCAGACAGCCACTAAACGAAAGCACTAACCACATTACTTTACAAACCAAACACAGGGGAATACTCCAGCAAAATCTGAAAAAAAAAACCATACTACCAACCCTGAAAAGAACACGGGGGCACATTCCTGATAAGAACAGACAAAACTTAAATAAGTACAGAACAACACAGTCGGTTGGCAACTATTATTGGGCTCACAATAAAAACGTGCAGGGGCAAAATTACTATTTAGGGAATTAGGGAACAGTCTATGATACCAATACAATAAGGAGCGGGGGGGGCAAAGCTTTACATACATCAAATATAAACAAAAATTGGGCTCACAATAAAAACGTGCATGGGCAAAATTACTATTTAGGGAATTAGGGAACAGTCTAGGATACCAATACAATAAGGAGCGGGGCGGGGGGGGGGGGGGGCAAAGTTTTACATATATCAAATATAAACAAAAAAGACACAAAATAATGTAGAGTTCCGTAAAAAAAAAGCATGCAAACAAAATGGCGGGCTCCACCACACAAAACTCACTAACCATTGTATCATGGAACGCCCGCAGTCTGTCTTGCGTTGATGACAAAACGAAATTACATGACTTATACAACTTTTTGGAATCTTTTGAAGATACATCAGAAGTAATCTGCCTGCAAGACACGTGGAATCACCAGGGACAACAAGAAATGTTACAGTGTGTAACAAATGCCCCCGAAGGCCCCTAACAGCTGGTATTTGACCCCTGACCTTTGACTGTGAACTTGACCTTGGTTATGGAAACCTAAATTTTGTGCATGACACAACTTATCATTTTGATTTACCTTTCTGGAAAATTTGATTAAATTCGCTTCAGCGCTTTTTGAGATATCTTGGACACAAGATTTGTAAGATACAAACATATGACCTTTGACTGTGACCTTGACCTTGGCCATGAGAACCTAGATTTTGTGCATGACAAAACATCTCATTTTGGTTTACCTTTCTGTAAAATTTGATTCAATTTGCTTCAGCAGTTGTTGAGATATCTTGGATACAAGATGTGAGGGAGACAAACTTATGACCTTTGATTGTGACCTTGACCTTGGTCAAGGAAACCTAAATTTTGTGAGCGACACACCTTCTTATTTTGGTCTACCTTTCTGTGAAATTTGATTCAATTCACTTCAGGGGTTTTTGAGTTATTGCGGACACACGATTTGTAAGGGTCAAATCTATGACCTTTGATTGTGACCTTGACCTTGGTCGTGGGAACCTAAATTTTGTGCGCAACACACCTTCTCATTATGGTTTACCTTTATGTGAAATTTGATTCAAATCACTTCATGGATGTTTGAGTTATGGCGGACACACGATTTGTAAGGGTCGAACCTATGACCTTTGATGGGAGCCTAAATTTTGTGCGCGACACACCTTCTCACTTTGGTCTACCTTTCTGTGAAGTTGATTAAATTCCCTTCTGCCGTTTTCGAGTTATGGCGGACACACGATTTGTAACGGACGGACAGACAGACGGTGCGATTTTAATATGCCACCCGAAGTTCCTTGGGGGGCATAAAAACTTCTAAATTTAAAAGGATATAAGCCCCCAGTCTGTTACCGTAGGCCAAAAGATAAAAAAGTGGGAGGTGTTGCAATTTTTGTAAAATTTGGCATTGATTCTGAAGAAATGAAATTTCAAC
Source organism: Ctena decussata (assembly GCA_963989385.1). Taxonomy (NCBI): domain Eukaryota; kingdom Metazoa; phylum Mollusca; class Bivalvia; order Lucinida; family Lucinidae; genus Ctena; species Ctena decussata. The sequence goes on along the minus strand of OZ022511.1, from coordinate 54,616,835 downwards.
ACACAAACGAAAATATAGAAATCTGCATGGTTAGAATTTTTGGCTCGACACACAATTCGGACATAGCAAGTTACTAAACAAGCGGAAAAAGTAAAATATCTGAATCAGATTACCTCGAAATATCATTTCAACGCAAGACGTGAGATTTGGCATATTGCATGAATAAATATCTAATATCTGTATTAATTTGTCAAAGCTGACAATACTAAGTTGAGTCTATAAAGGGGATTTTTCACCTTTGGGATAAACGATTGATTAAGAGGAGACTCTAGCTAAAATTTCTCCTCGATACTAAAATATCAATATGACGATAGGCTAAATTGATGAACATGTAGGTTTTCAAAGCGCCAAATAGTTAATGTTCTCTCTTATCTACAAATTCATTCGAAAGGGCGATGTTTATCATCTGTAAGAAATGTATATGGTATTTTTATACTACCAATCTCAAACGTTGCGTTAGTTATGACGTCTTGCAAAAATCGTATAATTACGAAATAAGTCACGATGACGTCAAAGAACTTGGGTTTCTGACGTTAAATCAACCATGTGCGTGCTAATTAGATAAATTAATGTTGTGAATCGTAAAGTATATTCCGTTAAGCGCAGAATGATTACATCATATATTGTTCTGGATCAAAACATTTCTTCTCGGGGAAAATTCAAAATTTCAGCGTTTGAATTTCATTTTTATACCTTGCAGAAATACTCGCTGCATAGCATAGCAGCTGCAATGTTCAAACTTGGCTTTCGATAACACGGTCAAAATTAGCATTAGGTTACACACGTTCACAGGCAACGTGTACATAAAATAATCAGAAATATGTGAGTGCAAAACAGAATACGCAGTCTATGGCCATGTGAAATTCTTGTATAAACTTGCGATTATTTGACATGCATACACAGAATTTCTAATCTCCTGTTCCTATGAGGTAATTCTAAACAGGAGCATTGGTACTGTGACCTAGTTTATAGAGCGGAAGTCATATGTCTTGGGATGAAATAAGGAACTTCCACCATTTGTAAGAATGGTTTATACAAAAAATGAAAATAAGAAAACAATTGAAACGAAAAAAAGCAAATTCTTTTTTACTAGTGGCTGATTAGCTACGCTCAGGGCTTCATGTGCAGTTCATTTTCTTATCCACATCCTGACAACTAACCAACACTCCAACAATCTTACATAAAGGACCTGGTATGATAAGGCCCATATTCGGCCCCCCAGAAAATCACTTTTCAAAAGTCCTATTTGATAATAAAAATGTACTCATAGGAAAGTTCAAAACGAATGTATCTGCAAACACAAAATTAACCAGTTAATGCATGAAACAATTGTGTTTTTATCTTGAACATACCCATACCCCCACCGGATTTTGAGATAAATGACGAATTTGGTAGCCTTTGCGGCTTTCAAAATATATGAGCCCAGCCTCCAGCACATCTTATATTTTCTGTACAGATAATTTTTTTATATCATTACATGCAATGAAAATATTAAATGTGCTGGAGACCGGGCTTTATGTTTATTTTCAACTTTTTATTACAAAACTGGCAGCGTTTAGAACATTTTCCCTATTTTCGCAACATAAAAACGTCCATATCTCCGCTCAGAATCAAAATAAACATATGTTGTGGGTATTCATTTTTTAGTTAGAACACAATGAATAATTTGGTACACATTTCATTTTGATCTTTTGGTTAGCGTCTCTGGACTTGCAAACTTGAGTGGGTAGGGTACCTGGAGAGGCCTTGTGCAGTGTTATCTCAAAAGCCTATTATCTAGAGCTTTCAAAAGCTGACTTATTTCTTTAAAGAAAAGTATATTTAACTCAAATTTTCATGCGGTTTTCCTTCATATTATTTAACCCAAATAGGTATATCAGAGATCATGTTATTCTGAGAATAAACATAGTTGAAACATATTTTTTTCTGTTTGTTCCCATTCACACGAACGATTAGCAATAGAAACCAAGCAATTTTTAAGAGAATTTAAATGGGGGCCAAACGACCCTTATCATACAAGGTCCTTTTATTGTTGTAACACTTTGTGACACAGAACCATTATTTGAAAAAAGTCACATTTACAAAGTTTGTGAAGGCAAACATACATGCCTAGGAACATGACTCTGCCAGTAAACTATAAGGCTTACAGGAATATATCAACTTAATAAATGTGAATGGTCGACAACAGGATAGAGAAAGTCTTGGTCGACAACAGGATAGAGAAAGTCTATCTCCCGGAGAGAGGGAGAAAGAAGAGAAATGACAGACGAGAGAAAAAAATGTTCAAACAACCCCTACTGCACACCTACTGCAAGCACAGAAAGCCCTTGCCCTACTATTATTCAAATCAGTAGGACGCCCCGGCACTGCAAGTTACACGCAGCACCATCGCACCACCCAACCACCCTCAAAATGGAAATAAGGTATGGATCTCCCCCAAGATTAAAGAACAGAAAAAAGCAAAGGTTTTAAGACATTAAAAAGATGACATGACAAATTAAATTTTAGCCAACTGAAAACCGAGAAGAATGGGAACGAATATTCCTTAAAGTTCACCACTGTCGCGTGTTCTTTGATATTATTGCTGATGGAAACTTTTAGTGCCTTTATGAAACAGGAGCGTTCTTATGTCCAATTAAAAGCATGTCATTAGGGACACCAAAGGTACGTTGTTTTTGAAAATACGTCTCGGGGACAACAAATTTTAAAGGCATATTTTTGCAAGAAAATTTGTCACAGAACCTAAGCGCATAGAGAAGACTCAAAATAGCCCAAGCATCTGCGCAGCTTGATCAGGTTCTTTCTTATCCGCCACAAAGATTAATCAGCTTTTAATACCCGGTTGATGCAAACGGAGTCTTCGCTTCAATGTTTTAAAGCAAATTTTCTCGTGATCCTTACTATTCAAGTCCATTAACTGTCTTGCGTGCTTCGTGACTACGTAGGTCGAGTAAACATCCACCGCCCCCTCCCCACTTTCATTGCTATTACTAGATGCTTACATTGCTTTATGTTTTGGGGTTAACGGCCCTTTGAGACAGTATTTCAGTCCAATTGGGTCGTCTCCCAGAGAGAGCGAGAAAGAGGGGAATTGATAGACGAGAGAAAAAATGTCCAAACAACCCCACCCGCACCTACTTCAACCACAGTAGGCCCTCAACCCCACCCGTACCTACTGCAACCACAGTAGGCCCGTGCCCTACAAAGTTACAAAGCCCCGGCACTGAAAGTTACACACAACACCATCGCACCACCCGACCCCCAGATGCTTACAAATGCTGTCTCTGGTAAGTACAAATAGGAGCCCCGGTAGCTCAGTACGTTAAGCGCTGGCCAGCTGATCTAGCGGTCTCGGGTAGAACCCCGCTGTGGGCGAAAATATTTCAATCGTAAACAAGGTTCCATCACCTACCCATCGTCCTGATATAATTGAAATACTGTTAAAAGGATGTAAAATCGCAAGTCATCCATCCATTTGTTAAGTACATTGAAATAGAATGCCTGGATACTAACCGACTACATAAACTTTCTCTTTTTAAGGTGGTGATTTATGGTAAATGTAAAAATCTGCATAAAACCATAAAAAAGTAATGTATCTCCCTGAAAGTTAGCAGCCTTCTTATTTTTGTTGTTCTTTACAGTTTAGAATACAAAATAGACGTACGTGCTGCTTAAAAAGTGTTTTTATAAGGAAAGATCAAAGGGTAATTTTCTGCGAATAAATCTGGAAAAATAATATTGTTATTGAAAATTTACGTAGTGCTGAAGGTGCATTATGAAAGATCAGTGGTATTTTGAGTGTTTTATGCAGATTTTTGTATTTGCCCTAAATCAGTGATTATCACCACCTTAAAGCCCATGTTCATCGCAGCGATGTTAGCTTCATAACATGGTATCGTTATAAACAGTGGTTGTATTTTCACTGTTGATGACAGTTATAAAGGGTTTGCAATTATAAATGTTTTTGAAATATTTTCATCATAATTAGCGAGTCCCCGTTGAGCAATGGAATTTAAAGCAAAGCAATCCTTAGTCATGTTCAGTTTATTTTTGCTACATATTAGAAACTAAGACCTAAAAAAAAGAAAATCAAGGACGAGTTGCTCTGTAAAGGGCTGGCCAGTTTTGTTAATGATCCCTCAGTGACATCGTAAGTAAAATATTTATATTTGGGGCCTTTAAAGTGAATTCATGAGCTTGCCGCCGTGTGTTTTCAGCCGTTTTTCCGGAGAAACTATTGGTCGCCCACCCAAAGGGTTTCTCCTGATAACACCACGTACTCTACAGAACACTTACATCAGTGCCTTCGAGAACGCATTTTGAGTCTGTGTAATTGAAGTGTTTAAACTTAACCATCATCTATTCAGTAAAGCTAATAGAATGTTGACCTGTCAGATTAAAACAATTAAAAGTTCGCAAATTTCATAAGATCCGGGATATTTTACAATTAGTTTGAGGGGGGAGGGAGGGGCGTGATGATGCTGGGTTCAATTTTCTCTCGTCTCTCTTTTTTCTCCTTCTCTTTGGGACACAGCTCGATATAGACTGAAATACTGCCGCAAAGAGCCGTTACACCAAAAACAACCAGCCAACCAACCAATTAGTTTTCAGTCGGAGCAAACATTTGTACGGCTGCAAACCGCAGAACCAAGATCTCCATTATTTTGACATAACTTGCTCTTGATATTACAACCGGCAACATTAAGAGTTGTAGGGTTTTGTTTTCAATCATTAATAGTGCGAGATGCAGTGTTTGTTTTCAAACATTAAGTGCATGCGAACGTATGCACTGTTTTGATACAGAGAAGAGGCCAGTCCTTCCTTTGCTGAAGACGTGAGGGCAGTAATCGAAAACATCTTGCTAGCGGCGAGGACAAATGTATGCACATGAATTGTACAGTATCTCCCAAACATCGTGGTTCGATTTTGGGTTGTTTGGGTTTAACGGCTCTTTGAGACGGTATCTTAGTCTCTATCGAGCCGTCTTCCAGAGAGAACAGTGAAAGAAAAATTAAACTAGAAATGTTTTTCAGAGAAAAACTGATGTCCCCCCACCAGCCCATTTCCCATCCCCTCTAATGAATATAAAAGGCCATCGGCCAAGTGTCACCCGACGTTTGAAATGTGTCACAAACTTCAGCCCTTTATTCTGTTTCAGAGTAAATGTATGGCCAAAAACAGAAAATATATAAATTACAGAACCCGGTAAGCAAATGATAACTGAACATAAGCAAAGGTATATACCCAATTACTGGGCCTCTTTGTAAAATACTTAAGAACGGGGCATATATGTGTAAAATCAGGTTACTGAAACTATAGGCCCTTACAAAATGACCAAAACATCAAGACTGTATACCCAGTAACAAAATAAAAAGAGCCATAATCCTGCTTATATGAATCTGATGAAAAATGAACAATGCATTTATGAAAATTCAGCCCATTAATATGAATAGTTCTGGAGTTATCCCTTTACCTTTAAGTGAATGTCTATTATCTATGAAAGGGGAATAACTCTGTCACTTATAATTTAGCACATCCTAACAATAATCAGAATAATCAAATAACCAAATGCTAATAGCATACCAAATTTCAGCTCTCTCGGTCAAACGGTTCAAAAGTTGGAAAAATGCCAAAAAATGACAAAAGGGCCATAACTTTGTACAAAATAGGACAATTGAAATTCCAAAATCACATGCACATCTTCAGATCATGATGAAACATTCAGCACAATTTCAAGTCAATCTAATACAAGATGTTGCAGGAGTTGCGGGGACAAGATTTAAGTCAGCAAGGGCCGTAACTCCATTAAAAATGGCCGAAACAAAAATAAAAAACCACATGCACATCTTCATATGGTAAGAATACAATCTGTAAAATTTCAAATCAATCCGATGAAAGACGTAGGAGGAGTTGCGGGGACAAGATTTCGGAAGGTCTGAGTCAGCAAGGGCTGTAACTCCATCAAAAATGCCCGAAACAAAAATCGAAAACCACATGCACATCTTCATATCATAAGAATACAATCTGTAAAATTTCAAATCAATCCGATGAAAGACGTAGGAGGAGTTGCGGGGACAAGATTTCGGACGGACGGACGGACGGAAGGACGGACGGAAGGACGGACGCACACACGGACGGACGAGGGTCATTTCTATAGTCCCCCTCCGCCTACGTCGGGTGACAAAAAAGCCTGAACAAGTAAAATATCTAGACAAGTTTGGAGAAAATCCATCCACTGGTTCTTAAGATATCCTACATAGATGACTATAACGTTGAAAATGAGGTCAAGGTCACCAAAATCAAATCACCTCTTAAACTTGTCCAAATGATGTATCCATGCAAGTTTGGTGAAATTCCATCCATTGGTTCAGGAGATATAGTGGGTACAAGAAAATGTCATGTAAGTCCTCAGGTGACCTTGAATATGAGATCAAGGTCACCAAAATCTAATCAGCTCTTAAACTTTTCCCAATGATGTATACATGCAAGTTTGGTAAACTTCCATCCATTGGTTCAGGAGATTTTAGTGAGTACAAGAAATTGTCATCTAAGTCCTCCAGTCCTTGCAAATGAAGCCAAGGTCACCAAAATCTAACCAGCTCTTAAATTTGTCGCAATAATGTATCCCTGAAATTTTGGAGAAATTCCATTCATTGGTTCAGGAGATATAGTGGTTACAAGAAATTGTCATCTAAGTCCTCCAATGACCTTGAAAATAAGGTCAAGGTCACCAAAATCTAAAAACCTCTTAAACTTGCCCCAATGATGTATCCATGCAAATTTGGTGAAATTCCATCCATTGGTTCAAGAGATATCACTGGTACAAGAAATTTTCATCCAAGTCCTCCAGTGACCTTGAAAATGAGGTCAAGGTCACCAAAATCTAATCACCTCTTTAACTTGTCCCAATTATGTATCCATGCCAGTTTGGTGAAATTCCATCCATTGGTTCAGGAGATATAGTGGGTACAAGAAATTGTCATCTATGTCCTCCAGTGACCTTGAAAATGAGGTCAAGGTCACCAAAATCTAATCAGCTCTTAAAAAATTCCATCAATTGGTTCAGGAGATATAGTGGGTACAAGAAATTGTCATCTATGTCTTCCAGTGACTTGAAAATGAGGTCAAGGTCACCAAAATCTAATCAGCTCTTAAACTTGTCCCAATTATTTATCCATGCCAGTTTGGTGAAATTCCATCCATTGGTTCAGGAGATATAGTGGGTACAAGAAATTGTCATCTATGTCCTCCAGTGACCTTGAAAATTAGGTCAAGGTCACCAAAATCTAATCAGCTCTTAAACTTGTCCCAATAATGTATCCATGCAAGTTTGGTGAAATTCCATCCATTGGTTCAGGAGATATAGTGGGTACAAGAAATTGTCATCTATGTCCTCCAGTGACCTTGAAAATGAGATCAAGGTCACCAAAATCTAATCAGCTCTTAAACTTGTCCCAATAATGTATGCATGCAAGTTTGGTGAAATTCCATCCATTGGTTCAAGAGATATCGCGGGTACAAGAAATCTGTCACGCCGACGCCGGAGATCCGCACTGAAAACAATATGTCCCCCCTCACCTTTGGTGGGGGGACATAATGAGAAAAAAAAATGACCAAACAACAACCATCTGCACCTACTGCAAGCACAGAAGTCCCTTGCTCTACTACTATCCGATCGATCGATTTGTTGCTTAACGTCCACGGTAAACAACTATGGTCATGTCGGGACGGTCAGTTAACCTAACCACACTATTCCTGGGCAGGCTTAGACCTCCTAAGCGGTTAACCAGTACTAAGTGCACATACTTTCGCCAGTAACTGACAACTGCCCTTCTTGAATCAGCGGAAGGAGAAACGAAAGTATGTGGCCAGACCGGGTATCGAACCCAGGACCTCTGACTTATAAGTCAGGTGCCCTACCGATTGCGCTACGCGGCCCGGCAACTACTGTCCGAATTAGTAGGATGCCCCGACACCGAAACATCCTGCATCATCGTCCGACCATGACCACCCCCTCATGGTTCCAGGATCTGACACATTTGTTACGATGGTTTAAGGTGGTGATAATCACTGATTTGTGACAAAGACAAAAATCTGCATAAAACACTCAAAATAACACTGATCTTTCCAAAACTTAGCAGAAGCCTTCTTTATGTTGTTTCTCATAACTTAGAATCCCAAAATGCAGCATTTGTTAATGTTAAAAAGTGTTTTTATAAGGAAAGATCAAAGGGTAATTTTCTGCGAATAAATCTGAAAAAATAATATCGTTATTGAAAATATACTTAGTGCTTAGAGTACCTTGTTGCATAATGGAGAGCGTCCTAGCAATTATTTTTTTCAAACTCTTTCTCACATTATCAGGCTGAGCAGATGAAAAAAGATGCCAAATTGTCCAAATGTTTTGTCAAAACACATAGGTGAGACTATTTTAACAAGGTTGAACAATTTCATCTACACACCACTGATCATGTCAGTAATGTATTATTTATACTGTAGGTGTTAACATAGGTATGCTTGCCTACCCTATATTTAATAAATGCGCCAAGTGTACATTTACTTTGTAGAGAGTTCCTTGTTGCATAATGGAGAGCAAGCTAGCAATTATTTTTTCAAACTCTTTCACACATTATAAGGCTGAGCAGATGAAAAAAGATGCAGTCTGTGTCCAAATTTTTTTGTCAAAACACACAGGTGAGACTATTTTAACAAGTTTAACAATTTCATCTACACACCATTGATCATGTAAGTAATGTATTATTTATACTGTAGGTGTTACATAGGTATTCTTGCCTACCCTATATTTGATAAATGCATCCAGTGTACATTACCTTGTACATGGTTGTACATTTGAGAAAAAGCTACCGTTTTCATCTGGTCTACATTACAATATGAGAAAGAGTTGGAATAAATAATTGCTAGTACGCTCTTCATTATGCAATAACGCATCTTCAGTACTACGTAAATTTTCAATAACGATGTTAATTTTTTTTGATTATTGCGCAGAAAATTACCCTTTGATCTTTCCTTATAAAAACACTTTTTTAAGCAGCAAGTACGTCTATTTTGTATTCTAAACTGTAAAGAGCAACAAAAATAAGAAGTCTGCTAACTTTCAGGGAGATACCTTACTTTTTTATGGTTTTATGCAGATTTTTACATTTACCATAAATCACCACCTTAAATCGTATAGGACAAAACAAGACCGTGCGTATTCCTATTTTAAATTGGATAAGTTCAGGTTGCCTGTGCACTTTGGATGTTCAGTTAATTAACAAGTATAACAGGCTTATTATAGCGTTTACATTATTTCAATGAAAATCCATTAACTTACACTACGTGCTGATTAGTGTGAAAAGAACGGAAATTATTCTGCATTGACAAACAGAAGAAGGGCTGGACTGGCAGCGTCGCAAGAATGTCCTGTAAATAGCAACAGACATAATATTTGCGTATGCACGCTAATCGCATTATATATTGTTTAACTATGTGCCCTTAAACCAAAATTAAATCATGTACAGCAATTGCAACTCTATTGATTTTGTCATTGAATGCACGGCATTGTGACGTATTAGGTTGAACTAGTGCCTAGCGTCCCATAAAATGGACAAAGGTTGGTTTGCTGTTTAGGGTTTATCGATTTTTAAAGACAGTATTTCAGTCTCCCAGGGAAAGGGATATTTTGGATTTGACGGCCCTCTGAGACAGTATTTCAGTCTATATCAGGCCGTCTCCCAGAAAGGGGAGAAAGAAGAGAAATGATAGATGAGAGGAAAAATGTCCAAACCCCACCCGCACCTACCACAAGCACAGTAGGCCCTTGCGCTGCAATGTTACAAATCAGTAGGACGCCCCGGTATAGGCAATTTGCTGTCTATAAAACAGGTCATTTTGCTAAATATCTTTAAAACTACTATAGCTATCACTGTGAAGTAAAGCGCATCTTTAATGTCTATCTTATACATAACTAATCCATAATTTTCCTCGAAATTATATTTTACAACTAAAAAGTTCCTTTTGAAAACTGCCCATTTTTAGAAGATATTTTAAATGTATTTTACAAGGGAGTAAGTTTATTTATGGAACAGCCTGTGTAAATTGTTAGTTTATTGTATAGAGTCACTCAATGGCACCTGTATACCTGTTAATCTTTTCATCTGAGTAAAAGTAAAATTCACTTATTTATTGGTTGCGAAGAGAACTGATTGGTGATGAATAGGATTTATTTATCTATAGAAACGTTTCTTGTTTGTGATGCATACGTGGGCATTGCGTATGGCTATTACATTAAATTATTGTACTCCCCTTTTTTCTAAGGTGAAAATTTTGAAATTTTTTGTACAGGATTGAATAGACAAAAGCAAAAAAATTGATATGATAAAATTCTGAAAGTCATTTTCCGGTTATGTATACTGAATGTCAAAAGAAACGCATACAATGTATACGCTCAATTTATTTGAAGGTATAGGTATATACTCTTATTTAGACATTTTGAGTTACTTTGTTTATGTTATTCCGACAGAATTAGCACGCTAACGCATCGATATTCCATAAACTTTAGAGACCAGAACGCTTGCTTTTGTAATGGGGTAATGGACTTAAAGTCACCATACTTTCAGAAGCTGAATTCTAAATTCCATATAATGCTCAGCTGATTATTTTCTCCGGACATAATGTCCGCGGCAAGGGTAAGAAACAGCGAAAAAATCAAAGCAGTCGAGCCTTGCGTTTTAGAAAAACAATCAGATGAAAGTTGGCAGTAGAAACAGTAACACTGGCTTACCATTGGATGTCCATAGACCTTTTAACACCCTGTATTTCTTGAAAAGAACAGAAACCATTCTTACGAAGAGGTTAACTGAATTAACAAGAGTAAATTAAAAAGGTTTGCAAAGAAACTTTTCATAGCACTGCAGAACTTTAGATGTTATTGTACTTCCCATTTTGCTATTTGTTTAATTGCAAGGGAGATAATTTGACAAGTGCTCAACTTCAATCTGCTGTCATGTTCCTAAGAAGAATACCATGGTAATAAAACCGACGTTTTTTTCATAACCACACATCAGAGTCGTGGTTTGGAAACAATTTGTTATACTGCAAAAGGAAAGACAACTCTTACAACTTTGAATGTTTCACGATAAATTGAGATAACTCTTTAATCCAAGTTTAATTTTGCAAGAAGGTAAGTCTATATTGTTGGCAGACGTCAGTAGTGTTTTCTGCTATATATGATTTAAAACCATGATTCAGCTGACAGATGAAAACTGAACCTAAACTTGCAGGCGTTTCTTTTGGCGTTCAGTATATTAGTTTGACAATACCAGTGGAGAAAACAGATCAATTCTATCACCAATAATAAAAGAGAAAATCTTCAAAATGACCTGTTTTTATAGACAGCAAATGGCCTATACTGGAAGTTATACCCAGCATCATCGCACCACCCAACCACCCCCAGGCGAGAGAAAAGCATCCAAACAATCCCCTTCCGCACCTACTGCAGGCATAGTAGGTCCTTACCCTATCGTTATCCAAATTAGTAGAACGTCCCGGTATTGGAAGTTACCCAGCACCTTCATCGTCTGACCTAACCACATTCATGGGCATAGGGTATTGATAAAGCTGCACATCTGACGCTGCAGAACGGTCCTTTGAAACAGTATTTCAGCCTATAGCGAGCCGTCTCCCAAAGCCAAAAACCCCATCCAGCACCTGCTGCAAGCCCTTGCCCTACTATTACCCAGTTCAAATTAGTAGGACGCCACGGCACTGGAAGTTACACAGCACCATTGCCCGACCCGACCAGTCCTGCAGTATTTAACAAGTCACCATTGCCCGATCCGACCAGTCTTGCAGTATTTAATAAGTCATCTAAATACGGAGAGGGTAGTCTGAATAGGGCATTATCAAATCAGACAAGCATGGGAATGAATACTAGAGAACTTCTATGCTTAAGGCGAGGATTTTCCCTATTAGATCGGCACGACAGGTTTGAATTTTTTAAAGAGTATGAAGAGTTAATATTTTTCTTAGCAGAGCTTCCACAAACTTGAGCATCCACAAACATGAGCACCCACAAATATGAGCATCCACAAATATGTAAACCAAATGAATTCAGAGCATTTGTGATTCAGACCCTAAGACGTGGGGAGATAATCCAGACTGACCTTACCTACCCTAAATTCAAAGTTTTTGCATACCTCATTTTTTGAGGTAATAAGAATATTGAAATCAGGCATTCATTCCATGCATTTTTGTCATAAATGCATGCTAAATACATGCATATCACAACACAAAGCAATGATTTTCTTGTCACGCCTGACTGCCATTTAAACTTGCAAAAGCTATACTTCCGGTCAAAACGGAACGCTTCAGTTAGTGAAGGCTTCACTATAATTAAAATACAAGTGTCCCCCTCCCCAAACGTGACCCAGCATTCCCTTATTGCAGCAGACTTATGCATGGCAATAATGAAAATATATGAGTGGGTGGGAAGCTGGGTCACCGTGGGGATCGGTACTCAGTAAGCCAACAATGAAGTCAACGTCAACGTATGTTTAACGTACTAACATAGACACAAACACTTTAAAATCCATTTGTCATGCAAGTTACAGGTCATAGTCATAAATGCGAAGCAAAAGTCAGTGATCCGTATAACTTTAATTATGGGGAAAATTCACTTTAAGATTTCCTACTTTATCCAAGCATATCTGAACACACAAGACCGGGATCTACATGGATAACTATACAGATTCGTCAAAACCATATAGTCTTCCCTTTTCTCTGGTAGAGTCCTGGCCCCTTATCGCTTTGTCTTGTACAGTCCTTGCACTCGATGATCTCAGTCTTAGCTGCTTGCGAAATAATGCCGAAAGAATAAATTCTGTTGGACTGATCCCATGGAAACAACAAATTACTATTATCATTTCGATACATTCAGGATAGTCACAACTGGAACAATCAAAGAAAGAGAAGAAAACAGAGGCTATTCAAGAATGCCTATTGAAAACTGGAAATAAGGTTATATCCTAGTATTCATGTCCTAACGGGATGGTCATATATTGAATTTCAACAACTGACTGAAATTGGGTTACATTTTATGAATAAAAGAACAATATTATTTGAATTACAATCCCATTAAACATGAATTGTTCGTATTAAAAAGAGTCTGAAATGTGAACTACAATATTGACTTTTCTATTAATGACGCACTTGATATATTGAGTTTATTATTCATAATTCCTTAATATACAGTGACGTATCCATCATGGCGTCGTGTTATGCCGATGGCAGTATGAAATGATTATCAGGTGACCGAGTGAGTTATTTATATTGCTGTAAAATGACATGATATAAATCCCACATCGACCATTCTGAATCAGTCGTGCCTTGAGCAGGACAGATAAAACAGAAATCACTAATCTTAAGTCATTTCAATGTCTTTCGCAAAATACCAAAAAATAAACAAAACATTTACTATCATAACGTAGGCAATTTGTATCATGCGGATTAGATTTGAGCCGCAACACGAGAAAACCAACAAACTGGATGTGCTCCCAGCCCTTAAAGGCTAGCTAAGGGTCTAAGCTACCTTCATGCGGATAGCGAAGACTCTGATCAGACTGGGCGGGTGCCCAGGCTGATCTGAGTCTGCGCTGGGCGCACAACCACTTTGTTGGTTTTGGAATGTCGCGGCTCAAATAACCATCGCGGGTATCTGCTCAAATAACCATCGCGGGTATCTGCTTGTGCTACACACCCCAGGCTGATCTGAGTCTGCGCTGGGCGCACAACCACTTTGTTGGTTTTCTCGTATCGCGGCTCATTTTAAAAATAAGCATCGCGGGTATCTGCTTGTGCTACACACCGTCATGATAAACCTGCAGATACGTACGAGTTGAAACGGCAGCGATGCATATTTCTCGATATCAACTCATGAACAGAATCAATAAAGCCAAGCCTACTATTTTCGTTGGACGTGGGAGCCCCAGTAGTTCAGTGAGTCGTCTCCGAGAGAGAGAGAGAGAGAGAGAGAGAGAGAAGAGCGATAGGATAGGCGAGGCAAAAAAAATCCAAACAACACCCACCCGCTTTTACTGCAAGCACAGAAGGCTCTTGCCTTACTATTATCCAAATAAGTAGGACGCCAGGGCACTGAAAGTTACCACAGTACCAACACCCGACTCCACCCCCCCTCCAAATAAAACATCTAAACTACTCGGGCTAAATTTAATATTGTAATGTTGCTTGTCTCGGTGCAGTTGTTTACATAGCTTCCGTCATAAAATTCAAAATGATAGTAACATCAATTTGTCCAAATTTCAGTACAAACACTTTTCAGATATTTTAATACTTAGAATTATTTCAGTACCTGATAAACAAAAGCATGCAGACATGCTATCATTAAATGAATAATTTGAATGAGATAATTGCAATTATATAATAGACCTTTTCACATTGTTTCTGCGCATGCGTATACCGCTCAAGTGACGCGTTATGCCCCGATAATAGGCGGGACTTTACACTGAGGGGGCATCATTCATACATACATTGATCATTACACTCTTGCTTTATCTTCCAGATAGAGAAGGCGCCATTTTGTTTTGCGGAACAGCGAAGATTTCAGCGTTCAGAAAATTTCAGCTTTTCCACATACCAAAATTTTCAAGAGTGTTACAGATTACTTGTTTGTTTGTATTTCTCGCTTATTGTGTATTTTCTGATCTTTTTCTATACTGTTACTATACTGTTACAATGGCGTCCAATCTCTCTATCACGAGTTCTCTTCTCTCCCTTCGTCCCCAGGCACATCTTTGGGAAGCAACTACTCTTCGCCCTCTGTGACAGATAAGTCCGTCATTGAGGCGTTGAAATCCCCAATAACCCCCCTCTGAAGTGCTGGAGGTAAGCCAGCCAACAGCCGAGGTGTGCCAAGATAAAACTAAGCCTCCCCAATAGGCCCAGGTCCTATGCTGAGGCGGCAGCTAGCCCACCACCACCCCCCCCCCCCCCTGCCCACCCCCTCTATAACTATTACAAGCGTCCAACCTGAGGGTACACAGGACACTCAGGAATCATCTCGTGAAAGCTTGGGGGGAATGGAGTGGCAGACTGGGATCCAGGAAGAGACCTCTGTCAGTCTCCCCCACTGGAGAGTCCCCCACTGACAAAAGAAACAGAATGACAGTGGCGGCTCGGACTCAAGCGAGTCCGCCCTCACTTATCTAAGAAATTATACCTCCCTGACCCCCATAGCCCACTCCCCCTAGATCCAATTAGCCCATACAACAACCCAAAATCCCCAGAACCAGAATTTATCTGGTTCACCGTATCCCAACCAAATAAGGCCCCATCAGCCCATCAAACGAAAGCCATTGTTAATGGCTTCGTCCAACACCTTGGGCCTGACAAAATATCCCTAATATACCAACCTGTGGATAGGCTCGGCCCCTCTTTCAAGATCCCAAAATTGCACCTTTCTAGGGCCAGTTTCAAAACATTACACAAACTATCCTTTGATATTATCGACTTCGAGTCTGCCCTTCGTCCTGCCAGTGGGGTAGGCAGGAATGTAAAATTTAATAAATCGAAGGAGTCCACCATACCCACAAGCACGGGCATCCTTCGCAACATTGCGAGGGATGCCAATCTCTAACAGTTAAAACATAGATTTAATTCACTTTCCCCCCAAGTTAAAACAAGAGGGCCATGAGGCCCTGAATCGCTCACCTGAACAATTGGCAAAGTGGCTTTTTCTTATGTTTTGAAATTGTCAAAATATGAGTCTTGGGTCAAAAGTCAAAGAATGACCATGACCTATTGTACTCATAAATCTTCATGTACTCATTAAGCATATATACCATTTTTTAGGCAAAACTTTCCATGAAATCTTATGTTCTAGCATTTTCCCATATTTGACCATGCCGCAAAAAAAGTGGTGGAGTCATTTCCCCTTATCTATTTCTCTGCTTCATCGATGAGTTATTAGATTTGCTTTGCGCGTCTGGAAAAGGATTTAGTATTTGTGGAATAAATGTATGTTGCCCTACAGTAGCTGATGATATGTTGTTACAGTCACTTACGAAATTTGGTCTGCAGGCTCTCATTGATATTTGTGTTAGATATTTCCATATGTGGAGATTAGAGTATAACGTCTTGAAATGTGCGGTACCTGTCTTTAACGAGTCGGACACTGAGTTTAAACGGTCTAATAGAAAATGGGCACTGGGTGATCAGGAACTGTTTGAGACGGATAAATACTAACATCTTGGTATAATCTGTAATAAGAAAATGGATATGAAAATAAACATTATGGAGTCTTCTTCAAGTATCAGACGAAATTGTTTTGGGCCCATAACCTCTAGTTTAAGCGAGCAAGATCTGCATCCTTTGACCTTGAAGCGTATTTATGACACGGTTGTACTGCCAAAAGAGTTATATGGTTCTGAACTATGGTCCTGTCTGTCTCAGTCCGACATTCTGTTGCTGGAGAGATCTCACCGTCTCTGTTTGAAAACTCTTCAAGATATAGATAGGAAAACACGAACTTGTGTAGCGTTAGGTCTCATCGGGTCCTTTGACTTAAACCATGAAATTGAGAAACGTAAAACAACTTTCCTTGGACAGTTGTGTAGACTTGACCCACATTTCGCTGTGAAACGCCTGTTCCTCAAACGGCTAACCTCTCATTACTTTTTTAAGGATATCAAGCAAGGCTTCATTTCAGATATATTTCGGTTTCTTGGGGAGTATGATTTGGAACATATCTTAATAGAGTATCTTAACTCTGGTTTGTTTCCTTCAAATGTACATGGAAGAAACTGGTTCAAGAAAAATTAAAGGAAAGTGCTATTCTTAGTACCCGTTTGGTAATTAATAATGAAGGTCTTGAACGTTTTCTTAATATACATCCGGGAACTGAACCGTCCTTATTTTGGGACTTATCTCGAAAGTACCCGTATATGCTAACAGCTTGTAGATCCGTTGTTAAACTGATTGCAATATCGTTTAACAGATATCAACCCCCGTCAATGTGCTCGGCATGTGGTGAACCTGTTGTAAATTATGTCAATCACTGTCTTCTTAGCTGTTCTGCTAATTCAGGAGCGAGGCATAAAATGTGGGCTGGAATTTGGCGTAAATTTGGTGCCAATGTATTTTCGTGCCTGGCTAGTCTTAGCAACGATTCTCTGATAGATGTTTTATTTGGAAATTTTTATATCTTAGCTGATGGTCTTACTGTTTCACAGAGAGAAGAGTTTTATTGCTTTGTAGCCCGCTTTATTCACATTCAGAAAATAGTCTGTGGTGACGCCCGGCTCCTTAATAATGCAAGCTAGAATGTTTTTCTCACCCTGTCCATCCGGATGTCTCTTCGCCCGCCGTGGTGTGAACAGTGCGGGTTATGTGTTTTAAAGCACAATTAAGTGTAATAGTATAAAAACAAGAGGGCCATGAGGCCCTGAATCGCTCACCTGAACAATTGGCAACGTGGCTTATACTTATCATGTCTGAAATTGTCAAAATATGAGTTTTGGGTCAAAAGTCAAAGAATGACCATGACCACTTGTACTCATAAATCTTCATGTACTCATTAGACAACCATATATACCATTTTTAGGCCAAAATCTCCAAAACTTTCCATGAAATCTTATGTTCTAGCATTTTCCCATATTTGACCATGCCGCAAAAAGGTCAAGGTAAACCCAAGGTCACCATTTGAACAGTCTTGGTGGTACTCTAGTACCCCATGCTATTTACCAAGTTTCAGGGCCATAGGTTATTGGTTCTGGGGAAGAAAAATATTAAAGATTTATCCTGTAAGTGGTAATGGCGGCCAAGTTGGTCATGTGACCTGGACCATTTGAACAAATTTTCATTCAATCAACCCCTGGAGGCTCTATATGAAATGTGTTCACAATTGGCCCTTTGGCTTTTGAGGAAATGGTTGAAAATGTAAAAATATGAGCAATCTGGGTCAAAGGTAAAATAATGACTTTGACCTCTTGTACTCATAATTCTTCATGAACTCATTAAGACAACTGTATATACCAATTTTTTAGGTCAAAATCTTCAAAACTTTCCATAAAATCTTATGTTCTACCATTTTCTCATATTTGACCTTGCTGCAAAAGGTCAAGGTCAACACAAGGTCATAATTTGAACAATCTTGATAGTACTCAAGTACCCAATGCTACTTACAAAGTCTCAAGGCCATCCGTCAATTGGTTCTGGAGAAGAAGATTTTTAAAGGTATTTACCATATATGGGCGTGGCGGCCATGTTGGTCATGTGTCCAGGACTGTTAGAAAATATTTTCATTCCATCAACCCCTCGAGGCTCTATATGAAATTTGGTTTCAATTGGCCCAGTGGTTTTAGAGCAGATTGTTTGAAAATGTCAAAATTTGAGATTTCTGGGTCAAAGGTCAAAGAATGACCTTGACCTCTTGTACTCAAAAATCTTCATGTACTCATTAAGATGATTCTATGTACCAATTTTTAGGCCAAAATCTTCCAAACTTACCATGAAATCTCATGTTCTAGCATTTTCCCATATTTGACCTTGCCGTAAAAAAGGTCAAGGTCAACCCAGGGTCAAAATTTGAACAATCTTGATAGTACTTGAGTACCCAATGCTACATACCGAGTTTCAAGGCCATCGGTCTACTGGTTCTGGAGAAGTAGATTTTTAAAGGTTTTTACCATATAAAGGTGTGGTGGCCATGTTGGTCATGTGACCTGAACCGTATGCACAAATTTTCATTCCCTCAACCCCTGGAGGATCTGTATGAAATTTGGTTACAATTGGCCTAGTGGTTTTTGAAGAGATTGTTTGATATTGTCAAAATATGAGAGTTCTGGGTCAAAGGTCAAAGAATGACCTTGACCTCTTGTACTCATAAATCTTCATGTAGTCATTAAGATGACTGTATGCACCAAATTTTAGGCCAAAATCTTCGACAGTTTCCAAGATATCGTATTTTGCAGCATTTTGCCATATAAAAGCATGAGTAAGCAAATTTGACCTTACCGTAAAAAAGGTCAAGGTCAACCCAAGGTCATAATTTGAACTACCAATCTTGGTAGTACTCGTGTACACGATGCTACATACCAAGTTTCAAGACCATCGACCTATTGGTTCTGGAGAAGAAGATTTTTTCAGGTTTTTACCATATATGGGCATGGCGGCCATGTTGGTCATGTGACCAGGACCGTTTGAACAACTTTTCGTTCCTAAGGTCCCAGGAGGCTCTATATGAAATTTGGTTACAATCGGCCCAGCGGTTTCAGAGGAGAAGTCGTTTGAAATTGTGGACGGACGGACGACGGACGCCGGACGCCGGAGCCTTACCATCCTATAAGCTCCCCCGGAGCCTCTGGCTCAGGTGAGCTAAAAAAGTGCAGGAGTGAAATAAAACAGAGCAGAGCCTAATGGTTCTGTTCTGTTTCGTTCTGCTCTGTTCCGCACTGGGAATAGTGGATGGAACAAGGCAGGACAGGGGTGATACACCTTGCGTGCAGCTTTTTCTCGGCGTAGAGTCGACGCTGATTTGACATCATGGCCTTGATTCAACGTCATGAGGTCGAGTCAGTGTTGATTCGGCGCCGTGTGCGCGGTTCGGAACTTGGCATTTCTGTTCTGCTGTGCTCTAGTTTCGTATTCTAAAAGTCTCTAACGTCTTGTACATATAAATAACAGAGACGATTGTTGCTGCATATATACATAATCTACTTTTTCACACGGTATTTTTTTTCACATGCACACTTATTTGCACTTGTCTTGTATCTCTGTTTATATATATATATATATATGATGCTCTCCTGTATTGGAGGAAATAAAGAATCAATCAATTGGTTCTGGAGAAGAAAAAATATTTAAGGTTTATACAATAAATGGGTATGGTGGCCATATTGGTCAGGTGACCTGGACCGTTTGAACAAATTTTCGTTCAATCAACCCCTGGAGGCTCTATATGAAATGTGATTACAATTGACCCTTTGCCTTTTGAGAAAATGTTTGAAAATGTCAAAATATGAGAGATCTGGGTCAAAGGTCAAAGAATGACCTTGACCTCTTGTACTCATAATTCTTCATGACCTCATTAAGACGACTGTATATACCAATTTTTAGGCCAAACACTTCCCATGAAATCTTATGTTCTAGCATTTTCTCATATTTGACCTTGCTGTAAAAAAGGTCAAGGTCAACCAAGGTCATAATTTGAACAATCTTAATAGTACTGGAGTACCCAATGCTACATACCATGTTTCAAGGCCACTGATCAATTGGTTCTGGAGAAAAAGATTTTGAAAGGTTTTTACCATATATGGTCATGGTGGCCATGTTGGTCATGTAACCCAGACCATTTGAAGAAATTTTCATTTCCTCGACCCCTGAAGGCTCTATATAATATTTGGTTACAATTGCCGCATTGGCTTTTAAGGAGAAGTTTGAAATTGTCAAACTATTCTGAGAATTCAGGGTCAAAGGTCAAAGAACGACCTTGACCTCTTGTAGTCATGAAAATTGATTGCACACATTAAGATGACTGTATTTACCAATTTTTAGGCCTAAATCTTCAAAACTTTCCATGAAATCTTATGTTCTAGCATTTTCCCATATTTGACCTTGCTGTAAAATGGCCAAGGTCACCCCAAGGTCATCATTTTGAACACTCTTGATAGTACTGGAGTACCCAATGCTACATACCAAGTTTCAAGGCCATCGGTCAATTGGTTCTGGAGAAGAAGATTTTTTTTAGGTTTTTACCATATATGGGCATGGCGGCCATGTTGGTCATGTGACCTGAACGGTTTGAACAAAATTTCATTCCCTCATCCCCTGGAGGCTCTATATGAAATTTGGTTACAATAGGCCGAGTGGTTTTTGAGAAGATTGTTTGAAATTGTCAAAATATGAGAGCTCAGGGTCAAAGGTCAAAGAATGACCTTGACCTCTTGTACTCACAAATCTTCATTGTACTCATTAAAGATGACTGCATATACCAACTTTTAGACCTTAATCTTCAAAACTTTCCCTGATATCTTAAGTTCTAGCATTTTCCCATATTTGACCTTGCCGTAAAAAGGTCAAGGTCAACCCAAGGTCATAATTTGAACAATCTTGATAGTACTCGAGTACCCAATGCTACATACCGAGTTTCAAGGCCATCGGTCAATTGGTTCTGGAGAAGAAGATTTTTCAAGGTTTTTACTATATATGGGCATTGGCGGCCATGTTGGTCATGTGACCTGAACCGTTTGAACAAATTTTCATTCCCTCATCCCCTGGAGGCTCTATATGAAATTTGGTTTCAACTGGCCCAGTGGCTGTTGAGAAGATTGTTTGAAATTGTCAAAATATGAGAGTTCTGGGTCAAAGGTCAAAGAATGACCTTGACCTCTTGTACTCATAAATCTTCATGTACTCATTTAGATGACTGTAGATATCGATTTTTAGCCTAAAATCTTCAACAGTTTTCAAGATATCTTATGTTCTAGCATTTTCCCATATAAAAGCACAAGGAAGCAAATTTGACCTTGCCGTAAAAAAGGTCAAGGTCAACCCAAGGTCATAATTTGAACAACCTTGGTAGTACTCATGTACCCGATGCTACATACCAAGTTTCAAGGCCATCGGCCTATTGGTTCTGGAGAAGAAGATTTTTTTAGTTTTTTACCATATATGGGCGTGGCGGCCATGTTGGTCATGTGACCAGGACGGTTTGAACAACTTTTCGTTCCCCCTTCCTCTGGAGGCCATATATGAAATTTGGTTACAATCGACCCAGCGGTTTCAGAGGAGAAGTCGTTTGAAATTGTGGACGGACGGACGACGGACGACGACGGAGCCTTACCATCCTATAAGCTCCCCCGGAGCCACTGGCTCAGGTGAGCTAAAAAATTAACAGAATATTCATCAACAATAGACCTACAGAAAATGTGAAGGTCATATTTTACTCACCTACCCCTCCCCTCACCATAACAGGGGAACTTGTCTATGAGGTATTCCCCACCCTCATCCCCTATACAAGGTGCAACAAGTGCCAAAAAAATGGGCACAAAACTGAAAAATACCCATCCAAACAAACCATATGTCCCCACTGTAGTGGTAATCACAACCACTATCAATGCATAATGAAATTTAATAGGTATAGGAAAATATGTGCGAACTGCGGTCAAAACCATGGGGCAGCATTCAAAAAATGCCCCATATACCTAGAATACAAAGCCCATATAGACAGTAAAAATAGGGCTATAAACATGGAATAGAGGGCCAGAAAATCAACAACTAACACACCCCTAATCACCCCCTAGTCTCTTGGATCTCTCCCCCCCCCCCCCGCGCTATAGCCAACCTGGAATAGAGGGGTGCAATTTTCCCAACCCCAACCCCAGACAACCCAAAGCATGGATACCTATATTCATGTCAGTCAACTGAAAAACATCCTTGTTGACCTACTAAATATCCCCCAAGAAACTATGCATAAAAAACCAAAGCTGAGATAGTCGAAAATATTATCAGCAAACATATTATCCCACCCAAATCCCCAAATCCACACACCCGCCCCAGGTATCCCCTGTCTCCCGGCCGAAAACATCCCCCATTACCAACGTACCTCTACTATACCCCCAAAAACTACATAACCAGAAATATAACCCACAAAAGAAGAATGGCAACCCCAACCCGCAAAACCCGAACTAGACCCTCAGTCCGTATCGCCCTCCCCATAAATACCTCAGACCACATATCCATTGATTAAGCGGATTATTTATGCCAAAACAAACCCTTCTACGTTAGCATAATGGCTGCCCCAGTCACAAACACCACTTCAGACCTACAAATTCTTCAGTGGAACTGTCGAAGAATTAAACAAGAAATGTTACAGTGTGTAACAAATGCCCCCGAAGGCCCCTTAAACTGACCTTTGAGTCCTGGTTGTGACCTTGACTTTGGAAAGTCGCTTCAGCAGGTTTCAAGTTATCGCAGAGGCAAGATTTGACCTTTGACCCCTGATTGTGACCTTGACCTTGAACGTGGTAGCCTAAATCTTATGTGTGACACACTTTCTCATTATGCTTCATCTTTCTGTGAAGTTTCATTCAATTTGCTTCAGTAGTTTATAAGTTATTGCTGAGACAAGATTTTGAGACACAATTTGACCTCTGACCCAACCATGGCCTTGGCCTTGGGTGTAGGTACCTAAGTCTTGTGCGCGACACACCCTCTCATTATGCTTTATCTATCTGTAAAGTTTCATCAAATTTGCTTCGGTAGTTTTAAAGTTATCGCTGAGACACGATTTTAAGACACAATTTGACCCCTGACCCAATTGTGGCCTTGACCTTGGGCAAAGGGACCTAAGTCTTATGCGCGACACACCTTCACATTATCCTTTATCTATCTGTGAAGTTTCATCAAATTTGCTCCAGTTGTTTTAAAGTTATAGCTGAGACATGATTTGTAACGGACGGACGGAAAGACGGTGCGATTTTCAGAATTACGAAACATATTAACAGAAAAAGACATTACGCCTCAAATCGTATGCTTACAAGAAACCTGGCTCTCTGATAAGAAAAATTCTCCAAAAGTCCTTAACTATTCCATAGTCATTAATTAAAAATAGAAAAGATAAATCCGCAGGCGGAGTAGCTATCTATGTGAGAAATGATATCCCATTCAAAACAGTGGATCTCGACTTCCAAAACTGCGATTTAGAAGCCTGTGCAATCACCCTTTTCCTACGAAGCGAAAATGTAACGATCATGAATTTATATGACCCAGAATTTCAATCATTTAGAGCCAATGACTATAGGAATCTGGTGGGACAGATTCAAACCAAAAACTATATACTCACAGGTGATTTTAATGCTCATGACCCCGTCTGGGACAGTTCCACGAAGAACAAAAAGGGTAAAGACCTACTTGATTTCATAAATGAAAATAATCTGGCCGTCCTAAACAACGGAGAACCCACCGTGACTGATTTCAACACTTCCCCATACCCCACCCTAACCACCCCAGAAATCAGTCCACACACATCCTGGAATCCCATAAAGCACTCACGTGGCAGTGACCATTTCCCTATATTAACAACATTAGGAACCAGGTACAATGCCACGGGGACGGCTAATATTTCAAAATGGAAACTGGACAACGCTGACGAGGGCCTGTTTAAGTCATTATGCGAAAAACAATTAAAATACGAAAACTCAGACCAAAATGTCTCAACAATTGCGACCAACTTCACCAGCCAACTAATGGAAATTTGCAACAAAACCATTCCAAAAACTAAACCCGGTAAACAAAGGAAGCTGCGCCCACCCTGGTGGAATAAAGAATGTACCTCTGCCGCCAGGGCCCGAGAAAAAGCCCGGATAAAGTACCTAGGTCACAGACTGGCAGACCGTGGGGTCCAGGAAGAGACACCTGTCAGTCTCCCACACTGGCCACTCTCCTATAGATAAAACCAGAGGACCAATGGTCCTGTAGCTCACCTGCCACTTGGTCCTGGTATATATTTTAATGCTTTTATACATGTATATAGCACCAGGACAGGGGCAGATAACCCCCCTCCCTTGGGGATTAATGTTGAGTCCCAATTCTATATACCAAGCCACAAGGTCACTGGGCCTTTGGTTCTGGACAAAGATTTCTGAAGGGTTTTTATCATATATGGGCGTGGCGGCCACCATGTTCATGTGACCATGGCCATCTGAAGAAACTTTGAGTCCTTTGACCCAGTATTAAAGCTCCATATGAAATACAATAATCATTTGTATAAACTATGATATATACATGCCGGTACCAAGTTTCAAGGTTATAGGCCTTTCGGTTCTCGAGAAAAAGATGTTTGAAGAGTTTTTATCATATATGGGCATGGTGGCCATCTTGGTCAAGTGACCAAGACCATCTGAACAAACTATGGTTCCTTTAAGCCGGTGAAGCTCCATATGAAATATGGCTTCAATTGACCCTAGTGGCCTCTGAGAAGATGTTTGAAAATGTGACGGGTGACAGAATCTCAATGACCTTGTACGAAAGTCAAAGAATGACCTTGACCATATCTTCATCTGGTCATTTAATCAACCATATACACCAAATATTGCACCTTAGACTTAAATAGTTTCTGAAAAACCCACTGTTTAAGCATTGTCCCATATAAAAGCCTACATAATGTACCAAAGTTGACAGCGTCATAAATTAGGTCAAGGTCAACGCACGATCATTTGTATAAATTATGATGGGCCTGAGTGCCCAAAGCTACATACCAAGTTTCAAGGCCATACGCCTTTTGGTTCTGGAGAAAAAGATTTTGAAGGGTTTTTACCATATACGGGCATGGCGGCCATCTTGGACAAGACCCCAAGAACAAACTTTTATTCCCTGATCACACTTAGACTCCATATGAAATTTAGCTTCAATCAGACCAGTGGTTTCAGAGGAGAAGATGTTTTGAAAATCATGATGACGGACACACCGACAAAATGACCTTGACCTTCAGTGACATAATATCTTCATCTGGTCATTTAGTTGACCATATATACCACGTATTGTACCTTAGACTTAAATAGTTTCTGAGAAATCCACTGTATAAGCGTTTTTCCATATAAACGCCTAATGTACCAAAGTTGACAATGTCGTAAATTAGGTCAAGATCAACGCAAGGTCATCATTTGTATAAACTATGATGGGCCCGCATGCCCAATGCAACATACCAAGTTTCAAGGTCATAGGCCTTTTGGTTCTGGAGAAGAAGATTTTCGAAGGGGTTTTACCATATACGGGCAGGGCGGCCTTCTTGGTCATGTGACCCAGACCCCGGGTATAAACTTTAGTTCCCCTATCCCACTGAGACACCATATGAAATTTGGCTTCAATCTCCCCAGTGGTTTCAGAGGAGATGTTTGAAAATCTTGATGACGGACAGACCGACAAAATGACCTTGAGCTTCAGTGACATAACATCTTAATCTGGTCATTTAGTTGACCATATATACCACATATTGTACCTTACACTTAAATAGTTCCTGAGAAATCCACTGTATAAGTGTTTTCCCATATACAAGCCTAACATACCAAAAGTGACCATGTTGTAAATTAGGTCAAGGTCAACGCAAGGTCATCATTTGTATAAACTATAATGGGCCCACATGCCCAAAGCTACATACCAAGTTTCAAGGTCATAGGCCTTTTGGTTCTGGGGAAGATGAATTTTGAAAGTTTTTTCCATATATGGGCATGGCAGCCATCTTGGTCATGTGACCCAGATCCCGGGTTAAAACTTTCGTTCCCCCATCCCACTGAGACTCCATATGAAATTTGGCTTCAATCTCCCCAGTGGTTTCGGATAAGAAGAGGTTTGAAAATCTTGACGACGGATGGTCTGACGGAATGACCTTGACCTTTATAGACATGATCTCTTCATCTGGTCATTTGGTCGACCATGTATACAACATATTGTACCTTAGACTTAAATAGATTCTGAGAAATCCACTGTTTAAGCGTTTTTTCCATATAAAAGCCTGATGTACCAAAGTTGACCATGCCGTAAATTTGATCAAGGTCAACGCAAGGTCATGATTTCTATAAACTATGATAAGCCGGCCTGCCTGATGCTACATACCAAGTTTCAAGGTCATAGGCCTTTTGGTTCTGGAGAAGAAGAGTTTTTAAGGGTTTTTACCATATATGGGCATGGCGGCCATCTTGGTCATGTGACCCAGACCCCGGGTAAAAACTTTTGTTCCCCCATCCTACTGAGACTCCATATGAAATTTGGCTTCAATCGGCCCAGTGGTTTCAGAGGAGATGTTTGAAAAACTTGACGACGGATGGTCCGACGGAATGACCTTGACCTTTAGTGACATAATATCTTCATCTGGTCATTTAGTCGACCACGTATACCAAGTATTGTACCTTAGACTTAAATAGTTTCTGAGAAATCCACTGTTTAAGCGTTTTCCCATATAAAAGCCTAACGTACCAAAGTTGACCATGCCGTAAATTAGGTCAAGGTCAACGCAAGGTCATGATTTGTATAAACTATGATGGGCCCGCATGCCCAATGCTACATACCAAGTTTCAAGGTCATAGGCCTTTTGGTTCTGGAGAAGAAGAGTTTTTAAGGGATTTTACCATATTCGGGCATGGCGGCCATCTTGGTCATGTGACCCAGACCCCGGGTACAAACTTTCGTTCCCCCATCCCACTGAGACTCCATATGAAATTTGGCTTCAATCGGCCCAGTGGTTTCAGAGGAGAAGATGTTTAAAAATCTTGACGATGGATGGTCTGACGGAATGACCTTGACCTATAGTGCCATAATATCTTCATCTGGTCATTTAGTCGACCATGTATACCAAGTATTGTACCTTAGACTTAAATAGTTTCTGAGAAATCCACTGTTTAAGCGTTTTCCCATATAAAAGCCTAACGTACCACAGTTGACCATGCCGTAAATTAGGTCAAGGTCAACGCAAGGTCATGATTTGTATAAACTATAATGGGCCCGCATGCCCGATGCTACATACCGAGTTTCAAAGTCATAGGCCTTTTGGTTCTGGAGAAGAAGATTTTAGAAGGGTTTTTACCATATATGGGCGTGGCGGCCATCTTGGTCATGTGACCCAGATACCCGGGACAAACTTTCGTTCCCCCGACCTAGGTAGACTCCATATGAAATATGGCTTCAATCGGCACAGTGGTTTCAGAGAAGAAGATGTTTGAAAATGTTGACGGACGACGGATGCCTGGCTATACTATAAGCTCACCTATGAGCCTAAAGGCTCAGGTGAGCTAAAAACAAAATTAGCCATCAGAGGAGATGGCAAATCCCCCGACCGAAGACCTCCATGGGCCTTGGTAAAAAGGGTGCACTTCAAAACACATAGTAATATTGCCATTCTTTTATGCTTCTGATTGACATTATCTGTTAACAGATGCATGATTATCTAACACTCAGCCTAAAACAGTTTGCTTGACTGCTAAAAAGAGGTAATATCTCAAACGACCATCATATACACAAATGTATAGCATACGATACATTCAACGTTCAAAATGTGTGAATAACTTCTAAAGTACAAGCCCTACAAACCTAATTTTGAGCTCTCTAGTAAGTGAATTTGGACAAAGAATCCAAATCTGGAAAAAAATTGTTCTTTTTTATTTATTTTATTTTTTTTTTTGTGGGGGGGGGGGGATGTGGAGGGGTCAGAGAGAGTTAGGAACACTGATATCACAGCATGATCATCGATATTCTAAAAGGTACAAGTTTATTCAAATTCTGGAGCAGGCCAGGGTTATACAGATATGGAGCATAGACTCAAACAGTACCTCAAACTACCAAAGGGAAATAACTCACAAAGTATGAAAGCAAGAGTTATCATTTATGTATTGTCATGACCTGTTCTGCTTATCTGTGAAGTTACTGAAGTATCATGAAAATATTTCAAAAGGTATTCAAGCTATAGAGCGGACACCTAAAATCATCAAAGGGAAATAACTCCAAAAGTAAGAGAGCAAGAGTTGTCATTCTTGTTTGCGACACATCATCATGACCTGTTCTATATATCTGTGAAGTATCATGAAAATATTCCAAAAGGTATTCAAGTTATAGAGCGGACACAAAATCACACCTAAAACAATCAAGAGGAAATAACTCAAAAAGTAAGAAAGCAAGAGTTGTCATTCTTGTTTGCGACACACCGTCATGACCTGTTCTACATATCTGTGAAATATCATGAAAATATTCCAAAAGGTATTCAAGTTATAGAGTGGACACGAAATCACACCTAAAATGATCAAGGGAAAATAACTTAAAAAGCAAGAAAGCAAGACTTGTCATTCTTGTTCGCGACACATCGTCATGACCCGTTCTACATATCTGTGAAGTATCATGACAATATACCAAAGGGTATTCAAGTTATAGAGCGGACACGAATCTGTCAAAAAATTACACCTAAAACTATCAAGGGGGAATAACTCAAAAAGTAAGAAAGCAAGAGTTGTCATTCTTGTTCGCGACACGTCGTCATGACCTGTTCTACATGTCTGTGAAGTATCATGAAAATATTCCAAAGGGTATTCCAGTTACAGAGCGGACATGAATCTGCCAAAAAATCACCAAAGGGGAGATAACTCAAAAAGTACAATAGCAAGAGTTATCATTCTTGTACGCGACACACCGTCATGACCTGTTCTACATAACTGTGAAGTATCATGAAAATATTCCAAAGGGTATTAAAGATATAGAGCGGACAAATGTTTACGGACGGACGGACGCCAGGCTCATCGCTATATCCCCCGAACCTTTCGGTCGGGGGATAAAAACGGCAGTAGCGATAGTTGTGGCTCTGATTCAAGCGAGTCCGCTCTCACCTATCTTAAGAATTACACCCTGCCAGACCCCCATCCCCGCCCCCGATCCCCTTAGCACATATAACTGTCATCCAATTGATTAATTGATTGTTTTGGGTTTAACAGCCCTTTGAGACAGTATTTCAGTCTATATCGGGCCGTCTCCCAAAGAGTGGGAGAAAGAAGAGAGAAATAATAGACGAGAAAAAAAAATGTCCAAACAACCCATCCGCACCTACTGCAAGCACAGTAGGCCCTTGACCTACTTTTATCCAAAGCAGTTGGACGCCCCAGCACTGGAAGTTATATCCAGCACCATCGCACCACCAAACCACCCCAACTGTCATCCAAAATCCCCAAAACCTGAACCAGAATTTATCTGGTTCACATTATCTTTGCCGGATCGGGCGCCATCAGTCCAACAAACAAATGTCATTGTCAATGGCTTCGCCCAACACCTCGGCCCAGATAAAATATCACTCATCTATCAACCTGTAGATAAGCTAGGCCCCTCTTATAAGATTCCTAAAATTCACTTTCTCAAGGCCAGGTCCTACAAATCCTCTCACAAGCTTAATTTTGACCGGATATACTTTGAGTCTGCCCTCCGTCCTGCAAGTGGAGTAGGCAGGAAAGTACACTTCAATCATTCGAAAGAGCCCGTGCCCACAAGCACTGGTATCCTTCGCAACATAGCGAGGGATGGCAACCTGCAACAGCTTAAACTTTCCTTTAATACACTTTAACCTCAGGTAAAGGAAATCAACAGAGTGTTCTATAATAGACGACCTACAGAAAATGTGGTCACCTTTATCTCCACTACCCCTCCCCTTACCGTAACAAGAGATCTGGTTTACGAGGCATCCCCTTACCGTAACAAGAGATCTGGTTTACGAGGTATTACCCATCCTCATCCCATGCACTAGGTGCAACAAGTGCAACAAGGGCTTCGCAAGCGGCGCATAATACGCCCGTTTAAATGTCATAAAGGAGTTACAGAATGAACAAGACTGTTTACAAAAGGATAGACAGACAGACAGAGGCAACCACTCTATAATAAATGAATTCAACATTATATTTAAATATTCAACATTAGTATATCAAGTCAAGGGAGATAAACTTAATATACTAGATGTACCATTCTTGGTTGTATTACATTCCCTTGGCATCACTACAATATTTTAAACAGTTGAAATGTTACAGAGTAAACAGGATATTTATGCAAGGGCAGGTAATTCAGTAAGTAAGCCAGAGTTGTGGTTCTTGCTCAGGATACATTGCCTCATTATTGTACACATTCCTACAAAGTTTCGTTATAATATTTCAAAAGTTTAAGGAGATATAGAGTGAATGAGAAACACCTAAAATATACTAATCAAAGGGAGGTTACTCCAAAATTAAGAAAGGGGGAGCAACCATTCTTATATGTGACACACTGTCTTGTGATCATGCACATTGTTATACAGTTTCATCATGATATTTCAAACGGTTACCAAGTTAAGGTATGCACAAGGTTAGTATACACAAAAATAGTCAACAAGAACTAATGAAAGGGATGTAACTCTAAAATGAAGAAAGGGAGAGCAGTCATTGTTGTACGCGACACATCGTTGGGTCTTCATACACATTGCTATGAAGTTTCATTAAGTTATCCCAAAAGGTTATCTAGTTATGGCGCGCACAAGACTTGCAGGGAAAAAATTAATCAAAGGGGCATAACTTGGAAACTAAGGCAGGGGGAGCAACCACTTCTGTGCGCGACACGTTCCCCCAACCTAATACATATTCCTACCAAATATCATGAATATATCCCAAACGGTTAATGAGTTATGGCGCGCACAAGAATGTTTACGGACGGACGGACGGACAGCGCCATGACATAATACGTCCGTTTTTTTCAAAACGGGCGTATAAAAACATGGGCATAAAACTGGAAAATGTCCTAATAAAACCATTATTTGCCCACATTGTGGTGGTAATCACAACCACTATCAATGTATAGTTAAATCTAGATTTATACGCGCATGAAAATGTTGGCCAACTGTGGCCAGAACCATGGGGCAGTATTCAAAAAATGCTCCATATATCTTGAGTACAAGGCCCACATAAACAGCAAATACAGGGCCATAAACTTAATATTGGAAATCCAGAAATAAATGTCTCAAAAAGACCTTTAAACCTCCCACCCCAACCCTGCTTAATGCCAACCTGGAGTAGAAAGGTGGAATGCCCCCAACCCAAACATGGATAATTATATCCATGTCAACCAATTAAAAACATCCTGACAGGCCTGTTAGAAACCCCTCAGGAAATGCTGAAGG
Source organism: Ctena decussata (assembly GCA_963989385.1). Lineage (NCBI taxonomy): Eukaryota > Metazoa > Mollusca > Bivalvia > Lucinida > Lucinidae > Ctena > Ctena decussata. Next base: position 54,585,157 of record OZ022511.1, on the reverse strand, counting down.
AAAAACCCAAAGCTGTGGAAGCGAGGGAGGGGGGCTTAAATCCATTTAACAGTCGCGGAAGCCTCGCATTGGATTCTGTTATGGTTGACCAACATACAAGTTATTCAGTCCTCTGGAGCAAAGGAAGACCCACATTTGCCATCTTTTCTAACGGAGGTGGCACTTAAAAGGAAGAGTTTGCTCTCATAGAACACGTTGTCTTAAGACCGTTTTCATTTAAAACTAGCCCAATGGGGTAGCTAAAGAGTTAATAATTTAGGTGCTTAGAGAAAAAATTGTCTAGTTCAGCAAATTGTTTCTTTTACACTTCTTTTACGTTAACTGTTTTTAATTAACAGTTGTCAGTCCCTGAAAGGTTGGTTGGTTGTCTTGTAATTCAACTGTCCTCTATTTCAGACTAGTCGAGCCGTGCCTGCGAGGACAGAACAGAGAGATAGGCCAGGTGAGACGCACTACCAAAAGGGCACCATCGGCACCTACTGCAAGCACAGTACGCCCTTGCCCTCTTTTAATTTGGTTGTTTGTTTGTTTGGGGTTTAACGGCCCTTTGAGATAGTATTTCAGTCTATATCGGGCCGTCTGCCAAAGAGAGGGAGAAAGAAAAGCGAAATGATAGGAGAGAAAAAATGTCCAAACAACCCCACCCGCACATACTGCAAGTACAATAGGCCCTTGTCCTACTATTGTCCAATTCAGTAGGACGCCCCGGCACTGGAAGTTATACCCAGCACCATCGCACCACCCCCGCCCTCTTTTAAGCCCATAAAAGTAGGACGCCCCATCTTCCATCACCTAAGGTTTCACATATTCGCCAATCCTATCAGTCTCACTCCGGAAGGAGAGAAATATTTTCAGAGCATGGAAGTTTAGCTGTTTACCGTGGACAGTCTGGGGACTTATGGATTTCCATCATGCACATTTGTGATGGTCAGCCATCACTTTTACAATTTTCAGTCCAACTCGCTAAAGTGGCAATTTACCCACTGCCAGTGTTCAGTATGACCTGCCTACACTTAAAATTGATATTTGGTCCAGCCCTTAACTATTCTCAGTATAAACAGTCTGTATTTTTGGTTATTTCTGCAGAATTATGGTCAAAATTAGGCAAATTTGGTGTGTTTTAAGCTTGTTTTATTTCCAAGAAAACTACAAGATTACTTTCTATTTTTTTAAAGTGTTACGATCAAAATTGTCTTAAATGCTTGCTTTTTTGTAACGGATGCTAACTGTACGAGTTACTCAAGGTTTGGCACGAGTTACTCGACAAAAAAGTACCTCGGGGTTTCTGGTTTTGCTAAGGTCAGCCATAACACCAGATGAAACCAGCGTTATGACTTACCTTCGTACATGTAGTGACATCTGGTGGTAAAAATTTCAGTAATTATGTTATGGTAAGTCACCATGTATTTTATTTAAAGTGCATGGTTGGCCATCACAAATATGCGTGATGGAAATCCATAAGTCCCCAGACTGGTGGACGTTAAGCTTTTAATTGATTGATTGTTTTGGGTTTAACGGCCCTTTGAGACAGTATTTCAGTCTATATCGGGCCGTCTCCCAGAGAGGGAGAAAGAGGAGAAATGATAGACGAGACACCGGGCCAGATTAAAGACCCATATTAGCCTGAGTTATTTTCTTAAATATTGACAATTACAATTAAGCCTATTAAAAATTTCAGTAATTATGTTATGGTAAGTCACCATGTATTTAAAGTGCATGGTTGGCCATCACAAATATGCGTGATGGAAATCAATAAGTCCCCAGACTGGTGGACGTTAAGTTTTTGATTGATTGTTTTGGGTTTAACGGCCCTTTGAGACAGTATTTCAGTCCATATCGGGCCGTCTCCCAGAGAGGGAGAAAGAGGAGAAATGATAGACGAGACACCGGGCCAGACCCATATTAGCCTGAGTTATTTTCTTAAATATTGACAATTACAATTAGGCCTATTCTACAGCAGTCTAATCTGGGTGTAAACTCTTTGTTCGATAGTTTGCGTCACTGCGGACATACAATAAAGTCTCCTTACTACTGTGATGGTTGATGGTAATCTAATTCAGTAACGCAATCTTTTTCCATACTGTACATTGTAGCGGTGTGTTTATCAAGACAATTTAGGCTTTGTTTCCTTTTCGCGTATTTTGTTTTCTTTTTGTGTATTTGTGTGTTGGGGGTGGGGTCGGGACAGTTATTCAGTTGTCTGTATCGAGCCGTGAAGAAAAGAAATAGACCAAAGAATCCCATCCCGCACCTGCTGCAAGCACAGCCGGTCCTTGCTCTACTTTAATCCTTATTAGTAGGGCGTCCCGCCACTGAAAGTTACTCGGCACCATCGCCCTACCCGACCATCCCAGGATTATGCAGGAGCTCTCAACATTCTGTTTAGTTGCCCGACTCTACCTCACTTGAGCACAAAGTACACACTGTGCGCTATTGGGAACGGTAACCGTCCGACGTTCTGTCGTCCACCAATTTAATATCGAGTGAACACGATAGCGGTTACATATGTAGCAATCAGAACCAAATTTCTGTATTCTGATATTACACAGGTCTCGGTAAAGTTAAAAGAGTGCAAAATCGGATAACTCACACCGAAATTATTATTTGGTGAAAGATGTGGTTGGGTGGTGCGATGGTGCTTGATATAAGTTACAGTGCCGGGGCGTCCTGCTGATTTTGGATATTAGTAGGTAAGGGCATATTGTGCTTGCAGTAGGTGCTGGTGGGGTTGGTTTGGTCCTTTTTACCTCTCGTCTATTATTTCTCCCTTCCCCCCCCCCCCTTTTACTGTCTCAAAGAACCGTTCAATCCAAAACAACCAACCAAATTAAACGTATTTAGTGAAAAATGCTCTATTTTGGACAAAGGACAAAACATTTCTGAAGCAATCATAACTAATCCGGCATACATGTGTATGGCCGCGAGATCTCGGTCATATTTTATTGGTGACTATCTTTTGAACTCGGTGGAGACAACATTTTTGGGGCATTCAGCACAGTACGATTTATGGCCACATTTTATGGTCAAGATTGCTAATGGGTTAATGGGCTAAACCGAACCGTCAACAGTTATCGGACCGAATCTAGAGTTAGTGCAAACGCTGTATACCGGTATTATCTTGTGAACGCAATGGAGGCATCACCTTTAGAGCAGTCATAGCAAAACCTGCACAACTTGTGTTCATAGCTACAAGATCTCATCCAAACTTGATAGTGAGTCCGATCGGATTAGGGGGTGGTCGGGTGGTGCGATGGTGCTGCGTTTAACTTCCAGCGCCGGGGCGTCCTACTGAGTTGGATAATAGTAGGGCAAAGGCCTTCTGTGCTTGCAGTAGGTGCGGGTGGGGTTGTTTGGACATTGTTTCTCTCGCCTATCATTTCTCTTATCTTTCTCCCTGTCTTTGGGAGACGGCCCAATAGAGACTGAAATACTGTCTCAAAGGGCCGTTAAACCCAAAACAACCAACCAACCAACCGATCGGATTATTAATACCATAGTAACTAAACATTGTTCAATTTCTTGTGGGCATAATAGAGTCCTTGCTTTGGGGCAATCATTACTTAAAGTTACACAGCTTGTTTATGACTGCAACATTTCTGTTATGTTTTATAATAGGCCAATCGGGCAATTCATCTTAAAGTTACTGCCCCTTACGTAGTTGAAAAATCTGTGTATCAGCTGATGAACACAACCCAGCAGGCACATGACGTTGAAATGACGCCGTACTGACGTCAGTGCAACGTGATTTTGACGTCATGTGCCCGCTGGGAATAAAGGTTACACTTTTGTAGCAATCTAAATCAATCTTACACAGTATGTTTATGACGCCATTGTCTCGGTGAAGTTTGATAATGGTTCAGATCGCACCAGTAACACCAGAGTTATTGCCCCTTACTTAGTGAAAAATGTTGTATATCAACTTGTGAACATAATAGAGGTTACATTTTAGAACAACCATTGCCAAACTTGCATAGTATGTTTATGACAGACTTGCACCGTACGCTTACGGTTAAACAAGATATAAGGCAAGTTTGAAAATGGGCAAATAAGATTATCACATTAGAGTTATCTCTTACTTAATCGGAAAATGCAAGGAAAAAACTGCTGTTATGGGACGTGTTTTCCGTTTTTGTTATTTTTATCAGCTCGTCTAAGCCCAAAACGCTCATAGGGAGAGGGGCGGGGGTATATTGTTATGAGTTATTATAGCAAGTGAGCACAAAAAAGGGGCAGGGGGGTAAGGCTTTTGCATCTGAAATTCAAGATGGCCGACGCGCCCATTAAGTCAACTCAAGTCTAAAGAGCTATTATTAAAGGTTTATCGACGAATTGACTATTATCCGCTCATACGTCTCCAGCAATTTTATGTAATATCTGTTATCATACACTCTGACAAGGCAACTACCCAGCAGCACAAACTGCAGAAACTCCACTGAATCAATGATGATTCCATGTTGATTCAACGTTGTGTGCCCAATGGGTATTTCAACAAGAAGAAGCAGGAGGAATTACACTGTTTGCACAGTGTTACTAACAACCCAGTTACATTAGTCAGAAAATACGGCCCAGGCACCAGACTGGCCAGACCTTTCATAGTGCCTTAAAGTCTTCATAGTCAGTGTAAAATCGTCGAAGCACAAACAATTATAAACGCAGTACAGCCTTCACGACAGATGACAGTATGTCGGTTCGTATGCTTTTCTTTGTCATATAACATGGAAAAAGTGGAGGAAAGAGGGGTTTCAGGGTTTTTTTGGTGTTTTTTTTTTTTTCAGAAGAAATACAAGTCTCTAAACATTTACTGGTTTGTTTCAAGTCTCCAAAAATTCTGGTTTCCCGCTGAGCAATGCAATATGAACAAAAGCGGGGCAATGAATTGGGTTACCTTACGTGGTATTTGGGGTGCCAACTAACATTACCCACTGTTTCAACACTTTTTCATGCGAAACGCAATAATGAATTCAGGTGCATGGAACCACACTCTGCGGTTTCTGCCATTTTAAGGTGGGATTTTTTGCGACTTCCTATTTGCTTCCCTGCACCACCCTGTTGAATAGGTAGGCAAAAATGAAATCAAAATTTTTCCATCCCGTAATTTAAGCGTATCCATTTACTTTAAATCATCTTCATACATCCATGTGTTTAGACTCTCACATTACCTTAAATACTCTAAGAACTGGGACAGATAGGTCTGAACAAATAGTGCAGACCCAGATCAGACTGCTCCTTAATCTGATCTGGGTCTATACTGTTTGCCATAAAAAACTGTTTTGCACGCATTACTTCACTGTAGCACCAAAATGTTTCATTTTAGGACAATTTCTGTTATTATTTTAGGTGTCCCAAGTTTTAGATTTTTATGGTACTCAGTCTCAAAGAACTGTAGTGCAGTTCTTGTTCTATCGATTCCAGTATTATAGATTTATCGCTATAAATTGTACAAAAATAGCTTCAATCGTTTGTCTCTGTCAGTATTTACATTGTATTCGTTAAATATTTAATTGATAATAATTACTTCATTAACAAGGCATGCACAGACTTGGAGAAAAGAAACATTCATGCTTCAATTATGAATCTATTCAGATGTACATGATAACGTGGGGAACATTTTTCCCCTTTTCGAAATATTTATATATGCAACTTCTAGTTTAAACATATTTATTGCAGTCTATCACTCTCCCCTATATTTACTTCCAAATTGTGGAAGTTTGATATGTGTGCTTATCAGTTTTATCAGCTGTTTGCTGGGGAAAGTGAAGTACTGATTGTATCATAAACTGAACATGATTACAATATAAACATGATACAAACAATTGGATCAGAACGAAAGTATAAATGCTTATTTAGTTCTTCTCCTGCAACTTCTCAAAGTGAAAAGTTACTAGTTGATCAATCTAAGTATTCTGATGATTTTTCTGATGATTTTATATGATTGACTGCGATGTCTCCTGCACTTCGAAGCTGCGTCAGAAGGCAGTGCAAGATTGCGGGTATAAAACTAGATTAATTAAAGGTAGGTTCCTGGACTAGCGATAACAATTATGTTCACAAAATAATTTCGCCTTTTTCTGGGTAGTATTGAATTCTCTCATTTTTCTGAATCTGTTGCTACTGAGAAAATCGTCAGATGTTGAAGAAAATAGTCGTTTTCCCTTTTGGTTTATTTTCCTTCGTTGGAATTCCAGTTCTAAAAATAGATGTGTTATATGTCTATAAGTGCGCGATTTCTGATGCCATTCTCCAAAGGTAAAGTTTCTCTTGCCATGAGCTCTCCTAGAGGTCCTGGCATGGCAGATGGGTTAAAACTATCCCAAAATGCAATGCAGCATGACGTCAGCTAACGTTATCTATTTTGGGCGCGAACTAAAAATAGCACTAACTGGTGTGCGAAGCAGAGTTAGGAAATCCCTTGCGAAACAACTTTTCTAATAATATTTTGATTTACTCTTTAAGTGAAACTTATTCATTCCCTTTTTATAAGTGCTTTCCAACAACTTGGATGAAAGATGATCAAAATTATGATGCATTCCAAAGTACAGGAACCTACCTTTAAACCCTTAAATAGTTCCTTCAAGAGCAGAGAACATATTCAAAAGAAGGAACATGGGCCATACTTCGAAGTTTCGGCTATTGAAGCCTCATCAGTGACTCTGACGATATCTGACGACGAAAGCCAGAAGGGACATACTGTAATTTCTACTTTTAATGAGACAATAATTGGTTAGTATCCAAAAGGGTCCAAATGATTCAAAAACGATGATCTAGAATAAGTCAAAACAAATAAAATAATTCTGATCTCTCAGTTTTTATACCCCGCCACACGTTAGTGGTGGGGTATTATGTTTTCACGTTGGCCGTCCGTCCGTAGTATGTACGTACGTCTGTCTGTCCGTCCGTCTGTCCGTCCGTCCATCCGCACTTCGTTTCCGTTCAATAACAAGTATTTATCAACGGATTTCCTTCGAATTTTGCATATGCATTTGTATCAAGAATGTCTCGCTTGGGATTGTTAATGGGCAAATTTCGATAATTTCTGACAGAGTTATGGCACTTGTCAATGTACAAAAAATGGTTTCTGGCCTCTGGTTCCTTTACTACTTGGAGTATCATGATGAAACTTCACTAACATGATCGAAGTAACAAAAGCTTTATATGAGCACAGAAATTTTATCATCGGGGATTATCTGCCCCTGCCTTGGGGCTATATATATGTATAAAATCATGAAAAATTTCATATAAAATCAGAATTTGAAGCAATTTTTCTGAAACATACAGCAAATGATCAGAGTGATGAAAGCCTCCAGTGATGCTCAAATTTACCCCATGTGAGTTATCTCCTCCCTGCTCCCCCCCACCCCCTATATGGAAACGGATTTTCAGAAATATACATCTGATGAAATGATGAAAGAAGCAATAAAAGCTTCTTGTGGTGATTTGACCCTTTAGGGGTTATCTGCCCCTACCCTGTGGCCACAATCTTAAAATCACTGAAATTGTATTTGACTTAAGAGTGGTCAGTGATTTATCGGAAGCTTATTTTAAGTGATCAGAGTAATGAAGTGTCCTGTCATGACAAAGATTTTTATCCTTGTTCAGTGGGGTTAGGTAGCCCCTCCCATGGGGTTATACAGAGAAAAAAAATAATTCTGGAAAAATCGGTGTGTAAAAAAGGTTTACAGTGGCGGGGTATCACGCAGTCGTTTGCGATGCTTTTATTAATTGATTGTTTTGGGTTTAACGGCCCAGTGAGACAGTATTTCGGTCTATATCGGACCGTCTCCCAGAGACGGAGAAAGAGGAGAAACGATAGACGAGAGAAAAAATGTCCAATCAACCCCCACCCGCACCTACTGCAAGCACAGCAGGCTCTTGCCCTACAATATTCCAAATCAGAAGGACGCCCCTGCACTGGAAGTTACACACAGCACCATCGCAACACCCGGCCACCACCTGATTGCTCAGAGTATATCCTCGGATCTCAAAGGACAAAAAAAGCCCTCTGATGCAGATCCTATTGTGTTTCAGGCATTATGGTCACCTATAAAACTTTTCACTTTGCTTTCTGCCTTGTTTTGTGAGCAGGTTGGTTTTGGAATTTCGAGACCGTATTTGATTCAATATCAAACAGACTGGAAATAGATTACAACAATGCTAGAAATAAAAAAAAATCCGCATCAGAAGTTTCCGTTTTGAAATGGACAGTAGCCTGACGTTATATAGAGGATCTTACAAGAGTGGTCAGTAATTTATGAAACGAGCCTTCGGCGAGTTTCATAAATTTCATATAAAATGACCATGAGTGTAAGATTCTGTTTATCATATGACCCGTTAAAAGGGATTTTAACGCCTTCAAACTGAACATTATCTTAATGTGAAAACGCAATGTTGACACGGACGTTGTCTATGACGTTACGTTTACGCTCCAAAGTGTTATTACAGGTGTAGTCATACGATTTTTATGACACGAAGTTATCCACTGAATAACAGCGACGTCATATGATAAATGGGGTTTAAGTAATAGTTACACAAGTGTCCGCCTGTACGAGGAGATAATCTACGAGCTATCAATGGATTATCTCCCGTGCAGGCGGACAAACCATGGTATAACTATTTTACACCACCCTCGCCAGGGTAGACCTTGCTCATTGCGAAATATTTCGTGCTTATGTTGGCGTTTTCTGGTAAGAGTGGTATAAACTAGTTTCACGCATGCAACCTCGCAAAGTCATAATTTCTCTTTAATTGAAGGTTTATTCCAATATTCCATTAATGCCGTTTCTATAGTCATAGAATGTCCATACCGTAACTACTGTGAATAACAATATAATCTGAAATTTTGGAAGAAAAAAGAACATCAATAGACCTGAGGTGAATATATTCAAGGTCCATCATCCCTCACTCCACCAAGAACCTGTACCTTGACCATTTAACGTATGAGTGTGACAAAAGTTTGACCAATATATAATTTAGCGAATATAATTTGCTATAACAGAGAGAAACTGTCCACAACTCTATCACATGTAGACAAATGATTAGCTTATCGTTAAGGAGAGTCTGTTTAATTTAGTTTTAAAGCTAGGTTTAAACACAACTGTCACGCATACACTTGATGTTCCTTTATGTTTCTTAATTAACTAACGTGCAAAATAAAACTTGTTCATTTGAAAAATTTTCAGCAGGAACGCAGAGTTAATGGGTTTTCATAAAGATAAGGACATGCACCTTGATCTTCCTACCGACTTTCTGATTAGAATGACACAACATGTAAGGCAACCGAACGGTCATTAGGTGACTAGCAACAATCCTCACTAATAAACTGACATAGAAATAAGATCAGGCAATGCTGATTAAAAATGGTGCGTGGGATTTTGAGTCCTAATCTAAAGAATAGTTTCAATGAATGCGATACAGGTAACAAAATGGTTAACTAGAAATGTTTTTCAGAGAAAAACTGATGTCCCCCCACCAGCCCATTTCCCATCCCCTCTAATGAATTAAAAGCCTGAAGAAGTAAAATATCTAGTCAAGTTTCGAGAAAATCCATCCACTGGTTCTAAAGATATCCTACATAGATGACTATGACCTTGAAAATGAGGTCAAGGTCACCAAAATCTAATCACCACTTAAACTTGTCCCAATGATGTATCCATGCAAGTTTGGTGAAATTCCATCAATTGGTTCAGGAGATATAGTGGGTACAAGAAAATGTCATGAAAGTCCTCCACTGACCTTGAAAAATGAGGTCAAGGTCACCAAAATATAATCAGCTCTTAAACTTGTCTCAATAATGTAACCCTGCAAGTTTGGTGAAATTGCATCCATTGGTTCAGGAGATATAGTGGGTACAAGAAACTGTCATCTAATTCCTCCAATGACCTTGAAAATGAGGTCAAGGTCACCAAAATCTAATGAACTCTTAAACTTGCCCCAGTGATGTATCCATGCAAGTTTGGAGAAATTCAATTAATTGGTTCAGGAGAGATATAGTGGAAACAAGAAATTGTCATGCAAGTCCTCCAGGGACCTTGAAAATGAGGTCAATGTCACCAAAACCTAATCAGCTATTAAACTGGTCCCAATAATGTATCCATGCAAGTTTGGAGAAATTCCATTCATTGGTTCAGGAGATATAGTGGGTACAAGAAATTGTCATCTAAGTCCTCCAGTGACCTTGAAAATGAAGTCAAGGTCACCAAAACCTAATCAGCTCTTAAACTTGATTCAATGAGGTATCCATGCAAGTTTGGTGAAATTCCATATATTGGTTCAGGAGATATAGTGGGTACAAGAAATTGTCCTCTAAGTCCTCCAGTGACCTTGAAAATGAGGTCAAGGTCACCAAAACCTAATCTCCTCTTAAACTTGTCCCAATGATGTATCCATGCCAGTTTGGTGAAATTCCATTTATTGGTTCAGGAGATATACTGGTTACAAGAAATTATCATTTAAGTCCTCCAGTGACCTTGAAAATGAGGTCAAGGTCACCAAAATCTAATCAGCTCTTAAACTTGTCCCAATTATGTATCCATGCAAGTTTGGTGAAATTCCATCCTTTGGTTCAAGAGATATCGCGTGCGCAAGAAATCTGTCACGCCGACGCCGACGCCCGGGATCCGCACTGAAAACAATATGTCCCCCCTCACCTTTGGTGGGGGGACATAATTCGAATTAACCCTGAAAGCGCCAAAAACAAAAAAGCAGATGACAAACTTTTCGTCTGTCGGACTTCTAAACTATTTTATTAAAGCTACATGATATATTATATTGAAAATTCAAATTCTAAACCTGCTGTTTGCATTTTGGCGGTGTAAGTAATCTTTTAACAAGAAAAATCTTTACAAAAAGATAATAGGCGCAGATTAAATGGAAGTGTGTTTTGTAATATGTCTGTAGTTGAAGAGTTGACAGTAATTTTCATGAATATAACACAAGTGAGCTTTGTCAGAAGGCACCCAAAATCGTAATTTTGACACTCGGTGGGGACAATGACTTATCTTAAGATTGGGCTGTCCAATTGGACCGCGGTCAGTTTTGAGATTGACCTGATTTCAAAACAGTTACCAACATGATTCACTGTTTGTGTGTATTAAACCGAAAGTAGAAATCGAAAATAGATCTACAACGAAAAAAAGAAAATTTTGAATATCTGTTTGTTTTCGATAAATTTCTATTGTAAAGGTTTAGGAGCAAGAGAAACATTGTGAATTAAGATCTGACAGAGTGCTAGTATTCACGCAGTGCAGTACGACGGAAAAAAATCATTGACCTTTGATATTATTGGCTAAATTTTGACATACGCGTTATTTGACCAATGAAATCCTGTGAAATGTGGAACAATAATGAAATTATACGCGGCTGCACCGCAAAAAAATGGACCACGGCATACGGAGTTTACGTAACGAAACCACACGATTATTTAGGTGACTAGCAACACTTCTCATGAATCTGACATAGAAATAAGAGCAGACAGTGCTGATTAAAACAGTCACATCTAAAACATTTTTTTCTCTGGGTCCAATAAAGGCTACAAAATGGTTAAACCCTTTAAGTACCAAAGTACCAAAAAAGTATATGATCAAATTTACGTCTGCCAGTTCAAAAAACTGTTTCTTCCGAGCCGTATCATGTTGAGAATTCAAAGATTAGAGGGCAAACAGTGTAGATCCAGATGGGTCGCCTCATTTGGATCAACTCTGACTGCAAGTTCAGTTATTTTGTTTTGACTCTTTAAGTATTAATTCAAATGTACCACGGTATACACCGGCATACAAAGTGAATGATCACAATAGGTTATGCAGAGGAAGATATCTGACTACTAGACGGCAAAATATGACATTGAATTATTTTAATCCGATTTCAAGACTTATACTTTGGCATACGGAGTTGTTAAAAAAATCTCTGAGTATGAAAAGTTCATTTACAGAGGAAGACTTTTGACTTCTAGACGGCAAAATTTGACACAGAAATATTTTGATCCGATCCCAGATTGCAGAAATTATACTTTGTCATAACGGATTGTTTGAAATTCTCTCTGAATATCAAAACTTCATTTGCTGACTGCTGGACTGTTAACACAGGATTATCTCAATCCGAAATGGACAGTTCTATGAGAGACCCCATATCACACTGGACACACAACGATTGATTCAATATTGAACAGACCTTGATTTAACAGCATGACGTAGAATCAAGGTTGATTCAATGTTGTTTCCGTCATCGTGTGCCTACTGGGGGCATGTTCTTTACAATGTGGCGGTTTTAAGACATTTCTGACATGTTTGCCACAAAGAGAACCATTCTAGCTTGCAATACTGGACATGACATAACCTAACAGTTTCTCTTCAAAATGTTAGACATGTACGACGGGTGAATATGCAAAACAAGCGTCTATGACTGAAATATAAGATAGAAATATACATGTACCCACTTTCTAATTTGTTATTCTGCTAACGATTTTAGCTCCAATATTTCGGATAGCTGACCTCGGATTGCATACAGATTTGGTTGTTTGTTTTGTGTTTAACGGCCCTTTGCTTTGACACAGTACTATGCAGTCTATATCGAGCCGTCTGCCAGAGAAGAGATATGAAAGCGGAGAGAAAAACGTCCAAACTACCCCAACCCGCACCTATACTGCAAGCTGATATTCGAATTAGTAGGACGCTCCAGCACTGAAACTTGATTACATATTGAAAGATTTGACAATAAGAGCGCATTAAAATCCACAACAGTTTATAGAATAAATGTAAGCTGATACTCTTGGCGAGCCAAATATGCAACAAAGGCAAAATGTTGGCTGACTTCGATATGAACAGCAGTCACTGGTTCAGATACCGCAACCACGTCTTACTTGCCACAAACACTGATTGTGCGCGTCCCTGTGCCGTCTAGTCGTTGAGTGATTGGTTGTTATGGGGTTGATGGCCCCTTGAAGCAGTATTTCAGTCTACATCGAGCTTCTTTTTGCTTTCTTCAATGCAATGTTCTCTCTCACTCTCTACAACTCTGAGTGGTGGTCGCGGTCCGGCGATGGTGCTGGATAACTTGCAGTGCCGGGGCGTCCTACTAATTTGGATAATAGTAGGCCAAAGGCCAACTGTGCTTGCAGTAGGTTGGAGTTGTTTAGACATTTTTTTTTCTCGCCTATCATTTCTTTCCTTTCGCACTCTCTCTGCGAGACGGCTCGACAAACAGTCGTTAAACTCAAAACAACCAACCAACTCTAAAACTCTGAGGAAGGCCAACAGTGCTGAGTTTGAATTTTGTGAGTCAGTTTCTTTTTGAGAGTTGCTGTTACTAAGCGAAACTTTGTAGTGTTGTATCTCAGTTTGCTTTACTCGATGCCAAATTTACGCAAAGAACACGAGGTTAGAGGCTTGTGTAGGGAAAAGCGAACAAATAAAGATGAACTATGATAGAAGGAACTTTTTGAGGTGGTCAGTTGCAAATTTACATGGCAATTTGAGTAGTACTAGTTTTACGCGTGTGAAGACACTTAATTCCAAGGCAGCTAAGAGCCCAGGAGAGGCCGAGGCCATACAGGTCGATTCAGATAAGCCAGCATAAGGCATATGACGTCGATGCGCGTCGACGTCAGTACGACGTCATTACGACGTTATGTGCCTGCTGGGAAGACACAGCAAGAAGAACTGAGAAGTACAAAATTACATTATCAGTTTCACTTTCTTTAGTTTAGAAAGTGATTGATGTTATCAACAGGAGATATTTATACTTCTCCATAGTCCATTTGTCTCGATTCACTCCGATTGCACTTAGCGCACATCCTTGTGTCGGAATTGCTAAAGTGGGTTGACAAACAAGTCAGTTATGAGTTCCTGAGACGTGATAAGTATAAATAATGTAAGAAATGGGGCTCCAATAGCAAAAATTACAAAACATATGACTTGGTTTCATGACAAACACTGCTAACATATGCCCCTATTCCACACAGACCGCGAATCCCACGAATCTCCACGAATTGATAAATATTAGAATTCGTGGTGATTGTAAATTTTCTGGTCCCATTCGTGATGCTCTACGATTCAGATACGATACAAGTACGATAGTGTTACGAATGTTCGTGGGATTCGACTGGACTCGCACGAATATTGTCAAGAATTCAGTACGATTTACAGGAATCTCTTTGGAAATACTGCACGAACGTTTAGAATTAGTTACGAATCAGTTAAGAATACGCCGAATGCACGTACGAATAAATTGAATTCGTGACTATTCTTGAAAATTCGTGGGATTTTCTCCCAAGATATGTATAAAAAGGCCCCAAGCCTGATCCGATCCTTTGCTGTACGCACATATTAAGTATGAACCATCAGAAATCTATGGCCACAAAATGAAATATCTACGCACGAGGCGCATGATGTCGTACTAAGGTCAGTGCGACGTAGTGACATCTCATCGACGTCAGTACAACGTCATTTGCCCGCTGGATAGATAAATGCATGCATCCAGAGTCTTCACTGTGCGCAAATGCATCAAAGGTACAAATTCACGAATCTCGAATGAGTTGAGAACACTACGAACGCCTCAGAATCGATTTCGATTCAGTTACGATGCCTAAGAATGCATTAAGAATCTTGTTACGAATTAACTAGGAAATTTTCGAATCGGGAGTTCGTGGCCAAAATTTTGAACAGCTCAAAACTTTTACCACGAATTCCCGATTGCTCAAGAATTGCAAGAACTGACTACGAATATATACGATTCAGTTATTAACTTCACCAAGTAATTACGATTCAGCTACGAATCCTAAAATTTATCAATTCGTGACATTCGTGGGATTCGTGGTCTGTGTGGAATAGGGGTATAAGCTTGCCTCACTGTTTCCGGATAAGTCGACTAAGCTCAACAGTACGCAAAGGTCAACTAACGCATCACTCTATCGAAAGACAGGGCACTGTTTAAGACCTTTGATTAGGTGTTGTAGCCATGCAAGCATGCATACAGCTGTTGTCATTTCGAATTACTTTGAAAAAAAGGCACCCTTCTGGAGTCAAGAGAATATCTAAAGCTGGTCAGTAGGAGACAGGGTTTTATTATATCATGCGATTCACGTCTCCGTATGACCTCTGTTGGTGGGACGTTTAACCCGAGTTGACTCACAAGGAAGTGCAATTAATGCACTGACATAGGTAAATGCCTGGGCGTCCAACTGATTTGGATAATGGTAGGACAAGGGCCTACTGTGCTTGCAGTAGGTGCGGGTGGGGGTCGTTTAGGCATTTTTTCTTTCGCCTATCTCCTTTTTTTTCTCCCGCTCTCTGGGAGATAGTGACTGTAATACTGTCACAAAAGGCCGTTAAGTTCAAATCAACCAACCAACCAACTTCGTTTAACCCCTGTTCCTTAATGGTGACCATATGACAGATAAACTTACTGTTTGCTCCCACCCCACACCCCTTCCCTCCCGCCCCTAGAGGACCAAGCCCTTCAAAAGAGATTTCCGTTTAGAGAAAACGAATTCCTTCGTAGAGAAGAAATTTTTTTCTTTAAGAAATAATCCCTATTGAGAAGGGAGACAAAAAATAGCAGAGTTGCGTCCCCTGAAAGTGTGCTCACACACTTTAATGAACAGACTTGTTTGTAACCTACTCTTTTATTGCGTTTCTATTTCAAACGAATGTAAACAACTTATACACGTATTCGTATGACGCCACATTATCACTGTAACTTCATTGGCATTTATCTTATAAACAAAGCGTTCTTTAATGATATGCTTATAATTAGACGTCTGAAGACTGATATAGCTTCAAAGTCAGCAGTTCATTGACAAACAGTCAGCAATGTTTACAGCGTCTCACACGGTGATTTAATGAAATAATCTCAAGAGACTTGTATCATATTAAATCTCGCAGTCTTAGGAACATTTGCTTTTGCAGTATAGTTTAATCTAATAAACAAACATATAAATCTGTAAAACATGGAAAACAGAGAACGCACACCGGAACAAAAATTGGACTCGGGTTTCTTGAGAAGTATATGCATGCTCCCTTAGTGCTAGCTTCAAACGGTACTTGCTTTTAATAGTTGCCGGCACGGGCTCAATGATCCCAAAAGGAAATCAAAATATAATTCTTATTATGGGTTAAGTATTGAGAGACTTGCAGCCGCCACACACGACTTACCACCAGCTGCAGTGAAGTCAAACAAACAAAACACACATATGAGCCGCGACACGAGAAAACCAACAAAGTGGTTGTGTGTGACCAGCGCAGACTCTGGTCAGCCTGGCGATCTGCCTAGTTTGATCAGACTTTTTATAAGCTCACCTGAGCCGAAGGCTCAGAGGTGAGCTTATAGGATGGGAGTCGAGCCGTCGTCCGTCCGTGGGTGCGTGCGTGCGTGCGTGCGTGCGTCAACACTTTCAAATATAAATATCTCAGAAACCAGTGGGCGGATCGCAATCAAATTTTATCTGAAGCATCATTGGGGTGGGGGAAAGGCTGCATTAGGTTTTGGTGCAGATCAGCTCAGAACTCTGGTTTCCATGGCAACAGATAGCCCCCATAGGGTTATAATGGGGAAAACGGCGTCATCACGTTTTCTCGACTGTTTTTTATTAGATCCTTATCATACTTGCAGGTAATGATAACATACACAAGGGCTTGGATGAGTTCGCAATTTGGCCGGATTCGAGCACAGACTACGGAGTTAGCTGCCCTTGAGCGTTTGAAAAAAATCCCATAGGGTTATAATGGGGAAAATGTCGTCATCACGTTTTCTCAACTGTTTTTGCTTAGATCCTTATCATACTTGCAGGTAATGATGACATACATAAGGGCTTGGATGAGTTCGAAATTTGGCCGGATTCGAGCACAGACTACGGAGTTAGCTGCCCTTGAGCGTTTGAAAAAAATCCCATAGTGTTATAATGGAGAAACAACATCACATATTTTTAGAAAAACTTTGTCATCGCTCTATTGCCTACATTTCTCAACGGATTTTAAAATAACTTCACACAAATGTAGGGCACGACAATATCTCGAGCAAGTTCGACTTTCAGGATGCTGCGCCCAAGGTCAAGGTCACTGTGGCTATTTTTAGAAAAACTTTGTCAGCGCTCTAGCACCTACATTTCTCAGCAGATTTTAAAATAACTTCACACAAATGTAGGGCATGACAACATCTCGAGCAAGTTTGACTTTCAGGATGCTGCGCTCAAGGTCAAGGTCACTGTGGTTATTTTTAGAAAAAGTTTATCAGCACTCCAGCACCTACATTTCTCAGCAGATTTTAAAATAACTTCACACAAATGTAGGGCATGACAATATCTCGAGCAAGTTCGACTTTCAGGATGCTGCACCTAAGGTCAAGGTCACTGTGGCTATTTTTAGAAAAACTTGGTCGTCGCTCTAGTTCCTACATTTCTCAAGGGATTTTAAATCAACTTCACACAAATGTAGGGCATGACAATATCTCAAACAAGTTTGACTTCCAGGGTGCTGCACCCAAGGTCAAGGTCACTGTGGCTATTTTTAGAAAAACTTTGTCAGCGCTCTAGCACCTACATTTCTCAATGGATTTTAAAATAAATTCACACAAATGTAGGGCATGACAATATCTCGAGCATGTTCGACTTTCAGGGTGCTGTGCCCAAGGTCAAGGTCACTGTGGCTATTTTTAGAAAAACTTTGTCATCGCCCTAGCACCTTCATTTCTCCATTGATTTTGAAATAACTTGACACAAATGTAGGGTATGACAATATCTCAAGCAAGTTCGACTTTCAGGATGCTGTGCCCAAGGTCAAAGTCACTGTGGCTATTTTTAGAAAAACTTTGTCATCGCTCTAGCACCTACATTTCTCAACGGATTCTAAAATAAATTCACACAAATGTAGGGCATGACAATATCTCGAGCAAGTTTGACTTTCAGGGTGCTGCAATCAAGGTTTTTAATTAGATCCTTATCATACTTGCAGGTGATGATGACATACATAAGAGCTTGGATGAGTTCGAAATTTGGCCGGATTCGAGCACAGACTATGGAGTTAGCTGCCCTTGAGCGTTTGAAAAAAATCCCATAGTCTTATAATGGAGAAAACAACGTCATCGCATTTTCATTTTTCATCGGATCCTCTTCATACTTGCAGATAATGAGGATATGCATAAAAGCTTGGATTAGTTAGCATTTCAGCTAGATCCCACCACTGACTATGGAGTACCTGCCCTGAGCATCCAAAAAATCAATGTCGCCACTTTTTCTTGGTTTCTACTGATCCGATCCTTTTCAAACTTGCAGGTAATGAGGAAATGCATATCTTAAGCAAGTTCAAATTTTGGCCAGATCAGGCCAACCACTATGAAGTTAGCTGCCCTTGACAGCTCTGTCTATTGTGCTCTTGATCGGATACTATTTAAACTTGCATATATTAAATGAGGGCATACATAATGTTTTGGATGAGTTTAATTTTCAGCCTGATTGGATTACTGACTGTGGAGTTAGCTGCCCTTGAGCATCTTAAATATCCCTATAGGTTTACAATGTCTCTCAGGTGAGCAATTGTTGCCCTTTGGGCTACTTGTTTCGTAGAGTGCTCAAAGGGTAGCTATGGGTCTAATCTACCTCCATGCGGACTGCGAAGGCTCTGGTCAGACTGGGCGGATGCCCAGGCTGACCTGAATCTGCACTGGGCGCACAACCAACTTTGTTTGTTTTCTCGTGTCGCGGCTCAATATTATATAAGTTACAAAACTCGGATTCTTGCTTCTACAATCATGTATTTGAATTTGTTATTCCCAACCAAACTCTTCAGGATTACACAAATTTATGCATCATTATCGCATCTGCTTTAGCAAGGTGAAATACAGGAGTCCGGTTTGCCGTCTGTCGCCAGTCTCACCGTTCGTCCGCCTGGCCACAATTGCGCCAGTCCTAGCGTTTAAATCCCTTTCTTTCCAACTATGTTTCCTACAATTATCAACCTCCCATGAAGTTTCTTCTTAGAATGATCTCCGGGACTGTTACACATATTTTAACCCTTGACCTATATTTCATGCTCTGCTGACTTCGTTAAATATTACGTCCAAAGTTACGTTACCTTTAGCGTTAAAGCCCATTTCTTTTAACTACAATTAGTATAGTCATCAAACCTTGCAAGAATGTTCTAACGGACTTTGCACTTGTTTTTACTCTTGACCTATAATTCATGCTCTGCTGACTTCGTAAAATTTTACTTCAAAAGCTACGTCAATCCTAGTGGTTAAGCCTTTCTCTCCCTAAACACAATCATATAACCTGGCATAAAGATTGTTCATAGAATGGCCTTTTGGGATGTTGCTATCATTGGTGCCATTGACCTATATTTCATGCTCTGTTGGCTCATGAAACTTATGACAACCTAAAATCCTCATTTGCATCGTCTCTAGTGTTTATGTTCATTTCTCTTGAGCCATACCACCTTCTGCCATCATACATGGCATAAAAATTGTTCTGAAGCTGATTGAATGGATTGTTGGACTACTTTTACCTATATTCCATGCTCAGTTGACTCTGGAATGTTATGCCAAGAATTGAAACCTTCCTTGCCATAAAAGTCCAATTCTCTCATTTTTTATGCGTTTAAAAAGCAAATCTTGCATACTCTTTCTTCTCACCATGATCTCTACAATGGCAGCATAAGGCAAGCGCGACAAGGCATTCCGTGGAATTCTTGGTTTCCTAGATATCCAATCGTACCATGCATGGTTTACGCTGGATATTGTAGTATAAGTTGCTAAAGCAGGTGGATTACCAACGAATCATGCTCTGATTTTGCACATACTGCTAGACATTTGAGCAGCGACACGAGAAAACCGACCATATGGTTTTGCGCACAGCGCAGACTCAGATTAGCCTGGGCATTCGCCCAGTCTGATCTGAGTTTTCGCTCTGCGCTTAAATGGTAGCTGAGGATCTAAGCTACCTTCATGCGGACAGCGAAGACTCTGGTCAGACTGGGCTCAATTTACCAGTAAGCCTTGGATTCTGCTAATCCGATAGCATTATTTAGTATGAGGTAATTCTACTGAAAACAACGTAACAGGCGGGTATACGTAAAGAAAAAAAAACACTTTTACAGTCTTACTGTAGAAACCGGCTTTTATGACAACGCAGGTAGAGTGGCTGGCTGTTTTAAAGCGACGAAGCCTGGGTGGTTAGAGACTGAAATACTGTCTCAAAGGGCCGTTTAATCCAAAAACAATCAATCGTACAAATAAATAGCCGAAACACATGGGGTTGTTACCACACAACTTGACAGCACTGAATGGGGTGGTTGTGGTCGGGCGATGGTGCTGAGTAACTTTCAGTGTCGAGGCGTCCTACTTACTAGGATAATAGGGCAAGGACGTTCTGAGCTTGCAGTAGGTGCGGGTCTTGACAGCACTGAAGGGGGTGGTTGTGGTCGGGCGATGGTAGTTTGCAGTGTCGAGGCGTCCTTCTAACTAGGATAATAGGGCAAGGACCCTCTGAGCTTGCAGTAGGTGCAGGTGGATAGTTTGGACATTTTTCTCTCCTATCGTATCTTTTTCTTTCTTCCTCTCTCTCTATGAGACGGCTCGATATAGACTGAAATACTGTCTCAAATAGCCGTTAATTCCCAAAACAACCAACCAACCAAAGGGCTCGATATAGACTGAAATACTGACTCAAAGAGCCGTTAATTCCCCAAACAAACAACCAACCAAATCCATGGGAAGCGGCTCTGCCATTTTCAGTTGTGCCTCTTCTCATTTCTTAAAAGATTATTTTCCAGTTAGTATATATTTTTTCGTAAGAAAAGACGCCAAGAAGCAAATTCTTTACTTTAAAACAAGACACCATTTTGAAAGGGTTTTGTGCCCCGAAGTCACAAAGACGTTTACCTGGCGGTGTACTCAGACACAAACAATAGTTCATAACTTATAGTTTTACCCGAATTCTGATGCAGCTCAAAAAGTCTGCCTCAGGAAAAGGATAGAAAAAGAACACTCATTTGAGCCGCGACATGCAACCAACAAAGTGCCACTTGCGCCCTGCGAAGACTCAGATCAGCGTCGTCGCTGTGCACTTAAAGGGTAGATATAGGTCTAGTGATCCATGCGCCCAACAAAGACTCTGAATAGACTTGGCGGATGCCCAGGCTGATCTGAGTCTTCGCTGGACGCACATGCCACTTTGTTGGTTTTGTCGTGCCGCAGCACTTTTAGCTTCTCTTCGAGAGTTGTAGCCTTATCCCTGCAATTTGTGTGATTCTGATTTAAGTCGTGATCATTACGTACAATTTGCCCCACATGCTTTGTGATATAATGACACCGCAGACTTTCAAACTAAGTATAATTTAATGAGAAATTGATCGATAAATACATACTGAGCTAGAATGGTCAAATAAAAATGTTTTGATCATTAAGAAAACTGAATTCCAGGTTACTGCTAATGAAGCTTCAAATGATAAGGTCTTTTTTTTTTATCTCATAAGCACGTGCAAAACACAATTAAAGAAACGAATTTATATTCCATATAAAACGTACTTCCGTATGACAGATATTCCGTCTCCTGATCTTAGAAGGTTAGGGTGTTATTTTAAAATATGACATGATCTTATTTGGCTTATTACATGGCCGATAACGAGTTCATTCTATAACATCGTTGTATTCTCGAATGAGTATTTTAGGAAATCCTACTGCAACGGTAAAGCAGTGTAAAAAGCCAATAATCAGGATCTGATACAACCGAAAGATCACATCCCACCCACGACACCAAACATTAACAAAATTAAACAAAATGCAGAAAAAAAATGACGGGATATATTAAGAATTGTAACATATTTTTGGAAAAATAAGTATTTTCAAAGGCGGGAACTTCAATATTGGGCGGCTTTCGCACTCCTTTTAAGGTGCCTGGAGAGGGTTTTACTTTGTTAAGTTGGTGTTACCGTTGTTTCTGTTTTCATTTCTTTAGTGCTATTAATAATGTCAACAGTTCGTCCAGTCCAATAAACACGATATGTATACCATGTCTAATGCTTATAAACGGAAAACAGCAGTACATTTTCAAAGTTGCAAAGTCTGATGATATCGAAACTTCTGAACTTCTCCATTTCCCCTGTTAATCTTTTTCAATACAGTGTAAATGGTAAATAAAATTCTGAAGGGCCTTTAAACACAATTGTATAGTTTCTCGAGACGAACCGTTAATGTCTTGGTTAACACAAAATATCTAGATCAACTTACTTCTCAGTTTAAAAATCTTAAAGCAGTCTAATATGGCTCTGTGTTGTTTTTAATTTCATGAATCTTGAATACATGGCCGGACAGCTACTCAGCTCTTCCGAAGCTAAGTAACCGATAAATGTCTTGCGTCCCATAAAAAGGACCTGGATCTGTGCTGATTGTTCAGATCTGTGTGTCCAGAACTTGTATGGTACATCTTGTTCGTGGAAGGTAGGGTTTACTGACATGCTCAGGGTATATGCCAGGTTTCAGGCATGCCTGATTGCAAATTGGGGTGGTGCGCTGGTGCTGCATATAACTTGCAGTGCCGGGGCGTCCTACTGATTTGGATAAAAGTAGGGCAAGGGCCTATTGTGCTTGCAGTAGGTGCGGGTGGGTTGTTTGACCATTTTATCTCTCGTCTATCATCTCCCTCTTCTTTCTTCCTCTCTCTGGGAGACGGTCCTATATAGACTGAAATACTATCTCCAGGGGCCTTTAAACCCGAAACAACCAACCAAGCAACCAACCAATCATTTTTATGTGAAACTCTGACGTTTTGTGTGTTTAAAGTTGACTTACTTGAGGTCATTTACAATAACGAAACTGGTGAGAAACTTTCAGCGATACCTCACGATAAAATATTTCATGAGTTTATACCACTGATAGAGCAATAGGGCTTTTAAAGATAATGACAGATTGGTTACAGTGGGCTAACAGTTTAGATATTGGCGGTAGTTTTTCCAGACATTCTGAGACTCTGCCTGTCCAAGTAAATCAAATAATAAGACAAGAAGAAGCTGTTAAAATGAGACAAATGATGATCATGGCTTAGATTTCTAAAAAGTGAATCAATCACCCGTTAGAATGCAAGAACGTATAATAATGTTAAATGAAACAAAGTACTAAACAATACTGCTTTATAAGCAGCCTCATAAAAGACTTTTGCGAAATGCGAATTCCAAGATTAACCTGGCCATATAAAAGTAGGGTACAGATAAAAGAGATCATTGATACATATTTCCATTTAAATTCTTTTATAATTACATTTATAGTCTTTTATATGCTTGTGACAAGTGAATAGGAATTGTCAAGAGATTAAGGTAAACCCTGTAACTTAATGAAAAGTATGTCAACTACGTCCAATGATCTTGTTCTAGTTTTCCAGTCTCTTTCGGGGTGATGCGATGGTGCTGCGAGTAACTTCCAGTGCCGGGGCCTCATACTGATTTGGATGATAGTAGGGCAAGGACCTTCTGTGCTTGCAGGAGGTGCGGTGAGGGTTGTTTGGACATTTTTCTCTCGTCAATCATTTCCCGTCTTTCTCCCTCTCTTTGGGAGACGGCCCAGACTGAAATACTGTCTCAAAGGGCCGTTAAACCCAAAACAATCAATCAATCCAGTCTCCTTTTGGCTTTTTTGATAAATAAGCGTTATATCGTCTGTCAGACACGAATACCAGTGCAAGATGACGTTGGCTGGTCGGTTATTATGGATTTAACGGCCCTTTGAGACCCGTTAAACCCAAAACAATCTATCAATCCAGTCTCCTTTTGACTTTTTTTATAAATAAGCGTCATGTCGTCTGTCAGACACGAATCCCAGTGCAAGATGACGTTGGCTGGTTGGTTATTATGGATTTAACGGCCCTTTGAGACAGTATTTCAGTCTGTATCGAGCCTTCTCCAGAGAGGGAGAAAAAAAAGAACAAGAGGGCCATGGTGGCCCTGAATCGCTCACCTGAGCATTAATCAGTTCACTGGCTCTGGTGAAGATTTATAAGAGTTTTTACCATACTAACATTTGACCTAGTTTTTGACCCGACATGACCCAGTTTCAAACTTGGCCTGGATATTGTAAGAATAAACATTCTGACACAGTTTCATTGAGATTGGATCAAAACTGTGCCCTCTGGAGCGTATACAAGGTCGTTCTTATATTTGACCTAGTGACCAAGTTTTTGACCCGACACGACCCAGTTTCAAACTTTACCTAGATTTCATTAAGCTAAACATTCTGACAGAGTTTCATGAAGATTGGATCAAAACTGTGCCCTCTAGGGTGTTCACAAAGTTTTTCTAAGATTTGACCTTGAGCCGACATGACTCAGTTTCATAAGGGGCTTAGATAAACATTTTGACATTGTTTCATGAAGATTGGATCAAAACTATGCCTTCTAGTGCTTACACAACGTTTTTTCTAAGATTTGACCTAGTGACCTAGTTTTTTGCCCGACATGACCTACTTTCAAACTTGGCCGAGAATTTATGGAGATAAACATTCTGGCAAAGTTTCATAAAGATTAGATCAAAACTGTGTCCTCTAGAGCGTTCACAAGGTTTTTCTATGATGTGACCTAGTGACCTAGTTTTCGACACGACATAACCCAGTTTCAAACTTGTCCTACATATTATGAGCATAAACATTCTGACTAAGTTTCATGAACTTTGAATCAAGACTGTGCCTTCTAGAGCGCACACAAGGTTTTTCTAAGATTTGACCTAGTGACCTAGTTTATGACTCGACATGACCCAGTTTCGAACATGGCCTAGAGTTTATGGAGATAAACATTCTGACAATGTTTCATAAAGATTGGATCAAAACTGTGTCATCTAGAGCGTACACAAGGTTTTTCTATGATTTGACCTAGTGACCTAGTTTTAGACCCGACGTGACCCAGTTTCGAACTTGTTCTAATTATGAGGATAAACATTCTGACAAAGTTTCATGAACTTTGGATGAAAACTGTGCCTTCTAGAGCGTACACAAGGTTTTTCTAAGATTTGACCTAGTGACCTAGTTTATGACTTGACATGACCCAGTTTTAGAGTTTATGGAGATAAACATTCTGACAATGTTTCATAAAGATTGGATCAAAACTGTGTCCTCTAGAGCGTACACAAGGTTTTTCTATAATTTGACCTAGTGACCTAGTTTTTGACCCAACGTGACCCAGGTTCAAACTTGTTCTAGATATTATGAGGATAAACATTCTGACAAAGTTTCATGAACTTTGGATGAAAACTGTGCCTTCTAGAGCGTACACAAGGTTTTTCTAAGATTTGACCTAGTGACCAAGTCTTTAACCCGACATGACCCAGTTTTAAACTTATCCTACATATTATGAGGATAAACATTCTGACAAAGTTTCATGAACTTTGGATGAAAACTGTGCCCTCTAGAGTGTACACAAGGTTTTTCTAAGATTTGACCTAGTGACCTAGTTTTTGACCCGACATGACCCAGTTTCAAACTTGGCCTAGATTTTATGGAGATAAACATTCTGACAAAGTTTCATAAAGATTGGATACAAAACTGTGTCCTCTAGAGCGTACACAATGTTTTTCTATGATTTGACCTAGTGGCCTAGTTTTAGACCCGACGTGACCCAGTTTCGAACTTGTCCTAGATACTATGAGGATAAACATTCTGACAAAGTTTCATGAACTTTGGATGAAAACTGTGCCCTCTAGAGCGTACACAAGGTTTTTCTAAGATTTGACCTAGTTTTTGAACCGAAATGACCCAGTTTCGAACTTGGCCTAGATTTTATAAAGACTAACATTCTGACAAAGTTTCATAAAGATTGGATCGAAACTGTGCCCGCTAGAGTGTACACAAGCAAAAGTTGACGGACGTCCGTCCGAACATACGACGGACGACGGACATCAGGGTATCCCAATTCGTGCTCAGGTGAGCTAAAAACGATAGACGAGAGAGGAGAATTCAAACAACCTCTCCCGCACCTACTGCAGACACAGTAGACTCGCCATTTTCCATCCAAATTAGTAGGACGCCCCGCCACTGAAGATTACCCAGCACTGTCGCCTGATCCGACAAGATAACGCCATTGCATTGCAACCGAAACAGCATCAGCATAATAGAACAAAATTTATCGATTTTACATTATTACATTTTCGTGATTCTTCCGCTGCAAACCAAAAACACTATACGGCTCCAACGGAATACCGGGCTCAAATCATGATTAAAACCTTTTGCATCCGTTAAAACAGAAGATGAGAAGTTGAGCAGAGCTGTACGTCGTGAAAGTTATATAATTGTCATAGCAACTCTGACCAAACAAGAACTGAGCCGCAACACAACACAAAAAAGTGGCAGGTACACCCAGCGAAGACTCAGATCAGCCTCGGCATCTGCTCAGTCTGATCAGAATCTTCGCTGTCCTCATGGAGCTAGGCGTAACCCCTTAGCTATCATTTAAGTGCTAAGCGAAGACTCTGACCAACCTGGGTGACTGCCCAGGCTGAACTGAGTCTGGGCATCCTCGCAGTGTGATCACAGTCTTCACAGTGCGCTTTAAGGGTAGCTAACGGTCTAAGCTAGCCCCATGCGGACAACGAAGACTCTGATCAGACTGGGCAAATGCTGGGTTCGCTGGGCGCACAACCATTTTGTTGGATCTGTCGTTTCCTAGCTCAAGTTATTCGGTCGTGTGAAGGACTACTAATCAGTGGATCAAAACAGCCAACATATAAATCAGGATTAAATGCTGAGATGCTTACACGCACTCCATATGTAGCAAGTTTAAATTCAAATCTAGTTTTAAAACTAAACCACAAGTAGCGTTCTACTTCAAGAGCCGAAAATTTAAATTATGATCTAAAGTTATGAAAGTAAAAAGTATGCAAAGACCAGGAACTGAAACAATCAAAATCCAAATCCAGCCCTCAAACCATAGTTGGAAACAACTAAGATTACAAATAATCAAGATACAGAGAACATATGGCCAACCGAGTGAGCAGCTTGTTCCCAAAAGGTGGCCACTCAGCAACCCAAACCGAACCAAAAATAATAATAACATACATAAGGTAAAACATCACAGAAACTCTGACACCAAAAACAGGCAACAAAGAACCACAACAGAACTACCGCCTTGGAACGGTCAGTAATGAATTACTGGGGGGCTTAAATCGATTTTACAGGCCCAACCTCACCCTCAGTTTCTGAAGTGGTACAAAACATTTAGTTGGTTGTTCGGTTCGCATGATAACCCTCTAACTCGTCAATGAATCATCACGGTAAACACATAAATCAAATTTCAACACCATGAAGAAGCAAAGACGAGGACTCAACAGATACAACGGGCCGTCTGACAGGTGGAGATCCCTGTCCTACCAAACAACCCCACTGGAAATCTGAAGCAAAAGAAGGTCACCAGTTGAGCCCCGGTGGACCAAGCAACAGATGAAACTGTTACTTGAGTTACTTAAACCTAGTAGAAGTTGTATGACATCGAACTACCCTATTATTAATATATAAAATGTTCCCCAAAGCTCAACATCGAAATATTCTTATTGCAACCATGATCTACTAAAACTTGCTCTTGGCAAACTTAAAGATGTTTACAATAATTTTCCTATTTTGTATTAAAGGCGTGCGTTCAGCTTTTACCGCCTCAAACCTTTAATATGTCGGTGTAAATATCTAGTATTAATCAGCTTCTTGGTTAGTTCTGATAACATATATAAAGCCCGAGAGGTGATTACAAGTCTTCATGTTTAACAAGTTGTATAACAAGTTGTACGACAAAACCAACAATGTGGTTGTACGCCCAGCGCAGACTCAGGTCAGCCTGGCCATCCGCCCAGTCTGATCAGACTCTTCGCTGTCCGCATGGAGGTAGCTTACACCCTTAGCTATCATTTAAGCGCTTAGCGAATAGTCTGATCAGACTAGGCAGATGCCCAGGCTGGTCTGAGTCTACGCCGGGCGCACAACCACATTGTTGGTTTTCTCGTGTCGCGGCTCATATATTGATAAATGATATTCCGAATAATCCTTTGGAATAAATTGCAACCCTCTAAAATGAGAACTGCTGAAAAGGGCTATAGTTCATGAAAACTGGTAGATCTACACTTCCATGTTTTCCAACACCTTTTTGAAAGGGAACAACTTTTGTGACTTCCTGTTTGCTTTCCAGGACGAAGTAGCCCTTCTAAAACAGGGTCCTCGGGAATAAATTCTTTTCTTTAAGAGTCAATCCCACAGAGAAGGAAGGGAGGAATAAAACTAAAAGAAATGTTTCCAGTGATGGTGCACCCTTTCACCTTAAGTAAGCTCAAAGATGTACTGAATGAGCTTCATTTCCATATTAACTTTACATGTTCCGTGTTTTATCATGCTTTAAAGCTTCAATGGACAGTCAGTCCTGAAAGTAAATTGGTGGATATTGCTCAATTACCTATTGCTACCATTTCTTTGCAAAATGTTTGAATACCATTCCCGAGATGAATGGCAGATTGTCGGCCCGTGAGCAGACTATGCTTGCAGACGGCGTAATGTATCCACACCCGGTTAACTATGTTCTCAAGGATGTCATGAAACGAATAAGAGCTGTTACGAACGAAAAAATAGCCATAGCTACTTGATCAGGTCGTTTGGTTACTATGACTTTATCGTTTCGTAACAGCCCTTGTATATACATAGTTAACCAGAGATGGTATCTATGTTTTCCAAAACCATCCGGTAGCGGGAGACTATGAAACATTCTGACCGCGTGAATCTACCCTGTAAGCGATATTATGGCTTTAATGATTTTTGAATTGCATTTCGGTATCTCTAAAGCTATATAGTATCGTCATTTAACATCCCGAAAACAATATTTTGGGAATTAAACGACATGCCAAGTCGGCATCCTGTCTTTCTGTTGTCCCACTTCATGTTACTCTGGGTAACAAGCTACTGTGATATTTTGTTTGGACTAGCTGTTTCCATGACATTTCGTCTAAAGACATTTCGTCTAAAAGACATTTCGTCTAAACGACATTACGTCTAAAATACATTTCGTCTAAACGACATTTCGTCTAAATGACAACTCGTCTAATGCGACGTCTCGTCTAAATTTCGCCTAAAATTTGTCTAAAATTCGTCTCAAGTTCGTCTAAATTTCGCCTAAAAATAGGAAATTAGAAAACAAAATCAGAATTCAACATTCTTTTTCAAATTTCCATTTGACTATGTTACTTCTGCCCTTTATTCCAAAAAGACGTTTGCCAAATCTTCGGTAGGCACAAACGCCAACGCAGTCATCATTTTACAGCACACAGCAAAGGCAGGCTCTTCAATATATAGCTGACGTAGTCCAAAATCCTGTTTTTTTCCTCCAATGAGCTTGAGCGAGATGTCAGGTAAGACACTTCGTCTAAATATTTTCCATAAAATGTTTAGACGAAATGTCGCACCCTAAGAATTTTTTGAGAGACTGGCCGCGCACGAACAGGGTATCCATTTTAAAATCAAAGGCTGTGTGTTATAGAGGACACCGCAAAACATGTCATTTAGCTTTGTCCAATAAACATTGAGACTAGATATTGGGCACATGAAATTATTGAATATTTTAGAAATAATATGAAAACACCTACTAAACAATTTATTGAGACTCTTCATATGACAATGGCTTCATATGAGCCGCGACACGAGAAAACCAACAATGTGGTTGTGCGCCCAGCGCAGATTCAGATCAGCCTGGGCATTTGCCCAGTCTGATCAGACTCTTCGCTAAGCGCTTAAAGGGTAGCCAAGGGACTAAGCTACCTCCATGCGGACAGCGAAGGCTCTGATCAGACTGGGCGGATGCCCAGACTGATCTGAGTCTGCGCTGGGCGCACAACCACATTGTTGGTTTTGTCATGTCGCGGCTCATATGTCTCTTAGCTCCGGCTCATTCAAATTCGTCAAACATGAGAACATACAGCTTGTCAAACATTAGGTTATAGAATTACCTTTCAGGCTTTATAAAGTTATTGGAACTGAAAAAGAGGGTGAATTGATAATTGTAAACTTGAGGGTCCGGATATTTACAGTGACATATGCGCTTAAAGGATAAGTAAGGGTCTAAGCTAGCTCCATGCGGACAGCGAGGACTCAGATCAAACTGGGCGAATGCCCAGACTGATCTGAGTCTTCGCTGGGCGCTCATGCCACTTTGTTGGTTTTGTCGTGTCGCGGCTCATTTATACATTTTTGTAGTTGAAAATGGAAAGAAGTTTTAATGAGGTCATTTATTCTCCAGTTCTTACTCCTGTAAACTGTTTCTCACTTTCTAATCAATAACTATAGTCCGGACGCGATAAGTTGGCAATGTTATTGTTTTGTGTTTATTTTGATTTGGTGACTGATTGGCTATATAGCAGAGTTCAGCTTATCCAACTCACGGGAATGAAAGAATAAATTTGAATAATTTTGTTACTATCAATTTTGTTACCAATGGTGTTCTTAAACTAGAGACAGTTCCTATCTTAAAGCTTTCAAAAAGTGTCATTTAGATAAATTAGAACCGTATTGTGCCATTATGATCATAGATCAAGAAGTTACATGAACTGCACCATAATGATAGTTCAGGTACTGTTGATATTAAAAATGTAAACAAAACATTGCCACTATAGCGCGACCAACCTATAATTGATTTCCATTTGTCCTTTAAATAGTTTCTACCATTCAAAGGTACGTTTAAATACACAAATTCATTATATACGCCCAGGGATATACGGCTTCATGAAAGATGACTTGATTGTTAATCAATAGCATTGGTCACAAAGGATTTGTAAACTCCCCACGTGATTCTATTGTGTATAACGTATTAAGAGTCAGCGACAGCAAGAAAAGCATGTCAGCGAAAGTTCGATTTGACTGTCTGACCTAATCAGAAAAAGCATGTACGAAGTGATTGATTGATTTGTTGCTTTACGTCCACGGTAAATAGCTATGGTCATGTCGGGACGGTCAGTTAACCTAACCACACTGTTCCTGAGCAGGCTTAGACCTCCTAATCGGTTAACCAGTACTAAGTGCACATACTTTCGCCAGTAACTGACAACTTGTATGAAGTGTAATAATTAAGTTCTGAATATTTAGATAATTCTCGTTGAATGATATGTTCAAAATAATGCAACCTATCACTCACTAGGAGTATATCAAAAAGCGCGGAAATCTTACCGTGACCTTGTTTTAAAAGCACGAGAAATCATGGTACTAAATGCGCGGATGCCTTTAGGTCGTTTAGCCGATAACTATTCTGATAATTGCTCAAGTTACCTGTACTGCCTGTTCTCAAAGCTTTGCTGTTTAGCTTGTAAAAGTTAATATAAAGGTTCAGTGTATGCCACAATCACAAACCGCAGCCAACCCACGACACCAAGAGGAATGGAAAAACGACAAACAGACACGCGCAAAACGAACAGACGCACAAGAAACAGAAAAACCAGCTCCCTCTTCCCAAAACAAACACAGAAATGAGGACAAAGAGCAGAAGAAGACTTTATAACATAAAGCGCCTCATAGTAAAAACCACAAAACAACATAGAATTAAGAATAACATCTTGATTGCCGCCTTAGAATGGCCAGCAGCATATACTACCATGGATTTATTTTCTTTTTCACTGTCGACAAACTTCATCCTGGTCCCGATGCATACATAAAAGATTCAGCCCGCGTAATGACTTCCTAACTTAACCGATGCACCACATAACAGCGACGACATAAAAATCAAAATGATCACTGTGATAAAACAAAGTACTCTTGGCTAAACCAAACTCCTCTATTAACCAGAGTTAAAGGAACCATTAGTTAAACCACAGTGGGCCAAACCAAAGACAAATCATCAAGCCCCAATCCACTCGTTATAACTGTATGAAGAGGCGGTCATAGAGATTGAGGCCCGAACCACCGTCGTGCAATTAAAAAATGAAGCATAGTCATCAACTATGACTAGGTTCAAAACTAGACACGCAGTCTACCGCATAACTTATGAGTTATATCCTATTCTCTTATACCGATTAATAAGTTTTCGAAATTTTTCAGAAAAATTCGATTTGCCCACATTTTTTCTTGTTCTGTATACAAGTTACCATAGAATTCTGGTTCCGATATTCCTTGTTGCAGAAGTTTCCTCAGGCCCACATTATAGTTTCCACCAACTCACTGCGACGACGATGAAACTTTGAAACGTTAAATGCGAATGTTGCCGTTGTTTTAGTCAGACTGAGCCAGAATTTTATATGGTTTAGACATTTAGACGCATTTATATCCTACTCAAGCTTCAAGCTTCCCGATTGGTGAGCAGGGGGTCAACGGACGTGGTTAAGGAAGCCGGATAATCGAGGAACGACTGCACACTAAACACACATTTGAATATAACAAATACATGTACATCGTTACTGCTAACAACACCCGATATATATTCGTTTAATTAAAAATCCGCGCATTTGAAACGCGCTTTTGATAGTCAGTTTTACGCGGATTCGTAAAGAAAATAATCTGCGCTTTTGATATATAGATCCGCGCTTTCGTAAAACTCCGGAGCGTGAAAAGAAGGTAAGGGTAGACGTAGATTTACCAACATTCATGAAAAGGAAGTTTGCTTCTAAAGTTTTCATCCAACGAGTTTTAAATAAATTGAGCCGCGACGCGAGAAAACAAACAATGTGGTTGTGCGCCCAGCGCAGACTCAGATCAGCCTGGGCATCCGCCCAGTCTGATCAGAGTCTTCGCTGTCCGCATAGAGGTAACTAAGTCCATTAGCTAACCTTAAAGCGTTTAGGGAAGACTCTGCGCAGACTAGACGGATGCCCAGACTGATCTGTGTCTGCACTGGGCGCACAACCAATTTGTTGGTTTTCTCGTGTCGCGGCTCAATTATTAAAAGATGTATCATTTGAAAGGAAGCAACACACAAGATAATAGACTCTGTTTGATTGTGTCTATTCATGATCAGTAAAAGCCACGTCATGTGACTTCCAGCAATGTGGCAATTTCAGATCATCTGATTCAATTATATTGGCTAATCAAATACTGTTGGCTCAGTCATTCTGTGATCATGTGATTATTTAGTTTACTCTGTGGTTTATAATGTGATTATGACTGTATGTGACTGTTATGTGACTGTGTTAGTTCTAGACCATGCCCATGTACATGTATATTGTTTTATAACCTCATATGTCTGTAAAGACCTGAGTGAAAATAAAGAATATGTTCTGTTCTGTTCATAGATGGTGTGTGATGTCACATTGGTGGCAAGCAAAGGCTCTGATCAGACTGCACATACGTCTTACGTATGTGCAGTCTGATCAGAGCCTTTGCTTTGCCACATTGTTAGAAATCACATGATGTGGCTCAGTTATGTTGACCAAGCCCTGCTTGAGTGAACCTATATTTTCTGCTATGACTTGGGATATACTATGTCAGCGATCCCAACTGCCTAGAAATCGTCAGAAAAGAGCGAAGAACGCGTAGAAAAAAGAATAGAAAGAAAATGTCCTTTGTGCACTCCCAGCAGGCACAGAACGATGGAACAGCTTTGAATCAACTTTGGTTCAACGTCATGATATTTAATCAAGGTCGAATCAATGTTGATTCCACATTGTGTGCCCTGTGGGCTGCTATTTATTGGAACCGAGAATAAATATTGGTTCAAGTTCGTCCTTATAACATTTAATTTATTAAAGTCCTTGTTGTGAGATATTGGTTCAAGTTAGTCCTTGTAACATTTAATTTATTAAAGAATATGATTCTCCGAATCAGATTCATAACTATATTAAATGTCATCAAATCTAAATTTAAAAAGTTTAATTTTTCGCCGTGCTTTCTACATTTAAAGATCATTTAACAGACTTCGAAAAACAACCTTTTTGATAATATTTGTCATAGTTCAAGGTAGGCTAGTGCTACTATCTTGAGTAGTTGTTGTCAATATAGATTTCAAAAATATACAAAAATTCTTTCGGTAATTCAAAAGCACTCTTGTAGACAACAACTACTGGTGCATATATGTTAACAAAAAGCATTGCTATACATTAAAACCTGCCTTTAGACTAGCCCAACTCCGTATCCGCATCGGATCAAAACATGGGCAGTTCACCCTAGGCATTTAATATGTTAGTATCACCAGATACACAAATTCCTTGGGACCATTTTGACTGATAATAGCAATACTGCATATATGTACATGCTGATCTTAGACGGCACAGCTCGCATATGACTTTAGACATTATTGTCACGGCGTACCTAAAATGACCTTAGTCAATTAGCGGGAATTGCGTCCTGAAAGTTTCTGCAACTTGATAAATATTATAATCTTCAAGGAGATTAAAACTGCGACAGTATTACTTGAACAGTTTGTCTCTCTAAATGTTTATCGCGCACTAAGACTGACACTTCGAAAAATAAATCTAGCTGGCGTACCAGTTGCACTTCCCTTTAAAGAAATGAATTCAAATTCTTTTCATCAAGGAAGGCTGAGAAGAGGCAAAAAAACAAATGGTAGAGTGTTGCAGACGTGCAAACCGCGTAGCTCAGCTACGCGGTTTGCTACTAATGTCTGCACTGTTAGCAAATATCTGTCTTCATGGACTCAGACTGTGCACTACTCAGACACAAAACTTTCTGCTGCATATAAAAATTGCGAGGTGCTCATAATAGCCTTGTCACAAATATGGAAAATTGTGTGTGTTACAATGCAATGTTGCTTTTCGGGGTTGTAAGATTATCACTGTTTTCTGTTAATTGGTTGGTTGTATTTTTGGTTTGGCAATATTTTAGTCTCTGTCGAGCTGCGGGGGGGGGGGGGGGGGGGGGGGGGAAATATGATATGGGAGAGAAAAAAAATGTCCAAACAATCCCACCCGCACCTACTGCACGCACAGACTGTCTTATCAAAACAATTAGTACGACGCCCCAGCACTGAAAGTTTACCAGCACCATCGCGCGACCACGACGACCCCCTGTTTTCGATTAATAATCTTAAAATATAAGACAGTGATACCAAAGGTAAATGTGGCAGCATACCTTTCTCGTAACAAGCATGTGTTTATCGCTTCTGCAGTGGAAAGAAGTCGCGATAACATCATAAACGACTTTTTAGTTTTTAGTAGTAGTATTTTCCCTGCGTCAGATGATTTAAGCCTAACATCAATACCATTAACGATGTAATGAGTACAGATTTAATGCAATATCCTGACTTAATAACAACTTATTCTGTGTTCTAGTTGCAGCTGATCAGTTGTGGCCTTTATTATGACGGAGCCTCAAACAGCACAAAAGCGCCTTACATGTTCTGATCATCACTGATATGAAATAGCTCGTAACTGCTGTCGATACATAGATTACAATATACATGTGCCTTAATTTACGATTGGAATACTAGTAAAACCTCTAAATAGGCAGACGAAAATGATTTGCCAACTGTTAAGACACAGACCAGAGGAACAGTATTGCTGTAAAACGCTTTATATCTCGGTATCAAAATTTCGCGGTTAAATGAAAATGACATATTGGCGTATATTAATTTTGGCGGTCATGATAGTCCATGAAAATTTGATGTAAATTTGCGACAACTTTTCTTACTTTACTATTTAACTATACATTGTGGCATCTATGCCACAATGTACAGTTTAATGGAAAGGTTAAGAAAAAATCTAAAACACTAATCAAATACACCTTTTTATCTCAACCTCTGTTATGCTGTGAGTATGTATATGAATCAAATGTCTGTAATATTGGCGGACTTATATTTGAGCGCTCTTTGCCTTAACCACCAATATCGCCAAAATTCAGTAACCGCCAAAAATAAGTGTTTTACAGTATTTGGTTCTCTGCACCGCTGGGCTTTGCTATCGCACAAAGCGTGTGCTTATTAGGCTTCCGCTGTCAGGACAAATAGATAGGATGAATCTCCTTTGCTCTCTTTTTAAATGTAATTTAAAAGAAAGCCATTGAAAAAAATTGAATGTAAACACGAAATAGTAATGCTGGTTTCATATTAAACAGCGATTTAGTTGCATACAAATCGCTAGAGCAACAGACGTATAACGCTTGTTGCTTCATCCCTATACTTTTGTGTGCATACTAAAATATTGTACTAACTACTACATATGAAAATATAAAGCTTGTTGATATAATGATTTATTTACACTAATTACTACATATGAAAGCTTGTTGATATAATGATTTATTTACACTAATTACTACATATGAAAATATAAAGCTTGTTGATATAATGATTTATTTATACTAATTACTACATATGAAAATATAAAGCTTGTTGATATAATGATTTATTTATACTAATTACTACATATGAAAATATAAAGCTTGATGTTATAATGATTTATTTGCATATGATTTTTTACCACAGCCAATTACGAAACGGCAAAGCTTTTTTCGGTTAATTTAAGAATTGATATTTGATTTTTAGCGTCCATCGTGCGATGAAGCCAGTGGGCGGAGCTAAAATTCCATGAAGCGCAAAGCGCTTCTTGTAGAATTGTAGCGACGACCACTGGCTTCTTCACACGATGAACGCTGAAAATCAAAGTTTTATTCTTATATTTACACTTTATTTCTAGACATTTCTGTGCCGTTTTTATGGTAATTTTGTGTAAACGACAGTCGATGCACAAAATTGCAAAAAAGGACCAAAATGTTTTTGTTTTACATCTTCGAAAATTATGCAAAATATCGCAGAATTAAAATGTGCATATAATCCCATCATCGCCTTAAAATAATTCTTTCATATAATCATACAATCATTGTTTGAACACAGGAAAGATCATTTCAGCACTGGCATTCCCGTAGAAACAAATAGGAGCTATGGTAGTGTTCTTCATGTCTAAAAAGGAACAATTTAACATTAAAAGAAAATGTTGAAAAAATGTTAAAAAGCTGAAGAATTTTTCTTTTATAAGCTATCAGCGCCTTAACGATAAAACAAGAAATGGTGTTTTTATTGGTTAATTTATATTTAGTGCCCTATTAGCGCTAATGCAAAATAAATTATCGGTTATTCGGGTAAACAAAAATCCATTGTCGTATATGGTCGCCAGGACGTTGCGTCAGTCGAACGTTATATTGCCCAATCAGGACGTGTTTTTTTTTAATTTTGACGTCGCTTGACGACAACGCCGCGTGATCAATTGACGTTCATCGGTGTCTGAAGTTAGTTGCTCTAAAAGGTTTACTTATGGGGAGTCAGTGGCAAGTGTAAATATTTGCACATAAACGCACACTTGATAACTCCAGCGATATAACTATATACGGAGATAGAAAAATGTTATTGCAGTAATTTATTTGTATGCGAATAGATCATGTGATTTGCTACAACTTTTTCTGCAATTTCTTTGCATAAAAAATTGTAATGTTTGTTGTTATAGCGATTTATTATTATGATTTATTTGCACACGAAAATATTTTGCTAGTTACTTACTACCTTGTACGGAGATTTATTTGCACATGAAACAAGTTTCTGTTGCTATACAGATTTAATTATTTGTACATGAAAATCTCCTGGTTGTTACTACGACGCATTTCCTGCACACGCTACAGTTTTGCTGTAGATACGTTGCCATCTTTCTGTAAGTGACATTTGGAATAATTTCCGTTCCTTTGACAGTAATCTGTAGGTAGCAAGAGTTAATGGATTTTAATTTTAAAACGGATATGAACCATTCCTTACTCTACAGAATTACACATTATTGCAACATATCTGGTTCAAGGTTGGTAATGGTTAATTTCATAACGAATCTGTCACCGAGGTTTATAGGTAACTGGTAGCATCAATGCAAGAAGTCTGTCACAGAGACAAAAAATCACGCCTAGAAAATCTCACTCGGAAATTTAAAGTTCAAGCTTCTGTTTATGGTTAGACATAGTATACCAATTTTATTCAACTCAAATGTAAGTTGTGAGCTATTTCGGTTTATATCTATCAGTCCCTGTATTCCACATTCAGTTTGTGATTTTACGAAGCTCTGTAACCTAAGTGAATGTTAACTTCGTTCTCAGCGGAACAGCTGCGTATGCAAACTGGGTTCAGCTTGCATTACTAGCTCATTAAGGTTGATATATAAAATGGTATCTTCGTCGAGTTGGCTAGCTGGCATGCGATTCGATGTTTAAATTACTGTTCATTCCAAGGCGGAAACTTCTTTTGCGGATCCCTTTTTTTTCTTTTTCTAGCATTGTGGTCACCTGTATATGTACTGTCCACTTTGCTTTCTGTTGTTATACCCCCGACATATGAACTATGACAGGGAGTATATAGTTTTTGTCATGCCGTCCATTCGTCTGTTTGTCCGTTCGTCCGTTTCACGGTTCGTCCGTCCGTTCGTCAACTTTACGTCAAAGTTTTGCGTTAAACATTTTTTGATTGCTTATACGAGGGGCGTTCGAAAAGATTTGCAAATGGCGTAATTTCTTGAAAACGACTATAAAGACAGAATTACTGATAGCAAAAACACATAAAGCTATGTTATGCCTACAGAAGTTTGCAAACGCACCTATATTTTTCTTAAAAGGACATGTTTTTAACTTCTTTGAAAGAGGTATACCCTACAGGCACTGCAGAATTCTACTTTAGTAGGCCGTAATTCATATATGAACAGTCTTTGATTTTTTTAAATTTTTGCTGCTTTAAGACAATGTCCAGACAATATGGTCCTGTAAATATGGCGGAAATTATATTTGAACTGGGTACAGTACTGTCCCGTAAATATGTATTATCCGTATTTCATGTTACAGCAAATTCTCCCTTTCTACTAAAGTTATCATGATTTTGTTATGAAAATAAGTCTGTTAGTAATCGAAATCTTGTCAGCAAGAGCGTTTGCATGGATCAGCTAAAATCTGTCAATAAAATCAAATTAATGCAAAATATGAAACTGCTACAACCTTTCAAAAATGACGTTGACGTCGATTTTAATAGCGTCATAAGAGCTGCGCATTGCGTTGCAAAGAATGACTCGATAACAGTGCCACCCTTCTAACTTTTGTATGGATAATGTGGGCAACGATGGACATGCAATTGACAAAGATATATTTTGTATTTATAACGATATTCGAATTAAGGGCCTAACACTGAAAAGATTTTACATGTAAAATTAACCCAGTGGTATGACTGGGGCCTAATAAAATGCTATGTAAGTCAGTAAGAAAAAAGTGCCTTTGTAATTTGTTTGGTATCATTGTAAAGACCAAATGTAGTGCTTTCAGTACATGCATAGCATTTGTACCCATCATGCCCTTACACAAAGTTACGAGGCCATTTGCAAAACTTTTCGAACGCCCCTCGTATGTCTGTAACCACATATCAGATACGTTTCATACTTGGTTCATGACATCTCTACGGCATTACTTTTGATGTAAATTGTCTTAGCCCCTGGGTCAGGCCCCAGGTTGGGGCCAGGTGTCAATAAAAAATTATAACTTTGGCTATTTCATTACGTCAGAGTTTTGCCTTAAATCTTTTTGACTGCTCTGATCTCTGTATCTTCATTGAAATTTTTTCCATAAATGGTTCATGGTTCATGATATCTCTGTAAAATTGCTTTCGATATGTAATGCCTCAGCTGTCACCATAATCTCTAAAAGAAACTTTAAAATTAAAAGTTCTAACGCTTTTCATTCGCAGAATATCTCGGAAATATTGTGATCAGCAATCATATAAATAACTTGTCTTAATGAATTTGGCTCCCGGCGACTGTATGCATATCATGTAAATATATCTTTTATCATGATGAGTGTTTGCCCGAAACCATTTTACTCACTCCGGGCGTTGTATTCCTGGACACGTGCGTATATAGATAAACGAGTTAGGATTGGCCTATGTTTGTCATCGCCTTTATAGTTATAATATGCTGGGCTCATTTTCATGTTCTCCCTTAGGACATGACTCTTCGTCAGATCTGTTGACTTGTACATATGTAGCCGGGCCGCGTAACGCAATCGGTAGGGCACTTGACTCGTAAGTCAGAGGTCCTGGGTTCGAAACCCGGTCTGGCCACATACTTTCGTTTCTCCTTCCGCTGATTCAAGAAGGGTAGTTGTCAGTTACTGGCGGAAGTATGTGTACTGGTTAACCGCTTGGGAGGTCTAAGCCTGCC
The DNA here is from genome assembly GCA_963989385.1 of Ctena decussata. Classification (NCBI taxonomy): domain Eukaryota; kingdom Metazoa; phylum Mollusca; class Bivalvia; order Lucinida; family Lucinidae; genus Ctena; species Ctena decussata. The sequence goes on along the minus strand of OZ022511.1, from coordinate 54,545,081 downwards.
CAGGAATAGTGTGGTTAGGTTAACTGACCGTCCCGACATGACCTTAGCTGTTTACCGTGGACGTTAAGCATCATATCAATCAATCAATCAATGTACATATGTATGCTATCGTGACGATTCTGACAAAATATAACATCTTTTGACCTCCTTCGCAGAAATTTTGTCTAAACAAAAATTTTAAAAAAAAATCAAAACCGCTCTCACGCTGTCACATCAGTATTACAACAAGCCATCACCGATAAGCATTTCAATGTCTCATGGTAGACTATGCAAGGCTTGAATTAGCCTGTGTCTCTACAAAAACTACCCAGCATCTTCGATTCAAGATGATCATATGTGGCAGGATCTGATAAAACATTTTCATTTTTCAAACATATAGATTCCGTGCGATAGTGAAATACAAATACAATTATAGACAGTGAGTGTGCTGATATTAACCATTATTTCCACTTCGTTGTAGCAACCAGACTGGTTTCTGTTTACTGAAGAAAAAATGTATATCAGATTGGCACTAATGACTTTTCTCATTACTATCGACACCGGTGTAACGAGAAGATAAACAGCAGTAATCAGACTTTCGACTAGTTATCTGTTTTAAAACTGTTGCTGGGCGACAAAACATAACGTAACAAGTAGCCCAAAGGGCAACAATTGCTCACCTGAGAGACATTGTAAACCTATAGGGATATTTAAGATGCTCAAGGGCAGCTGGGCAACACTTGCTCACCTGAGAGACATTGTAAACCTATAGGGATATTTAAGATGCTCAAGGGCAGCTAACTCCACAGTCAGTGGTCCAATCAGGCTGAAAATTAAACTCATCCAAAACATTATGTATGCCCTCATTTAATATATGCAAGTTTAAAAAGTATCCGATCAAGAGCACAATAGACAGAGATGTCAAGGGCAGCTAACTTCGTAGTGGTTGGCCTGATCTGGCCAAAATTTGAACTTGTTTAAGATATTATGCATTTCCTCATTACCTGCAAGTTTGAAAAGGATCGGATCAGTAGAAACCAAGAAAAAGTGGCGACATTGATTTTTTGGATGCTCAGGGCAGGTACTCCATAGTCAGTGGTGGGATCTAGCCGAAATGCTAACTAATCCAAGCTTTTATGCATATCCTCATTACCTGCAAGTATGAAGAGGATCCGATGAAAAATGAAAATGTGATGACGTTGTTTTCTCCATTATAAGACTATGGGATTTTTTTCAAACGCTCAAGGGCAGCTAACTCCGTAGCCTGTGCTCGAATCCGGCCAAATTTCGAACTCATCCAAGCTCTTATGTATGTCATCATTACCTGTAAGTATGATAAGGATCTAATCAAAAACCTTGATTGCAGCACCCTGAAAGTCAAACTTGCTCGAGATATTGTCACGCCCTACATTTGTGTGAATTTATTTTAGAATCCGTTGAAAAATGTAGGTGCTAGAGTGATGACAAAAGTTTTTCTAAAAATAGCCACAGTGACCTTGGCCTTGGGCACAGCATCCTGAAAGTCGAACTTGCTTGAGATATTGTCATACCCTACATTTGTGTCAAGTTATTTCAAAATCCATGGAGAAATGAAGGTGCTAGGGCGATGACAAAGTTTTTCTAAAAATAGCCACTGTGACCTTGACCTTGGGCACAGCACCCTGAAAGTCGAATTTGCTCGAGATATTGTCATGCCCTACATTTGTGAGAATTTATTTTAAAATCCATTGAGAAATGTAGGTGCTAGAGCGCTGACAAAGTTTTTCTAAAAATAGCCACCTTGACCTTGGGCACAGCACCTGGAAGTCAAACTTGTTTGAGATATTGTCATGCCCTACATTTGTGTGAAGTTGATTTAAAATCCCTTGAGAAATGTAGGCGCTAGAGCGATGACCAAGTTTTTCTAAAAATAGCCACAGTGACCTTGACCTTGGGTGCAGCACCCTGAAAGTCAAACTTGCTCGAGATATTGTCATGACCTACATTTGTGTGAAGTTATTTTAAAATCTGCTGAGAAATGTAGGCGCTAGAGCGCCGACAATTTTTTTCTAAAAATAGTCACAGTGACCTTGACCTTAGGCACAGCATCCTGAAAGTCAAAGTTGCTCGAGATATTGTCATGCCATACATTTGTGTGAAGTTATTTTAAAATCTGCTGAGAAATGTAGGTGCTAGAGCGCTGACAAAGTTTTTCTAAAAATAGCCACAGTGACCTTGACCTTGGGCGCAGCATCCTGAAAGTCAAACTTGCTCGAGATATTGTCATGCCCTACATTTGTGTGAAGTTATTTTAAAATCCGTTGAGAAATGTAGGCAATAGAGCGATGACAAAGTTTTTCTAAAAATATGTGATGACGTTGTTTTCTCCATTATAACACTATGTGATTTTTTTTCAAACGCTCAAGGGCAGCTAACTCCGTAGTCTGTGCTCGAATCCGGCCAAATTTCGAACTCATCCAAGCTCTTATGTATGTCATCATTACCTGCAAGTATGATAAGGATCTAAGCAAAAACAGTTGAGAAAACGTGATGACGCCATTTTCCCCATTATAACCCTATGGGATTTTTTTCAAACGCTCAAGGGCAGCTAACTCCGTAGTCTGTGCTCGAATCCGGCCAAATTTCGAACTCATCCAAGCTCTTATGTATGTCATCATTATCTGCAAGTATGATAAGGATCTAAGCAAAAACAGTTGAGAAAACGTGATGACGCCATTTTCCCCATTATAACCCTATGGGATTTTTTTCAAACGCTCAAGGGCAGCTAACTCCGTAGTCTGTGCTCGAATCCGGCCAATTTTCGAACTCGTCCAAGCTCTTGTGTATGTTATCATTACCTGCAAGTATGATAAGGATCTAATCAAAAACAGTCGAGAAAACGTGATGACGCCATTTTCCCCATTATAACCCTATGGGGGCTATCTGTTGCCATGGAAACCAGAGTTATAAGCTGATCGGCACCAAAACCTAATGCAGCCTTTCTTCCACCCAAATGATGCTTCAGATAAAATTTGATTGCGATCGGCCCACTGGTCTCTGAGATATTTATGTTTGAAATTGTTGACGCACCCACGGACGGACGACGGCTCGACTCCCATCCTATAAGCTCACCTCTGAGCCTTCGGCTCAGGTGAGCTAAAAATTGAAAAGAAAATGGAAACCTAAAATAATTATAATAACTGTCCTAAAAATGGAACTTTTTCTTAACATCTTTAAAATAAATCATTTAGGGTTCGGAAATTGGTATCTGCTTACTGCTTCGCCTGTATAGCTGCGAATCTTTGAAATACTGCTTTCTTCAATATACGCCTTTAAACCGCCATTCCAGCTGGACTCATAATGATAGACTTATTCAGTCTCAGTTCAAGTCGAGGGAACTATAATATAATGGCACTTATATCACCTACATCTTAACACATACTAGTTTTACCTAAGGGTTTCCTTTTACCAAAGGGCGTCGTTAAGGCATAATTTATGAAAATCTAAATGGTTTAAGAATCGATTAAGTTTAACAAATCATTATATGAACCGCGGCACGACAAAACCAACAAAGTGGCATGTCCGCCCAGCATAGACTCAGATCAGCCTGCGCATCCGCCCAGTCTGATCAGAGTCTTCGCTGTCGCATGGAGCTAGCTAAGACTCTTAGCTACTCTTTAAGTGCAGAGCACAAACTCTGATCAGACTGGGCAGATGTCCAGGCTGACCTTAGTCTTCGCTGGGCGCACATGCTACTTTGTTGGTTTTGTCGTGTCTCGGCTCAATAATATAATTGATAAATACGTTGAACAGATAACTGATTCCACAATAAGGCAGCGTAATATAGTATTCTGTTCGTCTCTTTTGGAAGTGTCTAGTCTTGAAGAGACTATCTATCTATCTCTTCATACGACATACGCCCTCATATCAGAGTATAACGTGCCGCTTTGTTTGTATTCTCGTATCGCGGCTCAAATGATCTTACGCGGCCATCAAACTGTTTTCTATATTATTGCATCAACAGAATACATAGTGGTATATATGACTTACTTTTAGTAATCATATCGATACCTGTTATGGCTTCAAAGAAAAGTCGTACTTTATGACCTTAGACGGAAACTACATTGAAGGAAAGTAATAATCATTCAACAGAAATAAATGATAGAAAACGTATGAAGAAGTAGGAAGACCAAGATGAAAACCGTTATCATCTCCAACCAGAGACCTGTAGTATTGTAGTTATGTTACAAAAAAAAACATAGCTTTACATGTTTATTTTTTCGGTTTCGCATATTTACAATGAAACAAATTACAATAAATCTGTAAAATTCAAAAATCAATTTATTGCACAGATTAGCCTAGGAAAGAATTACGGCTACTACTGCAAATGACAGAAACTTTACGAAACGCTTCAAAATACCAAGTTGTGTTTTGAATAGCCAATTTTGCATACACACACACACAGAGAAACATGCCTGCATACGCACGCAGAACTAAGAGTACGTTTAATATCTGTCCGCCTTTTGTTTTTATTAACAATAAAACATGGAAAAGTACATGGAAAGTATTGAAGTCAATAGGCTCACCTGGACTAAATCGATGTCATTTTAGAGTTTATGGATCCAAGATTTTAATTAAAAAAAGTTTGTTTAAAAGTTAATTACGGGGTTGCTTCTCGTATTACCATTTTTGTTATAACGGCTTAGTTATTCGTTACAATAATTTGGTTGCCTGTTATTACGGGGGCTTAAGTTTATATTTCAGTTTTGATTTTGCATGTTTAGGGAGCTTTCGCATACCTTTCGAGTTCTTCCAACCGAACATACCAAATACGAAATGTTTTGAAAGGGTGCAGATTTCTTGTCCTATCTGACTCCATAGTTTCTTCCTGTTTTTTTTTAGCTCACCTGAGCCAGCGGCTCCGGGGAAGCTTATAGAACGGTAAGACTCCGTCGTCCGTCCGTCGTCCGTCCACACTTTCAAACAACTTCTCTGAAACCGCATGGCCGATTGTAACCAAATTTCATATAGAGCCTCCTGGACCTTAGGAACGAAAAGTTGTTCAAACGGTCCTGGTCACATGACCAACATGGCCGCCATGCCTATATCTGGTAAAAACCTGAAAAAATCTTCTTCTCCAGAACCAATAGGTCGATGGCCTTGAAACTTGGTATTAAGCATTGGGTACACAAGCATTACCAAGATTGTTCAAATTATGACCTTGGGTTGACCTTGACCTTTTTTACGGTAAGGTCAAATTTGCTTCCTTATGCTTTTATATGGCAAAATGCTGCAACATAAGATATCTTGGAAACTGTTGAAGATTTTGGCCTAAAATTGGTACATACAGTCATCTTAATGACTACAAGAAGATTTATGAGTTCAAGAGGTTAAGGTCATTCTTTGACCTTTGACCCAGAACTCTCACATTTTGACAATATCAAACAATCTCCTAAAAATAACTACGCTAATTGTAATCAAATTTCATAGTGATCCTCCAGGGGTTGAGGGAATGAAAATTTGTTCATACGGTCCAGGTCACATGAGCAACATGGCCACCACGCCCATATATGGTAAAAACCTTTAAAAATCTTCTTCTCCAGAACCAGTAGACCGATGGCCTTGAAACTCGGTATATAGCATTGGGTACTCAAGTACTATCAAGATTGTTCAAATTATGACCCTGGGTTGACCTTGACCTTTTTTACGGCAAGGTCAAATATCGGAAAATGCTAGAATATGAGATTTCATGGTAAGTTTTGAAGATTTTAGCTTAAAAATTGGTATATACAATCATCTTAATAAGTACATGAAGATTTGTGAGTACAAGAGGTCAAGGTCATTTTGACAATTTCAAACAATCTGTTCTAAAACCACTGGGCCAATTGAAACCATATTTCATATAGAGCCTTAAGGGATTGAGGGAATGAAAAAAATTTCTAACGGTCCTGGACACATGACCAACATGGCCGCCACCCCCATATATGGTAAATACCTTCAAAAATCTTCTTCTCCAGAACCAATTGACCGATGGCCTTGAGACTTTGTATGTAGCATTGGGTACTTAAGTACTATCAAGATTGTTCAAATTATGACCTTGTGTTGACCTTGACCTTTTACAGCAAGGTCAAATATGGGAAAATGGTAGAACATAAGATTTCATGGAAAGTTTTGAAGATTTTGGCCTAAAAAATTGGTATATTCAGTTGTCTTAATGAGTTTATGAAGAATTATGTGTACAAGAGGTCAAGGTCATTTTTTTACCTTTGATCCAGATCGCTCAAAATTTGAAATTTTCAACCATTTCCTCAAAAGCCAAATGGCCAATTGTGAACACATTCCATATAGAGCCTCCAGGGGTTGATTGAATGAAAATTTGTTCAAACGGTCCAGGTCACATGACCAACTTGGCCGCCATTACTACTTTTGGTATAACTCTTTAATATTTTTCTTCTCCAGAACCAATACACCTATGGCCTTGAAACTTGGTAAATAGCATGGAGTACTAGAGTACCACCAAGACTGTTCAAATGGTGACCTTGGTTTTAACTTGACCTTTTTTGCGGCATGGTCAAATATGGAAAAATGCTAGAACATAAGATTTCATGGAAAGTTTTGAAGATTTTGGCCTAAAAATGGTATATATGGTTGTCTTAATGAGTACATGAGGATTTATGAGTACAAGTGGTCATGGTCATTCTTTGACGTTTGACCCAACACTCATATTTTGACAATTTCAGACATGATAAGTAAAAGCCACCTTGCCAATTGTTCAGGTGAGCGATTCAGGGCCTCATGGCCCTCTTGTTCTCTCTCTCTCTCTCTCTCTCTTTAATTAACACGGCACTATTTAGATATTTTTTTACCAAAGTAAAAAAAAATATCTAAATAATGCCGTGTTAATTGTCAAGGCGAAATGAGCATTTCCGCAAGCATAGTTTGCACCTGATTTCTTCCAGGAGCCCACTCATCCAATGACTTAAGTTCTAAAAGGTATGGGCGTACCTCACTGTCTATTGGGTTGGATTAAATAGAATCTTTCTACAGAATCGTTCGCTTGATATTATATGCCTTTTGTATGAGAAAATCCATCTTACGACAGATGCGAAATGGGCATGCACAGATACGCATGCGAAAATGCAAAGTCTGGGCGATGCATGTGTTTTTTTTTTTTTTGCATAGGTAGCTTTTCAAATTTAAATTTTGTTGGGGGGTGGGGGGGGCGGGGGCAAATTGAGCACTCTGACCATACTGTGCATACTGCTCATGTTCAAATCAGGCGGCGCGTACGACAAGAAGTGAATAGGCTCACCTGGACTAAATCGATGCCGCCTGATTTGAACATGGGCAGTTCGGATATGCGTCAAGTCATATTTTCTCACGCCTCAGCCAGGTCACATAATGATTCCTAATAACAAGCCAGAGATACCATCAGCAAAGCTAACAATCTCGCAATATTGCATTAGTTTTTTTTCTTCAACCATCAAATCGATATTTTACAATTTGATCTGCGAAATTAGAAAACCTGTTTAATAAATAACATGTCATATTTGCGAACTCTGCATGTCAAGACCAGCATGCACAATCTAATCAGGCATGCACAATATCTTTATAATTCTACGTATGTACATAGTTTGGACTAGCTCCAGTCTGTGCCCTTAGCCTTGGGTCGGGTAGAATCGGGTGATATCGGACAGCAGATAAATTCGGACAGTGACATTTTTCCTGTATAAGTCGGTTGTTTTGGAATTAAACCAAAAATAACCGGGCAAACAGTGAAAATCCTGATGAGACGGCTCATCTGGATTTACACTGTTTGCAATGGTATGTCCGAATTTACCCGCTGTCCGAAGTTACCCGACTCTACCTAGTTCACATATTCCAGAAAGCAGATTTTCTGTCATTAGCGACTGGGTTGATGAGATGTTAGAAAACAGGTCTACTGTAAAGATAGTGTTTCTTTCAAGAAAACTCTGATCATAGCAACAATATGTGTGAGTTTCAGGGTACTGGTGAACTCTCTCCCAAGGAAAATCGAGTTTCTCAGTTTCTTCTCAATTAAAATTCAAACGGTTTAATTGTTGTTTGGGGTTTAAATACTCTTTTTGACAGTATTTTGATCTGTATCGAGCCGTCTCCCAGAGAGAGAACAGAATAAAGAGATAGAACAGACGAGGGAAAAAGACCTCAAACAGCCCCATCCGCCCCTACTGCAAGCACAGTAGGCCCTTTCCCTACTTGGGAAGCAATTGGTTTGGTTTAAACAATATTTTATTCAAGGAGTTTGTACATACATATGAATAATACAGTCAATCAATACAGGATCTGACTGTAAGCGTAACGCTTATATGCAAGTCTCCTGGAAAGCAATTACAAGAAGGACTTCCCAGTGCCGAATGTTACACGGCATCTTCGCCCGACCCTAGCACCCCAAATGAAAATTGAGCCGCGACACGAGAAAACCAACAATGTGGTTGTGCGCCCAGCGCAGACTCAGATCAGCCTGGGCATCCGCCCAGTCTGATCAGAGTCTTCGATGTCCGCATGGAGGTAGCGTAGACCTTTAGCTACCCTCTAAGCTCTTAGCAAAGATTCTGATCCGACTTGGTGGATGGCCAGACTAATCTGAGTCTGTGCAGGGCGCACAACCACTTTGTTGGTTTTGTCACGTCGCGGCTCAAATCAAAATGAAGACAAAAGTCAACTATGACGTATGAAGCTTTGGCAACATGAAAACAAATCGTACACTTACATCCCATTGATACTAACTATTCCTATTTTATACCATACTTACAAAACATGCAATACAATCATTTACATCATGTGAACGTGATTAAAACCTAACTGTTCTAGTAGATCTAATGAATACTTTTTCAGACAAATAAGGCTTTTCGAACGAAGGTCTCCCGATCGTAACGATGCTCATCGGCACCGTTGAGAATCGTTACGATCGGGAGACCTTCTTTCGAATAGCAGTTTCAGTTCCCACTACAAATGTGTAAACTGACACGTCTCGTGTCCATTACATAATCAGGTCTAAAGAGAGCGACTTCTATGGCCCGTAAAAAACTGCAGAACATGAGTTACATGCTGCGCTTCCTGTATTTGGACTCCTAATCCAGAGGTTTCGGGTTTTAGGCCGGCCAGGTCGAGGTTCTTCTGAAGCCTCTCAATTACTTTATTCTAATCGGCGCACTCATTCTTCGCATTGGCTCTAGTGACTGGAATACCATTGCAATTGCCTTAAAATCCCAAATTTTCCACGCATCTATCATCCTCCAGCAAGGATCACCTCTTTGGCAGCTGCTTCGTTAGGTTTTGAAAACTATACAGTTCTAAGTATTGCACAATTCACAAACTAGTGCACTTATCCTTGACGTTTATACATAAAACTACTAGATTATAACTTCCCACGCTTACAAGACTCTTACTATGCATTATACCCCCCCATAACCCTGTCCCATCCAGCAGGGTTGAGTGGACGGGGGAGGCTTTATTGGAGTCAGTTTGTCCGTCGCGTCCCAGGTCCGAGGTTATAAAACTTGAGTATAATCTCACTCAAAATAAAACACACTGAAGCAGCCAATCAGTGCGCTTTATTTTGAGTTTGAGTTTATTCTCAATCTCGAACCCTGTTGTCTGTGTAGCCTTTTGTCCAGGGAACGGAAACCATACACTTATCGTTTTAGCAGGACAAGTAACGTAATTCTGTCAAGCACTTTGCATATATAAATTATTATTACGACCTTTTTCAAACCTAAAAAATATGGCCTTCTGTTATGCATTTGATTTATAACCTTTTGTTTACTTTAAAGGATTGCTTAGGAACTTGAAACGTTGCCTTTTTATCTCACAGAAACTCAGCGGAACAAGTAGGATGATTCGGTTATGCAGTCTGCATGGATTTTGTTCCATTTTAACTTACAAAACTGCCCCATATAAAAAAAAGAAAAAAACAACAACTTTTGTTACCTTCAAATGGTTACAGAGAACTTGTAGAACAAGCAGGGTTACTATGTTATGCATTTTGCACGGATTATAGCAACCTTCAAACTTATAAGTCTGTCCCATTTGGGGGAATTTTCGGTTGATAATACTTGAAGGAATGTGTTTAAACTTAAAACACTTGCGCATTTTCTCACAACGAGTTTTAGAGCAAGTAACATAATTTTCACATGCATTTTGCATGGATGAAGGTCCCTATTGAACTTAAAACGTTTGCTGCTTGTATCCAATATGCATTTTTTTTCTTTTGTGGCGAAATTGACAGGCACGCCTATCATGAGATGAGAGATTCAGGGGACATACTTTATTATTGTCCGTTTCAAACTTACAATAAAAGTGTCCCATTGAAATGTATATTGACTTACAGCTTCGCTTTATTTGAGTCGTTTCGACTGTCCTCATATTTTATATGTTTTACTTAAACTTTTGTTTCATGCATAATGTATGAATATTTCGTAGAAACGTTTTGTTATTGATGGCACCTGAATAGGGGGCGTTAGTGTGCTTCACTTGAGTAGGGGGCATTACTGTGCGAAGGTCTAGCTATGCTGAGTTTCAGCATGTTCAGTCTTCCATTACTTCCATTGGTTTAGAATTAATTTAATAAACCATCTATATTAAAGCTACGATGTTTTAATTGACGAAGAATTTTAAGATTATTTCTCCATGCACCTATGAACAACTCTTGTTTTATAACTAGAAGTATAACCAAACTGCAGTCAAAATGAAAGCTCTATGCTCCTGGTGCTGGGAAGACTTATCCAGTCCGGTCAAAGACACTATAGAATATCATCGAGCAGGACTTATCCTAGCAGGCACATGACATCTATGAAACATCGCATCAACGTCGATGCAACGTCATAATATTGCATCGACGTGGATGCAACGTTGTCTTAATGTTGCTGCCGCTGGATAAATGATGAAATTTCTTATTTATTTCAGGCACCATGACTCTTTTACTTCCGCTAATATATTTTTAAACATATTTCTTGTTTAATTATTATACATGTACTTACCAGTGCAGGTTTTGAGCTATACGGATCCTGAAGAGCTCGCCAGAGCCTCGGTTTAGTTTTGGCAAAAAATCCTGCCTCGGGTGAGACGTACACAGAATGGAATTTATCTCTTTCGTCCAGTTCAAACTTTTCTAACATATCCATAGTCTCTTCATAACTTATATAGTTCACCCAGCAACATTCTTCTATATCTTTATCTTCTAATTCCCAGTAATCAAGCTCCGCCTTTGCCGCAGGGCCACAGACGTCCGACGGCATGTGTAATTTACCTAAAAAAGACGACGGTAACAATATATCAAAGTGAATTGACGGCAATTCCATCCAACACCTCTAAAAATGCATTGGATTGAAAAATCATCATATGGCATACACTGTAAAAAAATCCGTAGTTTTTACGGTAGAATATCTGGCAACCAGCTGCCAGTCTATTTCCCGTTATTTTTATGGTCGCCCGTAAAAATTGCAGGAATCATCAAGCAGAGTAGGATGGAATAGAACAAATGTTGTTTTGGTCATAAAGCCCTTCAATTCTTTTGAGGTATTTTTGAGTGCTGACAGTTAACAAAACACTTCCAAATCGTGATTTCTAAAAATGTTCTACAGGCAAACGCCCGTAAAAATAACGGTATATTAACTTGCAGCCAGCTTCCAGGTATTTTACCGTAAAATCTACAATTTTTTTTACAGAGTAGGATGGTATTTCCCTCCTTAAGTAAGAAATTGGATATGAGATGGATAACCGTCTTGGGCCTGACTGCTGTATGCAGACATGGAGCCAAAAACAAGTGTGATCAGATGCTCGAGGTAGTAAGCATCGCATGTCTATCATGCCTGTGTTCTGATGGACGAGTAAGTGAAAATAAGTCTGTTAACAAAATGACATACTAAATGTTTCGGCATTGGCCATCAAACCAGAAATGAGCCGTGACACGACAAAACAAACAAAGTGGTTGTGCACTCAGCGCAGACTCAGCTCAGCCTGGGCATCCACCCAGTCTGATCAGAGTCTTGGCTGCCCGCATAACGGTGGATTAAACCCTTAGCTACCTTTTCAGCACTTAACGAAGAGTCTGGTCAAACTGGGCGGATGTCCAGGCTGATCTGAGTCTACGCTGGGCGCAGAACCACTTTGTTGGTTTTCTCATGTCGCGGCTCAAATTAGTTTTAGAACGGCCTAAATGTAGGGATAGACGAGGTCATGGTGTCTCTCATAGAATTTTTTAAGTGTTGACACAAGCTTCGTTCTGCAATATCCCTGTGACAACAATTTTCCTTCTGTCAACAAAGTCTTCATAGTTGAAACAGGCTGTAGCATGGGAGACTTAGACACATGAACTCCGTGTGCAGGTGCCGAAGGAATATTGCAACTCAAAAACTGAACTACCGTATTTATTAACCCTCAAAGTGCCGAAACAAATTGGAAAATGTTTCATTTAAGCTACATTTTACTGAAAACTCAAAGGGATTGTGTAGATGATATTGAAGATGCAAAGCATTATTTCTGCAAGTATCAGAGATATGTTGAACGACGTTTGGTTCTGTTTCATTCAATTAGACCGTTTCATTCACTTAATTTAAATATGCTTTTACATGGTTCAGATAGAGTATTGGAAACGGACAATTTAGAGCTGTTCCTAGCTATGCATCAATACATAAAATAAACTAGACGTGAATAATTATCATAAAACCAACTTATGAGAATCGACAATTATTTTCTTCTTTATGACATTGAGTCAGGGACAGGGAAAGGCCTAGGGCACATTCTTGTATGATTTGTCACGTTGATCATTTGATGTGCTATTTGCGTTTTGGTCTCTGTGGTATGAGAAATATGGTATTCATATATTAAAACCAACAGTCATTTTGTTAATACATAGTTTACTCTTCAAGAGACCATTTCATGTTCATAACTCAATTGCTGGGTATTTCCATTTCAGGTATAAAGCAACAGCCATTGTCTACCAAGAGATTTGCGCGGTCGAGAGATGGGTGTCGGATGCTGCAGCAACTATTTTTTTTATTCCTTCATCTTACTCTTTTTAGTAAAATATTGCTGCAGTCGGTTGTAGATTGGTCCTGTCATCGCCAGTCATGGTGAAGTTAATGTGGTCTTTTGTCTTGTGCGCAGTTCTTTTGCGGTCCATGCCAGTCCAGTGATCGGACTGCCATGAACCGTATGAAGGATTGCTCTTGAGCTGGCTGGCATGGCTTGTGCCGTGAGTGGCGCTGACGAAATCTTTTTTCATTCGGATGTATTTGATGATAATTATATACTGTATATTTAGATTGTGACTATTTAAGCAAGTAGATCTACAATTCATTTATTCTTCCATATTCTGATAAACGTATTTCTACTTTACCATATTTTGTTGTTTAACTCTTTCACTACCAAAAAGCAGACGACAAAATTTACGTCTGCAAAAATTTAAAAAAATGCCTTGTCCAAGACTTTTTATATTGAGAATTCAAAGACTAGAGGGCAAACAGTGTAGATCTAGATGAGGCGGCTCATTATGAGCCGCCTCATCAGGATCTACGCTGTTTGCAAATTTTGCTAAATGCGTCACTGGGGCTTAAAGAGTTAACTCTACAATTTCCTCTTTGCCTTATGGTATCATTTTTCACTTACCATTATTGTACATACATGTTTCTGGGGCAGACCGTTATTAATGGTGTTAGAACTTGTGGTGCAACCCACATTTTTGTTTTATGACAATAAAATATGATTAGACTAGGCAGGGGGCAAACAGTGCAGATCCAGATGAGGCCTGATCTGGATCTACTTATTTTGCCAAACCCAACTTTTTTTTTTTGGTTTCGGCACTTTTAGTATTAATGAAATCAGAAGTTTCTAACAGAATCTCGTTAATGAAGCAGAGAATGACAAGAAATCCTGTCTTTAGAGAAGCGGGGAATCGAACATGCGATCCCTGGATCGGTAGTCCGACGTGTTATCCACTACATTACCGCCGCTCCTACGAGCTGATGCGTAGTTTCTGCTCAGGGGATCTGTAATGAATAAAATAGGCAGGTCTCGCACTTGCCTCAAAACATGTTTCGTCGCGACGTGACTGATATATCTGTTCTTGTTTTCACATTATGTACTATCGGCAGTCTCTTGTGCAAATCAAGCCATTATATTCTAGGTATAGCTTGTCACTCTGAATAATTTATGATTCTGTTTTATCCTATTCCAATAAAATGCTTTTTAAATTAACTGTTGACGTCTAAATAAAAGATATGACTGAATTGTAGTTTTCGAGCTGATAAGAACAGAAAATCTATTCTTTGCCCCCCCCCTCCCTTTCCCTCCCCCCCCCCCCCCTCCCCGCCCGCCGCTATCATTTTTTTCTACTTCATTTTCATGTAAGTAGCGCGATAGTTTCATTTTCGCAACTATACGCTAAAATGCTTTTGGCTTGCGAAGAGTAATCTGAAGGAAAATTTACGAAAATAAAAACTTCGCCTGAAAAAGTTCGTATCATGGTGTAATCTTTGTGTACAATGCCACTGTTTAAAGGGGACAACTTTTGTCAATTCCTGTCTGCTTCCCTGGGCGAGGAAAAGGGAACGCATTTGCAAGATCATTTTTCTCCTTTAAGAGCATGGAAACATGAAAGACGTTGTTTCTGTTTACGTTCAGTTTATAATTATCCCAATAATTATTTTATGATTCTAACACGTTGCTAAATTATTCATGTTTCTTTTTTATCCAGGTGCCATAAAAAAGTAGTTATAATCCAATATTGTCTTCACAGAGACAGTGTGACTAATTGAGTTTTACAAGCTTGTGAATTCCCACTGCTGTTGTTAACTAGATTTGGCTTAGTGACGTCACAGGGCTCATTTGCGTTTACCCGTTTACCCATTTGAGCCGGGACACGGCAAACCCAACAAAGTGGCATGTGCGCCCAGCGAAGAATCCGATAAGTCTGGGCATCCACCCAGTCTGATCAGAGTCTTTGCTGTCGGCATAGACGTAGTATAGACCCTTTGGTACCCTTTAAACGCACATCGAAGACTGATCAGACTGGGCGGATGCCCAGGCTGATCTAAGTCTTTGCTGGCGCACATGCTACTTTGCTGGTTTGTCGTGTCGCGCCGGGCCGCATAGCGCAATCGGTGGCGCGTCTGACTCAAGAGCCAGAGGTCCCGGGTTCGATACCCGGTCCGGCCACACACTTTCGTTTCTCCTTAAAGACAGTTGTCAGTTCAACTGGCGAAAGTATGTGCACTTAGTTATGGTTAACCGCTTAGGAGGTCTTAGCCCGTCCAGGCATAGTGTGGTTAGGTTAACTGACCGTCCCGACATTTACCGTGGTCGTAATGAAAAACAACAACAACAACAACAATAGTGTCGTGTCGCGGCTCATATATGTCTGGTTACCCATAAAAGGGACATTGGCAAACAGTGAAGAACCGGATTTGGGGCGTCTTGATTAGGATCTACACTGTTTGTCGTAAATTAGACGTGGACCTGTCCGAAGAGCCAGTTCGAAGAGTCCACTCTTCGTCGGTTAAATCGGTGTGAAATGCGCCGCGTGCAATCTGAAATTCGTATTATTGCGTTGTGACATTTTCAAATTAGTTTTAGCGATTCCATGCAGTCTTTGATATCGTGATTATTGTTTGTCAACATGCCTTTGGCGCTCAGTGGTCGCAAATATGTCATGTTCACGTGATGTTTGGCATTTAATTAGCGCCAAACGTACAGGTCCAACACTTGATTATTGCATTGTTAATTAAATTCATCATATCTATCGTTCGCATACGGACCAAGAAATGTGCACATATGGAACCCGGCCTGAAGCATTAAAAGGCTATCAGAAAATGCAGTACCCCGTTTCAGTTCTGTGTTTTATAAATATGTATATATACACTTGCCACTGACTTGTCGATAAGAAAATTGAACTGAACTGAACTGAACCACTGACTCCCCATAGGTAAACCCTTTAGAGCAACTAGATCATGTGACGTTGGCGTCAAGCGACGTCTAAGGTATACAAATGTCTTGATTGGTCCATATAAGCCTAACGTTCGACTGATGCAACGTCATACCGACGACTGTTTAACGTAATGACCAAACACATCGTTACAAACTTTCCTTCCACCCATATTTTGCATATTCTACACTAAATTACCATGAAAACGGCACAGAAAGGGTCTAAAAATAAAGTGTCAATATAAGAATGAAAATTTTACCTTTCAGTGTTCATCACGAGTGAAGAAGGTCGTCGCTTGATTTTTCAGCGTTCATCGCGTGAAGAAGCCAGTGGTCGTCGCTAAAATTGTACAAGAAGCGCTTTGCGCTTCATGGAATTTTGGCTCCGCCTACTGGCTACATCACACGATGAACGCTGAAAACTAAAATTTTAATTCTTAAATATATTGCATTATCTTAACGGTATGATTATATAGTTTAAAATGCACCTACTGCAAAATTCCACTCATAACAGGGGTATGATAACATGATGTGATATCATGTCACTGTAGAACTGCGCTTGCACAAATGTTATCAGGTCATGCCTTTAGACGCGATTTCTGAAGATGATTGACTGCATACTGACGTTGGCCGTGATAACAACGTTCGATTGGTTAAATGACGTCACCGACGTACGTCACAATGCATTTGCGACTTCAAAAAGTTCAAACGAATCTGTGTTGACTTTTCTTTTGTTTGACGCTCTTTACACCTGAAAATATTCTAATGATGCATGATAAATAGAAAACCATGTAAGTGTCTTTTGATATAAAGTTTATCAGGCTCGACCAGAAACACGTTGGACTGGCTCGGCAAGCCTCGCCATTCCTACACTGTTTCTGGTCTCGCCTGATGAACTTGATATCAAAAGACACTAACATGGTATTCTCTATTTACCCTAAAAAATCTAAGTACTTGGACAGACAGGAGGTCGAGCAAACATATATCGTCCCGATATGTGTTTCCGCGCGGTATGTGTTTCAGAGCCCTAACTATAATCATAAATTGTACATGGCAGAGCATTGGCACTGAGGAAATTTATTGACATCTATATTCTGCAGAGGGTCTTGTTCCTCGCCATAATAAAGAATGACCAAAACTATCATCTGGGAGAAAATAATTTAAAAATCAAGACATGATGTGCTTTAAATAGCCATTTTTCTTAATGCACTTTTGTTCTGGTTGTTGCGACCCTGAAATCTTCTAAACTGGCAAAATTTTGTAAGAAAAACTTACCGTCAGTTAATAGAATGCTTAATATCTTTAATATCATGCAATAGTTGAGGTTCACTGAAAATATGTCAGAACTTTTCAAACAAGAGGGCCATGAGGCCCTGAATCGCTCACCTGAACAACTGGCAAAATGACTTTTTCTTGTGTCTGAAATTGTCAAAATATGAGTCTTGGGTCAAAAGTCAAAGAATGACTCATAAATCTTCATGTACTCATTAAGACAATCATATATACCATTTTATGCCAAAATCTTCAAAACTTTCGATGAATCTTATGTTATAGAATTCTCCCATATTTGATCATGCCGCAAAAAAGATCAAGGTAAACCCAAGGTTATCATTTGAACAGTTTTGGTAGTACTCTAGTACTCCATGCTACTTACCAACTTTCAAGGTCATAGGTATATTGGTTCTGGAGAAGAAAAATATTAAAGGTTTATACCATAAATGGGTATGGCGACCATGCAGGTCATGTGACCTAGACCGTTTGAACAAATTTTTGTTCAATCAGCACCTGGAGGCTCTATATGAAATGTGTTAACAATTGGCCCTTTGTCTTTTGAGGAAATGTTTGAAAATGTCAAAATATGAGAAATATGGGTCAAAGGTCAAAGAATGACATTGACTTCTTGTACTCGTAATTCTTCATGACCTCATTAAGACAACTGTATATACCAATTTTGAGGCTAAAATCTTCAAAACTTCCCATGGCCTCTTATGTTGTAGCATTTTCCCATATTTGACCTTGCTGTAAAAAGGGCCAAGGTCATAATTTGAATAATCTGGATAGTACTGGAGCACACAATGCTACATACCAAGTTTCAAGGCCATCAGTCAATTGGTTGTGGAGAAGAAGATTTTTAAGGGGTTTTTACCATATATGGGCATGTCCGCCACGTTGATCATGTGATCCAGATCATTTGAAGAAATTTTCATTCCCTCAACCCCTGAAGGGTCTATATGATATTTGGTTACAAGTGGCTCAGTAGCTTTTAAGAAGAAGTTTGAAATTGTCAAACTATAAGAATTCAGGGTCAAAGGTCAAAGAACGACCTTGACCTCTTGTAGTCATGACTCTTCATGTACTCATTAAGATTACTGTATTTATCAATTGTTAGGCCTTAATATTTAAAACTTTCCATGAAATTATGTTCTAGCATTTTCCCATATTTGACCTTGCCGTAAAAAAAATGGTCAAGGTCAACCCAAGGTCATCATTTGAAAAAACTTGATTGTACTCTAGTACCCGATGCTACATACCAAGTTTCAAGGCAATCAGTCAATCGGTTCTTGAGAAGAAGTATTTTAAAGGTTCTTACCATATATGGGCATGGCAGCCATGTTGGTCATGTGACCTGGACCGTTTGAACAAATTTTTAATCTCTAAACCCCTGGAGGTTCTAGATGAAATTTGGTTACAACTGGCCAAGTGGTTTTTGAGGAGATTGTTTGAAATTTTCAAAATATGAGAGTTCTGGGTCTAAGGTCAAAGAATGACCTTGACCTCCTGTACCAACAAACCTTCGTGTACTCATTAAGGTGACTGCATATACCAATTTTTAGGCCAAAATCTTCAAAAATTTCCATGAAATCTTATGTTGTAGCATTTTCCAATATTTGACCTTGCCATAAAAAAGGTCAAGGTCAACCCAAGGTCATAATTTGAACAATCTTGATAGTACTCAAGTACCCAGTGCTACATATCAAGTTTCAAGGCCATCGGTCAATTGGTTCTGGAGAAGAAGATTTTTAAGGGGTTTTTACCATATATGGGCGTGGCGGCCATGTTGGTCATGTGACCTAAACGGTATGAATAAATTTTCATTCCCTCAACCCCTGTAGGCTCTATATGGAATTCGGTTTCAATTGGCCCAGAGGCTTTTGAGGAGATTGTTTGAAATTGTCAAAATATCAGAGTTCTGGGTCAAAGGTCGAAGAATGACCTTGACCTCTTGTACTCATAAATCTTCATGTACTCATTAAGATGACTGTAGATACCAATTTTTAGCCCAAAATCTTCAACAGTTTCCAAGATATCTTATGTTTTAGCATTTTGCCATATAAAACCACAAGGAAGCAAATTTGACCTTACAGTAAAAAAAGTCAAGGTCAACCCAAGGTCATAATTTGAACAATCTTGGTAGTACTCGCGTACCCAATGCTACATACCAAGTTTCAAGACCATCGGCCTGTTGGTTCTGGAGAAGAAGATTTTTTTAGGTTTTTACCATATATGGGCATGGCGGCCATGTTGGTCATGTGACTAGGACCGTTTGAACAACTTTTCGTTCCTAAGGTCCCAGTAGGCTACATATGAAATTTGGTTACAATCGGCCCAGGGGTTTCAGAGGAGAAGTCATTTGAAAGTGTGGACGGACGACGGACGACGGACGACGTACGACGGACGACGGACGCCGGAGCCTTACCATCCTATAAGCTCCCCCGGAGCCGCTGGCTCAGGTGAGCTAAAAAGTTTTTGACAGGAGGGTCCTTATATCCAAAAAAAGTGTTTATCAGTACCAGTGAGTAACGGTAGGTTGAATTGTTTTTGTTTATAATCTGAGTTGTAAAGATCAAAGTTATTTTTCTTCTGCAGTTATGTCACCAGGTCCAGTTGTAACACAATGTGCATGTAAAAATTTAACACTGTTATTTGGAACTTTATAGAAATTTCCAATTTGAGGCATAGGGGGTTGACAACTTTGAAACAAGGCTGTCATTGCTCCAAGGTTGGCATGCTATCTGAAATTATTACCACCATCTCAAGAAGGATTGGTTGATGATTGATACCTTTTATTATATGTAGTGGAGCAAACTTGATGGGCTATCTTTCATGGGGGTGGTCTACGGAGTGTAACATTTGTTTTTATATATCAAAATGATCGTCTGGGTCTCTAGTTATCAAATTCAGCGTTTGCCACCTTGGCAAACCTTGCATAACTCTGTAGTGGCCAGTTATTTACGTTACCCCTTTAAATTTTGAATATCAAAACTATTTATTGAAGTCAATAAGAAAAGTGTTAAAACTATATAAATTTATCAAATCTAAATATTTTCTGTAAGAACAGTTAATATGCTATAAATTAGGCTGCTCAGAAAACAGTTAAGAACTTGGTGTTGTTACTTTCGTTACAATATATCATGTACCCCTTGAAAATTTAAAATTGGAACTTAAGTTGTTGCATTTTACAAAGACTCTCTTACAAAAAGGCCCAAAATGATCATTTTTACTTACTATACAATTGGCCCCTTTCAGTGCGTTTCTAGCAAAACAAATATGAGACCTCTAGCCTTTATACTTTGTCAACCACGTCCTGTTGAACAGTTACATCTATTCCCTGTTTTTGGCTGAAAAGTCATTTTTCGTATAATTGTTCGTACAAAAATGGCTAATAACCAATTTAAACTTGACAAATTGGGGCCTTTTGCAAAAAGATCATGTTAACCATGATATAACACAATAGCTTAAAAATTATTTTTGACCTTACAACACATTTTAGCCAGAGTAACGTACTTAACAGATAAAAATAATTGGGTAAAGCGTCTGTCATTCACATCAGGAAAACACTCTTTTCAAATTCTGACTTTGAAACAACGCAGTTGTGATAAGTGTGTTTATTGTTTATCGTAAAATGAATTTTTTGCATAGTAGTCGCCTACATAGACAGAAAACAGTGTTATTTACATGACATGCAATGCTCAGATTGCACCGATGTTCAAATGAAGCCTTCATGGGTTAATCTGTACATGATTTTTTTTTCATTAATATCAAAATAACTTTTAATTAAGTTGAAACAAAACCACAAAATATCAAATAACTTGTAATAACGTACAGTTTTGTATTCAGAAAGGTAACGTTTGTAACATTTGAAAAAAACTCCCCGAGATTAAATATTGCTACTGCCAAATATGCGTAAGCTTTATTATTTTGAGTAAAAAACATTTTTAGACCGGCCGGTTTAAATCCACTCATGTAACTCATTATTGACAGACCGAAGGTGGAGCATCAGCTCTGGAGTATCAGTTCTTGAGTATCTATGTCATCATATGTGTTGTCCACTTAACTGTCGTCTTCGAAAACTCGATTTGTTTCATATGTATATTTGCCATCATTCTGGTGTATAACTGGCATATATGGAAAAAGAAAGAAAATAGATGAAAATTGTGTATGCCTTTTTTTGTTTGTTTAAAAGTAAAAAGTATGCAAAGACCAGGAACTGAAACAATCAAAATCCAAATCCAGTCCTCAAACCATAGTTGGAAACAACTAAGATTACAAATAATCAAGATACAGAGAACATATGGCCAACCGAGTGAGCAGCTTGTTCCCAAAAGGTGGCCACTCAGCAACCCAAACCGAACCAAAAATAATAAGAACATACATAAGGTAAAACATCACAGAAACTCTGACCCCAAAAACAGTAAGGGACATGAATAATGGAAAATGATTGCAAACAACCCCTGAGGCTAGCTTTGTACCCATGAACTTGTAAGGGGCTGCATTTTTATCTGGCTAGCTGCTAGTATCGTCTTACTACTTGTCTTATATCTTTATGCAGCTACATCCAGTTTGGTATCGTGGTAGGTTGTTGCGCAGATAACATTAATTCCTGCTCATTGCCCCTTTACTATAATTTACCTTTTCTATAAAAAAACAATGTATAAACTCAACGTTACCTTGTAACATATATTTTCACCAAAGTAACGTACATAACAGATTAAAAAGTATGTGTATTTTTTCCTACTGCAACTACAGTAAAGTACCGTTGGGCTACTGTGGAAAGCTTCCTCGTACTTCATCATATTGAAAATTATGTCTGGAATCATCTGGGCTCAATTTGCGTGAGTTAAGCTGAACCTGGTACTAGGGACACCTTATTGCATTATATCAAACAGAAAATATCATTAAAAATCATAAATCTAATCTAACAAATCGTTTACATTTGAATGTTGTATACGTTACCTTTTTAAATACCAAACCAAGAAGTCAAAAAAGTGAATTATCATTGACTCAATTAAAAAGGTATTTTGATAATGATTTTAACGTAATAACAATATGCCATGATCATCTTATCCGTGCCTCTAGGCAATATCATCCGATTTTGAAAGGAATCAGTTAAACTGAGTCTGCTATGTTCTTTCTCGTGTGTGTTCCTCGCTTCAGCATGATCTTCTGGCAAGTATTTGCAATAATACTGTATTAATATGAAAGGACACACCTCAGTATTTTACTGCAATTTGTTAGGAAGAAAAAATATTTATTTCCGTAGATGTTTCCTATTCGCTTCTGAGAAAGCTATAACCTTTCCAAAAATGGTCTGCTCTTAAAGGAAACATTTTTTCACAGCTGCAAATTCTTTTTAAAAGTTTTCTCCATTAAGAAAGGAGGCCAAAGTAAAATTGTCAGAATAACTTACGTGAAATTGTATCCCTTCACCTTAAATTCTAAGACTGATAAACTTAATTAAATTCTGAAGGATGAGTCTCTGGAAGCAAGGGATGAATCACAAAAAATAACAGCAATCTCGATTTAACTAAGAAATGTAATGTTGCGACACTGCCAATGCCACATAGCACCAGCTATTTCCTTTTTCAAACTAACACCGAAAGAGCCCAGATGATTCAAAATGACCAGAACATGAAGTACAAGGAAGCATTTCACCTTAGCCACATGCCACTTTACACTAGCAGCAGTGGGGTAAAATTACTTTTTCTTTTTAAACTGTTATATTCGTTACTTCGTTTTAAATATATTCTATACGGCCAAAAGTAATTAAACTATGGTTTCATATATTGCGGTTATAGGAAAAGGCCATTACAGGAAAAGAAGTGTAAAAGGGCAATGATCAGAAACTAATTCAACTAGTGCCACAACCCTCCCACAACACCAAACTAAAAATAGTAATATAACGCATACAACAAGTACTCAAACGATACTAGTGGGTAGCAAAATATACGTGCGCCTATTCCATGCAGATGTCCACAAGTTAGCTTTCATCAAGCATACCCAGGCACACAAAAAGTATATTTTCACCATCTTTCTTTCTGTTTTACATACATCAGAAAGATGGCGAATTGACAGACAAAACAAATCAATTTTTCGAACACTACAGATAAGTGGCCAACAAAAACTATAACATCGTTACAAAAAACAACAGATGCATTGCCATGGAAATTTTATTGATAAATTACATAGGGCGGGTTTAAACCAGTCCAAAGTGCCGCTTTAAAAATATTTTTAACAAAACTAATGAGGTTTAGACATATTTTTCAATAACAACACATAATCTCAGTGATTGTTTTCAAATAATGGTTATAAACGTTACCTTTCTGAGTATAAAACAGTAAGTTCTGATCAGTAAATTTCTTATGGTGTGATATTTTTAATGTCATTTGGATATTAATGGGGTAAAAAATAAAAGTGTTCTATGTATAGATTAATTCACGACGGTTTTCTTTTCTAGTTTTAGGAAGGACAATCTCATCTTTGCATGTCATGTAAATAACACTATTTGCTGCCCAATTAGCTTGTTAAACAATGCAAAAATTTCATTTTACAATAGATAATATACATATATATCACAACTACGTTGTTTAAATAGTCAGAATTTGAAAGGAGTTTTTTTTCTGGCGGGAATGATAGACGCTTTATGCAAACATTTTAATCTGTTAAGTACGTTACACTGGCTAAAATGTGTTGAAAGGTCAAAACAATCTTTAATCTTTTGTGTTATATCATGGTTAACATGATCTTTTTGCAAAAGGCCCCAATTTGTCAAGTTTAAATTGGTTATTAGCCATTTTTTGTACGAACAATTATACGAAAAATGACTTTTTAGCCCAAAACAGGGAATAGGTGTAACTGTTCAACAGGATGTGGTTGACAAAGTATAAAAGCTAGAGGTCTCATATTTGTTTTGCTAGAAACGCACTGAAAGGGGCCAATTGCATAGTAAGTAAAAATGATCATTTTGGGCCTTTTTGTAAGAGAGTCTTTGTAAAAAGCAACAACTTAAGTTCCAATTTTAAATTTTCAAGGGGTACATGATATATTGTAACGAAAGTAACAACACCAAAGTTCTGAACTGTTTTCTGAGCAGCCTTATTTATAGCATATTAACTGTTCTTACAGAAAATATTTAAATTTGATACATTTATATAGTTTAAACACATTTCTTATTGACGTCAATTAATATTTTTGATATTCAAAATTTAAAGGGGTAACGTAAATAACTGGCCACCACAGAGTTATGCAAGGTTTGCCAAGGTGGCAAACGCTGAATTTGATAACTAGAGACCCAGACGACCATTTTGATATATAAAAACAAATGTTACACTCCGTAGACCACTATCTTCCTTTTTTAGGCCACTTATGCAATCAAATTTGCTCCACTAATGGTGTTAACATTAATATGCTAACTCCTGAAATCCATAGTTTCTCCTCAGCAAATCAAATAAAATTTTCTTTCAAAGTTTTAAAAAAGGCTCTGAAACACATACCGCGCTAGAAGGATAAGTGAAAATAGGTAGTCTCCTCAAATACAAACCCCTGATTTTAATTCTATACAATATTTCATGAGGACAAGTGAAATGATAGGCTAAACATTACAGAGGCTCTAAATATGTTTTTGGGCCAGCCTTCTGCATATGTATTAAAGAAGTTGATTTTGATCTTAAGGGCTCTGAAACTGATGTCGCTGGGATATAGACCCACATATCTACACTGTTTGCTACTTCATCTGCATCTTTTGGGTGCATTACTGCATTGTCAAAAGAAACTGTGCTTGTTCAAGACAGAAACGAGATTTATATTAGGTGTCCCAAAATTTAGCTTTTTACGGTAATAGTTTTTGTTCGTCAATCCAAAAACTGAACGGGCCTCCCGGCTCCGTGGGCTAGTGGTTAAAGCGCTCATTCTGAAACTTAAGGGTCTCCAACCGCTGTGGGTTCGAACAGTATAAGTGAGAAAGCAACGTTCTGCTTACGGAAGCTCTGACGGTTTGCCTCCGTTGCCCCGGTTTTCAACCACCTTTGTTTAACGACCAGCTCGATATAAGTAGGCCTAAAAAACATATTAAAAAAAAACACGAAAAAGAAATGACGTCTGTAATGGATGCATCTGACTTATAATAAGGCAGTCTAAAATCAAGACGTCTGACATTTCGTCAAGTTTTGCTCCCTAAGCCGTCAAATGCCATGTTCATGTATCATTTCATCTTACTTTACTTATTGCAAATTGTTTGTCTTTGTAAATGAATTTAAGTGGCCAGCATGGCCAGTATAAAAGCCCAAATCACCCGCTCTTGATGTTCATATGAACGTGTCCGAAAATGGTAACAATGCAATGTACAAAAAAGACGTGCCCCTTTTATTAACATTTGAGTGCAGGAATACGATGTTTTGTGGACTGCCATTTTCAAATCCCTTTTTTTTTTTTTTTTTTTTTTTTTTAAACATCGACATAATGTCATCAAAAATACTGTGTACAATGATATATGTTGAAAACCACTTGGAAAACTAGCCTACGATGTCTAAAACGCAACTACCAAGTGAATGAAAATGCTCTCATTACTTTTCACGGTTGATCAGGAAAATATTGTCGGGCCTATGCTATTTCCAAAGTTAATGTGCAATAATAATCAAAACTGGTCGATTCAGTTGACACATTTTCGGCATTCAGACAAAGCAAAATAATAAAATGATCTAGAAATATCATCATGTTCGAGACAGGTAGGCCTGCAGGAAAATAGCCGACCATGTCCCAATTTGTTTTCTCTGTAAGAACAGTGCTCCAACATTTGCTGTAAACATCTCATTCCTGATGCCCTTGCATGTCATCATTCCGGGAGATGTGGCTCGATGGGAGACACCTGTGTTGTGGGATCAGGCAGGCGTCTCTTGCAGCTGCGTCTCTTGCATTAAGTCTGCAGCCGCCATGTCTCATGCAAGGTGATTAGGCTACACACAATGTATGCCTTTACAGATCAGAACTGAGAGCGAAATGGTGACGTGGTTTGTGTCTAAAAGTAAAGTTTTCTCAACACTTTGTTCCCCGCGGAATAATATTCGTCCGTTCGTCTGTTCGGCCGTAGACTCTTGGTTTCCAATTGATAACCAGTGGCTATCGACCACTAGTTTCTTCAAAGTAAATGTGTGCATTGGCCTTAGGTTTTTAATGTCCCCTAGGAGTTTTAATGGGCAAATTTCGATACTCTCTAACGGAGATATGGCACTTGTTCAAAAAGTGGTTTCCGATCGATAACTTTAGTACGTTCTCCACTGATTTTCTTTTTAAACTTTGCGTGTGCATTGTTCTTACAAGAAATACCTCACTGGTAATTGGTTATGGTTAACTTTCGACTGTTGATGACGGAGTTCAGGCACTATATAACATCTAAAAAAAATGTGTTTGCCTGTAATTCGTTTACTGTTTGGAGTCCCTTATAGTGATTAAAAAAGCGTTTGATACAATCAAAATTTTATCCTTCCCGGCGTTATCTGCCCTTGCCCTGTGCTTATGTTGCGCTTTTCTATCAACAACCTATCAACAACCACAGAATTGCTCCCGAATTCGCCATGCTTATTGATGTAATGTCTTACTGCGGATTAGTAAGGTGCAAAGTGTGATAATTTCTTACGGAGTTATGGCATTTGTTGATATCCAAATCTTGGCTTTTGCTTATAGTTCTTTTACAAGGAGTATTTGCAATAGCTTGTTGAAATGTCGCAGAAATGGGCGGAGTAACAGAAGCGTGCTTTAAAATCAGAGTATTGTCACTCGGGGGTCACCTCTCCTAGCCCTGAGGCTATATACAACGCATAGAATTCCTTGCGGCTATACGAGGGGCGTTCGAAAAGATTTGCAAATGTCCTCATGAATTTGTTTAGGGACATGCTGGGTATAACTGTTATGCATTTACTGAAATCACTGCATTTTGGCTTTACGATGATACCAAACACTATACAAAGACACTTTTCCTTATTGAGTTACAACTCATTTTAATAGGTCCCAGTCATACCACTGGGCTAATTTTATATATAAAATCTTTTCAGTGTTACGCATTCAAGTCGAAAATTCTTGTAAATACAAAATTAATTTTTATCATTTGCTTGTCCATCGTTTTCTACAATATCCATACAGAAGTTAGAAGCGTCGCAATTGTTATCGATTTATTCCTTGCAAAGCAATGTCCATTTCTAATGACGTTTCTGAGATTTACGTTAACGTCATTTTTGAAAGCTTGCAGACGCTTCGTTTTTGGTATTAATTTGAATTTATTGACAGGTTTTCGTTGACCCATGTAAATGCTCTTGCTGACAAGATTTTGAATGCTAATACACAAGTTTTCATTACAAAAATCATCAAATTTTGGTAGAAATGGTGAAATTGCCACAACATAAAGTACGGATAATCCGTATTTCCGGGCCAGTAGGGAACCTATTTTAAAAATAATTTCGATATTTACAGGTCAGCATTGTCTGGGCATTGTCTTTAATAAACAAAGATATAGAAAAATCAAAGACTGCTGATATATAAATTACGGCCTACTAAAGTAAAATTCTACAGTGTCTTTAGGGTATACCTCTTTCAAAGAAGTTAAAAATGCGTCCTTTTTAAAAAAATGCACCGTGTTTTCAGAATTCTCAACGCATATCATAATTTTATGTGTTTCTGCAATCAGAAGTTCTGTCTGTATGGTGGTTACCCAGAAATTACGTCATTTGCAAAACTTTTCGAACACCCCTCGTATACAATGCATGAAGCTTACTTTTCGCCCCTAACCAGGGACCACAAAATGGGGTAGAAAGTAAAAGAAATAAAGAAGAACGGGCGAAAATGGTTTGCAGTGACGGAGTATCATTTGCGATGCTTTTATTTCCGAAATAATGCAATTAAGTGTTTAGCGTGCAGTATCTGTGGAACACAGGCCGGGGTCTATTAACCATCGTTCTGTTTAAGAGGCAGGACTGATAGTGATTTTTCAAAAATACTAGCGGTCAGGTTATGTTAGCCTTAAATCTCTTAACTAAATATTACCTATTCTGTAGTAATTAAGTATGCATGGAAATATCTGAGGATTTCGGTCAAAATAGAACTCCCTCTTCCCGCTTGCTTTTGCAGCCTCTGCAACAGAATATAGTCTTGTTTCTGGCTTTTTCAGCAACGTGGATATTTTTGTCTCGTGGCGTACGCCACCAACATTTAACGTCACAACCTCGTCATCTTCAGCAACTCCACCTTTCTTCTTAATTTGATCAGATTTCACTAAATTACCAACAATATCTGTTATCTTTATTTTATCCTCCTTCACTGCCATAGTTAACCCTCCTTTTCCATAATTTTCATTCACCTATGGTTCATCTCGGTAATGCAAGCACTTTTAATCCTCATCTCTTCCTATCTATAAATAGTTTTATGAGTTAAAAAATACAACTTTATAAAGATTTCAAACTCGTTTATTGTAGTAATTTAACACTGGGCATTCCCATTTATAGCTTTCAAAATTACCGTATGATGGCGTTATATTACACTTTTGTTCCTGTTTGAAAATCTGTTAGGATATCGTGATTTAAAACACTTTGACATTGGGTGTGATCCTTTCTAAATACAGAATTTCGTTATGATGTGATATTTAAAATTGTTCCCTACTGGAATCAGGTCATGATGACACTGTTGACACTTCCTGTCTGGAGATTGAAACTATGATTCCAGTATTGCAATTTAACGCTTGTTATATTCCCGACTGATTGTAACATTCGTTTCTGATGTGATGATTATTCCTTCCTGAAAATTTCAAAATTAAGAGATATGACGTAATCTTGACGACACGAACTGTTTACTAAGCTTGAACTTGTTTATCTCCATAAAAATAATGAAATCGAATTATATGGACAACAATAGATTATTCGATTTTTTTTCTCAATTCATTTTGATTAATTTTTCTCCCCAGTGCAACTTCAAATGCTTACATACAGAGCTTTCTATTAGAGCGAAGGTAGGCATTGATTTTATTACGTATTAGAAGCACTGATTCCTTCAATTTCCGTGTACTAGCGGGTAAAATTCTAATAACACGTAAACAAAGTGATAGATCGGACTATTTTAATTTCCGTTAACATTGTCAAATAATCTATAACAGCTCTAATGATTATAATGGACGATTAGCTGTATACCTGAAAGATTATCAATTACCGAAATTGTCTTGATTATTGGGACGGAACCAAGGGCGTAGCTACCTATACGCAAATACGCAGGTGCGTACTGAAATTTTATCAAATTGACAAAATTTCAACACACACCTGCGTATTTTCATGCTGAAATGTTGTTAATTGGGCATAATTTTAATACTAACTGCAAACAGACACGAAAATTTGAAATATCTTAGCGGCTTAAACCCCTATTATTGCCCTCAGTGGGTATAAAACATGATTGTGCGTACTGTATAATTGCCCCTAGCTACGCCCCTGGGAACTATTTAAGAAACAACGTAATAAAATCAAAAAGTTTAAGGATAATTACGGCAGTTTTAAGTTATTTGATACTTAAAAAAAATATTCTCTCTCTCTCTCTCAGCTTTTTGCTATTCAGTGTTTTCATGAAAATTAATCTATCATTTCAGACAATACTTAGCTTCCAAATTTAAACAAAGGATTGCATGGGTTTGCAGATCAGTGTACTTTGTCTTCGCTTCTTCAATTACTGAGATCAGCCATTTTGTTGTGATAATCCTTTCACACGCCAATAAAGAATTGTCAGGTTCAGCTAGCATACCATTAAAAAGTGCCATATCAATAAAAATTTAAAAAGAATAGCCACATTCCTTTAAAGAATTACTACTTTCAAATATAACATTAAAGAATTGCCACTTTCAAAAGTCATACGATAAGAATTTTCACTTTTAAATATTGTACCATTCAAGACTTTCCACTTTCAAACATTATGCCATTAAAGAATACCACTTTCGAATATCATACCTTTCGAGAATTACCGCTTTCAAACACTATACATTTAAAGCTAAAATAGCGAAAAACTTCATATCAGTTGATCTGCCAAAAATCAGCCGAATAGCGGCATTATTAAAACGCAAATATGAACCCAAATATAAAAATATCCGCAATATTTCTATCCATATTTGTGTTATTAAACACTTAAGTTCATCGGTAAAACAGCTTTGTTAAACTTGCACAAGTGCGGTCGGTATAAAAACTTTTGTTAATGCCCAGAAAACACGAACTACAACTTCGGATATCCTAAATATTCCTATCCATGTTTGATGTTACACATTACCGTGGCCTCTACAGAGTTCCAAGCGATCGCTTACAAATTTTAAACTTGAAATAATTAGTATGACCTGTTCATTGGTAGCAACGCGTGACGTCGTTCTAATTCCTACCAGCGATCAATTTTCCCATAATTTTATATTCACCAAACTAAAAGACCATTCTGACAGTGGAAGAGCTAACAGACTCTTTCAGCCGGCACTGAAATTATTAGTTCTAATTATTCTTTGAGTACAAAACGTGGCTGCTGCGACAAGCTATCGTATTAACGATTTTTAACCTTATTTTTCCATTAATAGTTTAAATAGCTGTCATTTAAAGATCCATAGCAGGGGTCAGTTAATGTATATTGCAAACGCAGCCGTTTCTTGTTTTCATTAATCGGGCTATATTTATTAATTTAAAACACAACAAAATTACATATAGCATACTCATGAATATGACTCATTGTTTATCAGATACGAATATGAAAAGCTTTAATAAAGGGGTTTTGTATTTTCTAAAATGAGGTTTGGAGTTTACAATTATAAAATGTTTACTACATCGCGACTTGTGGTTAGTTTCCAATCACTAAGACGGTTATCTCTTGTGAGCATAAAATATATGTGTTGCGTTGTTCATTTCACATGGTCTTTTCCCTTAAAAAACGGTGATTGGATTAAATAAACAAAAGTATACCACGATAAAAGTCTTTACCTTAACTTCAATATAATTTGCGATTCAAAAACAGTTTCGATATGCTCATGCAATTTATTTATTTGCATTTTCTCTCTTTAGTTTATTGCTATTTCGTTTACTTCAAGATACAGTTTGTATTACATAACACCTTAATGACCAATTAGTAAAATGTGCAGATTCGAGATAAGAAATCAGCAGAGCTGCTACAGGTAGTGTGGTCTTTCCTTTAAGTAAGGGGCTTCGCAAGGGACGATTAGATTCAGACAGTAACACCCCGATTAACTATGTATATACAAGGGCTCTTACGAAACCCAAAAACATCTGTTCTGAAACGACTAAGGGTCATAGTTACCAAACAACCTGATGACCATGTCGTTTGGTAACTGTGACTCTTTTTCGTTTCGTAACAGCTCTTTTTCGTTTCGTAACATCCTTGAAAACATAGGTAACTTGCAGCTGTACATATATTCTAAATCTGTAACAGTTGAAGGCTGCTTATTTTTTAATTCCTCATTATTTCATTTTACAACCCTTTCTGAAAACACTGGTTTAGATGGTCACCTTACTCTATCACTGTATCATTTTTGTCGAGCCCGCTTGCGGAGAGCGAGACATAGTTGTTACAATGTCAGTTCGGTGTATGTCCGTGAGTGCGTGCGTGCGTGCGTGCGTCCGTCCGGATTTGTCCGGGCCATAACTTCTACATTTATGGATGGATTTCAAAATAATTTGGCACAATTGTTCTCCTTGATGAGTAGAAGTGCCATTTGAAACATTTGTTCAGGTAGGTCCAAGGTCAAGGTCACAGTTGAAGGTCAAATGATAAAATAGCCATAAATTGAGCTTGTCCGAGCCATAACTTCTACATTTATGGATGGATTTCAAAATAATTTGGCACAATTGTTCTCTTTGATGAGTAGAAGTGCCATTTGAAACATTTGTTCAGGTAGGTCCAAGGTCAAGGTCACACTTGAAGGTCGGATGTTAAAATGGCCATAAATTGAGCTTGTCCGAGCCATAACTTCTACATTTATTGATGGATTTCAAAATAATTTGGCACAATTGTTCTCCTTGATGAATAGAAGTGCCATTTGAAACATTTGTTCGGGTAGGTCCAAGGTCAAGGTCACACTTGAAGGTCAAATGATAAAATGGCCATAAATTGAGCTTGTCCGAGCCATAACTACTACATTTACGAATGGATTTCAAAATAATTTGGCACAATTGTTCTCCTTGATGAATAGAAGTGCCATTTGAAACATTTGATCCGGTAGGTCCAAGGTCAAGGTCACACTTGAAGGTCAAATGATAAAATGGTCATAATTTGAGCTTGTCTGAGCCATAACTTCGACATTTACAAATGGATTTCAAAATAATTTAACACAGTTGTTCTCCTTGATGAGAAGAAGTGCCGTTTGGAACATTTGTTCTAGTAGGTCCAAAGTCAAGGTCACACTTGAAGGTCAAATGATAAAATGGTCATAAATTGAGCTTGTCCAAGCCATTACTTCTACATTTACGGATGGATTTCAAAATAATTTGGCACAATTGTTCATCTTGATGAGTGGAAGTGTCAAGTGACATATGTGTTTGGGTAGGTCCAAGGTCAAGGTCACACTTGAAGGTCAGATATTGTAACAGTCATAAATTGAGCTTGTCTGGGTCATCACTTCTACTTATTTTCCTTTGTGAAAATTTGAAAAAATAAGAAGAAAATGCTGGCTAAGCATGATGTTTTTTGGCTTCTTTCTAGAGTGAAGCAGTTACTTAGTCTTGACACACTTATAGGTCACTAAAGCAAACAGCGGGCTCGACCTGTTGTCCCTGGACAACCTTCTAGTTACTTTCACCTGTATCCAGACTGCTTCTTGTTTTCCAAGGCATTTCATAATGCTGCGGCATTATTTCTCCAGTTGCGTGGCCACAATGTATTCCAGTTATGAGGTCTCTGGATATAGATTTCACGTAAACAGACTTGATACCAATCAGTCTTTGAATCGATTTCGAAATTATAGGTTTCGTCACCAGATTTTGTCAGGGCCACTGATAAGGCTTTATTAGCCGAAACTTCGTAGTCCGGCCCGTGCTCCTTCTTCTGAATGTGTGCTCTGCTCTTGAAGGAACTTTTTTAAGATTTTAATTTTAATGCCATTTTCTGCTAGTAATTTTCTTGGTTAATAGGCAAGACGCATGATCGTTTCCGCCACTTTCAAATACTTTTTCCTGTTAGACTGTTTTCTTCATGGATATTACCTAATACAAGAACGTATTTAAATTATTTAGGGGTTGCTGAACCAAAACCATATGTCTGTTGACTTGTTGTTTCTGAAATCTTAATGACCCCTTTCGAACCTTAGCAAAGTTCTGGCCACCTGACTTGGCAAATTCAGCCGCAGTCGCCATACGGTCGGTTCAGTGAAACCTTTACCCATATTCGATCTTGTCTTGGCTGTTTCCAGCTTTTCCTTTAGAACTGTAGAAGCTCCTTCTACCACTTTGCCAGTCACTTTGTCAATTGACGACGATACGTATTGACAGCTTTGCGAACAGAAATACTATTTTTTTCACATTTCGTACATCTACTCACATCGCTTCTGCCGTCATTTGTGGCTATTCCGTTGTTTGCGGCCTGACTTCTGAAAATCTACAAATTAAAAATAAAATTACCATCAAATAATGGTGCATTCTTCCTTCAAACAGCAATGGCTTAATTCAATAAAGTGGTCAACTGCTGCTATTTACCCACTTTCCAGTGAGTATGAAATAGTTGCTTTCGGTGAAAAAGAGAAAACTGGAGCACCAAATCTGAATTCTAAGTAAATATTTGAGCCGCGACACGAGAAACCAAACAAAGTGGTTGTGCGCCCAGTGCAGACTCAGATCAGCCTGGGCATCCGCCCATTCTGATCAGACTCTACGCTAAGCGCTTAAAGGGTAGCTAAGTGTCTAAGCTACCTCCATGCGGACAGCGAAGACTCTGATCAGACTGGGCGGATGCCCAGGCTGATCTGAGTCTGCGCTGGGCGCACAACCACATTGTTGGTTTTCTCGTGTCGCGGCTCATTTTGATAATGAAAACATAAATTATAATCTACTATAGTTGTACGTGATATGTGATAATTTCTACCCTGGCTTATTCTGTATTGTTCTCCATTGGTCAGCTTAGTCACATAAGACTTCATGCAACTGTTTGCATGCATCTCTCCACCTTGAAAGTCTGTGACAGACGCTGGAATGTGACAAAAGCGCAAGGGGGGTACCGTTATTGCACAGACATTTACTTGCTTCTACGGACTTCCTTTCCTTGGTTGCATTGGGAAATAATTCCACAAATCATTATAAAAAGCGGTTCAACTTGCACGTTTGGTCAATAAGCATATAGCCAGCAAAAGTACGGGGAAACGACAAATCGCTCTGTAGTTTCCTTTCTATTTCCCTATTGTGCAATATAGTATAAACTAAAGCGGGGTAATGAATGGGACTGCACGCCTGTACATTTATTTTTACCATTTTATTTAAGTTAACGAAATCGAATTTAGGCCATTTACCCGATTTTTTTCAACACTTTATTATGTGAAACTCGATGTTTATTATTTGTTCAAAGTTGGCTAATCATGGTAATTTACAATGACAAAACTATCGTCAGCATCTTGGAGGGATACCACAATGTGGCCTTTAAAGCAATAATTAAAAGTGTCCGAGTCACGATCGTGTCCGACTTCCAATCAGTTTTCTATCTCTGTTCATCCATCTGTCTGCCCGTCACACAGTTTAGTAGCAAGTTTGTGTAATAGATTTCTCTAGCAGTTTATGGTGAATTGATTTGAAACTTTGTACACGTCGCAGACATATCGAAGATGTGCATGAAGGTTTTTGGGCGTGAAAAAATGACATAATTTCGGGCGTAGACTATTTCAGTGTTGTCATCAATATAAGTTTGTGTGATCAACTTCTTTTGTTTTACATGTTGCAGACATGTGGAAGATATGCATGAAGATTTTATGAAGGTACAGTAGCAAGTTTGTGTAATCAACCGCTCTCACAGTTTTTGATGGATCAATTTGAAACTTTGCACACATGTTAGGACCAACATATTGAAGATACGAATGAAGATTTTTGAATGTAACAAAACTTATTTTAACAAAATTAAGAGCTTTCAAACTGCTAAAGTTCGTGGATTATCTCTTCGTACAGGCATGGTATAACTATCAATTGTCATAATTTTGTGTTTGATATTTGCTTCAGCTTAGCACTTTGTTTTTTACTTGTTGCAATTTGGTACTGTGTTTGATTGCGTTTCAACTTGGTACTGTGTTTGAATTTATTAGTTATGTCTACATAACGTTTAATTATTAAGGCAGGAGTGCGATCCACTGATCCATAAAGTTGGCAATTTTCTGTCAGAATTTTGTATTGGTCAGTTTTTTATTTGTACGAAACAGAGATATTGGCTACTTTTGATCACATGATGCATTTGCATGTTCTTTGTTCTTGTAGCGCGAAAATGCTCCCGCACTTCAGTCATCGACAAAGCTCATTCGACAATATTAGTCGAATTTACCCAACCCACCACACCCAAAATGATTTTGTTTTGGTGAAGTGATTTGGCAGTTATGTCTTTTTGATGGTGGCCTTATTTCTAAATGTAATTTTATTGGTAATATTACTTCATAGGGAGACAAACACTTAAAATCGTTTAGTGTACATACAAAATACCGCCAAATATATATATGTAGAAATTTTATAAGTTTTCGCAGTTCTTTCTATGTATAAGCAAGTGGCGTACGCAAATAATTTGTTGCAATATGGTATTTTTATATTTGTTCGTTGCAACCTGAAGCTCTTAGAAGTTTCTAGTACTCAGTACTGTGATTTTGCTTGTTGTAAGTACTGTTTGATAGTGTTTTAACTTGATACAATATACATGTACTTTGTTTGACATTTGTTAAAACTTGATATTTGTTTCAATTTGTTATGGAGTTTGATAGTGTTTCAACTTGGTACTGTGTTTGAATGTGTTTTATACTCGCTCTGTGTTTGACATGTGTAGAAGCTTAATTGGTACTGTGTATGAAAATGTTTGTGGCTTATTTGTGTTTGATATCTGTTGCATCTTGGTACTGTGTTTGATATTGATGCAGGTTGGCACTATGGCTGATATTCATTGCAACTTTTTACCATTTTTTTTTTTTTGTGTGTGTGTATTTCTTCAACTGAAAAAACATGACCATTTAAGATATTATAATGTTTAGAATAATATATTCACAGTGCTCGTCACCTGGTTAACTATGTTTTCATTAGGCTGTCAAGAAACGAAAAAGAGCTGTTAAGAAACGAAAACGAGTCATATTTCTAAACTACCTGGTCATCGTGGCTAAACAAATTTGTTTAGCCATGATGACCAGGTCATTTGGGAACTAGGAGTCTTTTTCGTTTGGTAACAACCCTTGTATATACTTAGTTGACCAGGGGTGGTACTAAGTGACTATGATCTGACAAGAATGATTTTACCACCGTATTAATCCTATATAACACCTTGGGGGTGTTGCATTTTACGAAAGGGAGGCGTTATTTGGTGTCTAAACTGTAGTAAATCAGCCACGGCCAAAATTCCTTTAACAAACAG
This sequence comes from Ctena decussata, assembly GCA_963989385.1. Lineage (NCBI taxonomy): Eukaryota > Metazoa > Mollusca > Bivalvia > Lucinida > Lucinidae > Ctena > Ctena decussata. The sequence continues at coordinate 54,508,304 of OZ022511.1, read as the reverse complement.
TATTAAGGTGAATAGGTATACTCTGAAGGGTAGTAACTTAAACTTTTTGCCTCTCATCTCAGTAGGAGTGGGGGTGAACTCTAAAGAAAAGAATTTGCACCTCTAGGAGCAAATTCTTTCCCTCAAAAGTAGACCCATTTTCAAAGAGCTAGTCAAATCTGGTCATGTGATCACCCCTATTAAGGGATCACCTATCTTAAATAACCACATTTTTTCAGGGTCCCATAAGCCAAAATACGGTGCAAATGAACCTCTATTAAAGGGCCACCGGTCTTTATTAGCCGCTTTTTGTCCTTCCCATGGGTGACCCCTTATGACAGATTTAACTGTATCTCATCCAGAGAAGCAAACAAGAATTCATGCGAGTTGATATAAAATTAATTTTGGAAAAGAAGCAGGGGCGTTTAATTCGATTAATATGGTAATCTAGTCTCAAGCCTATCCCATAACCTTTCAATGTCAATGGGACACCACAGTTGACTTTAGAACAATCCGTTTCCACCTAGACCTGTCTTCAGCTGCTCTAGTTGCGCTAGCAAAGTCCATCCCTGTCCACTCTTTAATATTGTCTTTCCATCTCTTCTGTCTGTCTCTTCTTCTTTTCCTTTCACTGTGCCCTGTAGAATTGTCTTTACTAAGTATATGGCCAAACCACCTCCGTTTCCATTACTTGACCAGGGTCAGGAGCTCATCATGGCTGCTTGAATCTTGATGGATCTATTTCATGGATCAGAAGTTATTCAAGCAGATAGGGAGACCCTGATTCATGTTTTAACAATGTGACAAGATCTGGAGAAAGAGAAAATTGCCGACCCCATGGACATTTGATGCTGAGCCAGACTGGATCATTAACGCTAGAGCTAGCGTCCCTTAATTAGCAAACAAGAAAAATATATGATGGCAGAAACTGCCATATCAGTAGACTTGCTTTTGTGTTCTATGTATTTTTATCAGCTCATCTGAGCGCAAAGTATTCACGAGTGAGGTACTATTATCAGTCACTAGAGCAATATGGCACAAAAATAACTTGGTGGTTATTAGAAACAAGAATTTCGCGGAATGCTATGTCGCACCTGCATTGTGCTTCCACAGTAGCAGAAGTCATGGTGAGAAGAAAGTGAAAGCAAAAACTGAAAATTAGAAAACCGAAGTAGCTTCAGGCAAGGATTAATCTGACACAATTTTTGTCAAAATCCATCTAGTGGACCTTAAGGTACAGCCATTTTCATGTTCGTGCTATTTCTAGTAATGGTAAATGGCAGCCATCTTGGGTGGCCAATCTGCCAGATAAAAAGTGTAATAGTTATATGCAAGGATCATTCTGACGCCAAAGTAGTCCGAATCCATTCAGGGATTCCTGAGATATTGTCATTTGAATGTTTTTTGTTATTTAAGTAACAACGGCGGCCATCTTGGATGGTATATTCTCACAAATTTGAAAAAAATAAAACTTCATGAATCATTCAGATTAAATTTGAGCAAAATCCATTTAGTGTTTTTTAATTTATTGGCATTCAAGCAAAATTTGGACTTGTTAACCAAAAGTAGGTCACTGTGACCTAATTCCGCTACAGATTTTTTTCGTTTTCATTATTTTCAAAAATAAGGTCCTACTAATGTTCCATGCCAAATTTCAGCCAATTATACTTAGTGGTTCCAGAGAAATTGTTTATTTTGTTGTTTTGCTACTTTTAGTAATGGCAGCCATATTGAATTCTCGACCAGGCTGAATTTCTCTGAACTGAAGCCATGTAGTCTGACTATATTCCATATGACATTTGAGAACCATGGGTACAGTGGTTTTGGAGAAATTAACTTCACAAATCCTAATGCCAGGGTCGACGTAAATTGTGAACGGACGGACGTACGGTCTGACTGACGGATGGATGGAAAACCCGACGCCTATAATTTACTGGCATTCAAGCAAAATTGGGACTTGTTAACCACAAGTAGGTCACTGTGACCTAATTCCGCTACAGATTTTTTTTCATTTTCATTATTTTCAAAAATAAGGTCCTACTAATGTTCCATGCTAAATTTCAGCCAATTATACTTATTGGTTCCAGAGAAATTGTTGATTTTGTTGTTTTGCTATTTTTAGTAACGGCGGCCATATTGAATTCTCGACCAGGCTGAATTTCTCTAAACTGAAGCCATGTAGTCTGATTATATTCCATCTGAAATTTGAGAACTATGGGTGCAGTGGTTTTGGAGACATTAACTTCACAAATCTTAACGCCAAGGTCGACGTAAATTGTGAACGGACGGACGGACAGACGTACGGTCTGGTTGACGGACGGACGGAAAACCGGACGCCTATATCGCACCTTGCTAAAGCAGGTGCGACAAAAAGTAAAGATGGCTACTGTGCCAAAGTATGTTAAAAATCATTCAGATATTTTCCTCCAGAAGGAACAGACTGGTCTGACATTTATTTGTAGAAAACAAATTGGATATTGGGCATCTCATTACTCAGCCAGCAGAATCAAAAGCAATGTTGGCTAAAACCACTGGCCCAGAAAATATTAGGTCACACTGACCCACAGTTAGTATGAGGTCACTCAGTATCAGCTTAAACCATTTACCAAAGTATAAGAAAATTCATGTAACAGTGTTAGAAATATGAGGCAAAACCACTGGACCATGAAATATAGGTCACACTAACCTTCAACTAGTATGAGGTCACTCATAGTGTTAGCCCAAACCATTAAGTCCCAGTATGATTCAAATCCATAAAAAAGTGATAGAAATATGAGGTACACACCAGAACATAAAACATAGATCACACTGACATACAGTTAGTATGGTCACTCACAGTGCTAGCCAAACTGAACCATACATATAGGTTACTGTGGCCTATGTTTATTCTGAGGTCAAACATCGGGTCATACTGAATAATTTTTCCAAGAATCATGTTCAGACAAAAATAGTCTTCAAGATATGAGGCAAATTCACTAGACCTTGAAATATAGATCATGGTCCAATATGCACCATGCCTTCAGTAGATCTTCCCCAGATGTTCCTGTTTGAAGACTCTCTTTTGATTACTTTGAACTGAACTAAACGCAGGTGAATATTATTTTCTGTGTTCAATGATCTGTGAGATATAGGTTATGCATTCAGCAGATCTTCCCCAGATGTACCTACCGAGCAAGTTTAAAGACTATCCCTTTTGGTTATTTAGAAACTGAGCTAAATGCATCAGATGACTATTTTTTCTCAATATTCAATGATCTGTGAAAGATAGGTCATGGCCCGATATGCATCCAAGCTGTCAGTAGATCTTCCCCAGATGTATCCCAGATATGGAGCAAGTTCGAAGACTCTATCCATTTTGGTTACCTAGAAACTGTGCATAAGGACTAGTTTGCTTCACAAAGTTGTGCTAACAATGAGCTTTCTGTGCTCAAGTGAACTAAAGAAGTACTGCGATACAAGCACCACACAAGACAACCAGTGTGATACTGTACTATCGGGCAACTTAGATCCGGACCATTATTTATCTGTCGTTAAAGACATAATTCTTGTTTATTGGGTGTCATAGTCCTATTATGCAACAGTCCGGTGACATTGCTGTTTCATCCAAGGAAATATTCCACCCATCTCACATAGGTAATAACATAACAGGATCATAAAACCATTATAAAGCGGTAACACTTTTTCGCTTACTTTACGTATCCCTTTAAGGCCCAATTTCACGTCGACGAATTATTTCTTGGTGATTTAAACTGCGGCGGCGGCTTCGCTAAACTGCCTATAAAACCATGGTTTAAATCGATTTCACGTGTGCAAAATCTACATGATTCAGCAGAACCATGGTTTTGCCAAGCTGACTATTCTTTCATGTACGAAATCATGTAAAATGACTCACCAAAGATCTGGTATGCGCAACGAAATTAAAGCAATATCAGAAGACACGATTCTTCTAGCGCAGCAAGATGTCGCAGCAGAACTAGGGCTGCCTCAGAAGATATTGTTCTTTGTCTTTGCTAGCGCAGGGTAACTAACACCATGAAGACCATAAATTTACTCTTCCGTATGACAGTATATAAAGATGGGCGGATGCATTTCTACGGGAGGCAACTCTGCCATTTTCATTTTTGTCTCCTTTGTTAATGTTGGTTAGCTATTGAAAGAAAGAGTTTGCCCCTGTAGAAGCAAATTCCTTCCTTCAAGAATAGACCCTTCTACGGGACTTTGTCCTCATGGGAAGTGACAGAAATCAGTTAAGTTTTTCACCTCTGAAAGATGGTGGGAAAGTATGGAGCTGTACCCGTGCGCCCGATGAAATATAAACATAGCAAGATTAGTGCTCTGATAGGCGAGGAATTTGGGTACCATTCTTTGAAGCCTTATGGCAAGACTCAAAATAAATTCTTATCCCCAAAGTCCGGCTTATCTAGCGGTACTTATATGTTTAAATTTTAAAGGGATTACTTTTCCTGTCTTTTTTATGAACTGTCGTTTCTGATACCCACTTTTGGAGCGGCTGACCCTGACTACGGTTTGCTATGGTTCGGATGCTCTTATGGACACTCCAAGAAGCGTTGATCAATGAAACTAAAAAAGTTTAGTTTAGAATGTAACTTCGCTCAACCTGCCGGTTGTGAAGGATTATGGGTAACAGAGCTCTAGAAGCCTTGGGTTCGAGTCCGATCCAGGTCGTGATTCTTCTCTAGCCTCTGAGCCGTTTCAGTCCTCACCCACTCCACAGCTGACTTGTAATGAAATAAACCACATTTGTTTTTGTTTCACCGAGCTACCACTCTCAATATGTTCTCAGTACGTTTTAGGCATGTCTGTTTTTTCAGGTCTACTTTGGACTGTTATGCTTAGTATTTTATGTTTACCTTGTTCAATCGCAAACGCTTGAGCAGGAGGTGTACTACTGTTTTTGTTTAAATGATTGTAGTGTGTTATTTTCGTAGGTTATGCATTTTGAAAATTTGATTTGACTAGCATGCTCCACAATGCTTATATCATACAAAGAATATAAAACAATGCTAAAACTAAATAATGCTAAAACTGACTTATAGTACCCGAGACCATATTTACAGTTTCAGTGAATCCTTTTGTACATACATGTAATAATTGTCTTATCTTGTGTATGCTAAAACACCTAATCATGTTTGTATACGGTTTCTCTTTAATCTACCGTGTTTCTTCGGTTGTGCCACGAGGGTTTTTCTCTCCCAGGAGGTCTCAGGAAGCTGGACCCGTCTAAGACGGGCCTAGATTCTTGGAATTGTTTTGGAGGGACAAACTCGTCTCAATACAACATTCCATACGACTGATTTGGATATTTGGCGTCACTGAGGGGATAAAGAGGCATCGCTTTATAGCCGAATAGATACGGTATTTACGGACTTTTCATCTGGTTTCCTGAGTTTTGATATTGTTTTCTAAAGGAATGAGATTCTGGATTTATATGATGCAGTAAGGATATTCAGTAACAAATACCTTACCATCTCATAAATATACTTTTCCGATTTCCAAATATATTCGACGCTATATAGGTATTACTATTCCTCCCTTCATCTATATGCTTAAGAAAATGTTTCTGTTCTATTTTTGTTTTTGGTTCTATACATTCTCTTTTCTTTACCTAGGGGAGACTGGATGTGCACAACAGAGGGGCATGGTGATAGATTTTGACCAGAACTCAAATGTGGGCATGGTAGTGATTGAGCTGTTTCTGCTTTTTATGACAAATATAACGTGAAAGGGAAAATCAGTAAACAGCAAATCGCTGTCATGCCAACATATCGTCGCATTTGCAAGTTCCCCATTTTAACGCATGTCATACTATTATTGCAATTGCATTGTCATTTTGTATTTGGTCTCTCTTTTCTACGGGCAGTGCAATGCACAGAATATCTTGCTCAGAGAGCCATTCCTACAAACTTCAAACGCCTAAACTTTGGTGTTAAATATTACAAGAATATCCAGTATACTAAACGAATTATGACAATTCTCTTGACCGCTGTAGTTGCGTCATGGCTTGCTGTGCTGTTATTATGCTCTGGAGATGTTCATTCTAATCCGGGTCCCTTGTCGACGTCATCATCTAGCAGTATCTCTTCTTCCTGTTCCTCTATGTCAAACACTTTACTCGATGCTCTTAAACTAAATCACCACTTGTCGTTTGTCCACTACAATGTCCAAAGCATAGCCTCCAAACTAGATATGCTGCAGACAGAACTATTCGATTTTGATGTTCTTGCATTTACAGAGACCTGGCTTCACCAAGGAATTACAACAGACGATCTTCTTTTTGAATCTTTTAATAACCCGGAACGTAAAGACCGAGTCGACGACAGACACGGAGGCGTTATCTTATATGTGAAGGAAAGTATACACTATTACCGCAGACGAGATTTAGAGCCGAGAGGTATTGAATGTATATGGATCGAACTTGTTAATAAACATAAGCATATTCTTTTTGGCGTATTTTACCGACCACCAAACGCCGACTCTAACTACTATTCGTTAATAGAAGATTCTTTACACCTTGCAGTTGATACGGGTCACAACGATATTATTGTTACCGGTGATTTCAATTTCAACCTTTTTTCTTCTCAAACCTCACGAAAAATAGATTCTCTCTGTTCACAATTTGCATTTTATCAATCCATTAACGAGCCTACACATTATACAGAAAATACAGCTTCTTTACTAGATATTATTCTCGTTCACAATAAAGATAGTCTTATCCTTAGCGGAGTAGGTGACCCTTTTCTAGGACAGGACTTGCGCTATCATTGCCCAGTCTATGGAATTCTTAAATTCTCTAAGCCAAAGCTAAAATCTTACAAACGGAACATATGGATCTATGATCAAGGTGACTATCAGGAACTAAGAACTAAAGCAGCTGCAACTGATTGGGCTTCTCTATTCCATAACGATTTAAGCGTTTACGCGAACAATGTTACAAATCATATAATATCGATAGCTAAGGAATGCATACCAAATAAAACTGTTAGAATTAGACCGTCAGATCCGCCATGGCTAACATGCTACATTAAAAAATACATTAGAAAACGAAAACGCGCATACAGGAAAGCCAAACAGACTAACTCGAGAATAAAGTGGGATAAATTTAAAAAATTGCGCAACAAAGTGGTTTCCCTAATTCGAGACTCAAAACAAGCTCACTTAGACAAAATCTCGAATAAATTGAAGTCTGATTCTTTGTCTTCCAAAAATTGGTGGTCTATTCTCAAAACATTTACCTCTCCTAACTCTAAATCTTCTGTACCGCCTCTCGACCATAACGGTATTGTATACACGGAAGAAGAAGAGAAAGCTAATATCCTGAACAACTTCTTTTGCGACCAGACAATCCTGAACGATAACAATTCTGTTCTCCCCGATATACCTCCTTATCCTTTTGCATCATGTCTTGACAATATCATTCTGTCTCCACTTGAGGTCGAATCAGTATTAAAAACATTAGTAACTGGTAAAGCATCGGGACCGGACGGCCTAAACAATAGAGTTCTTAAGGAATTAGCAAACGAAATCTCTGAGCCCTTATGTTCTTTGTTCAACTACTCGCTTAGAATCGGTTCTTTTCCAAGACCTTGGAAAGAAGCTAATGTCTCTCCTGTGCCTAAAAAAGGTGATCTGTCTCTCTTAACAAACTATAGACCTATATCTCTCTTAAACTCTGAAGGTAAAGTGTTCGAACGACTCATATTCAAACACCTCTTTAACCATTTCTGTGATAATCATATCCTTACCTCTCTGCAGTCTGGCTTCATACCTGGTGACTCAACTGTTAATCAGCTAACTTACCTCTACAATACCTTTTGCAGTGCACTGGACGACGGCAAGGAGGTACGAGTCGTCTTCTGTGATATTAGTAAGGCTTTTGACCGCGTTTGGCATGCTGGTCTTCTGCACAAACTCAAAGCTTCTGGCGTTTCCGGCACTCTTCTTGAATGGTTCAAAAATTATTTGTCCGAAAGGAGGCAGCGAGTTGTTCTTCCAGGAGCTACTTCTGATTGGGTATACATTAAAGCTGGTGTCCCGCAGGGTTCTATCTTAGGTCCTCTTCTTTTCTTGATCTTTATTAATGACATTGTTAACGATATTGGCTCTAACATTCGTCTCTTTGCAGACGATACCAGTCTGTATATGATAGTAGATAATCCGCAGTCATTCGCTGAAACTCTAAATGCAGACCTTGAAAAGGTCTCAGCCTGGGCTAAGACTTGGTTAGTTTCTTTCAATCCTCTAAAAACAGAATCTCTCATTATCACTCGTAAAATTCACAAACCTATACATCCTCCAATATATATGCAGAATCAACAGATCCAAGAAGTTACTTCGCATAAACACTTGGGGCTCTACTTATCTAATGATTGCTCGTGGCACGAGCACATAACTTATATCAAAGACAAAGCGTGGGGTAGGATCAATGTTATGAGAAAGCTTAAATTTAAGTTAGATAGAAAATCACTAGAAACTATCTACACCGCATTTATAAGACCTTTATTGGAATACGGTAATATAGCCTGGGACAACTGCACCCAGTACGAGAAACAAGAGCTTGAAAAAATCCAGACTGAAGCAGCCAGAATTGTGACAGGCACAACGAAACTTGTCTCTTTACACTCTCTGTATGATGAAACCAAGTGGGATTCACTAGAAAAAAGACGTAACGATCACAAGCTATCTCTCTTCTTCAAGATGGTTAACAGTCTGACTCCTTTATATCTTTCCTCGTTAATTCCTCCAACTGTCAATAGTCTTTCCCGATACAATCTACGTAACTCAGACAACTTACAAACTATCGACTGTCGTACCAATCAATATTTTCAGTCTTTTCTACCATCCACTGTAAGGGCATGGAATAACCTTCCTCCGGAGGCCAAACAAATGGACTCTCTGAATTCTTTCAAAAACTTCCTTAATAGGGATAAATCTTACGTTCCCAAGTATTACTACTTCGGAAAGAGACAACTCCAGATTTTACATACACGCCTTCGAACAAATTGCAGTTCCTTGAATAACGATCTATACCTGAAAAACATCACTGATTCTCCACTTTGTCGATGCGGAAGTATTGAAAATACTTATCATTTCGTTTTTCAGTGTCGTTACTACACTCCTCAAAGAGCTTTGCTTTTTGATGCAATTTCTGAACACTGTGAAATAACCCTACACCTTCTTCTGTTTGGGGATGCTTCTTTGTCTCAGGAAACCAATAAAATTATCTTTGACCAAGTGCAAAAGTATATCGTGGATACAAAGCGATTTTAGCGGTCTTTGTGGACGAACATGGTACCTTTGCACCACAAAATTGCCACTACTTTCCCATAGCTTTGCTTTTCCATAGCTTTTCTCCTCTTTACCTTTTTACCCCGCCATTTCTCACTTGTAAGTACAGTATCACATATTTGATTCTTATCTACCTAGTGAATAATTCACTACTTTACTTATTTGATCTGTGAGAATTTTGTACGTGACATGCGTCAAATTTGGCAAATAATTTGTTTCACAGTTTATAAGTTATTTTGTCGACATTCTTTTAGCTGTTTGTTGTGTGCATCCTTTCTCCCCGATAGGTCTCTTTTTTGTAATGCCATTTATGTGACGAGTTTCCTCCATGCTTTCTTTTTGAGATTGACCCGCAGCTCGAAGCGTATTGTGGCTGCTGGCCCTCCCTGTTTGAAAGGAGACAGGGGCATCGGTCATGATGCACTTCCGGAGGTGGTAAATAATATCCATCAATTCAAAATGTAACAGGAGAGCAAGGGGTGAAATTTCTCTCTTTTCCATTTAATTGTCTTCATTCTAATATTTCATACATGTATGTTTTTCATTCTCTTTCTTCCTGAAACATATTCTATTTTACAAATAATCTGTTGACTGGCTATTTCACTATGTTGATTATTATAAACTTTGTACGCTCATAGTTGTTTACCAGATCGAATTTAAAGGAGAAGAACTATATAAGCATTTTGCTTCCGTTCGTATCCTTATATAGATATTGTTACAATATATGTTGTACATAGATTTTTCGAAATAAAATATGTTTAAACCAACACCATGAAGACATCGCCCGTTTGTGTTTTTATGTCTCGCCTCCTACGGAACGCATTGTTTGAGGAGGCTCAGTGGGGGCCGCCTGCGCGCGCCATTTAAAAAGTAGGCATCTCTTACTTATTGTCTGCAGCTACTCTGTCTCGCGAAAGGCATCAATAAGTGTTCGGTGGTTGCATACTATCCGTTTCATTTTTCTACAGGAAAGTCGCGCGTCTGTTGTTGTAAGTTTAAACGGCCACAATTCCGTAAGAAATTAAATTTTACTCCATCAAAACTCCACATGCCCATTACAAGTACGCAAGGTATGAAAAAGATGGGAGGAGCTGAATCTATACCGTAAAAAGGAGACAAACGGACGGACAGAAAGACAGGCAGACGTGGGGATGGTCACGGAGGAATAAGAAAAATAGCCATCAGAGGAGATGGCAAATCCCCCGACCGAAGACCCCCACGGGCCTTGGTAAAAAGGGTGCACTTCTAAACACATATTAGTAATATACTGTGCAAAAATAAAAACTTGACGTTTTTTATTTCTTAATTCCGACCAGGCTAGCAAATTTGTACAGTACATATGGATTTTTTCGAGTTTGACAGACGTCTGATTACTTTAGTCATGAAAAATTATTGGTAAATTTTTGTCCTTACCGGAGTTATCTAACTTAATCCTAATTTGATAAATTAGAACAGAACTTTAATTTGCGCATGCGCAGAAGAAAGTTCTCTTGTACGCAATAAACAGTAGTTCCAGTACGCACAGAAATCACTTTAAACGCTTACGTTCATTGTAATCACAACCTGATAATAACGTTTAAAGTTTCAAAATTTTCAGATTATCTCCCTTTGAATTAAACATATAGAGATTTTTGAGATGCCATAGCTTGCATACCAATGTGTCTTTCTTGTTATTTTCTTCGAAATTTGTTTGATTGTCTTGCAAACTCAATATCTTTATTACTGAATTTATTCGAAAGCCAATTCTTAAACTGCCATAAAGACTTTATTGTGTAATGGGAATTCCATTGAAACTGAATTTCTGACATCATAATGGTTTGGACTGAGGTTTTTCGTCTGGTCCTCACGGCCTCCTACTCGACCGTGCATCGGCATAATTTTAGCTTATGAGTCCATACAGACTGGATTGAATAATGGAAAGGCATTGCCAAAAGAATCGTCATCAGTGAAGCAGACCTTAACAAATTCAAATTCGGTAATTGTTTGGTTTTGAGCATAGAAAACAGAAAAGTACCCCCGTGACGTTTACAATAGCCTCAATTTTGCTGTATCGAAAGAATCTTGAATTTTCTGTGACTATGATATTACAGAATAATTACTTTTTCTTAAATTAAATAAATTTCCATGTTTTACTTTTTCCCGACTACCGTAGGATGCAAAATACCGACTGTCAAGTTTTTATTTTTGCTAAGTATATATTGTCATTCTTTTATGCTTCTGATTGACATTATCTGTTAACAGATGCATGATTATCTAACACTCAGACTAAAACAGTATGCTTGACTGCTAAAAAGAGGTAATATCTCAAACAGCCACCATATACACAAATGTATAGCATACGATACATGCAACTTTCAAAATGTGTGAATAACTTCTAAAGTACAAGCCCTACAAACCTAATTTTGAGCTTTCTAGTAAGTAAATTTGGACAAATCCAAATCTGGATTTTTTTTTTTTTTTTTTTTTTTTTGGAGGGGGGGAGGGGGGGGGGGCGGGAATGTGGAGGATGTGGCGGGGTCAGAGAGAGTTAGAAACAGTGATAGGATATCACAGCATGATCATCGACATTCTAAAAGATACAAGGTTATTCAAATTCTGGAGCAAATAGCAACTCAAACTACCAAAGGGAAATAACTCACAAAGTATGAAAGCAAGAGTTATCATTCATATATGAGACAAACTGTCATGACCTGTTCTGCATATCTGTGAAGTATCATGAAAATATTTCAAAAGGTATTCAAGCTATGGAGCAGACACCTAAAATCATCAAAGGGATATAACTCCAAAAGTAAGAAAGCAAGAGTTGTCATTCTTGTTCGCGACACATCATCATGACCTGTTCTACATATGTGAAGTATCATGAAAATATTCCAAAAGGTATTCAAGTTATAGAGCGGACACGAAATCACACCTAAAACCATCAAGGGGAAATAACTCAAAAAGTAAGAAAGCAAGAGTTGTCATTCTTGTTCGCGACACATCGTCATGACCTGTTCTACATATCTGTGAAGTATCATGAAAATATTCCAAAAGATATTAAAGTTACAGAGCAGGCGCGAATCTGCCAAAGTATCACAAAAGGGGAGATAACTCAAAAAGAACAATAGCAAGAGTTACCATTCTTGTACGCCACACATCGTCATGACCTGTTCTACATAGCTGTGAAGTATCATGAAAATATTCCAAAGGGTATTCAAGATATAGAGCGAACAAGAAAATGTTTACGGACGGACGGACGGACGCCAGGCTCATCGCTTTATCCCCCGAACCTTTCGGTCGGGGGATGACCCGAACCTTTCTGTCGGGGGATGAAAATAAAAGGTAGGCACCTATATAGGAAGTGACGCTTTAGAAACAACCCGTTGCCGATTGCCTCATGATACAAAAAATTGTTCCATCGGTATGATATTATTTCCCCTGTTATGTTGCAGTCCTCCACCCAGTACCTTGTGAGCAGCTCCAACCTTCGCACTTCTGTCTTTGTGAAACAAAACTGCACTACAAATTCTGTACCATCGTAGTATTAATAGGGTTAAGTTTATGGTGTACCAAGAGGGTCAAAAGCACCGATACTAATATTTACTGGTCGATCCGTATTTTACGGGTCTACTTGCATTCATGGATCGATCCGTAGAATACGGATCGACCCGTAGACTACCCGTAAAAATACGAGGCGACCCATATTTCAAAAATATGTGTCGGCCCGTATTTAAAAAATACGGGTCGACCCTTATCGGTGCTTTTGACCCTCTTGGTACACCATATAAGTTCTCGGGCTTTTTCAAACATTAATGGACCGTGATATGACCATTACAAAGTGGCATGTGCATCAAGCGAAGACTCAGATCAGCCTGGGCATCCGCACACTCTGATTAGCGTCTTGGTTGTGTGCTGAAAGTTTAGCTAAGGATCTAAGCAGACTCGGAGTCTGATCAGACTGGGCGGATGCCCAGGCTGATCTGAGTCTTCGCTGGATGCACATACCACTTTGTTGTTTTGTCATGTCGCGGCTAATTATGCATTACTAATATCAGTTATGTTAATGAAAGCATTATAGTCACCCATTTTCCGCATAGAATCATGGTTGGTTGATTTGATGCTTAACCTCCACGGTAAATAACCAAGGTCATGTCGGGACCGTCAGTTAACCTAACCACACTATTCCTGGGCAGGCTTAGACCTCCTAAGCGGTTAACCAGTACTAAGTGCACATACTTTCGCCAGTAACTGACAACTGCTCTTCTTCAATCAGCGGATGGAGAAACGAAAGTATGTGGCCAGACCGGGATTCGAACCCAGGACCTCTGACTTACGAGTCAGGTGCCCTACCGATTGCGCTACCTGGCCCGGCCGCATAGAATCAAGGTTTTTCAGTCCTTAGGCCCAATTTCACGTCGCCTATAAACCGAGAATTAAGGCTGTTGGATGCTCATTTACAAAGGTAATCTTTGGAATGAATTTCACGTTCAAAGATCATTTTTAATTGTGAATAAAACTACGGATAATTTTGAGCGTCGAAAAATGGAAGATTAAGGACTGACAAGCCTTGATTCTGTGCAAAAAAGGAAAACTATGATGATTTTGTGAACATAAATGATATTCGTGGTGCACAATGAGCCGCAACATGACAAAACAAAGTGGTATGTGCATCCAGCAAAGACTCAGATCAGCCTGGACATCCGCCCAGTCTTATCAGTCTTCGCTGTCCGCATGGAGCTAGGCTACCATTTAAGCGCACAGCCAAGTCCCTGATCAGACTTTGTCGGTAAAACAGTTTTGTTTCACAAAGACAGAACTGCGAAGGCTAGAATGGTTCATAAGGCATCGGGTGGAGGACCTACAACTTAACACAGTGGCGGATCCAGAGGGGTTTGGGGGAATCATGTGAACCCCCTTACTTGAGTCTTCAATTCAGCCTAAATTATTCCATTTTCATGGAAAATTTCAGGAAAAATTGGTCAAACTGCACAAATCAACCCCCCCCCCCCACACACACACACACATACAAACACCTCAGCTAATTTGAGCCCCCCCTACCCAATATTCCTAGATCCAGCCCTGTAGGGGAAATAACACCATGCCCTTGAGCAGTTTCTTGATACTATGAGGCACTCGGTAGCCGGTTGTTTCAAAAGGGTCATTTCTGATTTTTGTGCTTAGTCTTTACTTTTTTGTGGCACCCGTCACACCCCCCCCCCCCCCTGCTCCTTACTCATGAACATAGTCAAGGGATGGGGGCATTAAGATTTGCCCATATCTGTCTTTCCGTCTGTCCGTTTGTCACACTTCATGGTATAGAATTAAATTCTATCACAGTTTCACAGTTTTCAATGGATCTTTTGCAAACCTTGTATACTTGTTGTGAACGCAATGGAGATTTGCATGTGGAGTTTTGATGGAGACAAAATTAATTTTGACAAAATAACGGCTTTTTCAACTTTTTCGGGAGTTTATTCATATTATAGGCGCGCTTTGAGTTTGTATAATCAACTCCTCACACAGTTGTAAATGCATCTTTTTTCAAACATGGGCATAATGAAAAAATGCATGCGCTTTTTGGTGGAGTAAAAATTTAAATTTATTTTGACGGAATTATGGCCTAAATAACATTTATTTTGGGAAGCTGTTTTGCACTATAGGATATAAAGTTTGTGTCATCAAGGTCTCCTACTGGTTACAATAGATTCTATTTAAACATTTTATACACATATTGGAGCATAATGAAAATGTGACTGTGGCGTTTTGATATATATAAATTTTATTTTGACTGAATTACGGCCTTTCGAACTTAGTCATTTTGGGCAGTTATCCGCATTATAGGATATGGAGTTTATATACATGTAATCAACTGTTCCTACAATTTCCAATGGATTCCTTGTAGATAGTGTTTGTGTTTTAAATGTGCTTTAGGGATGTACACGGTCCTGTGACTGGCGCAGTACCGGCCCATCGTTCGTATCTTACAGACACAATTTTCTACTTCCTACAACTTCCCAGTTGTTTCCTACTGCGCATGAGTAAACCGGCTTCGCATTAAATTGTTTAATTAATGTCCCCCATGTTTATTTATATATTTTTTTTCACTTTCGGTTTCCGTTTCTATCCTTGTCCGCCTGTCCTCACTTAGCAGATTTGTTCACTCTTGCCAATAGAAATAACACGTTTTGCCATCCTCGGTCTAAGGAACTACGTTAAACAGAGTAGACTGCTCATTCCAGTAAGTCATGCTATGTATTTTTCATGTAAATTACTAGCTAGCTTGGGGCTCCATTTTTCATGAATGGAGATGGTGTTAGGCAAATTGTACATACAGTTATATATGGCAAGCCATTTTACTATTTATTATGCATAGTAGATATCTTATATAGTATATTAGATATCTAAAATGCCAATTAAGATATCTAATATAACATATAAGATATCTAATATAACATATAAGATATCTTATATCCTATATAAGATATCTGATATAGAATATAAAATATCTTATATAGGATATGAGATATCTTATTTAATTTTTCATATAAGATATCTTATATGTTATATTAGATATCTTAATTGGCATATTAGATATCTTAATTGGCATATTAGATATCTTATATACTATATAAGATATCTAATATATTATATGAGATATCTTATGTAAAATTAAATAAGATATCTCATATCCTATATAAGATATCTAATATTCGATATAAGATATCTGATTTACTAAATAAGATATCTTATATGTCATAAAAGATATCTTATATGCTAAATTAGATATCTTATATATTGTGTTGTGTCTTATGGAAAAGTCAAATAAGATATCTTATATACCTATACTAGATATCTTATATAGTATATAAGATATCTTAAATGATATATAAGATATCTTCAATAGGAAATTAGATATCTTATATGGGATATAAGATATCTTATTTAATTTTACATATTAGATATCTTATATAATATATTAGATATCTTATATAGTAAATAGATATCTAATATGCCAATTAAGATATCTAATATAACATATAAGATATCTAATATAACATATAAGATATCTTATATGAAAAATTAAATAAGATATCTCATATTCTATATAAGATATCTTATATCCTATATCAGATATCTTAAATAGGATATAAGATATCTTATATGTTATATTAGATATCTTAATTGGCATATTAGATATCTTAATTGGCATATTAGATATCTAATATACTATATGATATCTTATTTATTATATAAGATATCTTATATATATAAGATATCTTATATAATAAATAAGATATCTTATATAATATATTAGATATCTGATATTATAAAAGAGATATCTACGTTCCATAATAAATAGTAAAATGGCTTGCCATAGTTATAGGACACACTTCAGAACAAAGCTTGTAGGGCAGCAGCAAAATCAGTGCTACTTCAGGTGAAGTTTGCACTACAGCGGAACTAAGTCTGTCTCCTTTTAGAAGAGCAGCAGAAATAGCGCTTCTTCTTCCAAAACAAAGAAAATCACCCTTCAGTAACGGAGCGGAACAAGCACTAGTTCAGAAGACACCGCCCCTCACAAGGGTAGCGGAAGTAGCGCTACTTCTGGAGACATAAATCTGAAGTTAGTGTAGCGATACTTCAGATGACATCCCCTTTTAGTTGCGCAGCGGAGCTAGTTCTTCAGTATATCAGATGGCATCCCATTTAGCAGCAGAACTAGCGCTACTTCAGAAGACACCATCTTTCAGTAGTGCAGCGGAAAAAGTGCTACTTTAGAAGGAGATTTTTGTATGAGGACATAGATAAAGATTGGTGACATCTGAGGTACAAGTAGCACTAGTTTTGCTGCGCTTCAAAAGGGTAATGTCTTCTGAGGCAGCGCTAATTCAGATGTGCTATCAGAGTGAAGTGTTCTGAACAAGTCCTACTTAAGCTGAGGTACAAAAAAGCGGAGGTTATCTGGAGTGGCGCTTTTTCCGCTGCAGTACTCATATAAACGTGCCTTTACCATATATGGGGTACCAAACGCGCATTGTTGTATTTGACTTCTACTGTGTCGCCGAATCTAATGCCTTTGATAGAAAAATTAAATGGGAACGTCTCGATAGGCAACGGCCGAACACTTCACTGATACCTTCCGCGAGACCCTGTAGCTGCAGACATCAAGTAAGAGATGCCGACATATTAAATAGCGAGCGTAGGCGCCCCCCACTGAGCCTCTTTAACCAATGCGTCCCGAAGAAGCACCAAAGAGTGCTGTCTTCAATATGGTGCTAGTTACCATAGGCTACTAAAGAATAATATCTTCTGAGGCAACCCTTGTTCTGCTGCGATATCTTGCTGCGCTAATAAAGAGGCTTCTCTAATTCCTTTGTGCATCCTAGATCATTGATGAGTCAATTTTACATTATTTCTTACATGAAAGAATAACCAGTTTGGCAAAACCATGGTTTTACTGAGTCAGTTAAATTTTGCACACGTGAAATCGATTTAAACCGTGGTTTTATAGGCAGTTTAGCGAAGTCGCCACCGCAGTTTAAACCACCAATAAACAATTCGCCAACGTGAAATTGGGCCTAATCTTTTTTTTTCGATGCTCAAAATAATCCGTCATTTTATTGATAGTGGAAAATAATTTTTGCACGTGAAATTCATTCCGAAGATTATCTATGGAAATAAGCGTCCAGCGGCCTTAATTCTCGGTTTATCGGCGACGTGAAATTGGGCCTAAGAGAAATACAATAATTTGTAACATCCAGGAATCCCCAAAAAAGTGTGATCAAACAACAATCTTCCCTGTCAAACACCCTCCACTAACGTTGATGTCTGCGGAAAAGTCACCAAATTCTCGCAAGATTGGCTTCAGGCCACCAGAATTAGTACTGCCCAAATTTTGTCTATTGTAACACCACTGAGGAGTTTAACAGAAAAGAAATGGTTGGCTTAAAATTTCTCACTTTTCAGGAGTAGTCTGTACAAATTTCTGTCAAACTGGCTTCACATTTAGAACAACAGTATCTTCAGTGTTTCATAGTTTATTGCAAAATTTCATACAGTACATACAAAGACAAAAGATTTATTCTACTAACAACCCTGTCAATGACTACAGTCAGGCTAAATCATAAAACTGTGTCCCTTTGGTAAAATTTCATTGTACTAAAGGCTGCAACTGACAAAATTTCATTGTACTAAAGGCTGCAATGGACAAAATTTCATTATACTAAGGGCTACAACTGACAAATATGTTTTATATGGAGAGGTTTCAAAATTACCTCCCTTAACCCTTTCTTGACAAGAGGACATGTCCATCCACCTCATTTGGATGAGTCCATTTCTAGTTTAAGGGATTTCTTGTGTTTTCACTTTTACTGTATTTTGCCTAGAAATCCCTGTAAGCAAACCATGTTGACCCTGATCAGACACAGCGTTCTGCGGCGTCTAAAATGGGTCTGCACTTTTGCATATGTTTCCAAAATGTGTTTCCAGTCTAAAAACAATAAACCAATTTACAATAATTATTTTGCAAAGGGGGAGCAAGTTACCCTAAAGGTGCCAAAAAGCAGACATTAATTTATGTCTGCAAAATTCAAAGAAATATTTTGGTCCAAGCTATTTCATATTGAGAATTCGAAGACTAGAGGGCAAACAGTGTAGACCCAGGGTACAATGGGCCACCTCATCTGGATCTACACTGTTTGCAAATTCACCTTTTTCGTTCTTGGCACTCTCAGGTTAAACTGCCTTTCTTTGCAAAATATTTACTTCTGTTTTCATTACTGATCAAAAGAAGAAACCCAGTTTCCAATTCCTCGTACTGAAACAGCTGAGATTCAAAGTCATTGCATATACCTATTCTGATCATGGTCAAGGTAATCTGTGCAAGACTCCAGAACAGCATTAAAACAGTATTGTTATCATTTCTGCATATTTCTCCAAAAAAACACACCTGTATTTGAATTTTATCAGAACTGATGCTTACAATTTAACAATATCCCAGACCATGCTGGAAGGAATTCTTATGTTTTCTCATGATTTTCTGAAGCTCTGTGTTTATGTAAGTCATTCAGCAGAGTAAAATCCAGATAGAAAGATCTCAGCTTTAAATTTAGAGGAAAAAACATATAGGTCTTGTGAAGCCAATAAAGAATCTATAATTTACATTGAATAACAATTTCATATATGATCTGCAATACACATGAAGGGTTCCAACTGTATATTCAATGGGGAAAACACGGAAGGTTCCCAAGGAAACACTTCTAGTAACATCTGCACGGTGTGGTCAAAACCTCCGCACAAGTCCTAATAATTCTGTGAACTAGAGTAGGTGAGAACATTCAGATAATCTGACTCGCTTGTGCAGATGCACGGGTGCATTTTAATCTGAGCCTTCTCTGGCTGTTCACTGTCTTTTTCTATATTTTTTCTAAAGCAGACAATCAAAAGTATCAAAAGGCTTTTGAAGCCGGATAAAGCTTGGATTGAGGTGTGTCTTTGTGTTTGCTGATGGCATACAACATAAGAACCCTTTATGAATGTCAAATGACAATATTTCATGGACTATAAATATGTCAAAGAAATCTACCAAGGAAGATATAATTATGTGCTATCTTTTTTAGTTGAAAAAGTATTTAAGACACAGGATCAATTTGTATACATTTTTCACTGAACTCCATATCACAAAAATTCTAACCAATGGGACAGGCAAGTCTGAGCAAACAGTGCAGATCCAGACCAGACTTTTAGGAGCAGTCTGATCAGTGTCTCCACTGTTGCTATTCAATCTGCATCTATTGCAAATATTACTGCACTGTAAAACCATAATGTTCCACATTTAGGACAATCATGACTAATATTTTGGCTGTCCAAATTTTTAGAATTTTTATGACAACTAGTCATGAACATGCAGGAGTGTTTTCAACTTTGTGCATATGCTCCTATACACTGATATACACGTATATAAACCAACTTGCAAACAATAAATATTCCTCTTATCACACAGCAGAGGACAAGCAGAATGTTTACAGCTCAATCATCACTCAGTTACCATGGTGATTTATGACATCACTCAGTTACCATGGTGATTAATGATTTCTCTTGCAATCAGCAGAATTATGATGAGTTGATCAATGGTTATTATTTAAATATGGGACATGATTCAATTTCCACCCTGATATGATTTCACTTCCATACCTCCAAGTACGGTAACAGCTATATGTCTGTGACTATGGTGATAAGCAACATCTGTTACTATGGTGATATGATTTCATTCGCTCCTATCAATTACAATGATAACATTCAAGGACTTTCTCTGAAGCCATTCAGATATTGTACTGATATATGACAATGATCAATGTATTTTATGACAATGATAAATATATTTTCAAGGTAATACCATTTCCTTGAAAACATCTATTTCGTCATGACAACCGTCAGTCAGTTTAGACAATGATAAATGTGACCTTCCCTTTGTGACAATAAGGTATTATTATGGGAAAGGTCACTCAGTAACTATGGTGATAGAATCCACTGGCAACAGTAACACATGAGCCGCGACGCGACAAAACCAACAATTGGCATGTGCACCTAGCGAAGATTCAGGTCAGCCTGGGCATCTGCCCAGTCTGATCAGTCTTTGCTAAGGGTAGCTATGGCATCTAAGCTACCTCCATGCATACAGCAAAGACTCTGATCAGACTGGGTGGATGTCCAGGCTGATTTGAGTCTTCCCTGGACGCTCGTATCACTTTGTTGGTTTTGTCGACAACTTCTCAGAACAGCAGATTTCATAATGTGTGAAAAATGTAAACATTCATCTGTTGCTATGGTAACAATTTTACCAGCAACTCAAATACTAAATGGTGATGATAAGTTGTGATGATAAATTCAAACGTCAATTACCCTAGTGAAAACTGACACTATAAACTATAACTGACACTAGTAACTATGGTGATACGTAATAAACTTTTGTGCACAACAGGTTATTGCAATGATGATAATGATGACTTTTCTGACACAGCATATGTATGCATATGATGTTGATAATAAACCCATGCAAAATTTTCTCTGATTAATGATTCCAATCAAATTTGATCTGAAGCAATTTCTTGCTCTCTTATACACATATAGATAATAATAAACTTATACATTTAGAGTTACTGCTTCTAAAAAGCTTTCCAATAAGCCCTTTGTTAAATTTCTATTTCTCAGGATTTTCCATCTGGCGATTGCTTAATCACAAAGTTTTGGTTGCACTCAACAATGAAAATCAATTTAGTAATTTTTTGCATCTTCTGCATCAGCTGGCAAAAGCATTATGTCCTTGATGAGGCATAAAGATAAAATATCCACAGAACACTAATATGAACTTGTAAAAGCCTGTGCATACCATTGTTACGAACTTGCTTCTATGTTGTACATCTTCATCTACTGTTTATCTAATCTTGTACAGCACACATCCTTTTACATACTGCAACATTTACAGAAGTTGTGGTGGGTGACTATGTAATGATACTGTGCTCAAACGACTACAACTGACATAACTACATAGACAACACAAGGGATGGGTTAATGATTCAGAGATAATGATAAAATAAAGGTGTCAACTTGCACCCACATGAATACATCTTCTTTGCATGCAAAAAAATGTGTCACACGCTCTCGTATGCATAATAAATACAAGTAGGTAGACATAGATTAATGCTATATTTGCACAGTTATAAAGGAATTTAATTCCACATATCTCAGTTGCTCACATTTGCTCTAAATTAACGTTAATTTTCAATCATCTAGACAAATCTTGATTAATTCACAATCTTAATTGTGATTTTTTCCCCTTTGATATAGAGCCGTATTTTCGCTCTATCTTCATTTCTGTTTCTGAAACATTCTGAACTGAACTGATATTAAAATCTGCAAACCACTGGATGTCAGGTTTTTGTACTTTTCTGATAAAATGCTAAAATTATTTTAGATACACATTTCTTTAAAACAAGTTTACACACATTCTTATTTCATGTGTCCGTTGCTTCATTTATTTATTTATTTATTTTTTTTCATTATTATGTTATCTTGAATATGTGTCAAGTTGTCAATACTGAAATATACTGTATTCACAGCTTCAAATTAACACTGATTTTGACAAAATCAGTTTCGAAATAGGTTTTATATTGACATTCTTCGCATTTACTCTTATTTTGATTTTATGCATAGTATTTCATTCAGTTCGGATATTTTTCAAGTTTATTTTCACACAAAAAAGTGCTGTATACATAAACACTGTATATGAGCACAAAACTACAGGTTTCAAATATTAAAATGCAGTCAAAAGTTTCACTTTATACTCCGTCCAGCAAAATATAGTGTAAAATTTAACAAAACCTTTTTAAATTTTTAGAAAAAGTACTGGATGAAAATTTTGCGAGAAAAGATTTTTCAAATTCAGATTTATGTATATTTAAAAACAAGAAAATTAAAATGACAGTATCTCAACTTTATTATGAAATTTAATTGTAACAACATACACCTCCATCGCATTCACACATTTCTAAAGTGTAAACTATTGGAGCCAAGTCGAAAGAAACTGGACACCAATGCATGTGGGTATAGCAAAGAATAAGATCAGCCTGGACATCCATGCAGGCTGCACACCATAAAATTCTAAGTAATGGGGCAAATAGGTCTGAGCAAACAGTGCAGACCCAGATCAGACTGCTCCCAAAGGAGCAGTCTGATCAGCACTACACTGTTTGCCATTCCATCTCCATCTTTAGCACACATTATTGCTTTGAAAAACCAAACTGTTCTATTTTCAGGACAATTACGCAAATATTTAAGATGTTCCAAATTTTTATAATTTTTACGGTATATAATCTGTCTTCCCTATCCACACATGCAGTAACCTCCATTTTCTTCTGGCTCGGCTCTTAATGACTAATCTACTCAGTAACAATCAAAACCAAAGCACCATACAGTTAAACAAACTGATTAATAAACAATTACACATTTACAAATGATTAATAACTTCTGGTCATTATGAAACTGGTGTCCAGACTTTGACCATCAGTTGCTGGTAAATTCATTGCTGGTAAGTTCCTAATTTAGCTTCAAAGTCTGAATAAAAGTTTTCATCAGACCATTTATGAGGGGCTGTTTAGGAGAAAGGACAAATTTCTCAAAACCGTAGAAGGCCTAGACTGGACATTATGTCAGCATCTCTGATTTTAGCCCCAACAATCACTCCAAATAAGAGAAGTAAAAATATAACAGTAATGTTTTCCCATAGCTTTGTGGTTGTAGAGACTGATGGCTGGGACAAACAAAAGGCCAGGCCCAACCCTTTCCTTCAGCTGCGTTTTACCCTTCCTAAGAATCTTAGCAACAGCACTGGACTCTTAGGTGCTGTTATTTTACCACACAAGGTAGCTATTTGCAATTGTTGCATCCTTTAGAACCCTGGAAATATACTGTTTATATCTAAACAAAGACCTCTACACCAGTTAGCCTAATGCGCTTAAGTGTTGGGACACCTAAAACATTAATTTTCCATTTGTCCCAAACAGAAAATTAGCAGTTGTAGTTGTCCCAATATTTAAGAATATTAGGGTAGCTTTTGGTGTGAAATTTCATTCTTTACCCCACCCAGCACCTCACTGCACTACTCTAACACCCCTAGAAATCACAGACTATTTACACCAGTGTTGGAATGACAGTAATAGCATCTCTGTACATCTCTATTTACACTTTGATGATATAAAGAAATAAACACAATATATCAATGACAATGGTTATAGGTGAGACTCGTATGAATATGAAAAATTAACATTCCTGCAGACTGATACAAGCTTAGCATGACCTCAGTTATAACAACCTTGGCTGGGTTGTTCAAAGCTCATGTTTAATAAGTCGTAAGTCAAGGACTCGTCTTGTAGTACACATAAAATTGAGCATGCTTAAAAAGCTTTTGCTATGCAAAAGCTTCTCACATTTTCTTGGCAGAAAAAGGCCATGTTTTCATGTACAATAATTCTAAAATGTAAGGTCTCATTGACTATAGGTCGGTCGCGCTACAGTGGCAATGTTTTGTTTACATTTTTAATGTCAACAGTACCTGAACTATCATTACGGTGCAGTTCATGTAACTTCTTGATCTTTGGTTATAATGGAACACTACGGTTAACTGGCAGTTCTAATTTATCTAAATGCCACTTTTTGGAAGCTTAAAGACAGGAACTGTCTCTAGTTTAAGAATATCATTGATAACAAAACTGATAGTCACAACATACTTCAAGTTTATTCTTTCATTCCCTTGAGTTGGATAAGCTGAACTCTGCTATATAGCCAATCAGTCACCAAATCAAAATAAACATAAAATAATAACATTGCCAACTTATCGCGGCCGGACTATAACAGACTGACAAGGTTGTTAGTTTAGAACAACCATTTTATTTCCAAATATGATGAAATTTTAGACAGGACCATAATTGTTGTTGTTAGAACTTGTGATCCAACCCTGAATAAAAAGAATGTTCAGTTCAGTTCAGTTCAATTCTCTTATCGACGTTACCCAAGTGGCTCAACGGTACGTAACCATTAAAAAATGTTCAACATGCTCTATATAAATAGCCCACGACACGAGAAAACCAACAAAGTGGTTGTGAGCCCAGCGCAGACTCAGATCAACCTGGGCATCTGCCCAGTCTGATCAGACTCTTTGCCAAGCACTTCAAGGGTAGCTAAGGCTCTAAGCTAGCTTCATGCGGACAGCAAAGACTCTGATCAGACTGGGCAGATGCCCAGGCTGATCCCAGTTTGGGCTGGGCGCACAACCAGTTTGTTTTCTCGTGTTGTGGCTCAAATGTATTTAGTCTTTTTTGTGGAGAAGTAAAAAAATTATCAAGAGAATTCTCATTCAACCCTATCTGATCTGGAGCTTAGGTAGAATCATTATATCTGAGGTCATGAAAACCTTTAAACACATTTTCTCACAATACTCTACAAATACTTTGTATAGGATAAATATACTTCAATACAGTTATGGTCTATCATGTACGCCACTATAAATACAGACAATCATGCAATAATTGTTCATGCCACAGAAATAAATTAGAAATCTTAGCCAGAATTTTTGCCATATCTATCACACATAACAAGAGCTCTTAATAAGCGTTCTTGGGTTTTTTCCTGGTTTGGACTACTGTGTCTTGCACTCCTTCTGTAAACCAAGCATGCAAAGTATATACATTGTAGATATACTTTCGAAAAACAACCCTAACACTTTCTTTCTTCCTTTGTAAACTCTTTCAGCTTAAAAAAGTAAAGAATTAAATCCTATACTACCCATTTGTTTTCCTTTTAGAGTTGACCCCCACTGAGGAGGGGGGGCAAATAGAAAATGGTAATTGTTTCCCCTGAAAATGAACCCACTTTTATCTTATTTGGTAATGCATCAATTTACTATTTTTCAGAGGGCAATGATCATATATCATATGAACAAGATATTTAGGCAGCCCAGAGTTTTTTCCCTTACAACGTCATCTACCAGCTTCTGGCAAAAGATTTTCTAACTTAATGCTCAGCATTTTGTAAATACTTTGTAAAACCATTCTCAGACCACTATAACTAATCACACAGAAAAAATTGCATTAGAAAAAAAATATTTACACGAAAACAATGATATACTGAAAATATACAAAACTATGGAATCTATTCATAGAAAGTGTAAAAAATGTTTTAAACACTGGTCACATTTTAGAGGCAGTGTGATTGGCTAAAGTACAACACCTTTCTGTTAGAAACAAGGCTAAATTACAACACTCTTATTTGAAACAACCGTAATGGCCGTAAATACTGAGACAACAGTGACTGGTCAAACAACGTGGACCCAGATCAGACTGTTCCTAAGGAGCAGTCTGATCAGGGTCTGAACTGTTTGCTATCCACCAGTAATTATTACACACTGTTGGTAGACTCAATTTGTTCAAGTTTTCCGATAATTACACTAACTGGAAAGGTGTCCCAATATTTACGGCAATTTCGGAGAACAAGCAAAATCAGAAATTTTGAATCTTTTAAACACATTTACCACTCTAATAAATACAACAGCATACAGTCAGAAGACATTATGACTCACACAAATTGTGTATAAATAATTTATATATACTATGTACAATTCCATTTAGAAATGGAGATTCTATTTGGCGAGTCATTCGGATCGGAGTCTATATTACAAGTATGGGAGACCATTTTAAAGCTTCATTTCATATAAACTACATTTATGTTATCCTGACCTTATTTTATAGTCACAGTTCATTTTTAAACATTGAAGCTACAAGGAAATGCAGGAGTATATAAAGTAGTAATGGTCAGTGTTTTACTGATTATTAATAATTTGTCATACCTGAGCTACTGGCGTAGCATTTACTACTTACTGGAATCTTTATGCTCCTCGCAAAATTGAGCTACTGGCATTAACATAAGCAATGTGTCAGATCAGATAAGACTAGTATTTGAAGAAAGTTTGTAGATAATTTGTGTTAATTCTCCATAAAAACCTGTAATGACCCCTCCTAAAACCATCTCGCTGAGAAGGTTCTAAAGAGAGGTTACAAAGTGGAGAAATGATAAAAAATTATCCCTGTATCCCCAGATGCTCATTTATTACAAGCTTAATAATGGGAA
The DNA here is from genome assembly GCA_963989385.1 of Ctena decussata. Lineage (NCBI taxonomy): Eukaryota > Metazoa > Mollusca > Bivalvia > Lucinida > Lucinidae > Ctena > Ctena decussata. The sequence continues at coordinate 54,481,361 of OZ022511.1, read as the reverse complement.
AAGATGTCTTATATCATTTCTGACCACCACTAGCTCACATGCAGGCTAATTCAAGTCTGCAGGTTGCAAAATATCATGTCAAAAGATACCCTTTCCAATGACACGGCTCATCTGTCAATTTTTAGTTTCCTGTTTGGAAAACATTTACAAATATTTTCATCCTTTTATTTACAACACAAGGTATATAATAACATGAAAAAGTTCCAAAAAATATACCAGTCCCAGTTTTCAGATAAAAATCTAATAAGCTAGCTAGTTTTCTTAGAAAAAACAAAGCTTAATAAAATCAACCTTTCTCATTAAATCAAACATCTTTAGAAGATGAAAAGAAATTTCATTTCATGCTTAACTTTAATAACTATAAATTTCAAACATTAATGATGGTTTAACGTAGCAAGAACTTTGTTGACCTCAGCAGATTTATTTTTACTCTTTATTTGCATATACTAAAATCTTTGTTTTCCCCATTCATACTGTACCATCACAATGATGGTTTTAGAGCTTTCTGAATGTAGCTGGTGCTGAAAAACCAGAATATACTTCAACATTGTAACTGGTCACAAACAAATAATGCAACATACATACTCCCAAAGTGTCTTATTCATGCTAATTTTTCCCTGATGTTTTGAGCCCCAATTTTTGGATGATTTTTTTCTTTTTTCTCTACAAAACATGTGATCTGCATCAAATCAAAAAGTACTGAATGTCATGTGCGGACAGGAAAAACTCTGATTAAGCCTTTCCTTTTTGCATAAACACATTTCGCATAAACAATTTATGAAAACAGGGAATCTAAAATGTGAAAAAATTGTTTTTATCAGTTTGTGCAAATGCACAGGCTGATCTGAGTTTTCACTCTTAGCTTAAGGTCTCTTTTCTTGCAATGTCACACATATACAGTGTACCATCATGGTTCCTTAATCAGATCCAACTATGTATGTTTTGTAGAGAATTAAGATATGTATGCTTAAGAACAGAACTTAAGAGTAGCTCCAAAGTTTTGCCTAATCTGAAGCTCATTATTTCATCCTCCGATTGTCATGATTATTGTCATGAGCAATAGTATTTTCAATCTCTTTTGACGTTCACATAATGATAATGATTATAAATGCTGTGACTGACTGTCATGATGCTTATGGATCCTATTTACATGTATGATTATCATATGAGCTGAAGACAATGTTCTGCTGGCCTGAAGACTCTTACACTGACATTTGGTAGTTTACACTTTGTGAACATAGAACGAGGTTATCACATGACACTTAGCATGAGCAGAAATGAAGATACATGGTCACTTAGACTTCAACACCAAAACTAAAAGTCCCAGTAAGGTAAAACTTGTGCTATTTTAATATTTCTCAACAAGTCAGGTGAGCACAGGCTATAATATTTCTTTCAAATCACTTTGACATGTCAAGGCAATTTGGAAGAAATCTCACAGCATATGACTGGGTAAACTGGGTGTGCCCAGGAGATCACAATGTGTTTTGTTAAGGTAAATGAGTACCCTTTCAGGGCAAACAACTCATGTCATTTTCATTTTTGTCTACCAAATCAATGAGGGTTAACTCTTAAAAAATTTGCTTTTCTAGGAGCAAACTCTTTCCTTTAAGAGTACAGCCCCTTTTTGGAAGGGCTTCATTCTCAAGGGTAGCACGCAGGAAGGCATGAAGTTGTTCCCCTTTCTAAAATAGGTGCTAAAACATGGAGATGTACTAATTTACCTTGAAATCAAATTTGTTGCAAAAAAAAATCTAGCTTACATGGTACTGTGATACCAACTTTAGGCTGAAATTTAAAATGGTCAAAATAACAGGTGACTATAATTTCCAACAGCATATTTTAATTCATGCTGAGGACAGCAAATTTGAAAACAAGTCATCATTAGGTTGCATCACTGAATCAGAAGAATTGACCCTGTCCAGATTTTTTTGTTTCCCAGCCTGCGGACACCAACATACCAGATAGTCTCATGACCATGTACCTCTATTTCTAGACATATGAGATCATAAATGGTTTAAAACTCTTTGACAAAAAATATTATACCCTTGGTCTTATTGTTAGTTTCCAGGACTTTTTTGTACCTAATTTTTGTCATGAGTCACACTAAGTACAGAAAACAACAGAAATTAAGTGCCTAGGAAGATTTCTCTAGTATAATATTTCATTAGTCAAAGATATTTAAGGAATCAGCAAAGTTGAGACATTTGTGAAACATGGAAATCATAATGGCGTACACTGCATCAAGCTGTACATCACTAAAGCTAAGTGTAAAATCACTAAAATGTACATAGAAAATACTTATAGTATCAACAGATTTTAGATAAAAGGAAGAAAACACACCAATTTCCAGCACACAAGGTAGTTGCCATGGTACAAAGATATGACTTAAACTGTCAAAGTCCATTTTTTCACTGAATAGAGGTCCAGTTAAGTCAGGTGTTTGAGGATAACTATGGTATAATTTCTGTTCATAATGTAAATGAAATTTTTTTCCACAACAATCTCTGTACTGAATCTCCAGGAACACTGATACAAAAATGTCTGATCACATGGTAGTTGTGCTCTCTGATAACACTTGCTGCTAGAAGATCCATTTCCTCATGGCAATATGAGGAAATGGCAATCTTGGAAGAGCTGTTTTTGAGTAAATCACACTACCATATCACACAGCCACAACACTGTGTGACACCTCTGTCACATGGCAACTACCTTGTGTGATATCCCTGTCACACAGCAACTACACATTTGTGACATCCTTGTCACACAGCAACTACACTGTGTGACATCTCTGTCACATGGCAACTACACTGTGTGACATCCTTGTCACATACAAACTACACTGAGAAATATACCAAACAATATAAGCAGTATATTCTATTTTTGATGTTTCTTTGTTTATCTATATATGATTACTGAAAGCACCATTAAATTCTGTTTATTTCACTACCATTTTACTGGCCTCCTCTACCAACATGCACAATTTATCTCATAAATATTGGCTGCATTTTAGCAGACATTTTGTCAATGTATATGCATCAACCAAATTCCTGAGAAGCTAAAATTTTGAGAAGAAAATTTAACAAGTTCTTTATATCTGAAAAACATAGAGTGGATGTCATTAAGATGACAATAATCATATGATTCCACAGCTATGTTTTTTTTTGGTGGAAAAATTTAAAATATAGTTTTCAGTCCCAAAATTTTAGCTAACAAGAAGCCCTTCTTAAGCTGCTGTTATAAAAATTTCTGTATATATACATTATCTAACACCATGCTGCTATTTCTACCTTACCCAGCAATCTTGTGGCTTCTAAACTAGTAAATAGCTAAATACAGCTATCATAGGAGCTCCAGTTAACATGATGTTTTTTCGGAGACAATTTGACTGATTTCTCCATAAAAATATACATTATGGCCCCTTTTAGAACTGCCTCTTTGAGGCAGTTCCAAAAGGGGCCATATGGTATGTTTTCAGGGTGAACCACAAAAACTATTTCGTAATTATTATCAAAATTCATCTTATCTGGAGCGCCAAGCAATTCATAGTAAATCCCTGAAAACATGATTTGAGTGTTTTTTACAATTTAAAACGGTAATTAATACTTGCACAATTATTGGCTAAGCTTATACCAAGCAGGTGAAGCATACATGTAGCGTTTTTATCACAAATTGGAACACAACAAAATCAAACATCTTTTTCTCGGAGTTTCCAAACAATATATTCCATTCATCTTAATTCTCTGTAGCTTTTACAATAGCTTTCATGCACATTTTCTGTATAAAATTACGAAAACATCTGTCCAATACCTGTTTCAATCACCTTCAATTGCATATGGCAACAAAATGCCTATCAAATTCCCATTTTTCGTATATACTGACTTGGCTATGATATGCTTTTCGTATTGTTTTTATTCGCTGCATATGGTCAGAATTTCTTCGAGTTTCTCTCTCAGCCACACCTTGCTTACTGTAGTTCTCTCGACAACTGGCATTGTCCGACTTTTTCTCAATGTTACATGCTGGAAATGTATTATCTTTGGTCCGCTAGTTGAGTTGTGTTGGTCTATTCCCATACATGAGGTGAAGGTGGCAATTCGGATGGCTGGGCAACCTGAGAGCTGTAGTAGAAAGGAGGAATAAGATCAGGTCTGGGTCCGAGGTTATAAAACTTGAGTATAATCTCAAACTCGAAATAAAGCTCACTGATTGGCTGCTTCGGAGCATGTGCTCGGAAGCAGCCAATCAGTGTGCTTTATTTTGAGTTTGAGAACGTACTCAAGTTTTATAACCCCCGGGCCTGGAGTCATAAACATTGCAATGACCACTAGCTTGCGTGAACCCTGAAAATGGGATATTTTAATCATGGCATGTTTCAAGGTAACTGTTTTCATTTTCAGGGGAGGGAACTCTGCTAATTTCGTTTTCACCTCCCTCCTAAATTGGGGTAGACTCTTACAGATAAGAGTTTCCTCTGCTAGGATAAAAGGATTTGGAAGGATTTCCTAGCGAAGAGAAGCAAAGAGGAAGTCACAAAATTGCTCCCTTCTGAAACAAGAATTCCACAGAATGTGATGTCATACCTCCGTGGCTCCAACCAGGAGCCTTACACAAATGCTTAGGCATTCCATATCGAAGGCAGTGCTATGTAGCAGCCAGTTTTAGAAATATGAGAAATCAAAAAGGCTTTACACAAAACTTTGACATAAACAAAGTCTAAACTATTGACTAATTGCACCACCCAGGAGCCTTACTCCAGTGCTTAAAGGTAATACTACTGAGATGTCATGAAAAAAATTTAAAAGAATCTGACATGGTTACAGAGATATGAGCAGTCAAAAAGGTTTGACACAAAACTTTGACCCCTGGCCTAGGGCTAGAATTTTGAGCATGAAAGGTAATGCCCGAGATATATTGCACCAAATATGATAAGAATCTGAAATATGGCAACAGAGATACAAGCATTCAGAAAGATTTAATGCACAACTTTGATGTAAAAGTCCACACACAGATGGACAAGGGGGCAAATTAACAAATAAATGGATGAACAGACAGATGGAACGACAAAAACCTACGACATACATCCTATGTTGGGAGTATAATGAGTAATAGCAAAGTTTCTATTTTGAGATTCTCTAAATGATTCTTGGAAATGAAAAAGGCCATAACCATTTCAAGAGATGAATGGACAGATGACATGATTTTATTACCCTTTCAACAATACTTCAGTCATATCAAGCTGATGACAGGGTGATAATGAAAAGTTGTGGAAAAATTGGAATTCTGTTTTCTGTTGAAAAGAATTCTGCCTCCATCAGGATTCAAACCTGGGTCCAGGTGTTCAAAGCATTGCTAGCCTAACGAGTTCATTAAAAGGTCAACTCGTTACGTGTTTTATGACTTTATTACCAAATACACAAACGCTTCTCACATTTTTTCAACAAAAAATATTGGCGTATGTAAGATATTAACATTTGAAATTTTAACGAAACGTTAACTAACAATGTCGTTAGTTTTGAACAACTGGGCCCTGGACTGTTAACTTAGTAGGCCAGGGCTAACCCACTAAGCTACCAAACAAGTATAACTCACCTTGCAAAATTTTTGAATGATATGGAATTTGGGTTAAGGCATAATGGCACTCTGTTTCCCTTCTGTTGTTCTAATATAAACTTGTGTAGTTTTTCTGTAAATGACAAAATATTTCAGATTTACATATTCACTCTAAATATTCTTGAGAGATATGACTGAGAAAATGGTGTAGACCTGCTCCTGATAATCAGTCTGATCAAGGTCAACATTACTTGCCAACCTTTTCATAAGACAATCCCTGCTTGAAACATCTGAATATACATGGAGTATAACTCCATTTTTGTTCACTAACAGTCTAAAACTAGTCTCTGTTGAGATAAAAAAAAGTTCTCATTCTGTGAATTTTGGAAATATATTTATGAGTATTTTGTTTATAATGTGTACATGTACTTTGGTGCTAAGGTTTCAAATATGATCTATTCAGAGTTTCTTACTCTATGAATATTGTTGTACATCATTGCCCAAAGTTATCTAGGTCCCTATGCACTCTGATAACATTCTTCTTGGTAAAATCCAAAATCACTAGAATTGCCTATGTCTTGTCATGTTATCATCATCTCAAGCTACTGATAACTCAAATTCAAGTTTGTGGTCCCAGAAAACTTACTTTGAGACACCAGTAGTTTGAGGTAAGAAGGATTGAGATGTAAAGCAAATCAGAAAATGTGTCCTGACGATATTATTTGATATGAGGGCACTATGAGGATTCAGTGTTTGAAATAATGAGGATCAACTGTATATATGATTTATTGATACAACTATGTACCAACCTTTGACCTTAAAAACTGAGGTTAGGTCATCCTCAAAGCCATAACTAAATGGTTCTCGGCTGACTGGTTCAAAATCACTGGTATAGTGTCTAACACCACCTGAGTTGTGGCAGCATTTACACATACAAGAGTGGAACCGTAATCTTCCTTCATCTAAATATGGGTGTGCTAGTGCGTCTGCCGCGGTGATTCTCTTTTCCTGGAAAATGAAACATTTGATAATAACTAGTCTAGTCTGGTCTAGTCCATCTAAGGGTTATGGGATGGACTAGACCAGACTAGCAGTCTAGAACATAACTACTGATTGTAATCAGTTTTACTGAACATGGGAAACAAAAATATCTAGCTATCCTACTATTACTAAATACAAGTTATTTCCCCTACCATACAGTACTCTCAGTTCAGCTGAAGCCAATTTCTGTCACAATTCAGTGTTATTCCTCTCATTTTCAATATTAACACATGCACTCTCGTAAGTGTAGCTATAATGAGATGCAACAATGTATATTTCACTGAGAAAGGGAACTATAATAGAATTGACTTATCCGTGTGAGGATTTAACCATGCCTACCTTAAAACACTTTAGATAAACAACATCAAAATACCCAGTAAGTGGCAAGCGGAAATATTTGTCTAAGGCTGTACCATTAAGTTTTACTGTTCAATCCATTTTGATTGGTATACAAGACTTCTGTCAATCAATCTAGAGACAGGTCAATTATTAATACATGAATTCCGCGTAATGCGGTGTCTCGCCTCTCAGCGCTTTGTGAAACTGACCTAAACGCAAAAACCCGATGAAAGTTTACGCCGCCGCCGCAAACACCGGAAAAGCAATACCTATGTCTCGCTTCTGCTTCGCAGGCGAGACAAAAACCTCTAATCTGCATTCATACAAAAAGCAAACTTACGGGATCAAAAACTAGCATTCTACAGAGTAGATGCACTGCTTCATGCGTTGCCTGATTTGAGAGAGTGTAAAGTGCTGCTAATGAAGACGCTCGTGGAGCTGTTCGTAGAATGTGAGCTTTGGCACCGTCGCATGCTGATCGCATCTCTTCTATACTGGGTGTGCCCAGGAGATCAATAATGAGATCCAACTGAAATGAAATGAAGAAAAAAGTTAAAACTCAGTCAAGAGTATCTGTCTTGTCAGAAAATCTGTTACCTACAGAAGTGCTTATAACAATCATATCCAAATCTGAGTCCAACAGACTATATGGATACACATTTGTACGTACATTCAGTGACTTCCAGCTTGTATATATATATTAAGCATACAATTTTTCTTATACCTATCCTTTTTTGAAGTTTTATTTTTAACTCTTAGAGTGTCAAAAAAAGCAGAGAATAAAATTTATGTCTGCAAAATTTCAAGTGTTTCATCCAAGCTATATCACACAATGGATTCACATACCAGAGAGCAAACAGTGGAGATCCAGATAAAGCTGCTCATTTGAGCCTAGTCGTTTTAGCCACTTCAACTGGGTCAACTTTGTTTGCAAATTCAACTTTTTTTTCTTTCTGGCGATTGAATCTTTAAACCATTACAGCCTGGAATCTCCAAAAGCAAACATCAGCAATATTCAGACCACGATCTCAGAGCTCTAGATAAGAGGGAGTATTTAGTGATAATTAGGGATAATTTTTGTTAATCCTGCATAAAAACATATGTTGTGACCCCTCATCTGAACCGTCTCGACGAGACGGTTCAGATGAGGGGCACAACATATGGTTTCGTTGAGAAATAAAAAGAATTATCCTTAATTATCATCAAATACTCCCTCTTATCTAGAGCTCTGGATCTGACACAGGGCAAAACACTTTCATTTGATCAAGGTTTGCACCATTTTCAGTTTATTGCTATTTCTGTAATATACCTCTTAATATACATAGCTGGATGGTCTAATACTATAGATGCAATTTTTTTTTATAGCATGAAATGTTAAATGCTTGCCGACCTTGTGAGACACAAAATCATGCTGGTCATATGAATAAATAATAAACAATGTGATTAACACATACTCTTCCTCCTTTGCTCTTCAAATTCTGAATCATCAGAAATATGATGACTACAAGAAATCAGTCTAAGCAAGTGATGTGCAGTCTTTGTCTGGTCTGGTTCCCCCAGTCTGTCAAACTGCCCTTTTACGGTTTTCAAGGTACAATCCATGAAGTGTAACACAATCTAATATCACTCTTGGTTAACTATGTTTTCAAGGATGTTACGAAATGAAAAAGACCTGTTATGGAACGAAAAAGAGTCATAGTTACCAAAAGACCTGGTCATCAGGTCCTTTGGTAACTATCGACTCTTTTTCGTTTCATAACAGCTCTTTTTCATTTGTAAAAGCCCTTGTACATGTTGTATATACATAGTGAATAAGCGTACCTGTTGTATTGGACTTTGAGCTTGAAAGAGTATTCTACGACCAAGAAGTTCGGCAAAGATACATCCTACGGACCATATATCGATGCCTGAGTTGTAATGTTTGGCCCCCATGAGGATTTCTGGTGCGCGGTAGTACTGGGTCACGACCTCTTGTGTCATGTGGATGGATTCGTCTGGTTCTTCTATCCGTGCTAAGCCGAAGTCACAGATCTGAGTAAACAAACACAAAACAGTGGTTCTTAGTTAATACATCAAATATTACAAGTTTCACAACATATGTTCAGTATGTTTCATCTGACCATCAAATGTCAATGCCCAGTTATTCAAAGGATCTTTATCTTATCCAAACTGATAGGCCATGATTCATTAAGTCCTCTAGTACACAAAAATTTAAATGCAGTAATATTTTTTGCAGAAAAATTGTACGGAGCTTTTGCTAACTATGTTTTCTGCAACTTGTCTGCGCATGGTTACATAACTGAGCTAAACCACTACACCCAAAAACTTGTTGCAAAGTTTACGCTGCGGACACCACCACCACAACAAGAGCTCCGCTGAGCGGGGCAATATACGCCCGTTGGGGCTTAAAGTTGGAAAGAAAACAAGAGATGACAGAACTTTGTCAGTAGCTTAAATCTTCAATGATAGGGCAGATATAAAACTACAAAACAAACAAAGCTAATATGAAATTCCTAGACAAAAATTAGAAAGGGGCATAATTCCAACATAAATGGAAGTTCGGTTATGGTTCTTTTTCTCTTCATATTGTCTGATATTTGTACAAGCTTTCGTGAAAAAATCTTAAACAGTTTTCAAGATATGGAGCAGACACAAAGCTAATATGAAATTACTATATGAAAAATACAAAAGCATATAATTCCATCAAAACTGGAAGTAGGGTTGTGGTCCTTTTTCTCTGTACATTGTCTGATAATGCTTCATATTTGTATAAACTTTTATGAAGAAATCTTATACGGTTTTCGAGATATGGAGCAGAAAAATAATGTTACCTTTTGAACTTTGACCTCTAAGTGTGACCTTGACCTTTGTCAAACATTGTTGGAATACAAGTTCTGCACGATGCCTCTAGAAGGTGAACATTTGACTCAAGTTTCAAAAATATCTTTCAAAGGGTTAATGAGATATGGAGTGGACACAAATTTAATACAAAATTACAATACTAGAAACACAAAGGGGCTTAATTTTATTAAAAATGAAAGTAAGGTTATGTTTCTTTTTCTCTGCACATCATTCGATGGTGCTTTATATGTATACAAACTTTCATGAAGAAATCTTAAACAGTTTTCAAGATATGGAGCGGACATGAAGCTTATATGAAATTATACAAAGGGAAATAATTCAGTCAAAACTGAAAGTAGGGTAATGGTTCTTTTTCTCTGCACATTGTCTGATGGTGCTTTATATTTGTATAAACTTTCATGAAGAAATCTTAAACGGTTTTCGAGATATGGAGCGGACACGAAGATTATATGAAATTACCACCGAAAAATACAAAGGGAAATAATTCAGTCAAAACTGAAAGTAGGGTAATGGTTCTTTTTCTCTGCACATCGTCTGATGGTGCTTTATATTTGTACAAACTTTCATGAAGAAATCTTAAACGGTTTTCAAGATATGGAGCGGACACGAAGCTTATTATGAAATTACCTTTGAAAAATACAAAGGGAAATAATTCCGTAAAAAATAAAAGTAGGGTAATGGTTCTTTTTCTCTGCACATCGTCTCATAGTGCTTTATATTTGTACAAACTTTCATGAAGAAATCTTAAACGGTTTTCGAGATATGGAGCGGACACGAAGATTATATGAAATTACCTTTGAAAAATACAAAGGGAAATAATTCCGTCAAAAGTGAAAGTAGAGTAATGGTTCTTTTTCTCTGCACATCGTCTGATGGTGCTTTATATTTGTACAAACTTTCATGATGAAATCTTATACGGTTTTCTAGATATGGAGCGGACACGAAATGTTACCTTTTGACCTTTGACTTCTAAGTGTGACCTTGACCTTTGTCGGACATTGTTTAAATATGTGTTCTGCACATCGTCTCGTTAAGGCAAACATTTGACCCAAGTTTCAAAAAAATCCTTCAAGGGGTTGAGGAGATATGGAGCGGACACGAAAAGTTTACGGACGGACGGACGGACAGACGGACAGACGGAAGGACGGACGGACGGACGGACGGAGGCCACGACATAATACGACCCGTCTTCGACGGGCGTATAAAAATACATAACTATGTCTTGCTTCTGATAGTTGCAGGCGAGACACAAGTGTTCTCAGAATTATCCTCACAACATTTCCTTATCTCAAGCTATGATAATGAGCCGGGACACGACAAAACCAACAATGTGGCTGTGCGCCCAGTGCAGACTCAGATCAGACTGGGCAGATGCCCAGGCTGATCTGAGTCTGTGCTGGGCGCACAACCACATTGTTAGTTTTCTTGTGTCGCGGCTCAATAATACTAACCTTTAATACACAGTTGCTATTGACTAGTAGGTTCCCTGGTTTGATGTCTCGATGTAATACTCTTGCAGAATGTAAATATTTTAATCCTGAAAATAAATCATAACAAAACTACAGGGCGAAAAAAAATTGTACCAAAAAATTGTTTTGCCTTGAGAAGAAAACCTTTTCTGTGTGCAAAAAAATTCAAATTTCAAAACTATTTTATACTGTATTAATAGGTACTTAATTAGCTGGCTCTGTAAGAAGTAAATTGTTTCCTTTAAGAGTAGACTCCATTTTGTAAGGGTTTATTTTCCCAGAGAAGCAAACAGGACATCAATATGAGCCGCAACACGACAAAACAAAGTGGCTGTGCTTCCAGCGCAGATTCAGATCAGCCTGGGCATCCGCCCGGTCTGATCAGTCTTCACTGTCGGCATGGAGGTAGCTTAGACCCTTAGCTACCCTTTAGGCGCAAAGCAAAGACTCTGTTCAGACTGGGCGGATGCCCAGGCTGATCTGAGTCTGTGCTGGGTGCGCAACCACTTTGTTGGTTTTCTCATGTCGTGGCTCACACAGTTTTCTCCTTTTAAACAAATGGCAGAAAATCATGCAGGCATACGCAAACACATTAACTTCATAAGAATTCAGCTGATTGAGTAATATTGTCATACGTACCTCTGAGTATCTGGTATAGAAAGACTTTGACATGGTCTGATGTTAATGGCTGGGGTGATACGATGATTTTATGAAGATCGCTCTGCATCAACTGCGTCAACACATACCTAGTACTTGGTTAAGGAATACTAACAGTAAGAGTCTTGATTTTCTACATTTAAGAGTACTTTGATAAAATTTTGAGAATCATTTTACATACATGTATCTAAAGCTGCAAGAAAGAAAGAGGGGCCTGATGGAGCGCTATTAAGCAGGTGAGAGGGGCTTGATGTAAATTTAGATTAGTTCTCTTTCTCTATGAAATATGCCCTGACGCAGTCCTAATCAGGGGTGACATGTTTTAACACTTAAAGCGCAAAAAACTGAAATAGCTGAATCTGCAAACAGTGTAGATCCAGATGAGGTGGATCATTATGTCCTCGTCTTTGAATTCTCAATGTAAAATAGCTTCGACAAAACATCTTTTGAATCAAATTTTGAAGAATCTGATGCAAATTTGGATGTCTGCTTTTTTGCACATTACTGGTTAAGGAGAAATATAAAATGTCAACCAGAATGATATCATTTTTCTTTTCTTTTTTTTTTTGTGTGTGTGTGTGTGTGTGTGTGTGTGTGTGTGTGTGTGTGTGTTTCTTTTTCTTTTTCAGATTTAGACAGATTTATTATGGTTTTTGTTCTAGTTCATAGTGTTGTAATTGTGTGAATGACTTATTACAGTAGCTTCCAATTAGATGTGTTTGGCATCTGATTACTGCTAAAGGTATATGGATGTTAGTATTAAGAAATGAAAGATAAACAAAGAGACAATAATGTATAATGCACCTGTGGATTATTTCTACAAATAACTTGTGTCTATCTGTAAAAGCTTAGAGTGCCAAATGCACCTGCTCAGATTATTAATTCCACAGGTTACAACAATTTGCAGACACTGAATATGCTTGCTAATACCCAGAAATACATCAAAGTGGATCGTGAAAAGACATCAAGTTTGAATCCGTAAAAGGCGGACAAGAAACAGCTATCAATATAGAGAGACATAAAGAGACTTAACATTAATACAGTTTTGGTTCAACAGCTATGTGTCACCTGAGTAGAATAGACCCAGGTCAGCCTTCACTTAGTTCAATCGGACTTGGGCTTGCTTGGCTTTTGCTATATAAGGCTTCTTCAGATTTATTCTTGTATGCACTGTTGTTGCAAACAGGGGAGACACTGATCAGACTGCACAAATGTGCAGTCTGATCTGGGTAGTCCCTGTTTGCCCTTTCTGTTAGTACACTTTCTCAAGCTTTGGCTCTTACATCGATTAACAACCTAAATATACAATAACAACAAAGGTAATATTTTGAATCAGCCTTGGGCCTACACCTTTTTCCCAAAGTTAGTCAGTATTGCGACTTCTTTGTTTACTAGTCAAAGTCTTTGTTTATTATTAAGTATATATTTCTATAAATAGTACCTGACTTAAGGTCAAATTATTCACCTGGGGGACAGGTAAAATACCTGTCACCTGTGCAACAAGGAAACACCACAGCAGATGTCTAAATATAGAAACACAGTCACCATGACAACACAAATTGCTATCAAACAAAGAAATCCTTAGATGGAAACCAACACAAAGAAAATACATTTCCATCATTCAGGGAAAAAGCTTTGTGTAAAGGCATCCATTTCAAGGTTGACAACCTTTATTAAATGGACTGTACGACGACGTGAAAGCAGCCAACAATATTGACTCCGATTAGCTTAGACATCTGCATAGACTGATCAGACTTACAGATAGCTTAGCATGTCTATATTGTTAATGTGAACAGTGTAGACTGATCAGAATGCACAAGTGTGCAGACTGATCAAAGTCTTTGCTGTTCATCAAGCCTGAAAGAGCTCTAGATAAGAGGGAGTATTTGATGATAATTGAGGGATAATTTTCTTTATTTCTCATCAAAACCATAAAAACCGAGATGGTTCAGATGAGGGGTCAAAACATATGGTTTTATCCAGAATTAACAAAAATTATCCCTAATTATCACCAAATACTCCCTCTTATCTAGAGCTCTGTGCCACGGCTTATCTGTTTACTTCTTTCAACAAAGATTCATTCAGTTTAAGTGTAGGACTGACGTGAAGTCATTGTCATCTGTAACGACAGACAGGATATAAACACTTTCTGAAATAATTATGGCTTTGTTCTTACCACTAATTTTAGGATCATTTTGTTTTACTAATTGCAGTCAATCCCACATTTCCTGTTTTCAATTACTATCTCAATTTTTGTTCTCTCTTTTTTTTAAAAAAAACCTGTTGAAACAGTAACAGTGACACTCACTTTTTTCATATCCCAACCTAGTTAGACCATCCCCTACTTGCATCATATAAACTGGAACTTAAACTAGCCCGAACAAAGCCTCATTGTTACACCTAAATTTAATCTAAACCTCCCCAAAAACTTACTCTCACCTTAATCCATTGCATTCTGGGTAATTTTTGTCGTCTGCATCAAAAATCAAGAAAATTTTGACAATATTGGTCTAACCAACTCTTGTAGAAATGATGTCTAGGCAGCAAACACATTGGATCTCAGATCAGGCCCCACGTTTGTGTGGCCTGATTTGTGTGGCCTGATCTGGATCCAAACTGTTTGCCCAGTTACCCCGAAAGGGGTATCCCGAACGGAATGGGTTAAACTAATATTGATTCCAACTCTTTACCAGCACTTGGCTAAATATATTCTGTATTCTAACAATAAAATAATATGACGAGGGGAAGTAGCATGTCTATTTTATTATTATTTCTTTTTTGTATTAAGAAGCTAAGAAAGCTCAACTCTTTAAGCCCCAGTGACGAAATAAGCAATAATTGCAAACAGCGTAGATCCTGTTGGCTCATAATGAGCACCTCATCTAGATCTACACTGATTGCCCTCTAGCCTATGAATTCTCAATATGAAATATCTTGGACCAGGCATTTTTTTTATTTTTGAAAACGTAAATTTTGTCGTCTGCTTTTTGGTGCTTAAAGAGTTAACTCATACTCTGCAAATTTTGTTGTTTTTGTTATTGTTACTCTTATCTTAAAAAATATTTTCTTTGTTAGTGAAATATTGATCAAAGTCTAGTCTAGGGCAAACTATTTACTTGTTTTGAACTAAAAAACACACAAAGCTAAAGCCAAACCCTGTGATTTATGCACCAGCCAATTTATTGATCAGGGTGAACCTACTATGAAGTCACAATTACCACAATTTGTGGGAAAACATGTCATTCATCCTGACTTAATCATTCTGGAGGAAGTTCTTTGGGGACAATCTGTCTGTCTGCATAATGCACGCCACAAAAATGCCTGACAGAGTTGCCTAGATAAATCCCTAGTTCTGATATACATACAGGTACCGTAATGAACCTAAAATTTCGGACACTCGAAAGTCAGACAATTATTGTTAAAAAAATCTGAGGTTAATTTTACACACAGTAATGCATCCAAATGATGACCACTGTAGACCCTGATCAAACTACTCCTTCAGGTTTTCTCAGACCTGACCTGTCTGTCTGGTACATGCTGTTTCAAGGTCACTGTACCCTGACCTTCCTCATTACTGCACCCTGACCTTCCTCTTCCAAAATACTCAGAAATCAACAATTTACATGAATCTACTCAAACAATCATTCTACCACTTGAATTCTGTATTCCCTGAAGATGAAGAGAATATGAAAATATAACCAAACTGTCAGATATGAGGCACTTATCTCAAGTTCAAAGATGCTCAAAACTCAAATGAGATATCATGTAAAAATATTCTACTTGAGATTTTAAGGGGTTGAACATGGTGTGTGTAAACAGCAGAAGCTTTCGATTCTGACGCTGATTGGAGCCTTTGCAATACCCATATGAGTTAAGCACCCTTTTTCTTGTCACAGCCCATATAAAAGTATTGGCTTAGCAATATACTGCACATGCTGATCAGACTGTTCATCCAGGTCAGATGTCATATTTTTGAACAAATTATGTCATTGAAGCTTTGACTACAAAATTTCTGGCTTTTACCTTTCCCCCAAGTAATTGCTGTCATCATAGTCCCATTTACCCAAAATACTGAGCTCCTGCAATTTGACCATGGAAGTGTCACAATTGCTAGCAAAAAGGCCAGCAGTGCAGACCCTGATCACCACTCATGTATGAGCAGTCTGATCAGGGTATACACTGTAAGCTTACGCATACCCCCCACATCCCAATATTTTAAGTAATAACAGTAAATCTAGTTTTTGTCAGATAAAAAAATAAATTACATCATATGACAGGTTTTATTATTACCTTATTGCTAACAATACACTGACCTTTGATGTGTGCTAGTAATGTGACTACATAAAGTCACAATGACTCTCAACATGTGTATAAGGTCCTTATTAGCAACTATGCAAAACAGAATGAGTTAAAACCCCGCAAATCCACCCCGTAATCACAGACTAGGATGATTCCAGAGTTCATACTGTTACTTGTAGCTGCCACCAAGCTTCTCATGATGCATGTGAACAGTGAAGGCTCGGTTAAGACTCATTTCTCTGTTCAAGTATGTCCTAAAGACCCTTTATACTTGTGGAAATCTTGTATTATGATTTTATTACCTAGTGAATGTTTAGTAAACACAGCAGATCAAAACGGATCAAGGTTTCCAGTATGTAACTCAACTGGCTGGGGCTATTTTCTGTCTCAAGAAATACTGTGGTCCACCAAATTACCTGGCTGGGAAAAACACAAAACCGCATGCCAAATGTATGCATATGTGCATTTACTAATTATATGAATGTACTAGCTTGGCCCTTTATCATACTGGTACCTGTATGCTTTTTTACATTTATTTCAAAATTAAGTGACAGCCACAAAGGTCCTTTAGACATTTACAACCAAGACTCTGATCAGTCTCCCAGTATGACCAATGTCTGTACTGCACTTTGTTTTTTTGCCATCAAAGAGAGCCATACCTAATAAAACGTGTCTTTTCAATATTACCAATTGCAATCAGTCAGGGCTATGATTTTAATCTATGAATGCCCAGTCTGATCAAAGTTATAGGTTGTACCAGTGACTAAGGTAACATTTTGCTGCTCTGTTTTGGATGGTGATCAGATCTTGTTAGTCAGTCTGAGTAGCAATATCAGGAAATAAAATGTACCAAATTTACCCTATGTATCTGCGCACCTTAACTGTCTCTGTTATAGCCCATTAGTCCTGCCATGGGGACTCTTTTGTAAAACTTATGGCAAACAGCGTAGATCCTGATCAGACTGCTCCTAAGGAGCAGTCTGATCAGGGTCTACACTGTTTGATCAGGGTCTATTTGCAAAAGGATTCTGCCCAAATAATTAGGAGTTTTACCATACTAGTTGTATTAGTAACCAACCCTGGCCTAAGGTAACCTTAGTAAGTGTATGTAGTAAGATGTCAGTGACTAAGTTGGCAATGACAGCTTATATGTAACAGATTATCTCAACACACTTGCAACATAATGATTCATAATTTCTTATGATTTCGCCGGGCCGGGTAGCGCAATCTGTAGGGCACCCGACTAGTAAGTCAGAGGTCCTGGGTTCGAATCCCGGTCTGGCCACATACTTTCGTTTCTCCTTCCGCTGATTCAAGAAGGGCAGTTGTCAGTTACAGGCGAAAGTATGTGCACTTAGTACTGGTTAACCGCTTAGGAGGTCTAAGCCTGCCCAGGAATAGTGTGGTTAGATTAACTGACCGTCCCAACATGACCTTAGTTGTTTACCGTGGACGTTAAGCATCAAATCAACCAACCAACCAACTTATGATTTCAATATGTGTAAAGCTGTCTTTTGACATGTGCGAAGAGTTGATCAGCCAGTGCCAGCTATCAGGCTGATCAGAGTGCTCAGAAGATACAACTGGATCCATGATGGAATGGATGACTTGCAATTTTACATCCTTTTCAACAATATTTCAGTCATTTCAGGACAATGGGAGGGTGATAATGAAAGGCTGTGAGCAATGGAAACCTGTTTATGGTTGAAAAGATTTCTGCCTCGTGCAGGATTTGAATCTTAGTAGGCCATGCAGTGCCTAACCCCCTGAGCAACAGAGCTGCAAGGCTTAAGATTTACACAGTTGGCCTTATTTAAAGCAAAATGCCATAGGTAGCTCTGTGCTTTGCCCTCCTAAACTATTCCGGGTTTGAATCCCTCTATAAGCAGAATTCTTTGAATCCGTAAATGGGATTCCATTCCATACAGCCTTTCATTATCACCCTTTCGTTGGCTCAGTATGATTGAAAAACATTTGAATGGGCTGTCATCCATCATCCAAAAAAAAGAACACTTAATTTTAGAACAGCTAGTTGCTCCACTATATAGAGTACTGGTATCAATGACTGTCAATAAAAAAAATGTTTTCTGCAATTGATAAACAACAAGCCCAGACCGAACATGCAGAGGATTTTAGTACACATGAGGAAATAACAACAAAAAGAACACATCAAAAGTTAATGTACCAAATAACCCAGTATGAACATAATTACCATTATAGACCTAAATATTGACACAGGGCTGTCTAAGCAAACAGTGCAGACCCATATCAGACTGCTCCAGAAGGAGCAGTCTGATCAGGGTCCACACTGTTTGCCTTTCCTTCAATAACTGGTGACACATAGCTGTGTAATAAAATCACTTTTTATTATCTTTTATACTTTTTTTCTTTTTTTAATTTTAAAATCTACAATTATTCCCGTACTTGGTCACCTGATGTCCAAATTTTTAAGGTTATTACACTTATAAACATTAAAGATTTTTTTTTCTTCTTAACCATAAAAAGATTTTCACAGCTGTTTTATTCATCATGCTGATATTGTGAATGAAGTGCCGCACATACACAATCCCAGGTGATCTCAGTACACATATAAAACGGAATAATTTGTGCCGCGGGCTTGGTGGATGATATTAAGTACTGCTATGAGACACCACATAGCAGAGACTGAGTGCTGTATTTATACCTTCAAATATGGTCATGTCAATATTCTGCCATTTCAGGTGATCTGACCCTGAGCTGTTTGATCATTTTGTTGTTTTGTTTTGTTGTGTTATGTCAACACTAAACAGCTACGGTCATGTCGGGACAGTCAGTTATTCCTGGACAGGCCAACCTCTTCAGTGGTTAACCAGTACTAAGTGCATATACTTTGGCCAGTAACTGACAACTGCCCTTCTTGAATCAGCAGCAGGAGAAATGAAAGTAAGTGGCCGGACCGGGCATCGAATCTGGGACCTCTGGCTCTTGAGTCAGACAAGCTAACAACTGTGCTACACGGCCCAGCTGTTTGATCAGGTTCTATACTCTATGTTCAGGCAGATGAATGGATGACTTGTGAATTTATGTCCTTCAAACAGTATTTCCGTCATACTGGGACAAGGCTGTGTGCAATGGAGATCTGTTTACGTCTCCACCTCCAGGAGGAATCAAACTCAGACCACTAGCTTAGCTGGCACATAAACCACTGAGATACCTGGGCTATGGATCTTACACAAAAGTACAAACTGCTAAGTTTTGTTTTTCTGCCTTTTTTTCAAAACAACCTTTTGAAACTTTCTGTGTGGATGGGTGGGGGTCCACTGTTACAAGATAAGATGTCTCCTATTGGAAGAGGCAAAAGAAAGAGGCTGTTCACCTTTGCTGGCAAACAGTCTAGACCCTGATCAGACAGAGCATTCTGTTTCATCTGATCACAGTTTGAAAGTGCATCTTTATGAGCTCAGGCTTGCTTTGCTTGTGCACTGTCTTCTTTCTTTATTAATGAGCATACTAAAGTACATTTTACATGGCATACTTTTTGCACTTTTTCCTGTGTGACAAATATGAACTGCTAAATTAACTTTTTTATATGATTTCTTTGATATGAGCAGCATCATAAAAAATTCCATCTCAAGGAATCATAAAAAGTCTGTCTTAAGGTGATTTTTATACACTTTCAGGGGAAGCAACTCTGACATTTTCATTTCTGCCTCCCTTTTCAATATGGGGTCAACTCTTAAAGGAAAGAATTTGCTCCCCTGGGAGCAACTTCTTTCCTTTAAGAATTGACTCCCTTTCTTGAAAGGCTACCATTAATCCAGAAAAGCAAACTGACTTTACAAAAGTTGTCTCCCTTATAATAAATGGTGAAAAAAAACATGCAGGTGTAACTATACACCTTAAGGCTTGAGTAAAAGTACACTGCATATAATGCTGATTGGTCTAGGCTTGACCATGTAGAGCTTCGCATTTGCGACACAATTATATATTTGCCGTGATTTGATACAGCACTCAGCCTACGTCATATGCTTTAGACTAACCCACATAACTATTTGTACTGCTTTAATTTGTCTGACATTAAACCCTGTCTGGGTTACTGAGCTTCAGACTATTGTAAGTGCCCTCTGAGCCGCGGCAGATATAAAGTAATACCGTAATGTGAACATCAAAATCTGATCAGAGCATGTTGAGTAATCTACAGGCTAAAAACGAAGGCTCCAGCTAGACTTCATGGACACAGGCTGGTCTAAGTCTACGTTGACTGGCTCTTTACACGCTTCATTTGAGCACCTGATTATCCAAAATTTTGGGAAGGAAAAACCAATGGTCATCTTCAAATTTCTCGGAAAATGTGAGATCACAAAAGAATTGGCTTTGCAATGTGAGATCTTATCAAATGCCATTCATTTCTAGACTCTACAACTTAAAACACCCATTAAAAGTAAAAAAATCTTGGTTGAGTATCTTGGGCTCTGGACTGAATTCAAATAGGTCACATTTTACATTTATTTCATTAACAAAAACTTATTTGCCCGATATGTGCTCAACCAACATATTCAAGTGATTAGTGAGTACTGAACTGCTTCCGAATATAATCGATTAATGTTTAAAATAATTCCAATACAGCATTTTACCATATGTTCTGACACCAACTACCCTAATGTGCTAAGTATTGGGACACCTAAACACCATTAATTTTCCATTTGGGGCGGATAGAAAATTAATGGTTGAAGGTGTCCCAATACTTTAAAGCACATTAGGGCAATGCTATAACTTGAAAATGTTTGGTGGTTGCTAAACAGTGCAGATTCAGGTAAGTCTGACCTGTGTCGACTCTGTTGCTCAGCATTTGGGATCAATCAACCATAAAATTCTGAAAACTGTGACACCTAAAATAATAATTGTCCTAAAAAAGGAACAGTTCGGTTGTACAATGCAGTAATGCTTCCAAAGATGCAAAGGAACGCCAAATGGTGTAGGCCCTGTGTCTTTTGATTTGATTTGATGCTTAACGTCCACGGTAAACAACTATGGTCATGTTTGGACGGGGCCCTGTGTCTGATCTGCGTTTGCGCTGTTTAATCAGACTTATCTGTCTCAATAGTCAGAATTTTTATTAGCAGTTTTGAAATCATGGAAAACAGTTACAGATGAAATAGAGAAAATAGGAAATGAATATTGCCAACAGCCCTTTTATGTTGCAAATGTTCTCTTCATGTCATTTCCTATCAAACTAAGTGAACTTTGTGGCTTTGTTAAGTTGCATACCCACCTTTGCAAGCAAGTTCATAGTTTGCTGCAGTCTGCAACTGAATAATACTGTAAAACTCTTTAAGTAATGGGACAGACAGGTTTGAGCATAGACCCAGATCAGGAGCAGTCTGATCAGGGCCTACACTGTTTGGTATTCCATCTGCATCTTTTAGTGCAATTAAGGTTCTTATTTTCTGTCTCCCAATTTTTTTTTTTTTTTTTTTTTTGTGGGGGGGGGGGGGGGGGGGTACTTGTCATTGCATTGCATATTCAGTGTTAGCACATACCAAATGCGAATTTACACTTGTTGTATGGGCAGCTAAGAAAAATGGACATACATTAATCCTTACAATTCTCTGATAGTCAGGCCCACTTTAAAACACTTTGAATCTTTTCATTCAGCCATGAAAAGTGGGTGAACTGGGTTTAACATCCCACCAACATACAGATCATACAGAGATGGGACTGCAGTTTAAAGTTTCATCTGAGAAGACCAGAGAAGTGTCGGGTCGAACCTACAACCCCTCGATTGGTGGCATTGTGCCTTCATGAAGCTGAAAAAGTACAACACCATAAGATAGTAAACTATGTAAGCTCAATTTTTAGAAAAATTACCATATAACCCTATGAAGCTCCTACAAACAGAGCTTGGACAATTTTGGGATCCCTGTTTTAATTCTCTCAGAAACTTGAGCAATTGGGACCCAATTGATTGATTGATTGATTGATTTGTTGCTTTACGTCCATGGTAAACAGCTATGGTCATGTCGGGACGGTCAGTTAACTTAACCACACTATTCCTGGGCAGGCTTAGACCTCCTAAGCGGTTAACCAGTACTAAGTGCACATATTTTTGCCAGTAACTGACAATTGCCCTTCTTGAATCAGCAGAAGGAGAAATTAAAGTATGTGGCCAGACCGGGTATCGAACCCAGGACCTCTGACTTGTAAGTCAGGTGCCCTACTGATTGCAATACGCGACCCAATTGTGACCCAATCCAATGCCACTGAGTAAAAGGTAAAATTCAAACAGACAAGCGTGCAGACTAAAACTTGTACACCTTTGGCAGCAAATCAGACTTGTACCAGAGAACGCTAAACTGTCGGCTGCACTGAACCATGTCACCTTGCAGTCAATGACTTGGTCATTACAGGTCAGATCAGCATCAACAAAGATCTTTGCCAAGAAAATCCAATAGTTATTGCTTTCTGTCTGCAATACTGTTAAGGCTTAGCACAAAACAAAGTATACAGCAGTCTCAGTCAGTAGAAGACGCTACTTTTTGGCAAATTTTATTTTTTCTATTTTCAAAACCGCTTGAGTGCGAGCAGACTTTCCACATGTACAACAAGGCCATTCACCATAAACATATTTCAATCTGATTAAACAGGCCCTGCCTAATTTTCAAAACATCTGTACTGAAGAAGTAGCATCAACTCAAATTCATTCTACATTTTCTCAAAGTAAGCAGCTTCTGAAAATTCTTCCCAAGAGCAGATCTCATTTTCAAGGGTTTTGTCATTATAGGAAGCAAACAGGAAGTCACAAAAGTTGTTTCTCCTAATAAAATGGTGGAAAAACATGGACCTTAAGTACCTTCTTTGGTGTAGCTGCTAATATAAGGTCAGACAACAATAACAAGTTGTTATTTTGCTGAAAAGGACAGATTTTACCCAACTGCAATGTCTGTTGATTAAATAATTCAATACTTTTGGGTGTGATTTATCAACCATTGACACTATTTGGGTTTCAAGACAAATGCTAAAGGTTTGCAAGTACAGACATTTCACAAGTCCAGATACTTTTTGGCCTTAAACTTTCTGATCAGTGTGAGGTGATTTTGAAGTCTAAAAACCAATATTATCACCTCTGTTAAAGGACTCTTAAAACAATATACAGTGCAAATGAACCTGTATAAATGGCCACCTGTCTTATATGCCCACCTTTGATACCCTCTAAATACTAGTCTGCTGTAATTCTGGATCATTTGTGTAATCTGCTCTATATTTTTTTCTTTTATTAAATCTAAATAGGACAAAAAATCTCATTTTAAACTGTGAACATCTAAAATGGAAACTTTCTCAGAGACACTCACCTATTTATTTGGCCAAATTAAATGTTTTACTGTATTGACCCTAAATATTTGGACAGACATATCTGATCAAACATTGTGGACCCAGATCAAACAGCTCCTGAAGGAGCAGTTTGATCAGGATCTACAATGTTTGCAATTCGCTAAGCATCATTAGGATGCATAATGTGTGTAAAATCCACTGCCTAACAATTTTCGAACAATAATTGTCCGACTCTCAAGTGTCCGAAATTTTAGTGTCATTATGGTATTCTCTTTTTTTTCCAGAATGCTGAAGTCTGAAAAACTGAACTTCCTGCAGAAGCCATTTTCACCAGCTTTTATCATTCATACCATCATATCTCAATTCAAATGTACCCTCATTCACCACTAATAGTAATAATGGATATTTTACTACCCTCTTGCCACTTGTAAATCATCTTTTTATTTGTCGTTTCAGACCAAGATCACACACAGACAATAAAAAGCTATGTAGACAGATTTCCCTATATTCTCTGTGTCACTTCGAACACTGATTTTAAATATGTGCATTTGCATAGATCTATTGTACTTCAGCCCTTGAAGAGCCATTCTTAAGTGCCATATGAAACAGGGGCTGAAACCATCGGCCAAAGCTACATCTGAATAAGGGCCTGCATCCAAGTTGCAATATATACATCTACATAGTGATAAAAAAAATTATTTATCTGTAAAAGAATTGTCAAAAAATGAGCATTTTCTTATTTATCCATAAAACATTATTGCGTCAAAACACGACAAAACCAACAAAGTGGCATGTGTGCCCAGCAAAGACTCAGATTATCCTCGGCATCCACCCAGACTGATCAGTCTTTGTTGTGTGCTCCAATGGTAGCTAAGGGTCTAAGCTAGCTCCATGTGGACAGCAAAGGCTCTGATCAAATTGGGCGGATGCCCAGACAGATATTGGTCTTTACTGGGTGTGTATGCCACTTTCTTGGATTTGTGGTGTTGCGGCTCAATGTTATTGAGAATTAATACAATCAATCTGAAGGTGGACTATACTACCCATTGTAAAACCACGATAATTGAAACTGTAAGGGTACACTTCCATCATTGTCTGCCCTATGCTCCCCTGGGCAACAAACCCCTTCACAACAGGGCTTTACTTATTAAAAGAAAGAACTGGCTCTACAGAATTCGCTCCTTTAAGAATATACCCCCCAAGGAAACAAAACAAGAAAATGGTAGAGTTGCTTCCCTTGAAGGGGTGCCCATTCTTAAATGACTGACTAGAGCAGTCTGATCTGGAGGTACATTGTCTGCTCAGGCATCACCATTTAAATGAAAACAATAAATAAGGTCATTGGACTTCAAAATGTAAATCAGTATACAGGTAGCAGTCCAGCTGTCAGACTGATTGATTGACCAGCTGATGAACAAGCCATTCACCAAGTTTTCTGACCTTTTACCTTAGACTTCACCTTTCAACTGAAAAGGGTTATCCATTATTGTCCAAATTAGCATGAAAACAGCAAAATTGTGATCATGCACCTGCTTGTAACTGAGCTGAAAATGAGTTGCCACTTTGCGTTACCTTGAATACCCTAAATAATATTTCTTAAAATCTAGCAGGGGGACAGGTCTAACTAAAATGGGGAAACCCCCTCCCCAACCAAGGGTCACTTAATCAGACCTTTAATTATCAAGTTCACAGGTGGCATCCCCCACCACACACACACACACACACACAACCCAATCTTTCCCCACTTAATCACACCTCTCATAGTCAGGTTAAATCAGAAACTGTGGCGCTGTCTGAATATTTACATGGCAAACTTGGAAAGTTCCTGGCAGTGAGCACACCTGGCTTCTCATAATTTCATATCCACCTCTAATCAGGTACATATAACAACCTGATGTTTTTAGTATCAAGCAAGATATTTATCACCACAAATTATGAATTATATTCAACATTCTAGACATTTTCAATCCCAGTAGCTTAAGCAGTGCCAATAGCAGGAATTCAGTTAGTTTAAAGGTGTTTTCTAGCAAATCAAAGGAAATCAGTGAAATTATACAGTCTGCCCATGAAAACTGTGTGCCACCAGGCTTCTCGTTAACACCATATTAAGAGTCCTGGTCCATTTTTTTTCCAGAGAATATAAATTCAAAATTACCTTGTGGGGCTCCCACTTTTTCTTAAAGATGTCTCTAGGACTACCCTTTTCAAAATTCAAGTAACAGCCAAATCCCACCATTAGAGAATGAGTCTAGACTGTGAAGGCTTGGGTCAGGCTGAACTGATAAATCTAGGCATCTACAAATTTGGGCATCTTTAAAACATGCAATGGAACAAAAAGGAATGGATTCACATGGATAATCTCCTCTATTTTGTTCCATGGATTTCGGGTGGCACTCTTACAGGAAAGAATTTGCTCCCTTTGAGGGAGCAAATTCTTCCCTGTAAGAGTACCATCCCAAGGCTCTAGAAGCAAACTGTAGCTACATTGAATGCAGGTATTTTGTCCATTCCATTCAAGTTTTGAACTGTGCTACAACTGGGAAGACCTTGATGTACCAGCTGATGTGAGTCTTGCTCAGGAGCATCTGTCCAAATATTCATGGGTCATTAGAGTTACCAAGAACTAGCCAAAATACAATGTCAACAAATGTCCACACTTATCACTTTGATGCCACTCATAGACATGCTCCTGCAACTTCCAGGTAGTGTAAATCTGGAATAATTAGGTGAGAATGTTTATCAGATAAACCTGCACACACACATGCTCACAGCAGCGAAGTGCTGAGTCATCACATTCTCTCTATACTATTTATAAACAATCCTATCATAGCACTGCTCTACAACCACAGAGCTGGAGAGGGAAATCCCGTTTTGGCATCAGGAACATCATGACAGCATTTATTGTATGAGGTATTTTAGAACCAACATTAGGCTGTGGTTTTGGTGCAGAGATGCAAAGCCATGCTCTATGCCTCTGGAGGAAAATTCCATGGATTCACCACCTCAGATATATGTATCTGCCCAGCCAAGGCACTGTTCTTCAATATTCAATTCCATCTTTTTATGGCAACCAGCAATGACCAAGACCAACTTCTACACAGATTTTACCAGTTCAGCCTCATCAGGGTTTATGCAGTCTCCTATGGTGAACTTTTCTATACATGAAATATATTTGAAAATATAAGGTCATGTAACTAGCCACTACCATAGTTTTACCCATTTTCACTGATAGTCAAACTACCTGAAACTCTACAGTTCTGAGCAGCAGCACTGGCCCTGACCAGACTGCAACTAAAGAGCCATTGCTGCATTGTAGAACCAAACTATTCCAGTTTTGGGACAGTTACAGTAATTATTTTAGGTGTCCCAATTTAAGACTTTTTATGGTATTCAGCTAGTGTCCTGAAAGGGTCTCAACAATGTCTGAGGATAGGCAACCTCACCACAACATACAAAACAGTATCACTCAGAGAAGTCATCGCCAGTGCATGTCTTGTATTTCAATTGCCAGTATAGACAGTGTAGCATTTATCCCAAGTCTGCGGACACCTCTGAAGGCCATTTCTATCATAAATTAATAAATAGACAGCTCAATTTGTCCTGTCAGGAATTCCAAGATAAAACTGTGCCAATGGCAAACAGTGTACACCCAGATCAGACTGCTCCTTAGGAGCAGTCTGATCTGGGTCTACACTGTTTGCTCAGACAAATTGCCCAAATATTAAGGGTAAATACAGCAGTAAGACAGCAACAAATGTTTGGCATATTTTCTTCTCATAGTGATAACACTTCTTATAAATACTGATAACTCTCCTTGCATCATCCCACTTGACTGACAGGTATCTCAATGAACAAGCTAAGACACGGAAATCCACAAAATTGAGCACATGGGAACAATGTCGGCTCAGATCAGGATTGAAGCTTGTCCTACCTGATCTGGATTTTCACAGCCTACCTTTGTATAGATCTTGGGCTCGAGAAAATAAGCATCAAGACCTGATCAGACTTTTATAAACTGTATGCACTATGCAAGCTTTGGGCTGTGGAAAGTACTTGTGTGACTTCCAAGTCCTATAAATATCTGCACATCAGATTCTATACTTAGACATGCAATGTAATCAAAGCATTTATGATCAGAGTTTTGGGTAAGCAGGGGTGGGAGTTTGTACTCCTGGGACATTTGTTTTTCATTTCTCCACTTTCTGATCTCCCATTGCCAGACAGGTCAAAATGCATATTTTTTTCAGAGACTGAACAGAGATTGTATCTAAACGATATATGTAAAACCCACTGCTCTGACAGTCATTTGAATCAAAGTTACCACAATAATCTGTAGCCTTGATCAAATTCTAACATTTCAATATTCCTAAAATTGTCTCTCTTTTACCTTCTTCTGAGGCCACAGGTGACACAATGAGGAAGATTTTCAAACTTACTACAGGTGTGTGAGGGCCTGACAAAAGTTATCAGTCTTCATACTTCCCACTAGTTTTCACATTATAAAAGGATACACTTCCTGGAAGAAGTCTATGTGTGGAGGCTGTAGGATGTCCAGAGCTGACAAAACCTGGAAGATACACAAACATGGGTAAAACATTTGGTGTATACATGTATTTGTTTTATAGGTGTGTTTGTTCCCCATAAAACATGATGCTGAGAGCCCCCATTTAAATCTTCCCATCCATATGATTTCTGTAGAAAAGAAAATGAGAATTGTCAGTACATATTATTGGCAACCTTGAGATGTTATTCTGAAGCTCCCTTCGGCTTACTCCAAAGAGATTTCTCTGCGAGAGAAAAGGTACCTGTACCTAAGGCCAGGGATAGACTAGGCATGCCTGAAGGCACACTGTCACATAGCTCAAATAGCTAAATTATCATACCTTTATAGGCTTACCAATGTCATTTAGGGTACTTGGATCCCAAAAAATAATTTTGAAGATATTCTCTGAAAAACAGATGTCCCCAGCCCAAAGGTTTTAAAGGTAGGTACTAATTATGATAATTACACAACATTGAATTCATACAAGTAATATAATGAAGGGTTCAAATTTTGAAGCTGACCCAGACAACAGACCTCATGAAATGTCAGTACCAATATATGCTGCCATATCTGACACCTTTGACATTTTATAATAATTAAAATGAGCAAACAGAAAAGGTAACAAAGTGGATAAAAATCTCAAGGTCATTTTAGTCTAACAAAACAAGCTTTAAACTTGGGTAATGCCACACACTTTTTTCTTTGTCTGCTTGTATCATGACCTTGTTATTGTACATAAAGGTGTGCGGCCAGTCCCACTGAGTGGCTATACCCACATTAACCACTAAGTGAGTAACACTAGTAAAGCACTCCAAAACAAGTCCGAATTTTGAGGTATACTTTTTTCCAGGGCCCAGGTATTCAAGATGTTAAATTTCAAATGTATTGTAAAAACACTGCCATTCTTTGCTGAAAAATGTGAGGAGCTTTTGCAGTGCACTGCAAAAGCTCTTCTGATTTTTTCAGCAAAAAATATTGGTGCACTTGATTTCATGTATACTAGAAGACCAAATGAATCTTTTACTAGGAGGATATTACCAGAACTGCCTGAGTGAGGTGACTAATGAGACAATCTGCAGGGTTAGCCTTGGATGGAGCCTTTATGCAAAAGAGCACAAGTTCAGTTTTTCAAAAGTTTTCCTTATTTTTGTTAGCATGGAGCCAGTCTGCAGGACACAGAGTAATCTAACTTCTTTTTCTCGTATTAGTTAGATAATTCTTCAAAATGTGAAAATGAAAAAATTAGCCCAAATTTCCGCCCCATATGTGGGACTCAGATTAGTAGTGTCCTAATCAAATAAAGTAGGAGTAACAAGTAAGGACAGGTAGACCTATTGTAACCTGGTCAGTGTAATCTTAAGATTTCCATTGAAAGAAATACACCCTCATATTTACTTAGCTCAATCACCCTGGGACAAACATATCAACAATACATAGGCAACACCTATGGTATGCGCAATAAAGGGTAAAAGTGGGTTACCACTCAAAAGTGCCAGACATTTAAAAAGTTGAATTTGCAAAGAGCGCAGATCCTGATGAGGTGGCTCATAATGAGCCACCTCATCTAGATCTACACAGTTTGCCCTCTATAAATTTTGTTAATTCTAAATATGATATAGGTAGGATGAAACATTCTGAAATTTTGCCCACATAAATTTTGTTGTCCGCTTTTTTGTGCTTTTACAGGCTGGTCTGGGCATACAGAGTTGTCATTTTATGTCTTTAGACAGGTTAACTTACCATGCAGCTCACATATTTATCAATTTCACAATGTTAAAACATATGTTAAAGTTGAGGATATTATATTTTTTCTATTTTAAATGTTTCATTTTCATAGAGGTCAAACGAATCACTAGAATGTAGTCAAATTCAAATGTTCCTGCGGTATCATATTTCTGTATCATTTAAAAACACTGTCACTTCAAAAAAAGATCTTATGACCCTGTAATACTAATTTTCCTGTAAACATCCTTGTGGAAGGCTAAGTGATCAGATTTCTGAAGAAAACTGTTTGAAGATTTATGAAAATCTTTTTCATAAATATTTTACCCTGCTTCAATTATCTTCAAATAGGAAACCCACAAAGTTGATATAAGCCCTGACACAACAAAACCAACAAAGTAGCATGTGCACCCAGCAAAGACTCAGATCAGCCTGGGCACCCACCCAGTCTGATCGGTCTTCACTGAGAACATCAAGGATAGCCAAAGGTCCAAGCTAGCTCCATGTGGACAGTGAAGACTTTGATCAGACTGGGTGGATACCCAGGCTGATCTGAATCTTTGCTGGGTGCATATGCCAATTCTGTTGAGCCCAGAATCACCTGTCAATCTGCATAGCCTTACCCTAATTATTTTCTAATAATGTTTGAAAGAAAGGAAGACTCTAAACAGATTGCTCAGTTGCATGAATGCTCAGTTGCATGAAATAGTCTTTTGTTAACTGCCCAGATTCATTTACTTCAAATCTCTAAATGAACAGTGTAGATTTAGGTCAGGTTTACACTGCTTCGAGTCCATATTACACTACATGACCCTGTCTGTAGATCAATGTACCACAACAAAATCGACCTGGACTCAGTTATTAAAGGGAACACCTTGATTACTTATAGTGCAGACCCTGCTGAGGTCAGAGCAGTCTGACCAAAGTCATGTTAACCATTCTACTAGTACTCTTTGACACATCAGGGGATAGTAATTACCAACATAATACCATGAAAAATCTAAAATTGGGGCACCTAAAATAACTATAACTGTCTTGGAAATTTAATAAGTTTGGTGTTTCAGGCCTGTAATGCATCTAAAAGATGCTGATGAAATGGTAAACAATGTAGACCCTGATCTGGTAAACAATGTAGACCCTGATATGGTAAACAATGTAGACCCTGATCTGGTAAACAATGTAGACCCTGATCAGATCAGACTGTGTTCAGGAGCAGTCTGATCTGGGTCTACACTCTTTGCTCAGACCTATCTGTCCAAATATTTTGAATTTTTCCTCTAGATCAGGGTGTCCTGACAAAGAAAACAGTGACCCAGTTTTGACAGAAAGGTAATAGATTGACATTCCTGTGATTTCTGTCATTTTTCTGTCCTGACTAACACATCTACACTAGAAATGCCTGTCTGGAGGCACTGAGCTGTAAACTAGTATTGATCGGCTGGCAGAACATCACATAATGAAGATTGGAAAAAAAAACATTTCCCTGAAATCGCTAGTACTTTGTATTGGCAGTTTCAATTGAACCAGGAAACGAGTACTTCATACAGTGCATGTATCATACTTTATGGAACAAGGGTACACCTCAATGTTTTCAGGTCATTTTTTTCAAAGGGAGACAATCTTTGTGACTTCTTGATTGCTTCCCTGGGCAATGAAGCCCATCAAAAATAATAAGTTTTTGGCGAAGGAAAGAATTTGCTCCTAGAAGATTCTGAATAATTCACCACAACATCAAGTTAAATAAACAAGAGGACCAATGGTCCTGTAGCTCACCTGACACTTGGTCCTGATATATATTTTAATGTTTATGATGGGCTTGAGTGCCCATAGCTACATACCAAGTTTCAAGGTCATACACCTTTTGGTTCTGGAGAAGAAGATTTTGAAGGGTTTTTACCATATACGGCATGGCGGCCATCTTGGTCAAGACCCTGAGAACAAACTTTTATTCCCTGATCACACTTAGACTCCATATGAAATTTCGCTTCAATCAGACCAGTGGTTTCAGAGGAGTAGATGTTTTGAAAATCTTGATGACGGACAGACCGACAAAATGACCTTGACCTTTCAGTGACATAATATCTTCATCTGGTCATTTAGTTGACCATATATACCATGTATTGTACCTAAGACTTAAATAGTTTCTGAGAAATCCACTGTATAAGCGTTTTCCCATATAAAAGCCTAACATACCAAAGTTGACCATGTTGTCAATTAATTCAAGGTCAACACATGGTCATCATTTGTATAAACTATGATGGGCCAGCATGCCCGATGCTACATACCAAGTTTCAAGGTCATAGGCCTTTTGGTTCTAGAGAAGAAGATTTTTGAAGGGTTTTTACCATATATGGGCATGGTGGCCATCTTGGTCATGTGACCCAGACCCCGGGTATAAACTTTCGTTCCCCAATCCCACTGAGACTCCATATGAAATTTGGCTTCAATCGGCCCAGTGGTTTCAGAGGAGAAGATGTTTGAAAATCTTGACGACGGATGATCCGACGGAATGACCTTGACCTTTAGTGACATAATATCTTCATCTGGTCATTTAGTCGACCATGTATACCAAATATTGTACCTAATACTTAAATAGTTTCTGAGAAATCCACTGTTTAAGCGTTTTCCCATATAAAAGCCTAACGTACCAAAGTTGACCATCCCGTAAATTAGGTCAAGGTCAACGCAAGAGCATGATTTGTATAAAATATGATGGGCCCGCATGCCCGATGCTACATACCAAGTTTCAAGGTCATAGGCCTTTTGGTTCTGGAGAAGAAGATTTTTGAAGGGTTTTTACCATATATGGGCGTGGCGGCCATCTTGGTCATGTGACCTGAACCAAATATATAAACTTTCGTTCCCACATCCCACTGAGACTCCATATGAAATTTGGCTTCAATCGGCCCAGTGGTTTCAGAGGAGAACATGTTTGAAAATCTTGACGACAGATGGTCAGACGGAATGACCTTGACCTTTAGTGACATAATATCTTCATCTGGTCATTTTGTCGACCATATATACCAAGTATTGTACTTTAGACTTAAATAGTTTCTGAGAAATCCACTGTTTAAGCGTTTTCCAATATAAAAGCCTAACGTACCAAAGTTGACCATCCCGTAAATTAGGTCAAGGTCAACGCAAGAGCATGATTTGTATAAAATATGATGGGCCCGCATGCCCGATGCTACATACCAAGTTTCAAGGTCATAGGCCTTTTGGTTCTGGAGAAGAAGATTTTTGAAGGGTTTTTACCAAATATGGGCGTGGCGGCCATCTTGGTCATGTGACCTGGACCAAATATATAAACTGTCATTCCCCCATCCCACTGAGACTCCATATGAAATTTGGCTTCAATCGGCCCAGTGGTTTCAGAGGAGAAGATGTTTGAAAATCTTGACGACGGATGGTCAGACGGAATGACCTTGACCTTTAGTGACATAATATCTTCATCTGGTCATTTAGTCAACCATGTATACCAAGTATTGTACCTTAGACTTAAATAGTTTCTGAGAAATCCACCGTTTAAGCGTTTTCCCATATAAAAGCCTAACGTACCAAAGATGACCATGTCATAAATTAGGTCAAGGTCATCACAAGGTCATGATTTATATAAATTATGATGGGCCCGCATGCCCGATGCTACATACCAAGTTTCAAGGTCATAGGCCTTTTGGTTCTGGAGAAGAAGATTTTTGAAGGGTTTTTACCATATATGGGCGTGGCGGCCATCTTGGTCATGTGACCTGGACCAAATATATAAACTTTCGTTCCCCCATCCTGTTAAGGCTCCATATGAAATTTGGCTTCAATCCACCCAGTGGTTTCTGAGAAGAAGATGTTTAACTTTGTGGACGCCGACGACGACGACGACGCCGACGACGACGGACAACGGACCAAGTCTATACTATAAGCTCACCACAGGTGAGCTAAAAACAATTACTATCTCAAACTGTGGCTTACTGCTCTAGACAAGAAGGGGTAACAAGGATAATTTAGGGATAATTTCCCTTATTACTCAATAGAAACATATGTTGTAACCCCTCATTAGAACCGTCTCGCTGAGAGGGTTCTAATGAAGGGTAACAACGTATGTTTTCGTGGAAAATTAAGAAAATTTATCTTTGAATTATCCTCAATATCCCCGTTACTGAGAGCTGCTGAACTGACTCTTACGTTATCATGTTTAAACTGGCACAGCATTCGGAGTTCTCTGTAAACTCTTTTACACGACACCAGGTTCTGGAAGACACTTGGCATTTTCTTCAACGCTACCCTCTTGCCATCCCTCGGGTCAGTGACCGACCTGCAAAACACAACAATAGTAACTGTGCACTTATTACCATCTTATTTGTGCCCTGGGACCATACATGTATACGTACATGTATGTACAAAGCAATCACAAGTTAATCAGAAGATACAATGTACAACAATGAAAGGAATGATATCAGATAGTTTTTATAAAAATTTACAAAACAATGTTATCACCAAGATAAGGCACTTTCAATACCTTTTCAATACAACTATTGTACATTTACCAGGCTAACAAACTGTCTCACCTAAAAAAGCATATCATGCATAGACTCAAAATGACAGTATCACACTGGGTAGGGGGCAACCCAAACCCTCTTAACAACCGATTAATGCGGATCAAAAACCGTTAGAAACAGCATTTTCGATTGCAAATTGTCACCAGTTTGCAATCGAAAACGCTGTTTCTAACGGTTTTTTATTTGTGTTGGTCGACTGCGAGAGCGTTTTTGATTGCCGCCTACCTGGTGAGAGTATGCACAATCAGTCTCCAGGTTTTATTATAAATACTTTAAATGTAACATCATATAGTCATCAGGATGCATTGGTTATTGAAGAGAAGTAAATTGTACAGGGAACAACGACCGAACGGTACAGGGAAAACTGACTAGCCTGTACAAATGTTTGCTCTGTGCAATAAATTGTACATGTGTGCATGCACTGACTTGGAAAGCTTCCTCTACAATGTACTCTCAGATAAAATACTATTAGCCTAAAGCAGTTCATTTTCTGGCTTTTTAATTCAACTTTCATGTTATAAGGATTTAAAGTCATGATACGAGTTGGATCAATACCGTAATGCGACTAATGACCCTAAATATTCTCAAAGAAGGTCTGAGCAAACACTATTGACCCAACTCAAACTGTTCAAAGGAGCAGTTTGATCAGGGTCAACAACATTTGCCATTCACTAAGCATCATTTGGCTGCATTAACCTGTTTGAAATCCACTTTCTGCGATTTTTTTACCGATAATTGTTCAACTTTCAGGTGTCCGAAAATTTAAGGTCATTACAGTATTTCCACAGCAATAATGATTCCATAATGACATTGAACACTGGAACAAAAGGTAAGAGCAAATAGTATGATCAGACTGCTCCTAAGTAAAACCAGCATGTTAAATTTTAGGATAATAACAGTATTAACTGGCTAAAGATATACAGATGACCTACCACCCTTTCAACAGTATTTCAGTCATATCCTGGCAATGGAAGACTGGTTGCAGTGGAGCCCTGTTTACATTTGGACTGAATTGAATGGATTACCTGCTATGTTATGTCCTTTTCAACAAAATTTCAGTGATATCAGGGCAATGGGAGGGTGAAAATGAATGGCTGTGTGCAATGGAACTCTGTTTGGGTTAAAAAGATCCAGCAGGAAACGAACCCCAGACCGCTGGATCAGCACTTAACTCACTGAGCTACCAGTAAATATGGGGACAGTTTAACGGTTTAACCAATTAGTATCCTATAATTAAATATGAACCACTCCATCATTAAGGCTGAACACAAAACCGTGTAGACCATACAGTCTATCTGTTAAATACTATGACCAATGGGTCATACCACCGAAATGAGCTAGACTAGGCCACCAATAAAGTCAGAAAAAAGTGTGTCACTGTCCTAGATAAATCAACCAATCAATAACTGGTACTTCCAGCAGACAAAGCCAATGCAACCTTGCCTAATACTACAATTTACCAATATTTTTTGTCTTTCAGTGCTTTATTTTATCAAATTATTTTCTCAGACTTCACATCGCTGTAAAGTACAGCTAGCTACCAGGGCTGTCAAACATTCTGGAAAAGATTTAAGTTTTTTATCCTATATTTTTAGGCACTGATTGAGAACAAGTACAACTGACTTTTAAAACTATGACAGGGGAATTGAACTTCAGATCAAACTGACTGTATAGTGCAACAGTAGAATTTAACAAGGCTTGTTGTATTAACCCTACTAATGGGGGGGGGGGGGGAGGTGTTTGTGTTTGAGTGTGTGTGTAGAGGGGGGGGGGGGGGGGGGGAAACGAAATTTGAGAAAAGTGCCATTACTAGAGGTTATGTCTGCTTGCCAAACTAAAATTTGTCTACAGTTCCCTGAAACATCTTGACTGATGATTCAGACTATAACAATTGTGACATTTGACCAGGCATGTAGTGTGGGTTCTAGGTCTGCACTCTTGGCTCTGCCATCTTTGTCTCCATGCATTGTACTTGCAATTTTCATGAAACCCAATCAAATCGAGCCAGGATCAGCTACTGTTTACGACCTGAGATATAATATTACTTCCTTGTTCCTTTACTATTTCTAGGAAGATCAGCTGAGTCCTACATGGGTCAAGTTTCCTGTTTAAAAGCATAAAGACAAGGCTGAGTCTAGAACTGTGACAGGCAGAAGTTTTGGGACATTTTCAGAATTTCAGAAAAAAGTTTTGGTCCAAATTTTGGAATTCCCTGTTTGTGTTCTATACATTTAATCTTCAGTCAAATTCATTTACATCTGAATATACTGTATTAATCCTATTACAAAAGGGGGAGGTGGGTATTTAGAGCCTAAAATGTGGTGAATCAGCCATTGCCAAAATGCCTTATTAGTATTAAGGTGAATGCATATGCAACTCTTTTATTTTTGCCTCCCTTCTCAGTAGAGGTTGGGGTCAACTCTTAAAGTAAAGAATTTGCTCCTCTAGGAGCAAATTCTTTCCCTTAAGGGTAGATCCCATTTCAAACAGCAGCCTCATCCAAAGAAGCAAACAGGAATTCATACAAGTTAATATAACATTATTTTAGGAAAAGAAGCAATGGTGGGAGAGTATTGAAGCAGGGGAGTTTTTTAAGATTAATACGGTACTGGTGAATTTGGCTAAGAGAAACCGAGTAAATTAGGATTAATACGGTATTGGTGAATTTGGCTCAGAGAAACAGAGTAAATTCTGTTCTAACGACTAAATCAGTATCAATTTTGCCCCAGACTCCAGCTGATGCTTTTATGGATTTTATCACACAGATCATTAAACTACAAGGAGAGAACTAGGGTGAGTGCCCTGACTGATAGGCAGAACTAGAGCAAGACAAATTAACCAGTCAGGGTTACTCACCTAAATAACAATGAACCTTTCAAAATTTTAATAAATACACAACAATACAGTATGAGCTTGTAAACACTCATTTTTTTTTTAGTATTAAAATTTCACAGAATACTGTAATTACACACTAAGACACTTTAAAGGTAGGTTCCTGTACTAGCGATAACAATTATGTCCACAAAATAATTTCGTATTTTTCAGAGCAGTATTGAATTCTCTTATTTTTCTGAATTTGTTGCTACTGAGAAACTCGTCAGATGTTGAAGAAAAAAGTCATTTTCCCTTTTGGTTTATTTTCTTTCGCTGGAATTCCAGTTCTAAAAATAACTTTGTTTATTATGTCTATAAGTGCGTGATTTCTGATGCCATTCTCCAAAGGTCAATTTTCCCTTGTCATGAGCTCTCCTAGAGGTCCTGGCATGGTGGATGGGTTAAAACCATCCCAAAATGCAA
This sequence comes from Ctena decussata, assembly GCA_963989385.1. NCBI lineage: Eukaryota > Metazoa > Mollusca > Bivalvia > Lucinida > Lucinidae > Ctena > Ctena decussata. The sequence continues at coordinate 54,443,721 of OZ022511.1, read as the reverse complement.
TGCAGCATGACCTCAGCTGCTTTATCTATTTTTGGCGCAAACTAAAAATAGCGCTAACTGGTGTGCGAAGCAGAGTTAGGAAATCCCTTGCAAAATAACTTTTCTAATATTTTTTTGATTTACACTTTTGAGTGAAACTTATTCATTCCCATTTATAAGTGCTTTCCAACAACTTGGATGAAAGATCATCAAAATTATGATGCATTCCAAAGTACAGGAACCTACCTTTAACACACTGTAAATGTAACTATCGTATTTATCCTAAATTTGTAAATGTCCTTATGTCCTTTTTTTTTTTCAAGAAATACACTTATTCAGAAATATTTCTGGCACAGAATTCTCTCTCATTTATCCAAAATAGATCTGCGAGAAATTCGCCAACCATATAAATTTGAGCAGAGAAGTTTCAATAGTTTTGGTCCTCATTATTTTGATCCCTTTTGGCCAGTATATTGTATATACAAATGATTAGACAAGAGGGCCATGATGGCCCTGGATCGCTCACCTGAGTATCCTGTGAACTTAACCTCAGAGACATCCATAAATACGACAGAGTTTCACAAAGATTCAATGGAAAATGAACCCTTCATTGTGTACTTAAGGTTTTTCTAAGATTCAACCTAATGACCTAGTTTTTGACCTCACATGAACCACTTTCAAATCTGGTCTAGATTTCTAAGATAAACCTTCTGACAAAGTTTCATGAATATCGGATCAAAACTGTGCCCTCTAAAGTGTACACAATGTTTTTCTAAGGTTTGACCTGTGACCTACTTTTTGATTCGACATGACCCAGTTGCACCCTTGGTCTAGATTTGCAGTAAATTGCTGGAGATAAACATTTTGACAAAGTTTCATGAAGATTGGAACAAAACTGTGCCCTCAAGGTCGTTTGGACATCACAGATGACTTTTACAAAAATCCCTTTCCACAATTCCACCTAGTCCTGTCTTCAGCTGCCCTAGGTGAGCTAGCAGTTAACCTTGAGTAAAACTAAATCCTGCAGAATTTTCATTAGTAAAGATAATAAAATATGGACATTCAGAAAGTGTATACTTTTTTTTGCCTCTGAGTATTGTTACTTCATCTAACATCTGACAGAAATGTTACACAATGTAACTCTGATCAACTGATGAAAAGTGTCGAACATTTTAGGGAGCACGCTTGAATATAATTTGCGGGAGCTGGGGAGAAGCTGTATTACTTTCAGGGATTTGGGGAGAAGGGACAAAATAATTTAAGGGAGCACTGGGAAATACTTTAAGGGAGCTGGGGAGATTTAGGTATTTTTTCAGGGAGCTGGGGAACACTGACACACACCCACGTAGGGCCTCTGAGATGGCTCTAACGCTAAGTGCCATGTAATTTGTGGACATACAAGTCATACGATGATCTTGAAAATGAGACCGTAATGATAATGTCTGAGCAAGATAGTGAAAATCCATCAGTAAGTTCTGGACCATGATGAACACTAGGTAAGTCATCCTGTGACCTTGAAAATGGAGTCAATGTCACAACTAGAAATGTGTCCACAGTAAAGGATGCCAAGCCTAGTGCCTTGAGTAAGAGGGCACCATGATTAAGGTTCTGGCACTTGTAGGATAACTTGGTTTATACAGGCAGACTTGTATATTATAAAAGGCCATCGGCCAAGTGTCACCCAAAGTTTGAAATGTCACACAAACTGCAGCCCTTTATACAGTTTAAGAGTCACTGTATGGCCAAAGTAGGAAATCGGTGGATCATTATGACCTGATTCTTGCATATTTCTGTTATACCTATAGTTATAAATCCTCATACAAAATTTCAAGTTACTACAATAATAGGAACCCTAAAATCTACCTCTTACAAAAATCTTAACCTTGCATATTAGCCTAAGTCCAAAGTCAGTGGACTGTGATAAATATGGGTCTTCATGACTGATTCTTGTACATTCCTGTTGTAGTTATAGATATAAAACCTCATACAAAATTTCAAGTCGCTACAAATTTTGGAACCCTCAAATCCACCTCTTACAAAAATGTTAACCTTGCGCAATATGCGTAAGTCCAAAGTCAGTGGACTGTGACATAAATCTTCATATCCCGATTCTTGTCAGGGATACAGACTAGCGGTCGCCCACTGCGAGTAAAAAATCGGGTGGCCGCCTAAAATTAAAATGACAGTCGCCCAGCTAGCGATCATCAGCTGTCAGCTGTCTGGCCTGTTTTCGCCTTAGATTGGTCTCCCCTCGTTTTGGAGTAAAATCCGCCACCTCAAAGCGCATTGCAAACTTCCGCACCGATATCTGCGCTGAATATTCGGTGTTCCGTCATACTTGTGTGTTGGATTTTATTCACTATCGAAAAACAACATGGCCGCCTCCTCCGTTTGACAGCAAAAATCTTTACATTTGTAATTTTTTCGTGCATAATGTGGCGATACATCGCTGGTGTTTCACACCCGTTAGCTAAAAGAAAGCAAAACCCTGAAGAATGGAGGATTTACTACAAAGCCAAAGGAAACAGTGCAAATCTCGCGCAGATTCTGAATAAAAAAAAATTCTCATGTTTCTGACGTTTTAAATGTGGGCCCCTTAATTTCTGGCTGGGCGACTAATTTTCAGGGGCCCAGCTTGCTCCTATGAAAAATAAGTTAGTCTGTATCCCTGCTTGTGTATCCCTTGTTGTACCTATGAATTTAAATCCTGATACAAAATTTGAAGCGGCTACAAATTGTAACAGGAACCCTGAAATCTTATAACCTCTTACAAAAATTTTAACCTCAGTCTAACAGGATCACGAATGTACAGACATACGTATACATGTACATTATAACATACGCACTACCAAAACACTATATGGCCCTAGCATCATATGACATGGGGGCATAAAAACCTAATGATGTCTTAGGATCATCCCATTGATATATTCATGCATGTTCAAACTGCAACTGGTATGGTGTAACCTGAGCATTGTCCCAACAAAGCCATGTGTGTGCAGGGCTTTTGATTAGCTATCGAATTAACTGAGCCAATGCTAGCGACCCCAACTGCTGAACAGTTCTCGACGCGGGGGTGGGCTTTTGACACTAATTTGATCAGATGTTTTTCCCAACAGCGCAGGGCATCTACTGGGGTTCTCCATGGAGGAAAGTCAAGGTCCCAGCTATTCACTAGCCTTTGTCTCGGCTATTCATCAGCCCTGGGGTACCTGGAGTTGCAAATGACCGGTGCATAAAGATATAGACCTGTAAAAAAGTTCAATGTCTTTTTTGGCTTTTATTATTAGCTTATCATAAATTCATAACGTATCGGATCTAAATATCATTATCTGAACATTTTTTATCATAAAAAAGTATATTCAAAAATAAATTCTCAAGAAATCTAATGGGCTATGACATGTCCTAACAATCAGCTGTTAAACTGGGTCAAACTGTCATGTCAGAACAAAGAAAAAGTTGAGCTGATTTCTGTGATGGTATTTCCTGAAATCTGATCAAAGGACAAGGGTTTCGTGCCTTTCAATGATAAGTTTTAACATAATCTTTCATATAAAAGTTATTCCGTCCACGTGGACACTAGGATTTCCGCAGGGATTGTCATTAAATTTCCTTTGTCCCAGGGAACCATTCAAGAAAAGTGGGTGGGGGTACTCACCAAACAACACCAAAAGCACCGTATCCAATGGGTCTATCAGGCTGAATATCCTGGGGTGGAACCACTTGATAATAAGGTAGTGCCACGGCCGCTGTTAAGATAGCATGTTGCGAGGGTACGGGCGCTGGAGGGCCAGAAAATGCCATCATTTGTCTAGCGTGCCTTTGGGCCACAAGCGCCATTGGCATTGTCAACATCGACCTACAGAAGGCCTATTTTGAACACTGATACTACACGAACTATCGTAGAAGCATATCCAAAACTTTATTATGCACTTCCATCAGGGCTTTTCCTAGCTTTCTAGCAGAAAATTCCTCTCAAATTGGCACAGGGAAAGAAAATTTCATACAAAACATCGGCGAATCATTGGTACACTGACTCACACGCGGCGACTCAGCACACAAAGAAGTCACGTGACTACGCCCCGTACTTTTCCCAAGATGCAATGTCGGCAAGTTGAAAGGTTTTTCACCAAAGGTGTGACAAAATTTTTACATATCATAGTCATAATAAATATTGTTAATTTTTTGTTAGTTTGTTTGTTTGTTGAAAGAAATGACCTAGTAAAATACTGACAAAATATCATAGATCTATATATTTCTATATTTTTTATATAGTAATAAATAAAATTAAAGAGAGAAAAACTTTAGTGGACACGTTAGACACAGTGACGTTAGATGAATCTAGATCTATTAGATCTATTTCAGTCCTTTATTAGTAATATTTCTGGTATTATCAATAACACGATTTTCTTTTTTCTTTCTTCTTCTTCTTTTTTTTGCCCCCCGCCACGAAGTGGGGAGGGGCATATAGTTTTGCTCTTGTCCGTACGTCCGTCCGTGCATACGCCAGTGACACTTTGTAGTACTGTTCTTGTCTCCGCAACTCCTCCTACAGTATTTGATGCAGTGATTTGAAACTTGCAACACTGTTCAGACATGCATTGAACATGTGCATAAAGGAAACAGAACTTTGATTCAGGTCTTCATTGAAGAATTGTGTCCCCTTGTCTTGAATAGCATACATATTTTGACCATCTTTCACACTTGTACTTTTTGTGTCTATACAACTCCTTCTACAGTATTTAATGCAGGGATTTGAAACTTGCAACACAGTTCAGACTTGCATCGAACATGTGCATAAAGGAAACAGAACTTTGATCCAGGTCATTATGCCAGAATTATATCCCCTTGAAGGACATACATATTTTGACCATATTTAACACTTAGTAGTACAGTTCTTGTCTAGCAACTGCTCCAATAGTATTTGGTGTAGGGAGTTACTTGCAACACAGTTCAGACATGCATTGAACATGTGCATAAGGGAAGCAGAACTTTGATTCTGGTCTTTATTGCAGAGTTATGTCCCCTTGAATGACATACATATTTTGAACATATTTCCATGGCTTATATACAAGCTCACTTTTTGTCATCGCTCTAGCGGCCTCGTTTATTAACCGATCTTGATATTACTTCACAGCCATATTGGATATGACAATACCTCGAACAAGTTTGCGTTTCAGGTTGGTAGGATCAAGGTCAAGGTCACAGTTGCTATTTTCAGAAAACTTTGGGCATCGCTCTAGCGCTTTTATTTGTGGTTTGATTTTGATATAACTTCACACAAATGTTAAGTATGACAATATCTTGAATAAATTACCGTTTCAGCCCCGCAGGTCCAAGGTCAAGGTCACAGTTGCTATTGTAACTTCACCCAAATGTTTACTGTGACAATATCTTGGACAAGTTCACAGTCCAGAATTTTAGGGTCAATGTCAAGGTCATATTTGCTAATTTTTTTTAGAAAATACATTGTCATCCCTCTTGAATGATTTTGACATAACTTGACACAAATATTTAGCATGACAATATCTGGGACAAATTCACGTTTCAGCATTGTAGACCCAAGGTCAAGGTCACAGATGCTATTGGTACATGTAAAGCTTTGTCATGGTTTTAGCGCCTTTATTTGTTAACCGATTTTTGATATAACTTCACACAAATATTAAGTATGACAATATCTTGGACTAGTTCACCTTTCAGGGTTGTAGATCCAAGGTCACAGTTGCTATTTTTAGGAAAAAAAAACTTTGTCATCCCTCTAGTACCTTTATTTATTGACAGATTTTGAAAGAACTTCACACAAATGTGTCTTAACACATTACTCATCTAGTGAGGCATATGGCGGGGGCATTCATCTCACCTTTAGTGATTGTCTAGTTTTTTTTTTGTTTTGTTTTGTTTTTTTAAGCACACAAAAGTTTATATTTTCATGGCAAAACGTTTTTAGGGTGGTCCCCGGTGTGGTCGAGGGCGGAAATATTAATTTTACCCGTCATGGAAATCGAGGCGCTAATAAAAACTTTAGAATCGGAGATAGTGCGTCTATCAACCGTCGGATATTGGGTTTGTTGAGACAAGACAGCAGAATCGACTTCTGATAAGTAATAATATTTGAGCCGCGAGAAAACCAACAAAGTGGTTGTGCGCCCAGCGCAAACTCAGATCAGCGTAGGCATCCGCCCGGTCTGATTGTTGTCTTCGGTGTCCTCATGGAGGTAGCTTAGACCATTAGCAACCCTATAAACGCTTAGCGAAGAGTCTGATCAGACTGGGCAGCGGAAGCCCAAGCTGACCTGAGACTGCGCTGTGCGCACAACCACTTTGTTGGTTTTCTCGTGTCGCGGCTCAATTTTGAAGGCGGTCGAATTGCTGCCCTCTTGATGATGCCGACTGATGAGAAAGGTTGCACTTTCAGTGAAGCAAAGTCAGAATGCAGCTTGTTTGTCAAAGGTATCTACCTGCGACAGCAGACCGCTGGTCCCTGACGCCGCTTAAGAAGATGAGACTAAACCTGTTTCGGCTCTGTCTGAACTACCGCCGGAGAAAGCCTGCCGTGGTTCTTCTTCCACATTTAAACGGACTCGAACCGTTACACTGACATGACTCTTCGTGACCAATGTTGGTTGGAAACCATATTAAACTCCAGGGGCCGTATTCATAAAGCCACTTAAGTTGTTGCTATGAGGTTACTAAGGTTAAATATCTATAAAGGAGACTCCCTACAACTATGAAATTTGGTCTGGAGGAACAGTCTTTGTAAGACTGTTCCTCCAGAGCAAATTTCATAGTTGTAGGGAATCTCCTTCAAAGAAATATAGCCATAGCAACAGCATAGCAACCACTTAAGTCGTTTTATGAATACGGCCCCAGAAGTTTTTTGGGAGTATTTTTTTACCATATGCTGACCTCGGGGTGTCTGTGTCCAGTCTGTAATGTCGTTTCTTGTCTTCTAGCCTGTATAGGCTAGAAACCAGGTACACACAAACAAGCTTCATGAAAAATTGTACTCATGTAAATTGTAAAGGCACTTGTTGTGCCTTGGGATGTTGTTGTATTCGTTCTTATATTAGTCCATTTTGACCACTGGCGAATTCTGTGTTTTTATACAATTGAAACTACATTTCAAAGAAATTCGTAGTGTAGCTTATTGGTGCTCAAACAAGATTTTTTTAGCTCACCTGAGCCAGCGGCTCCGGGGGAGCTTATAGGATGGTAAGGCTCCGTCGTCCGTCGTACGTCGTCCGTCCGTCCACAATTTCAAACGACTTCTCCTCTGAAACCGTTGGGCCAATTGTAACCCAATTTCTTATGTGGCCTCCAGGGATCTTAGGAACGAAAAGCTGTTCAAACGGTCCTGGTCACATGACCAACATGGCCGCCACGCCCATATATTGTAAAAAACTTTTAAAATCTTCTTCCCCAGAACCAATAGGCCGATGGGCTTGAAACTTGGTATGTAGCATTAGGTACGCGAGTACTACCAAGATTGTTCAAATTATGACCTTGGGTTGACCTTGACTTTTTGTACGGCAAGGTCAAATTTGCTTTCTGGTGCTTTTATATGGGAAAATGCTAGAACATAAGATTTCTTGGAAACGAAGATTTTTACCTGAAAATTGGTATATACAGTCATCTTAATGAGTACATGAAAATTTATGCGTGCAAGAGGTCAAGGTCATTCTTTGTGTTTCTGTTAAATAACTTTGGTATTCGTTGTTGCATTTCTGTGAAATTCAGTCGCTTAAGAATAGTTCTTTTTTAGCTCACCTGAGCCAGCGGCTCCGGGGGAGCTTATAGGATGGTAAGGCTCCGGCGTCCGTCGTCCGTCGTCCGTCCGTCCGTCCGTCCGTCCGTCAACAATTTCAAACGACTTCTCCTCTGAAACCACTGGGCCAATTGTAACCAAATTTCATATGTAGCCTCTAGGGGACTTAGGAACGAAAAGTTGTTCAAACAGTCCTGGTCACATGACCAACATGGCCGCCACGCCCATATATGGTAAAAACCTAGAAAAATCTTCTTCTCCAGAACCAATAAGCCGATGGCCTTGAAACTTGGTATGTAGCATTGGGTACGCGATTACTACCAAGATTGTTCAAACTAGAGGTGGCAGTAAGCATGGCTTACTAAATACCCCCCGCGTTTTTAACAGTTAGGCATGCAGCTTTGTCATTTAAGTTTTACATTTACACAGCATACATGTTCTGACAAGTACAAGTGCACATCTATATACCAATATCTGTTCACATATTTAATATCAGTCAAACGGTTTAGGAGAAGTAGCGACAACAAACTCTGTTTTCCAAGACTAGGCACCAATTCTGAATAAAATGGAAGTGAAAATGGCATAAAAAAGTTCAAACCAGAGCAAACATATAAAATAGGGGCATAACTCATGCAAAAAGGGTTAATGCACATCTTCATACCAATATGCGTTCGCATACTTAATTTCAAGAAAATCCGTCAAATGGTCTTGGAGTAGTAGCGATAACAAACTTTTCTTACAAAAACTACAAAGGGACATAACTCAGCAGGAAAACCTTTCCGGAAAAACTGAACTATAATTATCAGCTCTTTCCATATGCTGCATCTAGTTACCCAATTTGAATAAAATGGAAGCAAAAAAGGCAAGAACCCTATAAAATAGGGCAAAAATATAAAAAAGGGCATAACTCTGGCAAAAAGGGGCAGAATTTAAAATCAAAACCCTAATACACATCTTCATACCAATATCTGTTCACATACTTAATTTCAAGAAAATCCGTCAAACCTTCTAGGAGGAGTTGCGATAACAAACTTATTTCACGAAAAATACAAAGGGGCATAAATCCGCAATAAAAACCTTCGAGAAAAAAATTGAAAAATACGTATCCACTATTTTCTCATGCTGCATCCATGGACAAAATTTGAAACAAATTGAAGCAAATTTAATGCAAAAACCCTATGAAATGGGGCAAAAAATATCAAAAAGGGGCATAACTCAGGCAAAGAGGGGCAGAATTTAAAATCAAAACCCTAATGCACATCTTCATACCAATATCTGTTCACATACCTAATTTCAAGAAAATCCGTCAGACCATCTAGGAGGAGTTGCGATAACAAACTTATTTCACGAAAAATACAAAGGGGCATAATTCGCAATAAAAACCTTCGAGGAAAAATTGAAAAATACGTATCCAATATTTTCTTATGCTACATCCATGGACAAAATTTGAAACAAATTGGAGCAAATTTAATGCAAAAACCCTATAAAATAGAGCAAAAAATATCAAAAAGGGGAATAACTCAGGCAAAAAGGGGCAGAATTTAAAATCAAAACCCTAATGCACATCTTCATACCAATATCTGTTCACATACTTAATTTCAAGAAAATCTGTCAAACCGTCTAGGAGGAGTTGCGATAACAAACTTATTTCACGAAAAATACAAAGGGACATAACTCCGCAATAAAAACCTTGGAGGAAAAATTGAAAAATATGTATCCAATATTTTCTTATGCTGCATCCATGTACAAAATTTGAAACAAATTGGAGCAAATTTAATGTGTTGCGGACGGGCGGACGGAAAGACGGACGGAAGGACAACGTCAAAACAGTATACCCCCCACAAACACAGTTTGTGGGGGGTATAATTATGACCTTGGGTTGACCTTGACCTTTTTTACGGTAAGGTCAAATTTGCATTCTGTAGCTTTTATATGGGGAAATGCTAGAACATAAGATTTCTTGGAAACTGTTGAAGATTTAGACCTGAAAATTGGTATATACAGTCATCTGAATGAGTACATGAAAATTAATGTGTACAAGAGGTCAAGGTCATTGTTTGACCTTTGACCCTGGTCCCCATATTTCGACAATTTCACACATCTCCTCAAAAGCCGTTAGGCCAATTGTAACCAAATTTCATACAGAGCCTCTAGGGGGGCAGGGGAACGAAAATTTGTTCAAATGGACTGGGTCACATGACCAACATGGCCGCCATGCCCATATATGGTAACAATCTTTAAGAATCTTCTTCTCCAGAACCATTAGGCCAATGGCCTTGAAACTTGGTATGTAGCATCAGGTATGCGAGTTCTACCAAGATTGTTCAAATCATGACCTTGGGTTGACCTTGACCTTTTTTACGGTAAGGTAAAATTTGCTTTTATAGCTTTTATATGGGAAAATGCTAGAACATAAGATATCTTGGAAACTGTTGAAGATTCAAACCTGAAAATTGGCATATACAGTCATCTAAATGAGTACATGAAAATTTATGAGTACAAGAGGTCAAGGTCACTCTGTGACCTTAGACCCTGGTCTCTCGTATTGTGACAATTTCACACATCTGCTCAAAAGCCACTGGGCCAATTGTAACCAAATTTCATACAGAGCCTCTAGGGGCTGAGGGAAAGAAAATTTGTTCAAACAGTCTTTGTCACATGACCAACATGGCCGCCATGCCCATATATGGCAAAAACCTTTACAACTCTCCTTCTCAAGAACCAACTGATCAATGGCCTTGAAACATTGGTATATAGCATCAGGTACTTGAGTACTATCAAGATTATTCAAATGATGACCTTGGGCTGACTTGACCTTTTACAAGGCAAGGTCAAGTATGGGAAAATGGTAGAACATAAGAGTTCATGGCAAGTTTAGATGATTTTGGCCTAAAAATTGGTATATACAGTCGTCTTAGTTAGTACATGGAAGATTTATGGGTAGAAGAGGTCAAGGTCATCCTTTGACCTCTGACCCATGTCTCTTATATTTTGACAATTTAAGACGCCTCCTCAAAAGCCACAGGACCAATTGTAACCAAATATCATGCACAGCCTCCAGGGGCTGGTGGAACGAAAATTTATCTAGCGGTCTAGGTCACATGACCTACATGGCCACCATACACAGGTGAGCGATTCAGGGCCTCATGGCCCTCTTGTTTAATCTGGTATGAGCGAGGATAGACATTGCTAGACAAAGTTGTTTTTCATGTGATAAGTATTTGTACACGATGCTGAGAGTCTGAAGTGCGTTAATGCCCCGGTCTAAAAATGCAATCTTGCCAAAAAAAAAAGGGTTGATATTGGTTAAATTTATACTGATATCTGATTAACGGCTTTTTATTTGTGATATCAGCTCGTAAAGCTCTGTTTATATTTCTAGCCCGTGTAACAGGGTTAGTGCAGGCTCTAGAGACCGTCTTTACTTACTTCTTATTCTTCACAGATCATATGCATTATTTCCTTATACGTTTCTCAACAACTGTTCACTAGGCAGAGTGTTTCTGTAACTTGGTTTCCTAGCTGACAATGACTTAATTGTCGGATTGAAAGCCAACCATCTTATTCTTCATTGCATTTTCCATATTCGTTTTCTCTTACAGTTGATGTAAAAAAAATGCACAACCAATTGGAAACCGCAAGTGAGAGCCTGGAATCAGTAAGCGCAGAAGAAAAAAGAACCAATTAGCGAGAGAAAAAATGTGGACAGCCAGCCCCTTTTGCGTACTTCTTGAACCGATAAAACTTTCGAGTTAATATACCGAAGTAGTGTAAACATTCTAAGCGTTGGGTAGACAGGTCCGAACAAACAATCCACAGATCAGACTGCTCCAATGACAACACTCTGCACTCTAGTGCGTGCTTGCTGAGAACCAGGTTTTCTACTGATTTGTCTTGGGTGACCAAATCGTGAGGTGTTTGAGAAAACGACAGAGATAAATGTGGATACACTCTGCTCTTGTCTGTGCAAATTTTCTGTAAGAGGGGAGTTTTGCTTTGAAATTACAGACAAAAAGAAATATATGTTTTCAACAAAAACAAGAAAAAAGTTCTAACTGGGCGTTATATATAGGGGCATTCGACGTTTCAACCGTTTTATTAAGGAAACGAGCCGGCACGGTGAATCCGCACCATCGTGCGTACCCTGAGCTGGAAACAGTGGTAGCGTCGGTGACTGCAGTGTTTCGAAACGTCTTCTTTACCAAACAGGGTTTCGTAGCCAGGGAGTGTGGCTTCGCCCAACGAGCTCGACTGGACAAATGCATTGTGAGTTCATTGAATCTGGGTCCCTATAAAACTAGAAACGGAACCAAAACGAAACAAAACGAAACGCAACGAAACGAAACGAAACGGAACGAGACGCAACGAAACGAAATAGAAATAAAACGAAATGGAGCAAAATCTGAAAAATACCATGAAACTGAAAGTATCACAATAGAACAGCACCACATTTTAATGCAAAAGGAAGACTAAAAAAGCCCCATGTTTATCCCTATACATTGCTATATGAAGTTACCAAGTTACTGGGTATTTGTTAGATCAAATACATTAACTTTTAAACAGATACTTGGCTGAATTGTTTAATTTGATAAACTGACATACGATTTTGGGGCCTCATTTGGTCTTTGGGTGTTTTGGTCTGGGCATTTTCTTTATTATCTTTATAGTTTTTGATTGTTATTTAAAGATAATTAATATTTATTTTCCTTTTTTTTTTTTTGTTGTGGAGCGTCGTATGAGCTTTTCAACATTTTTCGGGCTACCAGCTCCATACATATGACCCAGGTTCCTGAAATAGTGTTCTTGCCTCGGTCCCCAACAATTATTTTTATGCGCAACAATTCAGCCAAGCAGGGGTGTCCATTTGTCGCATTTTCGCATTTTTTTGCGAATTGAATTCCAAACAAGAGGACCATTGGTCCTGTAGCTCACCTGGGTCCATTCAGCCTCAGTACTCTAGGGTAAGTTACTCTAAGGCCATCAGTCAATTGGTTTTGGTGAAAAAGATTTTTAAAGGTTTTAACCATATATGGGCATGGAGGACATGTTGGTCATGTGACCTGGATGTTTGAAAAAAAAATCATTCCCTTAACCCCCTGGAGGCTCTATATGAAATTTGGTTTCAAAATTGGCCCAGGGGCTTTTGAGGAGATGGTTTGATATTGTCAAAATGACAGAGTTCTGGGTCAAAAGTCAAAGAATGACCTTGACCTCTTGTACTCATAAATCTTCATGTACTCATTAAGATGACTGTATATACCAATTTTTAGGCATAAATCTTCAAAACTTTCCATGAAATCTTATGTTCTAGCATTTTCCCACATTTGACCTTGCAGTAAAATAGTCAAGGTTAACCCAAGGTCATTATTTTGAACAATCTTGATAGTACTGGAATTCCCAATGCTACATACCAAGCTTCAAGGCCATCGGTCAATTGGTTCTGGAGAAGAAGATTTTTAAAGGTTTTTACCATATATGGTCCTGGCGGCCATGTTGGTCATGTGACCTGGACTGTTCGAACAAATTTTCATTCCCTCGATCCCTGGAGGCTTTATATGAAATTTTGTTACAACTGGCCCAGTTTTTTTTAGGGGATTGTTTGATATTGTCAAAATATGAGAGTTCTGGGTCAAAGGTCAAAGAATGACCTTGACCTCTTGTACTCATAAATATTCATGTACTCATTAAGATAACTGTATATACCAATTCTTAGGCATATCTCTTCAAAACTTTCCATGAAATCTTATGTTCTAGCATTTTCCCATATTTGACCTTGCCGTAAAAAAGGTCAAGGTCAACCCATGGTCATAATTTGAACACTCTTGACAGTACTCGAGTACCCAAAGCTACATACCAAGTTTCAAGGCCATCGGTCAATTGGTTCTTGAGAAGAAGTTTTTTAAAGGTTTTTCCCTTATATGGGCGGGGCGGTCATGTGACCTGGACCGTATGAATAAGTTTTTGTTCCCTCAACTCCTGGAGGCTCTATATGAAATTTGGTTTCAGTTCGCCCAGGGGTTTTTGAGGAGATTGTTTGGAATTGTCAAAATATGAGAGTTCTGGGTCAAAGGTCAAAGAATGACCTTGACCTCTTGTACTCATAAATCTTCATGTACTCATTAAGATGACTGTAGATACCAATTTTTATCCCCAAATCTTCAACAGTTTCCAAGATATCTTATGTTCTAGCATTTAGCCATATAAAAGCACAAGGAAGCAAATTTGACCTTACCGTAAAAAAGGTCAAGGTCAACCCAAGGTCATAATTTGAACAATCTTGGTAGTACTCCCTTACCCAATGCTACATACCAAGTTTCAAGGCCATCGACCTACTGGTTCTTGAGAAGAAGATTTTTTTAGGTTTTTACCATATATGGGCATGGCGGCCATGTTGGTCATGTGACCAGGACCGTTTGAACAACTTTTTGTTCCTAAGGTCCCAGGAGGCTCTATATGAAATTTGGTTACAATCGGCCCAGCGGTTTCAGAGGAGAAGTCGTTTGAAATTGTGGACGGACGGACGGACGGACGACGGACGGACGGACGGACGACGGACGACGACGGACGACGGAGCCTGACCATACTATAAGCTCCCCCGGAGCCTCTGGCTCAGGTGAGCTAAAATGCGAATGGTATTTTAGCGAATTGAATGCGATTTTTCCGTAAAATCGCGAAAATTTTGCGACTTTCCCACCTGGCCTCAGATTATTTTGCCCCGTAGTGAGCCTCTATTTCGTTATGGGGGTTCATAAATACTCAGTAAATGATGCTGTTAGAGCAGACTTAGGAGTCTTGCCAATAGCAATTTATGGTTTACAAGCATCTACAAACTTTTGGGTGCACCTTGTCAATTTGAAAGAAAGTTCTTTGGCTTATCAGGTATATAAAGATAGCATGAATTTTTCCAAAGGCTTTGCCCAAAAATTTAAGATATTTTTAAATAATATTAACTTTTCTCATCTCTGGAATAATCAGAATACTTTTTCTAAACAACGGTTAGTACATGCAGTAATGAATAAACTGAAAGACTCCTATATTCAATTCTGGAAAGATAAAATTCATGATGACAGTAAAAATCAGCCCAATGGTAATAAGTTGAGAACTTACAGAACATTCAAAACGTGTTATGAAAGGGAAACTTATCTGTTTGTTAACGAGTTACCAAGAAATGAAATCTCAACTTTTGCCAAGCTTAGAATAAGCTCTCCCCAGCAGGCACTCAACGTTTAATAAACGTTTAAAAGTTGTTTAAAAATGGTTGAATGGTTTATAAACCATATATCAACGTATAATAAACGTCAAATTGCCACCGTTTATCAAACGCTGATATTTAACATTTAATAAACGTTTAGTATATGTTTAGACAAGAATTTCAGAGTTTATATTAAGTTTAACCTTCAACGTAGATAATCTGTAAATTGCAAACATTTATTAAACTTTGAAATACGGTTTAGACCTCAACCCTTCCCGGAATGCATTGCATCCGTATACGTCACCCGAGTAAAACGCGCCACAGAGTTCCGGTAAGCGTAACCAAGCGTGTGTTTTGAGAAAGGATCGACTTTTAATTTTGTTTCACTTTTTAGGTAAGTGTTTTCGTTGCACTTCACGACAAGAACGAATTTCAAAGTTACGATACATCGGATTTCCGGAGACTGAAAGCGCAGATGTATGCATTCTTGCATGTTTTTTGAAACTCTGTCATTTGTTTGATCTGCGCGCCTTTATGATTTGAGGGAATTCCAGACTGAATTGGCAAAACTAATATATATTTCGTAACTTGAGTATCACCAAAATTTGTTTGACGAATTTAGAAAGTCTGTATTGCTGAACTGCAGCAGTTTAATTGATGATTATCTGGAATGGTAAGATTACTCGAAGGTTCGTTTTTGCTGCTGCTGCCAAGAAAATATTTATCGGTCATGCCCTAGATCCTGCGCATTTGGAAACTGATATGCTGAGAAACTCCATATGGTGTATAATGTGTAGATCTTTTCTTGTATAATAAAGCCCCCACCACCCTTTTTTTCATCAACAGATATGCTGCCGCGCGACTTTATAGTTTAAAACTAGATCTGTATGGCCTTACCTGTTAAAATCAGTTATTAGTCAACAGCAGGCTTTGATCACCCTTATATTATTTTTGTTTAGGTGTTTTATTTTCGTTTTTATTTTGTTTTATTGCTTGAAGAACAAATTAATCTTAATTGTTTGCACCATACAATTTGTTTTAATTATGGTGCAATGTCCCGCTCACGAAAACAGTAACGAATGTAGGCGGAAATCTCCGAAAGTAAAAAAATTCGGCCTCTTACCTTCCGTCAGACGCCATCTTGTACGAGGTTAGGTATAGAACAGGCTGCGCATCCGTACAGTCTGTTCAGCATGAGAATATATAATTGGAGCAAAGCGATGAATCTATCCAGCCTGAGCCATAAGCACCTGGACAAGTCCATTTTCATGCGAATCAGTAATCATTAAAAGTAGAGCTAGGTCATGTAACAAGGTTGGTTTACGTCACTGGGGTCAGCTGCGGCTCATACCAGCCTGCGAATCTACGAGGTAAAGCAATACTGGATTCTTTATAATCCACACATGTTGAATGTGAAGGGCAAATGCTCTGAGCAGTCGGATCATATTTGCAGGCTTATCTATGCCTAGCTGTTTGCATCTGCATAAGATACCTTTTCCGAGTTTTCCAACTATTTTTGTTTGTGTTTCAGCCTCACAGCTGTGCTAAATATACGCTCTTCAAGCCTGTATACACTATCATTTTGTCTTGTTGTCAATCGACGTAGACGGAGGGGGACTATAGAAATGACCCTCGTCCGTCCGTTTGTGCGTCCGTCATTCCGTCCGAAATATTGTTCCCGCAACTCCTACGTCTTTCATCGGATTGATTTGAAATTTTACAGACTTATTCTTATGATATGAAGATGTGCATGTTTTTTTTTTTTTTTTTTTTTTTTTTTTTTTGTTTCGGCCATTTTGATGGAGTTACAGCCCTCGCTTAC
Organism: Ctena decussata; assembly: GCA_963989385.1. NCBI lineage: Eukaryota > Metazoa > Mollusca > Bivalvia > Lucinida > Lucinidae > Ctena > Ctena decussata. The sequence goes on along the minus strand of OZ022511.1, from coordinate 54,426,963 downwards.
TCGGACTTTGTCCCCGATACTCCTACCACATCTTGTATCAGATTGACTTGAAATTATGCAGAATGTTTCATCATGATCTGAAGATGTGCATGTGATTCTTGGAATTTCAATTGTCCTATTTTTTACAAAGCTATGGCCTTTTGTCATTTTAGGCATTTTCGAACTTTTGAACCGTTTGACCGAGAGAGCTGCAATTTGGTATGCTATTATTATTTAATGAATTGATTATTCTGATTATTGTTAGGATGTGCTAAATTGATTATTGACAGAGGTATTCCCCTTTCATAGATAATAGGCATTATTTTGAAGGTAAAAAGTATTCATATTATGTACAACACCTTAAAAACATGTGTAAACTTTCAGAGTTAATGATTCTGGAACATGGGTAAACATAATCCCGAAAAAAGGAAAGCATACTTGAAACGCCGAAAGAAATAGAAGCAGATGAACAGGAATGCCAACAACGAAAGTCAAGCAAACACTGACTAAGTGCCTGAATCCAAGAGAAAAAATCCACTACTTCAGAACATTCCGACTGCAGCCAGTCATTACCTTCAATAAGTGAATCGCACTTACACCAGCTTAAGCGAAGAGATGAATTGAGAAACATCCTGGAAAATGACCCATTATATATAAAAATGCTGGAAATCAACTTGCACAAAAAGAGACTTATTCAGATACAGTCATCATTCATGTAAAGTGATTATGGTATGCATATTTATATTTTGTGTTCAGAAAATCATAAATGTCCTGAAAGCTCGGAATCCTCTCATACAGTAAGAGTGACTGCTTTAAAACAAAATCTTTATGCTGTCATGCAGAGAGTGTGACTGCTTTAAAGCAAAATATATGCTGTCATACAGTAAGAGTGACTGCTTTAAAACAAAATCTGCTGTCATACAGTATGAGTGACTGCTTTAAAACAAAATCTTTTGCTGTCATACAGTGAGAGTGACTGCTTTAAAGCAAAATCTTTATGCTGTCATACAGTAAGAGTGACTGCTTTAAAAGAAAATCTTTATGCTGTCGTACAATAAGAGTGACTGCTCTAAAGCATAATCTGTATGCTGTCATACAGTTAGAGTGACTGCTTTAAAGCAAAATCTTTATGCTGTCATACGGTAAGAGTGACTGCTTTAAAGCAAAATCTTTATGTTGTCATACAGTAAGAGTTACTGCTTTAAAGCAAAATCTTTATGTTGTCATACAGTAAGGGTTACTGCTTTAAAGCAAAATCTTTATGCTGTCATACAGTAAGAGTGACTGCTCTAAAGCAAAATCTTTATGCTGTCATACAGTAAGAGTGACTGCTTTAAAGCAAAATCTTTATGTTGTCATACAGTAAGAGTGACTGCTTTAAAGCAAAATCTTTATGCTGTCATACAGTAAGAGTGACTGCTTTAAAGCAAAGTCTTTTTGCTGTTATACAGTAAGAGTGGCTGCTTTAAAGCAAAATCTTTATGCTGTCATACAGTAAGAGTGACTGCTCTAAAGCAAAATCTTTATGCTGTCATACAGTAAGAGTGACTGCTTTAAAGCAAAATCTTTAAGCTGTCATACAGTAAGATTGACTGCTTTAAAGCAAAACAGTCGAACAGTGGTTCTCATACAGTAAGAGTGACTGCTTTAAAGCAAAGTCTTTTTGCTGCTATACAGTAAGAGTGACTGCTTTAAAGCAAAGTCTTTTTGCTGTTATACAGTAAGAGTGGCTGCTTTAAAGCTAAATCTCATACAGTAAGAGTGACTGCTTTTAAGCAAAATCTTTATGCTGTCATACAGTATGAGTGACTGCAATAAAGCAAAATCTTTATGCTGTCATACAGTAAGAGTGACTGCTTTAAAACAAAATCTTTACAGTGCTCCTCATACAGTAATGGTGCTAAAAATCAAAATGTTTATGCTGTCATATAGTAAGAGTGGCGGCTTTAAAGCAATATAATTATGAAGGAGAACAGTGGTTCACACACAGTAAGAGACACTTTTTTAAAGCAAAATCTTTATGCTGTCATATAGTAAGAGTGACGGCTTTAAAGCAATATTATATATAATTATAAAGGAGAACAGTGGTTCTCATACAGTAAGAGTGACTTCTTTAAAGCAAAATCTTTATGCTGTCATACAGTAAGAGTGACTGCTCTAAAGCAAAATCTTTATGCTGTCATACAGTAAGAGTGACTGCTTTAAAGCAAAATCTTTATGCTGTCATACAGTAATAGTGACTTCTTTAAAGCAAAATCTTTATGCTGTCATACAGTAAGAGTGACTGCTTTAAAGCAAAATCTTTATGCTGTCATACAGTAAGAGTGACTGCTTTAAAGCTAAATCTCATACAGTAAAAGTGACTGCTTTAAAACAAAATCTTTATCCTTTCATACAATAAGTGTGACTGCTTTAAAGTAAAATATTTATGCTGTCATACAGTAATAGTGACTGCTTTAAAACAAAATCTTTATCCTTTCATACAGTAAGAGTGACTGCTTTAAAACAAATTCTTTATGCTGTCATACAGTAAGAGTGACTGCTTTAAAACAAAATCTTTATCCTTTCATACAGAACGAGTGACTGCATGGAATGGGGGGTGGGGGAGGGGGGAGGGGGGTAAGAAAGTAACCTACACACAATCTCACCCTCAGTTCTGCTGTGGTTTCTTCGCCTTAATATTATGCCGTGTCCGTATCAGCAATAGGACTGATTGCCAGGGGAAATAACTGAACTTTATTATAAAAGTTAATGTTGTTTTTATACAGTAATCTAATCAAATATTTAATGCTGAACAAATATTTTATTTCAGCATCTACTATGCAACAAATTCCAAATGCTACAGAATCAGAAATTCACAAACAGTTGGAGTCCTGTCTGAAGTGGGCCCCCTACAGAAAAGGTGGTGGAGGACCAAAACCTAAGAGGACATACAACATCGAATAGTTGATTTCGAACTGTGTTTATTTTGACTTTGATCAGTTTTGACTTTGAACAGCAGAGTCGGTTTAACCTATTTATGCCCAGTGAATTTTCTCAATTCTTATAAACTGGATGAGTCCATTGGTTATATTAGGAGATGTCTGGTCTAATTTTTCATTTTCATTTTATTCTTGATAGAAATTCCTGTTAGCAAACAGTGAAGACCCTGATCAGATTGAGCTTAAACAGCTTCTGATCTGGATCTGTACTGTTTGCCTATGCCCCAAGGTACAAATGGATGAATAACACAACAGAATTGCTGTTCAATGTTATCAACACCATCTTGAATTACTATTCATATTACTAATTCTTTACCAGTTATAAACATTAATGTGACACGAAGACCGATTCTCAGCTCAAAAGTGGATAATTACTCACTTTAAATAAATGAACTGTTTTAGCTCAGCTATCTTCAGATATCAATAGCCCACTGGGCAGTGTTTATGAGTAATATTTATAGTTTGGAAATCTGACTATCACAGTGTTGTGCTGATGTGTTTCACATAGCTACACACGCAAAAACACACTCCTTAAGTGCTTTTTACATTTTTTCTATCGTCACATATGGTTGTATGTTCACCAGTTACACTAGCTGGCACACGTCCGTCTAACTGTTTAAACCAAACCAACACGAGAGGTTGACTCAACTTTCCCAGAATGATTTAACGTTGAGTGCTGCTGCCCATTTAGCATACAATGTTAAATCAACATTTATTCAACCTTGATTCAACGCCATGACGTTGAATTAAGGTTGATTCAATGTTGATTCAACGTTGTGTGCTTGCTGGGTGGGATTATATCCCCTCGGTAGGCAAAAGAGGTTGATTCAACGTTATCAACGTTGATTCAACTTTGATTCAACGTTGGGTCCATGCTGGGCTAGGACTGATTCATGTTTAACAAAAGTTTAATTAAAGGTATTCTCAACAAGAAATAAACATTGAATCAATGCTGATATATCTATGTTTATTAAACGTTTAATTTCAGTGTAAAATAAACTTTTATTTGTCAACGTTTAATAAATGTTGTTACTCCTACGTTTACTCAACTTACAAAATCTACAAAAAATCTACGTTTATTCAAGGTTTAAATCAAATGTTGATTAAATAGTTATTCAACTTTAAATGCCCGCTGGGTCACGACCTTCATATTGAAAAAGGTAGGCATAGAAAGACTATACTGAGCGAAAGGAAATGTTTTTTATGTAACATGTCTGTTGAAGATGAAAAACATTTTGTTATGGAATGTGGTTCACTTTCAGCATATAGAAATACATTTTTTGATGAATTAGTACAAATTGTTCCATCTTTTTTCAGTAAAAATGTAAATGAGAAATTTGCTTTTATAATGGAATGTAAAGATTATGACATTGCTTATATATGCATAACAAATATTTGCAAAATGTTTAGAGCTAGAGACACACTGATAAATAGTAATAGTATTAATGCCTTGAATAGAACAAATGCTGATAATGCATGATGTGATGGATATTGACACTCTTTTTGATGTTGACACTCTTCTCTTTGGCAGTCAAATAGTTGTGTATATTTCTTCAAATATGCAGGAGTATTTTACTTGCGACTGGGAATTGTCTTGACTTTGAAAATTGTCAATTTTAATAATTGGATCTATTAAACACAAACATGCAAATTATAGTATCTAGGTCGATCTAGGTTATCCCCTAATTTATTACAGTCAGTAGCAGACAAGAAGTTAAACAAGCTGCTCCTGTGGACGGTAGAAGGGCAAAGTTGCGGTTCATACTGCACAGTGGTGTAGGATGCTCTGCAGGTTTGCCCTTCTCATATCATATCTTATGAACATCCTTTCCAGCTTAAATGATTGATTTGATGGCTATAGGTTATTTGATGATTATAGGTTAAGAACTCGATAACATATTTGTATAAGGGTCTGTTTGCAAGTGTAATTGTATTTTGTGTTATTGTATACATGTGACTGGTGACAGTCCTTTGACTGGACTTTATACCAAAAGACTTTATACCAATAAAATTGATTTGATTTGATTTGATTTATTTATTTGTGGGAATAATCAATAAGCTAGTTCTTTTTATACAAAGAGCGCATATATTTGGGTGGTTGTGACTCGGGTACCAGTACACAGTATTGAAATCACTCAACCAGAGCGTGACAACATGGTCATCCTCCTGTTTACTATCTGTTTCTTTGAAGAAATGCCGACGAGGGCATTCATGTGATGTCTCTCGGATCATCCGGGAGTCTCCCGGAAATGAAGCCCATCACCCACGCTCCCGGAAAGTATTCAGAATCTCCCGGATGCTGAATTTTCCTGTCATAATTTTTTCTGTATCGTCCATTTTGCGGTAACTACTTATCCGGTGGCTAGTCAAAAGGATTAACTGTCCGTGACCTAATTACCAATCAGGGTGCAATATTGGTCGTGTCATTCGGAGGGGTATTCGCTGATAAGACCCTGCAAGGTGTTAATTTGGCTAGCACATCAGTGAAGGTACCTCTTCTAACTGTAATAACAGGTAACTTTTACTGAGAGTAAATGGCTTTAATTGCGTCACGGCTGTAAGCATCGGCCATTGTTTCTGTTGTGGATTTGCACGAATGCAATAGATAGATGCAAGTGCCGCCAATCGACGATGATTCCATATCGATTTTTTCAGTAAACATGTCAGATACGTAATGTACAGTCATCATAAATATCGATATGCGAAATTTGCGCAGGCTGATCAGATCATACTTTCATGAAATCATCACGGGTGCCAGCAATTTTTTTTAGTTTTATGAAAGTCGGTTTGTTCACTTTAAGAATAATTTCCCGCATTTTTGTCGAGCCCGCTTGCGGAGAGCGAGACATAGTTGTTACAATGTCAGTTCGGTGTATGTCCGTGAGTGCGTGCGTGCGTGCGTGCGTTCGTGCGTGCGTCCGTCCGGATTTGTCCGGGCCATAACTTCTACATTTATGGATGGATTTCAAAATAATTTGGCACAATTGTTCTCCTTGATGAGTAGAAGTGCCATTTGAAACATTTGTTCAGGTAGGTCCAAGGTCAAGGTCACACTTGAAGGTCAAATGATAAAATAGCCATAAATTGAGCTTGTCCGAGCCATAACTTCTACATTTATGGATGGCTTTCAAAATAATTTGGCACAATTGTTCTCTTTGATGAGTAGAAGTGCCATTTGAAATATTTGTTCAGGTAGGTCCAAGGTCAAGGTCACACTTGAAGGTCGGATGTTAAAATGGCCATAAATTGAGCTTGTCCGAGCCATAACTTCTACATTTATGGATGGATTTCAAAATAATTTGGCATAATTGTTCTCTTTGATGAGTAGAAGTGCCATTTGAAACATTTGTTCAGGTAGGTCCAAGGTCAAGGTCACACTTGAAGGTCAAATGATAAAATGGCCATAATTTGAGCTTGTCTGAGCCATAACTTCGACATTTACAAATGGATTTCAAAATAAAATTTAACACAGTTGTTCTCCTTGATGAGAAGAAGTGCCGTTTGGAACATTTATTCTAGTAGGTCCAAAGTCAAGGTCACTCTTGAAGGTCAAATGATAAAATGGTCATAAATTGAGCTTGTCCGAGCCATTACTTCTACATTTACGGATGGATTTCAAAATAATTTGGCACAATTGTTCATCTTGATGAGTGGAAGTGTCATACGACATATGTGTTTGGGTAGGTCCAAGGTCAAGGTCACACTTGAAGGTCAGATATTGTAACAGTCATAAATTGAGCTTGTCTGGGTCATCACTTCTACTTATTTTCCTTTGTGAAAATTTGAAAAAAAAAGAAGAAAATGCTGGCTAAGCATGATGTTTTTTGGCTTCTTTCTAGAGTGAAGCAGTTACTTAGTCTTGACACAGTTATAGGTCACTAAAGCAAACAGCGGGCTCGACCAGTTGTCCCTGGACAACCTTCTAGTTCTATCCAGTTCCCGCCGATTCAGACGCATCGTATGTGAAACGAGAACCAGTGAATTTATAAATAAAACATGGGAAATCCGCCATTTTACAAGTTTACTGACCCAAATATGCAGCTATATTTGTTCTTAATCTAAAATTCAGTGTAGAATATATCTCGGCTTTGAGATAGACAGATTTTTAGTTTTAAACAAGTATCAGCTTTCATCAAAATAACGGGAACAAATCTGACCCATCTTTGGATGTTTATATGAGGGTTAGGAAAAAGTGGGGAAGGGTGATGGTTTGAGAATGCCAGATAAAAGCTGCTAGAACAATATCTTCAGCATTCCACCTAAGGGTACTCGAAACTCTTTCTTTCTTTCTTTCTTTCTTTCTTTCTTAGACACCTTGAGAATAGAGCGATATGCAAAGAGCTGCTTTTTTAAGGTGAGGTAATAGTGCAGTGACTTAAATGGCCAAATTTTCTGGAAACAAAAAAAAAAAAAAAGCCAAAGACTGTTGAAGAAACTTCGAAGAGATCATGTGTATTTTTATTGCTTAGTTCTTGCAGAAAGAAGCAAGCTAGTGGTAGGGTTAATATTGGATAAGGTCTAAATGAGAAATCACCAATTTTCAGCAAATTTAAAAGAAACCAAAAGAAGTTTGCCTAATTTTTCACAGCTCAAGACATGAGTAATTTAGTATGTGTTACAATTTAAAGAAAGATTAAATTGACAAACATTGTAGACCCTGATCAGAATGCTCCTAAAGGAGCAGTTTGATCTGGGTCTATGCTTTTTGTCTAGTACTGTTTGGATGAACACATAGAATTGAGATATTATAATGATGCACAATGGGGAAACATCTAGCTGCCTGTGTTTATGTTAATGCTATACAAGATTGTTATTCTGTAAGAGTTTAATGATAAATAGATACATGTCTTTCTTGTCATTTTATCATCCCTAGTGGAACACAAAAAACACACTCTTCCAATTGAGAATTCCAAGAGCTAGCCTTTTGGAATAAGTAGTTTTATAATGGTGCCGCACGCCAATATGGCTGACCTTAAATTGCGGTTTTGCTACAAGAAATTTTACTTTTGCTACAAGACAAAATGATTTGGACACCCCTGCCAAGTATCTGTTTAAAAGTTAATGTATTTGATCTAACAAATACCCAGTAACTTGGTAACTTCATATAGCAATGTATAGGGATAAACATGGGGCTTTTTTAGTCTTCCTTTTGCATGTTCTATTGTGATACTTTCATGGTATTTTTCAGATTTTGCTCCATTTCGTTTTATTTCTATTTCGTTTCGTTGCGTTTCGTTTCGTTCCGTTGCGTTTCGTTTCGTTTCGTTTTGGTTCCGTTTCTAGTTTTATAGGGACCCCATGGAATCTTCGTTTTTTTTTCTATTTTTATGACATGAAAACGCCTTATTTGAGCATAAAACCTCGCTTTCAGTGTTTGCCTGCAAAATTGTGTTGTTTTTCGGCTTTATCCGGCGTTTTTCGGTCAATTGTTTTTTCCGGTCTTTTTAGTAACCAGTGACTTCATGTGACTTGTGTAGTAACCAGTGACTTCATGTGACGCGCGTGTGTGTGTGTGTGTGTGTGTGTGGTTGGGGGACGGGGATGATCTAATGCTTATTGAATATTTGCTTACCTTTCTGCTCAGCTGTACGTACTGCTACAGCCTCTATGTGTACGGTGGAAAAGATAGGCCTGTTTACCAAATCTTTTGTCAAAGCCTGTTGGCACTTTCAAGACTCTGGTAGGAAAATCTCATCTAAGTACTTTCATCTTCCTCCTTTGTGAATAAACCTCGAATACAGTAGTGTGTCTAGGTCATTGAGGCAATCTTCAAACTCTTTTTTCAGTCAACTGCTCAACGTACGGATTTCATCCAGCCCTCACCTCTACACGTGCTAGCTGGGAGCGGGAGATTGAGTTCATATTCGGGGGATTTTCTGAGTTCTAAGCAGTGTTTCAAGGAAAATGGATCGTACAGACGAGCAGTTTTTTGTATTTTTAGTTTCATGATTTTCAGAAGACTTGGGACGAGACAGAGACGTTTTTGTGCAAAGGGCTGGTTGCACTGCCAACCACAATGAAGTGCATTTGAGCCGCGACACGACAAAACCAACAAAGTGGTTGTGCGCCCAGCGTAGACTCAGACCAATCTGGGCATCTGCCCAGTCTGATCAGTCTTCGCTATCCGCATGGAGGTAGCTTAGACTCTTAGCTACCCTTTAAGCCCTTAGCGAAGAGTCTGATCAAACTGGGCGGATGCCCAGGCTGATTTGAGCCCGCGCTGGGCCCACAACCACTTTGTTAGTTTTATCGTGTCGCGGCTCATATTTGCGATTCTACTCAAAGACATTGATTCAGCTGATTCTTCAGAATTTCCCACCAACTTACAATACCCGTCTAGTGGATTCTGACTGGCTGATTTCCGTTGAAGTATCTAAAACTTTGACTAGAAAAAGGATTTGTTTCTGTTTGCTCAAAGTATGATCAAACGTTGACCAAGTCCATCAAATTCACCCCGAGTTTCTTTTATTTGATTTGGCACAAAATCTAATCCTTGTCGAGATGCCTGCCTAGCGGATTTTGACAAGAATCCTCATTGGAATTGAAGTTGTGCAAAGTTGTGATCGGGCTGATGGAAAGACGATAATAAAAGGCTGCACGAAAGAGAACCCAGTTTACAGCTGGAAAGAACTCTGAACCCAGCATGATTCGAACCTGGACTGCTTAGCTTAACCCACTGAGCTAAAGGGGTTCTGACAAGTGAGTTGGTCAAGGTTTGACTAAAGAAACTTTGATGATGTAATAGGCCTTATAGCAGGATGGATAAATTGGTGTTTTACAGCCATTTCAACAGTATTTCAGTCATTTTAGGCAGATGGTGAAAAAAGGGGGGGGGGGTGTGGAATGGGTGAAAGATGATGATTAAATATTCATGAGGCTAGAGAAGAATCATGACCTTGGCTAGAATTGAAGATTTTGAGTCCATATCTGGAGGAGCCCTGGTACCGCAATGAATTAAATGCCGTCCTGCACAGCTAGAAGTCCAGATTCAAATTCCATGGAGGCTGAATTCTTTTCAACCGTAAACACAGTCTTTCATTATGACCCTCAATCAGCTCAATTTAACTGAATACTGTTGGTAATAGGCAAAGGTTACCCATGGCTTTGTGGTCACTGGGGCAGTGTATGTTACAGGCCCATCGTATCAAGGGAATAGCATAAGTAACCATTTATTGCTGGACTGAATGAGTTTTTCAGTCATTGGCCTGATGTTGATTCAAACTTGCTATCTTCTGCATCATACCAGTATCAAGCACCTCTTATCAATCGACCACTGCACCACTCTCTTGAAAGGGCTTTAAAACGACAAGTCTCATCCCACCCCTGGTTAACTATGTTTATACAAGGGATATTATGAAATGAAAAAGAGCTGTTTTGAAACGAGAACGAGTCATAGTTACCAAATGACCTGATGACCAGGTCGTTTGGTAACTATGACTCTTTTCCGCTTCCTAACAGCTCTTTTTTGTTTAGTAACATCCTTGAAAACATAGTTCAGCAGGTGTGATCCAGCGTTGGCAAATCTAAGAAGACCAAAGAAGACTGTGATGGTATTGCTGTTACATTTTATTCAATATTAAAAGATGAACAGCTGCACATGCTGAGGTAACAGAAGAAGGATTGGCTTAATTACATAAAACAAGCCGACAGACCCCTAGATAAGGGGATTACTGTAATGTGCCTAAATTTTGGGACACCTAAAATAATTAATTTTCCATTTGTTCCAAATGGAAAATTAATTATTGTAAGTGTCCCAATATTTAAGCACATTACGGTATCTATAATCATCTCATGATAATTCTAGGATAATTGCAGTAAATCTCTCCATGAAAGCATATGTTGAGACCACTCATTAGAATTGAGACAACTCTTAGAACTGCCTCTGCATATCTTTTCAAGGAGAAATAGGGAAAAGAACATATTTATTAGGTTTCAACATGGGTGTTACCCCTTCCAAAACAGCCCAAAAATATAGATCCATCTTTTTCACCTCAAAAATAACCCTAAAAATCAAGATCTGTCTTATAAGACAGATCCAGATTTTTAAAGCTGTTGGAGGGAAAAAAAACATCTTAAATTAGAATTACCTAAGATTTCGATATTATGGGTCGTTCTAGATGGGGTAAAAACTCCCATCTTATAGTCGGATTATTACAGTTTCCCAGAAATATCATCAAATACGCCCCTTATCTTGAGACCTGCAAAGCCTCACAGAAGCACACAAAGGGTTAGGTGGAAAAGGGCACCTGTAGAAGAACCACTGGTTCCCATCCTGCCTTTTACAAATGTGTTGAACAAATCCAGTTAATTCAGAAGTAGCAGAGAAGGGAGACGGTGTCTTATACAGATGCACTTTTTCATGTTACCCACACAGAGGACTCGAAGATCCAGATCAGCCACATTTTCTGGGTGTTAATTTTGGTATTTGAGTTACAACATGACAAAGGGTGCCAACAGTAAAGGCTCAGATCAGTTTGGGCATGTGCACAGCAGCCCAGAAGTGAAGCCATTAAATCACTGGCTACCAAGTTTTTATATTGTAATGGATACTTTTTACAGGGTTCCATTGCACAGAGCCTTTCAATACCATTCTATGATAATATGACTGAAGTTCTGCTGAAGGGGACATAAAACTCATCTTTTCCATCCACTGATGCACATTTGCACATGCACAGAATAATCAGTCTTTTGATTAAACTTTGATTCCCCAGGATTCTTAAGACTTCTCAAACCTATCCTTGTGTCCTGGGAAGACAGCCAAGCTACGTGATAGCCTGTGATAGATTACTTCAGAATTAACTGGATTGGACCATGATCAGATTGCAGGTACTCAGGCTGAACCAAGTCTTCACTGTTTCCGTATGATTAAAGACACCTGTTCTCAACATGGCACAGCTCAAATAGGAAAATGTTCATCCCAGAAAGGTTGGCTATCCGTAACTTGTACCTTATAAAACTTGGCATCCATGCAGACTCTGATCAGCCTGGGCCTACTTACTGTTTGATCAAATTTGCACTGAATAATCTGTTGTCAAGAAAACACCTTCTACCTTTAATATCCAGAATGAAATGCTGAAGCAATCGTTTAGACTCATATCTGACTGCTCCTAAAGAGCAATCTGACCTTTCTACACAGTTTTTGAACTATTTTATCATGCAAACCTATACATGACAAAGTTTTCCAAATTCAACACAACAGGCCAAGCAGATTTTGTCCCAATTTTGATAGAATGAGACCATTACATTACATGAACAGCTATATAAAAACAACAACAAAGTGGCATGGGGGCCCAGGGAAGACTGAAATCAGCATGGGCATCTGCTCAGTCTGATCAGAGTCTTCACTTTTGGCATGCAGGTAGCTTACACCCTTAGCTACCCTTTAAGTGATACAGCCAACAGTGATGCCTCTATAGACGGGGTGTACAGGACAAGGATGATCAGAATATCACATGACAAAACTGCCTCAACGTTGGAAGTAACATGATGTGGCTCATATCATTTCAATAGTCCATTTATCTGTTTAATCTGAAAACACATTTGACTATCCGTAATACTGAAGCGTAGGCTGATCTGGATCTACACAAATGCAAATTTTTTGTCTTTAATCATGTCAAGAATTTGGCCACTGAATCTCATCTTTATGTATACAAGTTAACATAAAACAATAGTATAAATTAATGCAATATTAAACTAACAGCTAGGAAGTCCTTGGGGTACCAGTGCCTGTATAAAATTTTATAATCTGACGTCTTTTTTCCTATAACATCCTGAAAATATGAGCTGAGACGCGACAAAACCAACAAAGCGGCATGCGCACCCAGCGAAGACTCAGATCAGCCTGGGCATCTGCCCAGGCCGATCCCAGTCTTCGCTGTGCGCTCAAAGGGTAGCTAATGGCCTAAGCCAGCAAAGACTCTGATCAGACTGGGCGGATACCCAGACCGATATGAATCTTCACTGGGAGCACATGCCACTTTGTTTGGTTTTGTCGTGTCATGGCTCAATTATTATTTTTTGCACCAATCGGATGGATGCAATGAAACAAGCATTCTAAGAAAATGGAAATAGGTTCTCATAAATGATACTATATAGTGAAATATGCTGAAACTGTGTTGATTTCTTTAGCATTAACTGTATTTAACAATATCTTTACTCTCAACATTTATAAAAGGGTTATATTAAACTGAATATGGAAAATAATGAGCTTAAAATGCAGTTTTGTAACCATATGTATACTTGACAATTTGTTAAACAATTTCATGATCTGTTTTAAAAATTATCACAGCCATGTGTAAGAGGGAGAGTTTAATAATTATAGCATTTAGTTTTCTTATTTTCGACAAAAACATATGATAAGACCCCTCAAATGAACCACCTCAATGAGGCACTGCAGATGATTGACTTAAATGTATGTTTTCCTGCAGATCTAAGTCGTCCTTAATTATCACCAAACACTCCCTCTTACCTACTGCTCTGCTTTATCGCCATAGAAAATATTTTGAAATGGAACATGAGAATGAAATGCAGAATACATGTATATGTATATTAAAAATGTGCATTTCTTTCACCTAAAGCACCCCTGGTTAACTATCTATATTTTAAACGCTGTTACCAAACGCAAACAAGTCTAAGTTTCCAAACGACCTGGTCATTGTGGCTAAACAAATTTTGTTTAGCCACAATGACCATGTAGTTTTGTAACTATGACTCTTTTCCATTTTGTAACAGCCTTGGAAACATAGATACCCAGATGTGTACAGTACATTTGCAATCATACCTTAAATAATTTCATGATTTACAACTAAAATAACAAACCAGGCATCTGAGAAAATTGCCAACAGTTTCATTACTTTAGCACTTGTTGTGTATGTTAGTGTGTATGGGTACACCTCTATGTTTTTTCCACAATTTTTACGAAGGGGAACAACTTTTGTAACTTCCTGTTCACTTCCCTGGACAATACAGCCCTTCAAATCTGTGATGCTCTCTTAGAGGACAGAATTTGCTCGTATTGAACAAATTCTTTCCTTTAAGAGATCATCCAAACAGAGAAGGGAAGCATAATGAAACTGGCAGTTGCTTCCCCTGAAACTTCCTGTTCACTTCCCTGGACAATACAGCCCTTTAAATTTGGGATGTACTCTTAAAGGATAGAATTTGCTCCTCTGGGAGCAAATTCTTTCCTTTAAACGTTCATCCCAACAATGAAACTGGAAGAGTTGCATCCCCTGAAATGGCAAAGGTGCATCCCCATTCACCTTAACAGTGTTTGTAAGATGTTATTTACAAAGTATAGGATAACATAAATACACAATATTCCTGATTTGACTAATATGTAAATGGTTGGTTGTGCTGCATACGCAAAATCATATATCCATTTCTACACTATTTCATCCAGTAAAATGTTGCTCTGCAGCCAGTATTTTCATACATCTGTATTTCAAACATGTTTCAGGAAATTAAGAGGCAACTGTGTTTCTAATAGAAATAGTCCTTTGTTTATTTCTTAAGCTATATATGGGTATATATCTGTTTCCGCACTTTTTACAAAGGGAAATAACTGTGTGACTTCCCGTTTACTTTCCTGAACAATGTGGCCCTTCCAAAATGTGGTCTACTCTTAGAAAAAAGAACCTGATTTTAGAGAAGGAAATGTTTTGCTTTATGGCCTAACCCCATGGGAAATGGCAGCAAAATGGAAAATGGCTGAGTTTCTTCAAACTTTCAAGTAATTTCTGGGGTTACTTTTCACATTTCTTCATAGAAATATGAGCCGCAACATGAGAAAACAAACAAAGTGGCTGTGCACCCATCGCAGACTCAGATCAGCCTGGGCATCCGCCCAGTCTGATCAGACTCTTGCCTAAGCCCTTAAATGGTACCTAAAGGTCTAAGCTACCGCCATGCTTACAGCGAAGACTCTGATCAGACTGGGCGATGCCCAGGCTGATCTGAGTCTGCACTGGGCGCATATACCACTTTGTCGTGTCGCTGCTCATATGCTGTAGCATCTCATTAGAAACACAGGTAAGGCTGTTCTTCCAATGAGAATCCTTGACAGACTTTTTGTGCATAAATAAGGAACAAAGAATTTTCAAGCCACCCCACCCACTCAAGCTAAAAGTTGGCCTCATCCCTATACTAGTATTTTGAGCTCTGCACATTCATTTTTCACTCTCACTTACATAAACTTATACATATATGCAGAACCTGTTTATCATGCACAACAAACAAAAATAACACAAATAATTTGGCAATGTTTTGGAACAAACCGATACATGAAATCTCCTTTGCTATAATATACATGTACAGTATTATACAATTAGCCTATACACGTGATGTACAAATTCAAACATGTATGAAAAACTGCAGCCTATCAGGTGCATTGCACAGTAGTAAACCATATAAAACTGGCTCCAATGAGGATGGACTCTGATTTTTTTTTGACAATTTTTGTTCTCTTTCAGTATGTTGTGGCCTATCATGAGAATCAATTAGTGGGAGATAAAATGTATATTTTTTACAAAGAAACATGCAGAATTAACTGAAAAATATTATCAAAACCCGGCACTGTCAAGGTGGCCACCCTAAGTAAGAAACCAAATTCCTTATCTTTTCCCAGGCCAAAATCTGTTGTTGTTGTTGTTTTTTCCTGACCCAAATAACTAAAGTTTACTGTCTTTTACCCTAACTGCCAATAAATATGTTAAAACCTATTACAAAGAAATGTAGCTCTGCAAATACGCTATTTAAAAATGAAATATATTAAACTTTCAAAACATTGACTTTCAAATGTTGAAAAATTTAGCATAGCCAAGCCAACAAAAAAAAAGAGCAATTTATCACAAAAAGGCTGCTGCGAATGCTACATAATTTTCAATGTCAAATATTTATCATCAAAATTATGAAATTTCCTAACTTTCTTTCACTACCTTCTGAAATTCCTTGATTTACTCCTTAAAGAAAATTCAAATTTCTTCTCTAAGTCTTTCTTGACCAGTGGCTACCCTGACTGCCTGGAGCTCTATATTTCATGCTTCACATATTTCAATGATTTACATAAAATCCCTGTGTGTGCGTTCTGACACATTACTGACAGCTTGACATTTAATGTTTGGCAACATAGCTATGCGTATGAAAAGGGCAAAACCGTAATGACCACGGAAGTCACAGGTTATACCGTATTCAAAAGGAACATCAAACAGTATGCAGGAGAATGAGGAGATTTTATGAGACTACATGTACATGTAATTTGACACTGATCTTTCTACTGGAAGTCACTTTATATTGACAATGATACACTGGTAAGTTTTGTGAACTGATTTTAATGACATGAACTGATTTTAACACAACAAATACATATAAAACCATTATATATTTGAACTTTGGATATGCATCCATTCGGCTGGCAGACTGGAGTAAGTCTGAAGGAGTGACTTCTCAAATATTTCAACACAGAAACTGATCCAAGTGCAGACAGCAGTTTTTTTTTCAATTAAAGTTCCTTGCATATCATACTGAGAGTCAATAAATGGATACAGAGCTACGAATAAACAGAGTCAAGGGATCCAGCCGAAAATCAGCTGAATGAATGAAAGCTGGATCCCTGTTCAAACAGCTTATTAATGGATTGGAGGTTGTGACCCAGTGTCAGTATTGCATCAAGTAATCCTTTCATATTTTCATTTTAATTCCATGTTACACAATGATTTAAGGCATGAGAGCTATGACCAAAGAGCTATGTATCTTGGTAACTCAGACAATGAGTGTCTATTATGCTTTAATAATGATATTACAAATGACAAAACAGAAAACACATAGCTGAATTCTGGTGTTAGCTTTGAAAATGTAGTTTAGTATAACAGTCAAAGGGAAGGCAGTTTGTCAAGTCCAAAATTTTGAGAATTACTGTAACGAACCTAATGTTGTGTGTATTCCTTTATCTGACCACCACTTGAATTCTTCCCCTTTATGAGTTAGTACTTATCTATTTAGTCCTAATCTAAAATGATGAACAATTACCCAGGAAAGTATGCTGTTATAAAGAGTATGATGTATCTGACAGAATATACAGTTTATAGTGTTATGTCAATAAATAACATAGAAATCAGAAATCCAGATAGGCCAATATTTTGAGCTGAACATAAAGCTGAAGGCATATGGGTGTATTTCCATGTTTTCCCGACAGCTATGGAATGGGAGGTAACTTCTGTGACTACCTGTTTGCTTCCCTGGAAAGCTGTTCAAAAAGGAGTCTACTCTTATGGGAAAGAATTTGCTCCTACTGGAGCAAATTTTTTCATTATTGAATTGACTTCTACTGAAAAGGGAGGCAAAACTGAAAGGGACAGAAATGTGTCTCCAGAAAGTGTACCCATTCACACAAAATAAAATATATATTCTGGAATCCAGTAGCAAAGGTATCGGATAATAAGATGCAAGCAATATTTTCCACTGAATATATGATGTATATATGACCCATCTGGACCACTTCTGAGTAGTAGTTTCTCACCAAGAAGGTTCTGATGAGCTAAAATATGTTACTGCGGAAAAAATATTGTCGAGCAAGAATTCCAAGGTAGGCGGTGTCTCACCTGTCTGTGCATTGTCACAAAACTGCTAAACCAGGAAAATTGTCAAAATTTTATGCCTCCCATGCCAGAAAAGTAATACCTTGCTTCTGCTATTCACAGCAAAACAATTACCATCAGATATTCTTCTAATCTAATGCTCTTGTAATCTCAATGTAATTTCCTCATTAAGATGGTTTGTGAATTTCTTACTGCCTGTGGATTACAAAACATATTTCAGAGATTTAAATAAGAGGGGATACGGATGACACTTTTAAATTAAATTTTTGTCCATTTTCCATAAACTCCTATGCTGTGACCCCTCAACAGAAAAACCTTTGTAGGTTCAATTAGGGGTCACAACATGCTTTTCTATGGAAAAATAAGACAAAAAACTATGGGTCCCTATAAAACTAGAAACGAAACCGAAACGGAACGAAATGAAACGCAACGAAACGGAACGAAACGCAACGCAACGAAACGGAATATAAATCAGATTAAGCAAAATAAAACTAAAATCCAAAATTTTAAGTAAAATTTCCAGCTTCAATAAAGTACAACGGTTGTCTCCTGTTGTGACTTTGTCAGCACAAGGGCAACTGAAGACCAGAGAATCTGTCAGTGGTGCCAAAACAACCTTACAAGGTTATGGGATATACTATACTACTCATTAGACTAGGTTAAATGTTAGTTTGTTGGCAAATAAAAGTAGGACGGATACAGAACGCGGTAAGGGGTGGAGAGGGGGGTGGGAATGAACCGCTTTCAAGCCTCAATAAATATTATTTTAAGAAAACATTGTGGAATGAAGAAAAGATAAATACCAAAACATCACACTCTGCTTCTTGCCTTTAGCTTAAAGGTCCATTTAGTGGTTTCTAAGGGGACATGGAATTTGGGTAGGCTATGGGGCAGTGGAATCCCGAACATGACAGCAATGAAACCAAGGGAAGGATAACTTAAGTTTCTGGAATCAGGGAACATTTTCTGAAATCATTATAGTTCAGGAAAAGCAAAGGCAAAATCTTTTTCTGTGCAACATAAACAATTGTTGGGGACTAAGCCAAGAATACAATTAATTTTCTGGAACCTGGGTCATAGGTATGGAGCTGGTAGGCTGTGGTAGCCCAAAAAGTGTCGAAAGGATCATACGACACTCCACAATAAAATCAATAAAAATAAATATTATCTATTTATTTTCAAATAACAATTAAAAAAAAAATAAAAATAAAAGATAATTAAGAAAAGCCCAGACCAAAACACCCGGGGACCAAATCAACCCCCAAAATTGTATGTGGATACTCAGTCAATCAAATTATGCATATACAATCTACCCTAGTATCTGTTTAAAAGTTAAAATGTATTGGGTCTTTTAATGTATTGGGTCTTATAAATACCCAGTAACTTCATATAGCATAGTAAATGGATAAAAAAATGATGGTGCTTTTTTTAGTCTTCCTTTTGCATTCATATGTGATGTGTTAAATGTGATAATTTCATAGAATTTTCAGATTTTGTTCCATTTCGTTGTATTTCTATTTCGTTTCGTTGCGTTTTGTTTCGTTCCGTTGCGTTTTGTTTTGTTTCGTTGCGTTCCATTTCATTTCGTTGCGTTCCGTTTCGTTTCGTTCCGTTTCTAGTTTTATAGGGACCCAAAAAACTATCACAGAAATGTCATCAAAACTCCTGCTAATCTGGTTTTCTGGTGTTTCATGAAAAAATCTAAGCTGTATGTGTACACTGCCTTTTTTTTAATGGAAGATAACTATTGTGACTTCCTGTTTGCCCCCCTGAGTGACAAAACTCTCCCAAAAAGTGGTTGTCTCTAAAAAGAAAATCTATCACAGAAATGTCATCCTTTAAGAGTTGACCCCCATTTAGAAGGGATGCAACTGAAAATGGCAGAGTTGCTTTCCCTGAAAGTGTAGCCATTCACCTTAAAGGAAAATGCTCTGTTTCTTTCTCAAATACACTGGCATATCTGGACTCTGATAAATGACTAAACATTTACGTATGAAGAGAAGTAAATTACATTGATGGCCCTAGTTAATAACCGGGATACATGTTTATTACATCACTAGCTATGTCATACATGTTTATTTACAGTAACAAGTCCATTTACACACATGTATCAGCAAAGTTATCACAGTGTATTGTAAAGACCTACACATGATTGGGGTAGCATGGGCCGTTTACAGACTTTGTTACATGAGAGCCACACAAAGAGATAATATGCCTCTGGGCATGTAGGAACAGCAAGACTCTGATCAACATAAACCTCTGCAAAGGAGTGATCAGTCATCATTCTCTCAATAGCAATTCTGTGAATTGCAAATATTCCCATCATACCATACAACATACATTGTGACCCCTCATTAAACAACCTGGTTCTGATGAGCAGTCAAAACGTATGTTTTGATGGCGAAATATGAAAATTATTTCACAACTGTCATTATGTAATCCCCTTGCAAGCAGATGTCAAGGCTGATAGTAGTCTTAACTTTCACTTTAATATACCTCTTATGCCTGAGTGCTTCAGTATATGCTTCTGGATTCTGTAACTGTAAATGGGAATACCACCATGCTTATCTGCCACTTCAATGAAGGGAAGCAGCTGTTGTTATATTCTGTTTGCTTGCTTGGAAAATGTAGTAATTCCAAAAAGGTGTCTATTCTAAAAGGAAAGGACCTGCTCCCTTGGGGAGCAAATCCTTTCTTTCAAAGTTGACCCCCATTTAGAAGACAGGAAAAATGAAACTGGCTAAAGCTGCTTCCCTGAAAAGCATATCCATTTAATTAAGCAGGCCTTCTCTGGTTGCAAGGCATTGCTGTTATATATACACAAGTGTAAATGCACATGTAAGTTTGTGTCCAATGTTACATAGAGATTATCAACTGATTCACTTATTATACAGAGCTCTAGATAAGAGGGAGTATTTGATGATAATTAAGGATAATTTTTCTTATTTCTCATCGGAACCATATGTTGTGACCACTCATCTGAACCGTCTCGTCGAGACGGTTCAGATGAGGGGTCACAACATATGTGATAATGCAGAATTAACAAAAATTATCCCTAATTATCACCAAATACTCCCTCTTATCTAGAGCTCTGTTATATCTGAGTCTCTGTATCATACAAAGCTTCCGCTGTCATAATGCTTCCTGAAGTTGCTCAAAATTCTACGGTAATGCAGGTTTGCTTTTTACTTGTCAGAACTCTACGACAAAATATGATTATGCCATATTCTGAAAATGTGTAATTCATGAAATCCTATCTACAAATAAAGCTGAGGTCTATGTAAAAGGTCAACTACTCCTTCAAGTCCTAGGAAGTTATACTTACTGGCCACAAAAGTGGTGCCTAGCACCATCTTTACCTGTGAAAAATCAGATGGTCAGTTTTTTATTCATATGAACATTATAGCTGACTGACCAGGTTTTCTTGCCCACAGAGTGTAAGAAAAAAATAAGACTATATATTGCGAAAAGCAAAAACAGACTGATTTTACAGGTGAATATGGCATTTTGACATATTTTGCCTGGCCCAGCTTATTTCTACTGCATGTTTTTGTGTGTGTTTTTTTAATAACATATGAAGACTACCATCAATACTAACCTGGGCCCAGTTGTTAAAAGAATTGTTAGCCTAACAAGCTAGTTAAGCGGTCAACTCATTAAGTGTGTTACAACTTCATAACCAAATACACTGATATTTTTGTTGAAAAATTTCAGAAGCTTTTATTTTTTCAACATCAAAATATTGGTGTATTTGAGTTATGAACATTTGAAATTTTAACAAAACATTTACTAACGGTGCCCTTAGTTTGGAACAACCGGGCCCATTTCTCCAGGTAAGGATGGGTTTACTGATAAGTCAAAGGAAATTCTGAAACTAATATTATGACTCCCATTTATAACACCCTTGTAACCTTGCCAAGTCAGATCTAATGAGAGGACACAATATCTTTTAATGTTGAAAAATGCAATTTTTCCATGACTCCTCATTAAACCTTTCAATGTCTGAAGCCAGAGCTCTAGATAAGAGGGGTATTTGATGATAATTGAGGGATAATTTTCTTTATTTCTCATCAAAACCATATGTTGTGACCCCTCATCTGAACCGTCTCGTTGAGACGGTTCAGATGAGAGGTCACAACATATGTTTTTATCCAGAATTAACATAAATTAACCCTAATCATCACCAAATACTCCCTCTTATCTAGGGCTCTGCTGAAGCCCAACTTTTCTGTTCTATAATATAAATTATCTTGTTCTGGGAGCTATCAATATTTCTTTGTCGGTACAGTATTGCCAGCAAATTATTCAGCAAGACTGCAATAAAATTTACAAATAATCATGTAAATAATTTCAACATTCCAGTTATTTGCAGTACAAACACTACCATACTATCTCCAGGAGCTCAAGATATACCATGTGCAGGTGAAAATTTGTAATTTTTGACCGGCAAAATGTCAACTTATCTTGTGCTCTGGTCCAACTGAGTTCCAATTTGAGGCCCAGCATGCTAACATATGTGCAAAGCTGGAGGTAAGAAGACTCTAGGCTAATTTTTGCTAGCTTTCTGTTAAAACATGAACCACTTTCACTTTGCCTCCCTTTTCAAAAGGGTCAACTCTTAAAAGGAAAGAATTTCAGAGCTCCAGATAAGGAGGGGTAACAGGGATAATTTAGGGATAATTTTGCATATTTCTCCATAAAAACATATTTTGTGACCCATCATTAGAACCGTCTCACCGAGACGGTTCTAATGAGGGGTCACAACATATGTTTTCGTTTAGAAATAAGAAAAATTATCTTCAAATTATCCTCATTACCCCTTCCTATCTGGAGCTCTGAATTTCCTCTTCTCCACCCCATTTTGGAAGGCTATATCATCAAGGGGAGCAAACAAGTCATTAAATTTGTTTCCCTTTGCAAAAAGAAAATGTAATGAAATAACATTCCTGAATTTTCAGTAAATACTCCAATAATCTTGGATGCCTCCAGCTCCAAGCCATTCAATGCTCTTACAATCCTTGTAAATTTTTCCTAGCATGCTGGGTTTCATTTACACATTCATATATGAGCCGCAACACGACAAAGCCCCTAAAGTGGCATGTGCGCCCAGCGAAGACTCAGATCAGCTTGGGCAGATGCCCAGTCTGATCTGAGTCTGTGCTGGGCACACATGCCACATTGTTGGTTTTGTCATGTCATGGCTCATATCTTGTAGATATTTACTGATATGTGTGCAACTTCGATTTCATACTACTGCATTATTACCATACACATAATACAAACAACAAAGTCAGTTTTGAGCCACTACATGGGGAAACCCATATGCTAGTCTATGGAAAAAATTGAAGACTCAGCCCAGAAAGCAAAATCCGCATAGCCTGATACAGGCAAACATCAGTGGTCCACATATTCTGTAGACAAATGCTGAAGCCCCTAGCCCAAAATGATCTGATCTGGGACTTTAACAGAGCTCCAAATAAGAGGGGGTAATGAGGATAATTTGAAGATAATTTTTCTTATTTGAAATTTCTCAACGAAAACGTATGTTGCATCCCCTCATTAGAACCGTCTTGGTGAGACGGTTCTAGTGATGGGACACACAATATGTTTTTAAGCGAAATATGCAAAATTATCCCAAACTCTTCCCTGTTACCCCTTCTTACCTGGAGCACTGCTTTAATGTTGGTCTGGGTGTTCAATGTTTTGCATAGGCCCATTTGTGGGTTATACCCATCTTTTTGCTCTGACATTTCATACAGCACCAGCTGCAATTCTCTCCATCATGGTCCGAATACCTTCCTCGCAGGAACCTGTTCATCTGACCTTCAATAGTAGCACACAAGGTCATGGTCATATATCATTCCATAATGACCTAATTATCACATTTAAAACAGTGACCTAGTTATCACATGAATTATTGCATAAGTCAAAGATATAGCATTTCTTATAACTTTGTCCACAGTGTCTTGTAGTAGCCATTCTGTGCAAATATACCTCTTCTGAGGCTGAAGAAACAGATGTTAAGCCCTTTCACTGACTTGTTTTTACAACTGGTTTCAATGGAAATTTTGTCTTAATTCAGGCAACGTTCTTTCAAACTTTCTTCAAAAGCCCAAGAAAAACTATAAATAAACACAAGTTTCCATAGGCCTCTGAGTTAATAGCGCTGTTATTTGCATCCATGATACAGTCATACAGAGCTCCACATAAGGCGTTTTGACGATTATTCATACTTCTTTCTACTTCTGTTTAATCTCCATTAAAACCTAAGTCGTGGCTTCTCAGTAGAGCCACCTTGCTGAAGCCTTTGACTAAAAAGCCACAATCTATGTTTTACAGGTAAAGAAGGGAGTTTATCTAAAATTTATTAAACCTTCTTATCTGAAGCACTGGTAACTGTTTGTAAATCTTTCACACAAGTCTTCTCAGCAGCTCAATTTTATTTCCCAGAATATTGCCAACTGCATATATATTCTTTATATTTCAGAAGTGATCTACATTATTCTCCATTTGCTGTCACTAATTTCATACTGAACATGTTCATTTAAGTAAGGACGACATTCAGTAAGCAGCACTTTGATTGACAGTCTTTATGGAACTTCATTTCAGTGCCATTTTATTGAAGAATGAAGATTCCACTTGTATTCCACTGGGAAATGGATTGATTTATCCACTGACATTAGTGTCTCAGTGGACGTAAGAAGTGAGTTATGTCCCTTTAGCACTCTATTTCTGGAGGTACATTAAGATACATAGGTTTGAGAATTATTATGGGAAGTAAATGAACTGCTACTGCTACTGGCACTGAGACTAATCATACTACCACGAATGCTTATATCGTCATATCTATTGTCCCGCCTAGATGCCTCCGCTATTTGTATAGAGTTCATTCCTAGCTGAACTGTCTCATTGTCAAATTCATCTATTTCATGTGTCTGTCTTTGCTCACAGCGCCTTATTCTATCTACTTTTTCACTTTCAAACTTAACTTTTTCCTCTTCCATCTGTAATTCACAAACAAATGGTAAAGTATCAATTTTTAGTACATGTAGATATACCATAGAAGTTCTAAAATTAGGGACACCTAAAGCAATTACCTAATTATCCGGAAAATAAAATACCGTATATGTGGTAATTTTTCGCGAGTTCATATTTTCGTGGTTTTGGGTCAAATACATAAACATTAATTTTCGCGATTTTAAATTTTCGCGGTAAGTCACATGTGCAAAAAAAAAATGCTTCTTTTTTAACTTGAGCCAGTCCGTTCATTAACCTGCCGCAGGGCCACCGCAGGTTAATGAAAGAACTGCAAGTGAAAAATACCAGCAATTACCGAAGCAAACAGAAATAAAATATACAGGCACTGTGATACTTTGTAAGAAAACAGGAAATTATTTCGCGATTTTCATACTCCCAGTTTCCAAGTTGCTGCGAAATACCGCGAAAAATGGAACACAGCGAAAAAAATACGGTAGTTTGGTTTAACAATGCATACTGCAACCAAAAGATGCAGAAGGAATGCCAAAGGAAGTAGACCCTAATCAGGCTTCACCTTTAAAGCAGTCTGATCTGGGTCTGCACTGACTGCTCAGACCTATCTGTCAGAGTGTCCCAACACGTAAATAATTTTTGGTTCTACTCACAGAAAGTTTTGTAGGATGTCGTGGTTCAACAGAAATTTGCTTCTATTGGTCTAAT
Organism: Ctena decussata; assembly: GCA_963989385.1. Taxonomy (NCBI): domain Eukaryota; kingdom Metazoa; phylum Mollusca; class Bivalvia; order Lucinida; family Lucinidae; genus Ctena; species Ctena decussata. The sequence goes on along the minus strand of OZ022511.1, from coordinate 54,401,711 downwards.
TTAGAAATGCCTTCTCTCCCCATCCCCACCCAGTACCTATGCTTAACTGGAATAGCCCTGAGGGCTTTTTATGGCAAAGGCTAGTCCCGTATTTTTTACAGCGACAAACATAAGCACCCTTGATTTTTATACACAATAGAAGACTTATGTACTTGTCTAACAACTTTGGTATCCTCATGATGCTCAAACAAATGAGGCCTGGCCCAGAGGATATAAAACTTTTTTGTGCTCAACTCAGCCGAGCATTAAATTTTCTCTGCTGATAAATATGAAAATGCCAACTAATGTTGGCATTTTCATATTCATAAACAGAGAAAATTTCATACTCAGCTAAACAGAGCAAGAAAACAACTGTACTTATCAGTAATTTGCTATTTATTAGTGGGTAAAACTTTATGCTCATGAAAAAAGTTTTATAACCTCAAGGCCTGATCTTTGTCTTTTAATGCTGTCTGCTCAAATGTTTTGTCTGAATATTCTAAAGAAGAGGTGGTTTACCTTTTGCTCTAGTAATGCTCGTCTTAATGACACTCTCTCCTCGAGCTGTTTTCTCTCCCGTTGATGTTGCGCATCAAGCTGCATCTTAATTTTACTTTGATATGCCATCAACAGTTCTAACTCCTGTTGTAATTTTAGTTTAGACTCGTGCTCCTCCTGCACTTGAGAATCATCCAGTCGCATCTGAAAACAAACAGTACTCTAAAAGTATGAACAACTTAACCAATTACTGGAATTGTCATTTTACACTGATGCTGAGTTTTGAAGAAAATAAAAGATAATTTTTCTTATTTTTCTGTTTCTCGTATGTTGTGACACCTCATTAAAACCTCAAGGTCACAACTCACAGCATACGTTTTTAGGGAGACAAAAATTATTAAAGAATTATCTTTGTAACCCCTTCCCATCTGGAACACTGTGGCTCCACTTCTTGGTCAATTTAATCCCTTTGATCATCAATTTGTGGCCCTTCTTATGGTTCTAAGTAGAGAATCTTTATTTCTAGCCCAGCATCAGTATCACTGAGTAAACAAGTTGGTCTAGTATCCTCTAGTCTGAGTCTCTGTTTTCAACATGCCTTAATGTTCACAGAGCTGTAGATAAGAGGGAGTATTTGATGATAATTAAGGATAATTTTTCTTATTTCTCATCGAAACCATATGTTGTGACCACTCATCTGAACCGTCTCGTCGAGACGGTTCAGATGAGGGGTCACAACATATGTTTTTATGCAGAATTAACGAAAATTATCCCTAATTATCACCAAATACTCCCTCTTATCTAGAGCTCTGGTTCAGACACTTTAAAACTTCACTGCACTGTTACAGAGCAACTGATATAGTCAGTGGCAAAATACACTAATCTGAAGTTTAACTTGAAATTAACTTTTTTGTAGTTACTGGATGGACTTCATTTGTAATTTCAATGTGTAACTTACCATCACAGAATTTGAAACACTGTGGTCAAAGCAGTAACCTCTATTATTATTATCAGCATTTCTTGGGCAGTTACTTTCTTTAGTTAGTCACTTTATAATGTGCTTTACATCACAACAAAGTGCCTAACCAGGGTACGAGTTTATGAAACTTGAGAAATGAGTATAATCTCAACCTCAAAATAAAGCACACTGATTGGCTGCTTCTGAGCATGTGCTCGGAGGCAGCCAAGCAGTGTGCTTTATTTTGAGAATGTACTCAAGTTTTATAACCTCAGGGCCAGTATAAAAGGAGCACCTGCCTTCCATGCTTCAATGTGCGAGTCCTGAGTGGAGACACTTTCAGGGGAAGCAATTCTGCCAATGCTGCCTCACTTCTCAATGGCTCCTTTTGAGTTGGGACTTTTTTAACAGTCACATCAATACTTAACCCTGAAAAAAGGCGGAAAACATTTAAGTGCATCCATTATGCACAGCCATGTTTTCCACTTTTTTTCTACTTACATTTTGTTGCTGTAACATCTCTGCTATACTGGCTTCATACTGCTCTCCTAATATTGCTAATTTCCTCATTTGTTCTTCTTTCAATTTCTTTACTACAGCCTTCTGTTCATTCTTTGGTGTACTACTAACTATATGTTCTTTGAGGGCTTTATATTGTCGTTGTTGTGTCTTTACTGCCTCATGGAACTGACGACGAATTTGGAGCTCTTTTTGCTGCAAAGTATGAACGGTATATTACACCAGGTTTACTTTTGTAACTTTTTTTCTGAATTTTATATTCATAACACTTCTACGAATAAACTGTTTGTATGAAAAACAATTTGACAAAATTCTGTTTAATATCACCAGCTTAATAATACTTACTGTCCTTTTTGCATCAAGTACATCTACCAAATTATATACAACCAGATTTGTCTGTATGCGAGCCTTACCCGATATAACGACAGGAAACCTTACCATGCAATACAAGTCCTCTAGTAAAGACAGCAACTAGTTTTTAACTACATCTGTTGTAGTTAGATGTATGTTTTAATGACAGCATTAAATACATGATTCCATTTTTCATTTTTGACCTGTGTTTCACTTCAATGAATTCTTGCTACATGCTACCAGACTTTACAACGAATAAGGCCAAAAAAAAAAAAATGTCTTGTTTCCGGAAACGTCACCAAAAAAATAGGGTCATAGGTAGGAAATTTTTGGGTTTTTTTTAGAGAATTTTTTTCAACCTTCTCCGAACAAATTTTGGCTTACCGAGCACATAGCTGTAACTCTTAAACCCCTTTTCAAACGGGTGGAATCTTCTTAAACTGAATTCACTGAGCACGAGTGCGCAACGCTTCTGATGACTGATTTTTTTGTCGAAACATGCTGGCATAATGCATTTCTCAATGTAAATCACCAGCACCGATGACGCCATCTTGATGTTAGACACGATTGCAGTAATGGCGGTATGCCCCGTTTGGCTTACGCTGCGGGACTTGTATAAACAAGAGGGCCATGATGGCCCTGGATCACTCACTCGAGAATCCTGTGAACTTAACCTCAGAGACATCCATACATACGACAAACAGAGTTTCACAAAGATTCAATGGAAAATGAACCCTCTATTGTGTAACTAAGTGTTTATAAGATTTAACCTAATGACCTTGTTTTTGATCCCATATGACTCAATTTCAAACCTGGTCTAGATTTCTTGGATATAAACATTCTGACAAAGTTTCATGAATATCGGATAAAAACTGTGCCCTCTAGAGTGTAAACAATGTTTTCTAAGGTTTGACCTAGTTTTTGACCCGACATGACCAAGTAGCACCCTTGGTCCAGATTTGTTGGCGATCAACATTTTGATAAAGTCTCATAAAGATTAGAACAAAACTGTGTCCTCTAAAGCGTTCACATGGTTTTTCTAAGAACTGACCTAGTGACTTAGTTTTTGACCTGACATGGCCCAGTTTCAAATCAGGTCTAGACTTCATAAAAATAAACATTCTGACAGAGTTTCATGTAGATTATATCATAACTGTGCCCTCAAGAATGTACACAACATTTTTCTAAGATTTGACCTAGTGACCTAGATTTTGATCCCACAAAAATCAGATTCAAACTTCGTCTAGATTTCATAAAGATAAACATTCTGACAAAGTTGCATGAAGATTGGATCAAAACTGTGCCCTCTAGAGTGTGCACAAGGTTTTTCTAAGATTTAACTTAGTGACCTAGTTTTTGACCCCACATGACCCAGTTTCAAAGTTGATCTAGATTTCATTAAGATAAACATTCTGACCAAGTTGCATGATGATTGGATTGTAACTGTGCCCTCTGAGTCATTCTGAGATTTATTTCTATTTTTAGCTCTGGCAGCCATTTCGTTCAGCGAGTGGAACCGTTTTAGCCATTTTTGTTCAGAACCATGAGTCAAACACTCTGTGAAATTATTTTGAAATCGAGCCATAAGCGTCAGAGGAGATGTCGTTTAAAGGTGTTTCTATTTTTAGCTCTGGTGGCCATTTTGTTCAGCCGAGCCGAACCATTTTAGCAATTTTGGTAGAGGGTCTCCTAAGGAACATTTCTGTGAAATTATTTCAAAATCTGCCAAGCAGTTTCGGAGGGGAAGTTGTTTAAAGATCTTTCTAATTTTAGATCTGGCGGCCATTTTGTTCAGTGAAGCGGAACCGTTTGAGCAATTTTGGTAGAGGGTCTCCTAAGGAACATTTCTGTGAAATTATTTCAAAATCTGTCCAGCAGTTTTGGAGAAGTCGTTTAAAGGTTTTTCTATTTTTAGCTCTGATGGCCATTTTGTTCAGTGGAGCGGAACCGTTTGAGCAATTTTGGTAGAGAGTCTCCTAAGGAACATTTCTGTGAAATTATTTCAAAATCTGCCCAGCAGTTTTGGAGGCGAAGTCGTTTAGAAAAATTTCTATTTTTGGCTCTGGCGGCCATTTTGTTCACTGGAGCGAAACCGTTTGAGCAATTTTGGTAGAGGGTCTCCTAAGGAACATTTCTGTGAAATTATTTCAAAATCTGCCAAGCAGTTTTGGAGGCAGTCGTTTAAATACTTTTCTATTTTTAGCTCTGGTGGCCATTTTGTTCAGTGGAGCGGAACCGTTTGAGCAATTTTGGTAGAGGGTCTCCTAAGGAACATTTCTGTGAAATTGTTTCAAAATCTGCCCAGCAGTTTTGGAGGAGAAGTCGTTTAAAGGTTTTTCTATTTTTAGCTCTGGCGGCCATTTTGTTCAGTGGAGCGGAACCGTCTGAGCAATTTTGGTAGAGAGTCCCCCAAGGAACATTTCTGTGGACTTATGTCAAAATCCATCCAGCAGTTTTGGAGGAGAAGTTGTTTAAAGCAAAAGTTGACGACGGACGGACGACGGACAAAGACCGATCACAATACCTCACCTTGAGCACTTCTTGCTCAGGTGAGCTAAAAATGGGACTACCGAACCGGGACTACCGGAAAACGAAGGTTGCCGATTTTTACCGATAGCGAGGCGCCTTAAAAAATTTCGAGTCGGGTCCAAAAAAAGGGGTCTGTCAGGTTTCCGGAAACAAGACAGTTTTTTTTTTTTTGGCCTAAGTACTATTAAAGCAATTTCCCTGGAAATCCTTTATAAAATAGTTACCAAGTGATACATACTTCTTGCAGCTCCTTTTGAAACTTACCTTTAAACTTCGAGGCTGTTGTTTCTGTTCCAGAGCATGTTTCTTGCGCAGATCTTGTTCTACTTTAGCATTGTATTCCTTCTGATTTTCCCGCTCCATCTGGTGTTGCTTTTTTAAATGAACATCCCGTAATTCCTGTATACTACGTAAATGTTTCTGTTCTAAATCTTGCGTGGATTCATGATGCCGTAGGAGCATACTATGTTCAAATTCTAACTGAGCTTGTCGTTTTGCTAATTCCTTGAAAACATAGATGTAAATATAAGTATTGCATCACAATATGTTAAAATGGTGCTTCTACCAACCTTCCCAGAAAATGCAAACTTAAGCACAAAATGTTTTGTAATGTGCAAAGTCTACACTGATGAAGTTGGAACAAAAGTTATACCATGGCTTGTCCACCTTTACAAGGGATAATCCACGAGCTAGGATTATCTCCTCATATAGGCAGACATACCATTGTAAAAGTGTTACTTATATGGCATACTGTAAAACACTTATATTTGGCGGCAGCAAAATTTGGCGGTTTTTAAATATGGACCTTTTGGCGGATTTTCATTTTGGCGGTTTTATGATTTCTCAAGAACAAAATATTTCTGCTGACGTCGTATTTGGCTCTTGTATGAGCCCTGTATTGTCATGTTGATTAAAGTAATAACGATTATTATTATAATCATGTTCCATTTTGCGTAGTTAATTGTTTTAAGTAAACAAATACAAATTAAAATACATACAGATTTTGTGTTCCTTCTGTTTTTATCAACTTAATTGAAACCCTAATTACTGTAGTATCGTGAGAAAATTTTCAGACTCTGTTTCCTCCCACTTGTTGTTTGCGGGGCATCTTCTTTAGCGCTAATATGTGTGATGTGTATTAGCTTTAATATTTTGGTAGAGGAAATAGGATTATATGCTCAATAATATTTTTTCTTCTTTCAGTATCATGAGTTTATATTGGCGGCATTTAATTTGGCGATTTTCTTCTTTTCCGCCAATATCGCCAAAATAAAGTGACCGCCAAATATAAGTGTTTTACAGTATGCAAAACAGTAAAGACTGTGCAGTCTGATCAGAGCCTTTGCTGTTCCTTAACACCCTGTATAGACCCTGAGGAATCTACATGTACTAAATGATGCTGTAGAAAGACTGCAATGATTCACAGACTGGTTTGCACCATTTCAATTTTCAGATACATTAAGCAACCATTTTGTGTGACTACATGTAATGCAAAGAAATAAAGTAATATTGAGCACAATACTTTTAAGAAATACGAAAGAGAGATCACTTAGTTTGGTTTTCGCCTCCTTTTCAACACAGACCATTCAACTAGAAAACGACTTTCCCTGGTGTTTAACCCTATTGCACTCAGAAAGGCCAAAACTCCATAGAGTTTTGGCCTTTCTGAGTGCAATAGGGTTAAATCCCTTCTCATTGAGTGCTACTCTTAGGGGAAAAAATTTGTTCCCCTCAGGGAGCTAATTTTTTTAGGTCTTTTGATAAGAGCAGCAATATCTACAAGTCAGTGTTCTCCCACAGAGGTACAATTGATGCTGGTCATCTCAAACACTGATATCTCAAAGTACCCTATTGTATTGACACATCTCCTATTTTTCTTTATATACTGAACGGATTTAAAAACTTCCACCCATTAATTTTGAATATCTCAAAAATAAATGCAGCTACGCCCACCAAAATTTTACAGCATATATATTCTATTATACCTGATTCTATCAATATACAGAATTTGAAATCGTTCAACCGAATCGGTCAGGAACAAGCACGTGCTCCTCCTGTTCTTAGTACCGTTTACATAATGATGAATAGCTTCATGTATACAGTTTTCTGATGAAACATTGCTCTTACGATATCAAATTGAATTTTAAAAATTTGAACTCGGTCAGTGGCTTTATTCAGCCTACCGCGCGTAAATATCGCAAACAGGCACAGAGTTGTGGGCCAGATAAATGCTGAAATTTCAAAAAGTGACGTCGCGGTACAATTTTATGCGTTAATTACGGCAATTTACAATCTCAGACGACGTGCACTGTTTACAGGAAGCTAAAAAGACCGTCAGGAAAGCACCTAACCCATTTTGAAAACCAAAGGACATGACGTTAACTAACGTCGACGCCGTGTCTGTAATAGGCTTTGCGCGACAGCATCATCTGCAGTGATACTTGCAAATCAACGTTGATGACGTCACAATATTAAGACAGTAAGTAGTGGTTGAAAGAGTGTTGCATAAGATAACGCCGGCATCGCCTTATGCATTTCAGTGACGTAACACTCTTTTACTGACGTCATTTAGGTAACTGATACAAATAAACTGCGGTCTTTAAATTTGATAAGTTTCAAGCATTTTGTCGTTAAATAGTCAACACTGTCATGAGTAAACAGATCAGCAGCCAGCAATAAAAAGTGGAAGTTTTTAAATCCTTTCAGTATATTTCAACTCCAGTAAACTGGGACCAGAAAATTTACATTGAGATATCAGTAGTTTGAGATGAACTTCTACTTTGAAATATCGTGAGTTGTCTGTATATTTATTCTTTTTACTGAATAGACTATATCATTACATCACCTACAGTAAATCGGAAGACAGTCTTCCCAAAATTAAAATTTTACTTTAAGGGAAACTTCAGTCGGCTTAAGAGTTTGACAGAGAGTGCAATTCAGACTGTATTTGCAGATTAGCCTTTCGTGTCTACTTCATCTACCTGTATCATATACACAGCCTTTCTGTTTGTTTTCTTGGCAGAATGTCCAAGCTCTCATCTGATCTGACTGTACTACTAAGGAGAAAATTGAGAAAAAGAACTCATTTTCATCACCCATTATTTATTCTTATCTAGAGCCCTGGCATAATTATATCTGAAGATTCAGAATGATTAAGTTTTAATACCAGTTCAACAGTATTTATTTCCAGCTACTAGATAATAAGAAACAATTCAAACATGAGCTAAGACTCGTGGAGTACAAGTCCAGAGCTCTAGATAAAAGGGCGTATTTGATGATAATTAAGGATAATTTTTCTTATTTCTCATCAAAACCATATGTTGTGACCCCTCATCTGAACCGTCTCGTCGAGACGGTTCAGATGAGGGGTCACAACATATGTTTTTATGCAGAATTAACAAAAATTATCCCTAATTATCACCAAATATGCCCTCTTATCTAGAGCTCTACAAGTCGAGAGCATTACCCCAATGGGCCACATGACCAGCTTGCACAACTGACAAACTATGACAACAACAACAACCACTTACTTCCCTGAGTAGTTCCTGCTCTAGATCATGATGTTGTAATACTCTCCGCCGGCGGAATTTTCGTATTTCATATTCTAATGACTCCTTCTGTTGCCGATCCAGAGCTAGCTCTTGTTCCTTCTGTCTCATCGTAATTGACTCTTTCTGATTCCGTAATGCATCTTCCCTCTCCTTCTTCGGTGTACTTGTGTCAATATTCTGAAACACAATTTAAAACAAACATGATAACTATTTTGAAATTACAAACACCTCTCACGAAAATATTGTGTTCAAAATATTTAATGGTTGTTGTTGTGTTATTGCTTTACGTCCATGGTAAACAGCTATGGTCATGTCGGGACGGTCAGTTAACCTAACCACACTATTCCTGGGCAGGCTTAGACCTAAGCGGTTAACCAGTACTCAGTGAACATACTTTCGCCAGCAACTGACAACTGACCTTCTTGAATCAGCGGAAGGGGAAATGAAAGTTAAGTTCCAGACTGGGTATGAGCCCGAGACCTCTGGCTCTTGAGTCAGATGCCCTTCCAAATGCACAGTGTTGTCTGGCAAATAAATATTTGAAGGAGGATTGTTTATAATTTCATCAAGTCTCTGTATATAACTCTTCATCACCAAAACTAATAAATAGGTAGGCATCAATGTCTATGTCTACCTATTTATTAGTTTTCATGATGAAGTTTAATTCAGAGATTTATGGAATTTATATACGGTGCTCCTTTGAATATTTCCAGCCGTCTAGTTGTTTTTCAGATATTTTTGGTGGAATTGTAAACACTGTAGACCCTGACAGCGGCTGACAAATCCATTGCCCGGCCGCCCGGGACAAGCTGGAAATTTATCCGGGCAAGTGGAATTTCCAGGCCGACGCCCGGTCGGTCAACTAAAAAAATCGCAAAATTGTAAAATTCTGGAAGTTTTATGCAAATTACGGTAAGCGGTGTATGAAAAAGAGAGCCGTGCAGACTGTACCCGACCATAATTATCATCCGATTTTCTCACCTCTAGTGTCTGGTGTCGCATGGCCGAATTTGTTTATTGCCACATAGATAATTGACACCCAGCTGTTAATCCAGTGTAACGGTGATTTAATCAGTTTACTGAGTTCGGCGTGTGTCGGTAAGATAAAAGCAATGGCCGGTCAGTGTGTACAAAAGAAACACGCCCGTCGATTGGCCTGTGGTCACGCTACAGGTGACTGGTTATGTAAATCGGACTCTGTAAACAAGTAAACCGTGTTAAAACGTAAGCATGGATTCGCTCTAGTTATCGGGTTTCACTGACTGAGATTTTAGCGATTGACCAATCAAATGCAATATCATGGTCACCGCAAATGTGAAAACACCGTGTAAAACGGGTACGATGATAAGCATAAAATGACAGACAATATGCAACGACAATATGAAAAAACTAATTCATTGCTGAGAAAGTTACATGCAATAACGTTATAAGCTTACCGATAGTATCAATCCTTTGTAAATACGTTCAGCATAAAGGAATAAAACAGTTATGCCTTTCGGAAATACTCGCATTTTTATCATCCAACATACCCGTTATACACAGTGATAAGATTTTATTATTGTTTTTGTTATCTCGCGAAGTCTCGTACCGACGTTACTTTCACTTTTGGTTTTAGCTGCATGGTCGCTCGCCACCCAAGTCAGCTTTTGGGCTGGATTGCTAAGGTTGCTGGTCCCGTTAGATGGTATGTCTCTTAGCAGAGTGACAAATACTTTTATTAATGCTCGGAGGAGTTGTTAACTGGTCGATTAAGGTAGGATTCAAAGAATCACAAAGTCCCTCCCCCCCTCCCCATTGCACGCACACGCACACTGCGTCAGATGCAAACAACATTGGATTATTACAAATACTCATACTTCCATGCAGCCGTTATATATTGTTGGAACAGACTACCTGTCTCAGTAGTTACACTGCCCACAATGGATCAGTTCAGCTTTGCAGTGAGGTCACTTGACCACCCCATGTACTAACTCAACAAATCTGTTTTTAGCCTTACAGTCTTTTTAACCCTATCATCCTTGACTGTTCTTTTTCTGCATTGTGATAGAAAAAACACAATCCACCTGCACATAATCCTCACAAGGGGGTGTGGTAGCGTGTTGCAGTATTGAAAGAAAGAGAATTGCTGTTCTCAAGTGGTTGTTTCATGTGCAGGGTAATGTGTTACTGAGCTTTAAGAGCAACCAACTTTCTAGACAGCTATTCGTTAATGCTGGAATTTGACGAAGATTCTGGGCAAGTTAAAAATTTGGCTGGGCAAGTAAAAAATTATTTTACTTGCCCAGTGGGCAAGTGGAAAATTTTTGGATTTGTCAGGCCCTGCCCTGATCAGACTGCAATATGATCTTGGTTGATACCATTTGCTAAGCATTTCTGTCCAACTGTGTTGGAATTTTTAGAAAAAAAATATGTATAGCTTCTTTGAAAATTAGCTTAAATCTTGAACTTTTCACTATTAAGTTTCAAGACATTCATGGTATGTTCACTTCTAATGACATAAATCTGAACACTTAAGAAGCCATTACTTTAAGCTCCATACTATGGCCAATATGTCAAAATCTGGAGGTTCTAGGTAATCACAGGTATTAAAGTGAATGCAGAGCTCTAGATAAGACGGCGTATTTGATGATAATTACGGATAATTTTTCTTATTTCTCATCGAAACCATATGTTGCGACCCCTCATCTGAACCGTCTCATCGAGACGGTTCAGATGAGGGGTCACAACATATGTTTTTATGCAGAATTAACAAAAATTATCCCTAATTATCACCAAATACGCCCTCTTATCTAGAGCTCTGGAATGGATACACTTCCATGTGGCAACTCTGCCATTTTTATTTTTGCCTCCCTTTGCAACAGGCAGCAATTGTCCAACAGTAATCAAATCTCACTTTTTTAATCTGTTCCTTATTAAGTTTGTATTCTTTCTTTTGCTGTGACAAGAAGTTCCGCTTGTCTGTGTCTTGCTCTGTCTGGATCTGTTTTGTAATTTTCTTCTCTTGAGCCTGATTCGTTCGTTGCTGTGAGAAACATAGTATGATTAGTAACAACTTTGCAAGTAATGTTCAGTAATGGAAAGTTCTGATGACAATTGGCTGTCGGCCCAGTCAATACTTTTTTCCGGCAACAAAGGTTGAACACCAATAAGTGGCTAAGTGCAGCTACTCTTATGCAATTTAAACTGATGTTTGTTTTCTATAAAATTATACCAATTTTCTTTTCAACGATTTTGCTTCTATATATAGAGCAGAAAAAAATTTACAAGCACGCATCTTGCTCTCGATCAAGTATCAAAAAAGAAGAACTTGCCTGCTTTCTGTAACATTTACAAGGTAAACTGACTGGTTCTTAGCAATTTTACTCAACAAAATGAATGATTAGCAAGGAAAAACAGGACCACTACCAGGACCTAAACACTTGACCAGAGGAGGTTTAAAAAGAAAATTGGCCCTCAATTTCTGCATGAGCAATTATCTGCTAAACAATGCTTTGTGCATTAAAAATTTAATTTGTATTGAAGAAATTGAGGAAGATCACTTCTCCAAAGGTTTTGATTTGCCTTGACCTTAAATCATCATAAAAACTCCCACCTAACCTGTATCTAACGAAATTTTCCAATCACAAAGAAGAATGCTTTACATAGAACACAACAGAATTTCTACAAATAGTAGGGATGGGTATCGCCACTGAAAACCGTATCGCGATATATCACGATACACTGGTCCGTATCGGGATACGTATCACGATATATCATGACTTCTTTTTAAGTATGTACTTCCATGTTATATATGCTTTTACTGTGTTGTTTGCTTCTGTCTTTTATTAATGATTGTAATAAAAATGAACATCCCATTCTTTACCTGTTTATTTTAACACCAAAACAAATTATAACCAGCTCATGTACTTTATTAAAATGCAACTGTTACTGGTCTGCGATCTCATTTTATTTAACTAATTGACTTACTTACTGACGTGACCCTGGTGACCATGCATCTGGTGCATGACTTCTTAATTTGTTATTCTGCCCTGACCCAGTTTTGCCCCAAGGCGAGAATGAATAAAGCATGCAGATTTTCAACACCAGTTGTCATCAAAGATCAAAAGGAATTGACACGTGTCTGAAGTCTAGGTGAATTATTTTATCGGTGACATGAAAAGGAAATACACTAAATAATCGGACAGTAATTGCTGAGCAAATGTTGTAGACCCAGATCAGACAGCGCATTGGAGCAGTGTGATCAGGATCTGCAGTCTAGTATGTCAACAAAATAATGAAACTTCCCGTAAGTGAAAATGTGATATACATACACAAAAAAAAAATGTTCTAAAAGATGTTCGAATATTTACGTAAGTTATGAATGGGAATATGTGTCAAAATGATCATACCGTTGGAGTGATAGGATCAATTGGATACTGACGAAAGGATTAAACTGGACACTATTATCTACAATCACGGTAATTTTTGTTCACATCTTCTTTGTGGGTGATAATTACGGAGATAAAAGACAAAAGAGGAAGCGAGCCTCTGGCAAAAGTAAACAATCAAAACCTGTTTTTAAAGACTATTGGCTTTAATTGACTTTACTACCTAGATCCGTTTGATAAAAAAAAGAATAGTTGGGGCAAAATACTACCAAAATGAAAAGGAAACTGTTTAATTAACATATAAAAGCATATAAAACGTTTTCACGAGAATGTCCGGAAACACCCGAAATTTACCGAGCGTACCGGTATGGCCAAAACGTATCGTGATTCGTATCGTTGGAATTTTGAATCGCGATTTACCGGTATACTGGTAATATCGCGCACCCCTAACAAATAGCCCAAACAAACATACTGAACAAGAATTACGCGCAATGCTATGTCAAACCTGCATTTTGCTTCCTCAGTAGCAGAGATCATGGTGAGAAGAAAGTGAAAGCAAAAACTGACAATAAGAAAACCGAAATAGTTTCAAGCAAGGATTATCTGACACAAATTTTCTAAAAATCCACCTAGTGGATTTTTCTGATTTTAAGGTACTGCCGTTTTCATGTTTGTCCTATTTCTAGTAACGGTAGATGGCTGCCATCTTGGATGGCCAATTTGCCTGACAGAAAGTGTAATAGTTATTTTCAAGGATCATTCTGACACAAAAGTGGTCCAAATATATTCAGGGGTTCCTGAGATAGTGACATTTGCATGTTTATGCTATTTTTAGTAACAACACTCAAAGCTGGTGGCCATCTTGGATGGTATATTTGCACAAATTTGAAAAAAAAATTACTTCAAGAATCATTCAGATTAAATTTGAGCAAATTCCATTCAGTGTTTTTCCATTTATTGGCATTCAAGCAAAATTGGGACTCGTAAACCAAAAGTAGTTCACTGTGACCTAATTCTGCAACAGATTTTTTCGTTTTCATTATTTTCAAAAACAAGATCCAACTAATGTTCCATGCCAAATTTCAGACAATTATACCTAGTGGTTTCAGAGAAAATGTTGATTTTGTTGATATGCTATTTTTAGTAACAGCGGCCATCTTGAATTCTCGACCAGGCTAAATCTCTCTAATCTGAAGCTGTGTAGTCGGCTTATACTCTACATGAAATTCGAGAACCATGGTTGCAGTGGTTTTGGAAAAATTAACTGCACAAATCTTAACCCCAGGGTCAACATAAATGTGAACAGAATGACGGACGGATGGAAAACCGACACCTATATCGCACCTTGCTAAAGCAGGTGCGACAAAAATGATCTAAGAACCCTAGTGTTATATCAACGGCCATAACAGTCTTTTTCCTCTGATCTTACCTTCTTCTCTAGCTCTTGTTGCATCTTTCTCTTCAATCTGTCTATCTCTGACACGAAATTCTGCCGCGTTCCCTCATATTCTTTATCTAGCTTCTGTTTATGTTCCTCCATCTCTCCTTGAAATTTACTCTCCATCTAGAATACCATAATACAATTTCAATACAATTTGGTGTCTGATGATCTCTAAACTGAATCTTAAGGCACTTCCATGTTACAAGAAAATCTTAAGATATCATGTTAATTCACCATGTGGAAGTATCTGTGTGTCTGTAAAGTAGATGAAAAAGGGAACAATCAGGAACTGAAAAATTGCTTAAATACTATATGAGCCACGACATGAGAAAACCAACAATGTGGTTGTTCGCCCTGTGCAGACTCAGATCAGCATGGGCATCCACCCAGTCTGGTCAGACTCTTTGCTAAGTGCTTAAAGGGTAGCTGTGGGACTGAGCTACCTCCATGCGGACACTGAAAACTCTGATCAGACTGAGCGGATGCCCAGGCTGATCTGAGTCTGCGCTGGTCGCACAACCACATTGTTGGTTTTCTTGTGTCGTGGCTCATATATTGCCTGTTGTTAATGTCCTTGAGGATAACTGTCTCCTGATAGACAGATATGAAGCAAATATAAAACAATATTTCTTATCATATCTACTGACAAAACACAAACCGGCCATGCCATAACAACATATGCATTGGTGAACTACTGAACAACCATGCCACAGGTTAGCCAGTGCACATAGGCATACTGATAAAGTATTTGCTTTCACTACACATTTCTCAGAGCCGCACCATGAGACTTCCAACAACGTGGCAATTTTGTCGTGCTATTCAGATCATCCTCCTTATTCATAGAGGGTGATCAGAGACCTCACTGTTGGCTCTATGGCTTGGGTCACTTCCACAGATGGCTGATTTGACAAGGCTCTGATCTGACGGCACATATGTGTGCACTTAAGTGCAGTCTGATCACAGCCTTTGCTTGTCACCAATGCCACATTGTTGGAAAATCACATGATGTGGCTCAAATTTCATTATTTCTACAGATCTGACAATTCATTCAAACAGTAAATAATATGCACACCTACAGAATATCTTTTCTGGCAGTATTCACAATCTAGATTTTCATTCCTATTGTTCTGAACTCTATACTAACCTGTTGCAACTGTTTTTGATGTTGTTTTCGCATTCTCTTGTATCCTGCGAACTGTTCACGAAGTTCATTTGACCGTTCATGTTCTTTATGCTGTTTTGTAACAATGGATGTCGTTCTTATAGTTGCAAAGTTGTTGGCCTGTTGGTCAGATCGTGCAGATGGCTGAAAAAATAAATTAGTAAAATCCATTTTATTTTAAACTAGGGCAGCTAAAGACAGGACTAGCTGGAAAGGGATTGCTGTAAAGTCATCTGTGGTGCCCCAACTACCTTGCAAGGTTTATATGAGATGGACTATACTAGACTAGACTACGGTTGATTTGAAACCACTTAACTAATACTCAGTATTATGGTCATCAGCTGTTAACAAATTACTAAAATGATTCTAAAATTTGAACAAGCGGAGTTCACTATCCAGTGAGGTATTGCTGGCAGAATCACAAACAGTTTAGACCCTGTTTAAACCTTGTTCAGGTACTTTTAATCCTGATGTTTATCGTAATGATAGTATGTGTTTGTCCCTGACATATCTCTCATGATACTGTAAAACACTTTTAAATATCTGTGGTATCAAAATTTTGCGATTTAATGAAAATGATATCTTGGCGCATCTTAATTTTGGCGTTCATGATATATCATGGTTCCGGATAATATGGAAAATTTGATGTAAATTTGTAAAAAAAATTTCTTACTTTTCTATTAACTATACAATGTGGCATCTATTAGAATTGCCTCATCGAATGGGATGCCACAATGTATAGTTTAATGGAACAGTATAGAAAATAACTCAAATACTTATCAGGTCCTCCTTTATGTCTGAGCCGTTCATATGTAAATGTATTAAGAATCACATATTTCAGTGCTCTTTGCCTTAACTGCCAATATTGCCAAAATTCAGTAACTGCCAAATATAAGTGTTTTACAGTACAGTACTGTAAAAATTCTAAGTATTGGGGTAGACAGGTCCAAGCAAAAAGTGCAGACCCCTATTAGACTGCTCCTACGGGACTGTTTGCCATTCCATCTACATCTTTTGGGTTTATAACTGCACTGTAAAACCAAACTGTTCCATTATAAGAAAATTACGGCTATTATTTCAGGTGTCCCAATTTTCAGAATTTTTCCGATAATTTGTGTTGTATCTGAAAACATCAGTTTTCCTGGACTGGTACCTCAGCATTTTTCCACCAAAACACGCCCTGAGCAAGTTAAAGCTAAACCTCAGCAAAATCAGTCTGCAATATCTCAAAATTCAATAAGTCTCTTAGCATGCATACTTTGAGCTACTGCAAAACGCTTGATGTATTGGGCTACTGTCAAACCTAGTGGAAGTGTGACAAAAGGAGCAAAATATGCCCTTGTAGTACATAAATACAAAAGCTGTATATATAAAAGTTATTAAGAAGTAAAATACAATATCTATAACACCAGTGATAATGTGTAGTGAAAAAATATATGTACTATCTACATTCATGCAATACCCAAAATAAAAGATATATTACAGGTTACTGAACTATAAAAATTGGTAATAATTTGTGAATGATGAGTTAAAATTCAATGACCTTTTAAATTCACAAGTTCCATGAAAATCAACCATGAAATGCATAATGCCATCAGACCAAAGAAATGATACCAGAATGGTAAATTACTTTCCATATAGTATCTTTGACACTAAGTGAAAGAAAACCATTAATACATGAAATATTGGTGTGGTTATCTGTTTGGTGACATTCAAAATCTGAAACTTCACCAAATTAATGGAAAATTAATTACCATATATGCGGTAATTTTCGCGGCTTCAAATTTTCGCGGTTTAGGGGCTAAACCATAAACATTAATTTTCGCAATTTTTTATTTTGGCAGTTAGCAACATGTGCAAAAAGCAAAACTGCTTCATTTTCATCTGAGCTAGTTCTTTCATTAACCTGCGGCTGCAGGTTAATGAAAGAACTGGTTCAAATGAAAAGTACCAGACTTTACCGAAGCAAACAGAAACAAAATATATGGATGCTATGTCTACTGATGATACTTTGTAAGAAACAGGAAATTATTTCACGGTTTTAATATTCCCGGTTTCTAAGTGACAGCGAAATACCGCGAAAAATGGAATACTGCGAAAATTATCCACCCAAAATTTAGGCACATAATGGAAATCATTTTGAGGAACTGAGTTTTCAACAATACACTGAGATGACACAGTTACACTGCTGTAGAACAACATGCTGAACTAAGAAACTCATTCAAGAATCTACAAATGCACATTTACAACATTAAGTACACCCCCTTCCCATGCCAGGCCAAAGTAACTTATGTTTTCCACTACTGCAGTGACTGTAATTAGCTTCAAAGCCAAACTAAGGTGTATGGATACACTGTCGTATTTTTCCAATGGGAAACAACATTTGCGGCTTCATGTTTGCTTTCCAGGGTAACAAAACCCTTCCATAAAGGGGTCTACTTTTAAAGGAAAGAATTTTCCCCAAGAAGCAAATTCTTTAACAGATGAACCCAAATTAAGGGGGAGGAAAAGGAAAAAATGAAAATGGAAGAGTTGCTTTCCCTGAAAGAGTGCCCATTCACATTTTTAATAGAAATGTGACAGCATGCATTCTTGAAATGGTTGTTGGGTTGGGTTATTGTTTAACCTCCACGGTAAACAGCTATGGTCATGTCGGGACAGTCAGTTAAACCTAACCACACTATTCCTGGGCAGGCTTAGACCTCCTAAGCGGTTACTAAGTGCACTTACTTTCACCAATAACTGACAACTGTCCAAGGAGAAATGAAAGTAAGTAGGGGTTTAACATGGGTTTTTTCATTAGTGGGTCACTGGGTGGGGTATTTCCGCGAAGATTGTTATAACCGGCAATCACTTATAACGCGAGTCCATTTTATGTCTCCCGACACCCGCGTTTTAACGTCGCTCCAGTGTAGAAAGCTTATCTTTTGATGAATATATTTTGTATTGCTTCCAAATCTTCCCACAATTTTAGACTGTGCTCAGAATCTAATAAACTAATTTGCAGTATGTGCACAATCATGCATGTTCAATGTATGTGTAAGGAATATTGCAATGAACCAAAAGTCAAAATAGATGATACCTACGAATACTTTGTGACAATGAAAAAGTGCAATAAATCTGCTCTCTAAACATATACAGGAAGATTCTGAAGCAAAGCACATCAACAAATACATACAGATGTACATATGCATTCATAAATCATACGGAAGAGAAAAAGATGAAAACAGAGTACACATATACATAATAAAGACATAATGCAATAGACACACACCATCTCATGTTAGACAGAGCTCAAAATAATACGAGTATGAATATGTTATTTCTCCATAAAAAAACTACGTTTCTGTCCCTCATTAACAAAAATTCAATAAAAGGTGGTGTCACCTCTCTGTGCTTGGTCACATAACAGAGCTAAAGCAGAAAATGACAAAATTTATGTCACAGATCCAGAAAAAAAGCTTCTGCAAGGTGCGCTAAAGCAGAAAATGACAAAATTTATGTCAAAGATCCAGAAAAAAAGCTTCTGCAAGGTGCAGGTGAGACAAAAATGCCATACTGTGGTAGTTTTAGTGTGACAGCAACTACATGTATACATATAGAGGATCATTTTATATGAGTGGTCATTTAATACGAAATTTATGAAACGAGCCTTTGGCGAGTTTCATAAATTTCATATGAAATGACTATGAGTGTAAGATTCTGTTTATCATATGACCCTTTAAATGGGATTTTAACGCCTTCAAACTGAACATTTATTCAATAAAAATGCTTTGTTGACATGGACGTTGTCAACGACGCTACGTGTACATGCCAAAGTGTTATTACACGTGTGGTCATACGATTTTTATGACAAGACATTATCCACTGAATAACAGCGACGTCATATGATAAAAATGTTTTCACGTAGAAATAACAATTTATCTCAATATCATCAGATAAACCCTTATCTTGAGCTCTGGTCACATAAGTATACAAATATATGAGCCGCGACACGAGAAAACCAACAATGTGGCTGTGTACCCCTTGCAGACTCAGATCAACCTGGGCATCTTTCCAGTCTGATCAGACGCTTCGGTAAGCACTTAAAAGGTAGCTAAGGGACTAAGCTACCTTCATGCGGACAGCGAAGACTCTGATCAGACTGGGCGGATGCCCAGGCTGATCTGAGTCTGCGCTGGGTGGACGACCACATTGTTGTTTTTCTTGTGTTGCGGCTCATATGTGTTCAATATACAAGAGTACAAGTACTGACCAATCATACACAACATTCCCATTACCTTTGGGGGATGTCCGAAGTGTCCATATGACTGGGGACGTGAAGGCTGGGGCCAATCCTTTAGGAAACAATGATGTGGTGGGTTAGAAGGGAAGGAGTATATGAAACAGGAATGAATTGCTTATAGGATTCTTAGCAAGTATCTAATCAGTGTAGATTCAGACCTGGCTGTGCATCTTTTCAGTCCAGCTTGAGCAAACATATTGTGCCTATGGATTCCTTGTGGTCCATACATGTGAATAGCATAGGCTCTACCTAGACTGCATGGATGAACAGCTGATCTGGATCTTTGACATTGGCTTATGTGTCAAGGACCTGTATGCCTCTATCCAGTGAACAAGTGGTGTTGGTACCATGTTGTAACAGCATCTTAAGACATTTATTTTGGACAATGCTGGATAGAGGCTGTAACAACATTATCTGATGTTTAGACAACTTGTATAAAAGTTGTACCGAGATGCCTTTTTCACTGGGTAACACTTTAAATAGAGTTGCAAATAAGCATATTTATCTATACTTGTGAAGTTCATTCAGTCAAACAAGCATTAAGATTTGAAGGAGATTCAAGATGAAGGTTTTTTATGAAGAGCTTCATAATGCAAACCTGGCTTATCTGCAACTCCAGAATAATGGATGTGATTTTTGACAAACAGAGTTTTATGACAAATGAGCAGCATCATGCAAAAATCTGCCTTATGTATTTGTAAACAATAAAGACTCAAAACCAGTCTCTGCGTCTGCGAATTTAGCTAGAGCTGGATCCATATTAAAGTGTGTGAAAATGGCAAAGGCTCTGACCAGACTGTGTGGATATGCAGCTGGTCTCAGCTTTTACTGGTAACATATGCATCAGCACCATTTTTGCATAAAAAGGCTCATACGATGTATTTCGTAATACATGAGAAACACTGTAATTACTACTTGTATATATATATATATATATACAGCTCTAACTGATGTATGTAGTTTCTATACACTTTAATGCTACAAAAAGTATCTGAAATTACACATTTACAAATGAGCCATTTCTGAGAGTAGCTGCCTTATGGAATATCGTAAAAATTCCAAGTACTGGGACAGATAGGCCTGAGCAGCCTGTGATAAGGAATGATAAACACTGTAGACCCTGATTAGAGGAGCGGTCTGATCTGGGTCTTGGTGTTTGCTCAGTCCTATCTGTCCCAATATCTAGAAGTTTTATGGTAACAGTTCCACATTTACCTTCTCATTAATATCAAAACTGTCCTGTAAGTTCATAAATTGAGAACACAGAAGTCTAATACCAAACAATTAAAATTAATATGAAAACTGTATGGTGAGTTTCTAATTTGAGAACGCAGTGGATAATACCAAATAAACAACAAAAAAAATCTTAAAGAGTTCCTTCAAGAGCAGAGAATATATTCAGAAGAAGGCACATGGGCCAGACTACATAGTTTCGGCTAATAAAGCCTCTTCAGTGACCCTGACAATACCTGGTGACGAAACCAGAGAAAAGCGATCTTTGATTTTTTTTTCTTATATTGATAAATATCAAATAAACAATCAAAGCAGCGTCTGACAAAATAACATCAGCCTTCAAAGCACCCAAATGTTCAGCTGAGCATTCTGCGGAATGTGGCGGCTCTCTTGCCTGTCTGTGCACTGCCATGAAACATAGCCAAACAAGAAAACTCGAAGTGAAGTTTATGCTGCTGACACTGGAAAAGTAATACCCATGTCTCCCTTCTGCTAGTCACAGGTGAGACAAAAACTGAGAGAAAATAAAAGCTAAGAAAAACACAAATTGACATTGCAAAGAAATAACACAGGCTGCAAAACAAAACAGATATCATTACATGTATTTTTTCAAAGCAATGGGGTATAACTATTCCTTACATGCTAGGAAAAAAATCTAACAGTGACAAAGTTTTGGAGCTTCAGGTCAGTATGCATTCAAATTTTGATAACTTCCCATAAAGACTGACAGGCAGTTCCTATGGGAGTCCACACTATAAGACAGAGCTCAACATAAGAAGGTTGGTTGATTTGATGCTTAATGTCCACGGTAAACAACTAAGGTCATGTCAGGACAGTCAGTTAACCTAACCACACTATTCCTGGGCAGGCTTAGACCTCCTAAGCGGTTAACCAGTACTAAGTGCACATACTTTCGCCAGTAACTGACAACTGCCCTTCTTGAATCAGCGGAAGGAGAAACGAATGTATGTGGCCAGACCAGGATTCGAACCCAGGACCTCTGACTTACGAGTCAGGTGCCCTACCGATTGCGCTACCCGGCCCGGCTCAACATAAGAAGGGGTAAGAGAAATAATTCAAAGATAATTTTCTTTATTTCTCAATGGACACATCTGGTGCTCTGCCAAGCGGCAGTTATCTTGTATGCAACACTTACTATTCTACTTTCTAATACGACGTTTCTTCTATTTTGCTAAAGAATACACAAACCAAACAAAACGGCATGCCCAGCAAGATAAGTAGTTTATTTTCAACGTTTCCTATTAACTCTTTAAGCCCCAGTGACGAAAATGGCAATGAACCGCCTCATCTAGATCTACACTGCTTGCCCTTTAGTCTTTAAATTCTCAATATGAAAAGTCTTGGACAAGGCATTTTTTAAATCTTTGCAGACGTAAATTTTTTCGTCTGGTTTAAGTACTGAAAGAGTTAGGGCGCGTTTACACGACCAAAGTTTCTATGTCACAGAAACTTTAACAAAGAAAGTATGACAAACATTTTGCGTTTACACGGAGCAAATTATTTGTTAAAGAAAATGTGCCATAGAATCTTTGTCACATAAACTTTGGCAATGAAATATTTGCTGCAGTGTTCACAAGACCAAATATTATTCGTCAAAGTTACCTGCAGCGATGAAACAAAATCTTTGTCACATTTTCCACGCTTGTAGCAATGTTCTTTGTTACATAATCTTTAGCAAAGTTCCCCGTTTACACGGACAAATTTAATTTATCGAAGTAACTTTACCATATATATTTGTTAAAGAAACATTGTCTTATTTTGGCATTTACACGAGCAAATTTTTCTGTGACAACCCTACTTTGTCATAGAAACTTTGGTCGTGTAAACGCGCCCTTAATTACAGCTGCACACACTCAGAACAGTCTGCACATACTGTGTTTATTTGGTTATAAAACAGTTTTTTTTTTCCTCCAAAAACAATCAGTCTGTACATACTGTGTTTATTTGGTTATAAAACAGTTTTTTTTTCCTCCAAAAACAATCTCAATAACCTAATTTTTGGGACTGTTTTGTAAAGGAAACCCCCATCTTATAGCAGAATTACAAAAGACCTGTTAAGATATTTGGGTTATTATAGAGGGGGAAGCCTGTGTCTTATAACCAAGTTGATACAGCATTAAGAGCAGTTGCTATTTACAAACCCGGGCAAATGGGTTTCTATAGCTAGCCAGACTCTCTGGACATTTCCATGTGCTCCAGGATGCTGTTATGCACGTGACAGCTTAATTTCAGAAAATTTGGGCTCTCAGAACAGGAAAAAATAATTCCACAAAACTTTGTGTCTTGTATGTCTGCATACTGCCTCCTGAAAATCTGACAAAAGTTAACCCTTAAAATGCTAAAAACGAAAATGATGAATTTGCAAACAGCATAGATCCAGATGAGGCTACTCATAATGAGCCACCTCATCTGGGTCTACACTGTTTGCCCTCTGGTCTTTGAATTTTCATTATAATATAGCTTCCACTAAACACTTTTTTAAATTTGCAGACATAACTTTTGTCGTCTGAATTTTTAGCACTTAACACAGATGCCAGAAAAGCAATACCTAAGTCTCACTTTCTGTTAATCGCAATTGCAGGCAAGACAAAAGAAATGCTTTGGAACTAAAAGAGAGCAAACCAAGGTAAACAAAAAATAACTGAACAATAAGCAGAATGGGGAACAAATCTAAGGGGAGGTAATTCATGCTGCTGTACCTGGATATGTAAATGTACCTGGAGGTTCCGGGGAGATCTTGGAGGGAGTGCAGGAGGTGAGGGCTGTTAAAAAAGTACTTTCTCTCACATTATGTGACACATGGCATATAAAAGTCTACAATTTTCCATAAATACACAGGGCTAAAACGTTTCTACACAGATTAAGTCTTATAAACTGTTTTGTCTATTTTACAAATTAGAATACAATTCTGATGGTGGTCATTGGTATTTTATACCGTGTTTTTTTATCTATGTCAAAGTTTTTCTTCTCCCTCAAATGTAACAAATGTTCATATCAAGAAATAATCTATGAAGAAATGAGAACCAATAGAACTGCTTGAAAATCTGAACATGAAATCAATGATGTATAAGTCCTTTTCATTGAGAAACCTCATTGATGCCAATGAACAAATAAGATATGTGTGTAATTTTGACAAAGTTTACTTACGAATCTAAGTCCAAATCTATTTTGAAAGGACTTCATCATCCAGAATGTGAACATGAAATCATAACTGTTATGCCCCTTTGTAAAAATGATGAAAAAACATGGAGGCGTATCCATGTACCTTAATCAAGTAAACGCAACTTACACTTCTTTCTTTGCGTGAGAAGCTGATTGGTTCTTCTGTTGTAGCACCCTGTAGACTGTTCATACTACTCGACCTACTGCTGTTACTAACACAACTACTCGACTGTACACTCTGTTGACTCGCAATGCTGTTTGATTTACTGCTATCTTGGCCCTCGTCCTAGAAAATACAAAACATATCAAATCTACCACAAAATTCTACATAATGCAACACTTAAGTTAAAACTGTAATTATCCTAATACTGAAATAGTTTGGTTTCGAATGCGGCCAAACCCATTCATGCCCCTACAGCAGCAGTCTGACCGCCACTACAGGAGCAGAACGATCAGGATCTGCACTGTTTGCTCAAGCCTATCTGTCCAATACTTAATTTTAATGGTGTGACTATTAGGGCTGAGATAATTTATCAGTTCACAGACGGAACACAATTCAACAACCAACAATACTGTTGGTATTGATATGGAATCCAAAAATGTAGTTATTTTATGAAAGTTGCCCCATGATAATTGGGGCAAATTAAGTTCTTTTTTTTATACCATGCTGTAAATGTTATGAATCATGTCACTGGATAGCAAAACAACTATCAGCCAATCTGAGCACACATAATTCTTTCTGTAGCCAACCAGTGCACACCAGATGTAATTCTTTTTAGGATTTTCAAAATGGCTGACAGAGAAGATGTGTTAATTTGAAATGACAACTTAAACGAGTTCCAAAAACTTTTCACTTTTGGACACCCAATATATATCTAAATCTGGGTATTGCCAGAAATAATGTACTGCAATACTATCACAACTGCAGGTACCTGACAGGATATGTATCACATATTTGGTGTTTACCATAATGACCCTAAAATTTCTGACACTCGAAAGTTGGACAACTATTGTTCCAAAATTCTTAGTGGATTTTACACACATTAATGCATTCAAATGATGCATAGTGAATTGCAAAGGTTCTAGACCCTAACAAAACTACTCCTTCAGGAGCAGTTTGAGTTGGGTCTACAATGTTTGCTCAGACCTGTCTGTCTGAATATTTAAGATCATTACTGTAGTAAAACATTTAAACAAGACCCATATTTGCATATGCCTTTTGACAAACCTTTCTTCTGATAATGTAGCACGTAAGTGTCACTAACCTGAGAAGAATCTTCGACTAGTTCACCAGGCCCATTTAGACTGGCATCTTCTGACGTAGTTTCAGCCATCAAAATCTTCTTCATTCTCCGATACTGGAGATTATCTAGTTCTCTCACTGCTTCTTTGGTGCGGTAGATTAAATCCATTATCACATTATTAGGTTGAGTGCGGGTAATAAAAACGTGCTGAAATATTAATAAGAGATACCCTAATGTGCTGGGACACCTAAATCCATTAATTTTCCATTTGGAACCTTCATGTGCTAAAGTACTGGGACACCTAAAACCATTAATTTTCCATTTGGAACCTTCATGTGCTAAAGTGGACACCTAAATCCATTAATTTTCCATTTGGAACCTTCATGTGCTAAAGTACTGGGACACCTAAAACCATTAATTTTCCATTTGGAACCTTCATGTGCTAAAGTGAGTGAGTGAGTGAACTCGGGTTTAACGTCCCACCAACAACGAGGTCATATGGAGACGGGACCTCGGTTTAAAGTCTCATCCGAAAGACCGGAGAAGCGGGGGATCGATCTTGCGACCCCTGGATTGGTAGTCTGGAGTGTTATCCACTACGCTACAGCCGCTCCTATGTGCTAAAGTACTGGGACACCTAAAACCATTAATTTTCCATTTGTTCCAAATGGAAAATTAATGGTTTTTAGGTGTCCCAATATTTAAGCACATTACGGTATATGCAGTATGAATTCATACCTTACAAACCATTCACTACACACATTTGTGTTTCAATATTGAGATGCAATTTAGAGGTGCTTAATGCAAAAGCGAACAACAAATGGTTTGGGCATTTCCACAGACTGGTCAAGGCCTTTGCTGTTAGCAAATTTCAGAACAAAATGCACATTGGTGCCAGTGCAGAGATCCAAATTCTTGCACAAAAAATACCAAATATCATTATAAATAGAGTTAACTATAACAAACCAATCTGATTCTTCTCTTTTCTCTTAGCCAGGCCTTCTTAACTTCTCTGTAGTTATCTTAACTTCTCTGTATTTAATTAAGAAGTCAACATGGAAGATTAAGAGATTATACTGTAACTAATACAACAAAGCTCAACTATGACAGTAAATGCACAATAAAACGATATGGTATTAAGTTATTAATCAAGAAATTTAATACTGGCCCAGTAACAGGTCCAAGATCTGCAGTATTGGCCCAAGGCCGAAGGCCCTAGGGCCAAAACAGCAGTCCGAGGACCTGTAACTGGGCCAATATGAAATTTCTTGATCAATGACAATTTTAATTATTAACATCACTGACATTGGCTGAGTTTGATGTCACTGAAACTGGCCGAGTTGTATTGGCCCAGTTTCGCCTGTATTGGCCGAGTTTGGCTTGTATCGGCCAGGTTTGTCAAAATAAGCCCCGTTTATGACTGGTATGATGTGGACTGCGATATAAGAACTGTATTACTATTAGTTAATTAATAATATGCATTAACGACCACCAAGTAAAATAATATCTTACCAATAAAAGTCGTTCAGCAGTAGGTCTGTCTTCAGGATTCTTCGCCAGACAGGCGTCGACAAATTTTCTGAAATCGTCGGACCATTCTCCCCCAGAGAGTGTGGGTGAGTCGTTCTGTGCTATATGATACAGTGCACTCATTGCATTCATGTTGAACAAAGGGGGTTTTCTCTCAGCTGAAGACAGAGCATAACAGTAGTAAGCTTACTGCAAATTGGATGCTTTCACGGATTACAATTACAATAATAGTCACAAAAATCTAGATTCATCTTATAAGACAAACTGGCCCCGAGGTTATAAACTTTTTTTCGTGCTCAACTCAGCTGAGCATGAAATTTTCTCTGCTAATAAATATGAAAATGCCAACTAATGTTGGCTTTTTCATATTCATAAGCAGAGAAAATTTCATACTCAGCCAAACTGAGCAAGAAAACAACCGTACTTATCAGTAATTTGCTATTTATTAGCAGGTAAAATTTCATGCTCAACTCAGCTGAGCATGATAAAGTTTTATAACCTCGGGCCCTGGTTGCTTCCTTTCATGGATCAGTTACCATATTTCTTCAGTTATCAGATGGAAGTTATTCCTTTCCAAAATAATCCCAAAATCTAGATGCCTCTTATATTTTTAGGATGAAAGGAAAAACCCATCTTATAGCATAATTTCATTAGACTGCTTTGAATATCTGAGGTTATTTGGGGGAGTGAAAAGCCGTTTTTACAGCCAAATACATATGGTAACATGTGTGGATAAATCTCAAAGATGGATCACTCAGACAAGAAGTATCTGCTTTCCTTACCAACTGGGGCTACTCTTTAAGGAAATAATTTGCTCTGTATATTCTAAGATTGGCTCCACTGAGAAAGGTATTCTGCTAATTTTCAACTCGGCCATTTTCAATTCTGATTTTCCTCATTGGGGATCCACTATTACATGAAAACAAATACATGTATTGTTCCCAAATCTCCCGTTTATTTAGGCCCTGCACAGATTGTAATCAGATGACTTACCAAGCTCTATACACATTATACCAAGAGACCAAATATCAGCCCTGCCATCATACTGCCCTTCATCCATAGCTAAGATTACCTCGGGGGCCATCCAGTAGGGTGTGCCAACAAAAGAGTTAGCTGGACAGTTGAGTGCCGCAGAACCAAAATCAGCTGTAAAAGAAATGAAACTGCCATTATACAGCTGTCCTTCAATAAATATTTTCTGGTATAAAAGCATTGCAAATGGCACATGATACCCCACCACTGCAAACATGTTTTGCCTTTTTTTTCTTTTCCAGTTCCTGGGCAGGGAAGATAACCCCATCTCACATAATTCTGTTTAAGCAGCAAACTTACCGAAAAAACACTACTTTTTGGACATGCAACAAAGGCAGATAACTGCTGGGTAAATATCTGATAATAAATGACACCTATCTGACTATGACTATTTCTGTGAAGTATTACATGATATTCCAAATACATGTTGTACAAACGTTTTAAACATGCCTATCTACAGCCTTGCAGCATGGAATGATAATCTTCAAGTCTGTGAAATGTCACCAAGATATCCCAAACAAAAAACAAACTACAGGCTAAAAACTCTTTTTTTGGACATGTATATAGCCCCATGACAGGGCCAGATAATCCCATCAGACACAATTCTGAATGTAATAAAAAGCATGTATATTTTACCTCAGTAACATCTGTAAATTTTCATAAAGATATGCCAAACAGTAAAGAATCCACAGGCCAAAGCACTTTTTGGATGACAAGTGCTGTAATCCACCATAAGTCCCATCAAAATCTGCCCATTTCAGGCAATTTTCACTAAGTTATTCAGATTCCTAAGGCTTATTTACACACCTAGTTTGAAGAATCTGTCAATATTTACTCAAATTATCAATTGGAAATCAAGTGTAGATGGTCAAACACATGGATGCACAGTAGGGGAGAGTCGGGTAACTTTGGACGGCGGGTAAATTCGGACAGTGACATTTTTTCCTTTATATGTCAATTGTTTGGAGCTAAAATAAAAAAATAATTGGCCAAACAGTGCCGTCTCATCTGGATTTTCACTGTTTGCAATGGTACGTCCAAATTTACCCACCTGGCCGAAGTTACTCAACACTCCCCTAAGTATGGTTTCCAGATACATTGTTTGTCTTTTTTTTTCTTGGCTAGGATGAAATTTTCAGTTCACAAACCAAAATGGTATGCCTACCCAGTTTGACAGTTCCATTCTCTGTGAGAAGGATGTTGCCTGCCTTGACATCTCTGTGTATCTTGTTCTGACTGTGTAGATATACCAGACCTTGAAGGGCATCATGGCAGATCTGGGCAATCTCTATCTCTTTCAATGGCTTCTTGTGAACTGCAAATAAAAATGATTTTAGGTGTATAGGTATACTTCCAGGTTTTTCTATTTTTCAAACTGAGACAACTTTTATGACTTCCTGTTTGATTCCTTGGACAATGAAGTCCCCAGATTGGGTCTATGCTAAAAGGGAAGAATTTAATTCTTTCTTTAAGAACTTCACTGAGGTGGATGCAAATGAAAAAATAGCACAGCTGCTTCCCCTGAAAGTGTATACATACACTGTAACAGTTCAAATGTTGCAGAACACTGTAAATATTTTTTTCTTCAGCAGAGTCTTTTTTCACATTTGTTGGCATTTCAGCACCAATAATGCTTACTACTTCATATACTAATGCAGCTTCTAACATGCAGACATTTTCTAAACAAATATTTTTAGGACTCAGCTATTTTATACAAAGAGGGGCTCCAAGTGCTTCCCACAAAACATCAGGCAGATAAGTCTAGTTGCTCTGAAAGAGAAGAACTTACAATGAGTGACAGCCATCCTGAATTTGGGACCATGACCATTATTTCCCCCCTCCCTCCCTCCCCCTCCACTCCTTACCCCTATACAGTTTTTTTAATGTAAAATCCAAATTAGTACCAGTATTATGGTAATACCAGACATCAGCAAGTGCTGGCTGTCTATGATATTATGATACATATAAAAAAATATGAGCCGCGACGCGACAAAACCAACAATGTGGTTGTGCGCCCAGCGCAGACTCAGATCAGCCTGGGCATCCACCCAGTCTGATCAGAGTCTTCGCTGTCCGCATGGATGTAGTTTAGGCCCTAAGCTACCCTTTGAGCACTTAACGAAGAGTCTGATCAAATTTGGCGGATGTCCAGGCTGATCGGAGTCTGCGCTGGACGCACAACCACATTGTTGGTTTTGTCGTGTCGCGGCTCATATAAAACTACAACCAACCTTCAATGATATCTGAAGCTGAACCAAGGCAGTACTCCATCACCAACTGAAAACAGCGAGAGAAAATATACAGTTATTCATATCATATTCAAAGCTCCAGATACAGTGTGCTTTTGAATATAATTCTGAGACAGAGTTTTCTTATTTCTCACCAAAAAATGTTATGACCCCTCATTAGAACAGTCTTGCTGTGGTTCTTCTAATGAGGGGTACAACATACTTTTATGGAGAAATATGAACAACAGTCCCTGAATTATCCCTGTTACCCCTCTTATCTAGAGAGTTGACACTTCGGTGGGTTCAACATACCATAAACAATATATCAGTATTCATGCAGCAGTAATATGATCCGCGACACGAGAAAACCAACAAAGTGGTTGTGCCCCAAGCGCAGACTCAGATCAGCCTTGGCATCCACCCAGTCTGATCAGAGTCTTCACTGTCTGCATGAAGCTAGCTTAGACCCTTAGCTACCCTTTAAACACTTAGCAAAGAGTCTGATCAGACTGGGTGGATGCCCAGGCTGATCTGAGGCTGCCCTGGGCGCACAACCACTTTGTTGGTTTTCGCTTGTCCTGGCTCATATATTTTCTATTTTCGGTTATAGCAGGTTGTGTTCGTTCTCAACAGTCTCACGTTTTCTTATGGTAAGCATATCAATTTACTTCATGGACAGTGAATGTTTAAAATATGTCCACTACTCTCAAAGTTAACCATGGCCCACCACTCCACTAGTGTGTACAAAGTCATGGTTTAATTAGGATTTTCCACATGCATAGAGGAGGCAGTAAAAGTAATGACTGTCTTCAACGCTGGCTGTTAGCCCGGGGCTGCAAAATGAAGCTGCACAGTCTGCAATTTAACTGGATGGATGGATAATTTGCAATTTTGTGTCCTTTTCAACAGAATTTCAGCCATACCAGGATGATGACAATGAAAGGTTGTGTGCGAGGGAACCCAGTTTATGATTGAAAATTACAACCTCCAGCAGGATTCAAATTCGGACCAGTCACTGGATAGACATATCCTCAGAGGAATAACCCTTGTTATAAGAAGAATTTACACCACAAACTTCCTTATCTGTTGTTGTTTGTCTGTCATTCCTGATAACCACCATCTTATGCAATAAGTTCCATTGTATACTCAGAGGCAAAAGAAAGTATACAGGTAACGCAGTCTCGACGTTTCTACAGATGTCTGCATATCTGCATAATACCTTGGCACTCAATATAAAAATAATCATTTTCGCACAATTTGCGACAATTTTCAGTAAAATCGGTCAAAGGATAAGGAAATGACATGGTTTTAAACAAGCCAGGGGTCTGAATCAACATTGTGGCTGGAGTAGCTCCCCTTTAAACATTCACTTTGGACAATGGAGATTGATTTTATGCATTTTTACGCATTACATTAACAAGAGGTCCATGATGGACCTAAATCGCTCACCTGAGTTATGATGAAATAACATGGAAGATCATCTATTTGATGATGGTTCAATTGGAGCAGTTTTGCACTTTCTAATCTATATTCTGACAAAGTTTCATTTAGATTGGATCAAAACTGTGCCTTCTAGAGTGTACACAATGTTTTTCTAAGATCTGACCAGGCAATCTAGTTTTTGATCAGACATTATTCAGTTTCAAACTTGGCCTATATTTCATGAAGATACACATTCTGACATTTTCATGAAGATTCAATGCACAATAAGCACAGAATTGTGTACACAAAGTTTTTCTATGATTTGACCTAGTGACCTACCGGTAGGTTTTGACCCAGTAGTTTTTGACCCCACATGACCCAGTTCCAATCTTGGCCTACATTTCATTAAGATAATCATTCTGACAAAGTTTCATGAATATTGAACCAAAACTGTGCCCTCTAGAGTATACACAATGTTTTTCTAAGGTTTGACCTACTGACCTTGTTTTTGATCCAACATGACCCAGTTGCACCCTTGGTCTAGATTTGTTGGAGATAAACATTTTGACAAAGTTTCATGAAGATTGGAACAAAATTGTGCCCTCTAGAGCATTCACATGGTTTTTCTAAGATCTGACCAAGTGACCTAGTTCTTGACCTGACATGGTCCAGTTTCAAATTTGGTCTAGATTACATAAAGATAAGCATTCTGACAAAGTTTCATGAAGATTGAATCATAACTGTGCCCTCCAGAGAGTACACATGGTTTTTCTAAGATTTGACCTAGTAGCCTAGTTTTTGACCCTACTTGACTCAGTTTCAATCTTGGCTTAGATTGTATATGGATAAACGTTCTGACAAAGTTTCATGAAGATTGGATCAAAACTGTGCCCTCTAAAGTGTACACAAGGTTTTTCTAAGATTTGACCTAGTGACCTAGTTTAAGACCCCACATGACCCAGTTTCAAACTTGGTCTAGATTTCATTAAGATAAACATTCTGACATAGTTTCATGATGATTGGGTCAAAACTGTGCCTTCTAGAGTGTACACAAGGTTTTTCTAAGATTTGACCTAGTGACCTAGTTTTTGACCCCACATGACCAAGTTTCATACTTGGTCTAGATTTTATTAAGATAAACATTCTGACAAAGTTTCATGATGATTGGGTCCAAACTGTGCCTTCCAGAGTGTACACAAGGTTTTTCTAAGATTTGACCTAGTGAACTAGGTTTTGACCCCACATGACCCAGTTTCAAACTTGGTCTAGATTTCATTAAGATAAACATTCTGACAAATTTTCATGACAACTGAATCAAAACTGTGCCTTCTAGAGTGTACACAAGTTTTTTTCTAATATTTGACCTAGTGACCTAGTTTTTGACCCCACATGACCCAGTTTCAAATTTGGTCTAGATTTGTTGGAGATAAACATTTTGACAAAGTTTCATGAAGATTGGATCAAAACTGTGCCCTCTGTGTCATTCTAAGATTTATTTCTATTTTTAGCTCTGGCGGCCATTTTGTTCAACTGAGCGAAACCGTTTTAGCAATTTTGGTTTAGAGCCATGAGTCAAACATTTCTGTGAAATTATTTTGAAATCGAGCCATTGGCTTCAGAGGAGATGTCGTTCAAAGGTTTTTCTATTTTTAGATTTCTATTTTTAGCTCTGGCGGCCATTTTGTTCAGCGGAGTGGAACCGTTTTAGCAATTTTGGTTCAGGGCCATGAGTCAAACATTTCTGTGAATTTTTTTTGAAATCGAGCCACTGGCTTCAGAGGAGATGTCGATTAAAGGTTTTTCTATTTTTAGCTCTGGCGGCCATTTTGTTCAGCGGAGCGGAACCATTTTAGCAATTTTGGTTCAGGGCTATAACAGAAACATTTGTGTGAAATTATTTTGAAATTGGCCTACTGGTCTAGGAGGAGATGTCGTTTGAAGAAATTGTTGACGACGGACAGACGGACGGACGGACGACGGACAAATATCGATCACAAAAGCTCACCTTGAGCACTTCGTGCTCAGGTGAGCTAAAAAGGGATGAAAGATTTGTAAGGACATGTCGCACACTCGTATAACAAGAGGGCCATGGTGGCCCTGAATCGCTCACCTGAGCATTAATCAGTTCACTGGCTCTGGTGATGATTTATAAGAGTTTTTACCATACATGGGAATGTCAGCCACCTTGGTCATGTGACCAAGATCATTTGAAGAACTTTCAATCCTTTGACCCATGTGCAGGCTCCATATGAAATTTGAGTTTAGTCTGCCCAGTGGTTTCAGAGATGTTTGAAAATGTTTATGGATGGATGACAGAGGCAGCTAACGCCAATACTGTAAAACTCAGGTGAGCTGAAAATGGCAGAGTTGCTTCTCAGAAAAGTTCCTGTTCATGTTGAGTTCCTTCTCCAAAAAGTTCCCGTTCATGTTGAGTTCCTTTGATGGATTTGAACTAGACTGAACTAAGCAAAGACAGATGATGGAATGGTAGCATCATTATCTCACTGATGAAACTAATGTATTCCAAGGAGTTTGTGGCTGGCATCATTGCAATGTTAGTTCTTATTCTTGCAGCATAACTTAGATTTAACCGAGTGACCTAGCTGTTGACTCGATACGACCCAGTTTCAAACTTGGCCTAGATTTTATGGAGATAAATATTCTGACAAAGTTTCATTAAGATTGGATCAAAACTGTGCCCTCTAGGGTGTGCACAAAGTATTTCTAAGATTTGACCTAGTGACCTTGTTTTGACCTGACATGACCCAGTTTCAGTCTTGGCCTGGCTATCATGAGGATAAACATTCTGACAAAGGTTCATGAAGATTGGATCAAAACTGTGCCCTCTAGAGTGTACACAAGGTTGTTCTTATATCTGACCTATGGATGTAGTTTTTGACCCGACATGACCGTCTTTCAAACTTGGCCTGAATATTGTGACGATAAACATTCTGACAAAGTTTCAAAAAGATTGGATCAAAAACTGTGTCCTCTAGAGTGTAAACAAGGTTTTTCTAAGATCTGACCTAGTTTTTGACCCGACATGACCCAGTTTCAAACTTGGTCTAGATATTGTGAGGATAAACATTCTGACAAAATTTCATTAGGTTTGGATCAAAACTGTGACCTCAAGAGCCTACACAAGGTATTCCTAATAGCTGACCTAGTTTTTGACCCGACATGATCCAGTTTCAAACTTGGCCTGGATATTGTAAGAAAAAAAATTCTGACAAAGTTTCATTGAGATTGGATCAAAATTGTGCCCTCTGGAGCATATACAAAGTTTCCTGATATTTGACCTGGTGACCTACTTTTTGACCCGACATGACCAAGTTTCAACCTTGACCTAGATTTCATAAAGATAAACATTCTGACAGAGTTTCATGAAATTTGGATCAAAACTGTGCCCTCTAGGGTGTACACAAAAATGTCTAAGATTTGACCTAGTGACCTAGTAATTGACCTGACGTGACTCAATTTCATAGGGGGCTTAAATATACAGACAAAAAAAAAGGTTTGACATAGTTTCATGAAGATTGGATGAAAACTATGCCTTCTAGTGCGTGCACAAAATTTTTCTAAGATTTGACCAAGTGACCTAGTTTTTGACTCGACATGACCTAGTTTCAAACTTGCCCTAGAGTTTATGGAGATAAACTTTCTGACAAAGTTTCATAAAGATTGGATCAAAACTATGTCCTCTAGAGCGTACACAAGGTTTTTCTATGATTTGACCTAGTGACCTAGTGTTTGACCCGACATGACCCAGTTTCAAATTTGTCCTACATATAATAAGGATAAACATTCTGACAAAGCTTTATGAATTTTGGTTGAAAACTGTGCCTTCTAGAGCGTACACAAGGTTTTTCTAAGATTTGACCTAGTGACCTAGTTTTTGACCCGACATGACCCAGTTTCAAACCTGGCCTCGAGTTTATATATAGAGATAAACATTCTGACAAAGTTTCATACAGATTGGATCAAAACTGTGTCCTCTAGAGCGTACACAAGGTTTTTCTATGATTTGACCTAGTGACCTAGATTTTGACCCGACATGACCCAGTTTCAAACTTCTAGATAGTATAAGGATAAACATTCTGACAAAGTTTCATGAACTTTGGATCAAAACTGTGCCTTCTAGAGTGTACACAAGGTTTTTCTAAGATTTGACCTAGTGACCAAGTTTTTAATCCCACATGACCCAGTTTCGAACATGGCCTAGAGTTTATAGAGATAAACATTCTGACAAAGTTTCATAAAAATTGGATCAAAACTGTGTCCTCTAGAGCGTACACAAGATTTTTCTATGATTTGACCTAGTGACCTAGTTTTTGACCCGACTTGACCCAGTTTCGAATTTGTCCTAAACATTATGAGGATGAACATTCTGACAAAGTTTCATGAACTTTGAATGAAAACTATGCCCTCTAGAGCGTACACAAGGTTTTTCTAAGATTTGACCTAGTGACCTAGTTTTAGACCCGACATGACCCAGTTTCGAACTTGGCCTAGATTTTATAAAGACTAACATTCTGACAAAGTTTCATAAAGATTGGATCAAAACTGTGCCCGCTAGAGTGTACACAAGCAAAAGTTGACGGACGTCCGGACGTCCTGACACACGTACGACAGACGACGGACATCAGGGTATCACAAAAGCTCACCCTGAGCACTTCGTGCTCAGGTGAGCTGAAAAATCGGGGTAAAGTATCAAATTTTTGTACTAAGAAATAATGTTTTTGGCGTCTTCTGGTAACATGTATTTAATAGGCATTGAGTTCATATGGGAAGTTTATTTGCAATTTTCTTTCAAATAAACAAGTCTATGAAGTTCTCTTCAAGTGTGCACAAAGACAAGAAGCCAAACAACAACTTTCCGAAAATTTCAAGTGGAAACTTCTAACTCCAGGTAAGATAGAGAAACATTTGATTCCCTATAATTTTAATTCAAAGGGAGATAATTTGAAACATGTAGCATTTCTTTCTATGGTTGAAGACATTTGGTGGGAGTTTCAGATTAAATTAAGATGTGGTTTTACTCACAGACATTAGTGCTAGATGTGCATAAAGTGCAAAATGCCATCTGCCATGTGCAAAGCGAGTTTTGATTGGGGCTACTGATTTGGAATTAAGGGCCATTACTCAATTATTAATGACTGCAAAACGATTTGTGTTTGTGTTTTGCAGAGCTAGGCGTTTGCCAAAATTGCATTATTGATATGTCTACGCAGCTATTTACACGAAGCCCAGTATTCAAAATCAAAATCTGTATACTTATTATTGCCTCTGAGTATATATACATCACTGTAAACACACTCAGCACAAAAATGAAAATATTTGCATTTGTGACCAGTGTAGATCCAGATGAGGTGGCTCATTATGAGCCACCTCACCTGGATCTACAATGTTTTCCCTCCGGTCTTTGAATTCTCAATATGATATTGTTTGGACGAACCATTTTTTTCATCTTGTTGATGTAAATTTTGTTACCTCCTTTGTTGGCACTTTAAGGGATAAATGCTTGCCGCTTACTGTCTTACTACAGCATGCAGAAATTCAGTCTCTTGGCTGCAGGTTCACCTAGTGGTTACTGAGATGGTTGCATTTTACACAAACTTTCTTATCTAGTGTTCTGTTATCTTACCCAGGCCGTGTGCTCCCAGAGAAAGCATCCTTTATAGTCTATACAGTTCTTGTGATTCACCTGACGCAGAAACTTCACTTCTTTAATGATGTCCTGCCATTTCTAAAGAAAACGTAACATAACTCTCATAATTAAGGAATGAATTTCATTTTTCTGAGGTTTATCGAAGTGTAGGGATGGATATCGCCACTGAAAACCGTATTGCGATATATCGCGATACACTGGTCCGTATCGGGATATGTATCACGATATATCGTGACTTCTTTTTAAGTATGTACTTCCATGTTATATGCTTTTACTGTGTTGTTTGCTTCTGTCTTTTATTAAATGATTGTAATAAAAATGATAATCCCATTCTTTACCTGTTTATTTTAACACCAAAACAAATTATAACCAGCTCATGTATTTTATTAAAATGCAACTGTTACTGGTCTGCGATCTCATTTTATTTAACTAATTGACTTACTGACGTGACCCTGGTGACCATGCATCTGGTGCATGACTTCTTTATTTGTTATTCTGCTCTGACCCAGTTTTGCCCCAAGGCGAGAATGAAAAAAGCATGCAGATTTTAAACACCAGTTGTCATCAAAGATCAAAGGAATTGACACGTGTCTGAAGTCTAGGTGAATTATTTTATCGGTGACATGAAAAGGAAATACACTAAATAATTGGACAGTAATTGCTGAGCAAATGTTGTAGACCCAGATCAGACAGCGCATTGGAGCAGTGTGATCAGGATCTGCAGTCTAGTATGTCAACAAAATAATGAAACTTCCCGTAAGTGAAAATGTGATACACACACACAAAAAAAATGTTCTAAAAGATGTTCGAATATTTACGTAAGTTATGAATGGGAATATGTGTCAAAATGATCATACCGTTGGAGTGATAGGATCAATTGGATACTGACAAAAGGATTAAACTGGACACTATTATCTACAATCACGGTAATTTTTGTTTACATCTTCTTTGTGGGTGATAATTACGGAGATAAAAGACAAAAGAGGAAGCGAGCCTCTGGCAAAAGTAAACAATTAAAACCTGTTTTTAAAGACTATTGGCTTTAATGGACTTAACTACCTAGATCCGTTTTATAAAAAAAAAGAATATTTGGGGCAAAATACTAACAAAATGAAAAGGAAACTGTTAATTAAAAGCATATAAAACGTTTTCACGAGAATGTCCGGAAACACCCGAAATTTACCGAACGTACCGGTATGGCCAAAACGTATCGTGATTCGTATCGTTGGAATTTTGAATCGCGATTTACCGGTATACCGGTAATATCGCGCACCCCTATTGAAGTGTAAACTACATTGGGTCACGTGCAAAGTGAATGACCCCCGAAGGGTTCATTTAAACTTTGCTAGTGACCCAATGTAGTTTACACTTCGATAAACCTCAGAAAAATTAAGTTCATTGCTTATATTTACATTCATTTAAATCAAATCTTTCATGAAAATTTTTATATAGGGCTAAAATTGAAGCAGTAAAACATGTACACGCAGTTTTTTCGGCTAACAGCAGAACGGCGTGCATGACGTCAGGACGTTGCTGACGTCCAATCAGGTTGTAGAGAACCATTGTTTATTTTAACGTCATTGATGTCGCGTGTCTCAATGTAATTATTGGAATGTAAACTACATTACGTTCCATTGGTTTACTATAGGGCTTTTCAGTACATACACCAAGAATGTAAATATTCTCAAATACTGACATCTCAAAGTACCCACTTATATATTATGGACACCTGTCCTATTTTTCTTTACAATTCAATTCCTGTTATCTCGAAGTAAATTTTCTGGAACTAGAAAATTTACTTTGGGACATCAGTAGTTTAAAATGAACTTCGACTTTCAGATATCCAGAGTTGACTGCAGTTTATAAATTCTCTGTGAAATTAACTCTAGAAAATGTACAACTGAGAAACGTAAATGTGAATGTTTCATGAATGCTTATTTTCACAAATTCAAGTTGAGGTGAATGGGTACACCTTTCATTTTACCCTCCCATTTCTATGAAGGGAAACAACTTTCGTGACTTCCTGTTTACTTCCCTGGATGATTAAACCCTTCCAAAAAGGAGGTTACCATTAAAAGAAATAATCTGCTATGCATGCACATAATTTGAAGGGAGGTAAAAATGAAATTCATCTTTCCAAGCCACACCCAGAATGTCACTCAAAAGTCACCTGATAATGTATAACTGGCCACTGTGATGACAAGTTAGCATGTGACAATGTTCCACAAACAAAATAGCATGTGTTCAATGTCCCACAATAAGTTCCTGATATTACCTTGCACAGAGCTCTAGATAAGAGGGAGTATTTGGTGATAATTAGGGATAATTTTTGTTCATTCTGCATAAAAACATATGTTGTGACCCCTCATCTGAACCGTCTCGACGAGACGGTTCAGATGAGGGGTCACAACATATGGTTTAAATGAGAAATAAGAAAAATTATCCTTAATTATCATCAAATACTCCCTCTTATCTAGAGCTCTGCCTTGCAGTTACTGGAGGGATGTATACCTGTAATAAAGTAGGCGTAGTTTCAGAAAGGTGAATTGGCGGAGTTGCACAGAAAGTGTTTACCCAGAAAGTGTTTACCCACAAAAAGTACCAATTCACCTTAGAAATAGAGTTTATTAATTGTCCCATTTAAGATATGGAATTTATAAACCGAGGGAGGTTTGAAGATCCGATAAAGAAACGAGTCTGCAGGACGAGTTTCTTTATCGGATCTTCAAACCTCCTGAGGTTTATAAATCCCATATCTTAGATGGGACGATTCAACAAACTGTATATTACATTCATATGCCTTAGCTTTAAAGAATATTCTCACCTGTATTTATGTTTTCAAGTGTCCTTGCGAGAGCCTGTATACAATAACGCGAAAAGATACATGAATACTGAATTGCTTTGATCGCCATTTTTTTTTGAACGGGCCAATGTTTGTTATATTAAGAATAATTTACTGACCAATGGAACCTGCATCATGCCTTTACAATCATCGTATGTACGGCTTCTGGTCCCGATGATCCAAGGCTTGCTCGATGAAGTCTGTTATGAGCTGGATGATACGTTTCCTATTGCACATTGCGGAGCGTGTATTGTGAAAGGCAATGCATTTCTACATAAAATGACATTTTCGTAAAATCATTCATATCCACAAGCCATAAATACACATCAAAGTTGTTATAGGTTTGTTTAGCATCTGTTGTTTTTCTCAAATCATAAAAGACAACTCCAGCGGTGTTTAATAGCTACAACTGCAGTGGAAAGAAAGAGCTTAGGAAAGTAGTTCTAAAAGCTGGTACCCCGTCGTACATTTTAACTAATCTCCGAATGTTATCAGGAGGGTAATCAATCTACAGGGATTTATTTCCCTAGAGGAAATAATTCCTCGCAGAGAATTGAGAAATAGCATATTTATATAAACGAGAAATCCTTGTATTTCTTCGTTAAGAATGTAATGTAAGAAATTAACAACCAGCCTTACTGCACTATCATTCAAACTACCTATTTCTCTTGAGTCCTGCTCAGTACCTTAGAGCCCTAGATAAGAGTGAGTATTTGGTGATAATTAGGGATAATTTTTGTTTATTCTGGATAAAAACATATGTTGTGACCACTCATCTGAACCATCTCGACGAGACGGTTCAGATGAGGGGTCACAACATATAGTTTTGATGAAAAATAAAGAAAATAGCCCTTCAATTATCATCAAATACCCCTCATATCTAGAGCTCTGGTACCTAGTAACCTACCTCAGTTGACTGTTTGCCACTGTAGGACATCTTCTTGATGGCAACAATCTCCTTACTTCGAACATCTCGAGCCTGCAAAACACAAACAGATCCATTTGCCAGAGGTTCAGGTAAGGAAGGATCGAGTCTAACCTATATTGTTGCCTCAGGCAATTCTCTCAAATAAATGTGGATACATGCTGTACATCATTATTAAAAGTTTTATCTAAACTGATCCACCCAAGAATCTTGATAATCAGACTTCAAGATACAATTTAAAATACTCAATAATTCAAACCTATTCCAGTCTCACCATCAAAACTTCATACATTTAAACCTGCCATTATTCCAGGACTCCATAATTCAAATCAAAATGAGTGGTCCCCTGGACCAGTGCTCCAGATAAGAAGGGGTAAAAGAGATAATTTAGGGATAATTATCCATATTTCTCCACAAAAACATATTTTGTGACCCCTCATTAGAACTGTCTCGTCCAGACAGTTCTAATGAGGGGTCACAACATATGTTTTCATTGAGAAATAAGAAAAATTATCTTTGAATTATCCTCAATACCCCATCTTATCTGGAGCTCTGCTGGACTCTGAATCAGCACAACTCTACAGTACTTACAAAGTACACAGCACCGAAGCTTCCATGTCCAATTTCTCGAAGATCAACAAAGATTTTTTCTGGGTCCTCAACGGTGAAAAGGGAGGCAATGTCTGGGTCCTTCAGGCTTCCAGGCTTTGGGGCAGGAGGCATTGTCTAAGTTGTCTTGGCTCTTCTCTATTTGGGTTGAGCCTGTCCCCAAATACAGGAGGCAGCGACAAAACCAGAGACTACATTCTTGTTCTGCGTTAAAGAAAAACAATCAACATTTGGGTCATCTTTTTATACCTGTTTTTGGGGACATATGCAAACAGTACCCATCCAGTTCGGACGCCACAAAATGTGGCATCTGATCAGGATCTACACTGTTTGCTTACAGGACTTTCTATGCAAAATAACGTGATGTGCATATATATTGGGACACAGTCACCGTCACACCTGAAAAATAAAAAAATTCTATTTGGGACAAATGGAAAATTTATTATTTTAGGTATCCCAATACTTAAGCACATTAGGGTACAGTAAAAGTGAAAAACATTCACTAGAAACCCCTAAAACTACAAATGGAGTTAATGGACTCATCCCAATGATAAGAACGGACAAGTCCACTGTTCAAAAAAGGGTTATAAAATCTAATGTTTGCTGTGCTCCTACTGCTGTGGGGAGGTACTCTGGGTTCGACGTTATAAAACCTGAGAATAATCTCAAACTCAAAATAAAGCACACTGAATGGCTGCTTCCGAGCATGTGCTAGGCAGAAACTGATCAGTGTGCTTTATTTTGAGCTTGAGAATGTACTCAAGTTTTATAACCTCTGGGCCTGGTCACGTTTCATTTTCACCGTCCAACTTGGAGTTGGAATTTTTACCTAACATATACCCCTGAGTTTCTTTGATTTAGAATGCTGACTTTGCTCGAGCACAAAGTCTAACCCTTGTCAAGACGCGCCGGAACTATCTTTTGAAATTGGCCCTACACCCTGGACATACCTTTCAATCCAGTTATTTCCTAACTGATGCGATTACAGTGGGAAATTAGGGATGAGTTTGACATTTAGCTCAATCATGGTCATCGGGCATTGGGTTTGCACGCTGATGTGTGTGTTTCAGTTCTTGTAACGATGTTCCCCCCTCACCTCAGAGGAATGAATCCATGGCCGCAGTAATGGGGCGCCATACATCCATTCTTTATTTTATCTCTTATATTTTTTGCACGCTGACATAAGATGTTCTGATATACAAGAGGGTGCCATTTTGACATTCGTTATTGACAGGTAGGTGGTTGTATCATCTTACAGATATGTGTTAATTGGTTCGGTGTTCCATGCGAACAAACTTGATTGACGGTAGGCTGTCTGTTCGTCTTGCTTACACCTGCGTTAATCAGATAAATTATGACACATGCAAGCGTTTTATAGACAGAAGTAAGTTTATACTTCGGGGCAACATTGGTCCATGGAAATACGGGGCAACGTCGGTCCATGGAAATATTGTAACACACCAAAACACCAGAACAAACTATGAAATATAGGCTTTTCGCATTCAGATAATGGTTATTTGGGTTTAATACGAGCGCTTACATGGCTTAGTTGGTGAAAAGCATTATTTGAGCCCTATTTTGTTATTGTCTAGCAGACTGGCACACATGATACCCTTTAGTTTTCATCTACTTTATTCTGTTTAATACACAATGTATTTTACCAAATTGAAAACCAGTATATTGTATCAAACTGACTAAATTGTATCAAACTGAAAACCTAATTTATTATCCACTTAAGGTAGTTGGATACTGAATAGAAATATTGGCAATTTGGCAGGGTATTCAAACCATTTTACCAGCTAAATAACCCAAAGAGCTATAAAACATTTGGGTAAGAAAAAAACAAATTCACCATTTTGTTTTCCTAAAAAACAATATTTTGTATTTCTACATACTTTGTTTTACACATTCTCCATTTAAATTCATATCTTTAGCACAT
Source organism: Ctena decussata (assembly GCA_963989385.1). Classification (NCBI taxonomy): domain Eukaryota; kingdom Metazoa; phylum Mollusca; class Bivalvia; order Lucinida; family Lucinidae; genus Ctena; species Ctena decussata. The sequence goes on along the minus strand of OZ022511.1, from coordinate 54,358,216 downwards.
GAATGCACTTTCATTTCTGCAAATCATGTAATCTATAATATAGGATATCTGACACAAACGGGTAAAAAAAATTGAACTTCTCTTGATAATAAGTATATTTCACCATGAACAATAACTCTCTTTTGTTTTAACAAATAAAAGCAGGGTTATTCAGTATACAGCTACCTAATACTGAAAAACAATAATATAGAAGCCCTAAAACAACACACAAGGGTAAGCCCCATATATATAGTGTGTTCCAGTAGTTACAGATGCGTTCCGGTGTTTTGGTGCATTCCAGTATTTCTATGGACCCTCAAAGGGCCTTATGTAACACTTATCGGACGTATGCCAGACGCCAGAGGTCAAATTTCTTGTGGTATGGGAGCAAATCCTGATGTATTATTTACAGCCATATGTTGGCTAACAGAAGCCATGTTTATACAAACAGTCTGAAACGAACGGAATTACCTGCCGCTCACGTTTGCTTTTAAGAAGGAAGGCAACATCAGAAATTATCTGAAAAATTAGTAATGTAAGAGACGGGTGAGTAAATTACCGGAACAGACTTAATTACCGGAATGGACCCGGTTTTCCCCCATCTCTAGTTGATTTTTGTAATATTTACATTAAATACACACCAGTTTCATATTTTAAAGCATTCTGTATGCACTCTAGTGCAAATTTAACTGGATATAAAATCAAAATAAACTGAGAGCATTTTGCGCAATGGGTAGGCCTGTAAATAACCCATGCATATGTGTTTCATCTAAATATCATGTAATCTCATATAAACATCTAGTTATCTTCCTTCTAAGGCTTGGAGTGAAGGAAAACCACAAAAATTCCTGATTTTTTTTTTATTACATAGTATCATGACCATCATTTCATCCGTAAAAAGTATGTAGATCTAGATGTATCAAGTCCGTAAACGGAATCAGGATGTTGCTTGTTAATAATATACATGTATGTTAGTCAGGGCTCGGGAAATATTGAAAAATGAATCGGTCCAGCCGATGACGTCATCACCTAACTAATTTCCATTGGACAAAAAAAATTATACCTGTCACGAAAACTAATGACAACAAGCGAAGTCCTATGAATTAATCCCGATTTCCGTACAATGGGCGTACATTGTTGTGTTTGGTGGAGTTCTTGGTTTCAAACATTTTAAGACGTTTAGCTACGCATGTAGAAGCAAATACAAGACTAGAACGTGTTCGTAGGCAAAGCGGACGTGATAGAAGACATCACACTTGATTGACAGGTGGACAGATATATTGACTAGCTTCCCCCGAAGTATTCGGTTGTCGCTAGGTCGCCGTTCATTATTATTCATGTAAGATGCGAACAAGAAAGACCGGTCTGACTGCTTAGTTGCGCTGGCTGATACGACTGTTAGTGTGTACTTAGGTACCTTTAGCCGTCATACATGCAGTTAGAATGACGCTGCGTACGTTATACTCACAGCGGCGTCTTTTATCTTTACATCAAAGACAAAACGTGCTTGACCCATAAACGAGCGGGTAATTGCATACCAACGCTACCGTTAGTATTATACCCAATATAATAATCGCGTAGACCCTGATCAAAATGCGCTATTTTTTGTGCACTGATCGGCATTATTTTCGCACTGGTCTGCATGACGATATGACGATACAACTAGGAAATCGGTGAAATGGACGTTTTCCTTTTCATATTTTATTGTTCCATTATTCAAAACATTGTATATTTTTACAAGAGCGTACACCATAACGCGTCGGGAATAGTGACTATTAATATTAACAATGTATCTTCGTTTTGAAGCTACACTTTTTGCGGAATAGGTTGGTATTCCTAAAAACTCCATTACAGACAGTATGGAACATGAAAGACTATCCGTTGTAAGGGCAAATGCAAATATGAATGAACTTCGGACAGACTTTGTCAATACATTCGTCAGCATTCATCTGTTATGGATACATTCACAAACTTTTGAAGTCCGTATACGCCCTACATATACAGGTCAGTTACATTCTCGCGATCGTGAAAAAAGATGGACACCTTTCATCCCAAAGCCCAGTCCTCATGATTTTGATAAGTGGTTTTGTAGACTGTCGTAAGAGTGCGCGTCATTATGACACTTGTTATTGACAGGTAGGCGGTCCGACATGTGGTTCAGTGCTCCATACGGACAATCTCGATTGTCCCGTAGGCGGTCTTTTCGTCTGGCTAACACCTGCGTTAATCCAATTAGTTATGACACGTGCTAGAATTTTAAAGACAGTGGCGATATTTCATACGTCGGGACAAGATCAAACGGCCGTGTGTAACAATTATCGGACGAATCGGAGAAAATTTCCTATGTATTGGGCCAGTATGGGACCGATTTTTTGGGGCTATGGGCTGTTTCCAATCGGTCCCAATTTCTGAATTTTGGTCTGGGACCGAAAGAAATCCGGTTTTCCTGAGCCCTGATGTTAGTCATATGTAAGACCTGGAATTAATCTGTGTGTGCTAGGGGTGCGCGATATTACCGGTATACCGGCAAATCGCGATTCAAAATTCCAACGATACGAATCACGATACGTTTCGGGTGTTTCCGCACATTCTCGTGAAAACGTTTTATATGCTTTTAATTAACAGTTTCCTTTTCATTTTGTTAGTATTTTGCCCCAAATATTCTTTTTTTTTATAAAACGGATCTAGGTAGTAAAGTCAATTAAAGGCAATAGTCTTTAAAAACAGGTTTTGATTGTGTACTTTTGCCAGAGGCTCGCTTCCTCTTTTGTCTTTTGTCTCCGTAATTATCACCCACAAAGACAAAAATTACCCTGATTGTAGATAATAGTGTCCAGTTTAATCCTTTTGTCAGTATCCAATTGATCCTATCACTCCAACGGTATGATCATTTTGACACATATTCCCATTTATAACTTACGTAAATATTCGAACATCTTTTGAAATATTTTTTGTGTGTGTATATCACATTTTCACTTACGGGAAGTTTCATTATTTTGTTGACATACTAGACTGCAGATCCTGATCACACTGCTCCAATGCGCTGTCTGATCTGGGTCTACAACATTTGCCCAGCAATTACTGTCCGATTATTTAGTGTATTTCCTTTTCATGTCACCGATAAAATAATTCACCTAGACTTCAGACACGTGTCAATTTCTTTTGATCTTTGATGACAACTGGTGTTGAAAATCTGCATGCTTTTTTCATTCTCGCCTTGGGTCAAAACTGGGTCAGGGCAGAATAACAAATAAAGAAGTCATGCACCAGATGCATGGTCACCAGGGTCACGTCAGTAAGTAAGTCAATTAGTTAAATAAAATGAGATCGCAGACCAGTAACAGTTGCATTTTAATAAAGTACATGAGCTGCAGGGTTCTCCCCAGGTGTATATGGCATGTCGCATGCGACATGTCTTAAGCCAGGGTCTGTAATTGCGACATGCCTTAATTATCTTGACACCCTTTTAATCCCTGCCCTTGACACCCTTTTAATCCCTGCGGACATCCCTTAATTGTATAACAGTAACTGTTAAATCACTCTTATTTAAGTGTGTGTTTATTGTCATAGTGTGTGCTGTGAAGGGTCATTACCACTCAATAGATGTTTATACAAGGATTATAACACCTTTGCAGCAGTTATATGGATCAGGATTATGACACCTTTTTGTTTAGTGCCCCAATTAGATTAAATACCAGTCTGCTTCTTTGATGTTACTGTGTCATCATCAGCGAGATAGATGCATATAAATTAATTATTTTTTATAAAAGAAGGATGACAGTATATTGACTTACCATCACTTCAGTAAAAAAATTCTGCATTTTATTACTTAGGGATCTATAGTAATTTAGTAACTTCTAAATATAATTTTTACCAAAATACATAAAATGTCACATTACAATGGCAGTAAAATAAAATACATGATAAGACTTCTTAGAAATTATAAAGAAGTTTTATTACCTCCCTTGTTTCATATGAGCCAATTTTAGACCTTGTCTGCTCGCCTGATGCTTTACTTTACCTGGAGACTGAGTTTGTTAGCTCACCTGGATATTCAATGAGGAGCTCAGAAATTGGCTCACCTGAGTATTATGTACATATAAAAGGCCTACATGGTCCTCACTTGCTCACCTGACCACCAATGACCATCTTAATAAAAGTCTGTGTGTGTGTGTCTGTGTGTGAGGGAGGAAGGGTGGGAGAGGAGATCTTCCTGTGCTATGCTGATTTAACTTGCTGTATTTGGCATTTATGAGCAAACTACCAATAGCTATTGTTACACAGAAACATGGAATAAGGAAAAGGTCAGGATTTATCACATAGTTGTTATCCGCAAATGCTTAATTCGATATCCGCGCGCTTAAATAAATTCATCTTCAACAACATGCCTTCAGAAATTTCTGGGGAGAACCCTGAGCTGGTTATAACTTGTTTTGGTGTTAAAATAAACAGGTAAAGAATGGGATGTTCATTTTTATTACAATCATTTAATAAAAGACAGAAGCAAACAACACAGTAAAAGCATGTAACATGGAAGTACATACTTACAAAGAAGTCATGATATATCGTGATACGTATCCCAATACGGACCAGTGTATCGTGATATATCGCGATACGGTTTTCAGTGGCGATACCCATCCCTAGTGTGTGCATATTATATCAAAATATCTAAGAAATCAGCTTATAATGTGAAAAATATGGGTCCTTTACCATGGTGGATGATCACTTGGTTTTCACTTCACAGAAAATACTGGGAATTCCAGTACAACGACTGTTTCGTAGTTAGTTTTTCACAACATGACTTCTTTGTTCTTCCCATTTCTTTGTTTCTGTATACATTCATGAAGACTGAAGAAAATGATGCCAGGAAACAAGTGATCATCCACCGGCACCCTATTTACTGTCCAATCCGGTATTTAGCCCCATTCCGGTAAAATTACGCATCGTGTAGTCCAATCCGGTATTTAGCCCCATTCCGGTAAAATTACGCATCGTGTAGGAGACTATCTGGTGAATGATTGTCCTTGGACGTTTCGCCAGTAAACAATTCAATTCTGATCAATAGTTCACAACACTATCGGAGATAGTCATCATATCTCACTTTACTATCAATGCAGAACTATCGGCCGAGTTGCTATTGCAATGCATTCCTTTTTTTCTTCCATTTACGCCTTAATCCCAAAAGGGGACATGGACGGTGTACTTTTGTACACTCCGGTGTTGCAGGATGAAAGCTTACAGTACACGCAACGTGAAGACTTGATCTGACACGCTCTCGCGTGACACTCAAAATCGCGAGGAAGGGATTAAAATCCACGAGATTCTCTCACAACTCTCACGCATTTCACACTAAACTTCCTCGCGTGTTTGAAAATCCCCACGTTCCACGCAAGAAAATTCCTCGCATCTCGCGTGAAATTCATATAATGATGTATGCGAGAATGTCTCGCATCACGCGTGGAATTTTGTCCAAGTAGGGACAGTAAATGCAAGTTTGTATACAAGTACATGTACCTTTACAGACAAGGCATATGATTCGCAATGTATTTTTTTTTTGGCGCTGATAATGGTTCAATTAATACATTGTAAGCCTGCGTGAATAACAAACGGAGTTCTTTCAAATTCTAGAATGATGACACAGACAAAAAATTTCGCTCAGCCGCCACTAATAATAGCCCAATCCATGTCAAAACAGTCACAAAGATCAAAGCGTTTCGATCAGCTTTTGAACTCAAAGATATAGCCGCTAGTGGCACGTGCCGAAAGGTTTACTTATTAACCGATATAAACTTTCTGGTTTAAGGGCTGTCAAGTTCCCATTGAACACGCCCGCGACAACAATGATTGGCGAATGGGCAGTCTCAGAGGTGATTGACGTCCACTTAATCGGCTTGCTGAATTATGCAAATTTGTAAACCTGTTGGTTTGACAGCTAAAACATACGTCACAGCTGCATCCTCTTAATCAGTTCATTCATGAAATATGGATAATATGATTTTGCGTCGTGGATCGATAGTCAAAGTGATTGGACTTTAAAAATGCATCAAAATGAAGGAAAAATAAGGTGAGAAATTTGTTTTTATATTCTGAACTCCGCGTGGCAAAATCACATTATCTATATGACAAACGAAACTGATTCTGCTGCGCGGAAAAATTCTCAAAGTATTCGGACTAATAAACTTAATAATATCTATATTCATATTTAAAGGTGACTGAACGCATTCAGGGCCTTCGCCATAATAAAATGTAAAGACGGTAGAATTTGTTGAAATACGGTAAACACAGCACGTTTATAGGTCAGTCTCGTGCCTTGACATCAAAGGACGCCGCTCAGAGCACAAGACTGGACATGTGTCACATTGAATCATCAGACGGTGAATAGTAAATATTAAGATCAGCCTGCGCAGTATTAAATACAATGCGACAAACTGGTATGCTTCACAGCGTGAGCGGTTTACGTTGTTTATTTGTTCGGCACTTTCGGTTATTTCCGGAAATTGCCGATCGTAATTTTTGCCGCTAAAAATTTTGGAGTCGGCGCCAAAAAGGACCAGTCGGTCTGGAAACCGGAATCACGCAACTTTTTTTTAGGCCCAATGTAAAAATATAAATGAATTACCTGTACAACATATAATGACTTGTGAAATTGACAGGAATCGTTAATCCTTTCCACTCGAAAACACGCGTCACGTGTTATTAAGTTTGGCTCCGATGACTCACCTGAGCATACATGGAGTTAATCCTTTCTCTCGAAAGTGGCGTCTCGCGTGAAAAGACATTGTTTGTTCGCGGGTTTAACGTCATGCATCTCGCGAGTGTCTCGCATCTCCCACGCATTTCACAGGCAAGAAACCCACTAAACTTTAGTGGAAAAGATTAAAATTTCTCGTGAGAGCGTGTCAGATCAGGTCTTCACGTTGCTCGTACTGTACTTATAGCTATACATGTAGCTATAGTAGGGATTTTTAACCTGCACAGGGGATGACTCTCCCTGCACAGGGGGCCTTCATGTAATATCCCGATCCGAAGGATGGCACACTTGTTAGCACCATCTCTGATGCTAGAAAAACGCGTTCAGAAATAGGAAGATTTCGCCTCGGGTGAGGATCGAACCCACGACCTCTGGCTTCAAATTCAGGTGCACTAACCACTGAGCTGCCGTACTATGCTGGTCCGATGTATTATTTCACTCCAAATAAAGGCGGCGTAAAATGCTAAATGAGCAAATGCAAGGTACCTAAACATCTGCAAATCAACCGTGATATCAAAGTGTATGCCTCTATGCCAACCCTCAAGTTGTCTGCTTTTTCTGAGGGATAAAACCAATAATAAAGGGATATGATAGTAGAATGTAACAGAAAATATATTGACAGGAGGAAGCAAAAGATTTTTTTGCAAAAATTAGGGTAAAGGCAAGTGATTTGATTTGTAAAGCCAACAATTTAAAGTGAGATGTTTCTTAAATATGACCTTTGTTCTCATGTAACAGTTTGGTTTCCACAGTGTTTGAAAATCCAGTTCCAGAAGCTTGTGTTGATGACCGTTGAACACAATGAAAAACCAATCTCCTTTTTCAATATGGCCGATTCGCGGACATGCGCTCTTTCGACCTTTGAAAACGCTTGAACTTGGTGGTTATTGCTATATATGCTTACATGTCAATAAAATTCAACGTTTATGTGTAACGACTTTTAATTAATCGTTCACTTCTGATCTTTAAAACTCTTGTTTTTGGCCCAGGAAATCAATCCTATATTTTCAGAAGCAATCACATTACGTCACCGGAAATTCATACTCTGATACTTGGAAAATTCTGCTAGTTGATTGGCTGAAAATTTTAAAACCCCATCCTACACAACAAGCTCGGGTACTTCCATAGTTAGGCTTACCGATTTGGGGGCAACTTGGGTACATTTTCTGGTAGATTGAAAATGAACAGATGAACATTGGCAGAATCAAGCTGGTAAAAATCCCAATTTCAAATATCACACATTACATTAGCAACTACACAACGAGTCTTAGGGGAGATAATATAAATGAATTTTTTCATAAAACTTTTAATTTTGTTTGTAAATAGATCTTAGTTAAAATGTATGTATGTATGTACGTATTTCTCTCTCTCTCTCTCTCTCTCTCTCTCTCTCTCTCTCTCTCTCTCTCTCTCTCTCTCTGTGTAAGTGTATGTCATTCAGTTATGGTTCTATGTTTTGGACTGCATACTAATTAAATTTTATCTGATCTTTATCTAATCTTGACGACTGCTATAGGACGTGTGCTGCGTTGCCAGTCTTACCCATCATTGTCAACTTTATCATAATTAATAAACACTTACCGGTTATCCGGGTGCGCCTTAAAGTCAGCGGCCAAAGAACAACCAACCAACCTTTTCTCATGGGGAGTAGGGGCGGGTTGGGGGCTAGTGGTGGTGGTGGGGGGGGGAGGGGCTTCTGAAAGATCTAATCTTATACCTCTTGACCTTACCAAGGAGATAAATTTAGAGATGCAATCATCAGAAGCTTCAGAAAATGAACGACATATGAGCCTTGACGTGAGAAAACCAACAAAGTGGTTGTGCGCCCAGCGCAGACTTAGATCAGCCTGGGCAGCCGCCCAGTTTCACCAGACTTTTCGTTAAGTGCTCAAAGGGTAGCTAAGGGTCTAAGTTACCTCCATGCGGACAGCGAAGACTCTAGTCAGACTGGGCGGATACCCAGGCTGATCTGAGTCTGCGCTGGGCGCACAACCACTTTGTTGGTTTTCCCACGTCGCGGCTCATATGCAGTGAGTTCTAAACCCCTAAATGTACCTGGGATGAAGATGGTCCTTAAAATTAGAGCATACCCTATTTGGAATGACCAAGGAAGATGATTTCCACCAATCCTGTTTGAGAAAACGAGGTCTTTTGTACGTATAGCCGCCTTAGTTTTTAGACCCTTATAAATAAGTTTAAGTCTACCGGCTTTCTTCTTTGTTTGAGAGACGTCCAATATAACTCAAGAATACCATAACTCAGGAGATAATTGTGTAAGTTTTGATGCTTGTTATCAAATCCTGTTCACCAATTTGTACCCTGTAAATGTTATGCATGTAATTTACGTGAAACAAATATTGTTTAAAACAAGAATACCATCCATGCTCCTTGTTTCATAATTATCACTTCTAGTAACAAGTAGTCCTTTTTCATTTCTTCGCTATGTTGGTATGTTATTCTTTACTTCTACTACAGACTTTATCTACAATGACACGTGTATTAAAACTTTTGAGCGCCTTGAGTACTATTTGACAGTATGCCATACTCAGTTAATTTGATGGCCGCAAAACAAAAGCTTTAAAAGTTTTAAAATCACATTGAAACTTAATTGTTTTTTTTACAAATACTCAGAGTAAATAATAAGAAAAAACATTTGTGTTTGTTTTGTTTTTCATTGTCAAGCATGCCAGTCAACAGCATATATACTGAAAACTTCAACACCACTACCTAAAAACGAAATTGAGCTGCGACAGGACAAAACCAACAATTTGGTTGTGCGCCCAGCGGAGACTCAGATCAGCCTGGGCATCTGCCCAGTTTTGTCAGACTGATTGTTAAGTGCTCAAAGATTAGCTTAGGGTCCAAGCTACCTCCATGCGGACAGCGAAGACTCTGATCAGACTGGGCGGACGCCCAGGCTGATCTGAGTCTGCGCTGGGCGCACAACCACATTGTTGGTTTTGTCGTGTCGCGGCTCAAATCTTGATTAATCATCAGGTGAAATGAGCGACAAACTTATCAACATTAGATAGAGTAAATGAAAATACGATGATAAGAAATAGTACATCCAAGAGTAACCATTTATAGTAGGGAAAGAATACCTTGTAGCAAATTCTTTGCTTTAAGAGTAGTGTTAATGAATAGGTAATGATCAGATCCCGACACAATCGTCTAGCACATTCTGTCGTAAACACCAACAGGGAAAGGAAAAAGAAAATAAAATAAAATAAATAAATAAATAAATAAAGACAAAGCAAAGCAAGACAAGCGTGCAGCCAATAGGTCAGCTCTTTCCCAACAGATGGCCGCGAGGCTATTCTAAATGAGCCGTGACACGACAAAACCAACAAAGTGGCTGTGCGCCCAGCACCGACTCAGATCAGCCTGGGCATCTGCATAAAGGGTAGCTAAGAGTCTAAGCTACCTCCATGCGGACGGCGAAGACTCTGATCAGACTGGGCGGATGCCCAGGCTGATCTGAGTCTGTGATGGGTGCACAACCACTTTGTTGGTTTTCTCGTGTCGCGGCTCAAATAACAAACGTCACACAATTACAACAATGGTAATAAATCACACCAGAAGCACCGCTTGGAATAAATTACTGACGAGCTTAAACCGGTTTTACACGACCCCATTTTGAAAGGGCTTTGTGGTCCAGAGAAACAAACAGAAAGTTACAGTAGTTGTTGCTCTTGGTAAAATCTGGAAAAAGCATGGAGGCATACCAATTCACCTTAACGCCATGGCGTTCAGTCAGCGTTGATATGACGTTGTTTTGATTACGTAAGTCCACTGAAAAACACTCTTAGAACAACTAAAACAATCACCGGGCCAATTTTGAGTAAGTTTGAAAATAGAATTTCGCTGAAGCCGATGCTAGGGGCATGGGCGGTGTTGCAACATTACATTACTGCATATGAACAGACTCAACTGCACCGAGTCTGCTATTTTTGTTTCTTTGATGGCCATTTCCTTTCTTCCAGATGATCTTCCTTCAGCTAACTATTTAGTAATAAAGTACATGCATGAATATACGCACGATCTTGTTAAAGTTCCCGTGTACCCGCGGATACTAGTAATACAAGTTCGGGTATTATCCGGGTCTAAAATTTCTAACGGCCCCAGCCCTATTAGCTAGTGATACTGCATCCTCCGTGAGCTAGTGGTTAACCCTTAAAGCGCCCAAAAAGCAGATGGCAAAATTTACATCTGCTTTATTTAAAAAAATGTTTTATTGAAGCCTAATAATCTTGAGAATTCAAAGACTAGAGGGCAAACAGTGTAGACCCAGATGAGGTGGCTCATTATGAGCCACCTCATCTGGATAAATACGCTGTTTGCAAATTCAACTACTTTCATTTGTGGCGCTTTAAGGGTTAAGGGCGGTGACTCTCTCATCGCCTCAGCCAGTGCACGAATGAGAAAGCCGAGTTATGTTTACGGAAGATCAGGCAAGGTTTTCCCTTCCGTTGCTTTACGATCGACTCGACAGTCGACATGAGTGAATTATTTTTGAATGGAGTGTCAAACCCAAATAAAATGCAAAACCATGGAAGAGAAATCCAAAAACGAAGTCTGGGTAGTTTTTTTTGCATACATATTTTGTATTTTATCGAAGTTTCAGATTGTTCAAGTCTCTGTTTTGCTTTAGCAAACGTTTCAGTTAAAAATAAGAAAACAATAGATTTTAGGGATGAATGGCAGAACGGCAAAGAGAGACTAGTGACAGAGCTCCGCAATCCGTTATCAAGGACATATAATACGTCACTGGATGTCTCAAATGTACTGTTTTCCCTCACGTGTGATATTTCTCGACTGCTACTGTTCTCTCGTGTGTCTTTGTTTAAGGTTGTAGATAGCGGCTAGCGGACCTCTGAGGCAGAATCTTGTTTGCTCTTATTTTTTCTGTTATCAAATTTAAAGAGTAACTACACTTCAGGAACTGACTGAATCAGATCCCAAACCCTATCCCCAACATCAAACCTTTCTGTTTCTGAAACAAACTCATTCAGCTGCTCAAATATGGTCTTTTTCCAAGGGGACAGTTGTAGTTCTTCCCATATCCCAGCCGAGTCTCAGTATCAAGGCTCATGAGGCCAAGCTCTTGTTGCAAAGTTGTAGCCGTGTCATTGAGGGGGTAATACAGGAGATACTGTAAAACACTTATATTTGGCGGCAGCAAAATTTGGCGGTTTTTATAAATGGACCTTTTGGCGGATTTTAATTTTGGCGGATTTGTGATTTCTCAAAAAAAAAAAATAAAATAAAATAAAATAATGCGCCATTTGAGTCCAAGCTGTACATGATCATGGTTAATACAGTTCAATTCTTTTTATTATTTTGTAATAGGTACTTGTGTGTTGCTTCTGATGTAATCAACTTGGCTTGATTGTATGTCAATAGAATTTAAACAAAATATTATTTAAATCAATTTGGATTAGGTCCTACATGTAATTACTATGACATGTCTATTAAGCATTTTCACACTCCGTGTTCTCCCGCTTGTTGTATGCATGGATCTTCTTTTGTTCTCATATATGTGATGTGTACTGGCTTTGGCTTTATGGTAGAGGGAACATATCATAGGTCAACGGCAGTGTTTGTCTTCCACGATCAACAATTTTAATTGGCGGTATTTTAATTTGACGGTTTTCTTCTTTTCCGCCAATATCGCCAAAATAAAGTGACCGCCAAATATAAGTGTTTTACAGTATGTTGTACTGTCACCTCCTCTCCGCATTTACATTTACTGTAAATGGCAGTGGCCACTGTGTATTGGTATTCATTCAAGGCTGAATAGCTTTTTCTGCACGAGACAAACCCTTTTGAGTCCTCTATTAGATGGTAAATTCTTCTACTGATGGTTTGGACTAGATGACAGTTCTGCCTACCTCTGATGATTCCCACCTTTTCTGCTATATAATAGTGCAATGGCGGCTGGCGGACTTTTGAGGCAGAATCTTCCCAGCTCTTACTCTTTCTGTTATCAAACCTAACATTAATAAGAAATAGTTTGATTATAAACCTATTGTCATGAAATGTATATATATGCCATTGTGAAATTACAACTTTGTTTGTACAGGAGAAGAACTAAATAAGCATTTATGCTTTCGTTCTGATCCAATTGTTTGTATCATGTTTATATTGTGATCATGTACAGTTTATGATACAATAAATATGTTTAAACTAAACCTAACACGCCCATTCAGGTGCTCAAGCATGGTCTCTCTCCAGTGGGGATAATTCTTTTTGTTCGCATATCGCAGCATGGCTCATGAGGCCAAGCCCTTTTTGGTCTTGCATGCTCTTCATTCTTGTATCCTTTGGCAGTGATGCTGCTCCAACTTTTCAACGTCTGCAGATGAAAACAGCGGACCATTCTCGCGACGGTTTTCATTCAAAAAGACTGTTGCATCGTGAATGAGCTCAGACTTGAAAGCTGTTGTGTGCTGAAGGCGCGGTCTGACGGAACGGAGGCTGCAGGACAGCCAGAAGTTAAATAGCTACCCCTGACAATTTCGGGAAACGGTGAGCATTTTCAATCCATCCTGTACGTACTTTAAGAACAATGGTTTTCACAGGCTTAGTTATTTTCTTGTTTTTTTTTTTGACGGACACTCGGCGCCAGGTGTGTGCAACCATGGTTACGTAGGGGAACGTCTTTACGAGAATTGAGCAGAACACAGGCTTAGTGGGTTAGGTCATGAATTCGTCCGTGATGTTACTATCTCGGTGATTTCTATTATGTCACCCAATATGACTGTCAGAGCACTCTACCTTTTCTTTAAATCTTTTAAATCTTTTTTTTTTTCTTTTAATTTAAGTTCCTTAAATCAATGAAGGGGCCTGAACATGCTGGGACTTGATAAAATAAAGTTAAATATGTGTTGCGGCAACAACTGCGCTGTGTCGTGGATAAACAAGCCTTCACATATTGCAAATATTGAGATAAATCTCTGCATCAATAGAGTTTAATTACGGCATTGGCTTTAAACATACTGTTTTGAGAATAGTTAAGTCTCTCGTCAGACTACGCGGGTGTGCAAAGCTATTTTTTCTGGTAGCATGTGTCCAACGTGATGCGCTCCACGAATTTCTATTTTTCCACACAACTTTCAGATTCTCCCATCACGCTCTATGATGTGACTTCGTTCTACTGAAAAAAAAAACAAACAAACAAAAAAAGCTGTCTTTCGTAGTTTAAAGGATAAAGAAAAGGTGTAAACAGATATCTACAAAGATACATGGTAAAATTATATCTGTTAAAATGTGTATTTAATTGATTAATGTTCATTTATGATAATATATCGCTGTGTTTATGCACAGAAACCGTTTTACCCCAACTTTGTCGGGTAATACACTTGTAGACGGGTAATTACCAACCGATCCGACCTCAGCTGCCCGGGTACTCGTCCCTCAGCCCTAATGTTCAGTACCTCAGTTTTTGGGTATTAAATACGCATTTGATTGCCCATATTCCAAATCTGTGATTTTTTACAAATCTGTGATTTCTCATTGCTCATATTTCAGCTAAATTTTATTATTGGTTCATGATGCCCATGAACTAAGTCCCTAATTCAGACGCTCCTCAGTGGGCTAGAATGTAATACATTCTAATCATTTTCATACATGGATATCTCTGCTACGGGTTGAAAGGCTTATAGCCTGTATACCAAATCCGTTCATCTGACCCACACAGGGACGCCTGAATCAGGTCAGAGCCTTTACTGTATTTTAAGCTCACTAAAAGAAATGTGTGGCACTAATATAGTGAAGAACTGGTTTCGATGTTATTCTGGGTGCTGAGAGAGTTAAAATGCTTAGCAGACAACAATTTAGGCGTGGAAACATGCCCCCGAGTTCAAACTCGAAACACAACTGTAATGTATTTACATAATTACCGTTTTCATACATGTTCGAGTATAGCGTAATATCACGTGTACTCATTAAACTTTTAATTCATAGTCGCTCGCTTATATAAACTACGATCAGCTCTGTAGAGCCTTTATTGAGACTTGTTAAGGCTGCAGTTTTATATACACGGTGGGTAATCTTGATAAACGGAGGCACTGGCTCTTCACCTTAAATCTTATGGAGAACTTCCGCGTCACCAGCGACTCTGAAGTTGTAGCTGGGAAAAGTGTGACAGCAAGAGGTAGGCCTGGCGTTTCTCGATTTTTATTTAGTGTAAACATATTTTTTTTTTTCAATTTTATACAAGTTATGTACAGGTTGCAAATAGTATACAATAGCAAAAGGATCTGAACGGAAGCCAGGGGCGATTTTTATTTGTTGTTTAAATGAAAAAAAAGAAAAGAAGAATGCTATTTGATGTGTCTCATACTTACCCCACACTTCGAGACTTAACAGACTGTCAAAGTCAGTCACGTGCAGACTCGACACACGCAGACTGCTAACATACATGCCAATCGCCATAAAACCTTCATTAATCTTAGATAAAGTTAGGAATATTGGCGGGAGCATGAACGCACTTGCAGAAAGATTGGGACTACTTTTTCAGCGTTTTTGAGTGCTAGAATCGAAATAAATCAGTTCTAGCAGTTCTGACTTGCTGAGTAATAAATAACTGTTTGTCGGTCAGTTGTGAGTAGATATATCACTCGCGCTCCGCGCTCGTGATATGAGCTACTTTACAACCGACGTGGTAGGACTATGGAAGCTTGAAGAATCAGTTTCTAATATGGACAAAAGCTATAAGACATATAATATGGTGTTCCGATAGGGTCAAAAGTCTATTTATAGTGTGACACTAATATTATTTTACGTCCAACGGAAATTAATTTACGTCCAACGTAAATTAATTTACGTCCAACGTAAATTAATTTACGTCCAACGTAAATTAATTAACGTCCAACGTAAATTAATTTACGTCCAACGTAAATTAATTAACGTCCAACTTAAAATAATTTACGTCCAACGTAAATTATTTTACGTCCAACGTAAATCAATTTACGTTGGACGTAAAATAATATTAGTGTCACACTAAAAATAGACTTTTGACCCTATTGGTGCGTCTAACTTATTTTGTGACACCAGAGCTCATTTGCATATAGCCAATCAAATTCGGTTTTACAAAAGTTCAACTTGGGGACTCTCTGAAATAAAAGCCGGTACCAGGCCAGTTTTCTTGTCTCAACCGGGCTTGATAGCCAAACCGGTAACGCGTTTGGCTACCGATTCAAGGGTTGTACCCGCCACGCGGGTTCGAATCCTGGCCCGGCCCAGACATATTTTTCGTAGAGATTTGGTCATGAATTCTTTCAGTTGTCAGTTAATGGCAAAAATATGTGCAGGAGTACTGGTTAAGCAGGAGTACTGGTTAAGCACTCAGATGGTCTGGGTCCGCCCAGGAAAATGTGGTTAGGTTAACTGACGGTATCCCTTATGTGCCTCTGGTGCCCGGTTACCTTAAAAATCCATACTCTCTCTCTTTTCTTATCTCATCACAAGCGAATGGAAAAGATGCATACCAAGATAGTTCGTACGATATTTTGGGGTCTCTTTCTTCTTCTTCTTCTTCTTCTTCTTATTTTCTTTTATTATTATTATTATTATTATTACTATTATTAATAATATTAATAATATTATTATTATCTTCAAATCAATATAAAGTAAATTAGTGACCTCAATAGACTGTGATGAGTAACTGAATATTTCACTACTTAAACTGTGTTTTTCGGTGTAATAATAAGTCAAGTGCACAAGTACATTGGAAATTAAACAATTTTAGTTACGATACTCCTCTCTCTGTAGTGGATTTGAAGATAATAATAATAATATTAATATTAATAATAATAGTAATAATAAGAAGAAGAAGAAGAAGAAGAAGGGGAAGAAGAAAGAGACCCCAAAATATCGTACGAACTATCTTGGTATGCATCTTTTCCATTCGCTTGTGATGAGATAAGAAAAGAGAGAGAGTATGGACTTTTAAGGTAACCGGGTACCAGAGGCACATAAGGGATACCGTCAGTTAACCTAACCACATTTTCCTGGGCGGACCCAGACCATCTGAGTGCTTAACCAGTACTCCTGCTTAACCAGTACTCCTGCACATATTTTTGCCATTAACTGACAACTGAAAGAATTCATGACCAAATCTCTACGAAAAATATGTCTGGGCCGGGCCAGGATTCGAACCCGCGTGGCGGATACGGTACTCGGACAAAACGGACCACGGACAAAACGGACCAGACAAAACGGACCACGGTTAGGACAAAACGGACCACGTTTCAGGACAAAACGGACCACGCTAAAAGACACACCAGACCATTAATTGGTGCCAATTAAAAGATTAAGGAGTATATAATTACCAAAGACAATGTTAAATGAACACAATTATTTGACTACTGTTCATGATCTCAGCTATCTTTGGTTGTCGCAACTATCTAATTAATTTAATGGTAAGATTTTTATCTTTTAAGCATGCAAATTTCTTTAGTAGTGTTGTAACTAAAATAAAACATGTTTTCTCAAGGTTAACGGAAGGTCTGAACGTGGTCCGTTTTGACCTTAAACGTGGTCCGTTTTGTCCTGAACGTGGTCCGTTTCGTCCTGAACGTGGTCCGTTTTGTCCCAAGCGTGGTCCGTTATGTCCGTGGTCCGTTTTGTCCGTGGTCCGTTATGTCCCTAATTCGCGGATACAACCCTTGAATCGGTAGCCAAACGCGTTACCGATTTAGCTATCAAGCCCGGTTGAGACAAGAAAACTGGCCTGGTACCGGCTGTTATTTCAGAGAGTCCCCAAGTTGAACTTTTGTAAAACGGAATTTGATTGGCTATATGCAAATGAGCTCTGGTGTCACAAAACAAGTTAGACGCACCAATAGGGTCAAAAGTCTATTTTTAGTGTGACACTAATATTATTTTACGTCCAACGTAAACTAATTTACGTTGGACCTAAAATAATTTACGTCCAACGTAAATTAATTTACGTTGGACGTAAAATAATATTAGTGTCACACTAAAAATAGACTGTTGACCCTACCGGAACACCATAATATAAAGGCCTGTGTATGTGTGCTGCGGACCCCCGTAACTATATCTACATTTATTTACCCGGATCCAGACGCCAATTTGGAAGTTAATCAATAGCCTGTTCCAGCGTATTTCTTGGTTCTGTAACTAGTTGGTTGACCAAATTTATAACAGGACGCTGTAAACTTTGCTGGGTAATGTTGCCAGTATTTATTACAACGACTTTTAAAGGACTCAATAGAAAGAGTCGTTATTTATGAACAATGCTAATAAAATACTTTATCAGGAGACAGGACGGATGAAGACGCTGGGATGTATACGTTATAGTATACAAAAATTACACGTCACAGGTGACCCCTCGAATTACCATATCTCAGCAGATTATCATAAATAGGGCGCATGATAATCTCCGGAATTCCCGGTATCCATGTCCCGGTATTCATGGGGGTACATGGGTTTGGCAGGGCATAGATTCAAAACTGCTACAAAGAATTTCATAAATTTGGTGTCATTTGAAAGGCAATACGTATATCTATAATATGAAATAAATTTTGGTTCATATTTATTTTATTTTCTTCTATTTATTTGCAACTAAAGTCCCGGTATCCGGAGTTTGTTGTTCTGGTATCCATGGGGTAGGCACGTTCAACTTCAAATAAAATCCAAACTGCTGGACCGAATTTAGCATATTAAATATCAAATAAAAGATAATGTTTTAGTCTAAACACTACATTTAAATTTTATAAATTTAGCTGTGCTATTTTGCAGAAGTAAAGTTTCAAAGTCCCGGTATCGGGATTTTTTTGTCCCGGTATCCTTGTGGTAGCTATCATTTGCCTTATATAAAACATAAACTACTGAACCGAATTTCAAAAGTTAAATATCAATGTACAGGCAATGTTTATATCTTAAAGAAACATTAGAATTTTACAAAATTTACCTGTTTATTTGGTAGCAATAATGCTTCAAAGTCCCGGTATCCGCTCTTTTCATTCCCGGTATCCATTGGTATGATGTATGTGACGTGAAATAAGATCATAATTTCCTCGTTAAAATTAATTAAAATTGCATTAACAAAAAATATATTTGTAATAGATAAAGGTTAAAATAGACTCAACGTGCTTCAGCAGCCGTATACCACCAACATCCTGATATTCGGATAATGGTAGGGCACGGACCGACCGTGCTTGCAGCAGGTGCGGGATGGTGGTTGCTTAGATTTTTTTGTACTCTCATCTATCCGGTCCATTCTTTTTCTTTCTCCCGCTGTCTAGGAGACGGTTTGATATAGACTGATTATTGTCTCAAAGAGCCGTTATATCCAAAACAATTTAACAACCTCAAGGATACACATATCCGCAGCTAACCTGACATTGAATCACAATCGGTTCGCAAAATAAAAGTGTATCACCAAATGGACTGGCATGACTTGTATCATGAATGGTAATCATTGGATATATTGACTGGAAACCGCGAACAGGAGACCTTCATCGGCTAGCGTTTTCATTAGAACCTTCTATTTTCCAGACAACCAACAGCCAAGTAACTGACCAGCATGAGTGGATATGAAAGCTGATCAGAATCCCAATCTTAATGCAATCCATGTTAGGTCAAGCATAAAACATATTATGTTTACAGTTGTCGAACAAAGATGATTTCTTAGGGTAGGCAGGTCGGCATTTTTTTATTCCTGCAAAACGAAAAAGCAGCCCAAATACTACATACCATGTTAAAATATCATATTAATTATCCATATTACATACGAAGATAACAGCTTCCTACAAGAAGAACATACCTAATTTACCCACAAATGGAGTACCCATGAAGTGCTAGTGGAAAGGCAAGCAGTGTAGACCCAAGTCAGACTGCTCTCCAGGAGTTTACGTTGATCGCTCTCCAGGAGCAGTCTGATCTGGATCTGCACTGTTCAGCACAGACCTGTTTGTCTTACTGTTTACGTTGATCGCCTTGACATTCGCTGTTCATGAAAAAAAAACTTGTCACATAAATGATATGGTAATTAAATAATATATAAATAAAATAAATAAATAAACATATATCGACGAAGATCGTTCTGAGAGCAAAAAAAAAGTCAAAATTCTGGAATAGTCTATCATAGAACAATGGAATATAATTTTATACTATTATTGATATAGTCACGATCATGCTGAATAAATATGGTATATACAACAGTATAATATGAGAGTCTTACAACATTAATTTCAAACACATTTTAGTATCATAATTTATTCCAATTTAGTATCATAACATATTCAACTGCGGCATCAATACATAATGCCGAAAACGTTGACTATTTTCAGAAGATTATATAAAAATAATTTTTAATATATTTTTTTTTCTTAATTCAAAATTTGTCTTCATTTTTCTTTCTCCACTGCCTTAATTAATTAAAATGGAGTTGTAAAACTGTGAAATACTCAATTATACATGTAATGAGGCATGGCGACGCACGCCGATGGTTAACGAGGCGTGAAACGAGCAGCTTTAATATGAAGAGACATGGGAAAACGTTTTTTTCTTCTTCTTCTTCTTCTTTATCTACTCAATTTTGGTAACACCATCTTAAATCTATTAAAAACGATAATACAGACCCATGAATCCAAAATGTTTCAAAATTTCTGTTTGGTGCCACTGCAAATTACCAGAATTTGTTGATAATATGTTGTGCTGCGAGAGCAGAAAATGCAAAAAATGGTATCATAAAAAGTGCAATTGCCTGTCTCATTCGGCAGAATAAACTAATTGGCAATGCGTTTCTTGTGGCGATTTAAACGTTCTGTCAATTACTCCCTCGCTGTTATCCAGTATATACGCAAGGTTAAAATGACATCGTTTCGACGTCGGTCGGACGTTAAATTTTACGTCACATCTACATCGTTTCGACGCGGTGTACCCGCCATATAACTTTTTGTATAGCATTTTCTTGCATATGATTTATGCTTTAGCTTGATTATGTACGCTACTATGTTTCTGATTTGTTTTCTTTCAAAGTTTATTAACCCAACAGGCACACAACATTTCATCAACGTTGAATCAACATTGTTCCAACGTCATGACGTTAAATCAACGTTGGCTCCATGTCGATTCAGCGTTGTGTGCCCAGATAGAAGAATTCCAGCTTAACTTTCGAGGTTCACATCACCCTATCGACCTGCGCAGACCTAGGTCAAACTACCAAAAAAGATAAATGATCAAGTACGGTCAGAACTTTGGGTTTTAAAAAAGGCCGAAAAACTTGTTTGAAAACTTTTTTTTCTAAAAATTTCCAAGTTCTGTGATGACTATATATCGTTTACCCTTACTGTGTGTAATAATTAAATGATTTCATAGGAAAAACATATACCTGTTCGATTTTTTTTTTTTTTTTTTTTTTGTGTGTGTTTTTTTATCTGTAGTGTGTGTTCGTGTGTGGGTGGGAGGGCTGAGGGGGGGGGGGGGGTATGTTATCCTTGAGGATCCTCGTTGAATCTATTTTAACCTTTATCTATTACAAAAATATTTCTGTTAATGCGATTTTAATTAATTTCAACGAGGAAATTATTATCTTATTTCACGCCACATACATCATACCAATGGATACCGGGAATGAAAAGAGCGGATACCGGGACTTCGAAGCATTATTGCTACCAAATTAACTGATAAATTTTAAAAAATTCTAATGTTTCATTAAGATAAAAACATTGCCTGTACATTGATATTTAACTTTTGAAATTCGGTTCAGTAGTTTATGTTTTATATGAGGCAAATGATAGCTACCACATGGATACCGGGACAAAAAAATCCCGATACCGGGACTTTGAGATTTTATTTCTGCAAAATAGCTAAGTCAAATTTACAAATTTTACGTGGAGTGTTTAGACTAAAACATTATCTTTTATCTGATGTTTAATTTGCTAAATTCGGTCCAGTAGTTTGAATTTTATTTGAAGTTAAACATGCCTACCCCATGGATACCGGGACAACAAAATCCGGATACCGGGACTTTAGTTGCAAATAAATGGAAGAAAATGAAATAAATATGAACCAAATTTTATTTCATATTATAGATTTGTGTATTGCCTTTTAAATGACATCAAATTTATGAAATTCTGTGCAGAACTTTTGAATCTATGCCCTGTCAAACCCATGTACCCCTGTGAATACAGGGACATGGATACCGGGAATACCGGAGATTATCACCCGCCCATAAATAGGGTTTCGGTTATTCGTCGTACCTCGATTTATCGGTAGGTTACTCGAGTCGGTCTGTGGAGAAAGTGAAAGAAGCAATACAATTTTTGATAATATGGGTAAACGAAAAGAAGTAGCGAAAAACAAACAAATTGAGCAAGGTATCTTGATATTTATACATACCCTGAATTATTTTCAGGCTCGGTTCTGATGAAATATATTGTTCAAACGTAGAAAGTAATTAGTTTTCGCGACTAAATTCTTGTGATTCGCATCCCAATAATTTCGACCTTGTCCTCTATTGTTCAACTTTTCGGACAGTTCACGTCAGTAACGAGGTATAATGGCCTCAATATTACTCTGTGGGTTAATTGCTGGCCTGCTGAGCTAGCTTTATGCTGCTGGATGCGGAAATGTTTATAACCAGGGTCCCTTTGCACATCCCTTTCAGTGTCATCCTTCAATTGGCTTCATATGACTGAAATACTGTTGAAAGCAAAGCCATCATCCCTTCATGAACAATTTCAACTTCCTGCTTGTCCAAAAAACAGTAAAATAAAACATGATTAATAGCCTGAGGTTTACAAAAAGACATTTTCATAATCTTCAACAAACCTGACCCTGGTAGTTCTTTGGGGGTTCATAGAATAACCGAAAAGCACAGAAATACCGGAAAGCACCTGAATAACCGAAAAGCAATTTCAAAAATCAGTTTTGCATCGGATTGATTAGGTTTTTCTTGGTTGGAAATCATTTGTAGTATTATTTGTGAAACTTTTGTTAGATTGGGTGCCATAACATAATAGCATTGTAAGAGAAAAAGGTGCTAATGATGCTCAACATTTTTTCAATGCTTTTCGATTACATCAAGGCATATGAACTGCCATCTGCTTTATGTAAGAACAAAACGAACCAAATTAGTAAATGTAACAGCATGATTGTGAATAGTCAGATCTATATAGTTAATTACAAACTGAACAGATTATCAATCTGAGACACAGAATTTAATAGTATACAAGACTTGTGCAAGTGCTTTTCGGTAATATATTTGTGCATTTGTTTTGATGGAAAATCGTTCAGTTTTTAAACCAAGACTACTGTAGTCTAGCAAATTACTCTTTCAATGCTTCTTCCACCCATGAAATTAATATTCCAATGATAATTCATATAAAAACTGGTTTTTAAAATTGCTTTTCGGTTATTTCAGTGCTTTTCGGTATTTCTGTGCTTTTCGGTTATTCTATGTACCGGTTCTTTGGGTTTAGTACTGGCCTGCTGAAGGACAGAGCCAGGTTGAAATCAGCACCTAGCCAGAGGTTGAATGCTTTTTCAGGCATAAACAGGGTTCCATTTCACATAGCCTTAGCCTTTCATTGTCATCCTTCTATTGGCCCAATATGACTGAAATACATTGAAAATGGCCATGAAGCTGCAAATCTACTAGATTTCGCCAGGGGCAGGTACCTAATATTTTGGATCTAGTACTTTGTAATGATGAGAATGTTATATCTAACATTGAATTTTCTGGCCACTTGGGTGCTAGTGACCATGTGCAGCTTTTAGTACATTGTAATTTTAATACTGAAGTGTTTAACAGTAAGACTGAAAAAAGACAATTTTACAGAGGGAATTATGAGAGAGCAAGGGAGGATCTGAATAAGGTTGATTGGAAAGTTATACATTCCATGGATGTGCAAGAGACTTTCAGTTTTATCTGCACTGAGATTAATAAGTGTGTTGAGACAAACATTCCAGTAAAAAAACATGACAGTTATTATAGTAAAAAACCTATCTGGATGGATAAATACTGTGTTATTGCTGTCAGAAATAAATATAAAGCATGGCAGAAATATATTCATTCCCGAAGTAGTAGAAACTACCAAGAATACTGTATATTGAGAAATCGTGCAACGAAAGCAGTCAGATATGCTCGTAGGAAATATGAAAGAGGGGTAGCAGATTCAGCTAAAGATAATACAAAGGCTTTTTGGTCATATGTCAAGAGTAAAACAAGTACCAAATCGAGTATTGGGGACCTCAAAGACCGTAATGGAGTTATAAAAAGTGACATAGAGGATAAAGCAAATATCTTAAACGATTTTTTTGCATCTGTTTTTACTGTAGAGGGAGATTCGGAAATGAAGGATATTTCTCCGAAAAGCTTAAGTATCTTGACAGATGTTGTCAGCAGTGTTGATAAGACTGAAAAACTTTTGACAAGTTTAAACCCAAACAAATCTTGCGGACCTGATGAGTGTCACCCCCGTTTACTGAAAGAGGCAGCTGGTGTATTGTCAAAACCCATACATGACTTATTTAGTAAATCCTTATATTCTGGAGTTTTACCCTGTCAGTGGAAAGACGCCAATGTTACTTGTATCTATAAAAAAGGGGATAAGTTATTGCCAGGCAACTATCGACCTGTGAGTCTTACGTCAGTGTTATGTAAAACCTTGGAGAAGCTCGTTAGGGAAGCTATTATGACACATTTAAATACCAATAATCTTTTAGCTGATAGCCAGTATGGATTTAGACAAAATAGGGGCTGTATTTTGCAGTTACTGAAGGTAGTTGATGAATGGTCACAGGATATTGACAAAAATAACCAAATTGACTGTGTTTACCTTGATTTTCAAAAA
The DNA here is from genome assembly GCA_963989385.1 of Ctena decussata. Lineage (NCBI taxonomy): Eukaryota > Metazoa > Mollusca > Bivalvia > Lucinida > Lucinidae > Ctena > Ctena decussata. Next base: position 54,333,658 of record OZ022511.1, on the reverse strand, counting down.
GCTTTCGACACCGTGCCCCATAGACGTTTAATAAAGAAACTGGAATCTTTTGGAATTAATGGAAATATTCTAAACTGGATAAGGAACTTCTTGACAAACAGAAGGCAGAGAGTGGTATTAGATGGAACATTCTCAGAATGGAAACCTGTTATATCTGGTATCCCCCAGGGGAGTGTTTTGGGACCAGTACTTTTCATAATATATATTAACGACCTTCCGGATTTAGTGAAATGTTTCTGTAAACTTTTTGCAGACGATACAAAGATATATAAACCTATAGGATCTGTTCAGGACCAAACTTTACTTCAAGAGGACTTATTTTCAGTCTGCGACTGGTCTGACGACTGGCTGTTATTATTTAATATACAGAAATGTAAATATATCCAGTTTGGGAATGTTAAATTTGAATACGATTATAAAATGAGAGATTCTAAAGGAGTTATTCGCCCATTACAGAGAGATATTCAGGAAAAAGACTTGGGTATACTTTTTCAAGAAAACCTTAAATTTGATAAACAAATTTCACAGTCAGTAGGAAAAGCCAACCAGATACTGGGTTTGATCAGGAGATCTTTTGCATATTTGGACAGTAGTTTATTCCTGAAGTTGTATAAATCATTAGTACGTCCTATTATTGACTATGGAAATGTCATATGGTACCCATTTACTAAAAAGAACAAGAAACTCATAGAAAATGTCCAGAGACGAGCTACGCGATTAGTTCCAGGACTGTATGGTCTGTCTTATACAGAAAGATTATCTGCTTTGAAATTATTCTCATTGGAGTACAGACGTAAACGAGGGGATATGATTCAGTTGTTCAAGATTTTGAATGGAATTGAAGATATCCAGGCAGAGTCTATGTTTACATTTTCTTCTAATACAACAAGGGGTCATTCTAAAAAGTTATTTAAGCCAAGATGTGTTAAAGGATTTCGACAGCATTCTTTTTGTGTCAGATGTATTGATCCTTGGAATAGTTTGCCTTCAAAAGTAGTAAATTCGAAAACAGTGACAGAATTTAAAAACCAACTTGATATAACCTGGAAGCATCAATATTACGACGTTAGTGAAGTTTATTAGGGGCTCGGAACGGGTGGCTAGCAATTCTTGTGTTAAGAAAAGAGCAACAAGTATTTCCATATATGAGCATAAACCGGAAGTGACTGATCACACTAAAAGTTTTACCAATATTGGCGGTGAAGACAAGCCGAAAGGGCTTAAAGATTCACCGTTGGATCAAGTACGTATCAAGTACGTATAAATCTTCCATACGTTGACAGCTCTGTCTTCATGCTTAACCTATGTTACTGCCTTTGTATATTGTGGCATTCCTTTAAGAGCAGAGCACACATTCAAAAGAGGGAACATGGGCCATACTTCGAAGCTTCGGTTATTCAAGCCTCATCAGTGACACTGACAATATCTGGATACAAAAACCAGAGAAAAGCATACTGTAATTTCTCTATTTTGTATAAGGCATTCAAAACAAAAGACTGATTAGTAAGTATCATAATTATGATATGAAAACAGCCAAGGGTACAGTCACCATTGAGAAGGAAAAAGACCTGGAAGTAGGGTTCAACGTTTACAAAATATTGTAACCGTTTACCATGAGGGCTTGAAAACAAAATGATTCTGTTTAAAATTGTTGAAAATGCTGTATATTGTCTTATAAACATGATAAACACGATAGAGGCTACAGGGTATTATGAGCAACTCTAACACTGCAACTCTAATACTGGTTGTGTATATAGCCAGTGGTAAAATCATGACAAATCTCTGGGTGGACTATCATGATGATACATGTATTTGGTGCCATTTGGACATTTTTAAATTTTGTGATATCAATTTTCATTGACGGTGTAATGTGGTTTTTGTGCATCAAAAACTTACGAAACAATGTAAATCCCTCTGTTACAGTCAGAGTTGTAGGCTGAATTTCTTCATGTAAAGCCAGGCCGCGTAGCGCAATCGGTAGGGCACCTGACTCATAAGCCAGAGGTCCTGGGTTCGATACCCGGTCTGGCCACATACTTTCACTTCTCCTTCCGCTGATTCAAGAAGGGCAGTTGTCAGTTACTGGCGAAAGTATGTGCACTTAGTACTGGTTAACCGCTTTGGAGGTCTAAGCCTGCCCAGGAACAGTGTGGTTAGGTTAACTGACCGTCCCGACATGACCATAGCTGTTTACCGTGGAGGTAAAGCAACAAATCAATCAATCAATCTTCATGTAATGGCTGAAACTGGAAAAATCTGAAGAACAAACTTGCTTTTTTATCGTTTTCTCGTGTGTTAGAATCGAAATGCCATAGATTCTTGCTTACAAGTGATTTTTGCCCAATATGTCGCTGGTTGTCGGTCAGTCACTAGTGAATATATCACTAGCACTTTGTGCTCATAATACACCCAGTTCAGGACTGACCTCCAACCAGTGATATATTGGGTTACAATTACAAGAATCATTTCTAAATTATGGCCAAACTGACACAATATGTTTATGGCCACAAGATCTCAGCCAAGATTTATAATAAGCCAAGTCAGACTATTAACACCAGAATTATTTCCCTTTCATAGTCACAAATGCTGTATATGCACGTGTGTCTATATATAGGTACGTATAAACAATAATATTGATGTAAACTGTGATGGTACACACAGTATGTTTATTACAGAGCTCCTAAGAGTGAGTATTTGATGATAATTGAAGGATAATTTTTCTTATTTCTCATTGAAACCATATGTTGTGACCCCTCATCTGACCCATCTCATTGAGACGGTTCAGATGAGGGGTCACAACATACGGTTTTATGCACATTGCAGAATTAACAAAAATTATCTGTAGTCATCGCCGAATACTCCATCTTATCTACAGCTCTATATTATGTTTCAGATGATAGCTCTGATGACTCTGGTTCTCCTGTTCCTGTCAAAAAGCATAAAAAACACAAAAAGAAACACAAACGTAAGAAGGCAGAAACTGATGATCCACATAATGTCCCATCCGGGGTGCAGGATGTCGGAGGATCACCAAAGGGTTCGATCAAGCTCAAGTTTAAGATTGGAAGAGAGACACTTGCTACTAAAAAGTGAGTGTGTTTATGTAGTGTTCAGATAGTTAAGATATTCAGGGTTTACCCTCAGATTAGAATTTTAAGAGTCCTTGGGACTCTCTTTACTAATTGAAAGGTTGAAAGGGCCCAAGGATGAAAGTCAAGGGTCCCATCTTTTGAGATGAATGAAAAAATTTGTGAATAAATATGCCACCATTTTTCAAAGGGGGATACTTTCGAAAGCAGGAAATGGCGTTCCTGGTATATAAATTCCATTACAAATGGGGGCAACTCTTAAAGGAAAGAATTTGCTAGCAAATTGTTTCCTTTAAGAGTTGCCCCTATAAAGGAGCAAATTCTTTCCTTTAAGAGTAGCCCCTATGAGAAGGGAACATTATTTATGCAGGAGTAACTACACTTTGAAGAGCATGTATTTAAATTAAATTTAAAACCAGTCTTGTGTAATTCTGCTTTAAGATGATTTTTCTTTCCCAAAGCAACCCATCAAATGTAGATCCCAGATATAAGATGGATCTAGATTTTTAGCTCACCTGAGCACGAAGTGCTCAAGATGAGCTATTGTGATCGAAATTTGTCCGTCGTCCGTCTGTCCGTCGTCAACAATTTCTTCAAACTACATCTTTTCCTAGACCAGTAGACCAATTTCAAAATAATTTCACGCAAAGGTTTCTCTTATAGCCCTTTACCAAAATTGCTAAAATGGTTCCGCTCCGCTGAACAAGATGGCCACCAGAGCTAAAAATAGAAAATCTTTAAACAACATCTCTCCTGAAGCCAGTGGATGGCTTTCGAAATAATTCCACAGAAATGTTCAAATCAAAATTGCTAAAACGGTTTCACTCCACTGAACAAGATGGCCACCAAAGCTAAAAATAGAAATAAAACCAGAGCCAAAAATAGAAATAAATCTTTAAATAACATAGAGGGCACAGTTTTGATACAATCTTAATGAAATTTTGTCAGAATGATTATCTACATGAAATCTAGGTCAAGTATGAAACTAGGTCATGTCGGGTCAAAAACTAGGTCACCAGGTCAAATCTCAGTAAAACCTTGTGTACACTCTAGAGGGCACAGTTTTGATCCAATCTTCATGAAATTTTGTCAGAATGGTTATCTTTATAAAATATAGGCAAAGTATGAAACTAGGTCATATTGGGTCAAAATCTAGGTCATTAGGTCAAATCTTAGTAAAATCTTGTGTACACTCTAGAGGGCACAGTTTTGATCCAATCTTCATGAAATTTTGTCAGAAATCTTCTTGAAATATAGGGCATATATGGAAAAGGGTTATGTCGGGTCAAAAACTAGGTTATTAGGTCAAATCTTAGAAAAACCTTGTGAACACTCTAGAGGTCACAGTTTTGGTCCAATCTTCATGAAACTTTGTCAGAATGATTTACTTTATTAAATGTAGGCAACAAATGAAACTAGGTCATGCCAGGTAAAAAACTAGGTCACCAGGTCAAATCTTAGTAAAATGTTGTGTACATTCTAGAGGGCACAATTTTGATCCAATTTTCATGAAATTTTGTCAGAATTTTAATCTTTTTGAAATCTAGGGCATGTTTGGAAAAGAATTATGTCGGGTCAAAAACTAGGTCACTAGGTCAAATCTCTTAAAAACCTTGTGTACACAATATTGGCTTTATTTTGCATTGAATCTTCATGAAACTTTGCCAAAATGTTGATCTTCATGAAATCTAGGCCAAGTTTGAAACTGAATAATGTCAGATCAAAAGTTAGGTCACTAGGTCAGATCTTAGAAAAACATTGTGTGCACTCTAGAGGGCACAGTTTTGGCCCAATCTTCATGAAACTTTGTCAGAATGCTTATGTTCATGAAATATTGTCCATGTTTTAAACTGGGTCATGTTGTATCAAAAACTAGCTCACTAGGTCAAATCATAGAAAAAAAATTGTGTACACAATAGAGGCTTCATTTTCCATTGCATCTTTGTGAAACTTTGTCACAATGTTTATCTCCATGAAAAGAAGTATGAAACTGGAATATACCGTGTCAATAACAAGTTCACTAGGCCAAATCTCAGAAAAACATTGTGTACACTCTGGAGGGCACAATTTTGATCCAATCTTCGTGAAACTTTGTCAGAATAATAGATTGGAAAGTGCAGAATTGCTCCAATTGAATCATCATCAAATAGATGATCTCCCATGTTATTTCATCATAACTCAGATGAGCGATTTAGGTCCATCATGGACCTCTTGTTTGTTGTTGGTTTTGAGAGAAAATCCCTGTCTTATCAAAGTAAATATGGTATGCAACTTTCTCAGATTAGCCAACCAGTGCTTGGGCACATTTAGTGGAGGATAGTCAAAAATATTGACCGGCCAGGTGCCATGAAAAACTATGTCATTACTCTGCATGTAGCAGGTTCGGTAATAAAACTGACTTTCTTCATCATCCTTAAATACCGTTAGCAATCACATTTTATAGAAGAAAGGACTTTCATATTTGAATATGCTATATTTACAGGTAAATGCCAGCTTTTCTTGTCCAGCTGCAAGTTTTCTTCTCTTTCATGATTGTGTTATAAATCGGAGATTTTATTTCATTTCGCTATTACCAGAACTGTTTTACTTGTTTGTTTTACAACTTAGGATATATGAGCTGCGACACTACAAAACCAACAAAGTGAAATGTGTGCGTAGCAAAGACTCAGATTAGCCTGGGCATCCACCCAGTCTGATCAGAATCTTCACTGTCTGCATGGAGATAGCCTAGACCCTAAGCTACCCTTAAAGTGTACAGCAAATACTCTGATTAGGCTGGGCTGGTCCCAGGCTGGTCAGAGTCTTTGCTGGGTGCACATGCCATTTTGTTGGTTTTCTCTTGTCACGGCTCAATTATGTACATGTAAGTTACTGTTTTGATATTTATACATTCTTTGCTATTTTCAGTGTTGTAACAGTTCAGCCAGAAGCAACAGACACAATTGTGAATGTAACTGACGAGCCCTGGCGTAAGTTCTTTAGTACTCTGCTTTAGGTGTGTCACTGTGTGTGGCTATACTACCATGTTTTGCGCCAATTTTATAAGGGAGATAACTTTTCTGCTGTCCAGTTTCCTTTCATAGAGGATGTTGTCCCTTCAGAATGGGCTCTACTCCTGAAGGTAAGAATTTGCTCCTACAGGAGCAAATTCTTGTCTTAAGAAGTTGACCCCCATTGCGAAGGAGGGCAAAAATAAAAATGGAAAAGTTGCTGCCCCTGAAAGTGTACCCATTCATCTAAACAACTTGTTGTGACTATTAGCAAGCACAGGTGACATAGCAATCATTTTCCAAAATTATTGATGCTGTCTTCAAGAATATGTACCCAGTGCATTCAGCTGATTTTCTCGACAGTGAGTGGCCTGTTGCGATGAAATGTCACACATGCTTATGTCATGGCATTGTTAGGGTCAAGTCGGGTAAATTTCGGACAGCAGGTAATTTTGGACAGTGACATTGTTTCCAGTATATTTCAGTTGTTTGGAATTAAAACAAAAATAACTGAGCAAACAGTGAAAATCATGTTGAGATGGCTCATTATGAGCCGTCTCATCTGGATTTTCCCTGTTTGCAATGGTATGTCCGAATTTACCTGCTGTCCGAATTTACCTGCCTTGACCCTAATGCAGTGCCAGCATCAATCATGTCAATTGCTTGCTATGATCAACATTTAATGTCCTTTTGAAATTTGTCACTCCCTCACTTTCATGTCCTATTGAACTTTATCACTTTCAAGTCTGCTGTGTTTAGCTCAATTTCTTAGAGACTGAAAGAAGTTTTTTGGAAGAAATTGCATAGTAGATAGGGACTCACAAAATTGCATACAAGCTTACAACATGAGATTGTTAAGAAACGCCACTAGCAGTGGCTGACCTTGATCTGTTGACACTTTGGGCAACATAATCACAACTATGTCTGCCCACTGCATTTAGCTCCATTTTTGAGAAACTAAAAGATACTTAATGTGATGTAACTTCATTCAAGCTTACGCCCTGATATTGTTTTTACAATGCCAGAATCATTTGCTAACCTTGACCGTCTTTTCATTCTCTGCTGACAGAGCCAGCCAGATTTGTGTCTCTGCTTTGTGTTTAGCTTTATTGCTCTGAGGCTGAAATAAATACAGTCTACTCTCGATATCTTGAACACTGATATCTCAAAGTCCCTCTTATATCAAAGATTATAGACTGGACACATTTCCTGTTTTTATTTAAAGTTCAGCTCTGGATATCTCAAAATACCGATAGCAATTTTCTGGGACCAGGAAATTTTCTTTGAGATATCAGTAGTTTGGGACGAATTTGGACTTGGAGATATCGAGAGAGTTGACTGTATTGCCAGACTATGGAGTCATAAAGAAATTGAGTATCTTGGCAGTTGCTATACAGATTTGGCACTCTGTCCATTTGCTCATCCATGTGTTTGTCATTCATTTGTTTGTTCATTCGCTTGTCAACTTTTACATCAAAGTTTTGTGTTGAACCTGTTTGATTGCTCATATCTCTGTAACCACATGCCAGAATATTTTTTTATTTGGTACATGATATTTCTGTAGCGTTACCTTTGATGTGAAATATTGAAGAGCCTGGATCAGACCTCAGGGGGGAACCAGGAGTCAATAATTAGGACTTAGGCATTTTCATTACCTCAACGTTTGGCATCAAACCTTTTCAATTGCTCATAACTCTGTAACCACATGTCAGATTCTCTTTATATTTGGTTCATGATATCTAAAAGTTAGTATTTACAGTCAAATACTCTGATAGAATTTACACACATAGAATTTACAAGCAATATACTGGAAAACAGGATCTGATAACAGGCTTTAACTGCTTATACAATCATCTCCTGTTTTATACAATCATCTCCTGTTTTCAGATGTTGATGATTATGACCCAACCATTGTTACTAAGAAGCCTGGAGATGAAACATCAGATGAAGAGAAAGAATGGCTTAACGCCCTTGAGAAGGGAGAGCTGAATGATTATGGGGAACTTAGTAAACAGAAAGATCCCAACTTGATGACAGCTAGACAGGTAAACATATCAAAGGAGCCATGACATGGAAAGTCAGCTGATACCTAACAATACCAGTTGACAGCACCTGAGACTACAGGTGCTTAGCTCTGTTTTCCAGAGAGCGCAAGATCTGTTATGAAAATTCACACAAGCTTGTATCATGACATTGTCTCCTTATCACCAGCATCCCATCCTGAATATAACCTGCTTTTCATGCTGTGTAGTACATAATCAGACTGATGGCTGGACAGACAGAACACGTTTTTAAAGGCCCCTTTTGACTTTATCAGGGGACAAAAAAATATCTTTGCAGTCGTGACTTGGCCTTTCACAGAATTCTTGTTTGCTACATGAATGCAGCTGTGCACACCAAGAGATATTATTAGTAGAATTTATGTCAGTAGTTATGATCTAAAATGGATCAAAAGATTTGAGCCGCGACATGACAAAGTAACAAAGTGGCATGTGCACCCAGCAAAGACTCAGACCAGTATGGACATCTGCCCAGTCTGATCAGTCTCTTCACTGTCTGCATATAGCTAGCTTAGACCTTAAGCTATCCTTTAAGTGCACAGGGAAGACTCTGATCAGACTGGGCAGATGCCTAGACTGACCTGAGTCTACGCTGGGTGCATATGCCACTTTGTTGGTTTTGTCGTGTCACGGCTCATTTATGTTTGCAAATGTAGGTTACTAATCATTTTAGAGAGCCATGAAGCATGGAAAACAAGAAGAACAGTTGATGGAACTGCCTTCAGGTAAGGGACTGGTAGGGTCAGGCAAAGATGCCGGGAAACTGTAGGCACTGGGGCGTCCTGTTGGGTTAAAGTAGGGCAAGGGCCTTCTATGCTTGCAGTAGGTAGCTGTTTGGATATTTATCTCTCATCTGTCCTATCTATCTCTCTTATCTCTAAGACTCTAAGACGCGACTTGATATAGACTGAAATACTGCTCAGAGGGCTGTTAAACCCAGAACAACCACCCAACCAAAAGCCTTCAGGTAAGACTATTGCAACACCAGCAAATGCCTTGACATGTCAGAAAGTATTTATTTGTGTTCAATCCTTTCTTCTTTTGATTGGAGTAACCTATATTATTGATTGGAGAGACCTATACTTTATCAACCCCACGTCTTAGGGAATGAGGGAACAGGGAAGACCCAGTCAGCCTGCTTGTTCTTATGTTATTGATGTGAGCAGGGGGTGTTTCTTAAGAGGCTGATGGATGCATTGGAAACTATGTTGTTGATTATCAACCAGTTGATCATGAGGAATCTATACCAAAGAAATTTTAGCCTATCATTGTGGGTCCGGTAGTTCAAAGCTAACACCATCAGTAGTTAACAAGACATTAAAAATTTCAAACATATTGTATGCAAAAAAAAAACACACAAAAAAAAACTGCCATTTTTTGTCGTAAAAATGTGAGGAGCTTTTGCAGCTCCCCTTTTTTTCAGCAAAAAATATGAGCACACTTGATTTTATGTGTACTGGAAGACTTAACAAATCCTTCACTAATGACTTTGTTAAGCTAACTATGCTTTGAACAACCCTTATGTATTGCATTAAGCAAGCAGCTGCTTTAACTCTTTCGGCGCCAAATTTTTCAGACGACAAATTTTCGTCTGCTCAAATTATCAGACGACAGATTTGTAATTGGAAATTTTAACAATCTAAAGACATTTTTCATAAAATCAGGCTTTTTAAAATCATATTTGAATGGCAAACAGTGTAGATCCTGATCAGATGGCTCTTTTAAGAGCCGGCTGATCTGGATATACGCTGTTTGCAAAGTCGCATTTTTGCGACTTTGGCGCCGAAAGAGTTAATTAAACTGCCGTCCTATAACCGCCCAACGGCATGATTTCTGTACGGCATTGAGAGCCTTGCTATCATGTACATGGATTGAAAATGTGGTTGGTTTAGCTGTTAGGTAACCAACTGAGAATCATAATACTGGTTAACAACAAATCATATTGTCTAAAATGTGCTTGGAAAAAGTTCAAAATCAACATGTGCATTTAATGTCAGTAGTTGTATGATACCACTTTATTGTACACAGATATAATTATTTATGCATAATTTCAGACCCATGCAGTAAAAGAAAATGGGCAAATTTTCAGACTGGTATGAGTCATTGCTGTTTGCATGTGCTCTTAATCCCCTTTCCTCATTGCTTGACTTGAATATGTACTGTTTGTCTGAATTTATTAAATAATTTACGCTTCTCTTTGACGACACAGAGTATTTAAAAAAAGACAAAGAAAGATTTTGTATAGCCTCATACATTGAGGATGGTCATTTGATATGAAATCTATGAAACTAGCTTCAGCAAGTTCCAAACATTTCATATCAAATGGTTACAGGTTTAAGGTTCTGTTCATCATACAACTACTTTTCAGTGATTGTTAGGCTCAAGTACTCTTACAGTTAATAGAGTTATCATGGATATTGATGTAACGTTATACTCAGTAACCGTGTGATATGCATTATGTGGATTATACCAATTTACGTGATGATGTTACATAACTGAATAACTGGCTGGTCATATGAGCCGCGACGTTACAAAACCAACAATGTGGTTGTGCGCCCAGCGCAGACTCAGATCAGACTGGGCATCCGCCCAGTCTGATCAGAGTCTTCGCTGTCCGCATGAAGGTAGCTTAGACCCTTAGCTACCCTTTGAGCATTTATCAAAGAGTCTGATGAAACTAAGCGGATGTGCAGGCTGATCCGAGTCTTCACTGGGCGCACAACCACATTGTTGGTTTTGTCGTGTCGCGGCTCATATGATATTTTAGCTACATCATATGACTTTCAAAAATATGGCATTGGTAACAAGCAAAGGCTCTGATTAGACTGCACATCAGAGCCTTTGCTTGTCACATCAGCCATCTGTGGAAGTGACCCAAGCCATAAAGCAAACAGTGAGGTCTCTGATTACCCTGTATAAATGATACAGATGATTTTTATATCTCATTGCCATGCTGTTGGAAGTCACATGACGTGGCCCATTTATAGTTTATTGTCTCGCCTGCGAAGCAGAGGCGAGACATATGTATTGCTTTTCCGGTGTCGCTGGCGGCGTCGTTGGCGGCGGCGTAAGCAATTGTCGAGTATTTGCGTTTAGGGCATTGTCTCAGAAACTATAAGGGCTAGAGCCATGAAACTTGGTACATGCATACATCTGGAAGAGTAGATCTCAAAGCCATCATCAATATTGAGTCTTGACCTATATTTTACGGTTGACTGACTTTGCAAATTTTGTCGAGTTTTTGCGTTTAGGTCATTTTCTCAGAAACTATAAGGGCTAGAGCCATGAAACTTGGTACATGCATACATCTGGATGAGGAGATCTCAAAGCCATCACCAATTCTGAGTCTTGACCTATATTTTACGGTTGACTGACATCGTAATTTTTTGTCGAGTTTTTGCGTTTAGGTCATTTTCTCAAGAACTATAAGGGCTAGAGCCATGAAACTTGGTACATGCATACATCTGGAAGAATAGATCTGAAAGCCATCATCAATTCTGAGTCTTGACCTACATTTTACATTTTTTTGTCGAGTTTTTGCATTTAGGTCATTTTCTCAGAAACTATAAGGGCTAGAGCCATGAAACTTGGGTCATACATTCATCTGAAAGAGAAAAGCTCAAAGTCATCATCATTATTGAGTCTTTGCCAACAGTTTACGGTTGACTGACTTTGCATTTTTTTTTCAAGTTTTCACGTTTAGGTCATTTTCTCAGAAACTGTAAGGGCTAGAGCCAAGAAACTTGGGTCATGCATACATCTTTGCTGATTTACCTTTGTTTTGTGGCAAAGCGCCAGCAGGCGAGACACCGCATTCCGCGGTATTCTTGTACTGTAAATGAAAGTATAATCGCTCCAGAAACCAAGCATTTCCAGAATGCAAATTTCCACATTCGCACCATTTTACAAGAGCATGCTTTGTTATGTTAGATCTGTTCTTTGTAATGTTGCTGTTTGTCTTTGTTCAAGGTTACAGACAGAAGAACATGACAGAAGAACAACTAAAGAAGAAACAACAGAGAGCCAATAAGAGAAAACAGATGGCTCATGAGAAAAGAGAGAAAGATAAGGTATTGCAATCACCTATTAAACCTAAAAAGCTTTTGATGAGTAAGTTGTGTGTTTCAGGGGCCCAGTCACCCATTGCCGCTAAATTTTGAGCTGGGCCCTTGAACTTTTGGAGAAACTGCCCATACCCCTTATATTAGATACTGAATTTTGGCAGTATGAGCCCCTAGGTCAAAATTCTTAGTCTTTATCTTTGAGGTTTGATATAATTGAGAGATATTTTATCATTTCTGTTACTTTTCCATAAAGTATGTGTTATGGCTGCATCAAAACTGCTTCATTTCTAATGAGGTGCCACAAAATATATTTTAATTAAGAAGTTATTAGTTCAAAACCCAGGCTTGGCCATCTGACGAGTGGAAAATTCTGTCAATTCAAGTGTAAATGGGTACCTGTTTCGAATCAGGGAAGGTACCAAAAGGAGAGGGATAGGCTCTGCCTTTCTCCTGCCATTGTTCACGAGATACAGTGGGCTTCTAACTTCCACTGCCCCTACAGCTACTAGGCCATGGGAAACCTTTAGCTTTAGGAATAGAACTGCTGTCAAAAATAGAACAAGTGATAGTTTTGTCAGTAGGATTTTCATCGCAGTACATATGTAACTGTGATAGATGTTAGTGCACAGTTACCGGAAATATAGTAGAAACCCAGTGGATAAGGTGTAGAGATTAAATGTGCGATATTTATTATTTCAGAAACAAACTTTAGACAGACTTTTGAAAAAGCAGGAAAGCAGATTGAAAGGAGTTAAGGTAGGAATTGCTTGAATTTGATACTTATCTCTTAATCAAGTTCTGCCTATACCAGAGATGTAGGAGAAGCACTACACCCACATAAACAAACACATACACACACAAATACAGTAAAACTTCAATGGCTCGAACAGGCTTGGGACATTGAAAATTAGTTTCAGCCAAAGGTAGTTCCAGCCATTCAGGGTTAGTTTCTATATAAACTGAACACTAGGGACCCAAGAACGAGTTCTAGCCAGGCTTGGTAAAAGAGCCATATTGAATGAAGTTCTACTGTACAGACATTTCTTCATAAATGGACATATAGAGGATCTTACATGAGTGCTCATGTATTATTGAATTTATTAAGCGAGTTGGGGAAAAAGATAAGATGCGAGGCTCTGCCGAGCATCTTATCGTTTTCACCAACAAGTATAATAAATTCAATTATACAGGAGCACGAATGCAAGATTCTATTTATCATATGACACTGAAATCGCATTTTATCAACAAAATTTACATTAAAACGTCACGATTTTGCCATTAGAAAAAGCGACGTTTTTATGGACGGCAGTGCATAACGTTACGACGTAATTTGCATATTTAATCCACTAGTGGATTATCGCATTTAATGCATGGCTTTATTACACTCTCAGAGGCGACGTCATATGATAAAGTGTGTTTTAAGGATTGCAAAACCAAGGTGGCTTACCATTCCATTAAAATTGCTCTAGTTGAAGCATACTGTTTCATAACTCAAGTTCACTTATTTTGATTCTTCCAAACTGTCTTCTGATATCTTAGGTGAATGAGTGCATTTCCAGGGGAAGCAACTCTCCCAGTTTAATTTTGGCCTTCGCAATGGGACAAATGGAAAGTTAGTGGTTTTAGGTGTCCCAATACTTAAGCACATTAGGGTAGCTCTTAAAGGAAACGTTTGTTTCTATAGGAGTGAATTCTTTCCTTTTAGAGTAGACACATTTTTGGAAGGGTTTCTTAACCCAGGTAGAGAGTAAAGAGAAATCGTAATGGTTTTCTGCCTTCAAAACAGGTCAGGGAAAAAGATCTGGAAAATGAACTTTTTTTTAAGGTCATGGAAAATTCAGGGAAATTTTAAACAGACTTTTAAAAACAGGGAAAAGACAGGGAAATTGAAAATTAATGGCTGTGGCAGTCTTCAAATAATATATTTATTCTCTTCAAGGGAAAGAGATTTACTTTCTAGCTACATCTCTCTTCCGGGGCTACTCTGTAAGGTAAGATTTTGCTCCCTGTAGGGAGCAAATTCTTTCCTTCAAGAGTTACCCCCAATTTTTAAAGTGATACAATTAGCACTGTAAAATTAACTTTTGGATCAGTGAAAAGGGTATGGTAAACTGCAAAATGTCGGGGAAATATCAGGGAAAAGTCAGAGAATTTTGGAGTGTAGGCTAAGTGGGAACCCTGTAAAATAATAGAGGTATACCCATATACCTTATCCTATTACCTGACTCATAAGTCAGAGGTTCTTGGTTCGAAACCTGGTCTGGCCATATACTTTCGTTTCTCCTTCCGCTGATTCAAGAAAGGCAGTTGTCAGTTACTGGCGAAAGTATGTGCACTTAGTACTGGTTAACCACTTAGGAGGTCCAAGCCTGCCCAGGAACAGAATGGTTAGGTTAACTGACCGTCCCGACATGACTATAGCTGCTTACCATAGGCGTTAAGCATCAAATCAAATCAAAAATCCTTTTAAGAATTTCAGTGATCGACTTTTGATATTTGAAATTAGGAAAGACTGTTTGAGCCACGACACAACAAAGCCAAGAAAGTGGCATCTGCTCTCAGGGAAGACTCAGATCAGGCTGGACATCTGCCTAGTCTGATTAGAGTCTTTGCTATCAATATACAGCTAGCTTTAACCCTAAACTGCCCTTTAAGTGCACAGCAAAGACTCTGATCAGACTGGGCAGATGCCCAGTCTGATCTAAGTCTTTGCTGGGCACATATCCAGCTTTGTTATACACCCGTTTTGAAAAAACGGATGTATTATGTCGTGTCGCTGTCCGTCCGTCCGTCAACAATCTTGTACACGCCATAACTCAGTAACCATTCGGGATATCTTCATGAAATTTGGTAGGCATATGTATCAGGGTGGGGGAACGTGTCGCGTACAAGAATGGTTGCTCCCCCTTTCTTACTTTTGAAGTTATGCCCCTTTGATTAATTTTTTCCCTGTAAGTCTTGTACGCGCCATAACTAGATAACCGTTTGGGATATCTTTATAAAACTTCATAGCAATGTGAATGAAGTCCTAACGATGTGTCGCGTACAAAAATGGCTGCTTACCCTTTATTCGTTTTAGAGTTAATCCCTTTCATTAGTTTTCGTTTTTTCTTGTACAATATATTGCCAAGGGAAAAAACTAGAACTAAAAATGGTGTAATTTGTATATTTAGGTTATCTCCCTTGTCCAACTATACCTTGGAATACTAACAGTATATCATGTGTTAAATATTTAGATGATGTTGCAGTCATTATTACCCCCCACTTTTTCAAAGTGGGGGGTATACTAGTTTACATCTGTCTGTCCGTCCGTCCGTTCATCTGTCCATCCTTCCATCTGTCCTTCCGTCCCCATTTGATCAAATTTTTCATCGAAGATTTCTTCACAACCATACAAGCTAGACTGGTCATATTTGGCATACAGGTTGATGACGACATGTTGTATTGTGGGATTGAGAACCAGCCTTCTCCTGCTTATTCTTCCCTGTATTTGTCCGATTTTCTTTCTTTCCATACTTTGAATAATGAAATTTTTCGTCAAAGATTTCTCCACAACCACGCAAGCTAGAGTAGTCATATTTGTTATGCAGGTTGATGACGACATGTTGATCCCACGATAACCAGCCTTCTCCTGCTTATTCTTCCCTGTATTTGTCCGATTTTCTTTCTTTCCCTACTTTGAATAATGAAAGTTTTCGTCAAAGATTTCTGCACAACCATGCAAGCTAGAGTAGTCATATTTGGTATGCAGGTTAGTGACGATATGTTGTATCTTTGGATTGAGAACCAGCCTTTTTCTGCTTATTCTTCCCTGTATTTTTCCAATATTCGTTCTTTCCATACTTTGAATAATAACATTTTTCGTCAAAGATTTCTCCACAACCAAGCAAGCTAGAGTACTCTTATTTGGTATGCAGGTTGATGACGATATGTTGTATCGTAGGATTGAGAACCAGCCTTTTTCTGCTTATTCTTCCCTGTATTTGTCCAATATTCTTTCTTTCCATACTTTGAATAATGAACTTTTTCATCAAAGATTTCTCCACAACCATGCAAGCTAGATTAGTCATATTTGGTATGCAGGTTAATGATGACTTCCTGTATTGTGGGAGTGAGAACCAGACTTCTCCTCTTTTTATTCCCTGTATTTGTCCGATTTTCTTTCTCTCTTTACTTTGAATAATGCATTTTTTTTTGCAAAAGATTTCTATGCATCTGTAAGTTAGGGTAGGGCTTTTTGTATGCATGTTGATGATAACTTGTTGTATTTTGGGATTGATAACCAGTCTTCTCCTGCTTATTCTTCCCTATATTTTTCCAATTTTCTTTCTCTCCTGACTTTGAATAATGTAATTTTTTGTAACAGATTTCACAGCAACCATTCATTTTTGGTATACATGGTAACAATGATTTCTCTCCCTCTTTATGCTTTTTGTTACGAAAATAACATCATTTGAATTAAGCAATTAAGCGGGGTATAGTCGGATTCGCTGACAGTTCTAGTTAATTGTTATAGAGTGGTTGCCCCTGTTTGTCTCCTGTCTATCCTTTTGCAATCTTGCTCATTCTGTAACTCCTTTAGGAAATTGAAACGGGCGTATTATGCGCCGCTTGCGAAGCCCTTGTTGGTTTTGTTGTCTCCAAGCTCATCAATGTATCCCATACAATTAAAATGAAGGACCAATGATGCTGGAATTGATATTACTGCTTTGAAAAGAAACAATCAGCACTGCTTTCTAAGGGTTGGGTACACTTTCAGGGGAAGCAGCTCTGTCCTTTTCATTTTTACCTCCTTTCTCATTGGGGGTCAACAGTTAAAAGAAAGAATGGGCTCCTTTAAGAGCAAACTCTTTCCTTGAGAATAGATCCTATTTTGGAAGGGCTTTGGGGTCTAGGGAAGCAAGCAAGAAGTCACAAAGGTTGTTCCCTTTCATAAAAATATTGTGGAGATGTAAGCTTTCACCATAAAGGTTGTAGATGAACAAGCGTGCGAAAAATAGAAATTACTGTTTCATTGTCTTGCAATTTATTGGGCAGAGACATATGGGCCGCAACTCGACTAAACAAACAAAGTGGATGTGCACCCAGCAAAGTCTCCAGTCAGCCTGGGCATCAAACCAGTCTAATCAGAGTCTTCACTGTGTGCTTAAAGGTTGCTGAGGGTCCAAGCTACCTCCACATGCTGACAGTGAAGACTCTGATCGAACTGGGCAGATGCCAAGGCTGATCCGAGTCTTCGCTGAGCCCACCTACCACTTCGTTGTTTTTTGTCGTGTTGCAGCTCAAAATAATATGTAAATGCAGTGATTCAGCAAAGTGGTGATGTGATGATCAATGTTTTGATGCAGATTATATAAATCCTGTTGCAGTCAGGCCGAGGTTCTCGCAAGACTGACGTCCCCAAGTATCACTACAGCAACAACCAGTCAGGAATCTCCATTTCTTCTCCAGCAGGATATCCGTTTCCTTTCACAGCACAGAAGGCAGAGCCACCAAAACCTGCGAGTAAATGTGGTGTTTCAGGGTGTAATAATGATAAAAAATATTCTTGTTCTAAGACTGGTATACCCCTTTGTAGTTTACAATGTTACAAATCAAACTTGTTAAAACATCAGTTGACTTTACAAAGTGTAACTACTTGATATGATTTTGTGTCATGTACATACATCACAGAAAAGGTGGGGTTTTGGTAATGATTCTGAGACGATTTGTATTCATTATTCATAAACATTCGAACCACATTGATGAGGCTGTTTGAATGAGGATTCACATTCATGTGGTCAGTTAACCGTACTACACTACTTCTGAGCAGACTTAGACCTCCTAAGCGGTTAACCAGTACTAAGTGCACATACTTTTGCCAGTACCTGATAGCTGCCTTTCATGAATAATCGGAAGGAGAAGAATCGAGGAAAGTAAGTGACTGGACCTGGATCGACTGAACCCGGGACCTCTGGCTCTTGAGTATGTGGCCCGGCAACATGGCCAAATATCTGATAAATCATGTAAAATCGAGTAGCTAATTTGTTTAAATAAGTCCTGTTTGTTATTACAGATCAGGGTAAATTGAGACAGATTTACTGTTATGCTTGATTATGTCAGTTTAAAGTGGGGTATCAAAATATTCAGCAGATACTCTAGTACCATATTTATGTGGCTATAATACAGGGAGAGGGGGTTCTCTTCTAGAACGACCCCAAAGATAATAAACCAGTCCTCTGTAATTCTACTATAAGATGGGTTATGTCCCTTTCAGAACAATCCCAAAAATCCAGATCAGATTCTCTTATATCATTATCACCCCTTTTAAGAAATGAAAAAGAGCTGTTACCAAACGAAAGAGTCATAGTTACCAAATCAGCTGATGTCCTTTGAAAACATAGTTAACCAGGTGTGATAATACGAATCTAGATATTTGGGGTTGTTTTGGAGGGGAAGAAATCTTATAATTGAACAAATATGATAGCATCATAAAGGCATGCTATTCCTGCAAAATGGTCAAGTTTTTGCCATTTGATTGGTTCATTTGCTGCCTGACATATTGTCTGTACTTTCACAAATGGGCGAGACTTTATAGTGGTAAATAAGTCTCAGTTTTCCTGTCAGTATCTATAGTTTACATGATATTACAATGTATCGTAATGATCCTAAATATTCGGACAGACAGGTCTGAGCAAACATTGTAGACCCAGATTAAACTGCCCCTGAGGAGCAGTTAAATCAAGGTCTACAACATTTGCCATTCACTAAGCATCATTTGGATCCATTAACCTGTGTAAAATCCATTTCCTAAGAATTTTCGAACAATAATTATTGGACTTTTGGATGCCTGAAATTTTAGGGTCATTACGGTATGCATTTGTGTCAAGAAAGAAAATAAAAGATATTTGTGCTACTTCTTCTCTCATGCCTTATATCGCCTGATCCATAGACTTCTCTGATCGTTAGAACATGTTTATAGATAAAAGAGCGCATACAATAATATTTAAGCCTAAGGTACATGTCAGAGGGGTGGTCTAGTGGTTTACATGCTAGGCTACCGAGCCAGTGGTTGCAGGTTGGATTAGCACAGATCTTTATCAGCGAGATGTCGTCAGAAAACTCGAGATGTCTGGTGAGGAGTCGTGCATAACTCGCCTTGTTTCATACTATATCGCCATTTTCTGATGGCGAGAACACACAAGAATGCATGAGAAGGCTTATGACGGGTGAGTTGTGAGATCTGTACAAGTTAAGCCACGCCCACTCTGGTCTAAGAGTTGTGGCGAGAATTTTAAATATATTAAAATTCTAATAGACTCTACTCGACAACAGGCAACATATGCAGACATGAGTACGACTTGTTACGACATACCGCGACACCTCTTTGACATTCACTCAATATGTGACGAGTTGTAAAAAAGGGGGCAGAGCTTATTGTCGTAGAACAAACTGGCCACAGTGTGACAGGGGCTTTATATCTCTTACATACCCTCACATGATGCTCTAAACTATATGAATATGAATGAAGTATGAAGGGAAACTTTTATCATGCAGTTGTATACAGATGTACCGCACACTGTGGCAGTTAAACCCATGACATTAAATATGAATGTGAGCCCATTGTTCCATATAAAGATGCAAAAACCATACTAAATTGTATTAATCCAATTAATCCCTGTGGGCGTTGCATTTTACGAAAGGGGGGAGGGCGTTATTCAGATTGTAAATCAGCCACTGCCAAAAGGACATCTTCAATTAAGGCGAGGATTTTCCCCATGATTTAAAAGTTATACGGATCACCGACTTTTGCTTTGCATTTATGACTATGACTTGTAACTTGCATGACAAATGAATTTTCAAGTGTTTGTGTCTATGTAAAGTACGTTAAACATACGTTCACGTTGACGTCATTGTTAAGAAAAATTGTAAATTATCCTCAAACTGATCGTTGAAATAATGATTTATTGTATACATTTCACCCTTTTTTGACTTACATTACTTACATAACAGACATCACTGGATAGTTTTGACTATATGTATGTGACCTTGACCTCATTTCAAGGTCATGGTACACAATAAAATCCTTGAAGATCACAGTGCTACTGTTGACCATTCTTCTTCTTTGGCTTATTGAGTATCGTTCCCCCCCGTGACCCAGCTTCCCACTCATATATATTGCGTACTTCCATCGCATAAGTCTGCTGCATGAAGGAAATGCTGGGTCACGGGGGGGAAAGTACTTGTATTTTATTTATAGTGAAGCGTTCTCTTTTGGCCGCTTTGACCGGAAGTATAACTGTGGTTTTGCATGTTTAAATGCCAGTCAGGCGTAACAAGAAGAAAACCATTGCTTTGTATTGTGATATGCATGTATTTAGCATGCATTTATGACAGAAATGTATGAAATGAATGACTGATTTCAATATTTTTATTTCCTCAAAAATTGAGGTATGCGAAAACCTTGAATTAAGGGTAGGTAGGGTCAGACTGGATTATCTCCCCATGTCTTTGGGTCTGAATCACAAATGATCTGATTTCATACGGCTAACATATTTGTGGAAGCTCCGCTAAGAAAAATTTGCACACTTTATACTTTTGAAAATTCGGACCTGTCGCGCCGGTCTAATGGGGAAAATCCTCGCCTTAATCGAAGAAGTCCTTACTCAAATATACAGAGTTGAGGTGAATGGGTATATTTTCAGAGAAAAACTGCCAGTTTTGCCCCCCCCCCCCCCCTCCTCCCCCCTTGTCAGTAGGGTTGGGGTCAACTCTTTAAGGAAAGAATTTGCTCCTATTGGAGCAAATTCTTTCTTTTAAGAGTAGGTCCCGTTTCAAAGAGCTACCTCATCCAGAGAAGTAAACAGTAATTCAAGCATGTTAATATAACATGTCTCGAAAAGAAAGGAGGGGGTTATGTTTATTAGAGCAGGGGCGTTTATTAGGATTCATATGGTAAGTGGTGATGTTTGCAGAGAGACAGAGAGTAGTGATACACAGAAGATAAGCTCACATATGAGACAGAATTCTCCTGCAGCTAAAACCAGAACAAACTCTGTTTCTGGGTAAGACAAAATGGTAAATGAAATACAGGTAATTATATCCATTTTTCCCATGGCCAGCTGTCAGGCTCTGTCAAATATACAGTCAACTCTTGATATCTCGAACACATATCTCAAAGTACATGTTTATCAAAGAATATAATTAGGGCACGCTTCTTTTTAGCACGCCTTTGTGAAGCAAAGGAGAGCTTATGCTATACCCAGGCGTTGTAGTGCGAGTATGTGTTAGCGTCCGCATCACCATCCATGTCCACGTCAGTGTCCTCGTCAGCGTCCTTGATCAGGTTAACCAATCTTAACAGTTGCATTTAACTCGATGTTCAACTCTGTATCTTACAAATTACAGCTAAAATCATCTTACTAGGTACATATATACATCCATATGATTGCAGCAGCTGCATCACACAACTGTATGTCCTTGACCTATATGTTACGGTTGATCGTCTTTGCTGTTTGGCACTGTTTTTAAGGCAAAAGTTTTAGTTTTGATGATACCTTTGACACACGAGACGTGATACTTGGTCAAATAGCATATCCTTATAATTGCAGCAGCTGCAAAGCTTCATGCTGACTCCTGTGCCGTTGACCTTTGTTCATGGTCCTGTGATTTTGCCTTATATTTCTACTACTGTTTGATAGTTTATCAAGATACCTGGCATAGTGGATCAGTCTGACATGGCAAACAACCTCATTCTATTTGTAAATCATTGTGACCTATATTTCATGGTCCAGTGATTTTGCCTTTTTTCTACAACACTGTTTATAAGTACTTGGCAAAATGGGTTAGTTTGCACTTCGAATGACCTCACAGAATTTGAGGTCACTCTTACATAGTATTACATTGCATCATTCAGTGATTTTGCTTCATATTTTGAGTTGTATATAGTATGTATTCATCATATACCTCGGATGATAGTTCAGTCTGACAATGCAGATGGCCTGATATATTTGTAGGTCTTTGTAACTGTGAGAATCAGGCACCCATTAGGCGTGCTTTGTTCTCTTCTGGCAACTCTTGTTTTATTTACATTTCAACTCCTTTTATCTAAAACTATTGATATCTCAAAGAAAATTTTCTGGGACCAGAAAATTTATTTTGAGATTTCAGTAGTTAGGGAAGAACTTCAACTTTGAGATGTCGAGAGTTGACTGTATTGCTTAATTAAGGTGTATGGAGATCACAGATTCGGAACTTATTTTAAAGGAAAGAAACCTCTAAAATATTGCCAGAGATATATCAATAAAATGTGAAATATAGACCTAGAAATGATATGAGATGAATCACTGTATCTGAATATACCAGTCATTAACCAAGTATAAAACAAGTCAATGAAATAGCATAAGCAGTGTTGGCTTAAATCACTGGACCATGAACTATAGGTCACCCTGACCTAAAATTAGAATGAGGTTGCTCATAGTGCAAGCCCAATGCATCAACCCAAGTATGATGCAAATCCATAAAAAAGTGTTAGATATATTGACTAAATTCACTACACCATGAAATATAAGACACACCGACCTCAAATAAGAATGAGGTCTCTCACAATGTCGTCCCAAATAATGATCCCAGCATAATACAAATCCCTGAAATAGTGTTTGAGATGTTGCTTAAAATCACTGGACTACAAAGTATAGGTCACACTGACCTACAATTAGTATGAGGTCACTCACAGTGTCAGCCCAAACCATTAAACCAAGTATGATGCAAAACCATAAAATGATAAAAATATGAGGCAAAATCACTGGACCATTAAATATAGGTCACACTGAACTACAATCAGTATGAGGCCACTCATACAAAAAATTTAAACCCAAGTATAAAGTAAATCCATGAAATAGAATCAGAAATGTGAGGCAAAATTAATGGACCATGAAATATAGGCCACTGTGACCTACTGTTAGTTTGAGGTCAAACATCAGGTCATGCTGAGTCATAATCCCAAACAATCATGTAAGTAATTCAAAATATAAGGCAAAATCAATGGACCATAAAATATAGTTCACTGTGATAATGCGCTCAAACATCCATTATCCAAAGCAATCATGTTTGTACATCAAATTGTATTCTAGACACAAGGCAAAACCACTAATAATTTGTCCCCATCACAGTTACAGAATATGCATGTTATAATCCCGCACTAATATAGATACCTAGCTGATAGATCAATACCTGTTCTGTAATGTCATGGCACACACTCTGGATTTTGGTAATAGTTTTTGTTTTACACATTAATACATGCAGATCTATATATGAAGAGGAAAGAAGCTCACCCCAGCCAACCACCTAATATATCCTTGACCCATATTTTATGGTTCGCTACCCTCATGATACTTCTCTTCAACCTACCTGGGTTTGAGGTTATAAAACTTGAGAATAATTTCAAACTCAAAATAAAGCATGTGCTCGGAAGCAGCCAATCAGTGTGCTATATTTTTAGTTTGAGAATGTACTCAAGTTTTATAACCTCTGGGCCTGGTTTTGATTCTCAATGAGTGGCAAGCTGGCATGCTTAATTGCCTTCTGGCAAATAGCACATCCCCACTCTCACCTGTACTGTCCTCTCACAATGAAGTTTGTGGACCCCTCCCCATCTCCTCCCAGGGCAAAGACAGTTATAGGTAGGAATTATAACTAAGTCTGTCCCACCGACCCACCCATAGATCTACCCACTGGTATTTGATCCGTAAACAGAATTTTATAAATCGTATCTTAAGAAACTGAATCCTCATACAAGGATCAAATGCCTGGCAGTAGATCTATCAATGTGGTACAAATATAGTTTGTTAAACGGGCCATTGGGGTCCATTTCACACCGATCCTGTTAGTTGGAGAGCAGTTCTATAAATATCAGGATAAACACCGAGGCAATCCAACTTTTCGGGATTTCCCAACATGTCGGCCACATGGGAAGAAGTTTCACAGGCAAAAAAAGATAAAAGACGAGAATTAGTGTTACAGGGCAAACAAATTAGTCAGAGAATTGATAAAAATGGCCTTGATACTAACATTTATACGTTGATCGATTTGAATTACTTAGAAATATCCAGTACAACGCTGTCGGAGCTGCATTCAGGTGTCGGTGGTTTAGAAAATTTGACAGCCCTTGTGTTGTGCAATAACCGGCTCTCCAGTGTTCCACCAGAAATAGGTGGACTGAAGAAATTAAAGATTTTGAATCTGTCCAACAATGTCATAGAGACATTCCCGGAGGAGCTATGTGGGTTGAGTGAGCTGGATACCCTGAATCTTAGCATGAACAAACTGTCCACCTTGCCCACTGTCAACAGTTTGACAAACCTTCATGTGTTCAATGTATCGCATAACCAGCTGTCTTCACTCCCTGAAGGAATATTTGATGCCGCTCTTGTTCATTTGAGTCAAATATTGTCCAGTGATAACCAGATAACAGAGCTGTCAGAAGATATTGAAAATTTACCTCACCTCATAACACTGGATTTATCAAATAACAAATTAACAGAAGTCCCGGCAGCACTTTGCGTTTGTCCCAAACTGAAAGAAATAGACTTTAAGGGAAACAAATTTAAAGACAGACGGTTTGGTAAACTTGTTGAGCAGCGTACAGCAAAATCTGTATTGGATTACCTGGAGACTATTTGGAAGAAAGAGAATCAACAGTCTGGAAAAGGGAAAGATGCAGACAAGAAGAAAAAGAAGAAGAAGAAAGCTCAGCCAGTAAAAGATGAAGTTGAAGAGATTCAGAAGAGTATGATATCTATTCTCAAGTTCCACAGTGAGGCAGGAGTAGTGATAGAGGTGACTCCAGCAGTATTGTCAGTCCGCCAGTACATTGTTTGCTGCGTTGTTCGCAATCTTGATTTGCAGAGGTCAAAGCTAAAGTTCAAGAATTTTATTACATTGCAGGTAATTTTCATTTGTGCTGTAGTATCTAAATTAGTTGTTTTGTTGACTTTGTTAATGGTTGTTCAATATCATATCTATTCTCACGCTATGATATCTGTACTCTGTCTTCTCTGATGTTTAAAACTTTTTATGGCTTTTCTTCAGTTTGATAATTATTATCCACATACATCAGACCAACTTTAATAGCTATCAAGAATGCAGAATTCACCTTTAAAATAGAATTTGATAGGCTAGTGGTATTAAAAGCTGAAATAATAGAGGTCATTTTTTCCCATATATAAATCCACTCTGCCATTCTGGAGAAGTATAACAGACAACCTCCAATACCATAATAAAACTGATACATAAGGCCCCTTTATACGACAAGACTTGTCTTATGATTATTCTTATATGACAAATCTTACTGTAAAACTTGCTATTACAAAATCTAAAGACATATGAGGAGTCATGACAAAATTTAAGAATAGAACATGTTCTATTTCTCTATTACAAATCTTAGGAAGTAATAGCATTTCAGCCAATCAGAGGAGAGGTCTTCTAGGTTAATGGCTTTCCCACAGAGATAAGGGGGCAAGGTTACACATATTCTATTCATAATTATTAGAAAAGAGTTTTTAGTAAACAAATAAGCCCCAAATGCCGAATCAAGAGCAAAAAGAGTTGCCAGACTTCATTAAAATAATTTTTATCCATTCATAGAAAGTTCTTAAATCCTCGTGCGTCCTCTGAGGAAAGCTCGATCTCACATTAGCATGATTAGTGCATGATGAGGTCCTTAGCGACCACGTCTGCATATCCACAAGTGTGCCCATAGCTGCGACTTTTCTGTGACTGTCTTATTCTGAGAACAGCACTTGCAATTATTATCAAACACAATGAAACTATAGCATCATTCTCCATTGTGACTCAGCTTTCTACTACCATATGGTGAGAAAACAAAAATTATAAAAGATTTTGTCATGCTGTGTAAAGTAAAAAAATCATATATATGATAAAATCATATATGACCAGTCATATAAGACAAGTCTTGTCGTGTAAAGGGGCCTATAGTCTATCAACTTTCATTCCTGAGGCTGAGACCATTCTTATGAGTGGGGCACATAGTATGTTTCCATTAAAAATAAGATAAACTATCTCAGAGTTATCCTCAAGATCCCACCGTATCTGGAGCTCTGAAAGCTCTTTCCATGTTTTCAGACAAAGATGCATGATGGGATATGTCAGAAGCGGCAAGCTGCAACAATAGCCACTCATGATCTGAAGGCAGTGAAGCTACCTCTGAAATATGATGCACAGTTCCCTCAGATTTTACAGGTAAAACTACTGTAATTATCACACTGTAAACAGAGCTCTAGATAAGAGGGAGTATTTGGTGATAATTAGGGATAATTTTTATTATTTCTGCATAAAAACATGTTGTGACCCCTCATCTGAACCGTCTCACTGAGACAGTTCATTTGAGGGGTCATAACATATGGTTACAATGAGAAACAAGAAAAATTATCCTTAATTATCTTCAAATACTCCCTCTTATCTAGAGCTCTTAGTAAAGATTGGAATTCAAATGCCTGAGCAGACAGTGTAGTCCAAGATCAGACTGTTCCTGTAGGAGTGCAATAGCTCATCCTGCACTTTCATACAGGCACTTTCTGCACTATCATACACTATAATGTTGGCATGTCAAGTGCTTACAGGAAGACATATAGTGCAGACCCTGACCAGAATGTTCCTTAGGGACATCTGATTTGGGTCTACAATTTTCTCACTTCAGGTGGTTATGGTACATGTAGTTCAAAACATAAATTTCTCACTCATATACATGTAAAAATCTCCCATACATTTTGGCCAAGTGCAACTTTTTCTTTCAAAAAAATGTTTAAGTCGGAAGAATCCCTACATTAGAATAACCTTTGAAGATAGCAGTTGTATAAAATCATAACTTTTAGCTCGCCTGTACGAAAGTAGAGAGCTATTGTTATGTCTCCCCTCCAAAGTCAAGGGGGGGCATATTGTTTTCAGTGCGGATCGCGTTGGCGTGACAGTTTCTTGTATGTGCGATATCTGTTGAACCAATGGATGAAATTTCACCAAACTTGCATGGATATATCATTTGGACAAACTTAAGAGCTGATTAGATTTTGGTGACCTTGACCTCATTTTCAAGGTCACTGGAGGACTTAGATGACAATTTCTTGTATGTGCGATATCTCTAGAACCAATGGATGGAATTTCATCAAACTTGCATGGATATATCATTTGGACAAACTTAAGAGCTGTTTAGATTTTGGTGACCTTGACCTCATTTTCAAGGTCACTGGAGGACGTAGATGGTAATTTCTTGTACCCACAATATCTCCTGAACCAATGGATGGAATTTCATCAAACTTGCATGGATACATCATTTGGACAAGTTTAAGAGCTGATTAGATTTTGGTGACCTTGACCTCATTTTCAAGGTCACTTGGAGGGACTTAGATGACAATTTCTTGTACCCATTATATCTCCTGATCCAATGAATGGAATTTCACCAAACTTTCCTGGATGCATGATTGGGAAATGTTTAAGAGCTGAATATATTTTGGTGACCTTGACATCATTTTCAAGGTGTCTGGAGGACTTATATGACAATACCTTGAACCTATGATATCTTGTAAATTAATGGATGGAATTTCACCAAACTTTCATGGGTACATCATTGGGACAAGTTTACAAGCTATTAAGATTTTGGTGACCTTGACCTTATTTTAAAGGTCACTGGGGGACTTAGATGACAGTTTCTTGTACCCTTGATATCTCTTGGACTAGCAGACGGAATTTTACCAAACTTGCATGGATATATTACTGGGACTAGCTTAAGAGCTGATCAGATTTTGGTGACCTTGACCTCATTTTCAAGATAAGAGGAGGAGTTAGATATGTTAAATTTCACTAAAATTGATATGTCTCATTAGCCTTTGGCTTGACTTCCACTTTACTTTCATATATATACCTTTGGGACAACCTCAAGGGTCTACTGTGTTTTAATGACCTTGACCCCATTTTCAAGGTCAAAAGCTTACTACTTACAAATGCTTATTTTTTTCTATTAAAATGAGTTATACCTTGAACCAAATGATGGATATTCAATTGGCTTGCATGAATATATCGTTTTGACAGGTTTAAGACATATTTAGCAGTTGGTGAACCTGACCCATTTTTCAAGAACATACATAGTCTTATATGTAGGATATCTTTAGAACCAGTTGATGGATTTTCTCCAAACTTGCATAGATATTTTATTTGTACATGCTTTTTATTCATTAGAGGGGATGGGAAATGGGCTGGTGGGGTGACATCAGTTTTTCTCTGAAAAACATTTCTGTTTGTCACTTGGAAGTCGGCATTGGCGTTGGCGTCACACTTTAAAGTTTTATGTTTTTTTTATGTGATGGACAAGGCACTGCAGGTGAGCTAGCCTGTACAGGGACAGGTCTTGTTAAATATAAACAAGAAATGAAGTATGGAAGGTTTTACCCTAACTTTTCGACTGTGTCTTAGTTTGTAATGGTCTCCAAAGACCTTTCAGCTTTGATCAAAAGACTTCCTTGTGTTTTTTAGATTGTCCCCTTATTTAAACACAAGGCGGTGTCAGGAGAGAAGTTGTTTGAAGATTTACGACGAGAAGCTGATGAGCTGAGGAAAGAGAAGAAGAGAAACACATTTTCTGGTATTCATAAGTAAGCGTGTTATTGTATGATCTTAATGGTTTCTTGAGTTACGATAAAGGGGTATACTTTCAGGGGCAGCATCTCTGCCATTTTCAGTGTGCCTCCCTCCTCAATAGGAGTCAACTCTCTGATAAAAAAGAAAGAATTTGCTCCTCTGGGAGCAAATTCCTTTTCCTTTAAAGGGATACGTAAAGTAAGCAAAAAAGTGGTACCACTCTTTAATGGTTTTATGACCCTGTTATGTCATTACCTATGTGAGATGGCATATTTCCTTTGATGAAACTGTTGCTTGACTCTTGCACTCTTGCACTCTTGGGATTATGACATCCAATAAACAAGAATTATGTCTATAGGAATAGACCCATTTTGGAGGAGATAATTTAGCCAGGGAAGCAAACAGGAAGTCATGACTGTTGTTCCCCTTTGTAAAAATAGTGGAAAAACATGAGGATGTCCCCTTACACCTTAAGAACTACAATAACCTATCCAAAAGTTTCAGTTTGGGCATTTGTTTTGTAATTATCCATAATCTGAGCTCAGGACAAAGCAAAATAAATTTCAAACCAGAAAAGTTATGAGACAACGAACCTGTTTTACAGGGTTTTTGAAAGGGAACACAAAACTTGGCTGCTTAAGACCATGTAACTGTCAGAAATTTCCGCTGATTCAAGAAGGGCAGTTGTCAGTTACTGGCGAAAGTATGGTTAACCGCTTAGGAGGTCTAAGCCTGCCCAGGAATAGTGTGGTTAGGTTAACTGACCGTCCCGACATGACCTTAGTTGTTTACCGTGGACGTTAAGCATCAAATCAACCAACCAACCAACCGTCAGAAAACGCACAATTTCCTTTGGAAAAAAAAAATCAAACATACATCCATATTCATATTGTTTGGTCATGTTTCTGTAACAATAACCCTAATGTAGATTGGTTTTGCTAAAAAGGTTAACATAAAAGTAATTATGGACTGGTCCAGATGTCAATATGAAAAGTACCTAGGTCAAACTTAACGCTGTCATTTGTTTTTGTGAGGTGAAATAAAATGTGTGTTATGGCTTACCATCGTATATGAGCATGATGGATATTTATAAGTCTCCAGACTGGTTTTGTCTCTGTGATAATAGGTATCACAATCTGTTAGCGTCTCCTTCAGTGCGAAAGGTGATTTTAGAAATTGTCTCAATTTGTGTGTTTTGATTCTCTTACAGGTATCTTGATTTACTAGCAGACAAGACCCAGTATCCTTGTCTAGTTGATGCGGAGGGAAGTGTAATATCATTTCCTCCTATAACAAATAGTGACAAGACTAAGGTGAGTTTAATGTGTTTGAATACACCTTCAGGGGAAGGAACGCTGCCATTTTCATTTTTGCTTCCCTTGGTGGTAAACTCTTAAAGGAAAGAATTTGTTCATGGAGGAGCATTTTTTTCCTTTAAGAGGTGACTTCACTTTGGAGGGGCTTTGTCTTCCAAGGAGGCAAACAGGAAGTCACAAAATTGGTAAATATGGCAGAAAAACATGGATGTTTACCAATAAAGACAATGACTGTAATGCAGTCATTGAACCAAACACATTGACCCAAAGGTTTCAACGTATGAAGCTGGTATATACAGTACTTTTCGTGCTCACGACGCTTATACATGGAGGAGTCATTTACCGTGTCAGATGGGAGAATGTGTACGATTTGGAAAAGCGTGTTTTCTGCTGAAAGACAGGGTAGTAAAAGTGTATGGACACCAGTGTGTGTCTGTGTACCCGAGTGTCGCGGGTGTGTTCTGTCATCCTGTATCTGGATTCTCCCTGTGTTTTATCAACAAACTGATGCTTGCTAATATTTTTAAAAGGGCAAGTGATGTAAGCAGACCAGATGTCATCTCAATTGATGGTAATTCGACTGTGCCATGTCTTTATGGGTATTCCTTTCTTCCATGTTTACCAATAAATTGCATTTTCTAGGAACAATAGCTGAGCAGAAATTGGTTCATTTGAGAAGAGAAATTGTATTTGTTGAAAATTTTTAGATAAATTCTTTTCGTTCTGCACATAGGCACCTGGATTTCCATGTATAGCTATGGATAGCCTAGTTTTCACTTTCTCAAATGAATTTGACCAAGATAGAGATCACTATTGCTTTATATTAGATTTATGTTTGTTAGTTTTTTTTTCATCAGATTTTAGTTGTGGAAAAAAGAAGGCTATTCTCGAATCCTAGACTTCAATACAAGAAGTATAGGTTTTAGTGTTTAGATTCAGATATCAACTAATATTTGGCGATCTTCAGTATTGCCTGACAAGCAATACTGAAGATTGCCAAATATTAGTTGATACAGAATTGAGAAACTGGCAACGTTGAAATAAGGGGCCAAGATTCTGCATATTAAACTAGGTTTTTACTCTATGTAGCACTGTCTATGAAATGTAATTGAAACCTCCTTATATGGAGCTTTGTCAGTAGAACTTCATAAAAGTTCTTTAAAAATTGGGACATCTAAAATAATTATCGTAATTGTCTTTAAAATGGAATAGTTTGGTTTTACAATGCAGTAATACGTCCAAAACATGCAGATGGAATGGCAAACAGTGTAGACTCTGATTAGATAGCTCCTTTAAGAGAATCTGATCTGGGTCTGCACTGTTTGCTCAGACCTATCTTTCCTAATACTTAGAATTTTTATGGTATGTTAAAATTTGTGTTGGGATATTATCTTTCTAGTGTTAACAAGATGTTTTCACAAAGTGTAAACATATTAGCAGCAGTGTGACAATGTGAAGTTAAAGAACAGAAACTGTTTGCTTTTGTCACATTTCTTTAGCAAGATGTCAGGGCTGTGGAAATACCAAAATTTTCTACTTGTCCATGTACAAGTAAATAGACAAAATTAACTTGTCCAAACAAATCTTTACTTGCCCAGAAAAAAAGGTACACATAAAATAAGGAATTAATAATAAATAATGAATAGAGGCAGAGTTGAACTTGATGACAGTTTTTTTTTCGAATTAAACAAATGTTGTGGGCACCTGCTAGAATTGCCTCAATGAGGCAATTCTAACAGGAACCCACAACATACGTTTTTGTGAGAAAATTTGAAAAATATCTCAGCATTATCCTGAAATACTTCCACTGATGACACATTGAATACTTGTCCCAGGGCAAGTAAACTGAAATTTCTCGCTTGTCCAGAGTGAAATGGGACAAGCAGGACAAGTCCGGCATAGTATTTCCACAGCCCTGAAGATGTGATATAGGGCCTGGTTTTCCATCTGTCCATTCCTCATTCTGCTGCTCCAACTGTCCGCTGTATATCAAGCCTGCCATTCGAGTCCATTTCTCTTGAAACCTGGTATGCATTTCTCCTGGAATGATGTAACGCTTTGTATTTATGACTTACCGGTACACTGTTTTCTCAAGATGTAGTTGGAAAAAAGAATAATTCTTTCAAATGGTAATTTTTTGTTTTATCCAGATTTCTGCAACAACCCAAGATGTTCTCATTGAGGTGACCAGCTCTACCAACTTGGATACCTGTAAGAAAGTGATGGATGATTTTCTGTACAAAATGCTAGAGATGGGTGTCAGTTCAATAGCCACAGCCAGCAGTGATGGTGCTACAGGGGGAGATAACTCCGACAGTGATGACGCGGTCGCATTTGTTAAACCATCTGCGGAGAAACTAGTCGTCGAGCAAGTGAAGATAGTGGACACTGAAGGAACTCTTAGAGTGTTATATCCATCACGCACAGACCTGAATAATGAGTTTATACAAGTCATTAGGCAGTTTGATTAACCCTCAAAGCTCCAAAAGTGAAGAGTTGAAGTTGTGAACAGTGTAGATCCAGATGAGGCAGCTCATAAAGAGCCACCTCTTCTGGATCTACTCTGTTGGCCCTGTAGTCTTTGAATCCTGAATACAATTAGTTTGGAGGAAACTTTTTTTTGAAATTTTGCAGACATAAATTTTGTCATCTGCTTTTTGGTGCTTTATGGGTTAAAGTTTTGGAAAGTTCTTACCATATCCTAAATACATGAGAACTGCAACCATTTCTGTTGTGGACTTGCTCCTCCTCTAAATTGGACAAGTCTATATTGCCATATCTTAGTTTGTGGTACTACCCTGTTTGCAAACAGTGTAGACCCAGTCTGAACTGCCTGATCTTGGTCTACAGTGTTAACTCAGACAGGCTGTCAGAATATTTAGGATGGATGGATGACTTGCGATTTTACATCCTTTTCAACAGTATTTCAGTCAGGACGATGGGACGGTGATAATGAAAGGCTGTGTTCAATGGAATTCCGTTTACTGTGTGAAAGATTCTCGTATCAAGCAGGGCTCGAACCCAGTCCGCTGGATCAGTAGGCCAGTGCTTAACCCACTGAGCTACCGGGTCTCCTCAGAATATTTAGGATAAAAAACACAAGCTTTTAGGGAATAAAGAAGTGCTCATCAGGGTTGCCACTCATCCACTTACAATTTCCAGACTTTTTGCCAAATGTTTTTCAATTTCCATACCCTTTTATGGATCAAAAAGTTGATTCTACCTTGCACTTAAGCAGTGGTAAAGGTATACAGTCAACTCTCAATATCTTGAAGTCGGAGTTCATCTTAAACTACTGATATCTCAAAATAAATTTTCTGGTTCCAGA
Source organism: Ctena decussata (assembly GCA_963989385.1). Classification (NCBI taxonomy): domain Eukaryota; kingdom Metazoa; phylum Mollusca; class Bivalvia; order Lucinida; family Lucinidae; genus Ctena; species Ctena decussata. The sequence goes on along the minus strand of OZ022511.1, from coordinate 54,300,185 downwards.
AAATTTATTTTGAGATACCAGTAGTTTAAGGCATCTGGATTTAAAAATGTAAGGAAAAATAGAGGTGTGTATTCTTTGATATAAGAGGGTACTTTGAGATATTGAGAGTTGAGATATCAATGTTTGAGATATTGAGAGTTGACTTGAGAATTGTGGTGGTTACTTAAAGACCCATCCCGTTTCTCTAGCAGTTGATTATATGCTTTATCTTAACAGTGCTAAAAGTATCACTTGAAAATTGGGGTTATACTTAAAGGAAAGAATTTGACCCCCATTTTCAAGGTCACAGGAGGCCTTACGCTGTTAAAGTTTCTGCATTGGCATTGGTGTGACAATTTCTTGTTCTCACAATACCTCTTGAGCCAACAGATGGAATTTCACTAAACTTGCATGGATATTTCATTGTGATAAGTTTAAGAGCTGATTAGACTGTGGTGATCTTGACCTCATTTTGAGGTCACAGGACTTAAATAAGTGAAAATTTCAGGAAAATTGATATATCTCCTGAATGTTTGACTTGATTCACACCAAAGTTGCATAGCTGTACCTTTGGGGTAGTCCCAAGAGTGAACTGTGATTTGGTGACCTTGACCCCATTCCTAACAAATGTTAAATTTTCCCTAAAATGACATATTTCTTGAACCAATGGATGGATATTCATCAGAGTTGCATGGATATATCATTGTTACAGGTTTAAGGCATGTTTAGTTTTTGTGAGATGGTAACCCCTTTTTCAAGGTCGTAGTCTTGTATGTAGGATATCTTCTGAATCAGAGGATGGATTTATTTAAACTTGCATGGTCATATCATTGAGACAAGCTTAAGAGCTGATTAGATTTTGATGAAACTGACCTCATTTCCAAAGTCATAGTAGCACTTGGTAATTTTCACTAAGAAAATCTTTCTTGAACCAGAGGGTGGAATGTAATCAGACTTTTGTGGATCAGAAGAAATGATGTGATTTTGGTGAGCTTGACTCCATTTTCTAGGTCAAAGAACGATTTTATATGCTCTTGATTGTATTGACATCTTTACACAAAACTTATTTAGATTATATCAAAATAGCAAAGTTTTAGGATAATGAATCAAGTGGGTGGGAATCCACTCATTGGGAATTAGAGAGGATGGGAATAGGCTATTTTTTGGTGGGTGGTTGAGGGGACATCAGGTTTTTTCTGAAAAACTTTTCTAGTTTTTGTTGCATCTGCTTTAGTGTCCAAATTTTACATTGACCCTAACATTTAGGTTAAGTCCATTTTCTCTGAAATTATAACACCTCCTCATCAAACCTGGACTAAAATTCTTCATAGGATGTCCTAATTGAAGATGCAGCACGCTATACGCCTGACCTTTAATTCATGCTCTGGGGAATTTGTAATTTGTTATGTCGCTCCTAGCTTTGACTATAGGTCTTTCAGTCCATTCCTTCAAACTTAGATATGTGCAGTCAGCAAACCTAGCACAGTTACTCCATGGGGATGATTTATTTGGAGGCTGCATCAGTATGTACCCATGACCTACAGCTGAGTCTGTTGACTTCATAAACTTTTTGTCAGCTTAATCATTCTAGTCAGTTTCTCTTTAAGTCATGGACATATAATCATCAGATCTTGCCAAATATTCCTTCAAGGAACGTTCTCATGGGTTAAGCTGATTTGTAACCTCGAACACTGTGACCTCAAACTACATTTCTTAGTCTGATGAACTGGGCCCGGTTTTTCAAAACTAATAACATTGTTATTTAACTTTTGTTAAAATTTCATACTTTTTAAATATCTCAAATACGCCAACATTTTTTGTTGAAATAAATGTTTGCATTGCAAAAGCTTCTCACATTTTTTTAACAAAAAATATCAGTGTATTTGGTTATAAAGTCACAGAAAACTTAACGAGGTTATCAGTGTATTTGGTTATAAAGTCATAGAAAACTTAACAAGTTAACCGCTTAAAGAACTTGTTAGGCTAACAATGCTTTGAACAACTGGGCCCTGGTTGATTTTAGATCAGCCACAGTATTTCAAGTCATTTCCTTCAAACTATAACACATACAATTAAGACTTAGCTTCAGGTACCAGATTTATTCGGTTATAAGGAAGGGTTTTCCTTTCCAAAACAATCCCAGAAATCTAGATGAGTCTGAAAAGACGGATCTAGAATTTTGGGATTGTAATGGAATGAAAAGACTAATCTGATAGAGGAAATTATACAAATTATTTACATGTTTGGGGTATTTTGCAAGAGGGAAAATGCGCCGTCTTACAGCCAAATCGGATTTAGCAAAGTATGATGCAGGTGCTGTTCTTCTTTCCATTCATCCACATTTGTGTGGACTCTGATATATGTGAATTAAAGAAGTAAAGTATTTAGATGCTTCTTAAGAGAACCAGATCTTTCAGTCATAGTAGTGTGATAACGCTAATAGATTGAAGAGCCGATGCAAGCAGTGTAAACCCAGATCAGACTGCTTCAGGAGCACTGTTTTCCATTTTGGCAGCAACTTCTGATACATTGCTGGATAGTAAAAATAACATGTTGGATATTGATTTAGGTAATTATAGATTGTATTGTATAATTACCTGGGTCTGGTTGTTCAGACCTAATGTTTTTAGTTTATGAGACATAACGTGCTTTCACGTTGAAAGTGAACAATAACGGCATTCTGAAATATGAGGTGCTTTTGCATTTCAAATTTTCACATTTTTTTTCTGCAACAAGTATTTCCACACTTGATTTTAAGTGTACTTCAAGACAGGAATCCTTGACTAACAACTTTAAGCTACAGGTATTGATGCTTTGAACAACTGGACCCGGATTAGAAATGTCAGAATCAAGAAATTATCTATCTGTATTTCTGTTTGTATTTCATCTGTTTTTGCTCCTTACAGGTAAAATACCTAATGTACCATGTTTTGAATGGACTGAAATAATGGATAAATTGCAATGAAATAATGATACAGCTGCAGTTAAACATTTTTATCTTTGTATTTCCTAGGCATACAAACGTTACAATATTTGCCCCACTTATTCTGACAGCTTCTTTGAGCAATACATGGTTTATGCAAAGATATAAGAGTCTCACCCAAATCCTTGCATTTACAAGTAAGAATTAGAGTGAGTGAACTCCGGTTTAACGTCCCACCAACACATTGGTCAAACGCAGATGGGACCTCAATTTAAAGTCTCATCCAAAAGACCGAGATTAAACCTTTGACCCCTGAATTGTTAGTTTTGGGCCTGATACATTACACTATGACTGAGCCTGTAAAAATTTTAATTTGTCCATGCCAGTGTCTTATCATGCCTCCTACACAGCTTGCCCCTTGGCTTTGTACCACACATATCTTCAGCCGATAAAAAAATAAATGTAAAAAGTTTGGGATGCAAATCATAGCTTTTTCAGTTAAAGAATTTGTTTAAAATTATTGGCATATACGTGTATATAGGATTTACAAGGAAGTCAATGTTCACCACTTGGGCTTAGGTACATTTGCTGTTCAAGAGTGTTGATTTCTAATTAGGTGCAACTCCTTTGTCTTACGGAATTTCATATGTCTTGGTTGGGCCTCTGACATAAAACAGAAACAGTACATTAACAGTTTCAATATTTAATAATAAACAGCTCAACTGATTTTTCAACATACAAGTCATTATATGAACATTTAACCGATAATAGAAAAATGCCCAGCATTAACCCTTAATTAAATGAGCCGCAACATGACAAAAACAACAAAGTGAAATGTGCACCCAGCAAAGACTCAGATCTGCCTGGGCATCATCTAGTCTGATCAGAGTCTTTGCTGTCAGCATAGAGGTAGCTTAGACCCTTATAGCTAACCTTTAAGCCCAGACTGATCTGAGTATTCATTGGGCCAAGGTGCCCCTTTGCTGGTTTTTGTCCTGTCGTGGCTCAAATTAGAAATTTAACAATACTGTATGGGCTAGGTATTTTAAATGTCTTATATCCCTAAGTTTAACTCTACATCTAAAGTTTCTCAAAATACTCTGTATTTTTGTTAACCCTTAAAACACCCAAAAGCAGACAACAGAACTTACATCTGCAAAATTTTGAAAAACGTTATGTTCAAGCCATATTGAGAATTCAAAGACTAGCAGACAGTGTAGATGCAAATAAGGTGGCTCATTATCATGGGGGTAATACCATTTGGCCTACCTGTGCTGTTGACTGATCCGGTACTGTACAAAATGGCTGTTGACCGAGAATTTGATTGTAAACATTACCAATAACAGTAAATGTTAAAAGTAAATAGCTGTTGACAGAGCTGATCCAGCTGTCAATTGTCTCAGTAGACTGCCACTTTTGCATGTATGGTAACTGACTGGCTCAGTCGACAGCACAGGTAGGGAAACTGGTATTTCATGATTACGAGTGGCCTCGTCTTGATCTTCCCTGTATTTTCATTTCTGGGGCTTAAGGGTTAAAATGTATAAACAATGATTAAGCCTGTTACAGGCAAACCTTCCTTCTGTTCTGTGTATCTTCATTTGTGCATTCTAGTCAGTGCACAAACAGCATTGCAAATGTGCAATGTCCAGTTATTGTCATAAAGAAGAGAGTGTATTCTGTCAAGACCTGTCCTGGGTTCGAATCCCGGTCTGGCCACATACTTTCGTTTCTCCTTCCGCTGATTCAAGAAGGGCAGTTGTCAGTTACTGGCGAAAGTATGTGTACTTAGTACTGGTTAACCGCTTAGGAGGTCTAAGCCTGCCCAGGAATAGTGTGGTTAGATTAACTGACCGTCCCGACATGACCTTAGTTGTTTACCGTGGACGTTAAGCATCAAATCAACCAACCAAAATCTGTCAAGACCTCATGTGTGCTGAAGATCTAAAGGTACACATTTCATATAACTCGCATCACTTTAAAAAGAATCTTAAACTATAATGTGCAAAAATTCCTTAGGATTTATGAAAATAGCTGAATTTGCAACAACATAGATCAATTTAGATCTACAATGTTTGCCCTCTTTTCTTTGAATTCTCAGTGATATAGCTTGGATGAATTATTTATTTTTAATTTTGCAGACATAAATTTTGTTGTCTGCTTTTTCAGCTCTTCAAGGGTTAACAAAATGCAATAAATGAAATGGAGGCCCAAGGTATCCTGTATCGGATGAATGATGATAAAGTCAATGGTGGGACCTGACTAGACTATTTGTGTGTGTGTTGTTTAATGTCCACGGTAAACAGCTAAGGTCATGTCGGGATGGTCAGTTAACCTAACCACACTATTCCTGGGCAGGCTTAGATCTCCTAAGCAGTTAACCAGTACTAAATGCACTTACTTTCACCAGTAACTGACAACTACCCTTCTTGAATCAGCGGAGGGAGAAACGAAAGTAAGTGGCCGGACCAGGTATCGAACCCAGGACCTCTGGCTTATAAGTCAGGCGCCCTATCAATTGCTGACTAAGAGTGTTCATTCAGTCTCTGTTACCCCAGTAAGCTTTAGATCTAAGAATTCAAATAGCAAACAGAAGGACCTTGATGAACTGTATATGCACAGGCTAATCAGACTCTATACTGTTTACATGGAGATGTAATACACATTAGCACACAAACTCAACTGGTATATGGTACTGTTCTTTTTTTCCACAAATTTTATGACTGTTATAACTTCAATGACGAAGATTATGCTGCTAGATTTCTTTCAAATTATATCAATCCTCACATTGATAAAATGTCTTTCATCAGCAAATGAATAAAAAAGGTCTTTTTTAAGACCTCACAATAAGGGATGTATTTGAAGATTATTTCCAGGGCCCGGTTGTTCAAACTAACGATGTCATTAGTAAATGTTTTGTTAAAATTTCAAACGTTAATATCTCACACACGCCAATATTTTTTGTTGATAAAATGTGAGAAGCTTTTTGCATTGCTTCTCACATTTTTCAACAAAAAAATATCAGTGTTATTGGTTATTTAGTCATAAATCACTTAAGGAGCTGACCTCAAAATGAGCTTGTTAGGCTAACGATGCTTTAAACAACTGGGCCCAGATATTTTCTGTGAAGTCTCAAAGCAGTTCTAATGAGGTGTAATAATATGTTTTGACACATAAATCAGAAAAATTATCCCAGAGCTATCATCAAATGCTTCTCTCTTCTGGTGGACTTTTCACAGACCTTTTGCTCTTCCATTTTATTCCCCATAATATTTTATGGCAGATTTGAAAATAAAGTCTTCACGTTGGATTGTTTTCTTGCGTTTTACTGTCCAAACTGAATGGTGGAACTCTACATTCAAACTTAGTGTGGTCTTCTCTCTCAAGAATGTACTTGCCCCTGGAACGAAGATGATTTGAAAGTGAATGTGTAAACCTCCAAGTTTCTGCGGCATATAGGCAAAAGAAAACAACTTTTGTGACTTCCTGTTTGTTTCTCTGGTCAATGTAGCTCTTCAAAAATGGGGATCTACCCTTAAGGGAAAGAATTTGCTCCTAAAGGTGTGAATTCTTTCCTTTAAGAGTTGACCTCAACATAGAAAGGGAGGCAAAATTGAAAATGGCAGAGTTGCTTCCCCTGAAAATGTACCCATTCACCTTTAAGTAGATTTTACTACCTGATGATGCGTCAACTGTAATCTAACTTCTAGTACATGGCTTTTCACTAAGAATCAAGAACCATTGTGAACTGGGGTTCCAGCAAACAATTAGTGATTACCTTGCTGATGCTGACATGATCATTCATCACCAAGAGGAGTCACAGCTGTGCAATGACTCTGAGACTCCAAATAACTCCTTTTAAATGTTCTTGCATTACATATACTTTTCTTAAGTTCACTCTATAGGTGACTGGGTACAGTTTTAGAGGCAGCAAGTTGGCCAGTTTTATTTTTGCCTCCCTGTTTAATGTAGGCCAGCTCTTATAGAATTTCTCCCATAGAAGCAAAATCTTTAAAAGCAAACCCGAGTTTTTCAAGGGATTTGTCTCCAAAGTAAGGAAACAGAAAATCGCGTTAGTTGTCTCCGTTTGAAAAAATGGCAGAAAAACATTGAAGAGTATAAATACACTATATCTTTTCTTAAAGCACCCATATAACAGGCTCCACATTCAATAGTCAGACAAGTCAAAGGAAATGCAACATTGTTCATGAACTACCTTTGTATTTAAATCACAGAAGTTTTTATACAGATCAAGTATCCGAGCAGAGGACATCTCTTTTCCCCAAGAAGAATGCTCAGAATGTCTTAAATGAGGTGAACCTAATGTGATCTCACAAGATTTGCAATATGGCAAAATAACAATGAAAACATTGCAAATGGTGCATGATACCCTGCCACTGCAAACCCATTTTGCCAGATTTTTTTCCTCATTCTTTTTTTTCTTTTACGTCTCAGGGCAAGGGAGATAACCCCATTGTATAAAATTCTGACAGTTGCAGAAAACTTATCTTAAATCATTAATTGTTTCACAAAAATATTCGAAACAGCAAACGGAAACTGCACTTCTTAGACAAGTATATAGCCGCCTGGCAGAGCAGACAACCCCTTTGGATAAAATTCTAATTGTAACAGTAACCGAAACCTTGTGTTGCACAACTCATAAGAATTTACCAAGATAATCTATATAGTAAACAAACCTATTCATGTAAGTTTGGAGAAAACCCATCAATATTTATTGGAAATCAAGTGCAGATGAACACACACACCACAAACTGTATAACATAAAAACCAACCACTATTGTGTGGCGGGGTATAAAAAAAACTTTTCATCCCCCAACGTTTGCTAATGTAGAGTCTACTCACGTAACGATTCCTGGTGAATCTTGAAGAGAAATATGGCTGTTATATTGAAACGCTCTTTTCTGCGGAGTAGTCGTTGATAGCACTGGTTTCTGCAAGTAGATAAGTATACAATCTAATTTTAAAACTTTAAGCGTCAGAGACAAAAAATGCTAACTTGCAAACAGAAAAGATCCTGATGAGGTGGTTCATAATGAGCCACCTCACCTAGATATGCACTGTTTGCCATGTAGTTTTTGAATTCTCAGAATGATAATGCTCAGGCAAAACAGTACTTGAAATTTTGCAGATGTAAATTTGCTATCTGCTTTTTTGGTGCTTAAAGGGTTAATGTATTTATTCCCCCTTCAAGGTGACCCCAAATATGTAAATCAGTCTTGTGTGTGTAATTCTAGGGTTTTCTCTTCAAAAATAATCCCCAAAAACCTAGATCCATCTTAGGTTTAAAGAGTGTTTAAAATGATCCACACATGGATCTAGGTTTTAGTATAATAGTAGGGCAAGGGCCTACTGTACTTAAAGTAGGTGGGGGTTGTTTGGACTTTTTTTCTCTTCCATATCACATCTCTCTTCTTCCTGCCTCGGTCTGAGAGACAGCTCCATATAGACTGAAATACTGCCTCAAAGAGCCGTTAAACCCTAAACAACAAACCAACCCTAATGATGAAATTTCAACAATTTTTAAATGTTCTGAATTTTGGCAAATACAGATTGTCATGTAACACATGCTGTTCTATGGCACATGTGAACAGATCATATACAGATCTAACCATGAATAATTATATAGGCATATGCTGTCGATACAGATATCCGCAAGGTCTAGTCACCATCCTGCTGAACTGAGAACATGTAGGTCTACTTAAAAATTATTATCAACATGAGACTCGGACATCACAATTACAGTATTACATGTCCACCAGCAAAGAAAACATATACAGGTCCACTAATTTTTCATAAGCAACTTATATATGGTGTTTCAAAACCCTACCATACACAGTTTATCAGAAATGGCATGCTTGACAAATGCATTTACCAACAACCTGTGAGCAATACTTCTTCAAAGCTGTGGGCATAATAATGTAATAATTCTGTGAAAATATTGTATAGCCCTATATTAGAACCATCTCGGAATGCTGGTTCTATTGAAAGGATCACAATATTAGATAGAGGATCTTAAACAGGTGGTCATTTCATATGAAATGACCACGAGTGTAAGATTCTGTTTATCATATGACCCATTAATATAGGATTTTAACGCCCTCAAACTGAACATCATTTCAATACGAAAACGCATTGTTGACAAGGACGATGTCGATGACTTTACGTGTATGTGCCAAAGTGTTATTACACGTTTGGTCATATGATTTTTACGACACAACTTTATCCACTGAATAACAGCGACGTCATGTGATAAAAAGTTATACGAGCCGTGACATTGCAAAACCAACAAAGTGGCATGTGCACCCAGTGTTGGTTCAGATCAGCCTGGGCATCTGCCCAGTCTGATCAGAGTCTTTGCTGTGCACTTACGCGGTAGATAAGGATCTAAGCTAGCTTCATGCGAACAGCGAAGATTCTGATCAGACTTGGGGATGCTGGGCACACATGCCTCTTTGTTGGCTTTGTCATGTCGTGGCTCATATAACTTTGTGTGTGCTGATATAAGAACTGAAATCTCGTAATGCTCAAGGTGAAAAGGTACACCGACATGGTTTCCTCTGTTTTTTTACAAAGGGAAATAACTTTCATGACTTCCTGTTTGCTTCCCTTGTGGCCCAACACCCTTCCATAATGCGATTTACTCTCAAAAGAAAAAACAAGAGCTTGGCAAGTGGCGCATTATACGACCGTTTTAGTGTTATGAAGAAGTTACAGAATGAACAAGATTTGCAAAAAGATAGACAGGCAGAAAAACAGGGGCAACACCTCTATAATTAATGCCTGCAACATTATTTAAACATTTAACACATTAAATATATCTAGTTTACCAAAAATCAGCTTCCAAGATGAAGTGGCTCAGAAGCTGAGAAATGCCAAAGTCAAACAAGGGAGATAATCAAAAAACTAAGATTACTAGTGTTACCATTCTTTGTCCTAATACATTCCCCTGACAATACACACATCATCATCAAGTTTCTATAAGATATTTTCAACTGTTCAGGAGTTGCATAGTAAACAGGAACTTTATGCATGGGCAGATAATTCAGAAATTAAGCAAACCAGAGTTGAGGGTCTTGCTTAGGATACATTGCCCCATTATTATACACATTTCTACAAAGTTTCATTAAAATATTTCAAAAGGTTAAGGAGTTATGGCATGAAAGGGAATAGCCTAAAATACTAATCAAAGGGAAGTTACTCCAAAATTAAGTAAGGGGGAGCAACCATTCTTATATGTGACACATGGTCTTGTGATCATGCACATTGCTGAGACGTTCTCAGTTAAGCTGGGCCATTAGCTATTAATTTTGTCCTTCGTATTACCTTTTTTTAAATTACAAAATAACGGCCCTGTTTACCCTCTGACAATTAGCCCTCTGTCTAAAGAAGTAGATAAAAGTACCAAGACATGCATGCGTTTTGTTAGACATTATTAACACTGGTTCGAATGATGATACCCTAGTTTAAAAGGCGACGTTTTTAAATGTCGCAATATTGCCGTTGCATAGATATGAACTCCGCACGGCAAAAAAAAAGATAAATCACTGTTTAAAATCGAGTTCCATTATTAAATTCAGGTGATTTCTTACATATTTCCCCGCTTAAACAATATCTAAAGGGTAGTTTTTGCTACGAAATGAGACTGGGAACTACTGTCGCAAATTTTATGTAACCTACGTCACAGCGGTAAATTCATGATATATGTATTAACTAAAATGGCCCGGCATCATAAAATTTACAAGATCATACGAAGAAATATGTGTTCCTTAATATTTTATATCATTTGTGCAAATTTGCTCCATTTTGTATATTTTACACGACTTCAAAATACCTTACCCCAGCATTTTTCTGTCAGAATGTAACCTTACGTCATGGGCTTTTCTTAAAACTGAGCAAAGCAATCGCTCTGAAACTCATGTGCAAAATCCTGCCTAGTAACAGCTACAAGATGGTGTGCTTAGATTTCATGCATTGAAACATTAAATGGTATAAAAACGTTAAAAAGTGTGTACTGTAACCTACGTCCCACGTAACCTATGTCACAACGTCACTAAGACCACGTTTTGAAAGCGCTGACGTCATTTGATTAAGCAGCGCTTCATAGAAAACCCCTTTCTTCCAAAAAAGCAAAGAAAAACTTTTTATATTTAAACCAGCCAAATAAATCAAATGTCAGTAGATTAGTAAATGTGCAATGTTACGCATGACAAAAAAATCGTATGCGACATCCTACTTTAACGTATATAAATAACGTCATAAGATACACCATTTCTAATTGTTAGGGTATGTCTCTAAACATGGTTGGTATTCCATAATCTAAGACTATTATCTGAAAATATTTTAAAGTTTTGAAGCAGACATAATGAGCATTATGGTCGTGATTTTTTCTTGAATTCTGGCATGGTTGTATATATGGCCATTTTTGTCCGCCAATGGCCCAGCTTAACTGAGAACGTCTCTGCTATAAAGTTTCATCAATAACTTTGAAAAGGTTACCAAGTTATAGTATGCACAAGATAAGTAAACAAAAAATAGCTTAAAACAAGAAATGTTTATACAGTGTGTAATAAATGCCCCCGAAGGCCCCTTAAACTCACCTTTGAGCCCTAGTTGTGACCTTGACCTTGGGCAAAGAACCAGAGTCTTGTACATGATATGCATTCTCATTTCGGTTTACTTTTCTGTAATGTTTAAATGCACTTTGGAAGTTTAAAAAAAGGATTCAAGGGGACTTAATTCAACCACTAACCAAACTGTGTTGTGTCCTTGACATTGGGTGTGGGAACCTAAATATCGCACCTTACATAACTTATCATTATACTTTACTTTTCTTTATGTTACCATTTTATCATGCTTTACCTTTCAGTGAAACTTGATGATATTTGCTTCAGCAGTTTTGAGTCAGTTCAGAGACATGATATGACCTCTGAGCCCTGACTGTGATCCTGACCTTGGGCAACAAAACCATAATTTGTTTGTGGCATATTCGCTGTTTTATACCTTTTCATGAAGTTAAATGAAGTTTACTTCAGTAGTTTTTAGGTAATTGAGGATGAATGACTTGACCTTTGACCTCTATGACCTTGACCTTGGGTGTGGGAACCTATGTCTTGTGCATGGTAAATAATCTCATTAGGCTTTATCTTTCTTTAAAGTTTGCTTTGGCACTTTTCTGAGTAATTGCCGAGACATGATCTGACCTCTGACCCCAGACTACGACCTTGACCTTGGATTTGGGTTAATAAATATTGTGTGTAACATACCTTCTCATTATGGTTTACCCTTCTGTGAAGTTTGATGACATTCACTTCAGCAGGTTTTAAGTTATCACAGAGGCAAGATTTGACCTTTAACCCCTAATTGTGACCTTGGCCTTGAACCCGGCAACCCATATGTGATGTGCAACACAACTTCTCATTATGTTTCATCTTTCTGTGGAGTTTCATTAAATTTGCTTCAGTGATTTATAAGAAATCGCTGAGAGCCTGAATTTTGAGACACAATTTGACTTTTGACCCAACTGTGGCCTTGACCTTGGGCGTAGTGACCTAAGTCTTAAGCACGACACACCTTCTCATTATGCTTTATCTTTCTGTGAAGTATCATCAAATTTGCTTCAGTAGTTTTAAAATTATCGCTGAGACACGATTTTGAGACACAATTTGACCTTTGACCCAATTGTGGCCTTGACCTTGGGCATAGGGACCTAAGTCTTGCGCGCGACACACCTTCTCATTATGCTTTATCTTTCTGTGAAGTTTCATCAAATTTGCTTCAGTAATTTTAAAGTTATCGCAGAGACACAATTTGTAACGGAGGGATGGACTGACGGTCGGACGGATGGACGGTGCAATTTTAATATTCCATCAGAAGTTCCTTTGGGGGCATAAAAACTTATCAAAGGGAGATAACTCTAAAATAAAGTAAAGGAGAGCAACCATTGCGACACTTCCTTGGGACTTCATACAAAGTGCTAAAAAGTTTCATCAAGATATCCCAAACCGTTATCTAATTATGGCACGCACAAGACCAGTCTGGAAAAAAATCATCAAAGGGGCATAACTTCAAAGGGGCATATCTTTGAAACTAAGAAGAAGGGAGCAAATATTCTTGTATGCAACATGTTCCCCCAACCTAATACATATTCCTACAAAATATCATGAAGCAAGGTATTCCAAACTGTTCCTGAGTTATGGCGTGCACAAGAATGTTGGCGGACAGATGGTCGGACAGCGCCATGCCATAATACATCCATTTTTTCAAAATGAGCATATAAAAATGCCCCTACAGGAACTATTCTTTCCTTAAGAGTTGACCCTCATTAGGAAGGAAAGTAAAAATGAAAATATCAGAGTTTCTCCTCACTAAAAAAGTACCAATTTACCATAAGCTTTGATTATCTCACCCGTCCATTTATGCCGGGAGCATTTAATTGAAATGCTGTGTTTGTTGAGCGGCTGATCACTTTCCACTCTCTGCCTATCACCTGGACTGGATGTTCACCGAGATTTTCTAGTCTCACAAAGTAACCCCACTGAAATTAGAAATACAATGAAGCAGGCTTACAAGTGACTTTTCATGAAAAAGTAGGAAAAAGTAGGAATCATTTCAAGAAAAAAGTAGGAAAAAAAGTAGGAATCTTATGATAAAAAGTAGCCATTATTTAGACAAACTAACCAATATATCTCGTATATATTAACTCACTTAAACACTGCAAAACAGTTCAGAAAAACTCCAGTCACAAGATATAAGGGCTGTTTAACTTCAGGAGGCTCTGAATTCTTACTGTACATGCTGCTGTCAACCTGAGTTTTTTTTGCTTATTAATATAATTGAAGATTTAAACAAGCCATAAAACATAGTGAAAGAACTGTTCAATGTTATTCCAGAGAGAGAGAAAGAGAACCAGGTGGTAAGATGCTTGTATGAAAATGTTGCTTTGAACAAGATATAATGGTAGTTTATATGAAATAGAAGGACCTGAGTGTGATCTGTCAGGGAACAGGGAATTAGAGCAGTCAGAAAATCAATTTCAGAGTTGAATGGAGAGGGTCCCTATCTCTTCCTCTGGAACATGTGTTAGAATGAGTATATGATTAAAAACACGTTACTTTGATTAGCAAGCACAACAACTGCAAGATGAGTAAAAGCAGTTATTTCAGTCCCCCAAATGCTAGCATTTGCAAGTCTGAATGCCCATTGACAGTCATTTTGGCTTAAAAAGAATGACTAAAATTATATTTATTCATGTATAAATGGGGGGTCTGGGTGGCGTAGCCCCCCCAGAAGCCCAAAACAATTTAGGAAATCACATTCTGACAGTGCTTCCCAGCTCCTGAAAATTAAGAGCTTGCTCCCTAGCTCCCTGAAAATAATTGCTAGTGCTCCCCAGCTGCCTGAAAATAAATGGCCATTCTCCCCAGCTACCCAAAACCCCTGGGAGGGCCTCATCCCTCATATTAAGCAACATGCATGTTCAAAATGTTCAACACATTTCCCAGAAAGGCACCATGCAGCTTGCATAAGAGGTCAACAGTAGCATGTTCAAAGACTGTAAGAACCTCATCAGTAGTATATGCCATCAGTCCTTATATCATGTAGCATGTTTCATTCTGCAACAGACTATAATATTTTGAAATATACATTTTTTTATTTTCATTTTCATTCAAAAAGTAGGAATAGTAGGAGTATTTTTAAAAAAAGTAGGAACAGGGCAAAAAAGTAGGAAAAGCAGGAAAAAGTAGGACTACTTCTAAGCCTGTATGATGTGCTTCAGTATTGAGACCCCTAAAAACAATCAATGTTCCATTTGTTCCAAATGGAAAATTAATTATTTTTCTATTCTATTCTATCCCATAACCTTACTAGGTCATTGGGGCACCACAGATGACTTCAAAACAATCCCTTTCCACCTTGTCCTGTCTTCAGCTGCCCTAGTTGAGCTGGCAAAATCCATTCCTGTCCACTCCTTGATATTGTCTTGCCACCTCTTCTTCTGTCTACCTCTTCTTCTTTTTCCTTTCACTGTGCCCTGAAGAATTGTCTTTGCTAAACCAGAAGACCTTGAGACATGGCCAAACCACCTTAGTTTCCGTTTCTTGACCAGTGTAAGGAGTTCATTATATTCTCCAATTAGAGCTGCAACGATTCACCCAACGACCGATTCGATTTGATTTTGATTTCAGACACCTCGATTCGATTAATTCGATTCATGATTGATTTTATGCTACCTTAATTCATCATGTTTATCACTTTATTTTGTTATATTTACACTTCTATTTATCTTTGGGTGCATCTTTGAGCACAGGTTTCTGCGCGTCATCGTTAGACGCCATTTTGATAACCCTACCGATAAGGAAACGAAACACCCGTATTGATTGGATGACCTAATTATTACTGACCAATCGTACGTTACGTTATAAACAGCGTTATAATATTAAGAGCGGGTCTAAAACACGGACTTCCGTTTTAATTGAGGGCCCATGCGGGGGATTGTGAATCGAATCGAAATTAGTGGAGTTGTTATCGGAATCGAATTGGCCCTTGTGAACCGGATTTTCGATGCATCGAAGTGAATCGTTGCACCTCTATCTCCAATGGCTGCTTGGATCTTCCTGCGAACCTCCTCATTGGTTATATGGTCCTTGTATGAAATGTTCAGTAACCTTCGGTAGCATCTCATCTCAAAGGCCTGCGTTCTTTTCTCTAACTCTGCTGTCAAGGTCCATGATTCACATGCATACAGAAATATGGAAATGACAAGGGAGCGCATAAGTTTCACCTTTTCACCTTTTTATTTTTAGATGCCCCAAAATTTAGGTACATTGTTACACAGAAATATGACCAACAAAACAAAAGAAAGCACGTAAGTAAGGTTCTTACTAAATACTGGTCAAGTTCTACCGAAAGTAATACTTCAAGATATATGAGGTTTAGACCCCTTAAGACTTGTTTCTATACAGCAGATGTGTCTTTTAGGATAGGCTAGAGTTGTTTCATTTCAAAGTACATGTACTGGTATCTGATTTCCAAACTGTGTTTAGAAAGAGATGTTTGACAGAATAATTATAATGAAAAGTTAAAAATAGAGCAGATTCCCCTCAGCTTCTAACATAGCAGATAATAGGTATGGGCAGACACACGTAGGTCCTATTTTCCTACAAGTGTCAGAGCTAAACACATTTTGGCTCAGCCAAAATTTTTATACAGGTACGTAGTCAGAGCTTTGGAGGAAAAAAAAATGAAAGCATAGTTTTTCAACATTATGTTTTCCATTTAGACAATTCTACTTACCCAATGGATGACTTCTGGTTTCTGGAAATATATAAACAGCAATTGTAATAATATTTTCTCTCTGTTCAATCAACCATGAACTATTGTCATGATTGCAGCAGATCTTCCCCAGATGTACCTACGGAGAAAGTTTGAAGACTCTAGCCCATGGGGTTACTAAGAAACTGAGCTAAATGCAACAGGTGTTTTATTTTTTTTATATGTTCAATCAACCATAAAATATAGGTCATGGCGCGATATGCATCACTGCTTTCAGTAGGTTGTCCCCAGATGTATCTATGGAGCAAGCTTGAAGATTCTAGCCCTTGGAGTTACAAGGAAACTGAGCTAAATGCAAGAGGTAATTTATTTTTTTATTTGTTCGATCAACCATGAAATATAGGGTATGGCACAATATGCATCGCTGCTTCCCCAGACATATCTAAGTTTGATGACTCTAGCCCTTGGGGTTACTTAGAAACTGAACTAAATGCAATAGGTGAATATTCATTTTGATGTTCAATCAACAGTGAAATATAGTCATGGCCAAATATGCATGGCTGCTTTCTGTAGATCTTCCCCAGAAATATCTATGGAGCAAGTTTGAAGACTCTAGCTCTTGGGGCTAGTCAGAAACTGAGCTAAGCGCAACAGATGAATATTTTTACAAAGGCACACACATACTAGAATCCGTACCTGCACACGCAGGCACATGAAGGGTATTGCATAAGCCCATCTTTGCTTTGCAGTCACCCTAAAAATAACAACATTTCAAAGATAGCAGTGTAAATTATATGAAATTAACCCACCCACTTGTATCATGGATACTGCCAACAGCTCATTACCAGACAAGCTAATATTTCATCATACATCAGACAATGCATAGTATTATAATATACAAGTTTGGTGGAAATCTAATCCAGCCATGAAATAGGCCATATGGAGACCCGTCCTTTGGCTACAATTTGCCCAGTGGTTTCAGAGGAGAAGTCATTTGAAACTGTGGACTGATGGACAGACAAAGGAAGATGGCGGTTCCTACTGGTACTACACTGGAGCGCCGTTATATCGCGGACCGATATATCGCGAAAATCTGTATAACTCGGTCATCCTGTGTCGCCCATTTTTTTTTCTCCAAAGTGCCGAAATAAATAAATAACAAGAGGACCATTGGTCCTGTAGCTCACCCGAGTCCATTCAGCCTCAGTACTCTAGGGAAGTTACTCTAAGGCCATCGGTCAACTGGTTCTGGTGAAAAAGATTTTTAAAGGTTTAAACCATATATGGGCATGGAGGACATGTTGGTCACGTGACCTGGACCTTTGAAAAAAAATTCTTTCCCTCAACCCCCTGGAGGCTCTATATGAAGTTTGTTTTCAAAACTGGCCCAGGGGCTTTTGAAGAGATGGTTTGATATTGTCAAAATGACAGAGTTCTGGGTCAAAAGGCAAAGAATGACCTAAATCTCTTGTACTCATAAATCTTCATGTACTCATTAAGATGACTGTAGATATCAATTTTTAGGCATAAATCTTCAAAACTTTCCATGAAATCTTATGTTCTAGCATTTTCCCACATTTGACCTTGCCGTAAAATAGTCAAGGTCAACCCAAGGTCATCATTTAGAACATTCTTGATAGTACTGGAGATCCCAATGCTTCATACCAAGCTTCAAGGCCATCTGTCAATTGGTTCTGGAGATGAAGGTTTTTAAAGGTTTTTACCATATATGGGCCTGGTGGCGATGTTGGTCATGTGACCTGGACCATTTGAACTAATTTTCATCCCCTCAAACCCCTGGAGGCTCTATATGAAATTTGGTTACAATTGGCCCAGTTGTTTTTGAGGAGATTGTTTGATATTGTCCAAATATGAGAGTTCTGGGTCAAAGGTCAAAGAATGACCTTGACCTCTTGTACTCACAAATCTTCATGTACTCATTAAGATAACTGTATATACCAATTTTTAGGCATAAATCTTCAGAACTTTCCATGAAATCTTATGTTCTAGCATTTTCCCATATTTGACCTTGCCGTAAAAAAAGATCAAGGTCAACCAAAGGTCATAATTTGAACAATCTTGATAGTACTCCAGTACCCAAAGCTACATACCAAGTTTCAAGGCCATCGGTCAATTGGTTCTGGAGATGAAGGTTTTTAAAGGTTTTTACCATATATGGGCCTGGCGGCCATGTTGGTCATGTGACCTGGACTGTTTGAACTAATTTTCATTCCCTCAAACCCCTGGAGGCTCTATATGAAATTTGGTTACAATTGGCCCAGTTGTTTTTGAGGAGATTGTTTGATATTGTCCAAATATGAGAGTTCTGGGTCAAAGGTCAAAGAATGACCTTGACCTCTTGTACTCACAAATCTTCATGTACTCATTAAGATAACTGTATATACCAATTTTTAGGCATAAATCTTCAGAACTTTCCATGAAATCTTATGTTCTAGCATTTTCCCATATTTGACCTTGCCGTAAAAAAAGATCAAGGTCAACCAAAGGTCATAATTTGAACAATCTTGATAGTACTCCAGTACCCAAAGCTACATACCAAGTTTCAAGGCCATCGGTCAATTGGTTCTGGAGATGAAGGTTTTTAAAGGTTTTTACCATATATGGGCCTGGCGGCCATGTTGGTCATGTGACCTGGACTGTTTGAACTAATTTTCATTCCCTCAAACCCCTGGAGGCTCTATATGAAATTTGGTTTCAATTGGCCCAGGGGCTTTTGCGGAGATTGTTTGGAATTGTCAGAATATGAGTTCTGGGTCAAAGGTCAAAGAATGACCTTGACCTCTTGTACTCACAAATCTTCATGTACTAATTAAGATGAATGTAGATACCATTTTTTAGCCCAAAATTTTTAACAGTTTCAAAGATATCTTATGTTCTAGCATTTTGCCATAGAAAAGCACAAGGAAGAAAATTTGACCTTACCGTAAAAAAAGTCAAGGTCAACCTAAGGTCATAATTTGAACAATCTTGGTAGTACTCGCACACCTGATGCTACATACCAAGTTTCAAGGCCATCAGCCTACTGGTTCTGGAGAAGAAGATTTTTTTAGGTTTTAACCATTTATGGGCATGGCGGCCATGTTGGTCATGTGACCAGGATCATTTAAACAACTTTTCGTTCCTAAGTTCCCAGGAGGCTACATATGTAATTTGGTTACAATTAGCCCAGTGGTTTCAGAGGAGAAGTCGTTTGAAATTGTTGACGGACGGACGACGGACGAACGGACGACGACGGACGACGGAGCCTGACCGTACTATAAGCTCCCCCGGAGCCTCTGGCTCAGGTGAGCTAAAAATCCAAACAAATAATAGATCCCGAATATTTCGGCGGTTTTCGGCATTTTTACAACATCGGAAAAATGCGGTAACTGTTTACAGTTTATTGGGTTGTTTGTATAAATTTAATCAATAACGTGTCAAAAGTTATCACCGATAATCAAAGCGTTGATAGTCTTGCCAAGGTGTGAAGTGACTGAACTCTGGTCACGTTTTTAGATGTTCGATAATTAGCGCATGTGTCACCAGGTGAACAAATATCTGGTTCAAAGTCGGGGTCAATTATTACAAATTGAGTAAATCATGACCAAATTGAAATGTCTTAATAAAAGTTCTAATTTTTTGATAGCCGTCAGTACATTTGTACCCAACGATCTGCGCTTTCTTACACAGATCTGATTAGCATAAGTATCGTTTTATTGCGTTTTATTGTTGTTTTTTTCTTCGCCTTTGTTCAGCTTTTTTTGCTATCTAAGGGAAAAAAGTAAGTTTGAGTCATGATGGCAACAAGTCAGACTTCGAAGAAAAGGAAGGCTTATTCTATCATGGACAAACTTAAGGTTGTGGAGCGGGTTCTGCAAGGTGAGACAAAGCGAAAGTTAGTGAGGAGGTGGGGATTCCTGAGTCTACATTGCGGGGGTGGATGAAGGACGAGGCCAAATTACGGGCGGCCAGTAGCAATTCCGATGACTGTGGCCAGGCACGTAAACAAGCTAGGACTGCTCAAGACCAGCAGCTTGAGGAAGCAGTGTACACCTGGTTTACTCAAGCTCGGTCTGAAGGCACACCTATCTCTGGCCCCGTCATTCAAGCCCAAGCAATGAAGATGCACAAGGAACTCCACGGAGATGACGAGAAGTTCGGGGCTAACACAGGATGGCTGAAAAGGTTTAAAGGTCGCCACTCAATTTCGCAGGTTTCTATCCGGGGTGAGCAGCGGTCTGCAGATGAAGAAGCAGCCGCATCTTACCCAGAGGAACTGGCGAAATTGATAAGTGACGGTGGATACAATGGAGACCAAATCTATAATTGTGATGAGACTGCATTGTATTTTAAGATGTTGCCTGATAAGACCCTTGCTGCAAAATCCGATGACCAGAAGACGTTAGGCTTTAAGCAGATTAAGGACAGAATCACTGCCTTATTGTGCTGCAATAAGTCGGGCTCTCATAAGCTGACGCCTATGGTCATCGGAAAGTTTGCTAAGCCAAGGTGTTTTCATCACGTCAACATGAAAACCTTGTCAGCCATCTATGCTAACTCCAAAAATGCCTGGATGACTTCTGCCATTTTTGAGGATTGGTTCCATGAGGAATTTGTGCCTAAAGTAAGGCGACATCTTAGAATTAAGAAGATGGAGCCTAAGGCAATTTTACTCATGGACCACTGCCCTGGACATCCAGGCATTGCATCCCTTACATCCCTTGACCAGAAAATAAAAGCTGTCTTTTTGCTGAAAAATACGACGTCAAAACTGCAGCCTCTGGACCAGGGAATTATTGCCACTTTCAAGCGGAATTACCGCCGTGATCTGGTAAACAGCATGGTTGAAAGCAACATGTCTGTTTCAGATTATCTGCGGCAGCTCAATTTGAAAGAGGCAATTCATTTGTGCGGGAAAGCTTGGGGAGGAGTCTCGGAGAAGACGATTCGTGGCTGCTGGAAAAAAGGTCTGGGCTCAGCATTTACTGATGATAATGCGTCAGACAGCGATATGTCCTTTGACGGGTTTGACTTGCAGGATCTGGTAGATGCTGAGCGCAGGGGTGCAGAATGGTCTCAGGACAGTTTCAGTAGTGCTGACGTTTCAAATGCCCAACGGGTATTTGGGTCAGACATTACTGAAAGCGTTCTGGAGACCTGGTTGTTTGCTGTTTCCCAGGAGCCAACGTTTCAGAGACTGACGGATGAGGAAATCATCGCAAGCGTCAGAGGCACGTCCTCAGATGGAGACAGTCTACATGTAGAGGACGATGACGATGACGAAATCGTGTATGAGCCACCGCCAGCTGCCGTCGATGTTGTCAAAAGTCTGGAGTTAGCTCTACGCTGGTTAGAGTCTTCAGACTCTGCAACAGCGGCGAAGGTTTTGCATCTGCGCAACCTCATACACGATGCAAAGGCTGATGCACGGAAGAAGGCAGTGCAAACTAAAGTCACTGATTTTTTTCAAAAAAAGGATTAGAAAAGAGTCTGGCAAGCAAAAACAATATCTGACTTGACTTGATTATGTGCAGGCTGGTCAGAGTTCTTTTATGCTAGTCTTTACTCGCGCAAAAAAAAAAAAAAAAAATAATAAAAAAAATTCATGTAGTCTGAAGGTACGTTTTAGCAAGTACGGTACAAGGGAATTAACTCGAACAAAAATTCATGAATACCGGCTCAATAGTATTGGCCCCGATAAGCCAATATTATTGAGCCGGCACTCATACGCATCACGTGTTTCTGGTCTATTTACGGCAGTTCTACTTTCAATTTGTTTATTTCGCAAAACATTTTCAGGATAAGTAAGAATATGGTGACTAAATGGCTACTTCAGCGATGATTTCCTTTATGTCAGGCAAGCAGTAAAACGTTTTATCTACCTAGTTATAGTTAAATAAGCCCTACGAACATGTAAACATGTGTTCTTTTCATTAGTGGGTGGGGTCGGTATAACGCGCGACGCCACTTGTAATGCGGTTCGATTTTATGGCTCCCGGCACCCGCGTTATAAAGGCGCTCCAGTGTATAATCTCCCCTGAAGCCGCTGGCTCAGGTGAGTGAAAAAACAAACAAACAAAAAACAAAACAGAAAATAAAACCATAGGAGAAAATAAACAGAATAAACAACCGACAACGGACTGTTTTCACAGGATGCTTTATAATTGTCAAGCAGTTTCGGTCACAAACAAAATAGTAATGTTACTTTTCTTGAAAATGTATCATCTTTAAAACTAGTAAGACCAATTGAGCAGTGATGCCACAAAACTAACAACAAGAGTTGTCAGAAGACAACATAGCGTGCCTCATGGGTGCCTGATTCTAACAATCACTGAAGCATGAAACGTAGGTCACAGTGATCTATAAATAGTATGAGGTCATTTGCATTGTCAGACTGATCCATTATGTCAGGTATCATGTTAATCCATCAAACAGTGTTGAAAATATAAGGCAAAATCACTGGACCACGAATAGAAGTCAAGGGCACAGGAGTCAGCAATGATGCTATGCAGCTGCTGAAATTATAGGGGTATGCTATTTGACCAAGTATCAACTCTCTTGTCTCAAAGGCATCTTCAAAACTAAAAATTTTGCCTTAAAAACAGTGCCAAACAGCAAAGTCAATCAACCGTGACATATAGGTGAAGGACATACAATTGTGTGATGCAGCTGCTGCAGTCATATGAATGTATATATGTAACAAGTATGATGATCATAGCTGCTGTAGTTTGTAAGATACAGAGTTGAACATCGAGTTAAACGCAATTCTTAACATTGTTTAACCTGATCATAGACGCGGACGAGGACGCTGACGCTACTACAACGCCGGGGGTATAGCATAAGCTCTCCTTTGCATTCGCAAAGGCGCTCTAAAAAAGGCGTGTATGCCACACACAGACTCAGATTGGCCTGGGCATCTGCCCAGTCTGATCAGTCTTTGCAGTCCACATGGAGGTAGCTTATACCCATACTACCTTTTAAGCACACAGCAAAGGCTCTGGCCAGACTGGGCAAATGCCCAGGCTGATCTGAGTCAATGTACATACAACTTTGTTCGTATAGTCATGTCATTACTCATATGCATATGTAAAGGAAAGGTTTTCTAAAGAAAGTCTTACCAATTCAAAAGTATGTCCCATATAGAAGGGAATGACTGTGACTCTAATGTCTTCTGTAGTTTCTTTATACACATTCCAACAACATGACCAAGGAAAACTGTCCTTTTGCCAGTTGACAAAAATTTCCCTAGGAACATAACGCCTTGCTGTAAAACACAGATAAAAACTAGAAAATTGTGTCTGTAAGACACTAATGATGCCCCCATGCAGCGCCTGTCACATGATATGTATATATCCATAAAGCACCAACAAAGAATCCATTGAAAACATAACCTGCCATGAAAAAAACTGCCCAAAATGACTAAGTTAAAAAGGCTGTGATTCTGTCAAAATTAATTATAGACCTATCAATATGCCTCATCATATCTTCAAATATGTCCACCATATGTAGACAAGGTTTGAAAAAGATCCATTGAAAACTGTGGAGCAAGTTGATAACACAAAATCAATACCCTACAATGCAAAATTTCCCTGGAATGACTAAGTTCAAAAGGCCATAATTCTGTCAAAATTAATTCTAGTGCCATCAAAAACCCACATGCACATCTTCAATACATTCACAGCATGTATGCAAAGTTTGAAAAAGATCCATTGAAAACTGTGAGAGGAGTTGATTACACAAACTCTATACCCTACAATGCAAAAATTTCCCTAAAATGACTAAGTTCAAAAGGCCGTAATTCTGTCAAAATTAATTCTAGGTCCAACAAAAATCCACATGCACATCTTCAATATGTCCACAACATGTATGCAAGGTTTGAAAAAGATCCATTGAAAACTGTGGGAGGAGTTGATTACACAAACTCTATACCCTACAATGCAAAAAATTTCCTAAAATGACTAAGTTCAAAAGGCCGTAATTCTGTCAGAATTAATTTTAGGTCCAACAAAAATCCACATGCACATCTTCAATATGTCCATAACATGTATGCAAGGTTTGAAAAAGATCCGTTGAAAACTGTGGGAGGAGTTGATTACACAAACTCTATACCCTACAATGCAAAAATTTCCCTAAAATGACTAAGTTCAAAAGGCCGTAATTCTGTCAAAATTAATTCTAGGTCCAACAAAAATCCACATGCACATCTTCAATATGTCCCCAACATGTATGCAAGGTTTGAAAAAGATCCATTGAAAACTGTGGGAGGAGTTGATTACACAAACTCTATACCATAAAGCGTGACGAACAGACAGACGGACAGACAGACAGACAGGGGCAAATCTTAATGTCCCCTGACTATCGTCACGGGGGCATAAAAAATCTTTGAGAACATAAGACCTTGCTTTAAAACATAGACAACATCAGCCTCATAATAAATAGGTGCAAGAACAAACATTGTTATATACCTAATGAGACTTTACTATAGAAAACAGCCGTGTTGTAATCAACAGCATTTTACGTTGGTTTCCTTCTATTTTCTATTGCTGACACAGGGTTTCAGCTCTGTTAAAACACCGGTGTGCCGTGGTTTAAACACAATTAAAGCTTTCCCAAGCCCTCGTGTATCAACATGTTGCAGCCCGAACCGCACACAGTGGTTCGGGCTGCAACATGTTAATACACTCAGGCTTGGCAAACCTTAAAACTTGGAAAAAGAATGTTTTATCCACTTATTGAACTATGGTTGCCAAAGCATTACAATCTAATATTCAAGACACTGCAGTTTCAGCATACCATTTTAATCCTATAAAACACCCCTGGGGCAATGCTGTTTATGAAAGGGTGGATGTTATTTACAGCCTTAAGAGAAGTGGATCAGCCACTGGCAAAAAACTTGTGACAAACAGTATTAAGGTGAATGGATATACTCTCAGATGAAACAATTCTGCTATTTTTCCATTTTTTGCCTCCCTTCTCAAAGGGGGTCAGCTCTTCATTCTCGGAAGCAGCCAATCAGTGTGCTTTATTTTGAGTTTGAGATTATACTCAAGTTTTAAAACCTCGGACCCAGGTTTCTTTTGAGTGACATTGTGAGTGTGGCTTGGACAGGTTAATTAGTTGGTAGATGCTGATCAGTCTTTAAACACACAGCTCTTAATATTTTATAAATGAGCCAAGACAAGAGAAAACCAACAAAGTGGTTGTGCGCCCAGCGCAGACTCAAATCAGCTTGGGCATCTGCTTAGTCTTAGAAGAGTCTTCCCTAAGCGTTTGAAGGGTAGCTAAGGGATGCCTAGGCTGATCTGAGTCCTCGCTGGGCGCACAACCACTTTTCTCGTGTTGAGGCATAAATACTTGTGTAATTCACATGTACATGTACAATCAAGACCTTGATTATTACATGTACAGTATAGCCATTATATTCTTTTCTGGACTGCAAACTGCGTGAACATTTCTGCTGCCCCAAAATAAAACCTTTAGCATCCACTCTGAATCTACATATTATTGTTTCTGATTTAGTCAAGTGGTTACAGAGCTTGGCTTTGGCACAGAATGTGAGGGGCTCGAATCCCAATATGCCAAAGATCGAAACATTTTTTTCTGTCAACCCAATAGAAAATGAACAAGAGCTGTCGCCTGACAGCATAGCTCGCCTGAATTGGTGCTTGCCCATCACACAGCCGCTATGGTGGTGTGGACTGCTATGCATAAAACTTCATGCAAGCATGTCCATAATGACAACTCATTTATAAACAAAAGCTATCTCAGAAATAAGTCTTAAAACAAAATTAAAATAAAATCAAAATAAAAAAAAATGAAATGAAATTTCAAAATCCATGAGCTTGAGGTAAAAAAAAACTGTTGGGTAAGGGGGAGGGGGTGGGGGCTATGTGGACTGCTATGCATAAAACTTCATGCAAGCATGTCCATAATGAAAACACATTTATACATTTATAAACAAAAGCTATCTCAGAAATAAGTCTTAAAATAAAATGGGGGGGGGGGGGGGGGGGGGGGGGGCGGCTATGTGGACTGCTATGCATAAAACTTCATGCAAGCATGTCCATATTGAAAACACATTTATACATTTATGAACAAAAGCTATCTCAGAAATAAGTCTTAAAATAAAAAAATGAAATGAAATTTCAAAGTCCATGAGCTCAAGGTAACAAAAAAACTGACATGTAGGGGGGAGGGGGGCTAGGATGTATCAAAACCCTGAACCATTATCTAACATCAGTCCAAGTATTAGTATCAACTGATTCCATCATCGTGGCACTGTGAAACTATGTCTTCATAAATATTAAACTTTAACCAAAATCTTTAAGACAAAATTCTAAGTCGATGACCTTGACTTCAAGGTCATCCAGTGGGGTAAGTATAAGGTGTTTTGTAAAAACTCAAAAAAGAGTCTAACATCAGTTCAAGTATAAACTAAATCTCTGCAAAGCATTATGAATCAGTATACAATTACAAAACTTTAAAAAAGACAAAAATTTCCTAAGTCCCTGACCTTGACATCAAGATCACTGAGCGGGGTTGGGGTAGTACTCTGTAGATCTAACTATAGTGCAAATATAAAAAGAATTCATTTATGGGTTCAGGAGATATGTGTCTTTAAAAAACTTTAACCAAAACATCCAATCAATAAAAAGACAATATTCTAAGTCCATGACCTTGACATCAAGGTCACAGAGGGGGGTGGGGGTAGTACCTTCGAAAACTTTAGACCAATATCTAACTTTAGTGCAAGTATCAAAGGAATCCATCCATGGGTTAAGGAGATATTGGGCTTTATAAAACTTTAACCAAAACATCCAGTCCAAAAAACTACCAATTTTCTAAGTCCATGACCTTGACATCAAGGTCATGGAGTGGGGTGGGGGTGGTACCCTGTTAAACCTTAGACCAATATCTAACTACAGTGCAAGTATCAAAAGAATCCATCCATGGGTTAAGGAGATATAGGTCTTTAAAAAACTTTAACCAAAACATCCAATCCGAACGCCGACGCTGACGCGGACGCTGACGCCGACGCCGTGGTGACAACAATAGCTCTTCCTGAACTTTCGTTCAGGCGAGCTAATAAATGGGTACCTGTTTGGTTTAAACATATCTATTTCTCTTTTTTTCATAACATATATATAATACAACATACAAAATGTACTAGGATTTTGCTTATTTAGTTCTTCTCCTATGGGTACCTGTTTCTAATCAGGGTGGCTTAAAGGTAGTGAAACGAGAGGGCTGAGCTCTGTCCTTCATATACTGTGCCAAAAGATATGGAGGAGTTCTAACGACCAGCTTTTAATATGGCCACAAAGTTATGGGAAGCCCTCAATGTTCTTTTTACAAGTCTTTGTGTGTCCCAACTCAAAGCCAGAAAGTCCTTTTTGACATAACAGATACACAACTTTGAACTGCCATATTTCCACATGAACTTTATTTCAGGATTTTTTTAGATTTATCGGTAAATCTCTGAATTCACGACCAACCAACTGGAGATCCCTCTTTCCATTTGGTTGTAACTCAAAACACTGGTGAGCTTCTTGAATTTGAAAGCCTGTAGATTTGCACAATAATAAAGTAAAACTTGTGTAAATATTAACATGATTATGCTGAATCAGTACACTTTCAGAGGATGCAACTCTCCCATTCACACTTTTGCCTCCAGTCTACTCATAAAGGAAACAAGAGGGCCATGAGGCCCTGAATCGCTCACCTGAACAATTGGCAAGGTGGCTTATACTTATCATGTCTGAAATTGTCAAAATATGAGTTTTGGGTCAAAAGTCAAAGAATGACCATGACCACTTGTACTCATAAATCTTCATGTACTCATTAGACAACCATATATACCATTTTTAGGCCAAAATCTCCAAAACTTTCCATGAAATCTTATGTTCTAGCATTTTCCCATATTTGACCATGCCGCAAAAAAGGTCAAGGTAAACCCAAGGTCACCATTTGAACAGTCTTGGTGGTACTCTAGTACTCCATGCTATTTACCAAGTTTCAGGGCCATAGGTGTATTGGTTCTGGGGAAGAAAAATATTAAAGATTTATCCCGTAAGTGGTAATGGCGGCCAAGTTGGTCATGTGACCTGGACCGTTTGAACAAATTTTCATTCAATCAACCCCTGGAGGCTCTATATGAAATGTGTTCACAATTGGCCCTTTGGCCTTTGAGGAAATGGTTGAAAATGTCAAAATATGAGAAATCTGGATCAAAGGTAAAAAAATGACCTTGACCTCTTGTACTCATGATTCTTCATGAACTCATTAAGACAACTGTATATACCAATTTTTTAAGTCAAAATCTTCATAACTTTCCATGAAATCTTATGTTCTACCATTTTCTCATATTTGACCTTGCTGCAAAAGGTCAAGGTCAACACAAGGTCATAATTTGAACAATCTTGATAGTACTCAAGTACCCAATGCTACTTACAAAGTCTCAAGGCCATCGGTCAATTGGTTCTGGAGAAGAAGATTTTTAAAGGTATTTACCATATATGGGCGTGGAGGCCATGTTGCTCATGTGTCCAGGACTGTTAGAAAATATTTTCATTCCATTAACCCCTCGAGGCTCTATATTAAATTTGGTTTCAATTGGCCCAGTGGTTTTAGAGCAGATTGTTTGAAATTGTCAAAATTTGAGATTTCTGGGTCAACGGTCAAAGAATGACCTTGACCTCTTGTACTCAAAAATCTTCATGTATTCATTAAGATGATTCTATGTACCAATTTTTAGGCCAAAATCTTCAAAACTTACAATGAAATCTCATGTTCTAGCATTTTCCCATATTTGACCTTGCCGTTAAAAAAGGTCAAGGTCAACCCAGGGTCATAATTTGAACAATCTTGATAGTACTTGAGTACCCAATGCTACATACCTAGTTTCAAGGCCATCGGTCTAATGGTTCTGGAGAAGAAGATTTTTAAAGGTTTTTACCATATATGGGCGTGGTTGCCATGTTGGTCATGTGACCTGGACCGTATGCATAAATTTTCATTCCCTCAACCCCTGGAGGATCTATATGAAATTTGGTTACAACTGGCCTAGTGGTTTTTGAGGAGATTGTTTGATATTGTCAAAATATGAGAGTTCTGGGTCAAAGGTCAAAGAATGACCTTGACCTCTTGTACTCATAAATCTTCATGTAGTCATTAAGATGACTGTATGTACCAATTTTTAGGCCAAAATCTTCAACAGTTTTGAAGATATCTTATGTTGCAGCATTTTGCCATATAAAAGCATGAGTAAGCAAATTTGACCTTACCGTAAAAAAGGTCAAGGTCAACCCAAGGTCATAATTTGAACAATCTTGGTAGTACTTGTGTACCTGATGCTACATACCAAGTTTCAAGACCATCAACCTATTGGTTCTGGAGAAGAAGATTTTTTCAGGTTTTTTACCATATATGGGCATGGCGGCCATGTTGGTCATGTGACCAGGACCGTTTGAACAACTTTTCGTTCCTAAGGTCCCAGGAGGCTCTATATGAAATTTGGTTACAATCCGCCCAGCGGTTTCAGAGGAGAAGTCGTTTGAAATTGTGGAAGGACGACGGACGGACGACGGACGACGGACGACGGAGCCTTACCATCCTATAAGCTCCCCCGGAGCCTCTGGCTCAGGTGAGCTAAAAATTTGCACTCTAGAATTTGCACTTCTAGAAGCAAATTCTTTAATTCAAGAGTAGACAATTTTAAAAAGCTTCATCAACCAGGAAAGAAAACAGGAAGTCACACTATTTGTCCCCCTTTGTGAAAATGGTGGAAAACATTGCAGTGTTCCAATATATTTTCAGCCGTTTACAGTACTTACCATTTCCTGCATCTGGCATAAATAATTCATTGAAGAGCTCATGGTCTATGACCGTTCTTTCCTCACTTGTATATGGTATTATATCTTCATGAGCAACATAATCTAGCCCTGTAAGAAACAAGAGGACCATGAGGCCCTGAACTGCTCAATTAAAGCAATGTGATAATTAATGCAGTTGGTAATACAGTCCAAAGTGGAGTTGCAGCGAATGATGAATCCACCCTATAAATAAAACCTGTGTTTATGAAAAAAATGTTTAATAAGTACGGCAGACGTAGGCACTCTTAACTTTATTGTTTTGTGTGTGTTTTTTTTTTCATATTTTTTTCTGTAAGTAAAAAGATCTATCATTAAGAGTAACTAATGTTCTCAAACCATTTATTACCTTGTTCATTTAGCAAAGAAATAGCTTGTTTGGCTATTTTTTGGCCAAAAAGCTTTGAGTGTCATGTGCAAAATTTATAAATATGATCAAAGATTTCCTATAGATTCATGATAGAATCGAATGTATACTAAGCAGACTGGTGAGGAAAAAGCGAGAACTTACAATCAAGCCTAAACGTCCTATCCTTGTAGACGGTTTTCCGTTTTGAACCTGACTGATATAAGTCAAAGGTCAAAATAAATGCAATAGTCCTTGAGACCATCTTAAAAATAGAGGATCTTACATGAGTGCTCATGTATTATTGAATTTATTAAACGAGTTGGGGAAAAAGATAAGATGCGAAGCTCTGCCGAGCATGTTATCATTTTCAACAACGAGTTTAATAAATTCAATAATACAGGAGCACGAATGCAAGATTCTGTTTGTCAATTGACACTTAAATCTCGTTTTATTAGCATATTTTGCACTAAAACGTCACGATTTTGCCATTATAAAACACGACATTTTATGGACTTCAACGCATAATGTTACGATATAATTTGCATATTTAATCCACTAGTGGATTATCATTTTTGATGCAAAGCTTTATTACACTCTCAGACGCAACGTCATATGATAAAGAAACTTTCTGCCAAGTTCAATGACTGTAGGTATCATAGTTTGACAGAAATGGACTTTGACACAATTGTGGACAGACGGACAAATGAAATGACTGATTGACAGACAGAAAAGTGAACCCCTAAATTGCACTTTGCTAAAGCAAGTGCGACAAAAACTGTGTTTTTCCGTCTCCAGAATTGCCCTAAAGATCTAAATATTTCAGCCACAACACGACAAAACCAACAGTGGTTGTGCGCCCAGAGCAGACTCAGATCAGCCTGGACATTCGCAGAGTCTAATCAGACTCTTTGCTAAGCGCTAAAAGGGTAGCTTAGGGTCTAAGCTACCTCCATGTGGACAGAGAAGACTCTGATCAGACTGGGCGGATGCCCAGGCTGGTCTGAGTCTTTGCTGGGCGCACAACCACTTTGTTGGTTTTCTCGCGTTGCGGCTCAAATCTTTTAAAATTCTGCTCTGAGATGAGGTTTTTCCTTCCAAATAATCTCAAAAGTCTTGATCCATCTACTAAGGGGGATCTAGATTTTTGGAAGAGAAAAATCCCATCTTATAACATGAAATATTTGTTGCCAACATTTTTTTTTCTTACCTTCTAAATAGGTATCAATTCTTAAAGGAAAGAATTTTCTCTCTTTAGGACAAATTGTTTGGTCCCCGACTTACGGGACAGACGACGATTCCTTTGTTTTTGTGCCATGAGTGGTTATGACTTGATAATATTGCAATACAGTCAACTCTCGATATCTCAAAGCTAAAGTTCATCCCAAACTACTGATATCTGAAAGTAAATTTTCTGGTCCCAGAAAATTTACTTTCAAATATCAGTAGTTTGAGATAGCTGGAGTTGAAATGCAAATAAAAATAGGGAATAATGTCCCAACTCTATTCTTTGATATGATAGTTTTTTTTAGATATCAGTGTTTGAGATAACCAGAGTTGACAATATTAACCTTTTATGGTGTTAGAACCTCTGTAGTTTGAAGCATCACCGAGCAGTACTGACACTTCCTCTGTGGCCTGAAATGTAAAATAGTGGTGGCACCTATCATGGAACCAAATAATGAGGATCACATGCTTTTTATTTGGAAACGCTGCATGAAAAAATGTGACAAAATCTTTGTTTTTGTCAAGGTAAATTGCTTACAGTCTTTACAACGGCACCCATTACAACAGCAAAATTCTTAATAACATCATTTTGATTTGCATGGAATGGCTAAATTGTTCTAAATGTGTATTCTTTACAACAGCAAATTCAGTTTAATGTCAAATTTTTAGGAACAAATGCCGTCCTTGTAAAGAGGGTTTACTGTATTTCTTTGCAATATCTTATGCTCACTGAGCTATGCATTACTTTCCAGTCCACATCTTCTAGACTCTAATGGCACTTTGATGGAACCACATACTCACACTTTAGGCAAAGACTCCCGACACAAAATTTTAATTATCTTAATTAAAATGAAGGCAGATTCAGCACGAAAGTCTATTGAAATTTTGTGACAAGAGTCCACGAAAGTGTCATTAGACTCATATATATGCCCAGGCTGATCTGAGTCTACGCTGGGCACACAACTACTTTGTTGGTTTTCTCTTGTTGCTGCTCATATAATCAATGGTATTTACAGTGAATGGATTTGCTTTCAGAAAAGCAACTCTGCCACTTCAGTGTTCCTTTTCAGGCCATTCTGGGGCCAAAATTTGGCCCCATTCCCAATGGCGAAACACCTCCTTTTTCTCAACTGGCTTGAAAAAACTCCCAATAAGACGCTGAAGAAAAAAGTCTGTTTTTATTGACAGCCACAAAAATGTATGACACTGGAATTTTCACCATGAATTCCTGGTGTGAAAAGAATGCCTGAATGATGTTAGATTTGTGTAAATACTGATTTTCAACACTTCAAGTCAATAAAGCACTCTTTATTTTGGTCTGGCTTCTCTCTTTTGCACAAAATTTAGACCAATTTTTTCACTTGTCAGGTGGGTGGCATGAACTGACTTTTGAAAAACAACAACAACAAACACAACAACAAAACAAGACCTGTCCCCATACAGGATAGCTCGCCTGCAGTGCCTTGCCTATCGCATTAAAACTTTAACGTAAAACTTTAAAGTGTGACGCCCATACCCACGCCAATGCAAACGCCGACGCCCATGTCCAAGTGACAACAATAGCTCTCTGTACTTTCGTACAGGCGAGCTAATAATAATACTGGTAACATATGTATATTGCATATGCTGTCATTTTGCCGATAATTAATTTTTTGCAGAATGAATAGCATTTCTAGATTTTAACTAGTAAAACTAATACTTAATTTTGTAGAAAGATGTATTAAATGATAAATTTGTTCAGATAAATGCACTTATTTTGGCCAGCTTTTACCTATTATTTGACATAGGAGTAAATCAAATGTAGTATACATATACAGATGTGTTTTAATTTATTCCCTGGATATGATTTTTTCCCAATTTTGTATTTCCGCGCATAAATTTTCCCAATGCTAAGGGCCCCGCCCCTATTCCCATAAAGGTGAAAAGGAACACTGCACTTTTTTCTATTCTTACCTTCTCAAAAGCTATCAATTCTTAAAGGAAAGAATTCATTTTCCTTATGACAAAGTCTTTGTTTTATGAGTAGACCCTATGTTGGAAGGGTTTTGTTGCCTAGCGAAAAAATCACCAAAATTGTTCCCCTTTGTAAAATGGCAGAAAAAATTAAAATGTACCCATACATCATAATTAGTAATGGCCAATGTCTCTGTTGTTAAGCAAAAGTTTTGGTGATTTATACTCAAAACTCCTGGATTATCATACTTTAAGAGAATGGGTTCTACAGAGAGAAACACTTGGCTTTAACAGAGTTAAATCTCTATGATTGTATTATAAATCATGACCATTTATTCGTCCAACCCAAGGAGGCTCCATACGAAATTTGGTTCTGACTGGCCAGGTAATTTGGATGAGTGATGGTCAAACAAGAATTTCGCGGAATGCTATGTCGCACCTGCATTGTGCTTCTACAGTAGCAGAGGTCACGCAGAGAAGAAACAGAGGTCATGGTGAGATGAAAGTGAAAGCAAAAACTGAAAATTAGAAAACCTAAATAGTTTCATGCAAGGATTAATCTGACACAAATTTTGTCGTAATCCATCTAGTGGATCTTACTTAAGGTACTACCATTTTCAAGTTTGTGCTATTTTAGTAACGGTAGATGGCAGCCATCTTGGATGACTGATTTTCCATCTATAAAAATTGTAATAGCTTTATGCAAGAATCCTTCAGACACAAGAGTGGTAAAAATCCATTCATGGGTTCCTGAGATATTGTCATTTGCATGTTTTTGCTATTTTTAGTAACAACAGCTGGTGGCCATCTTGGATGGTATGTTCTCACAAATTTGAAAAAACAACTTAAGGAATCATTCAGATTAAATTTGAGCAAAATCTATTTAGTGGTCTTGAATTTATTAGCATTCCAGCAAAAATTGGGCTCATTAACCAAAAGTAGGTAACTGTGACCTAATTCCACTACATTTTTTTTCATTTTTATTATTTTCAAAAATAAGGTCCTACTAATTTTCAATGCCAAATTTCAGCCAGTTATACCTAGTGGTTCCAGAGAAATGGTTAATTTTTATTGTTTTGCTATTTTTAGCAATGGCGGCCATCTTGAATTCTCGACCAGGCCAAATTTCTCTAAACTGAAGCCGTGTAGTCTGGTTATATTTTATATGAAATTTGAGAACCATGGGTGCAGTGGTTTTGGAGAAATTAACTTCGCAAATCTTAACGCCAGGGTCAACGTAAATTGTGAACGGACGGAGGTTCGGACGGACGGTCTGACGGACGGAAAACCGGACGCCTATATTGCACCTTGCTAAAGCAGGTGCAACAAAAAGCTCACTTTGAGCGCACTGTCAATAATAATAAAATTGCTGCAAAACAAACTTTTTACATTAGAGATCCAGGGGCCGTATATATAAAATGACTTAAGTGGTTGTCATGCTGTTGCTAAGGCTGAATTTCTATAAAGGAGATTCCCTACAACTATGAAATTTCCTCTTGAGGAACAGTCTTTTTCAGACTGTTCCTCCAAACCAAATTTTGTAGTTGTAGGGAATTTCCTTCAATGAAATTTAGCCTTAGCAACAGCAAAGCAACGACTTAAGTCGTTTTATAATTACTGACCCTGTACTTTTTTTTATTCAACAGACTTACAAGATATGGAGCATCCCTGTTGTCTCTGAGCACTGTGTAATATGGCCTTTTCTTACTCCTGATTTCTTTAGCTGAGAAAGGATTCAAATCGTCAGTTGAATTTCTGAAAAAGTTGAATTACATGTATCGATTTAATTTTATCTCTCTATGAGACAGATGGCCTATCAGATAAAGCCCAGCCTAATCTGGGCTTTTGCAGCAATAGAGACATATACTTAACCCATTGCATTCTGGGTATTTTTTGTCGCCTGCTGAAATTGTCGTCTGCATCAAAGATAAGGAATATTTTGATAATATTGGTCTAACTAACTCTTGTAGAAATGATGTCTAGGCAGCAAACAGTTTGGATCTCAGATCAGGCCCCACAAACATGGGGCCTGATCTAGATTCAAACTGTTTGCCCAGATACACCAAAAGGGGTATCCCGAATGGAATGGGTTAATGACAATAGAAATGCAAGTTTAACAAACTGATTATTTCATAATTTTCTGTACTCAGAGCGAATAAGTGGCATCTTATGTGTTCAAATGTTTCAGGTAACCTTAGATAATATTTTTGTTACAAAAACTCACACAACAAGTGCAAGTCTGATTAACCCATTGCATTCGGGGATACCCCTTTTGGGGTATCTGGGCAAACAGTTTGGATCCAGATCAGGCCCCACAAACGTGGGGCCTGATCTCAGATCCAAACTGTTTGCTGCCAAGACATCGTTTCTACAATATTTAGACCAATATTGTCAAAATATTCTTGATTTTTTATGCAGACGACAATTTCAGCAGACGACAAAAAAATACCCAGAATGCAATGGGTTAAAATTCTGGTCTTTTTGGCAATACTGAAAATCGGTTGATTTGCAGAATTAATGGTGTTAAGTATATTTTGGGGTCATTTTTTGGCACTATCGCCGGAAAAGAAGAAAATCGCCCATCCAAAATGCTGCCAATTAAACTGCTGGTTGTGGGAGAAAAAACTATCACTGACTGTAAAATGTATTCCCAACACCACAATATCTAAGCAAATAAACATCATATATATTATCATGATATTAGTTAGTGATGGGCAATCTGTTTAAAATCACAATCGATGATCGGTTTATAAACAGAACA
Source organism: Ctena decussata (assembly GCA_963989385.1). Lineage (NCBI taxonomy): Eukaryota > Metazoa > Mollusca > Bivalvia > Lucinida > Lucinidae > Ctena > Ctena decussata. The sequence continues at coordinate 54,263,835 of OZ022511.1, read as the reverse complement.
CCTAACCAACTAACTATCGATTGTGCGATCCATTTAAATACAGTCCATTCTGTATGCTTTATTTTCAGAACTTAACAATGTTAGAAAAAAAAAATTAAATGAACAGGCTTTGTGAAATCTAAGCAGGTCTGAGCAATTATCCTTGGAAACAGTCTACAAGTATGTTTCATCAATAATTCATGTTATTGCCAATCTCTATTTACACTAGTTTTATATTTTTCAAAGCAAATATTTGTTTCGGATTATAATTGATTGGGAATTTTACAATTGATGATCGTAATCGGTTGCACAAACCAACTGACTTTCGATTATAATCTATCATTGGCCCACCACTAATATTAGTTCAAACAAAGTCCTAGTAAAAAATGCAGGCAACATGGAGTGTGGCTATATTCATTAGACATGTAATGCTATGCAGTGCCTACAGAAAGTTGATTAACTCAGAAGCAACAGAAACAGCTGTGGACTACAAACAATTTTTGTTACTCTGCCAAGATGTTTATAAAAACCGCCAAATTTTGCTGCAGCTAAATACAATTGTTTTACAGTACTGTTTGATAAGAATCTGACTGTCTGCCATTTTGCTACCCATTGTTAACACACAATGTCATGGCCAAATTGTAAAATCATCTTGTTCAAATTAATGCTAGTTATGGTTACTGGTTAACATATCCCAATTTTATACTGACTTACTTTTCTCCCAAAATCTTACATGGGTCCTTCTCTCTTATAGTAGCAATCCATGGAAACAAGATTACCCCACGATAATCTAGCACTCTGTGTAGAAAGAACTGAAACAGGAAACAGCACCAGTTAATAATTGAGCCGCGACACGAGACAACTAACAAAGTGGTTGTGCCCCCAGCGCAGACTCAGATCAGCCTGGGCATCCGCCCAGTCTGATCAGACTCTTCGCTAAGTGCCTAAAGAGTAGCTTAGACCCTTAGCTACTCTTTACATGTTAAGTTGTCATTGCACTGGCCAAATATACGCTATCAGGTGATTTTGAGTCACATTCTTTGTGTGGCTCGGAACTGTGTATTATTCTACAGGAATGATGTTGTCGTTACTTGCAAAATATTTTATTATCTCATAAAAGTGGCATAACTCTATTAATTATGAATGCAACATAGTGTTTCCTTTATCAGATTGATAGACACATCAAATAATAACAGTTTATCTAGGTCCAACCATTCAAACACTGAAAAATGCATGTCATATACTCTAACAAAATAGAAAACAGTCTGTACAGAAATTATCTATTTTGCCTGCAGGCATATTTCTGCAACAACGCTGACCTTTGTCATGCCTGTTTCAACAGCTATTCTTGTGGTACAGCTCAAACTTAGAGGCCCAGAGGTGAGTATTTGAAGATACATGTAATTGAATAATTTGGCAATAATTTTTCTAATTTCTCCATTAACACTATGTTATGACCCCCCATTCAGGGCTGTGGAAATACCACAAGTTTCTACTTGTCCATGTACAAGTAAAAAGATGAAATTAACTTGTACAAAGAAATATTTACTTGCCCAGAAAAAAAGGTACACATAAAATACAGAAAGAATAATAGAAAATGAATAGAGGAAGAGTTGTACTTGATAACAGCTTTTGGCTAACTGTCATTTGTTGTAGATTCTCTAAGCCAATATCACACTGTCACGAAGTTTTGAATTAAAACATATGTTGTGGGCACCTGTTAGAATTCCCTCAATAAGGCAATTCTAACAGGAACCAACAACATATGTTTTTATGAGAAAAATATGAAAAATATCTCAGAATTATCCTGAAATACTTCCACTGATGACACTTTGATTACTTGTCCCAGGGCAAGTAAACTGAAATTCTTCACTTGTCCAGAGTGAAAAATGACAAGTCGGGCATATTATTTCCACAGCCCTGCCTCTTTAGAACCTTCTTACTGAGGGGTCACAACTGTTATGGTTTCATTGAGAACAAACACACTTATCTTAGAGTTATCTTAAAATACTCACCCAGAGGTCCAGATAAGAGCGGGTATTTAGGATAAGTGGAAGATAATTTTTCTTATTTTTCAACAAAAACATATGTTGTACCCCTCATTAGAACCGTCTAGACGGTTCTAATGATGGGCCACTAAATATGTTTTTATGGAGAAATATGGATAATTATCCCTAAATTAACTTTGTTACCCCTTCTATCTGGAGCACTGCTCACCTTATTATTGCCTCTGAAAACACCCTGATTATCTGGAGCTCTACGTACCTGTCCTGTTGGGTAAGTATTTGTTTCATCTCTACATGGCTCTGACTGACCAACCCCACACAGTCTGGAAGTACGTAAGTACCATAATATGAGCCTCGACATCACAAAACTAACAAAGTGGCATGTGTGCCCAGCAAAGTCTCAGATCAGTCTTGGCATCTGCCCAGTCTGATCAGAGTCTTTGCATGGAGCCAGCTTAGACCCTTAGCTATGCCCACACTGATCTGAGCCTTTGCTGGGTGCTCATACCACTTTTTTGTATTTTTTCGTTCATGGCTCATATGAACAGGCATGGTAATTGTTTTATAATTGCCCCAATTAATTTTCTTGTAAACATACAAATGATATATGAAATGCTATGAGAAAATAATTTTGTGGATGACAAAATATTTTGTCCATGACAAAGATTCATGCTCGTTACTCAATACGCAAACTTGCAAACCATCAGAGTGCTAGAAAAAATGGAGTTCTGAGGATAATTTTGAGAAAATAATGAAAATGCATGTTGTGAGCCCTTTTGGCAAGATGGTTCTAACAGTGCTTCAGATACGAAGGGGTAACATAGATAATTTAGGGATAATTATCCATATTTCTCCATAAAAACATTTTTTGTGGCCCATCATTAGAACCATCTCATCGAGAGAGTTCTAATGAGGGGTCACAATATATGTTTTCGATGAGAAATAAGAAAAATTATTTTTAAATTATCCTCAATACCCCCTCTAATCTGGAGCTCTGTTCGAATGAGGGCATAACAGTTTTATGAAGAAATATGGAAAATCATCCCTAAATTATCCCTGTCACTCCTTAACTGTAGAAATGAAACTATGATTCAATAAATGGATTATTATAATAAACATACAAATAAAATCTGACAACGTTCCCTATTACCGCACTTTACCCTTACGGGTCAATCTCTGTGTCAAGGTTCGGGAATATTAGCCTGATTCCCTTTCGATAGGAGAAGGGGTGTGTGTTAAGCCATATGTTATATCAGAACACCTAAATAAACAAATGAAGACTGACCCGATTCTGTAGTAATACCAAACTGAGCATGATGTCACATTATGAGACAAGACAGGAACAATGAATCATTGTTCCTGTCTTGTCTCATAATGTGACATCACACTCAGTTTGGTATTACTACAGAATCGGGTCAGTCTTCATTTGTTTATATTACAGTCAACCCTCTTTACAATGACACTCTTTACAACAGCAAAATTCTTTATAACGTCAGTTTGATATGCACAGAATGGCTGAATTGTTCTAAAAATGCATTCATTACAACAGCAAATTCAGTTTAACGTCAAAATTTTTGGGAACAAATGCTGTCGTTGTACAGAGGGTTCACTGTATGATGTATGAAAGAGCAACTCTTACTCGTAAGAAAAATGGCAGTGGAAAAAGATACAGTACCAAACCCCTAGTCTCAGAAGCTAGGGCTGCGGTACTGCATCCATAGTGGCTCATTGAAATTATGTCAATAATCATTTCACTGAAAGACCATTTAATCAAATAGTTATTTCAGCAAAAATCCAATTTGCCAAATGGTATTTCATTGATATCATATGACATTATAAAATTTGTCACATTTTCTACCAGTTACGATCCCATACCAGGTTTACAATCAAGAAAAGTTTCGTTACAAATAGCCGTCATTATGTTTCCTTTATCCTTAGTGACATCAAACAGTATAAATCTGTTACTGCAGGGCTGTGGAAATACTATGCCCGACTTGTCCTACTTGTCCCGTTTCACTCTTGACAAGTAATAAATTTCAGTTTACTAGCCCTGGGACAAGTATTCAAAGTGTCATCAGTGGAAGTATTTCAGGATAATTCTGAGATATTTTTCATGAAAACATATGTTGTGGGTTCCTGTTAGAATTGAACAGGTGCCCACAGCATATATTTTAACTAATTCGAAACTGATAGCCAGAAACTGTCATCAAGTTCAACTCTTTCTTTATTCATCTTTTATTATTTCCTTATTTCATGCGTACCTTTTTTCTGGGCAAGTAAATATTTGTTTGGACAAGTTAATTTTGTCTATTTACTTGTCCATCGACAAGTAGAAAATTTCGGTATTTCCAAAGCCCTGGTTACTGTTTTAAGTTCTTTGTCAGTTTTCAGAGAGAGAAATAGGGGAACTGTGTGTTTGTGGGCGGAAGTGTGAGGGGTGGGACTGCTTTCTTGCTCTGATGCTGAATCATGCCTAATTTTTTTTTAATTTCCACATAGTTCAGTGAGATATTCACTTTGCAAGTCTCTGTTTATTAGGCGAACTTACAAATACATCTGCAATATATTACATGGAGGTTTAACATTCCCAAATTTTTGACAGAATGTAGCATTTTAATTTCTTTAACTATAGGATGTTCGACAAATTTTCAGTTAAATGTACCATTAAGAAAATAGCTGTTCGACATGATTTTCCCATGAACAGATAGGAGCCCTGGTAGGTCAGTAGATTAAGCACTGGCCTTCTGATATAGAGGTCCCGGATATGAGCCCGACTGTAGGCTGGAATCTTTTCAATCGTGAACACAGCCTTTCATTATCACCCATAAATCATCATGATATGACTGAAATATTGTCAAAAAGGACATAAAATTGATAGTCACCGGTCAATAGAAATACAGGAACACACCTGTAATAACTGTAACACACTATAAAATATATCGGGGTTGCAATATTTCATACGTCGGGACAAGATCAAACAGCCATATGTAACAATTATCGGACGTATGCCAGACGCCAGAGGTCCCATTTTCGATTGATTGATTTGATGCATAACGTCCTCGGTAAACAACTATGGTCATGTCGGGACGGTCAGTTAACCTAACCACACTATTCCTGGGCAGGCTTAGACCTCCCAAGCGGTTAAGCAGTATGATGGCTGTACCAGTTTTTGGGGTATTGACATTTGCTTGCAACATAAAAACTGTGTGATAAAACAAAAATCAAAAACTAATGGTCAGTGTGTATATAAAAATATGTGTTAAGTAATTTGTAACTTACATTTCATGTTCGCATGTCGCCATGTTTACATATTTGATCAATTCTACACAGATGCCCGGCTGAATCTGCTCCCCGAAACTGTCCCAGTTTTCGGGGTATGTTAAAGATGTCACCTTTTAACTATATCAGCTGCAGATCCTAATGATAACAACTGTTTTCATGAGACCTGCAATTCTTTAGGCTATGGAAACAATCTTTGAATTATCAGGAAAAAAGCTTATAATTGAATAAAACACCGTGTCATCTTCGTCGGTACTTTCCATAAGCTTTACAGTGTTTCCAATATGGCCGCTTCCACTGTCACTAACGACGACGTCATGGATGACGTCACAACTAACGTGCTGTCGCGAGTCAATTAGTGTATGATGAAACATACTGATTCAACTTTCTCTTTGCAAAAAATAGTCATCTTTAGAGGTCCCTGACAAGAAAGCGGTATAATCTATCATAATACCCCGAATGCTGGCGCACCCCGAAAACAGGTACATAGACCATACTAAGTGTACATACAGTGATTTTTTTACAAATCTCCTTCTTTGAGTCCCAGGACTCACAAGACCTAAAATCTTTGCATCTCAAGCTCAAGGGTTTGCATCTTAACTGGGATGCAAAAGCAATATTTTCTCTGCATCCCAAACTTAAAGGGCTTCAAAGGACAAGCCCTATAAGTAAAAAATAACCAACGTCAAGCTCCTGTGGTCACAGGAATAAAATAAATCACCTGTTGTCTCATTGTCAGACAGCGTATTGGATTTGGAGACATCCGTTGTCATTTCGGATTCGAAGTTTGATCGGTCGCATCATGATCTGCAACATCTGGCCTTGCCCAAGAAGACCAAATAATGTTCAAGTTTGATCTTTTTCTTGTTTTTCGGAGGCATGATTACTTATTGACCCGGTGTATTAATAAAAGTTTGCACTTAGGTAAAAGACATCACCGTGGTCGATAATACTATGTTCCTCCGGTACTGGACAACTACTATTGATTATTGGTATTACAGGTAGATTTCGGTATTTAGCGGGAGTAGGAAAGACTATGGTACTGTTTTTTACCAGTAATATAACAATCTGCTAATGCACCGTTGCTATATTCTTAAAAGGAAAGTAGCTTTGTAAACGAAGCCGAAATCGGAAGTTGGACTACCGATCGGCTATTTTTATGCGTCCCGGAACGCAGCCAAGGAAATATTTTGCGTCCTCTGGGAAAATTATGCGTCTAAGACGCAGGACGCAGGGGTAAAAAAATCACTGTACATACTTTCGCCAGTAACTGACAACTGCCCTTCTTGAATCTGCAAAAGGAGAAACGAAAGTATGTGGCCAGACCGGGTTTCGAACCCAGGACCGCTGACTTATGAGTCAGGTGCCCTACCAATTGCGCTACGCGGCCCGGCCCCATTTTTCAACATATGGATATGGGAGCAAATCCTGGGCGTAATATCCGGCCATACGTCCTTTAACGGAAGCCCTGAACTTTTCAGCTGTATAGGGGCTGGGAAATACTCTGCGAAACCACCACAACCCCAAAGGGAACAGCCAACCATTCAGTAGCCAGTTTACCGTTTATAGGTAAACCTCGCTACCGACTGAGCTGAGCATATTGTGCAGGGGTCCCTTGCCAAAAATCTTACATGCAAAACTGTTCGAATCTGCAATGTATTGCTGCAATATAATGTAGGCAGTGAATGTAGTGTGTTGACAAATGTAATTATGTCAAGAGTTCAAGATAGCTGAACATGTGCATCGCAACGAGTTCGAACGAATTAGGGACATAACGGACCATGGACAAAACGGACCACGGACATAACGGACCACGCTTGGGACAAAACGGACCACGTTCAGGACAAAACGGACCACGTTCAGGACAAAACGGACCACGTTCAGACCTTCCGTTAACCTTGAAAAAACATGTTTTACTTTTAGTTGCAACACTAATAAAGAAATTTGCATGCTTAAAAGATAAAAAAATCTTACCATTAAATTCATTAGATAGTTGCGACAACCAAAGATTGTTAAGATTATGAACAGTAGTCAAATAATTGTGACCATTTAACATTGTCTTGGGTAATTATATACTCCTTAACCTTTTAATTGACACCAATTAATGGTCTGGTTTGTCTTCTGGCATGGCCCGTCTGTTCCTGAGACGTGGTCCGTTTTGTCCTGAAACGTGGTCCGTTTTGTCCTAACCGTGGTCCGTTTTGTCTGGTCCGTTTTGTCCATGGTCCGTTTTGTCCGAGTACCGTTCGAACTGCCTCGGTACGAAACACCCGGAGCTAAATTCAGCTTAAAAAAGGGGCTTAAAATCCATTAGAATTACACGAACGCAATGACACATACTTAGGCGACGCTTGATGTTTCGAACAGCGGCATGACGCTTCTATAGGAATTATTATGCGGGTAAGCAAACGTTGAAACCGTCTGCAAACGGCAAAGGACATTTTTCGTCAGTGGGGACGCACTTGTTTTTTGCAAACTGGTCTATAGACCGGCGCCAGCTGTAAATCCCGCCTTGATAGGATCACCTCATGAGATAAACCTGGCGTAAAATTAACATCTCCAGATTAAAACAAGCACTGTATTACAAATTCCATATGGAAAAGTCAAGAAGAGTTGTCAGATGACAGCAGAAAAACTCAAAAGAACAAGCTTCAGCCTATTCCCAGGAGACACATGACGTCGAAATAACGTTACACCGACGTCGATATGACATGATGACGTCGCATCGACGTCAGTATGACGTAGCTTAAACGTCATGTGCCCGCTGGGGAGCACATAATTGTAGTTAAACTCCAGTACAGTTAAGGGCTATGGCCCACAGTCACATCTGGATAACAGTATCTGTATCCACTATCTACATGACAGTGATTTATAGCGTGCAATTCAAAGCTCTGAAGGAGCTTTGAAAGAGCGGGAGCTCTATGGTAGAAGATTGGTAAGGCATATTTTTGCCTACAAAATACATTAGTTTCAATGACATTCGTTACGACACCAAACGGAAATGACGTATTGCTGTCGCTATGTTACGTAATGACGTCATACGTTCCATTAAAAAAACCAAGCTGGCGTCAACATTTACCGCTTTTGTGCCTAGATCACTACATGGTGACTCACAAAATGCCAGGAGGCTGAGCATTGGGTGAAGTTTGAAGGAAATAGAAAGCACCGCAGAAAAGAAACTGAAAAACAAATATAGCAAGTTTTCCGAGGGTAAAGATTAGGTGGGGAAAGCTGTTCTCGGCCAGTTTCTTCTCCGTTTGTCAGACAGAGTTTGCGTTGTTGAACTGCAATAATTTTATTACAAATTTCAAATGCAACTTGTTAGATTGAAACCAGAATCGTACAATGAGTAGTCAGATCAGGGTCTACACATCGACTATGCATTTTTGTCTGAAACTTTAGTGTTATGATGGTGGCAGCCAAAGAGGCTTTCTCATACCACCCATACATTGTAAACCAAAGGCAGTGCCTATTTTCATATTATTGTATTGCACCAGTCATTTGCAACCACGACCCCCATGGGGCCGGGGATAGCGGGGGCATAGCGGGGCTTAAGTACCTTGTTTTTACCTAAGCGGTGTCCCGGCAGTGCCGTGGATATGCCGGGCTTTTGATTCCAGCCAAAACAGTGGGGAAAATAGCGGAGTGTTTTTAATGAAATTTACAGTGACACATTGTCAGAATATGGATTTTTAGCTCGCCTGTACGAATTAATGTACAGGAAGAGCTATTGCACTCCCCCCGACATGGGGTTAGCAAAATGTTAAAATTTTACGTTAAAGTTTTTAGGTGATGGGCAAGGCACTGTCAGGTGAGCTATCCTGTCCCCCTGACAGGTCTTGTTATACCCCCGACATACGAAGTATGTCGAGGGGTATATAGTTTTCGTCTGTCCGTCCAACTGTCCGTCCGTTAACATTTGCGTTAAAGTTTTGCGTTAAGTTATTTCTTTGCTTATATTTCCAATATCCTTTGAGGGAACCTTTTGGTATGTGACATTTGCGTTAAAGTTTTGCGTTAAGTTTATATTCGTCTTCTGTATTTCCAATATCCTTAGATGAAACCTTTTGATATTTGACTAGGTTTACTTTTAGGTTCATACGGAGAAGTTGACATCATCTGCATGCTGCTGCTTACCAAAGGTCAAGGTCACAGACTTGTATATTTGCGTTAAGTTTATAAACTTTGCTTATATTCCCAATATCCTTTGATGAAACCTTTTGATATATGACTAGTTTTACTTCTTTATTAATGCAGAATAGTTGACATCATCTGGATGCTGCAGGTGACCTAAGGTCAAGGTCAAAGACTTGAACATTTGCTTTAAAGTTTTGTGTTAAGTTTATATTCTTCTTTTATACTTCCAGTATCCTTTGATGGAACCTTGATATTTGACTAGACTTTTAGGTTCATAGGTGCTTACCAAAGGTCAAGGTCACAGACTTGAATATTTGCGTCAAAGTTTTGCATTGAGTTAATATTCTTTATTTTGATGGAACCATTTGATAGGTGACTAAGATTCTGTATAAGATTGGTTTCATTAGTGGGTGGTTTCGTAAGGCGGTGGTTTCATTAGGCAGTGGCGCTGGTCGGGGGTATACGTGAGCCCCTGCTCACTTGCTCTAGTTATATTTACATGATCCCCTGAGGGCGGAGACCTTTACCAGGGATTTGACTTGAAAGATGTCCCCACAGTGCAGGGCATATACCAGGGCTTTGCAGAGTGAAAAGTCAATATCCCCGCTATTCCCCGGCCCCAGGGGGGCCGTGGTTGCAAATGACTGATCATCAACTGTACAATAATAGGTTTCAAGCATCAGTGTTTACTGAGGAGCAGAACAAAAAAGAAATTTCTAGGCATGCATCATCAGTGTTTACTGAGGAGCAGAACAAAAAAGAAAATTTCTAGGCATGCATCATCAGTGTTTACTGAGGAGCAGAACAAAAAAGAAAATTTCTAGGCATGCATCAACTGTGGTAGCTGTGTTCTGTTGAGGTACAGTTGGGCTAGAAACACTAAGTTTGGTTATGACATTGGACTAGTCTAACTACTACTGAAAGTACCTCTACACTCCTAATCATTGAACTAGTCTTACTACTACTGAAAGTTCCTCTACACTCCTAATCATTGGACTAGTCTAACTACTACTGAAAGTACCTCTACACTCCTAATCATTGGACTAGTCTAACTACTACTGAAAGTACCTCTACAATCCTAATCATTGGACTAAGTCTAACTACTACTGAAAGTACCTCTACACTCCTAATCCTAACACTTTAAATGCATGGAATGCCATAAATTAGACATTTGTTTGAATGGATTGCACAGTATGAGAGCTGGACTTTATAACTGACCAGTGCTTTAAGGTATACAGTCACTTAAGCAGCGTTTGCTTTTGCCTACAAAAGAGTACCTTAATAAGCCTACATAGACTGATCAGTTTTCCTGTTTCACTCAAAGTTTATTTTGTCTTCTCTGCAGCTGGTGTTCAGTGCCATGTGGTGGCCATAAAAAGCTTCCCAGTACTTCACCATAGTGCAGATAATATACTTTCATGGAATATACTTTCTTTTGAAATAACTGGGCTCATTCTGAGTCAGTTTGAAAACAGCGTTTCACTGAAACTATATATAGTGCTAGTGAGTATGGGCACTGGGCAGCATTGTAACATTAAAAACACTGCACATGAACAGACTCAGCTAGTTAAACCAAGTCTGCTATTTTCAGTTCTCTAACGCATTTCCTGCTTTCAGAGATCTGTTTTCAGAATTTACCCCTTAAAGCGCCAAAAATGAAAATTGTTGAATTTGCAGAGTGTAGATCCAGATGAGCCACCTCATCTGGATCTACACTGTTTGCCCTATAGTCTTTGAATTCTCAATATGATACAGCTTGGACAAAACATTTTTTAAAATTTCTGCAGACGTAAATTTTGTTGTCTGCTTTTTGGCGCATTAAGGGTTATCTTCCATGCAGTTGTTGTTAAGTGCCGTGTGACGGTCATAAAATGCTTCCCTGTACTTCATCACAGTGCAGATTCTATCTTGGGATCATTGGGCTCAATTCAAGTCAGTTTGAAAATAGAGTGCCGCTGAACAATGAAGATGGTAATGAGGGGAGGGGGGTAGTGCTGCAACATTACGTTACTGATCATAAAACACTCAACTACACCACATTTGCTATTTGGCCCCCGAGGTTATAAAACTTTTTTCATACTCAGCTCAGCTGAGCATGAAATTTTAACTGCTAAAAATAGCAAATTACTGATAAGTACAGTTGTTTTCTTGCTCAGTTTAGCTGAATATGTAATTTTCTCTGCTTATATGAACATGCCTAGAGGCTTGGTTTCTCTTAATACGCCCCTTGCTTATTTCTTCGGAATTAAATCATAGGTTTCACAGAATTGATAGACGAAGGAAACAGGCCCCCCTACCATCACCCACCCACACCCCTTCCCAATGGTCAGCTCTTAAAGGAGAGGATTTGCTCCACATGGAGTCAATTCTTTCCTTCAAGAGTAGAACCTTTTGGAAGCATTTTGTAGCTCAGGGCAGTGAACAGTGGAAACATTTTGTAGCTCAGGGAAGTGAACAGTGGAAGCGTTTTGTAGCTCAAGGCAGTGAACAGTGGAAGCATTTTGTAGCTCAGGGCAGTGAACAGTGGAAGCATTTTGTAGCTCAAGGCAGTGAACATTGGAAGCATTTTGTAGCTCAGGGCAGTGAACAGTGGAAGCGTTTTGTAGCTCAGGGCAGTGAACAGAGGAAGCGTTTTGTAGCTCAGGGCAGTGAACAGTGGCAGCATTTTGTAGCTCAGGGCAGTGAACAGTTAACCATGAAAGCTGTCTTCCTTTGTAAATATGACCGTGAAAACATGGCCATGTATCCAAACACCTATAACTTTCCTTGTCTTGTAAAGATTATTTGATGCCCAACCATATCAGGATAGATATAAATAACAAAACCATCAATTAACTCAATATTTTGTAAGTTTTTATTGACTGTTACACACTGACAGTATAACAATTACATGATCAGTTCTGTCCTTGTCAAAAATAAAGGTCAAATTTTTTGGATGAAACACCAAAATTTTTTTTCTCTACTGAAAGCTAAACAGTTCAGTCCCTTTATAATGTATGGAATAGGGGTTGCAAGACTGGCATAGCATTATAAGTGACTAGGGTTTTACCAAAACTATCCATTACAGCTTTATTATTAAATCATATGAGGCTATGTCCAAAATAGCATCATAATGAATAGAGTTGTAATGCATATCTACTGTGTATTGAGGTAGGATTTTAGAACTGGGTTCAAGGTTATAAAACTTGAGAATAATCTCAAACTCAAAATAAAGCACACTGATCGGCTGCATAATGAGCCACCTCATCTAAATCTACACTGTTTGCCCTCTAGTGTTCGAATTCTCAATTTAATATTGCTTGGACGAAACATTTATTGAAATTTTGCAGATGTAAATTTTGTTGTCTGCTTTTTGCCGCATTAAGGGTAAAATACCACAACTGTACTAACTGAATATTTTGTTTAACATTGCAGTTATGAGTCTCAGAGATGCAGAGGAATGGCAAACAGTGTAGACATTGATCAGCCTGCTCTTTATGGAGCAGTCTGATCTGGGTCTGTACTGTTTGCTAAGGCCCATCTGTCCCAATATTTAGAATTTTTATGGTGTTTACATGGAGAAAGGAAATTTACTAAGTAAAACGTGTCTTAATGCCCATGCTCTGAACTGCCTGCACATAACATTGTGTCCAGTATACAAAACGAATCTGACCTTGGAGTTGACCATGCCCTGTTCAGATTGCACATAAGCACTAGCTAACTTGTGCATATACAGCTCTCATATGCTTGATACAGAGCTCTAGATAAGACAGCGTATTTGATGATAATTAAGGATAATTTTTCTTATTTCTCATCGAAACCATATGTTGTGACCCCTCATCTGAACCGTCTCGTCGAGACGGTTCAGATGAGGGGTCACAACATATGTTTTAATGCAGAATTAACAAAAATTATCCCTAATTATCACCAAATACGCCCTCTTATCTAGAGCTCTGTTGATAGAATTTAAGCTGTGACACTACAAAACCAAGAAAGAGGCATGCGCACCCAGCAAAAGACTCAGATCAGCCCAGTCTGATCAGAGTCTTTGCTGTTCTCATGGAGCTAGTGTAGACCCTTAGCTAGCATTAAAGCACACAGGGAAGACTCTGATCTGACTGGCGGGCTGCTTAAGCTGATATGAGTATTCGTTTGGCACACATGCCATCATGCCATTTTTGGTTTTGTTGTGTCCAAGCTCTGATGCAGTTCAAAGAGTTGTAATATATTTTTTTTCAAAAACGACAAATCCAACAGTGGGATGTGCGCCCAGTGAAGACTCAGATCAGCCTGGGCATCCCCCCAGACTGATCTGAGTCTTTACCATGTGCTTAAAGGGTAGCTAAGGGTCAAAGCTAGCTCTATGCAGAAAGCAAAGACTGATTAGACTGGGAAAAATATCCAGGCTGATCTGAGTCTTCACATGGCCCACATGCCACTTTGTTGGTTTTGTCATGTTTAGACACATTTGTATTTGCCTTTTTCTATACCTACAAAAAAGCACCATCAACAAAATGCTATATCCCATTACATTCTGGGTATTTTTCGCCGTCTGCTGAAATTGTCGTCTGCATAAAAAATCAAGAACATTTTGACAATATTGGTCTAACTAACTCTTGTAAAATTGATGTCTAGGCAGCAAACAGTTTGGATCTCAGATCCGGCCCCTCGTTTGTGGGGCCTGATCTGGATTCAAACTGTTTGCCCAGATACCTTTAAAGGGGTATCCCGAATAGAATGGGATACACACACTTTGGAGCATTCTGCTCTCAATAATCACTATAGAGGATGTAATGGACCTTTAGGGAGTTTTATGAATTTCATACGAAATGACTATGAGTGTAAAATCCTGTTTATCACATGAGTTATTGACTGTAATAATTGTGATTTCATTGTCTTAAAAGTCAAAAGAACATAACGTTGTCATGGACAGCATCATAACGCTATGCCCCAGTAACCATGTGATTGACTGATCGTGATTGATCTGTTGTTTAACTTCCATGGTAAACAGCTATGGTCATGTTGGGACGGTCAGTTAACCTAACCACACAATTCCTGGCCAGGTTTAGACCTCCAAAGCGGTTAACCAGTACTAAGTGCACTTAATTTCACCAGTAATTGACAACTGCCCTTCTTGAATCAGCGGAAGGAGAAATGAAAGTACATAAGTGGCAGGACCATGTATCCAACCCAGGACCTCTTGCTTACAAGTCAGGTGCCCTACCAACTGCGCTATGCTGCCCAGCTCATAGAGGATATAATGGACCTGTAGGAAGTTTTATGAATTTCATACGAAACGACTATAAGTGTAAGATCCTGTTTATCACATGAGTTACTGACTGTATTAAATGTGATTTCATTGCCTTAAAAGTGTACATTATTTCAACAGAAAATATAACGTTGTCCCGGACAGCATCATAATGATATACTCCTGTAACCTAGTGTTATCAAATGTGTGGTAAAAGGATTTTTATGACAAAACGGTAGCAACCGAATAATAAAGACATCAAATGACAAATAATACTATGAAACAAGTTTCAGTCTGGCAATCTGTGGCCTGTTGTTCAAAGCCAATGTTAATGTTAGTAAATGTAATGATGTACATATGATAAATAATATAAATAGAAATTTTGGAGCAAAAAAACACACAAAAAATACCTATAGCTACTCCAGTAGTTTTTGCAGCACAAAAGTTACTTGCTGCAAATGATACTCAGACTTTTTCAGCAAAAAAAATAAAATAAAAAATAAAAACAAAGATCAAACCAGTATTCTTATGCCGCAAGTTAAAATCAATAATCTTGACTCTTGAATTGATAGGGGTTGAAGTCGACTGCATTTCCATATCACTGAGCACAACAGCAACAGAAAAATGCACTTTCTCGGCTTTTCTCATTCAAAAGCCTAAGGGACCAAATTTGACCTTGCCACAAAATAGGTCAAGGTCAACCAAGGTCATCATTTATATAAACTTTGTAGTACTAGAGTCCCAGCTGCTACATACTAAGTTTCAAGGCAATCAGCCCAGTGATTCTGGAGAAGAAGATTTTTTAGTGTTTTTACCATATATGGGCATGGCAGCCATATTGTCATGTGACCTAGACCAAATATATAAACTTTCTTTTCCCCTTTGCCTGAAGGCTGCATATGAAATCTAAATGAAATTGGCCCAGTAGTTTAAGAGGAGAAGTCCTTTGAAAATGTTGACAAACAACAGACAAGTTACCTTTGGCCAAGGTCAACAAATGACCTTGACCTCTAGAATTCAGAGGGTTGAATTTTGCTGTACTTCCATACCACAGGGCAAAATAGCAAGAGAAAAATTCACTTTTTCAGCTTTTTCCATTCAAAAGCCTGACAGACCAATTTTGACATTGCCACAAAATAAGTCAAGGTCAACCAAGGGTCATCATTTATATAAACTTTCTAGTACTAGAGTCCCAGATGCCATACCAAGTTTCAAGGCAATTGGTCCAGTGGTTCTAAAGATTTTTTAAGGTTTTTACCATATATGGGCATGGCGACAATCTTGGTCATGTGACATGGACCAAATATATATACTTCCTTTCTCCATTTGCCTGACGGCTCCATATGAAATTTGGTTTCAATCCGCCCAGTGGTTTTTGAAAAGAAGATGTTTAAAGAGTGTGGACGACAGACGACAACGGATGATGACGGAGGCCTGCCTATACTATATGCTCAACTTTGAGGCTTCAGCTCAGGTAAGCTAATAAACAATTCATAAAATGCTTAGAAAGTAAAATCAGTTTGCAACATCTGTATCTGTAGTACCCTAAGAATTAAAATTATCGGGACACCTAAATACTGTAATTGTCCTAAAAATGGAAGTTTAGTTTAACAATGCAGAAATGCATCCAAAAGATGCTGAAAGAATGATAAACAGTGTAGGTCTTGGTCAGACCTTGGTCTGCACTACTGTTTGCTCTGACCCATTTGTCCCAATACTGAGAATTTTTATCGTACTACAGTACAAAATATGTACATATTTACATGCCAATATATACAAATTCACAAAAATATCAAAACAGTGTTAACCAATGGTGACTGAAGTCTATTGAGCAAATGCGATTTTATCATAATGTTCACATCAGTTGAAGAGTATTTTGCTTCAATGTCTAAGTATATATGAGCAGGGACATGACGAAACCAACAAAGTGGCATGTGCACCCAGTGAGGACTCAGGTCAGCCTGGGTATCCGCCCAGTCTAATAAGACTCTTCGCTATGTGCTTTAAGAGTAGCTAAGGATCTACCTCCATGCTGACAGATAAGACTCTGCTCAGACTGGGTGGATGCCCAGGCGGATCTGAGTTTTTGTGTGGTGCACATGCCACTTTAACTGTTAGTTTTGTAGTGTCGCAGCTCACATATGATCAAATATGACAATCTAATAGCAATTTTGGGCAGCAGATCAATCCAGCTGTCCTAATAAAGATAAGGTACCTTTGAAGGTGAAGAAAGTTTTGAAGGTGAAGAGTCATACAGTCCAGCCTCCTTTAGTCAAATCATCATGTCCATTTTATGATATTGGATATACCAATTTATGATTATAATCCTCAAAGGCTGCATTTAATATGAAGCTGCAAACTGATGACTCACAAATATTGATCAAAGACTCCATGTAAGGGAGGCTCTTAACTCTTTAAGCCCCAGTGACGCAATTAGCAAAATTTGCAAACAGCGTAGATCCTGATGAGGCGGCTCATAATGAGCCGCCTCATCTAGATCTACACTGTTTGCCTTCTAGTCTTTGAATTCTCAATATAAAAAATCTTGGACAAGGCATTTTTAAAATTTTTGCAGACGTAAATTTTGTCGTCTGCTTTTTGGTAGTGAAAGAGTTAAATGTCACTTTAAAAACATAGGCTTAGCTCAACTAAGCTAAATTTCTGGGGATAAAATTCTGATATTTTCATTTCTGTATACGGAACATATATATAGCAGAATATCATTGGAATTGTTTCAGTGACCCATTCTTATGTCCACAACTCTTGTTATAGCAGGTCTCATACACCGGTAGTTAAACCAAACTAAGTTCTATCACAATGTCATTATGTCAACCAATAAGATTGAAATCTGGGTCTGTTTGATCATCGGGATTCACTTCGACAGCGAATGCTGGTATTGTACAATCCAACTTTGTATTGTCTTCTCTTAGCATAGTGATAGTTCCCCTGAAATAGAAAAATACAGATGAGCCGCGACGCAACAAAACCAACAAAGTGGCATGTGCACCCAGCAAAGACTCAGATCAGCCTGGGCATCCGTCCAGTCTGATCAGAGTCTTTGCTGTGGGCACTTAATAGGTAGCTAAGGGTTTAATCTACCTCCATGCTGAAAGCAAAAGACTCTAATCAGGCTGGGCGTTTGCCCAGGCTGATCTGGGTCTTTGCTGGGGGCAAATGCCACTTTGTTGGTTTTGTAGTCTCCTAACTTGGGTATTGTAGGACCAGATACACTATTTTCCCAAATACTACGACATCTTATGATGTTTGAACAAGTTTTGGGGTTTTTAACATTTGCTCGCCTGATTGGATTCATCTGAATCTGTTGCCAGAAACTGCTCCCGTTATCATTGTTTGTTACAGTCAACCCTCTTTACAATGGCACTCATTACAACAGCAAAATTCTTTATAACGTCATTTTGATTTGCACGAAATGGCCTAATTAGTCTAAATATGCATTCTTTACAACAGCAAATTCAGTTTAACATAAAATTTTTTGGGAACAAATGCCATTGTTGTAAAGAGGGTCCACTGTATGAGGAAACTTTCCATTGTGTCAGTTTTCTCCACTAGCAGAAATTTCAGGCTCAATAGATAGAATTATTAGAAAACTAGAGCAAGTGAGCAGGGGCTCATGTATACCCGCGACCAGTGCCATCGCCTAATGAAAGTGTATTTTTGACACAAAAGTTCAATACAAATGTTATACAGGTTCAAAATGCAAAGTTTGTGACCTTAACCTTACGTCAGCATCCATATGATGTAAACTTGTATGAAATACACCTAGTCATGCATCATTAGGATCCATTTAGAATATCAGAAATAGAAGCAAAAAAAACTACAAATAGCTAAGTCCTAGTTATTGACCCCTGACCCCACCCATGAGCCTGACCCAGCAGCTTAAAAAGTCCATATTGAAAACAATGCTACTGAGATATCATGATCTAAATATGGAAGAAACATTGAATGCTATTACACAAACCTGAGCAATCAATTAGGTTTAACGCAAAACTGTCATAATGAAATGCCTAAGTCCAAACTGTTGACCCCTGGGGCCGGACCCAAGGGCTTAGATACTTTACATCAAAGCTAATGCTATAGAGATATCATGAACCAAATATGAAAAGAATCTGATGTGTGGTTACAGAGATATTAGCAATCAAAAAGGTTTAACGCAAAACTTTGACGTAAAAGTTGACGAATGGACGGACGGAAGGACGGACAGATTAACATCCGAATGGATGGAATGACAACAAGAGCTGTCGCCTGACAGCATAGCTCGCCTGAATTGGTGCTTGCCCATCACAAGCCGCTATGGTGGTGTGGACTGCTATGCATAAAACTTCATGCAAGCCTGTCCATAATGACAACACATTTATAAACAAAAGCTATCTCAGAAATAAGTCTTAAAATAAAATTAGAATAAAAAAAATGAAATAAAATTTCAAAGTCCAATTCATCTTTGGGTTCAGGAGATATGTGTCTTTAAAAAACTTTAACCAAAACATCCAATCAATAAAAAGACAATATTCTAAGTCCATGACCTTGACATCAAGGTCACAGAGGGGGGTGGGGGTAGTACCTTCGAAAACTTTAGACAAATATCTAACTTTAGTGCAAGTATCAAAGGAATCCATCCATGGGTTCAGGAAATATTGGGCTTTATAAAACTTTAACCAAAACATCCAGTCCAAAAATAACTACCAATTTTCTAAGTCCATGACCTTGACATCAAGGTCACAGAGGGGGGTGGGGGTAGTACCTTCGAAAACTTTAGACAAATATCTAACTTTAGTGCAAGTATCAAAGGAATCCATCCATGGGTTCAGGAAATATTGGGCTTTATAAAACTTTAACCAAAACATCCAGTCCAAAAATAACTACCAATTTTCTAAGTCCATGACCTTGACATCAAGGTCACAGAGTGGGGTGGGGGTGGTACCATGTTAAACCTTAGACCAATATCTAACTACAGTGCAAGTATCAAAAGAATCCATCCATGGGTTAAGGAGATATAGGTCTTTAAAAAACTTTAACCAAAACATCCAATTCGAACGCGGACGCGGACGCTGACGCGGACGCGGACGCTGACGCCGTGGTGACAACAATAGCTCTTCCTGAACTTCGTTCAGGCGAGCTAAAAACTATATACCCCCTGACATACTTTTTATGTCGGGGGTATAATTACCTCAAGGTAGAGAGAGTTTAGTGGAGAAAAATTATACGATGCATCTCGAAATTTTGACCAACTGCAGATACTACAATTCCTCAGGTTGTAGTATTTACATGCTCTCGTGAGTCAATTAGTGAATGCCGAAAACAAGGTGATTCTCTCTTTTATGTGCAAAAAATAAGCATCTTATGACAGTCCCTACAAGAAGGGTGGTATACATATAATTTATCAGAATACTCCAAAGTCTGGGGTACCCTGAAAACAGGTACAGCAACCATAATTAACAGTATCATCCCAAAATTTGAAAAATTATTATTAGTTATTATCTGACATCTTACTTCGCTAATGTGAAGTATTGGGACACCTAAAACCATTAGTTTTCCATTTGTCCCAAAACCATTAATTTTCCATTTGTACCAATGGCAAATTAATGGTTTTAGGTGTCTCATTATTTTCTTAAGCATTGTGACACCTAAAACTATTAATTTTCCATGTCCCCAATTGGAAAATTAATTCTTTAAGGCCCAGTGATGGAATTAGCAAAATTTGCAAACAGCGTAGATCCTGATGAGGCGGCTCATAATGAGCCACCTCATCTACATCTACACTGTTTGCCCTCTAGTCTTTAAATTCTCAGTATGAAATGTCTTGGACAAGACATTTTTTTAATTTTTGCAGACGTAAATTTGTCGTCTGCTTTTTTGGTGTTTAAGAGTTAATGGTTTTAGATGACCCAATATTCAAGCACATTTGGGTAACTTTCAAGTAAAGTGGCAAACAGTACATCCTTGACTGGTCTGCTCCTTCACAAGCAGTCTCATCTGAGTGCAGAATGCTTGTTCTGTCATCTCCATCCCAGTATTAGGTTCCTATTCATGCTAACAGGGGCCAGCCTAGAGGGAGAAGTGGGAGGAATAGTCTTCCTCAGCTAACTGACTTCTCCCTTTTTTTGAGAGTCAAAATGTATAAAACATAGAGAAAATCCATAATTTGGGATAAAAATGTCCCAGAAATTCAGAAAATGTCACAAAACTTCTCCCTGGCTGACTGTATACTGTAGACTGTATACATATATGAAATAACATACGATTAAAATTCTAAGTACCGTAAAAACTATGTATATTGGGACAGTTAGGTCTGAGTAAATAGTGCAAACCCAGATCAGACTGCTCCTGAAGATCAGGGTTTACACAACTTGCCATCCCATTTGCATGTTTTGGACACATTGCCGCACTGTAAACCAAACTGTTCCAATTTTAGGATAATTATAGTAATTATTTTTGGTGTCCCAATTTTTACGTAAGCCTAAACTGATGTTCCAACAGCGCAAAACATGGATTTTGTTTCATTTGAAACAGCTGTGGGTGTATGAATCTATACAAGAATTACTCTTTTAAGGAGAGTTCTTACCCATGAAATGCATTGAATTTCTCATTGGTAAAACTGTCCTTTAATAAAACAAAGCTAAAACTTACCAGACATGTCCAGAAGGAGCTTGCAGATTGAGGAGATTGTTGTACTGATAGACTGGAGATTTTCTTGTTAATACTACCAACTGAAATAAGACATTCATTCAAATACCGTTTCTTTTTCTCTCATTTTTAATTCAAATACAGTTTCTTTTCTCTCATCTTTAATGACTCTGTTAACAATACTAACACATAGATGGAGATATTTACTAAACCCTTCAAGCGCCAAAAAGCAGACAACAAAATTTATGTCTGCAAAAATATGTTTCATCCAAGCTATATCATATTGAAAATTCAAAAACTTGAGGGCAAACAGTGTAGATCTAGATGAGGTGGCTCATTATGAGCCACCTCATCAGGATCTGCACTGTTTGCAAATTCTGCCATTTTCATCACTGGTGCTTTAAGTGTTAAGTTACATTTGAAAGTTTACTGTCACGTTAACTGATGACATGGTTGGTTTTGAACAACCCAGCCAAGACTAGATTGCAGTCTGATCATAGTCTGTTCTGTGTCTCAAAAATACATAATGGTATATGGGTTCACTTTCAAGGGAAGCTATTTTCAGTTTTGCCTCCCTTCCAAATGGGGGTTATCTCTTAAAGACTATAAGAATCTACCATGAATGTGAGGTACGGATAGACAAATCTGTCCCAAGAGTCACTGTTTAGCATCACCAGGCTTGCCGAGTGATGCCAAACAGTGACCCCAGGGACAGATTTGTCTATTTGTACCTCACACTGGTGGTAGATTCTTTTTCTTGCATATCTTTGAGTGCTGAAGCTTGAATTATATCAAAGATTCCTCTAGACACTGTGTTGCAAAAAATATCAGTGTATTTGGTTATAAAATTGTAACAAGTTGACCTTATCAAGCTCAAGCCTTACAATGCTTTGAACAACTGACCCCTGGTGTTTATCGAAGTATAAACTACATTGGGCCGCTTGCAAAGTTTACAGGAACCCCTTCAGGGTTCACTTACTTTGCATGCGACCCAATGTAGTTTATACTTCGATAAACATCAGAAAAATGAAATTCATTCCTTAAATAAAACATAGGTTGAGACCCCTCATTAGAACTGTCTCACAACAAATGTTTTCACGAAAAAAATATTATCTCTACTGCTCTTTCTTATCTGGCCCACTCAAATATGATAATTCTTCTGATATAATTTTTCTTATTTCTCAATAAAAACATATGTTGTGACTTCTCATTAGAACTGTCTCACCGAGACAGTTCTAATGAAGGGGCACAACATGTATTTTCACGGATAAAAACTATCCCCACTACATGTACCCCTTCTTATCTGGACCACTCATACCTCTTCCTTCCCATCTCTCCGTCTCTTCATCGGTGGTCTCATCAATATGCGGTCCAGTGAGCCGGTGGTGCTGAACACCTGTAAATGCTTGCCTACAACCTCAACAGCCTGCTCACCCAAGTTCTCAAGTCTTACGCTGTATCTCCACTACAACAAACAGATTAAGAGGTTGCCAGAAGTTAAACAAAATATGTCAATGATTGGTCCAAAATCCCAAAACTGATCCATTATAAATTCAAAAGTAGATGGAATTGTATACAGTATATATTTACATTTGCCACCGACTTCCCATAGGTGAACCCTTTAGAGCTACTACACCAATGTAGGACAATTGATCATATGACGTTGTCGTCAAGCGATGTCTTATGTAAACAAACGTCTTGATTGGTTCTTGTAGCGTTCGACTGACGCCATGTCAGGGCGACAGCTGTATAACGTTATGGCCGAACGCGTCGTTACTAACTTTTCTTCGACCCATATTTTGCTTATTCTACACAAAATTACCACACACAGAAAGGATCACAAATAAAGTGTAAAATATTAGAATAGAAATTTGATTTTTCAACGTTCATCGTGTGAAGAAGCCAGTGGTCGTCGCTAAAATTCTAAAAGAAGTGCTCCGCGCTTCATGGAATTTTAGCTCCACCCACTGGCTTCATCACATGATGAACGCTGAAAAATCAAATTTCAATTCTTAAATAAAGAAAGGACCAGTTGCCATAAGGGGGTTTTCCTGGTACAATTATAACTGAATAACATTTTGTGAACAATTAGCCCTATGTAGGGGCCGTTCATCCATAAAAAGTTTAAGTGAAACGGAGCTTTGGTTTTGTGCACACTAAGTCTTTAAAGTGGGTGGGGTAATACAATACCAGTCAACCCTAATGCAACATATTGGTAATTTACGATCTTCCAATAATAGATTGACTAGAGGCTGTGGTATATATTAAATAAGCAGTAGACACACTTTAAGATGCTTTAAGGTTTTTGTGTCCACTAGATACCTGTGCTAAAACATATCACTTAATTTGCAATTTTTAGATTTTTGAGTATTTTGTGCCTACCAACTTTGCGGAAAACCACAACATTTCTCCAGCAACCAATAGAATTGCCCTTCCTTTGGTGCAAGTATTTGTCAATGACTGGACATTGCAGAATTACAAGGTTTTTTATTTGATATTTAATAAATGATTTTAATTTTTGTGCACACAGTAGACTGTGGAAATTAAAAGCTGTGACAACTAATGCTTATATTTTTGACCCCAAAACCGCAAATATTTGAACCTTAAAAAATTGCCACATACATGGTGTGTGGAAATACTGCAAGCAAATTTATAGCCCAATAAATAAGGACTGTGCTGTCTTGTCATAACCATAAATCAATTACTTACCCAGTAGCTGTTTTCTTCTTTCCTCTGAAAAAAATAAAATATTCAGGAAACAAAGATCTAAATAAGATGAGTTTTTGGAACAATTTTCTGAGCTCCAGAAATGTGGGGTTAAAAGGATAATTCTGAGATATTTTTTCTTATTTCTATTTAAATGAAAACATATCCTGTTACCCCTCATTAAAACCATCTAGCTCAAACAGTTCTAATTAGGGGTAACAGCATATTTCTTTTTATGGAGAAATATGGAAATTATCCCTAAATTATCCCTGTTACCCCTTCATATCTGGAACACTGAATTTATTCCTATTTCTTTGCAGGTACATACTGTGAGCTTGTCTTGGCAAAGCAGTTAAAACAAAAGGCAATATAACTTTTGTAGAGAAACAGAAGACTGTGCTGCAATTAACAAAATGCTCTTTTACAGAGCGTTTTGGTACCTCACAGCTTCAGCCTTA
This sequence comes from Ctena decussata, assembly GCA_963989385.1. Lineage (NCBI taxonomy): Eukaryota > Metazoa > Mollusca > Bivalvia > Lucinida > Lucinidae > Ctena > Ctena decussata. The sequence continues at coordinate 54,239,401 of OZ022511.1, read as the reverse complement.
AGTTTTATTACTGTAAAACACTTAATATCTGCGGTATCAAAATTCCGTGGTTTAATGAAAATAACATATTGGCACAGATTAGATATATCCTAGCTCCAGATGATACAGAAAATTTGATGTAAATCTTACTTTATATTTAACTATGCATTTTGGCATCTGTTAGAATCGCCTCATTGAGGTGATTCTAAGGTGATGCCACAATGTATCGTTCAATGGCACAGTCTGAAATACTCATCAGGCACTCCTTTTTATCTGAACCTATGTTATGCTATGTATAATGTATTAAAATCAAATATTGGTGGACTTATATTTTAGCGCTCTTTGCCTTAACCGCCAAAATCGCCAAAATTCAGTATCTGCCAAATATAAGTGTTTTACAGTATATGAATGACATCATGTGAAAAGGAACTTTCACCATGTGCAAACTTTAAATATTGCAAGACGCATACACATATGCTCTGTGAAAACTAGGGGTAGTCTGATTATGGTTTGCACTGTTTTGGACTGAGGGATTCTGCGGGCAACTTTTTGATACACTATCCAGACAGTGAATTCAACTGTCTTAAAATTATTTAAATAGTTACATTAACTGGTCAATGTTTTCTGACACTTAAGGTATTTAAGGTACAAGTTAAGGTGAGAGAGGCACTGTGTTGGAGTGGTTCGAGATGCTCAGTTATGGTGCAGAAGGTCGTGGGTTCAAATTCATGTTTGGCCACTGGCGACTGGAAAACTGTCAACAGCAGTAAATGTGTACTTATTTCAAAGGCAGCAAAAAGAGACAGACAAGCTTTGCTATTCATATGCTGTGCCCAAGATACAGTGGCCCTCTAACCCCCACTGCCCCTACAGCCCCTAGGCTAAGGGAAACCTTTACTTAAGGTGAATAGATACACTTTCAGGGAAAGCAACTCTGGCAGTTTCATTTTACCTCCCTTCTAAATGGGGTCTACTCTTCAAGGAAAGAATTTGCTCCTCTAGGAGCAAATTCTTTCCTTTAAGAGTAGACCCCAATTTGGAAGGGATATATCATCCTAGAAAGCATACATGATGTCACAAAAGCTATTTTTTTTGGGTTAAAATGGTGGAAATTCATGTACCCGTAAACGTGAAGCCTTAAAGACAAGACTTCTCTGCTGGGGGGTGAGGGGTCTGGTTCCCAACACACAGCATAAGTTACCTGTACAGGTGAAGGTGTGAAAATTCATTCAACCAATCAGTGGACCAGAATTACCAGACATGATAATTTCATTGGCTGACTGGAAGTGTTGACACTATGTGACCAAGAGAGAGGATTTAATCTTCCTTATACAGTACCATGCCTGTTTTTAAAGCAGAATTCCATTTACCAGAGATCCCAAGTAGAAGGGTATGACTGTAACTCTGATATTATTTGTAGTTTCTATATACACACATGTGAGGCGTAATTGTGAGTAGTTTCTCTTTTGCCAAGCTGGAAATGTATCTCTCGGTATAAAAGTTGACGCTGAAATGAAACAATGAAAAGTATGTCTGGACATATAAAGAAGAAATGCTATGGACTTTCAATACCTCCAATAACCTGTGTATCAGCTCACTTGTATTACATCACTTGTACATACTTTCACTGATCATTGTAATGAGCTTTACTTTTGAGAAAGGCATTCCAAAGCAACAGGGATAAGATCTAATCCCTGCAGAAGCAGTCTCATTGGGGTCTTGCAAATAGTTGTCATTATAAACAGCATCAAAAACATTTTATATAGTGCTAGGGTTGAAGTACAGTCTCTTATTTTAAGAAATTTAAGCACATTTATGAATTTTCACAATTTTTATAATGTAATCACTGTAATGAAAAGTAGCTGTGAGCATATGCAGCAACAAAATAGTCTTATCCTTACAACACCATCATACTTTCCAATTTCCAAATTTATTTGAAGTAAAATCATAATGACAGCCATTTCTGCTTGCAAGCTGCTTCTAAAAATTTCCTGATCTTAGGAAATACGTCAGAGATGCCACAACATACATGTATCTATTAATCAAATGAAAACAGAACTTATTACATGCATATGGCGACTTCAGAAGTTCAGGTATATATTTCCATTTAATAGGCTGTTCGATACACTTGTGTTTTAAGGCATGTCATTGAAAACTCTTGCTCACCATGCCCAATTGTTGTTCATGCAAATGAGTTAGAACACCTTTTTAAGGTATATGTGTACACCCTCATATTTTTCTGCCATTCTTTAAAAGGAAGACTTTAGGTGCTAGACTGTGAATCCAGGGGTTGCAGGTTTGATCTCCTGCTCCTCCAGTCATTTGAATGAGACCTAAAACCGAGGTATGACCTATGCATTGGTGGGGCGTTCACACGAGTTCACACATTTACTAAAAGGAAAGCAACATATATGACTTCCTGTTTTCTTCCCAAAGTGAAAAATCCTTTAAAGTAGGGTCTAATCTTATAGGAGCAAATTCTTTACTTTATGAGTAGACCCCATTGACAGGGGAGACAATAATGAAAATGGCAGAGTTGTTTCCCCTGAAAGTGTATCCTTAAATCATAATCATCATAAACCCAGAAACAGACACTGTATCTACCTGTACTTACAGTTATCTGGCTTTGGCATCAGAAAAAGATCAAACAACTCATTGTCTATAGGAGTGGCTGTTTCTGTGGTGGTATATGGCATTATGTCCTTATGAGCAACATAATCAAGACCTGCAACAGACATTCTAACATGACACTAACGTTTTTCCCAACTGACTGCATAGGAAACAGCATTGTGTGAAATTTTGTGATAATTCACCATGCTAATTTCAAGATGTGCCACTTTCACGCCTTGATGACGTCCAACGTGCTAACATTTGCTTCTGCTGACGTCTGCCTAAAAAACAGTTCTATAGAAAACATTGTAATATTCTTGCAATTTCAGTCTGTATGATGTTAGGATCAAAATAATTTTTCCTTTCCCTTAAATTATCGCTTGTTAACATGTGTTGTCGGGCAGATACTAATATCAATAGACTTCGACTTCGCTGTCCTGATTTGCCCTCCAACAACATGGGTGAATCAGCAATAATTCAAGGGTACGGAAAAATTATTTCTAAAATATCATACTATTTCTACAATCAGCACAGGCCATGCATCACCATATGCATGACATATCACACAAACTGCAGTCCTTTATTCAGAGGATGCATAATTATAAATTAACTTATATGGTCAAATATGCACAAAAAAATTTGTCTTTAAGGACAACTGTACATGTAGATCCATTCTGAGAATTTCTGAGGCTTAGTTTCTATTTACATACTTGTTTAATATGACATGCATACTGTGCACAATATGCTTCAGATGTGTGTCACAGGCATGGACTTTGACTCGTCTGCACATTTGTGTAGTCTGATCAGTGCCTTTACTGCTCACATACTCAATGATTCTTAAGTATTCGTGGTAATGAATAGTGAGTACTGTTCGGATAATCTGGAATCTGACTTGTTTTGGTCACTCCCACACACCCATAAGGTACCAGTTGGTAATAAATAAGTTGCAACATGCAAGCAAGATACTTGAAGTGTATGCAAACAGAAGCAGATTGCATGTGTGCAGTCAGGTACGAGCCCGGCAGTTCACAGTCAACATGTTTTGACCCTCAGGCATCTACTGTAACAAAACAAAAGGCTGTAGCTAGACTGCATGCTTACACAGACTAGCAATAGTCTGCACACAACCACACTGTTGGTTTTGTTGTGTTGCGGCTCAATTATGTTAAATACCCATTCTGGGTGAAACCATAAAAATTTTACCTTTGACTGCTGCCCAGTCTTGTCTTCGGTTCCCATAATCCGTAATTATAACAGAGCTGTCTAAATCCACCGACTGTAAACAGAGTAAAGTAACGTTTGTGAATACATATTTAGGATGGGCAATGCTTCCATTTTCATTTATGCTTCCCTTCTCAACTCTTAAAGGAAAGAATTTGCTCCCCTATGTGCAAATTCTTTTCCCTTAAAGTAGATCCCATCTGCTCAGATGGCTGATGGTTCTGTAGTTCTGGCAGAGCTGTCAGTTGCTCTGTATTAGGGAGTGTAATAATCAGGGGTGTCGGCCATCTTGTTCTCCAGATCTGGTTACAATCAATGAAAAGACCATGCGTATGCCATGCTCCATTAATTATTCAATGACATTACAAACTGAAATTCTTTTAACAGAAACTTCAGAGTTTCTCAAAAAAATAATTATTCTCTAGTCACCAGATCCTATGTTATATACGGGATATGTTCTGTAATCACAGTTAATCAGGGTCAAGTTATGTCCTGAACAATTTTAAGCCCTTTTTTTAATCGATCTTGGACAGGTATTGGCTGAAAAAGAGATTAGATTAGATATTGGTGCTACTGTTAAATTGTTTCCACTATTCATAGAATTTAAAACCTCCGTGCTGAAAAGCCTTTATACCTATGTGGTGTGTCAATCACTTTATGATGACACAATATCTGTGAATATTCAAGAGGAGCATGCACTGATATATCTTCTCTGCCTCCAGAACAAGTATGTTTTTGTTGAAGATTGTTTGTACAAATCTTAATTTTGTTGTATGCTTAAAAGTATGTTTCATTCTTCTGTGGTCAGTTCAGTTTGAAATATGTGGGACTATACCTATAGCATTAGTTTATATCTAACAACTTCGATCTTTAGTTTTGAACAACTAGGCCTTAGGGCTGTATTTATAAAAGCACTTAAGTCATTGCTATGCTGTTGCTAAGGCTGAATTTCTATGAAGGAGATTTGCTAAAACTATGAAATTTGCTCTGGAGGAACAGCCTTTTTCAGACTGTTCCTCCAGAGCAAATTTCATTGTTGTAGAGAATCTCCTTTATAGAAATTTAGCCTTAGCAACAGCCTAGCAATCACTTAAGTCATTTTATAAATATGGCTCCTGGTCGTTAAGTGGAACTTTAACACAGCACTCACCACATAATCAGAATCTCTGCTGTCTATGAGGACTTGATAATAAGGATGTGTTTTGGCTTTTTCATGTAACACTGATGCATTCTGATTACTGTCTGCACTTCTGAAATGACATGAATGATAAGGCATCAGAATTCCTCAGAACATTATGCCTCATATGTTTGTGTTCTGGAGCAGAAACAGACGTCGACATGATAAAATCCTGATAAAACTTTACAGGCCAGAAAAGTGCTTTAAGCCACTGCAAGAAAAGTACTTTAGGCCACTGCAAGAAAACTACATTAGGCTACTTAAGGCCAGCCACTGCAAGAAAAGTACTTTAGGCCACTGCAAGAAAACAACATTAGGCTATTTAAGGCCAGCCACTGCAAGAAAAGTACTTTAAGCCACTGCAAAACAAGAGGCCCAAATGGGCCTGATATTGCTCACCTAGCTATCTCGCAACAGGACCATTCTGATATACAAAATTTGTCCAATTCCACTAAGATTTTCACATTTTGCTACTTTTAGTAACAGAAGCAAACTTGCCTGATCTATATATATTTACTTTTGAAACACCTCAATGCAAGAATAATTTGGCCACAAATTTCATCAAAATCCTTTCAGGGGTTATTGTGATATTGTCATTTTCATGTTTTGTGCTATTTTTAGTAACAGCAGATGGAGGCCATCTGGAATTGCCAAACTGCAATTAATCAAAATGGCTTCATGCAAGGAACATTCTGACACAAAATGGGTCTAATTCCATTCAAGGGTTTATGAGTATTGGTCTTTTTTATGTTTGTGCTATTTTCAGTAACGGCCCCCATGGTGGCCATCTTGGATGGTCAACTGGCAGAAAATTGAAATAATTCCATTCAAGGACCTTTTCTGACCAAATGTGACCAGAATCTGTTTGTCTTTTCTTGAGATATTGACATTTGAGCAAAATCGGTCTTGTAAACGCTAAGCAGGCCACTGTGACCTTATTCCGTTATAGAATTTTTTAATTTTTATAATTTTCAATTCCAAGATCCCATAAATGTTATACGCAAACTTTCAACCAAATATACCAAATGGTTCTGGAGAAGAAGTTGATTTTGTTGTTTTTGCTATTTTTAGTAACTGCGCCCATCTTGGATTCTCGACCTGACCAAATTTTACAATTTTGAAACACTGCAGTCTGGTCATGCTCCATGTGAAATTTGAGACACATGGATTGAGAAGGTTTAGAGAAGAAGTTGTTTGAATAAGTCGTTTTTTGACATTGTCATTTGAGCAAAATTACCCACGTAAACAGAAAGTAGGTCACTGCGACAAAACTCCATTACAGATTTTTTTCAATTTTATAATTTTGAATACCAAGGTTTCACTGATGTTCCATGCCAAAATTCAGACAAATTTACCCTGTGGTTCTAGAGAAGAAGTTGATTTTGTTGTTTTTGCTATTTTTAGTAACTGCGGCCATATTGGATATTCAACCTGACCCAATTTTACAATTCTGAGACCCTGGAGTCAGGTCATGCTCCATGTGAGATTTGAGAACCATGGGTCCAATAGTTTTACAGAAGATGTTTGAATATTTGTTTTCAAGTGTTGACAGACTATGCCCCAGACGCGGCATGCCGCACACATTGGTATGACAATAGCTCACTATGGCCCTTCGGGCCAGGTGAGCTAAAAACTACATTAAGCTACTGAAGGCCAGCCACTGCAAGAAAAGTACTTAAGGCCACTGCAAGAAAAGTAACACAGATGTCTTTCTGTTTGCTACTGTCAAAATTCAAAGTATTGAGACAGATAGGTCTGGGCAAACAGTTTACAATTAGGAGCAATCTGATCATAGCCCCACTGTTTGCCACTCCATCTGCATCTTTTGGACGTATTGTGGCATTGTAAAACAAAACTGTTCCATTCTTGGACAATTATAGTTATTATTTTAGGTGAACCAATTTTTTTTTTATTTGTATGGTAATTCACAGGGGAGACAAAACCTGCAAATTAGACTGACCTAAAAGAAGTTAACCCTTAAAGCGCCCAAAAAGCAGAGGACAGATTTATGTCTGCAAAATTAAAAAAAAAATATTTTGTCCAAGCCAGATAATACTGAGCATTCAAAGACTGGATGGCAAACAATGTAGATCCAGATGAGGCGGATCAATATGATCCGCTTTATCTGAATCTACACTGTTTGCAAATTCAACTATTTCTGTTTCTGGTGCTTTAAGGGTTAATCCTTACTCACTCAAACCCTTATCTGAATGTTTTCTCTGCCCCTGGTCGGCATCAGAAATGGAAATAATACAATTTTTGCACTGACAGAAGACTGCAGTTTGACAATTTGGATCATAGGTTGCACATAGGATACCAAATTATTCCTTTCAACCCCCCACCCCCACCCCACCCCCCTCTGAAAAAAAGCCCCCTCCCTATTTTGCTGAAAATAATTTATACTGACTTGCCAAAATTGCAAAATTCAAGGTTTAAAATCCTCTGATATTATAGTTATGTTAAGGTTTTCATTAAGTTAGTTTACTACGTTTCAATCTATAGGGTCAATTTGATATGTGACTACAACTGAAGCTGATTGATATAGATTCTCCATCTGTTTTCAATCCATTATCTTTTGTGGTTGATTTTGTGTTGAGTTTGGTTTCATTAGGTGGAGTCACCGGTCACTTGCTCTAGTTCATGCAATGAATTTAAGTGGGTGATGTAACTTACTGGTTTTCGTTCTTTTTTGTCATGTTGTCTCTGTTGAAAACCTTGCCAACCCATGGATGCAGTATCACACCCCGACACGATAGCACTTTGTGAAGAAATAACTGAAAGGAAATGGTCATATAAATGTATAACCAGGCTCCAGATAAGAAGGGGTAACAAAGATAAAATAGGGATACTTTTCCATATTTCTCCATAAAATAATATGCTGTGACCCCTCATTAGAACAGTCTCCCCAAGACGGTTCTTATGAGGGGTCATAATGTATATTTACATTAGGATATTAGAAAAAATATCTCAGAATTATCCTCAATACCCCCTCTTATCTGAAGCACTTTATGACGATAGCAAGTGAGTAAACCCTTGGCCTATACCACTGCTCCATGAAAAAAAAAACTTGTTGCAAAACTTTGAGGCAAATCAGGGCTCCAGATAAGAATTTATTGTTAATTGGGTATTACCCACTGATTTTATTGTTATTTGGATATTCTGAATTTTAATTGGGTAATGCAACTTGCATTACCCACTGATTTTGCTTTTAATTGGGTATTCTGATTTTTATTTGTGCAATTTGGTAAAACTGGAGTTAGCAATAGTGCTGCAATCTTAACATTTTGCATCACCATGACTTTGCATCGGTATCTATTTATATATAGTCCAGGGATCTCGGGGACGCCGAATTCAGCGTCCCATGACGCGAAAATTTCGGCACGGACGCCAACATTTGCTTTCCGAGGGTTCCCGCGGACGCGTTATTTTTGCCGGCTATACTTCTTTAAAATCTCCTCAAATGTCAGTTGTTGCAAGTTTTGAAGAAGCCACGCATTGCTCGCACCTTTGACAGAGCTACAGACGGACTGTTTATTTGAACCAGAAATCAATAAAATCATCGTAAATGCCACCATTTACTTGGAATTTCACACCTTCTTAATCCCCACTACCGTATGTCGTTAATCAGCAGTAGCATACGGCACTTGTCAGTATTTCACACTTTCTTGATCACTGTTTGATCAATAAACGAATTGGGTCAACACGGTATCTTTGTCTTAGATCTACCGCCTCACGTGATTGGTCAGTTTACGTCTTTAGAAGTATGGTTGGAGGTTGTAAAATCGTGGGAGTTGTAAATTCGTGGGTGTTAGTAATTTGCATAATATTCATGCGCAAAAGAAGTTCCACTAAGTGTTTATTCTCCCAACATTTAACCATGCATAAAGGTTTTATTTCATAACAAAAGCAAATGCCCAGAGCCTAAATAGGGATTTCAAGTTTAAAAACAGTTTGACCAATTGCTTTTATGCCTTCTTTTGCTATTTCTTTTTTGCATACCTGAAAAGCGGCCATTTTCTAATCTCGGATATCAGACTGAGAAAACATTGCAATGATTACTGATTTTGTACCTTCTGGTAAACAGTTGGTCCAAGTACGGGGGCCAAATTTAATTGCAAATTTGCTCTCTTATTTGATTCTTATACCGGGGGTCCTTATTTGCGTTTTCTCGAAAAATGAAAGTGTTATGTTTTGAGAGTAGCGCTAAATCCAGGCTCGTATTTTTTTTCAGAGAAAACAGTCTGTGTATATTGTTATTTTGTATTCAGGCGGATATATCGAAGCAGTGATACAGTGAATATCAACTCGTTCTGTTTAAGGACTATGACGCTACAGTTATAAATGTGGACGTTGCAGGAAAGTCAATGTTGAGCTTTATGAATCCTGTTTGAATGGATGGGTATCTGCCTTTAATCATTGATATCTGCTATAGATTGGATTATTTTAAATCTGTTTAAGACTAAAAAGTTTCCAAAAGCAACTATGCAACAGAAAATAATAAGCAAGTGACCTGACGTGGGTACGTCGATTTTTTATCACGGGGCGGAACAAATCCACGAATTTACAACCCAGTGACATGTATTATAAATAGATCACTCAATCACATGCGGATGAATTTTCTAACATTGAAACGATATTGCTTTGCATCGAAACTGTATCAGTTTATTCATCTAGTGGTGTGGTCTAATTATGTCATAAGAAAATATCAAGAAATTGTTTGACATGTGACTGTCACGTGATTTAGCTCTTATATCCACGATTATACCACCTTCAAGGCTATCGCATCGCAATAATTGACAGCTTATCAGAAAGCGAGACTTTTACAGTGGCTTTGCCAGCAAATTAAAATTATATTACCGGTATATCACGGCCAAAGGGATGAACCCGAGAGGGGCAACTCGGCCAACTCCGGTCTCATTAAAGAGTTTGCAGAATCTTTCACGAGAAGAAAAAAAGATTTTTAGGTTGCCTGCCGAAGTTATGAGCCTTTTCCGAGGCATGTTTTTCATTTCCTGACTGTTTGTATTACACACGTGCGCTGAGCTCGATGGGCATAACACGTGTGTTAAATCAGTTTTCAACTTGGAAAATGCAACCGGTAGCTTCAAGTTGCTAGAAGCGGTCGTCAAAGATAATTATACTGTATTTAGAGCAAGACCAAGTCGTTGCAATTCCCGGAAACCGGTGACTTGATTTCTTCGGTTCGTGCACTTTAAAATTCTTTCCCGCTGTGTTTAGTCTGTTTCCCGCCATTTCTCGCGCACCATGTACAGAACGAGTACCAGTATATCTATAAATAACGCTGCGGTAAATCTGTGAGGTCAACACAGATAGTTGAACACGCGGCATAGGAATTACACCTGGCGCTTTTGTTTACACATGACAGCCTTGGATAACACCGTCGTTACGCTTTTGTCTTTTGGGTCTTTGCGTACCGGGAATTTTGTCTGCGTATTGGTACGCTTACAGGAAAAGGTCAATTGTGTTTTTCAATTATTTTATTGGGTATTTACGCAAATACGCTGCTTATCTAGAGCACTGGGCAAATGTTAATTTAGACAGACAGACTAACACACAAAAAGATGAAAACTACCGGTATATACCCCTCAGAGGATATTAACAAATGTAATCTATAATTTAGGTAAAGGTATGCTTTTTCTTCAATTTTCCTTCAACTTTGAAACAAAAAATCAGACAAATGTTAGGCATAATTCCACAGAAGGGGTGTCTAGTCTGTCTGGGCATTGTCAAAAAAAAAAGATTCAGCATAATACATCAATGCTCCACTCTAGATAACAAGAGTTATTGATGATTTTCAATAATTCTCCATAAAAGCATACCGGTATTTGTGGCTCCTAGAACCGTCTCACCGAGACAGTAACTAATGAGGGGTAACAACATGATTTCATTGACAAATAAGAAAACTTAACTTAGGGCTATCCTTAAAATCCTATCCTATCTGGAGCTATATACTTGCAAAAAGTTTTATACCACTGCCACTGAGGCCAACGCTGGAAAAGATGAAAAAGCATCACCTTTGTCTTGTTTCCTGCTAGTAACATGAGTCAAAAATTGTATCCAGACACAGTGTTTACCTTATTATTGTAGTATTGTAACACACTAAATATAATGCCAGATGGCTGTGGTCTGAATGTCCAGCCTGTGGGTGTTTAAACTCAAGTATATTCAGTTACAAATAAGAAGGGCTATTTTGGATAATTCAAAGATAATTTTTCTTATTTCTCAAAACAAAAAAATTGTTGTGACCCCTCATTAGAATCGGCTCGACAAGACAGTTCTAATGAAGGGTCATAACGTATGTTTTTTATGGCGAATTATCCCTAAATTATCCCTGTAACCCCTTCTCATCTGGACTCTGGACAATATGATGTCATGGAGGCAGGTTTATGCATTGCAAAGGAATGTGCCATCTTTTAGCACTGATTTCTGTGCTTAGTGGACATTAATCAAAGTCTCCACTAAAAGATGGTTAATTAGGAGCTATGGCAGTACATACTTGCCCAGTTTCATATGTGTTTGTCAAGTCTCTAACTTCATCCAATCTACCAATCTCACTCAGTCTGAAAATAAAGATTATTTGAGCTGTCACACGACAAAACTAAACAAAGTGACATGTTTGCCCAACAAAGACTCAGATCAGCCTGGGCATCTGACATCTGTCCAGTCTGATCAGTGTCTTCACCCTGCCCTTAAAGGGTAGCTATGGTTCTAAGCTACCTCCATACCGACAACAAAGACTTTGATTAGACTGGGCGGATGCCCACGCTGAAATGAGTCTTTGATGGGCGCACATGCCACTTTGTTGGTTTTGTTGTGGCGCAGCTAATTTACTGAAATGACCCTATAGACTAACGGGGACAAAACTACCTGAGAACACAGGGTTGACCAGGACTGGGACTGTACTGACAGCGTTGTTTCCCATGGACTGATATTCAGTCTCATATTATGCTTATCATATTTCATATTCTCAATACTTACCTGAACCCTGTTTTGACTAGTGGGCTTGTCTACCTTATTATCATTTGAATGAGTTCATTTCCAGCTTTAAGTGTAATTCTGGTGGAAGTTTTCATTTTCATGGTATTTTGCACAGAAATTCCTATGTAGAACCTGATCAGATGCTGCATTCTGTGGGGTCTGAACTGGGCCTGCACTGTTTGCATATGTCCCCAAAATCGGTTTCTAGTTTTAAAAGCATTAAAGTGCCAAAAAGGCAGTCAACAAAATTGATATCAGCAAAACTTTTAAGAAGTTTTGTGTAAAGCTATATAATATTGAAAATTCAGAGACTAGAGGGCAAACAGGTTAGACCCAGATGAGGCAGCTCATGTCGAGCCGCCTCATCTGCATCTATGCTGTTTGCAGCTTCAACTATTTTCATTCTTTGCCCTTTTTAAAGGGTTAATTCATATAATTCGGTTAATTTTTGGGCAGGACCAATTGGGTTTTGGACCATAACATTAAACCCTGTCCTTGGACGTATCACCCGTAAATAATTCAGATCCTGATTCTGAAATGCGCGGGGACATTGCATTTTAGGAAAAGGGGGCATTATTAAGAGCCTAGTGGCAGATTTCATGAGACTTTCTGTCCACATAACACTAGCACTCCTAATGCAAGTGTTACTTGGACAAAATAAAGCTAGCAAAAGGTGTTACCGAAACTAAAAATCCATACCAATAGAAGTTACTGCAAGGACAATCATTCACCAGGATGATCCACGTTTATGGTATTCAGATACAGAATACCTCTGTTTTCTCTTTGTTAAAACAAAAGAGAGTCATTGTTCATAGTGAAATCAATCAACTCTGGAGTATATACACACACTAACAATATCTACCATAAAGATCCTAAGTTTTCGGGCAGATGGGTCTGCACAAACAGTGGAAATCGAGATCAGACTGTTCCTTAGAAACCAGAATGATCAAGGCCTTCACAGTTTCCATTCCATCTGTGCATTTTTGTAGGCATTACTCTATGGTAGAACCGGAACAACAGGAAAATAAATAATAGGGCAAGAACCGGCTGTGCTTGCAGCAGGTGCAGAATTCGGGCAGTCTGTTTTGGGGATATTTTTGAACTTAAACATTGTTTTTCTAAGAAATGAAACGCTGGAATGTCTTTTTTTTATTTATTTATTCTGTATAATACAATGTAAGTTTTACTAAAATAATGTGCATAAGCATGCCCCATCGATTGAATATATTTTTCATGATGTTTTTCATGAAATTCAATTTTCTTTGATTTTTTAAAAAATGTAATATTATTAAGATTACTGCATTTTTTTTACCGGTTTGTTTCAAATATCCTATATTATAGATTATATGATTGCAAAAGTGAAAGTGCATTCATGTGCTAGAGACATGAATTTAAATGGAAAATGTGTAAAAATGTATGTAGAAATACAAAATTTTGTTTTTTTTAGGAAAACACAACAATGGTTTATTTTTCTTATCCAAATGTTTTATAGCCCTTTGGGTTATTCAACTGGTATACTGAAATGAATGCCCCACCAATATTTTTATTCAGTATCCATCAACCTTAATAGTATTAATACTGTAGATGCAGGAACATGAATCGTCTAAGAGCTTTTCAGTCATTAGACAGCTGTTAGCTCTAGTTATGAGTGTTTTTTGTCTATTCCATCTCTATCATGACATCTGACATGATTTAAAACCTCGAGTATTGTTTGCCATGCACCACCTGTCAAAGTGTTCAGAACAACAATCGCAGCTCCAGAAGTGTTGATAAGCCCAGGACCTTAGAACAAACCAAGCAAAGGGTAGGCAGACCTGTCAGGACTGCGAAATTTTCATTTATGCCAGACCTGCATCTGTCATTCCAATTGCTGATAATAAATGTGAACCGTTATAGGGTCAGTCATTAAAAAATTCAGCTGGTTTGGCAGAATTTTCTTGCCAGAATTAGCTATTCACTTTATTGCAGGCCCGCCAACATGTACTGGTGGGGCTCTGGAAACTGGTGGGGCTGGAAAGTGCCGAGATGTATGTGTGTGTGTAGGAGGTTGTCCGGGGTAGTGGGGTGGGGGGAGGGGGACTTGAAAATATATGACATAATTAAGGATCAATTTGAATTTTAGACAATGTCTTTTTTGCCTTGAAATATATGTCGCGTCATCGCATTAGAATCACCTCACTGAGTGAGGCGATTCTAATGAGACGTCACAACATATATTTTAATCTAACTACACAGGTCTGGAAAAATTCTTAAATTTTCACTCGTCCTACGTCACAAGATGTATAGTGAAATTAATTAGTTACCTTGGCAGTACTGAGAAATTCTACACGTCCTGTACCTTGAGGCACTCGCCATGGCGAGCAGACAAGTGGATTTTTCCAGCCCTGCTACATGGCTATATCATCTCAAACCGTCATCTGATACTTGATTGATTGATATGATGCTTATTGTCCACGGTAAACAGCTATGGTCATGTCAGGACGGTCAGTTAATCTAACCATACTATTTCTGGGCTGGCTTAGACCTCCTAAGCGGTTAACCAGTACTAAGTGCACATACTTTCGCCAGTAACTGACAACTGCCCTTCTTGATTCAGCGGAAGGAGAAACGAAAGTATGTGGCCAGACCGGGTTTCGAACCCAGGACCTCTGACTTATGAGTCAGGTGCCCTACCGATTGCGCTACGCGGTCATCTGATACTCCTTATTATCTGGATAACTACATATTATACATAACGTAGAGGCCCAGATGGCGGGGCTGAAGCCCCACAGGCAGAGCCCACCCCCTGGATCCGGGGATGTTATTGCATGTCAACTAGTAGTAAACCATTGACATCTCTGCAACTCCTGCCCAAAGCATGCATCAGCAGCTTTTTTTTCCATTTTCCTTTAACCCTGGTGGTGTGAGCTGGCCTGGTAACTTAATGTAATAAAATTAAGGGCTTCTGAAGGACCAAAATTACCCCACCCACTTTAAGTTGATATATTGTCTCGCTTATTTTTATCAAAGGAGCAGTTAAAGTATACAAAATGAAACCTTGGTGAAGAGTGCTTTAAACAGCGACATGATGCTTCTATTGGGACAATTAAATGTCCAAATAAACGTTGAAAACCTCGACAAATGGGAACAGACATGTCGACCTCATTCGCGACTAACTGTTTCGTACTAAAATTTGGTAAGACTAAATTCCGCACAATTATGGTAGAACTAAATTCCGAAAAAGGCACTGTCGATGTAGTTATAATCTTGCAAGGTCGTTGGGGTACCAAACGTGACTTGTTCTTTAATCTTCATCTCAGTAATATAAGGAAACCACTGACGTTGTTTATCATCAGTCTGGCTTCAATTTCTGCCACTTATAGGATTAGTAGCTCCTATCTATCTATCTATCTATCTATCTATCTATCTATCTATCTAATCTAATCTAATCTATCTAATCTATCTATCTATCTATCTATCTATCTATCTATCTATCTATCTCTAATCTATCTATCTATCTATCTATCTATCTATCTATCTATCTATCTATCTATCTAACTAACTAACTAACTAACTAACTAACCCCTGAGGGGGATACAGACGGTCTACTTGCGTAACTCCGGAGTTGCAGGATGAAAGCCTACAAAATAGACATGTACCTATAGACGGGATCTTTAACCTGCACAGGGAATGGCTCTCACTACACAGGGTGCCTCCAGTTAACGTCCCGATCCGAAGGACGGCACAGTTATTAACATCATCCCTGCAAATGATGCTAGAAAAACGCGTTCGGACACAGGAAGACTTACACCCGGGTGAGGATCGAACCCACGACCTCTGGCTTCAGAGTCAAGTGCACTAGCCACTGAGCCACCGCGCGCTTCTCCTAATCCTCTTCAGCAAGAGCACCGTTTCATCGGGCAACCATATTCTGGTAAAACCTTCCTTAATGTTCTTCCAGAATTCAGTCATGATCCTTTGGAGAAATAAAACTGTGAAAATTAAGAACGTTGGTGACAACAGGCAAGGATGCCAGCCTATAAAGTTCTGTACTCCAGATTTTGTTGGAAAACAATTTGGCTTATAACTCATATAATAATAATTATTATAATAATAATAAAAATAATGATGATAACAATTTAAATCTATAGCTGTTCTTTTAATTACTTGTAACTTCACATCAGAGCTTCATTTAATATTTTACGAAGAAAATTTCTCTGTGTGTGTCTCTCTTTCTCTCTCTCTCTCTCTCTCTCTCTCTCTCTCTCTCTCTCTCTGTCTTTTATACTGCGGCATCCTTTTACTGAGTAGTGTTATGCACAGACTTAGGTTTAAACCCCCCAGTAGTTATTACTGACCGTCACAAGGCGGTACTTTCGTTGCGGTTGCATTTGTTTTATGTTCGGTGCTGTTTAATTTATTGAGTTCTCATTTTAACCCTTCTATAATAAAAATAGAAAATAGGTAAAAGTAGTTGTTAAATGTTTTTCGTATAATTTGCTTAGTCTGTTGTAACCCTTCCGTTGGTCTAAATTATTTAGTTCAATAAAGATAGCTGAGTTGCCACCTATTTGGGAAAGAGCTGCTGATTCGGCTTATTACTTGTAATTTATTGTTTGTTGGGATGTCTTTGTCAATCTTTCCCTTTGATGTTGGGGATAGGGTCTGGGATCTGATTCAGTCAGTTCATGAAGTGTAGTTACTCTTAATAGAAAAAAAGTAAAATGTGATAGTGGGATCTGAAAGTATGATAGTGACTAAGTGAGATTAGAAAACAAGATGTATTTTCATGTACCTGGCGGAAACTGAGTGGATGCACATGAAGAGATAATCTGATGCAGCCCCGGATCCAAGGGGTGGGCTTTGGGGCTTAAGCCCCGCCACCTGGGGCTCTATGTCCAATATAATGCAGGAATGTAGGTAATAAGGAGCACCCGATCATAATTTGAGATGATATTCCATAAGGTTAGATTAAAATATATGTTGTGACATCTTATTGGAATCGCCTCGGCGAGGCGATTCCAATGAGATGCCAAAACATATATCTAAAGGTAAGCATGATATTATCTTGTTTTTTTTTCATCGAATACTCTATTTTATCTGGACCCCTGATTATGTTCTCTTTCTTTGTGCCCCAAGCCCACCAGTTGTCTGGAGAGAGCCCCGCCAGCAAGTTATGGACTAGATCCGGGCCTGCTGACGGGACGCAAGGCAACAAGACCACACGTGATTTTATAAAACGTCGCACGATGAGCATCATGACGGCGATTTCCAAGGGAGTGCCAACCGAATTCACTCAGCATCTTAGTAACACTGTCATACGAGGAATATCTACTTGTCACCCATCTGGCAGCCCTTAGTTGCAACATTTCCAGTTTTTGAATATACTTTTTGGTGAAAGGGCTACAGAAAGTAGAGGCATACTCAACCAAGGGTCGTACTAGAGCTTTATAGGCTAATTCCTGTACGGTCTGATTTTTAACACAAAAAATAAATCAATGCGTTTCAAAGTTTGTTCCTATTAGATGGTTTGGAATTAAGAAGAGCCTCCCATGGATCACCCAGGAAATAAAAAGATTTATCCGAAAACGCGACAAACTTTTCCATGCACGGAAGAACTTCAGGAAAGACCAACGGCATACACTACTTTAAACAAGCTATATAAGTACCTTATTCAGACTAAAATTAGATCAGCCTATGATACATGTTTGCAAGATATACTAGGACCCTCTGCATGCACAAACAGCAGATTGCAGTCCCTCTGGATTACACGTGAAATTTAACAGCAGTATGGCGGACTAGAGACTTCAGATTGGAGCGGAGACGGGAGACAGGGTGGTGCGTGCTATGGACTCGCTCCTTTGAGCCTCCTGAAGAACATCGTTTTGAGAATTGGATTAAAGTCTCTATAGTACTACCGGCGGTAACAGTATCTAAACACAATTCATAATGAAAAGCGGATCAACTTTCAAGTTTGGTGAGTATGGATTGATGTGCGGATTCGGAGACATATATTTAGTGGCAAAAAGTAGGGGAAATAACAACTCGCATCACAAAACGACTATTTCTGGTTCCCCGTCGACCTATAACTTGTGACAAAAGTGAGACAATGTGTAACTTTTTGGGGGTTCTCTTATCCCTAATACCATAGGGGATATAACTCCTTTAAGAGATAACAAGATTGAGTTCCATTTGCATCCTTTATGTACTGTGTGTGACGATAAGTTCAAACCATCAAAATGGTAAACAAAACCACTCGATTTATGGAATCAGGTGGACCCTCATTACTCTCTCTCTCTGGCGCTATCTCTCTGTGCTGTCAGTAGTGCATGAAGAGACAATATGCAGAAAATTAAAACCAAAAATGTCTAAAAACAGAGCTTCAGAAAAACATGTCTGACTTCGAAGGTGGCAAAACGTGAACTCACCGTCAGGTGACTCAATACCCAATAAGCTCTCTCAGTTTGGCGGGAAGAGGTCAAAGGTTGTCCAAAACGAAGACTAATGGTCAAAGGGAGACAATACATTATAGGACATAATCAAAGTAAGGCAGAGGTGACCAAACTTAACCCGGTTACATACTTCCCCTGTCTGGAAAATGACGTCTCGTCATTTGTCTCGTCATTTGTCAATTCTTTGTCCGTCACGAAGAAGCAATATACAAACATCAATATATAATTGAATGTTCTAACTTAAATACTAATCATACATGCAACATCTATCTGCTACACAATACATGACTCATTCTAACTGTTCAATCTTCTACTGCCACCTCTGAAAAAAATGGAATTTTATTTTTTTTAGGTAACATAATTTCTTGAAAGATCATGGTATCTTCTCCCTGTTTCTCCCTGTCAGTCCTGAATAAAAACAAATGACCTGATATGCAAAACAATACAATCGAGTAAGCATATAGTACATCTAGACATACACTAATGTTTCAGAAGTATCTACAATTGACTTTGGTTGCTGTTTCTCTCTAAATACTGTAATAAATGAAACAACTTTATAGTTTCACATTTTAAATATCCATTGTAATTCTACCACAACAGCAATGTCTAATCTAAGGTACTGTTCCTCGTTATCTGAAACATGTATATAAAAATGAGATAAAAACGAATATTTACATTATCAAGATTTCAGGAAGCATTTATTTTAGAAGAATACAAAGTGTATTTTTCGTTCTTATTTTTCATTACTATCTACTTCTTTACTAAATTCAACAAACAGGCGGCCATCTATCTTGTACCTGTAAAGGAAGGAAACAATATGGTTCTCTCATTCGCTTCTACACGCACTAATAACTCACTGTTCTTATCTGTGTAAAAAAACAGTTTTAGAAATTCACTCTCTTATTCCATCTTTTTTTTTTTTTTAGATAGAAAACAGTTTCACTTTTATGAACATCTAGATCTTGCAACTGACTGAAACAGAATTACAGTTTCATTGACTTTCCTCAGCTCTTTCCCCTTTAATAACTTAATAGTTCTCTAGCTATAATCTCTGTTATTCTTGATTCTGTAATAAATTGAAATTATTAGCATTAATTGCCTTGCAACTTATTATATATTTCATCTATAGTAATGATTATGATGTCATTGTTGTCCCTAAAATAAAACATATGAACTTTAACTGAAACTATATACATTTTTCAAGAGTTCTTCATTTCTTCATCACTGCCAAGACCAAGTTGTGCGCAACATCTGAGTCTACTCTGTTTAAAATACCAGATTTCATTAGTTCATCTAATGCCATTAATTTATTATCATATGGTCTTGTTATCATCTGATTCATCTGATACGAGTCGAACCACGCGGGTGGTTTACGTTCCCTCACTGAACGTCTTTCAGGAGGTTTCGGGGGTGGTCTCTGATCTCTTATACTTTCATTACCTTCCCATGGCTGACTTCTTTGGGTATCAATATGTTCTGTTTCTTCTGAATCCTCTATTCTTGTACTGCCTTTGTTTGAAGCCGTACTTCCTCTACTTGTGTCTGATCTATATGTTCCTCCAGTTTCCCTTGTATCTCCAATTTCCTCTCTCTGGTTTGTTACATCTGTTGTATTAGTAGGTCTTGCTTCCAGCTGCTCAGCTGTGTGTACCCTATCCTCTACAACCTTTCTTGTGGTTTCTTCTCCTTGGATCTCTATTTGAGTTCCTGTGGTTTCTGTTTCTATAGTACCCTCTACATCAGTTATTTCTTCTGTACTTCCTACTCTACTGTGTTTCACACTTTGACTTTCAGGATGATGAGCGTCCCCATCTCTACATGTAGGTCTTACATATTGAACACCTGATTCGTCGGAACATTCTGACTCTGTATCTGTTTCTATCTCTTCACCGGGCATTTCTAAAGGTTTTACAGATGTATCACCTTTGCAAATGGATGCATCCTTTCTTTTCTCTGTACCCTGTTGTACTGAAGGCCTTTCTGGTGATTTCAATTTCACTAGGGTTGGACTTTGTACAACATCTTCTTTACCATCTGTATCTCTTCCAGTATCTGATGTATCTACTGGTAACAAATGGTTCCGATGTAGTTTTCTCTACTCCTCTCTCTGACTTAATCTTAAACACTGGAATATCCCGTCTTGGCTGAGCTATGACTTCATAGAGATCTTCCTCGAACCTATCTGCAATTTTATGTTTGCCTTCAAATGCTAGTATCTTCACTAGAACCTTATCTCCAACTGTGATCTTTGCTGCATTTGCCTTTTTATCAAATTGGTGTTTCTGTTTCAATCTTGCTTGGTCTGAATGTTGCTTTACCAGCTCCTGTGTTGTTTTCATTCGTTGTTTTAGGTCTTCTATGTATTCCTCTGTTGTTTTCTTATTTGAACTGTCTACGGCTGTCTCAAAACAAGAATCAATAGGTAGCTTTGGCCTTCTTCCAAACATGAGCTCAAAAGGTGAGACTTTGGTTGACTCGTGCCTGGTGCAGTTATATGCATAGACTAGTGACGGAACGTATTTCTTCCAATCTACTTTCTGGGACTGTTCCAAAGTTCCCAGCATGTTAAGAAGGGTTCTGTTGTAGCGCTCTGTACAGCCGTTTCCCATAGCGTGATAAACTGAAGTCCTTGTTTTTGTTATTCCCATGATGTTGCATAGTTCTTTGATGATATCCGACTCGAAATTTGCTCCTTGGTCACTGTGCAATTTGGTTGGGATTCCGTAATTTATTATGAAGTTGTTGTAAAATGCCTCTGCAGTTGTTTTGGCGGTTTGATTTCTAGTTGGTATTGCCATTGCATATTTCGTGAAATGATCTGTAATCACAAGGATGTTACCAACTCCTCCCTTTGATTGCTCTAAAGTTAAGTAGTCCAAGCACACTAATTCCAAAGGGTATGATGTTTCTATGTTCACTAGCTCTGTCCTGATGTTAGTAGAGGATTTTCTCCTAAGGCATCGATCACATTTGCCTATCCACTTTTCAACATCTACTGTCATTCCTACCCAGAAATAACGTTCTCTTAATAGTGACAAAGTCCTCTCTCGGCCAGGATGTCCAATGTCGTTATGCAGTCCTATCAAAACACTTTCTCTGTAACACTCGGGTAACACTAATTGCTCTATCGTCGTCTCTTGATCATCCTTCACTTGTCTATAAAGTAACCCTCTTTTCATTTTGAAGCTGTTAAAGTTCTTTTTCATATTCAGATCCTCTCGTGACATGTACATATTCCTGCTTGGCATTCTCTTGTCTATTACAGCTCTGACCCACTTTCCTATCACTCTGTCATCCCTTTGGCTCTTCCTTATCTCTCTCATTTCAATCTGTGCCATGGGTTGTGTAGGGGACTCTGTTGCTTCTACAATATTTATTCCAGCTGCTGGTAAAACTTCAATGTATGGTGGAATGTTGATGACACTGCATATTGCTTTCACTGTTCTGTCTTCGATCCTTATTCTATTTTCATCACTCTCAGGGAGTTTCTCGTGGGGATATCTTGACATTCCGTCTGCGTCTTGATTCTTTATTCCTTGTCTGTATATCAAATCAAAGTTGTACTGTCCCAATGCAGATGCCCATCTCTGTCCTGTTGCATCTAACTTAGCAGTGGTTAATATATAGGTCAACGGGTTATTGTCTGTAATGACTGTAAAGTGTGTCCCAATTAAGTAGTCAGAGAATTTATCTGTCACCGCCCATTTTAGAGCCAGAAACTCTAACTTATGAGCAGAGTAATTTTTTTCAGATTTTGACAAACTTCTTGAAGCAAATGACACTACTTTCTTCTGATTATCTTGAACATTATACAACACTGCTCCTAATCCTGTACCACAAGCATCTATATGCAATTCAAATGGTTTATCAAAGTCAGGATATGCTAGTATAGGTGGTTTGGTGAGAATATCTTTTAAGTTCTCGAATGTTTCCTGTTCCCTTTCTGTCCATTTCCATTCTTTCTGATCATGTTTTTTTCTATTCTTTTTCATCGAAGTAGGTGGTAATAGGTCTGTCAGCGGTTTGGTAATCTTTGAGAAGTCCTTAATGAACCTTCTATAGTATCCCGCAAACATAATGAAGGATCTCAATTCATCAGGATTTGATGGAGCGGGCCAATTCTTTACTTTTGCTATCTTCTCTGGATCCGTCTCCACTCCAAATTCACTAACGATGTGACCCAGAAACTTCACCTTTTTCTTCATAAAGAAGCATTTGTCAGCAGATAGTTTAAGATTAAATTCCTGAAGACGGGTCAAAACAAGATCTAGGCGTTCAAGGTGTTGTTCAATTCCATCACTAAAAATAATTAGGTCATCCAGGTAAATTATGCATATCTTCATGTTATAGTCTCCTAGACATTCCTCCATGAGTCTCTGGTACGTTGCAGGACTATTAGAAAGACCGAATGGCATTTTGTTGTACTCGAAGAATCCTAAGGGTCCTACTGTAAATGCAGTCCGCTCCTTGTGCTCTTCTTCTACTTCAACTTGATGGTATCCACTTTTCATATCAATTACGCTGTACGTATTAGATCCCTTAAGTACATCAAACACTTCCTCTATCCTTGGTAATGCATAGGAGTCCTTTACTGTTCTGTTGTTTAACATTCTGTAGTCAACACACATGCGCAGTTTTCCATTCTTCTTTCTCACTAATACCACATTGGAACTCCATGGACTTTTGGATTTTCTTATAACTCCACTACTTAAAAGCTGCTCCAGGTGTTGTCTAACCTCATCAATCATGTTTGGGGGTATTCTTCTATGAGCTTGCTTAAATGGGACGTTATCCAAGAGGTCAATTCTATGTTTGATCACATTACATTTTCCAATGTCACTGTCATCTTTGGCAAATATATCCTTGTGTTTTCGCAGTAATTCCTTAATTTGGTCCGTCTGATCTTGTGTAAGTGTTGACTCGATAGTTATGTCTTTAAATATTTCATCTGCTTCCTGATTATCTTCTATTCTGTCAAACACGGATTCATCTACTTTTACAGGTTGCAGCTCACATAGTACTGACTTGGGTGTTATTGCAACTGAATTAGTTGTCAAGTTCGTGACATTCACTATCACTTCCTTATTCTTTTTATGTTCATACTGTATCACAGTTGGTGTTATATCTACAAAAGAAGGTAATGCTGACTCAGAACTTTCCTGCAGTATAGCACATGTAGGTTGATGGTCTATTTCTCTATCAGTATAGCCGCTGATATTTTTACTCTCATTTGGTCCAAGAACAACTCTGCCTGCTTCAGCACTTCTAACTATAGCCACTCTATTTTTGTTTCTTGATAATGCTTTCTCTCTAACTGTTATTGCTCTAAAAGCTAGGTACCAGGGGGTATGAATGTTTGCTGTTTGTAAATATCTCTCTCCATGGGCATTTTTACAATCCTGAATTAATTCTTGAAGTATATTTGTTCCTAATATAACAGGTGTATTTGCATTATAAGCCGTATCTGGTGTTACCAAGAAAATACACAACGTTGACTTTGATCCGGGAATTCCTTCAACAGATGTAATGCTGGCTTCGATGTAGCCTAAATAAGGTAAATTATTACCGTCAGCACATTCTACATTCAATATTCCATTAAGTGGCTTAAGATCTACTTTAGCTAAGTTGTTGTCATGAAAAGTTTTAGAAATCACACTCACACAACTGCCTGTGTCTAATAAAGCTTTTGTCTGAATGTCGTTTATATGAATTGTTGCCTCATTCACATCACCAACTAATTTTGGATCTTTGTCAGCCTGCGTGCCACAGGGCGATCCTGTTGCTGTGGCACTTATACTTTTGGGCAATCTCTAGCAATGTGACCTTTCTGATAACACTTGAAGCATGTAGGCTGCATTGTATTTGTTCCAGTTGGTCTTGATGGTCTATAACCTGGCCTGCCTCTGCTGCTTCCTCTTCCTCTATTATAGCTGCTTCCTCTTTGATACTGTCCTCTACCTTGTGCCATACCTCTTGCTCTATAGAAATTCCCATAATCATTTTTGTGTCTTTCTTCTTTCTCTTGTTCTAGTTTTTCTATCCTCCTGTTCATCTGCTGCAGCAACTCTTTAACTTCACTAAGTTCTGATTTCTGTTCTGTCCCCTTGTTGATTGCACTACACTTTGTTTTGTTTGTTTCTTCTTGTTTGGCTAAGTTAAGTTCACTTTCTATTTTACGAACTTCTACCTTAAACCTATCATAGTCATCCACTGTGTCAGATTTGTATGCTGACATCTGCTTAATTGGTTGCTTCAGTCCTTGGAAAAATACTCTTTTCAAAATGGCCTGATTATTTGAAGTATCAACAGCCTTTATTTCAACAGCATGAGCAAAAAGCTCTTCAAGTTTAGCAGTATAAGTTGTCACACTTTCATCTTGGGTCTGTTGGCAAGCATAAAATTTCTTCAAAACCATTTCCTCTGAATCTATATGACCGTAAGTACTCTCAAACTTTTTAAGTATTTCCTCTGCACTAACTCCAGTACCAAGACGCCTCAGGATGTTTGCAGCCTCTCCCTTACATGATCTGCGTATGCCTTGTAGAATCTGCTCTTCCCTATAGACATTTTCCTTTAAAAGGCATTTAACTTCGTATTTCCATGTATAGAAACCAACTTCTCCTTTTCCTGTTTCTCCATAAAATGTTGAAATTTTTGCAAAATGGTGACTGCCACTAGTAGCTCCTGCTGAGGTTGGCTCTTGTTTAACATCCTGATCCTGTTCTAACTGTTTCCCCATGTGCTTAATAAAACTCAACAGATCCTCCGGCTTTTCTATTTTAGGTTGCACAGTTAGTGAATGAAAAGCTTCTAAAAGCTTTTTATCTTCCGCAGAAATTTCTTCAGGGTCCGACATTTTTTTTTTTTTTTTTATTTTGCCGTTCACTTTTGTTTAATTTCAATTCACTTGTTTACTCCTCTTCGCATATGGTTAAGTTCACCTTTACCTTTTACAGTAGTTCACTTTCACTTTTTTTTTACTACACGGGACTATATTTCACTCCACTATATCAATAACTAGGTGACCTATTTAATGCCTCTCTATACTCTATCACCTTTAATGAACAATTGCTTTGATAATCTTCACCTTATTTCATTAAATGCACTCTAATCAAGTTCCAACTCTTCTTATTTCACTTACTCCATAAATTATTTCACTTAACTCCACTAATAATTCTGTTTACTGCTCTAGTGATTCAACTTATTTCACCTCCACTGCAACTCCACTTCAAACGCCCATAAATTCAAAGTTACCTATGATACAACGTCAAATTCACTTTAATTCACCTCAGTTTCACTCTGAATTTACATTTATCTTATTCTACATTTTCACCAAAACCCCACTACTTTCTTTCACTATACCTACATATATATTTTAAGTACATTTAACAACCTTAAAATTTTTCACCTCCACTTCAGCATAATTAAAGTTTCACTTCACTATTACTGTATCACTAATTCACTACTTGATGCATAAATTCAATTCTGTTGAAATTCAGTTCACTTCACAACATTATAATGAATTCAGTGGACGATATTTTTTTTTTTAATTAAATTCACAAACCGATTTCACTGAGCAAATTTACTTCTAAGTTCACTTCACTTTACGAATTCAATTCACTTCACATTCAGTTTCGAATTCACTTTATCAGATTCAATTCACTTTTATATTCGTTTCACTGAATTCACTTCATCAGATTCAATTCACTTTTATATTCATTTCACTAACATTTCACATTTCACATTTCATTTCACATCACATTCAGTTTCAAATTCACTTCATTAGATTCAATTCACTTTTAAATTTCACTGACAACAAATTCAATTCACTTTGTAACTTCAGTTTAAATTCACTTTACTTCAACAAATTCACTTCACTTCATAATTCAGTTTTAAATTCACTTCACTTCAGCAAATTCATTTCATTTCACAAATTCAGTTTTAAATTCACTTCACTGACAAATTCAATTCACTAAGTAAATTCACTCTTTCACAAAAGATATACTAAGTCCAATCACAAACTCAAAGTGATGTCTATAAAAATAAACAAGCTGCTATCTAACCTATTTACTAATTTTCGAATGAGTAGTGTTAACATCAACTATGCTTTCTTCTTCTCCTCTTTTTTTTTTTAGATACAAAAAAAAATCTGTTACATAACGCAAAGTAAGAAATGAAATTAACTATTATTATTTTATTTATTTATTTTTTTTTTTTGGTGGGGGTGGGCGGGTGGGTAGGGATGTTTATAATGTATAGTAGTAAATAGTAAATGAGACTAAGTGTACATGTAAATGAAATTACGTAAATAAACAAAATGAATTAATCCAGATATCTAACTCAATATAAGAGCTTTCACAGTGATAACTGTAGAATATTTATAGTTTAGACTCCAACTTCAAACCTGTATTTTACAAAGAAAAAAAATAACTAACGTAAGTTCATTTCAGAAAGACAAAGTATATACCTAAGCTATATTAGTATCTAATCTTATAAGTATTTAATCTAAGTTTTTTATATTTATCTGTAACCTGGAAAATATAAGAAACAATCTGAAACTGTTCAACTATAGTTCAATTCAAACTCCTGGAATTTTTCTATTTAAAAATAACTAAAGTTGAAACTTTTGTACCTGTAAATAAATAAACAGAATTATGTTTTTTTTTTTTTTTTTATTAATTTCCTTTTCAATTTTAACACTATAAGTAATTAAATAAGTATGTCTGCCTTATAAAACCTGTAAACAAAGAAAGCAATAACTAATATTTACAGTTGATGTGTAATGTCTGAAATGGGAATCCTGGAATGTACAAATCCAAATATAAATAACTGGAATCCTGTAACTAAAAATAACTCAAATGGAATTATTCTATCTGTGTAAACCTAAATATAGAAACTCCAATAGGGTATTCCTGTTTAACTATATCTATGACATCACAATTCAGTTAGGGAATCCTGTAACTAAAAAAACTGAAATGGAATTTCTCTATCTGTGTAAACCTAAATATAGAAACACCAATAGGGTATTCCTGTATAACTATATCTATGACATCACAATCCAATCATGAACATAAACTTCGGGAATCCTGTAACTAAAAATATCTGAAATGGGATTTTTCAACCTGTGTACATCTAAATATAGAAACTAACGTAGGGTATTCCTGTCCAACTGTATGACGTCACAATCCAGTCATTAATAGTGCAATGTCAAGGTCAAATAGAAATGTAATGCCCTGAGCAGACTGCTCTTCAACCAAAATTATTACATAGACCAAAATCACCAGAAAATATCCAATTTAACCCAGAAAACTATAAATTCAACTA
Source organism: Ctena decussata (assembly GCA_963989385.1). Classification (NCBI taxonomy): domain Eukaryota; kingdom Metazoa; phylum Mollusca; class Bivalvia; order Lucinida; family Lucinidae; genus Ctena; species Ctena decussata. Next base: position 54,211,660 of record OZ022511.1, on the reverse strand, counting down.
AGGAAAGGGTCTACAGATAGTAATAGCGAAAAAAAAACAATTGTTTTCAGATTAGATGACCTACATGTACTTTGTGTTTTGATTGAGATGACCTACATGTATTATCAGTCAGGGATTTCCCAAAACAGCAGTAAATTGCAGGTATATAGATAGAAAATGCAGCTTTTTACATGCTATCAGCTAAGAGTTGCAAGAAAGTATACCTTCACCAAAGCGTTATAATGATATGTGCAAATCTGTCAAACACTTACAATATCACACAATTTACAAAGAAAATACAGTGATCAAACTGTTAATTCTAGATAGGCAGTCACTTCCTTCTAGATATTAAAACAGAGAAAATCTGTTGCTAGCAAAACAATTACACAGCTATGATTACTGTCAATTCTTTGTATTAAATAAAGACTCACCAAATCCGCTTCTTACGTCTCTATGAATAGTGAAAAAATGCCATGACCACTAGAATACTGAACCGTCACCATGTAAGAATTTAGCACAAAGAATCACACAAATCACAGTATCTGTTGAAAAGTAAAGTTACACTTTCAGAGTCTGAAAAATTTAAACGTGCCTCCGCCGATCAACGAAGCAATTTAGTTGTCATGAAGGTGAACGCCAGGCTCCAACAATAATGGCTCCTCTCACAAACTGGCTGGTCCCGAATAGATATCCACATTACCATAACATAGGTACTCTCATAAAAATATATATAAAATCCTGGAGAGATAGCTCCACTGTCTCAGGTGTCACAGAATTTACCATACTGACAGCACAGAATATTGAGAACACTAGATATGTCAAACTGACATCACTGATTACATACAGACATCACTGTGGTATTCAAACCAACATCACTGGGGTAGTCACACTGACATCACTGGGGGCTCCATTGTAACTTTTTGGGGGTTCTCTTATCCCTAATACCATAGGGGATATAACTCCTTTAAGAGATAACAAGATTGAGTTCCATTTGCATCCTTTATGTACTGTGTGTGACGATAAGTTCAAACCATCAAAATGGTAAACAAAACCACTCGATTTATGGAATCAGGTGGACCCTCATTACTCTCTCTCTCTGGCGCTATCTCTCTGTGCTGTCAGTAGTGCATGAAGAGACAATATGCAGAAAATTAAAACCAAAAATGTCTAAAAACAGAGCTTCAGAAAAACATGTCTGACTTCGAAGGTGGCAAAACGTGAACTCACCGTCAGGTGACTCAATACCCAATAAGCTCTCTCAGTTTGGCGGGAAGAGGTCAAAGGTTGTCCAAAACGAAGACTAATGGTCAAAGGGAGACAATACATTATAGGACATAATCAAAGTAAGGCAGAGGTGACCAAACTTAACCCGGTTACAAATGAATAGGGCTATACGCCTGTACATTGTATTTTTACCATTTTAATCAAGTTTACGCTATCGAAAGTAGGTCTTTTTTAATCGCCAACTAAAATATTTTAGTATTTTAGGCCCAAATCATTTTCAATACTTTTTATGTGAAACGTAAGGATGTTTTGTTTGTTTAAAGCCGGCTAAGTACGGTTATTTACAATGATGAAACTATAGTGAGAAGCTTGTAGCGATTCTTCACGATAAAATATTTCCTGAATTTACAACACTGATAGAGCAAATGGCCTTTAAGGATGTAATTGTTGCTGGATAATTCAAAATATTTGGCGTATATTTGCCACTATATATAGATGAAATGGCGCATTATTTTGAGTTAGGTTGCTGATGTAGCGACTGCCTGATCTTCTTGTGGTTTGTGAGAGGAATCGATTGCACAAACTTGCAATCCTATATCGGTAACAAACACGGACATATATGTATATATCACTAAGAACCTTTCGTGCGTAGTTGCATTCATATCGGTCCATCAATAGCTGTGGAGGGAATGGATTACAAACTTGCTATCTTATATCGGTAACATACACAAAAATTTCCAAGTTTGAAATCTCGTAATTTGTTAAAAATGCATATTTGACCTTCAAGAATTCAGTATGTCTGTACCGTGTATACAAAATTTCAAATTAGTCATTTATAAGCCGTGGGACCAACTGGAAATGAGATTCTCCGAACCTAATGACACTTCATTGCATATGGAGCCTTTCTTAAAAACTCCACAGTCGGTAAAAGCGCCGAGAAACAAATTACAATAAAAAGCGGCCCTACATCAGACCTCTAGATAAGAGGGGTATTTGATGATAATTGAGGGATAATTTTTTTTATTTCTCATTGAAACCATATGTTGTGATCCCTCATCTGAACCGTCTCGACGAGACGGTTCAGATGAGGGGTCACAACATATGTTTTTTTATACAGTATTAACAAAAATTATCCCCAATTAACACCAAATACTCCCTCTTATCTAGTGCTCTGCTACCTTCACGTTTGATGACAATACGCCGGATGATAGGCAAACGCTATGTCAATTAACTTGCAAAAACTTACGTGGATTAGGGTTTTGAAACTAGCAAAGTCTGATGTTTCTGGTTCTTCGATGAGCAATCAAATACTATAATTGAGCCGCGACACGAGAAAACCAGCAAAGTGGTTATGCGCCCAGCGCAGACTCAGATCAGCTTGGACATCTTCCTAGTCTGAGCCGACTCTTTGCTAAGCGCTTAAAGGGTAGCTAAGGGTCTAAGCTACCTCCATTCGGCCAGCGAAGACTGATCAGCCTGGGTGATTCAGGCTGAGCTCAGTCTGCGCTGGGCGCACAACCACTTTATTGGTATTCTCGTGTCGCAGCTCATATAAACAAAAGCGACTCACTGAATGGTACACTGTATTTTTACCATACACGAACGCTTTTGAATGCGGAAGAAGGTCATTCTGATTCCCAACTAAAGTGACCAAGATTTCTTTTCATCTCAACTTCATTTCGGTAGTTTTTAGTTCAGGGAAGCAACTTGGTCACTGAAGGCCTCATATATTAATATAAACGAATTGATGGAGTTAGCCTGCACTTTAGTTGAGAAAGCCGATAGCCTATGCAAACGAATAAATTGAGCCGCGACACGACAAAACCAACAATGTGGCTGTGCGCCCAGCGCAGACTCAGATCAGCCTGGGCATCCGCCCAGTCTGATCAGAGCCTTCGCTGTCCGCATGGAGGTAGCTTAGACCCTTAGCTATCCTTTAAGCGGTTAGCTAAGAGTCTGGTCAGACTGGGCAGTTGTCCAGGCTTATTTGAGTCTGCACTGGGCGCACAACCACATTGTTGGTTTTGTCGTGTCGCGGCTCAATTATTGTAATCATCCATGAGTTGCTAATGTGGTTAATATGCATGAATAACTTTTTCGGCCTGAGGTCCTATTTTTGTCCACCAGATGTGGTGGACGAAAGCCAACACATTTGAGCCGCGACAAGAGAAAACCAACAATGTGGTTGTGCGCCCTGTGCAGACTCAGATCAGCTTGGACAGCTGCTCAGTTTGATCAGATTCTTTGTTAAGAGCTCAAAGGGTAGCTAAGGGTCTAAGCTACCGCCATGCGGACAGTGAAGACTCTGATCAGACTGGGCGGATGCCCAGGCTGATCTGAGTCTGCGCTGTCCGCACAACCACTTTGTTGGTTTTGTCGTGTCGCGGCTCATTTGTTGCGGTTACAACAGTAATGGCTACGATATCATATTTCTTCATGGTGACGGAAATGTTGGGCGTGCCCAACACATCTGTTCGTCGTGAACAAGTGTAAAGAATGAACAAATGTGGGCACTACACTGCAGCATAGACATGGAGCAGATTCACACCTGGTAAACTATTACAAGTACCCTCGACGGATTGTGATAGTTTACCAGGCGTGAGACTGATTATTAAAACACCGAAGAAGGATGCACAGCATGTATAGACAGAGAAGACTCAGGTCAGACTGCACAATCAGCTTGCATCAACAATGAATGCACATACCATAAAAATTCAAAGGCAGATAGGTCTGAATAAAGAGTGAAGACCCAGACCAGGATCTACACTGTTTGCCATTCCGACTGCCATCGTTTGGACGCATTACTTCACTGTAAAACGAAACTCTTCTTTTTTAGGGTGATAACACTAATCATTTTAGGTGTCCCAAATTTTAGATTTTTTTTACAATATAATAGGTAAGACTCTGATCAGTCTCCCTGGATAAATTTGCAGAAATGTCCTCTAACGGTTCCCATGTATTACTACTGGTACGTGAAAAATTTACCTTACAGTGTTTGCAAACGGGGATGACTACGGCCGGCCTGCACATCTGCATCATATAAATCATAGGGAAACTAAAAAAGTGAAAAGTGAAGACTCAGATCAGTTTGCGAGAATAAGCAACCTGATTAGAGTACTTACTACTCACAATTGGCTTAAAATCTGTTTTCACGCGACACTAATTTAAGGTTAATGGGGACACTTTCCTGGGAAGCAACACTGCTGTTTTAATTTTTGCCTCCTATGTTAATGTGGGTCAACTCTGGACAAAAAGATTTTTTCCCTAGGAAAAAAAGGAAAAAATTCTTTCCATTGAAAGTAAAGCCCATTTTGGAAGGGCTTTTTTTCGTACACGGAAGCAAACAGGAAGTCACAAAATTTTGCTCCTTTGTACAACAACAACAGCAAACCAAAAAAAAAAAAAAAAAAAAAAAAACAACAAAAAAAAAAAAAAAAAAAAACATTGAGCTGTACCGATAACGGTCTGTTCCTCAAGAATAGCCTTTAAATCATTTCTTCTTTATAAACATCTGGACCTTTTGAGCTCATTTAAGGTGAATGGGTATACTTTCAGGGGAAGCAATCCTACAATTCTTATTTTGCCTCCCTTGAAATGGATGTCTACTCTTAATGGAAATAATTTGCTCCTGGAGGAGCAAATTCTTTCCGTTAAGAGTAGATCCTATTTTGGAAGCAGTTTGTTTTTCAAGAAATCCAACAGGAAGTCACGAAAGTTGTACCCCTTTGTAAAAATGGCGGAAAATATGGATGTGTACCTATACACCTTAACAGCTGAAATACTGTTGAAACCCAAAACCGTCTATTTCTTTTTTTTATATTTTTGTGTGTGGGGGGGGGGGGGGGGGGGGGGGTCGCGGAGAGGGGGTGTTATACCAATTTGCTAACCTGTGCCGTCGACTGCACAAAGTGGCTGTAAAGCGAGAATGCGGTCGACAGCATATGATAATACATGTACTCGTATTATTAATGACCGTCGACCGAGCTGATACTGTTGTCGGTTGTCTTAGTTGATAGCCTCTTTTGCCTGTATACTAACTGACTGGCTCAGTCGACGGCACAGGTAAGCAAATTGGTAAAGTTTTTGTCGCGGTTCATTTTTCATTAATGGTATTTCATAGCTACCGTACGTAGTAGTCTGCTAAACAATGTTTTACATAGGCAATTTATAAAATATATGTCAATTTTTAAACTTCCTTAACATAGAAATGTTCTTTGGTCATGGAGTATACGGAAGTTTAAAATAAGTCGGATTTTATCGGAGGGTCAACAAAGCTATCTATTGAAATAATCTGGAGACTGTGTTTGTATGTCTGTTTAACTGATGTGTAGTTGGATGGGGTAAAGAAAATGACGAAAGGAATTTCATTTGTTGAGTCCTTTTGGGTAAGTATATTTAAGTAGTGTTTTAGCAGGTGTAGTAATTCGACACAATAGATATTTTTAAGATTTAGTGTAAGGTAATCTTTTATCCTATTTATAGTGTCAGCCAGTCACTTAAGAATTGACGATTTTACAGGAGTGATACCAAGTTTCATCCAAGCCAATAAGTTACCATACATGCAACAGCTGCTGTCGACCAAGACAATCGACATCAGTATCAGCTCGATCGACAGCCATTATTAATCGTATCGTTTATCGTTATCGGTATTACGACCGAATTCTCGGTCGACAGCCACTTTGCAAAGTATACCAGATTGCAGGTGGTAGTATGGTACATGTACCTGTGATCATCACCGCGAAAAAAATAAATCTTGTCATTATGTACTACCATAGACTATGGTAGTGCATAATGACTATCTTTTTTTTTTCTCGGCGCAGCCGAGTATAATTATAGTTTTGTTCCACATTTCACAAGATTTCATTTGTCAAATAAAGCGTATATCAAAATTTAGCGAATAATATCAAAGGTCAATGAATATATAATCTTCATTTTTTCCCGTTGTACTGCACTGCGTGAATACTAGCACATTGTCAGATGTTAATTTAAAATGTTTCTGATTTTATCGAAAACAGACGCAGATAATCAAAACGTAGAGCTACTTTCGAATTCTACTTTCGGTTTAAAACACACAAACAAACATTGCATCATGTTGGTAACTGTTTTGGAATCAGGTCAATCTCAAGACTGACCGCGGTCCATTTTTGAATTAAAAATTGGACAGCTCAATCTTGAGACAGGTCATTGTCGCTACCCAGTGTCAAAATTACGGTTGCGGTGCCTACCGACATACCTCACTTGAGTCATATTCATGAAATTTATTGTCAACGACGTATTACAAAACGCACTTCTAGTCAATCGATTATCTTTTTTAAAATATTTTTCTTGTTCGTTTTCACGTGGTGGTCATAGGATGGTAGTAGTACAAGATTTTTATTCTTTTTCGCCGTGATGTGCATCGGATCAGCCGATAGCACAGGTAAGCAAATTGGTATTACCCTCGTGGTTTTACTTTCCGACGTTAAGCTAAAGCATCGTTTAAAACTTGGAATGGGTTAGAATGGCATGGAATGGGTGAGATAATCTAAGTTCCATACAACAGAGCCTGTGATGGTACTATTAAGACTTTGTTCCCTCAAAAGGAACAACTCTTTCCTGTGAGAATACCCATCCCAAACAGCCCCGGATCCAGGGGGTGGGCTTTGGGGCTTGAGCCCCGCCACCTTGGCCATGTTAGAATGAAATATATGTTAAGACATCTCATTAGAATCGCCTCGGCGAGGCGATTCTAATGAGATATCACAACATATATTTGCAAAACTTCTCATCATATTGATCCTTAACTATGTCATACATATCTTCAAACCCTCCTCCCTCCCCGCCCCCATACATCTCGGCACCTCCGAGCCCCACTAGTTATCCAGAGCCCCATCAGTGCGTGGTTCTCTGGATCCGGGCCTGCCAAATCAATGGAATGAATTGAAGAGGAGCATCCACTCCACTCCATTTCGTAGTATAAACTATGCCAGCTAAAATATGAAGAATTTTAGCGGTGAGCACTCTGCTCAGTCTGCTCCTGTGAACAACGATCAGTATAATAATGCCGCGGTTCAGTCTCATGAATTCGCCGGCGCCCTAGTCTTGTTCTTTAACAAAAAAGTCATATTCACATTGAGGTAGCTATATGAATCATAGAGAAATTCGGCCATACGAGACATAGAGATGGGATACGATGTGACAAGTGACAGCTTTCCGTAGCCCCGTTTGCTTATCTTTGACTTTGTGTGTGTATGTGTGTGTGTGTGTGTGTGTGTGTGCGCGCGCGCTTGTGTGCGTGTGTATGTGTATCCTTGCGCGTGTATGTTGGCACTGAGGATGTGTGAGGGGGAGGTAGGGGAGGGGGTGTGGGTGGTGGGGAGGCAGAAACGCACGTCCAACGCAAGTTTATGCCGCAGTCAATGACTCCCAGATATGCAGACAAAGCCGGATACTCCTAGGTTCCTTGCTAATTACACCGACCACACTGTCAAGGATGAAAGAGCATGAAATCACATGCATTGCCAGCATGGGAGTTCACTCTCTGAGGAACACTTGAGGCATATGTTTAGTTTGATCAGAGCATGTAAAGTTCTGATCATGTACATTTCCAAATCAAACTGCTCTAGCTATGACCAGCCAGTGTCATTGCGCAGGCCATGTGGAGTAGGTATTTTTGCCCACTGAACAGATTTTCCCACGACAGGGAAATAATTGTGACTGATGATGTTACGAATAACACTACAATTAGAGCCGCGACAAGAGAAAACCAACAAAATGACTGCGCGCCCAGCGCAGACTCAGATCAGTCTGGGCATCCGCCCAGTCTGATCAGAGTCTTCGCTATCCGCATGGAGTTAGCTTAGACCCTTAGCTTCCCTTTAAGCGCACTGCGAAGACTCTCATCAGACCGGGCGGATGTCCAGGCTGATCTGAATCTGCGCTGGGCGCTGGGCGCACAGCCATTTTGTTGGTTTTGTCGTGTTGCGGCTCAAATATTGGTACAGAGATGACTGTAACAACAGTGTAGATCCAGATCCGACTGCTCATGGTCTGCACTGATGTCCTTTCACCTGCTTCTTTTGGAGCATCGCAGGTGAGTAAACTCAGCAATCTCAAATAACACACAATAACAATAATTACTAGTAGTTAAGGTGTCGCGATTTTTAGGGCAGTTGCGATGTATGCATAATTGTCAAGGTGTGTAGAAATGCGAGTATTATTAAAGCTACTGATAAAATTACACACTTGCCCGATATGTATACCGCAACGCCCAAAAAAAATTTATACGCTGCTACGCATCAAAAATGACGCTGATGACCATGGTATTCTTTGTAGGCCGATTGCTCTATCAGTGGAAATTTTCTCATCAGGGATCGCTGTAAGCTTCTCACTGTAAATGACCTCGATTAGCCAGGTCGCTTTAAACAAATAAAACGTCCTTGAGTTTCACATAAAAAGGTTTTGTAAATGATCTGTGTCGTTTAAGCCGGCATCCAAAATGACCTAAGCTTGAATAAATTGGTAAAAATACAATGTGCAGTCATGGGACCCCATTCATCGTCTCGCTTTTGTTTATATCGCGTCGCTTGACGGAGAACCAGAAAAGGAAATCCTGTTTTTAAACATCTTCCCCTATTTTGCCAGTTATAAGACTCAATATCTAGTCTATTCTATTCTATCCCATAACCTTACACTGGGTCGTTGGGACACCACAGATGACTTTGAAAAATCCCTTTCCACCTTGTCCTGCCTTCAGCTGCCCTATTTGAGCTGGCAAAATCATTCCGGTCCACTCCTTGATATTGTCTTCCTACCTCTTCTTCTGTCTACCTCTTCTTCTTTTTCCTTTCACTGCGCCCTGAAGAATCGTTTTTGCTAAACCAGAAGACCTTGAGACGTGGCCAAACCACCTTAGTTTCCGTTTTTTGACCAGCGTCAGGAGTTCATCATATTCTCCGATGGCTGCTTGGATCTTCCTGCGAACCTCCTCATTCGTTATATGGTCCTTGTACGAAATGTTCAGTAACCTTCGGCAGCATCTCATCTCCAAGGTCTGCGTTCTTTTCTCTAAGTCTGCTGTCGAGGTCCACGATTCACAGGCATACAGAAATATGGAAATGACAAGGGAGCGCATAAGTTTCATCTTTGATCCAAGAGATATGTTGTTATCTTTCCAAATTGGTTTCAGCTTTGTAAGAGCTGAGGTGGCTTGTGCAATCCTTGAGAGAACCTCCTGTTTTGAGCCATCATCTGAGACAGCTGCTCCAAGGTATTTGAAGCTGTTTACGTACCAAGCTTTTGACCTTTTACCTTGATCTCCCTCTGCGCTGTTCGTCATCAGTTTGGTCTTCTCAGCACTGATCTCCATCTTATGCCTTGTGCAGTTTTGGTCGAGGCTTCCAACTAGAGCTTCTAGTTCTTGCTCTTTCTCAGCTAGAGCGTCTATGTCATCGGCAAACCGCAGATTGGTAATGTTTCTACCGCCTATGCTAACCTTTCCGTCATGTTCTTCCAGAGCATGATCAGACATGATCCGTTCGAGAAAAATATTGAAGAGGGTGGGTGACAGATGACATCCTTGTCTTACTCCAACTGTTGTTCTGAACCATTTTCCTGTGCTGCCATTTATAATTATCAGGACTGCACTTGTAGCCTTGTCGTATAGCTGCTCAATGGTGCGAACTAGATTTGCACTGATATTGTACTTCCGCATGGTGGCCCATAAGGCTGCATGCCATACCCTGTCAGAGGCTTTTTTGAAATCAATGGAGACATGGTACAGATTCTGCTGATGTTGGAGATTCTTTTCAAACAGGATTCTAAGGTTGAAGATCTGTTCTGTGGTGCCCCTTATTGCTCGGAACCCAGCCTCGACCTGTCTTCGCGAAATTTCAACCAGTGTATGAAACAATTCACCCGGTGTCTATGTAAATTGAACAATTAAAATCTGAAAGAGTTCCTTCAAGAGCAGAGAATACATTCATAAGAAGGAACATGGGCCAGACTACGTAGTTTCGGCTAATAAAGCCTCTTCAGTGACCCTGACAATATCTGGTGACGAAACCAGAGAAGAGCATACTGTAATTTCATAATCTCAATTGGACAGCCGATTCAAAGACTGATTAGTATCAAAAAATGTCCAAATAATATATAAAATGATGGCTTAGAATATGAGTAAACCAATCTAAAATTTCAGATTTCTCAGAATATATCCTCTGATCTCAAAGGACGAAAAGAAAATATAATCTGCACTATGGATGATGTACGGGGAGACGTTTTACGGCCGCCACACGGCACAACACCAGCTGCAGTGAGGTAAAATTAAAATCTGAAAGAGTTCCTTCAAGAGCAGAGAATACATTCATAAGAAGGAACATGGGCCAGACTACGTAGTTTCGGCTAATAAAGCCTCTTCAGTGACCCTGACAATATCTGGTGACGAAACCAGAGAAGAGCATACTGTAATTTCATAATCTCAATTGGACAGCCGATTCAAAGACTGATTAGTATCAAAAAATGTCCAAATAATATATAAAATGATGGCTTAGAATATGAGTAAACCAATCTAAAATTTCAGATTTCTCAGAATATATCCTCTGATCTCAAAGGACGAAAAGAAAATATAATCTGCACTATGGATGCAGATTACTGCGGGATAAATCTCGACCCCGTCTTCGCGAAGTTTCAACCAGTGTATGAATCAGCTGGAAAGTAGAGCGGGTTAAATCTCAACTTCTCTTCGCAACATGCCCATGATATTAAAATCTCGATATACTAGTCCGCAAAATTTCGACGGAGATATGCGAACTTTTAACAACGTTTAAATATTTTAAACCATATACTTATTTTTTTGAACGAGTTCCAAAGTTATTTCGACATATAGCTGCGAAAAATGAAGTAGTTTTCGCTTTTTCACCATACTTCATATAAAAACGAACAACCTTTTGTCCACTACGGCGCCTCATAATCTACTTTGTTGGTTTTCTCGTGTCGCAGCTCAATTACATGTATATTTTGATAACAGTTGTTATAAAAACTTAAAGTGTGCGGGTATGCATTTTTGTATTTCCGCCAGTTTTGCAAAAGGGGAACTAATTTAATGACTTCCTGTTTGATTCCAATGAAAGATGAACCCTTCCAAAACGGGGTCTTATCTAAAGGAAAGAATTCTCGGGTGCGAGGGGGAGGGGGGCGGTCGAGGGTGGTCCCGGTAGTTCCGCAGGATAAGCGCTGGTCTGCTAGGCTTGCGGTCCGGGCTCGGGTCCGGCTTGATGTGGGAATCTTTTCAATCGTAAAGGAGGTCCCATTGCACGCAGCTTTTCATTCTCATCCTTCTTCCATTGTCTCGATATGACTGAACTACTGCTGAAAAGGGGTGGGGTGGGGGGGGGGGGGGGGTTATCGCAAGTCATCCATACATCTTGACGAAAGGCTGATGTATCAAATATTTAGCAATCTTACAATGCCATTGCCGTAGGTCAGTGATTCTTGAAAAAAGGGTACAATTGTGAAAAAACCATGTCGCCAATGTTAAACAGACACACACACGAACATGCTTTAGCCTAAATAGGTGATGTATTGCTATTTTTGCAGTGTAATATATATATGAAAACCCTGTGGTATTCCCAGTTGGATTTAAGACGCTAAGCCTTGAATTTTTACGATGCTTTTGTGTTGGGGTATGCTATTTTCGACTGTCGCAAGCAGATAATAATAAAAAAAGTTTAGATCCTTTAAGAGCAAAGAAAACATTCATAAGAAAGAAGTTGGGCCATGCCGCGGTTTCAGCTATCAAAGCCTCATCAGTGACCCTATAAATCTGGCAAAAGGAGCCAGAGAAAATCTGTGAATTTGCAAAAATTTAACATGGCAGTCGTCTCAAAGACTGATATAAGTCGAAAAATACCAAAATATTTCAAATTTGAGCAGAATTGGAATCTAAACGTATGATCGTTTCCGAGTTCTCAGAAGATATTCTATGATCTCAAAGGACCAAAGTAAAACAATTAATCTGCACTATAGATGAGTGCGGGGAGACATTTTACGGCCGCCACACGGCACAACATCCAGCTGCAGTGACAACAAATAATAATAAAAAAGTTTAGATCCTTTAAGAGCAAAGAAAACATTCATAAGAAAGAAGTTGGGCCATACCGCGGTTTCAGCTATCAAAGCCTCATCAGAGTTGCTATAATAAACACCTTTAATAAACAAGGTTATTGCTACAAACAAGAACACATTTCTTTACCATTTAGAAATCCCAGGTTGACCGATGTCTCGTGTTGTTCTATTCAGTTTCTAATCCATTCATTTACAAAAGTAATTGAAAAAATTCCTTGTCGCCAAAATGCTACTCACCTACCGTAACGATTTCTATGTCCCACCTATAAACAACAGTGAATGGATATCGTGATGGAAAATGAGTCTATTTTAGTACCAGGATATCCTTTGAAATGAAAATGGTAAGAACCAATTCATTTGTTACACTAAAATCGGAGTAAGAAGCTTTAAGTTTACATTTTCATTTGTCACTTTTCACAGCCTCCCATCCGTAACGGCCCTTTTCTGAAACATTACTTCTTTTGCAAAATGCTTTCTATTAGTTTGCGAATGTGTAACATGGATGTGGTTTATAAAAATCAATTTCATGCCTCTGTGTTTAATAACTTGTTCTGTTATAGCTGATTTGTCCCATGTCCTCTCCCCTCCGTAACGGCCCCCCTCCGTAACTAAATCTTTGACACGAAGCAACGCGGTGATTTAGAAGTAAGTATCACAGTCAAATGAAATATACGTTTCTTTGAAATAATAGAAAGCAGAAAAGACCGATTTCTGTCATCAGGGTTTCAGAAACTTTTTTTGATATTTAATGGACTCCAGGTGATATATGTTGTACAATATATCAACTTAACGTGTGATCAACGTTAAAACACACATTTACTTACCGATTTATATATATTCTGGTAAGTATAAATAGGGGGGGCAGGGATAAACAACATAACATGTGAACTTGCAGTCATTCAGTGCAGGTATGACCGACCAAATTGTTTCGTTATGGAGGGGAGAAAAACTCCATAAACTGACAGTTCACAAACATAATGCATTCTTATGGTAGCTGATAGGTGGAAAGTCCAAGTGGACACGTTCTAGTATTGAACCTACTATGCTTAAATAGATTAAACAGTTTTTTAAGAAATATGTATGAAAATTATTTTGGCTGCTCCGTTACGGAGGGGAGCTGGTTAATTCGATCGTTCGATATGCGAGAAAAACAGAATTTGATAAATGGTACTAGAATAAGCTGGTAGAATACATCAGACCTCCTGTAACATAAGCGTCTTATATAAACTGTACAGATCGGGCATAGACACTTTGCAATAAAGAAGTATGTTACGGAGGGGAGAAAACGTTACGGAGGGGAACCCAGGCGCTTAGGACAGCAGTCATACGAGTCCAGTTGCACGAGCAGTTATAATCAGGTCCTGTCTGAGTGTTTACTATGAACTTGTAATTTAAGTCTAAAAAAAGGCCACTATGTTAAAAAAAAGCCCCTTCCAGTGTCATGGTAGAAAAGGTGCGAATTTTGATTAAAGGCTGCTAAATGCTATTAAAGTATCATGTTTCCCAAAACTTACATCGGGAATGTCATTCTAAGATCCATAAATTGTAGCATCACAGGCAGTTTATAAGAATGAAAATAAAGCCGATTCGTGACAAACCCAAGAACGTTGTCCTTTGCGCTAACAAAGACACAGATCAGCTTCATAAGGCATGAAGAAAGCGATTTTATGTCCTTTTTAACAGTATTTCACTCATATCAGGACGACGGAAGGGTGGTATTGAAAGGCTGTGTGCAATGGAACCCCAACTACAGTTGGGAAGATTTCCGCCTCCAGCAGGTCTCGAACCATCTCCACTAGAACAGCAGGTCAGCACTTAACCTACTGAGCTATCGGGATTCCTCTCCTGCCCCCATCCCCCTCGCCGTCCCCTCCTCCCCCCGCCCGCCACTACATACCTCCCCCCCCCCAAAAAAAAAAAAAAAAAAAAAAAAAAAAAAAAAAAAACGAAAAAAAAAAAAAGAAAAAAAAAGAAAAAAAAAAAGAAACAACAACAAAAAACAAGAACGATAAAAGAGAACAGGTCTAAAGGAAGCAAGCTAGAGATAGCAACAATGCAATATTGCACACAAAGCCAGGCAAAAATAAGGCTTTTTCTGCATAAATACACGGACAAACCAGAGCAACACCTAGACTTTCCAGGGACCACCCGAGGATATACGTGTATGTATACATATCCCCAATTAGCCCAGGGAGTACCCGGGCACCACCCGAGTTCACACTTAAGCGGTCATGCCGAAAGTGCTCATACTAAATCCATATGATGTTTGTAAAAATGCAATATTTCAGTAGACTATCTGAACCACATATTTCCTAACATTATCAATGTGATACCCCCAAAACAGGAATTACTACATGTACATGACAACTCCAAGAATGCGTATCAAAAATGACCTTTCAAAGCGTCCGAAATTTACGAAGTCAGGGAAGATACTGGAATTACAACGTGTCTTGTTACCGGTAATAAATAAGATAACGTATGACGCACGTTAAACTTTCTACCCTCCGTAACGAGAATCATTGTCGAGAAAATGACAACAGAATGGTAGACAGGGCAGATTATGATTAGGTGCTATCTGTAGGTGTTCAAAATGTGGACAGCACTGACAAGTTCTAGATTTGATTTGGTTTTCATGATTTTTTTACCTATGATGGAGGGTCATATTTCAAATTCATTGCTCTTAATGATATATTTGCTTGAAATACATGTTACCGTGTCATTGTATTAATATTGACTGTGCATCTCAACTGATATGTATTTAGAAAAGAAAAGGTTGCTATTAAGAAGATACGTCCCACTTCTAAAGAATTTTTATGAAAATAAAAATGCATATTTTGCATATGCTAAACGCACTCCCCTCCGTAACGAAAACGGTAGTTTGAGAAAATGTTCACAATACACTTCCAAATACCATATATCACTAAAAGTGTCATGTAAAGTTACCATTGATAGGTTCGTGAGCTCTTTCATTCATTGGTTCTTTTAATTGCTTGGCTCATTTGTTCATTGCTAGGAAAGCAAATAGGGTAGTTTTATTTAATGGTTCGTTTAAAGAAAGCCTTCTTTTTTCATTTTAATGAACTATTTATATAGTATACTCAAAGTGATCAATGTCATATAGAAATTACGGTTTTAGGTCAACACTGCGAAAAGAGCTACTATTCTGCAAACTACACATATTTTAGACCTGCCAAACCTGCGGCTATATGCATTATGTGGTTATATCTCACCTCCGTAACGACGATTTTAACGCCATCCTTTAACCTTAAACCATTTTTGTACCATTTACTTGGTGTGGGTAATATTTTGCATACATGGACAAGGGACTGTCTCCTATCAAAAATTCATATCTTCGAAACAATGCAAAGAACTTCATTTTTTAGATTTTGTTATTCCACAATTGTACCCTTTTTTCAAGAATCACTGAGTTTTCAATTATCTGATGCAAAGGAAAATGTTCAAAAGGCTCAGTACATTTTCACAGTCAAATGAAAATGGACTTTTCAATATTCTCTTACGGCTCAAAATGTGAACATTGAAGGCCTTATTTCATGCGCGCAGAGGTTTGGTATTTGTTTTATATGTATCCTGCTTCCTGCTCAGTGTTTGATCATTTTGTGCAATTAACTTACCACTTATTATTCAAGAACTTCCTTAAATGAACAATGATTTATGAAATATTTTTTCAGTATTGGTTTCGTGTTCATTGAGATGCACCATTACTAAAAATTTATCATTATATTATATGAACTTAGATGCATAACAGCTATTTTCAAGCGGCTGACAAGAACACCCTTTCCACAGTCCTTTGTTTTCCTTAAAAATATTGCTTGCAGCTTAAGATTCGCAATGCAAGCGACCCACGATTTTTCCCGAACAACGCTGAATTAAATTACTTGAGAATGATTATTTGTTTGAGAACATCTGAAGTTTCAGTTTAATGAATTTCAGTATGTAATGTCATTCAAAAATTGGCGGAGCACGGCATACAATGACATCATCAATCTGGTACCATAGAAACTAAGAGTTCATATTGTTGTAAAAGTGTCGTCATCGAGACGTCGCTCTGCCAAGGTACTGATCACAAGAGTTGGTTATTCCATAGTTATTATGGTAACAGATCTATGGTGTAATCTCACTTATAATTCAAGAGGAGCATAGCATATGCTCCTCTCGAATTATAAGCGAGATGCTACCTGAAATTCATACCACGGAAAAGCGTGTTTTTCTCAGACCTATAATTCATTCTCAAAATCTTAATTCTCTGTCGAACATCAGTGTTGTCATAAAAATGATTATTATAAAAATACTTTCTTGAACTGTTACAAAGATTTCAATAGGCCATGGAAATTCCATTGAAACTGAATTTATGAATGAATTGCTCGAGTTATACTTTTCTTTCTGGCTTCTTAGTCAATCCAGCCTAAGCATGATGTTAGATAACGATTTAACACAAGTCGAATAAAATAAAAGAAAAGCATAACGAATAGAATTTTGCACCTAGGCAGTATGAAAGAAAACAGAAAAGTTCTCCTGTAACAATTAAAGCAGCCTTAATGTCTCAGACTTTCATCTTTTATTCAGTGTATGCATGAAGTTTAGATCATCGTCTTTTATATTATTTGGATCCGTTTGAAACTAATCAGTCTTTGAATCGACTGCCCAATTAAAATTAAGAAATTACAGTATGCTTTTTTCAGGTTTCGTCACCAGATATTGTCAGGGTCACTGACGAGGCTTTATTAGCCGAAAGTACGTAGTCTGGCCCATGTTCCTACTTCTGTATGTATTCTCTGCTCTTGAAGGAACTTTTTAAGATTTTAATTTAAACAGTTGCTCGCAAAGGCTCGAAAAGACACAAAGTTGTTTCATATTAAATAACCTGGCACTGAATTGAATTTATATGCAAGGCAGAGTTATTACAAAAAAATACCAAAATTTTATACAAAAGCTACATGCAAGCTACGTGCGGTCGTGAAACGTCTCCCTGTACATCAACCAGCAAACGTAAAGACAGACGTAAGTCGGATTTTTGTGAAAATGTGCGTTGGAATGGGAATAACTGGATTGAAAAGTGTAGTTTTGTGAAGGCAAATCGTCGGTAATTTTGTCCCACATTACCTTTTACAGACTCATGACAATAAAACAAAATCGACGACTTACCTCCCCAAATGACAAAGTCGTATAATAATCTTATAGTCTTTCCTAAAATAATATCCATTTCAATCGTCGAATAAATTGAACCTCTATCATTTGAACCGCGACGCGAGAAAACCAACAGAGTGGCATGTGCGCCCAGCGAAGACTCTGATCAGTCTGAGCCTCCGCCCAGTCTGATCAGGGAATTCGCTTTGCGCTTTCAGGGTAGCTAAGGGTCTAAACTAGCTCCATGCGGATCAGACTTGGCGGAAGCCCACGGTGATTTGAGACTTCGCTGGGCGCAAATGCCACTTAGTTGGCTTCGGCATGTCGCGGCTCATTTAGTATCGGACAAAGTTTTGTCATGACCGACAAGCTCACGTTTTTTCTTGACAAAACATTGCTTAACCATGATTTTTCTCCCCAATTTTGCAGGATGTTGATATAACAGGAACAACCGGCTGGGATATAATATGTAAGCGGATGAGAGATGGCAAGAAAGTCTGCACAGAAGCTGCACATTTCTTCAAAGCGAGGTAACATCTCAGATTATTTCATGAGTCCAGTCTTAGTTAGAAAGATTAGATCTATTGCCTTAAACTTAGTTCTGGTGCATGCCGGAAATCCTTACCATGATTGATGATTTCGTTGGAAATATTTTCGCGACCCCTCGGAGTGTGAGTGAAATAATTCCTCCAAGCTATTGCAAGGCTAACTGTTAAACGGGCCTTCGTTGCCCAGTGGATAATAGCTGACTCTAATATATTAGGTTTTTCACCGCTGTGGGTTCGAGCCTTGCTCGGCACACAAGTGAGAAAGCCACGTTCTGCTTGATGAGGGTCAGGTGGATTTCCCCCGGAAGCTTCTGTTTTCGCCCACCTCTGCTTAACGATTAGCCTTGCCCAAGGCTCAGAAATATACACATGTGGATTTTTCATAAATTTTCTTGAATAAACATTTTTTTCTTTGTGCTAGTCTATAATTATGGGGCTGATATATCTCAGACAAACCCACAAGAGAAAATTTCATTTCTAGACTAGCCAAGCATCGACATAAAAAAGAAGAAAGACGTGAAATATCAAGTGTGATAAAAAATATATATATATATGTGACAATTTAATATATCCGACTGGAGCAATTCTACTTAACGATAGGCTCAATATAAGTTAAATATTCTTGAAAGGGCCGTACAACACATATGAAAAATAGCCATCAGAGGAGATGGCAAATCCCCCGACCGAAGACCCCCATGGGCCTTGGTAAAAAGGGTGCACTTCAAAACACATGTTAGTAATATATTGTCGTTCTTTTATGCTTCTGATTGACATTAACTGTTAACAGATGCATGATTATCTAACACTCAGACTAAAACAGTATGCTTGACTGCTAAAAAGAGGTAATATCTCAAACAGCCACCATATACACAAATGTATAGCATACGATACATTCAACTTTCAAAATGTGTGAATAACTTCTGAAGTACAAGCCGTACAAATCTAATTTTGAGCTCTCTAGTAAGTGAATTTGGACAAAGAATCCAAATCTGGAAAAAAAATATTTTTTTTTTTTTTTTTTTTTGGGGGGGGGTGCGGGAGGGGTCACGGGAATGTGGAGGGGAAAGAGAGACTTAGGAACACTGATAAGATATCACAGCATGATCATCCATATTCTAAAAGGTACACGGTTATTCAAATTCTGGAGCTGGCCAGGGTTATACAGTTATGGAGCAGAGACTCAAACAGCAGCTCAAACTACCAAAGGGAAATAATTCACTGAGTCTAAAAGCAAGAGTTATCATTCATGTATGAGACAAATTGTCATGACCTGTTCTGCATATCTGTGAAGTATCATGAAAATATTTCAAAAGGTATTCAAGCTATGGAGCGGACACCTAAAATCATCAAAGGGAAATAACTCCAAAAGTAAGAAAGCAAGAGTTGTCATTCTTATTTGCGACACATTATCATGACCTGTTCTACATATCTGTGATGTATCATGAAAATATTCCAAAAGGTATTCAAGTTTTAGAGCGGACACGAAATCAGACCTAAAACCATCAAGGGGAAATAACTCAAAAAGTAAGAAAGCAGGAGTTGTTATTCTTGTTCGCGACACATCGTCATGACCTGTTCTACATATCTGTGAAGTATCATGAAAATATTCCAAAGGGTATTCAAGTTATAGAGCGGACACGAAATCATACCTAAAATGATCAAGGGAAAATAACTCAAAAAGTAAGAAAGCAGGAGTTGTCATTTTTGTTCGCGACACACCGTCATGACCTGTTCTACATATCTGTGAAGTATCATGAGAATATTCCAAAGGGTATTCTAGTTATAGAGCGGACACGAATCTGCCAAAAAATCACACCTAAAACTATCAAGGGGAAATAACTCAAAAAGTAAGAAAGCAAGAGTTCTCATTCTTGTTCGCGACACATCGTCATGACCTGTTCTACATTTCTGTGAAGTATCATGAAAATATTCCAAAGGGTATTCAAGTTACAGAGCGGACACGAATTTGCCAAAAAATCACCAAAGGGGAGATAATTCAAAAAGTACAATAGCAAGAGTTACCATTCTTGTACGCGACACATCGTCATGACCTGTTCTACATAACTGTGAAGTATCATGAAAATATTCCAAAGGGTATTCAAGATATAGAGCGGACAAGAAAGTGTTTACGGACGGACGGACGGACGGACGGACGCCAGGCTCATCGCTATATCCCCGAACCTTTCGGTCGGGGGATAAAAATCTAACGGTGAATCGGGATAATCTAAGATAAGGAAGATATAACAATTCTGTCTTGATTAAAATGATAAACTTGGAAAACTATTTAACATGTGTGACTTCTTTCAGAATTGTTCGACACCTTCCAGAACAAGAGACAGGCGTGTTTACTTGATATGTTATTTGCTATTGGCACGTGATCAGGAAATAGAGGCTTAAAAATAAACCTGAATTAAGACTTTTATTTCAAGATAGGCTAAAAATTAAACCTGAATTAAGACTTTTATTTCAAGATAGGCTTAAAATTAAACCTGAATTAAGACTTTTTTTTTTATCAAGATAGGCTTAAAATTAAACCAAAATTAAGACTTTTATCTCAAGGTAGGCTTTAAATTTAACCTGAATTAAGACTTTTATTTTAAGTTCGAAAAGATTGCTACTGAAATTTTTTTCCGGCACAATTTTAATACACAAATAAATATTTCGATTACAATATTGAAGTTATACTGCATGTTGATAAGTTTGCTTCCCTCGGTGTAACGGACTTCAGACTTAATGATGGAAGCCTCCTATATCTGTTACAAAAGGTCGTCTCCTGCCGATCAATGTCTTTGTCCTGACCCATCGTGGTCTAGCTGGTGGTTGCCAAGCGAGTACATGACGTCGAAATGACGTCTTAATGTTATCAATGCGACGTCAACACGTCGCATCGACCATAGGACGACGTCATGTGCCCACTGGATTTCATTTTATTCTGGCCTCGGGTTGCACTGAGTCCTCAAATTTGTTCCATCTGAATTAGGGGATAACTGCTTGTTTTTGGAGATGCACGAAACCTGTGAGGATGCATGCATAAAATTATTCTAACCCCTGCACCGTCCTTCCCTCCTCCCAATAGATTTACTACTACCCGTAAAACGCTGTTCTGTTGTTGCCGTATGTCATGTTCCGTTGTCATAATTGGCGCACAACCACTTTGTTGTTTTTCTCGTGTCGCGGCTAATTTATTATATTCTTCTATCGGTGAATTTGGCGGGTTGTGCTTTGTGGTCTTTGCTGATTATGTTCATTATCCCCCGCCGAAGGCGGAGGGATATAGGTTTCTCCATGTCCGTCCGTCCGTCCTTCTGTCTGTCCGTCCGTCCTTCCGTCCGTCCGTCCGGAGCCATAACTAAGTAACCACTGGACGGAATTTCATGAAACTTGAAATAAATATATATCACTGTAACGCGCTGCGGCCCATGAAGTTTCATCAGACTGGCTTCAGTTATGCATGAGTTATTGCCCCTTTATTGGCTTAAAATCAATGAAATGATCCATAACTAAGTAACCACTCAGCGGAATTTCTTGAAATTTAAAATAAATATATATCACTATAACGCGCTGTTGCACATGAAGTTTCATCAGACTGGCTTCAGTAATGCATGAGTTATTGCCCTTTAGTTAACTTGAAATCAATGAAATGAGCCTTAACTAAGTAACCACTCGGCAGAATTTCATGAAACTTAAAATAAATATATATCACTATGATGTGCTGATGCACATGAAGTTTCCTCAGACTGGATTCAGTAATGCATGAGTTATTGCCCTTTAATTGACCCGCCCGTCCTTCTGTCTGTCCATCCGGAGCCATAACTAAGTAACCACTTGACGGAATTTCATGAAACTTAAAATAAATATATATCACTGTAACACGCTGCAGCACATGAAGTTTCATCGGACTGGCTGCAGTAATGTATGAGTTATTGCCCCTTCATTGGCTTAAAATCAATGAAATGAGCCATAACTAAGTACCTACTCAGCGGAATTTCTTGAAACTTAAAATAAGTATGTATCACTATAACGTGCTGTGGCACATAAAGTTTCATCAGACTAGTTTCAGTAATGCATGAGTTATTGCCCTTTAATTAACTTGAAATCAATGAAATGAGCTGTCACTAAGTAACCACTGGGCAGAATTTCATGAAACTTAAAAAAATATATATCACTATAATGTCCTGATGCACATGGTGTTTCCTCAGACTGGATTCAGTAATGCATGAGTTATTGCCCTTTAATTGACTTAAAATCAGTGAAATGAGGCATAAACAAGTAACCAGCAATACTTCATGAAATTTAAACTGAATAATTATTTATCACCATAAAGTGGAGATGCACATAAAGGTTCATCCGAATGGCATCAAAAGTGCCTGAATTTTTGCCCTTGGATCAATGTGAGATTGCCATTTCCAGCCATAACTAACTTATCAATGAATAGAATTCTATGAAAATTATACAAAATATGTATCACCATAATACATTTGTGCATCTTACAGTTTGTCAGAATTGCTTCAGTAAGCAATGAGTTATTGCCCTTGAATTGGCTTAAAATCAACAAATTGAGTCATCACTTAGTAACCAATAAATGGAATTTCATGACACTTATAATAATTATACATTGTCATGACAAGACAGTGCACATTAAGTTTTGTCATAATCTCTTCAGTAGTGCATGATTTAATGCCCTTGAATTGATTTGAAATCCACAAATTAGCCATTAGTAGGGTGCTGACAAACAAAATTTCTTGTAACCGAATTTAAAATGTATCATTATAGTTCAGTGATGCTGAGGCAAGTGTTTAAGAAGAACAGCTCCATCTTATGCCTTACTTATTCCAGAGATATTGCCCTTGATTTTATGTACAATCCACAAGTTCAGCCTCCTATGTAACCAGTGAAAAAAAGTTTATGAAACTTAAAACAACCATAAACAAATCAAGGCCACTTCGGCGGGGGATATAATTTCACCGAATTTGCTTGTTTATATTTTTTCTTGCTTTTGAATCTTCAGTTTAAATGACTGCAGAGGAGAGCTATAATGAGCAAGGCTGGATGCATGCGTTGGCAAGAAGTTACGGATATCGGCTTTTTGAGATGTTTACATAATCGAGATTACATGTAAATCATTGATACCCCGGGTCCTATCTAAGCTTATTTTCTCCATGAAACTTAAACATATTTTAGTAATTTTCGGTCGAGGTGTGTACATTATACAATTATAATTAGTGAACAGGAGCTAAGAAGCCATCTTTTGTGGAATAATATTAAATTTGAAATACGATTCTTAAGCCTCTTGAATTTAGATAGATATATAGTTGAAAAATTAAAGAGACATGTAAACGCAAAAAAAAAAATATTTTAATAGATTGTTGATTGCAACTGCTTAAATATTGCCTATGAATATGAAATTAAAATATGAAAACACCAGTATCATGCCAATAAATTTAATTAAAATATAAAACCTGAAACCTGTTTAAAAACTGGGACGCTAGTTTATCAAACTATGCATTTTTAAGTGTTAAGAAATAGACCATACTAGCAAAAAATGGAATTTGTCTCCAAGATCAGTAACACAGATAATTATCGCATGGCTGGTAGTGAGATGTTGAGTGTTGTCTTATAATAGTCATGTTATTGCAGGGCCAAGGCGGAGAGCGACTACAGTAAAGCACTTATCAACCTCACAAAGAAAGCGGACGGAAAAGAAGAAACTGGGTAGGTGGTATATCTATGATACTGATTAAACTCAAACTCAAATCTTCGTTCCAGGTAATGATGAAAGTCAAATCTTCGTTCAATCTGTCAAGCAGAGAGAATGAAGGTTTCTTGATTCGGTAAAGTAATAGGACCAAATATGTTCATCATAATATCTGTAAGTTATTTGTCCGACTTTGGTTTAAATAATATCTTATTCATCAAATCTACGTTTAAAGTAAAGAAAATGGACCAGTATTTGATCAAGGCTTATGAGGACCGTATCCGTTTTTCGACTTTGTTACTGAGTATCAACCGAGTATCCTTATAGTTCAGATTGATCGTGTTTAAAGTAACTCAGCTTATTTATCATTAAATTTCTGGTAACTTATCTAGAAATTTCAGTTTGGCTTATTGAAGCTTTAAGCTGGTGACATACAATAGGTGTTTTTAAAAACTTAACTGTTGAATTTTATTGACACACTCAAAGTAACGCCCTGTGAATGATACATGATATGCTGACCTTAAAAGATGGTGGTAGATTGAATTGTCTCTCTTATAGATCTACCAGTATACAAAATGCAGAAGCTTTAATATCGATAAAGGAAAATCAATACTTCCTAAAATGCATATATGGCTGAATAAATAAAAGCACATGAATGATCCAAGCATTTATGCATTTTTGTCACAACTCCCGCACTCCCACGCCCCACCCCACATACACACAAATGATCCAAACCGCACAATGCTTGGGGTCTTTGGGCCCTTTCGCGTATAACATATTTGCAAAGAAGTCAGTTGTATCCAAAGTAGTGTTTGACTTTAATATAGTCTTCACCGTGTCATGGTAAAGAGTAGTTTTAGCATTTCGAAGGCAAAACAGGTTTCTGATTAACCCATTCTATTCGGGATGCCCCTTAAGGGGTATCTGGGCAAACAGTTTGGAGCCAGATCAGGCCCCACAAACGTGGGGCCTGATCTGAGATCCAAACTGTTTGCTGCCAAGACATCATTTCTACAAGAGTTAGTTAGACCAATCTTGATTTTTGATGCAGACGACAATTTCAGCAGACGACAAAAATACCCAGAATGCAATGGGTTAAATTTTTCGCTTTTCATTTTGCATTGTAGATGCCAAAAGTAGAAGACTGATCAATCATCGCAGAAGCGAAGGCTGAACTGAATCCTTTATGTTCACTGATCAATCATCGCAGAAGCGAAGGCTGAACTGAATCCTTTATGTTCGCACATGCTAACAGCTTATGTATTTCCTTGTTTTCTAATATATGTAGAGTACTAGGCCAGGGCTGGCGAGATTTGAAGGCCCAGACTGAAGATATTGCCAACGCACACGATGAATGCGGGAAACACTTCAGCAGCCTAGCAGAGGAGCTGACACGCTTCAACGATGACCAGTCAAAGAATAAACAAACGGTCAGTCACTGTATTAGTCGCACCATAGTGTAGTCACGACATGACATACCATTGTAAAGTAACTGCATGAATTGCGACATGATGCCTGCATTTTATGTTAACTGTAGGGCATTTGTGAGTGCGCATGTCCAGCATAGCTTGTGGTCATTTTCAGTCTGGCCAGAAAATGTACCGTTTACGAAGGTAACATATGTACTTTAAAAAGTAAATTGGGCATGTTCAAAGATAGAACATAAACAACCATTATAAATGCGAATTTTTGGCCCCAAAGGAGTACATACAGAGATGGGACAATAGAGTATCTCAATAAAATCAAGACAGGAAATACAATTGGCAGATCATATCAGAAATGTATATGTACATCAGTAAACAGACAGAGTTCGTTTGCATACAGGGATACTGTGCATGCATAGCTACGCGTAGCTCAGAGACTCGTAGATGCCTTCGGGTAAATTTTCCTTTCTATAACTCTGAAAACTGATAGTTGCTAAGTCTGTTTCTTTGACAGGTTGGTGCTTATGTTTCCTTCAAAGAGTTTATTTTTTTCCAGTAAATATACAAACTAGCTCACATGTTGTCGTGCTTTCTGGTTAAAAAAAGTATTGCGAAGTATGAAAAGTGTTTATAATAATTCAGGCACAAATTAGTCTACCAGACTACTAGGTTTAACAGTGAATGTCATGCCTTTTATGGCCATGCCCTGTCGATGAAATCAGGTTAAGTATATACGGAATTAAACGGGACTTTATATAATTGTTGAACATGTTCAGAAGACAACACAGTATGTACCTTTTCATTCTTTGTTTAAAGATACACCATAATCATAATGATACACTTTGAATATGATTGCTTCATTTGCTTCATGTGACTTTTATTTTTAAGTATGATATGAGCCGCGACACGAGAAAACCAACAAAGTGGTTGTGCGCCCAGCACAGACTCAGATCAGCCTGGGCAACAGCACACTCCGATCAGACTCTTCGCTAAGCACTGAAAGGGGCGCTAAGGGTCTAAGCTACCTTCGTGAGGACAGTGAAGGCTCTGATCAGACTGGCCGGATGCCCAGGCTGATCTGAGTCTATGCTGGGCGCACAACCACATTGTTGGTTTTGTTGTGTCGCGGTTCATATATGGAATATAATTGTCTCACTAAACCGTAATTATACGGTGGCCAAATGCATTATTGCTATATTGTTTTGTATTAGGGAAGAATTCTGTGTAATAATATATTGAAGCAGAAGAAAAATGTTATTCTATTTTTTTTATGTTTTATAGACAGAGGATACTGTGAAGAGATGCAACCAAAATAAGAAAGCAGAGTACGAGAAAACAATGCATGTATGGGATCTTTTATTATTATTACATTCGTTTTGATGTTAAATATGCAAACTAATAAATAGTTTTACTTTATCACAAAACTTTAAGAATTCTGTAACTTATCCCCATTGACCGAAGTTTTTATAATTACTCGGCACAATTGTTACCGTTTAATCATCTTTAATAACTGCAACAAAACATATATAAATGGGAATAGATAAATGAAAAGTAAATAAATGGAACCAAAACATAAAAGTTGATTTTATTCACTTTCAGCAAAACCTTGTTTACATTATAATACGTACACAGATCATTCATATTAACAATCAGTTTGCAGACTGTCAGCTTGTCTGCTCTTGGCTGAATAGTACCTAAATTTTATAGATTGTATCAAAGTGAAGCCATCATGTACAGCATTCACCAATGCTATTAGGCTATTAGCTAGCCAATATTTTTATAACAGTAAGCGCAAGATGTGAAGCCTGCAGGGTGACTAAAAACCGTAGACTTTATTTGTATGTTGCTGTTATCCTTGAATTTCTTGCAAAAAATTTAATTCTTACCCAAATATTATTCTAATAAATAGTTAATTTTTGGTTAAAAAAATATTTATTCAAGAACTGAGGAGATGGGCTTTATAAGCTCTAAGCTTTCGTTCAGATCCTCAATCTTAAACTATATATATCTTGTAACATGCATGTTCAATTTTGAAAGGTGGAATACAAAAATAATTACTGAATACCTATTCGTTATGGTCATTGCTTTGCACAACCATACATTATCCATTTATTGTTTTTACAAGATTTCTGAAAAGTTACGTTTTCGACTGTTAAACAGTTGAAAGAGATTTGAAGAAGCTAGTTACCCAGGACAGAACACTTTTATGTTCAGAATGCAACCTTTCATTACCTGGTGTATCATATAATGAAATATATTAATTTTGTCTAGTGTCTGAGCACTGTAACGCATTCAAAACTTCTAAAATACTACAAATGTATAAGGATATGCTAGAATTCTACGTACACAGGGAAAAGAGTAATTCTAGATGATTAAGTTCAGTAATATTTGCATTATAATGGTTAATTATATCTTTTGCACAGTACTCGTATCAATATGCGTGTGCAAAGATGGTTACTGTGTAAAAATTATGGATGTTTTCCAAAGAGTAAAGGAACAACAACATTTTTTTTCTAAAAGAAAAAGTCCACGTTTTTAGACACCCTGTGTATTTGCCATTTGTTAACAAGTCTGACACTGCTTTCGGTGAGTATGCCTAGAATATTTATGATTCCTGGAAATGTACGAGGATTCCTGAACATATCCCATATATATTATTTCCGGAAGCAGTGAGTGATCAAAATTGAGGGCAAATACAGTTTCCACATCCTGCACAATGCCATATACAGTATACGCGGTAATTTTAGCGGGTTCAAATTTTCGAGGTTAAGGGTCGAAAGCATAAACAAAATTTTTTTGCGGTTAGCAACATGCGCGAAAAGCAAAACTATTTGTTTTTCACTTGAGTCAGTTCGTTTATTAATCTGCGGCAGGGCCGCCGCAGGTTAATGAAAGAACTGGCTCAAGTGAAACATTCCAGCAACTACCGGAGCAAACAGAAACAAAATATATGAGCACTGTGTCTACAGAAGACACTTTGTAAGAAACTGGACAATATTCGCGATTTTAATATTCGCGGGTTCTAAGTGACCGCGAAATACCGCGAAAAATGGGACACCGCGAAAATTACCGCATATACGGTATATAAATATGCAAGCACTCATAAATGCACACCTGTAGAATTTAGAGCAACATATGTGCATTTCACTATTAATCTTGATCAGTGTCACTTATTTCAACAACAAATTTTATTAAAAATGAATCGAAAAAATGTTTTAAAGCACAATACGTTATACCGATTGCATAATGCCCCTTTCTTATGAAATAGTTAACAACAACATTTGACTTGAAACCGTTCTGTTATGACACTTTCCTTCAAACACATTGGTGTAATTATCTATGTATTTTTTCTCTCAGAATAAAAAGAACTATGAACAAAGATGTAGAGAATATGATGGCGCTGCTGAGAGCTACAGTACCATGCATCAAACAGTTACGACTACCAAAAAGGAACTCGAAAAGGTAGATAATATAAATGAATTAGTCTTGAGAAAATGTGGTTAACGGCATTACGCAGTCACCAAAGAGCCATTCCAGTTGAATGCTGACGTGAACAGGGAAGACTGATACGACTGCACAGATACGTATGAGGGATGAACAAATACGTGTACTTTTGCTTTAATTTTTTATGAATAAATTCAGATTTATTTCTGATATAATTAATTTGTCGCTGGAACGTCGGTTAGCAGCCAATATGCGTGGTCATAATAACCTTACGACGGCAGTGCGGAGCACGCAAAAATACTAGCATATATTTCTTTTAGAAATCGTTGGCTTTATCTCTGGCAAATCCTACTAGTTGTGACAGAGTAAAATATGTGATACTGGGGCCGTATTTATAAAACAACTTAAGTGGTTGCTATGCTGTTGCTAAGGCCTAATTTCTTTGAAGGAGATTCCCTACAACTATGAAATTTGCTCTGGAGGAACAGTCTTACAAAGACTGTTCCTCCAGAGCAAATTTCATAGTTGTAGGGAATCTCCTTTATAGATATTTAGCCTTAGCAACCGCATAGCAACGACTTAAGTGGCTTTATAAATACGGCCCCTGGTTTGCTAATTTGTTAAGGGTTCAGCTGTTCTCTGGCAAGAAACTGTTGTAATTAACACTATTTATGCGTGCACAGGCAGTACCTGATTAGTGATGTCAGTAGACACAGGGCCGAGAAAATGACGTCAGACATTGAATTATTATTAACGTCATCTAAGTATAGTTTGTAACATTTTTTTCTTCTGAATGTTTTAATACTGTTTATATCGATTGTTTGATAACTAATGATTTGTTTGAACACATTATTTGTCATGGGTTTGCGCATGAATTCATCTCCAGGAAACGGATTCAAAAAAAGTCGATAGACTTCCTTAGAAACGTGTGTCCTGTTCACCACTGCTTGTGACAATGTTTGTGATGTTTAAGGTGGAATACTGAATGGAAATATTGGCGGGGCATTCAAATACCCTCTTAATAACTCAAAGAGCTATAAAACATTTGGATAAGAAAAAAATGTTTCACCGTTTTGTTTTCCTAAAAAAACAATATTTTGTATTTCTACATTTATTTTCACACATTTTCCATTAAAATTTATATCTCTAGCACATGGACGCACTTTCAGTTCAGCAAATCATATAATCTATTATACAGGATATTTGAAACAAACTGGTAACAAAAAATTTCAGTTATCTTGTTAATAAGTATATTTTTACATTCTTTAAAAAATGCAAGAAAATTGAATTTCATGAAAAACGTCATGAAAAATATATTAAATTGATGGGGCATGCTTATGCATATTATTTTAGTAAAACTCACATTATATGTTAAAGAATAAAACAAAAATACAAACTCTTTACCGTTTCGTTTCCTAGAAAAACAATGTTTAAAGGGCTACTGTACTGTTTTTCAACATGCATTGAAACCACTGGAAATAACTGGTATTGTTTTGTCTAAAAGAATATCGAAAACTGCAAGGAAAAATTCCAAATGGTTAAAAAGTTATAAGCAATTTAAATTTTAATTAGCTGAAAAATATGCAAGGACTCTTATGACGTCATTTGAGTCATCCAAATAATTTAAATTTAAAAAAATATATATATTGAAAACATTTTTACACTTTTTCCCCTAAAATGAATTTAGTGTGACAACTTACATCATCTCATGAAAAAAGTTTGAATATTTTGGATCAGAATATGGTAATAATAACTGGAATCAAATTCACATTATGCAAGTAAAAGTAAAAAGTATGCAAAGACCAGGAACTGAAACAATCAAAATCCAAATCCAGCCCTCAAACCATAGTTGGAAACAACTAAGATTACAAATAATCAAGATACAGAGAACATATGGCCAACCGAGTGAGCAGCTTGTTCCCGAAAGGTGGCCACTCAGCAAAGCTGCAGAAATGAAAAAGTGGGCGGGGCTTAAAATCTAATTTGCATAAACTTTAATTGTAAATAATTACAGTTTGGATAGGAATTTTTCAATGGGGTTTTCAGCAATCTGTTTCTCTCATAAATATCTGTTAATTGGAAATGTTTCTGGAAATAGTGAAGAAACAGTGTAGTAGCCCTTTAAGTTCAAAACTATCCCCAAAACAGACTGCCCTCATTCTGTACCTGCTGCAAGTACAGCCGGTCTTTGCCCTACAATTTATTTTCCTGTTATTCGGTTCTAACATAGAGTAATGTCGAAAAAAATGCGCAGATGGAATGGAAAGTGTAAAGATCTTGATCAGTCTGGTTCCTAAGGAACAGTCTGATCTCGGTTTCAACTGTTTGTACAGACCTATGTTCCCGAAAACTTAGGATCTTTACGGTTCAAATTGTTATAGATCTATAGCGTGTGTTATAACTGTATATGCTCCACAGTTAATCGATTTGATGATGCACAATAACTCTGTTTTGTTTTTAAATAAATAAATAAATAAGTTTAAACCACAAACGTGACTAATGAGCTGCTCCGCTGTAGTGACATTTGCCAGAAGCAAACATATGTGAAACACATAGTATTCATTGCAATTCCTTCTAATATACACCTCACATACATAAGAGATACAATTTTTTCAGGAATACAAACAAAGTTGCTATACCTGCAAGCTGAATATTTTACAGCAAAAGTACATGTATTGATTATCTTTAGTGGATTTGTCTAAATCTTCGATGTTTGCGCATGTTTACACATGTGCCTTTCTATTGTCGAACGGCCTAATCAAATTGGTCGATGCATTTTATCAATATGCGAACAGCAGTCTTTGTATCGGTGCACTCTGGTTGCATCTTCTAGATAATATACTTTGAAAAGCGAAGTGGAGATTCGGACAGACCATGAAGTTATCTAGTGTATAGTTAGAGCATGCATGCATTTTGTTATGTATAGCTTTTGTATTGTGAATACATATATCCCAGAAGACAGTGTCGCTAGTACTAATAGTGGTAAGTTGCCGATGGCGTACACTAAGGGGCGAGGTTACAAAACTTGTTGCATGCTCATGTCAGCTGCGCATAAAACAGCTATAAACAACATGGTGAAATATACAGGTTATTTGGGTCGTATGAAGGACTTCTAATCCATCGATGGATGGTTTGATTTTCATCTCATGCTTTGTCTTGTAAGTAAGAGAAAAGACCCTATAAATCATGTCTTATTTTGAGAGAATACAATATAAGAATAATTGCTGATCTTGATATCATATGTTTTGTGAATTTTGCGATTTTTTTCTATATCGAGAATAATTATATAATTCTTTTTATGAACCAGAAAATCCAGCAAAGTGCAATTCTTAAGGTAAGCTTCTACATCATGTGCATCATAATACATTTATAAAATTAGTTTTTCAAGCTCTTCAGAAACAGATAAATGCTTTGAATTACTGGGAACAATTTGTGAAAAATAAACCAGGAAAAAAAAAAAGAAAAAAAGAAAGCAACAAAAATAAACAAGAACAGAAGTATCATATCTTATTGTTTTTCTAGTTATCATAGCTTACACCAAACTTAATGTTTGAAATCAAGACAAAATACATATTTGCTCTGTTATTTTTTCTATCTTATTATTATCGTCATGTCATTGATCTATATGATCTAAACACATGCAGCATATCTTGTTATTTGTTGCTTAACAAGAAATTTAGGATAAAAAGATAATAAACCTGAGCAATAGAAAAAAGACCGACTAGAAATCTACATATTTGTGTATACTTTCTGTCGGAACATGTTAACTGATGTAATGTTATTCCCAACAAGAAATCATCGAATGCCAGTAGAAACCTGACTCTAAGTGAACGTAAGTGCTTGTTGCATATATCAAAAGTTAGATCCTTTGGAAGCAAGAAATACACCAAAGACACGAAAACAGGAGTCTCCGTTATATCGAGTCTGATCATCAGTTATATGAAGATCAACATCTTGAAGCAAAATATTAAAAGAAAAAAATATATGAACAGCCGAACCGTTCGTCATAAACGTGTTAAATATTGCATCGCTATTCGCTCATTTTCGTTCGATCATTTATTCATTCTTTCATTCAAATGTTAATGCGGCTTTGTCTTTAATATCGGAATATCATCTAAATACACGAACGAATCCAAGAGAATGATCTAAATAGGTACCTGATCAATAATTGTAATAGAAAGATAAAAAAGTAAAATGTAAAGCGTTTCCCTCTTTCTATGTTAATGCGGCTTTGTCTTTAAAATCGGCATATTATCTAAATACACGAATGAATCGAAGAGAATATTATAAATAGGTACCTCATCAATAATTGTAATAGAAAGATAAAAAAGTAAAATTTAAAGCATTTCAGCACTCAAATATATCATCGTTTCAATTGCGTCAAATAGAATGTCAGTCTCGCGTCATACCTGTCTAAATACCCACCTTTGTAGTTTTACATTCATAATTAACTCAAACAATCATACTAATTAGGTGTATACTATAGCTCTTTCTAGCCTTACTGGGAAACTCCTACGGTTTCCTATCAGTGACGTCACCTTTTTATCTGCTATACCTATATGAATCTGAAATTTAATTTGAAGATGAGTATTCAGTCCTGCTCAAGTAAAGTGCCCATTATTTAAAGAATTCGCGTAAACGACTTCTCCAGAACCGTTGAAAGCAGTTACTATAAATGTATTTGTACCGCAGTTTCCCAGAATAGGCATCTGACATGACATTCTCTAGTAGAAATAGAAATCGTATTAACAGCTTACACTGGGTGTTACTTTTGTGTTTGAACCTCATCGTGTCTTTAATCCGTTATTATATCTATGGGTACGTTTCAAACTATGGCCTAACCAACAGCTGATCTGGTCATTTTGTAATTGGATGTTCTCCAATTAAGACAAGTATGGTTATTCTATTGCAGTGTATTATGTGGTAATAATGCTTTATTTGTGCTTTCTCTAGCCTTATAGTAATTGTTTTTCTTTGTGTTTAGTCGTATTTAAATGAGTTTTGTTTAATATGTATTTTAATATAGAATGTTGTTCGCGTCTTATTAAATGTTTGGTTTATGCTGTGTGGACGTACATGTTGTTTGCTAGCGTGTTGTATTTGAGCATATTATAAGTTCATTTTCGTGTGAAATTATATGATAAAATGTGTAATTCGCGTATTTCCCACTCTTTTGCAAATCTCTTTGTTTTCGGGACTGCCCATCCTGTATATAAACCAATTCATTAGATAAGCCGTATTAGCGGAGATTCAGATCATATTGCACAATAATCGGAGTCTGTCGATTCTTCTTGAAATAAACAAGAATGTAAACTGTAACATTTGTTAGACTCTGGTGAGGAAGCCTGGTCTGACTGGTCCTGTTCGCGCGTGCCATTGATAATTTTCGAGGTATTTTTACATATATACTTTGCAGTAGTCCTACTTCGTGAAAAAGTCTTTGTCACAGAGATAATCTTCGTAATGCTATCACTTGCAAGTAGTTTATCCGAATTGTAATTTGTTGTTACCATCAGCATAAACTGAGCAATTTCGCTCGGACAGGTACGTTATGGCATTTCTGAGTATGGCATACTCCCGTTATTCAGTTGGTAACGTCGTGTCATAAACAAGGGCGTAGCTACCTATACGCAAATACGCAGGTGCGTATTGAAATTTTGTCAAATTGACAAAATTTCAATATACACCTGCGTATTTTCATGCTGAAATGTTGTTAATTGGGCATAATTTTAATACTAACTGCCAACAGACACGAAAATTTGTAATATCTTTGCGGCTTAACCCCCTATTATTGCCCTTAATGAGTATAAAACATGATTGTGCGTACTGTGTAATTGCCCCTAGCTACGCCCCTGATAAAGATGGTATGTCCATATGTGTAATAACATTTTGGCGTGTACATGTAACGTCATCGACAACGACCGTGTCAGCAATGCGTTTTCTTATTGAAATTATGTTCATCATTTTTGTTGGGTATGAACTCCCATTTTAAAGTGACAAATAGAATCTTACACGAGTGGTCATTTCATATGAAATTTATGAAACTCGCGAAATCCTCGTTTCATAAATTTCATATGAAATGAGCACTCGTGTAAGATCCTCTATATCAAACTTTTGCGACATTAACGTAGTCTGATATATCTTGTGGAAATCACTGTCTATGGATTCTGAAGAATATGTAGAGTGGATAAGCTACGACATTATACCATTATTGACTGTTGTTGAGATGGACATGAAGTGTCATTGGACAGTAAACGTCATATTGACAGACGCAAACAGAAGGTCAATATGAATTGTTTTACTGTTCAATAACACTTCATGTTTGTCGAAACAAAAGTTTTCTGCAAACTTGATGTCAAATTTAGTTTAGTAATGAGTGTAGTTAATTTCAGTTTAGTAGGTCAAATTTCTGTTGTCATTTATATACAAACTATGCGACATTAAGACATTACGTCACCAAATATGCGAAATTAAGACGTTGCGTCATAAACCGATTGTCTAGAAATAATGTCTACCTCACGTGATCAGCCTCTCAGGCAATGAAATGATTTTTATTTATAGATTATATAATAATGATCATTCTATTGTTCCAGCAATGGTTTTTCAACATGACAGCCAGTAAAATCAGCTCGCCATAAATTTTGGATAATTAAAATCATTAACTATAATGTTAAAACTAAGGTGTATGGGTACACCTTCTTCCATTATTACAAG
Source organism: Ctena decussata (assembly GCA_963989385.1). Lineage (NCBI taxonomy): Eukaryota > Metazoa > Mollusca > Bivalvia > Lucinida > Lucinidae > Ctena > Ctena decussata. The sequence continues at coordinate 54,176,387 of OZ022511.1, read as the reverse complement.
GAAAACACCTTTTTTGACTTCCCGTTTGCTTCCCTGGACAATGAATCCCTCTCATAATGGTTTGTACTCTTAAAGGGAAATGTCCTGTCCTTTACGAGTTGTTCCCGATAAGGAGGACAGCAAAAGCAGCAAAAAAAAAAAAGAAAAAAAAGAAAAACAAACGAAATGGACAGAATTGCACACCCTACGAAAGTATATCCATTCTCTTTCAGTAAAACAGAGTTGTTTTTTTTATATCCACACAGGCAAAGATTAAAGAAGAAAAATGCAAATCCAGTAGAGAAAGCGCAGGTAAGATAAACTACACAAACATTACTCAGCATCCAAAATATAGGAACTAATATCATAAAAAAATAACGGGCTGTATATTTTATTATGCGTAAAACTGGTTTAAACCCCCAAGCTAGTTGATGCAGCAGGAAACTTCTGATGCGGATGTGGTACCGTAATGACCCTAAAATTTCGGACAACCAAAAGTCGGATAATTTTTGTAAAAAAAATCTTAGAAAGTGGATTTTACACGTGTTAATGCATCCAAATTATGCTTAGTGAATGGCAAACGTTGTAAACCCTGATCAAACTGATTTGGGTCTACAATGTTTGCTCAGACCTGTCTGCCCAAATATACTAGAACCAACTTCTAACCGACCACATATTTCTATTTTTAATTAAGTTGTAATATTGGTAAAGTAAATAAAGTAACTCTGAAATAAAAATCTTATCCGTGTACCATTTAATAAGTGAAAGATAATGGTACCCCTGTTTTCGAAAATCGCAACATTTCAGCAGATTTTCACGATTCGGACAGATCCACATTTCGGAATCTTGTCAGCATATGCTTATGATTTGTGCGAATATTGAGAAAATGTTTAAAAGAACTTGAGAGTTCATAATAAGGCATTATTTCACTACAGAATTCAAAATTTTAGTCACAGTTAAAAAACCTTCTCCACCACTGTCATAATCCTTGCGAAGTTCGAAATGGGGGGTACATGTGCATCCTTTGCTGCCAGGAAAACGATATTAAAGGTATTGAGCTCAAACATTTTACAACGTTTACATGACACATTTGGAGTACTGAATATAAGAAAATTATGTCCGGATACCATCTTCAAACGACAGTGTTCAAGACTAAGCAAGTGGTCGGTTAGAAGTTGTTTTTAGTATATGTAGGGTCATTACGGTATGTTGTAATTTTAGCATTGCGGTCCCTAGCATTCTGGTCTCATTTATAACTTCCCACTTTACTGTCTACTTTGTTTTGTGGCTAATAATAGAAAATAGGTAAAATAGATGATGTAACGTCATTTTAGCTTTAGCACCATTTTGATAAAACTACTGCAACTGCACTCTGCTTTTGCTGAAAGTTGTACCTGCGAGACTGGAAATTGCATGCCATGCAGTTCATGATGACATAGTTATTTAGCACTTCTATCTTTGTTTCCAGATCTTGCCTATAAAAGCTCAGTAGAAAATCTAGAAGCAGCCCGTAAATCTTGGGAGGAAAAGATGGAGCAAGCTTGCAAGGTACCATAAAATAAGAATTACCGTGAACTTCTTAAAAATTGGGACATCTAAAATTATTACCGTAATTGTCCTAAAATGGATCAGTTTGATTTTATAATGAAAGAAAAAAAGTTGCTCCTCTCTGTAAAAGCGAATTCTTTCCTTTTAGAGTAGACCCCATTTTGGCAGGGCTTCATTGCCCAGGGATCCAAACAGAGAGCCAGAAAAGTTGTCCCCGTTTGTAAGAGGCGATAAACGTTAAAGTGTTCTCATTCATCATTACTTCACAATTCTCAAAATGGTGGTTTAGATTAATGTGATAATAAGCTTTTCGCGAGAGATTTATTTTTGCAAAAGTTTGAGAATTTCACAGATATTACCCGATTTACAGAAGCAATGACTTTGGATTTTCGTATGTAAAACGTGCTTTACTGGGACGTGTTTTTTTTATGGATTTTCCCCAAAGAACCATGTTCCATGTATGTCAGCTAAGGAATAAGGCAAATTGTATTCATATAAAATTTGCATTTACTTATTTTTACCTCATAGCCATACATAACATGGGAATACGAGAGAAGTCCCAATCATTGAAAATCATATGTATTTTGTATAACGTTAATTGAATGTCCGAACATATATAGATGCGTCTGATCAATTGTGTAACATTTAAAAGAAAAATATGTTATTTTTAGATTTTTACTATAAACTGGGTAATTTTTTTAGCATACTTAGATTTTTTTATTTTAATTTGACAAAATATCTGAAAAGTTTCGAATTCGAGGTTTTCATGATGATTGGCTTTGGATTCATAAAGGCCATGATAATTTTTGTGAAAAGTTTCGTTTTTGCTTAACTTGATACTGGCTAAGTTAAAGACAAATATTCTTGTACATTGCATCTCATAATCCTATTATGCAACAGCCCAGTGTCACTGCTGTTTCATCAAAGGAAATACCCTGTCCCACATAGGTAATGACATAACAGGGCCATAAAACCAATAAAGACTGAGGGTGTGTTCTATATAGCAAGGAATATTTGTCTTTAAACAAAAATAAAGCTAGACGAGAGTTTGCTGATGACACATGCCTTAGTATTCTAATGAACTTCCGAATGTAACGTGATGTCTGGTTGGATAACGTCAAACTTTGACAGTGTATCCTGCGATATACTGTCGGAAATCCAACGTCATTAAGAAACGTCGCTTTTCATTGGCTGACGTCTGGTCTTACGTTGCTGAAATCGCTCGCTGTGGGTGTAAAATAGTAGACTTTGAAAGGTGAAAATATAATTAAGTGCATTAGAATGGGGATGATTGTACACAAAATTGTCATTTGGGGAGATAAATCGTCGGTTTTATGATCGAAAATTTCGTCCCCAAATGACAGTTTTGAGTACAGTTATCCCCCTAATTTATCTATTGTAGGACCTGGAGGCACTGGAAGTCATTCGTATGCAGACTCTACGGGACAAGATTTGGAAGAGTACCAATATTGATTCATTAACTTGTGTTCGTCATGATGACGTAAGCGTCACTTTCTTATTTTCAAAAATGAATTTAATTGTAAGTGTTTGTTAATTTAAAGAGTAACTTCACTTCAGGAACTGACTGAATCAGATCCCAAACCCTATCCCCAACATCAAAGGGAAAGATTAGTTTCGTTTAAACAATATTTATTTCACAATACTGTACATATACAACGATTACATAGGTGCATATAAATAACACACAGTTCAATGAATGGGATACAGAAGAAAGTCATTGACTTTTTTAAAATCTGTTTCCCAAATGCAAGTCAGTTATATTGCATTCAGTTAACTTTGAAGAAACATAAACCTCAAAAGCAATTCAATATTATAGTAAATATTGTGAACACATGAGTTAGTGTACTCATATGATGTATAATGAAGGAAATCAGAGAGAGAGAGAGAGAGAGAGAGAGAGAGAGAGAGAGAGAGAGAGAGATAACACGGTATCACTATGATGAGTAACAGCATATCTACGGCACGTCCTGGACACGTTAGACACTTTACAATATCTTTTTGATATATATTTTTACAATATATTTTTACATTTATATTTATATTTTACATTTATATTTATATTTTAATATATTTTTACAATATATTTTTAATATATATTTTTTACACTATAACTTAAGAAAAACGTTTCGTTCTAATGATGAAATCTTGCACTATTTGAAATATTTTGACATTTTGTTGAAAATTCAAATTATTATCCCCGTATAGTAAAACATGTAAAGATACATTACATATACTGAGAAGTTTGTTGATCATAATTTGTCTTTGCATCTGGAATCTAGGACAAACGAATAGGAAAAGGGAAGGATTGACAAAGACATCCCAACAAACACTAAATTACAAGTGATAAGCCGAGTCAGCAGCTCTTTCCCAAATAGGTGGCAACTCAGCTATCTTTACTGAACTAAATAATTTAGACCAACAGAAGGGTTACAATAGACTAAGCAAATTATACGAAAAACATTTAACAACTATTGTTACTTATTTTCTATTTTTATTATAGAAGGGTTAAAACGAGAACACAATAAATTAAACAGCACCGAACATGAAACAAATGCAATCGCAACGAATGTTAGGGGATAACTTTCCATAATCCTACATATTTTACATGTTACTCCAGACAGTTTTTCTCGCAAAGCGGTCCATATACTAAAGATACGCATTAGTATTGAAAGGTCATACTTTTTGCTATATTCAATTTCTGTTCTCTGAGTAAAATCTTGAATGTGATTATGTTATGTCACATTATATCATAAATATATAGTGACTGTTCAGAGTATGTACATGTACTGTCAGATTATAGTCAAGTTTACACTTCGTGGTGTTGTCATTATTACAGGCTAACTGATAAACCCTGAATACGATTTGTTCTTTTTGTTCACTTTTGGAGTAAACTCGTCTCGTATGATTGCCCTGCTTTTTGTGTGATAGCTGTGATGTAAAATGTGATTTCAGTGTGTTGAAAAGGTTAGAGAAAAACTTGAAAAATGCGACATTATGACAGACTTAGAAGAATTTATAGAATACAACAGAACTGGAGGCCAACGGCCAGGTATGTCTTTGTTGTTTTTGTTCGTTCAAGCTTTTGTGCATGAAACCATTTTTTTTTGCAACCATTTAAATTACTTTACTATCATAAAAGTATTTTCGCATAAGGCCTTCCTTGAAAACTACGTCCGTCTTACTGTGGAAGTCATTACAGAACTTTAAAAAATAATGGCATCAAGCAAGAGATAGTTCTCAAGTATATTTTGTTTCACTGTAAAAGGCCAAAAGCTGAAATGTTTTAGAGATAGTAAACTTATGTAAACTACTTTCCTTTGGAGGACTTTAAATAATATTTGCAGAGCTCTAGATAAGAGGGAGTATTTGATGATAATTAGGGATAATTTTTGTTAATTCTGCGTAAAACCCTATGTTGTGACCCCTCATCTGAACCGTCTCGCTGAGACGGTTCAGATGAGGGGGCACAACATATGGTTTAGATGAGAAATAAGAAAAATTATCCTTAATTATCATCAAATACTCCCTCTTATCTAGAGCTCTGATTTGTATTTTAGTTTTCTTAAGTAAATAAGTTCTGAATAGTGAGTAGCTTTTACTCATATAAATTTGCATAGATTTTACAAGGGATAACCTTTGACAAGTTTTTGACTTAGTCAAAGCCTTTAACTAATATTTTCTCTTTTCACCTACTTTGCAGATAAACTACGTGCAAATGTATGGTCAAACGGATCAGACCCTTTTCGAGTAATTTTACATTATTATGCCTTTTTTTGGATAAAATATATAGAAAACGTAAAGAGTTGATATGAACTATCATTTGTATTCTGAAAGCAATTTACATTTCTCATTTAAGAAGCTAATGTTCCGATTTTTCTATGTAGACGAACTTTCTGGGTTGAGCAACCGCTATTTTCGTATGGCTTACGTGAACCATATCATCTATCTAGCTTTGCCTTTTGGGATTGACTTCAGATAGTGCTTGTAGCATGACAATAAGTATTTATATTACTGTGACAGTTGGACACCGAATATGTATCTTATCATCATATGACTTTTTATTCTCGATTTTCATCATAACATTTTTAAGAAAATTTTCATTTTCAGCTTCAATAGAATATGTAAATTATTACAAAGATTCTGTTTCACTGAAATCAATTAACAACCGCCCACCAATGAGGCCGCCACAGTTTACACCACAACTACCGCCGCATAATACAACAGCATACGTTACTGCCAAAATAGGTAAGCTTCGTTTCACTTCCCTTTCCGTTATTTGTAGTATTGTCAGTGGTGTTAAAAAATATTGAATGGGCCAGTGACTGACAGCATACGCAAATAGCAAAGACTCATATATTGGAGAATAGGCACAGTCTGGTCAGTCTTTACTTTTTTCTCAGTAGATAATGCGAGCTGACAAGATTGCTCATCCTGCGTAAAAACGCAAGTTTGAGTTAATTGCTTTTCAAAAGATTTGTGTACTGCCAAAGTTTTCTTGGTGACACTGAAATATGTATTTTGTCAAAGATTTACAGCAGGAAATTTTTGTCCTTGATTATGGTTTAACTTGGCTTTATTCAAAACCTGATTTAAGAGTAAATTACCATGTTAAGAAGAACGTTCAGAAGTAGTAATTGGTGCTCTTAGCGGCTTAAATCGCCTCCCCGTATTTCATGAATTTCTGGTCCTTTAGGATCATTGGACGTTCCAAGAAGTTCGAAACCACATTTTTAGAAATTATAGTTAAGCTTCATACGAGTAAAATAAACCTAGACTTGACTTACTTGTTTGGACTGACTTTCGTTATCATACAGCTTTTTTGAATGACAAAATAGATGCTTTAAAGCACCAGAAATAAAAATTGTTTAATTTGCAAACGTCGTAGAACCAGATGAGGTGGCTCATAATGAGCCGCATCATCCTGATCAACCCTGTTTGCTCTCTAGTTTTTCTTAATTATATTAGTTTGGACGAACTATTTTTTTGAAATTTTGCAGACGTGAAGTCTGTCGTCTGCTTTTGGTGCCCTATGGGTTAACTCTTAAATTTCTGTCGTGTTCCCAAGTACAGCTTTCATTGTCAGAGCAGGTCGTTGTGCCGCTGATGAGGCTTTAGTAGCTGGGACTAACTATAGCTCGTTTATGCCGACTTTAGTGCGACAGACGCGCGTTTCTGCATTTAACTTCTTCAGTGTCGCTAAACCCAAAGGTTTGATAGTAAAAAAGTGATCAGCAGGTCTCGGTAGACAACGAGCCACACTTACTGGCGCATTCCGCGACACACAGTGACTGGAGACATCAGGTAAGAGACGCCTACGGATTATTTCGTGAGCGCAGGCCCCCACCCCCACCCCACAGCCACCTAGCCACCTCAACCCCTGTGTCTCGAGAAACGTGACAGACAAGGGCATCAGGAAGAGATGACCGATGCAGCCAAAAGCCAAAATAATCCAAAAGAATGGAAGCCAAAATCCGCTAAGATTCATGTCACTATGACAAGTCTGTATTAGTTTTAGTATCGTTTAAAATCAAGCCTTATTATATGTATGGATGTATTCAGTGCTGTCATTTAAGGGGTGTCTGGTTTAGTTTATTTTTATTATTTCTATTTTGTTAAAGAGAAGTGCTCATTTTATTTTTATAAACAGTGAAGACCCACCTGGGCCTGCTTTGTTCGGCTGTGTCCCTTTTATGGGGCACAAGGCATTAATTGGCTAACCAAATGCCTGTCTAAGCAAGAGTTTTACTATTTTCTTGAATGATTGCTAAAAGCAGCTTTGACTGTTCCAAGCTGGCACACGACGTCGCATCGACGTCAGTACGACGTCATTTTGGCGTTATGTGCCTGCTGGGAATTTATGCTGTTGATATGCGTTTTTATAATGAAATATTTCGCCATGCAGATTTTACAGCCAATGCGATGTGTTACCATCACTTAAAGGTTCTGAATTCTATTTTATATGCCCTAGATTCTTTTCATATTTGATCCCACGTGCCGTCTTGGTGAAGGAAACGTAGTTAATCGTTTGTGTTTACAGAGATATGGCGTTGAGGCCAAGACAAGGAAATCTTATTTTTATTTTCATGAGACTTAAATCATCTGAAAACGAGCTTTAAATTTCCTTGTCGAGGCCTTTCCTTTTTCATACCCAGAATATTCATGATATCTAGTACAACAGAAAACCATTAAATACAAATCTAGGCAGATAATGTAGAATATACAATCCTTTATTCAGACCATTACTAAATAATTCCAGCTAATTTTCAATTAATAGTTTCATCTGATGCGTACATTTTACATCAGAAATGCATGGTTACATTTCATGCAGAATACCTGCTGTCGATTTCATATTCTGCGTGCCGTTTACATGATAAATAACAAGTAGAATTGTTAAATCTAACTTAATTGAGCTGTACCAGGATATGATTGTCCTGATGTCGGTTTGAGACATCTGGCTCAGATAGCCTTACTAATCTCAGACAGATTTGTAAAGGGATGTTCATTTCTCATCCACTAGACAAGAATATCCCTTTGTAGAGCTTTCTGAGAGTGAGAGTTTTCTATCTAGGTCTGCTAGCTGAGCCTAAGTTCAGAAAGCTGTCTCAAAAAATCAATCAGTTTAATTACACTCCTAATTCAAAAAATTCACTTGCTGCGACTTGTCATGTAAATTGCATGCAAAATTAAACTGACAGCCAGTGATGTACAGGGAATGTCACTGTAAATTTCTTATCAGCAGGCTGTATGCACAAGGTATAATTAAAACACATGTCAGAACTATTAATAGAAAATTAGCTTAATGATTCAAGGAATGGCTTCAACAAGATGTTACGGTATTCTATGTATTCTATGAATATTATGTTCTATAAAATATAATGCGTGAGAAAAATAGTTAATGACGGGGTGGAAGCCTTGACAAGGAAATCTCAAGCTCGTTTTCAGATTATTTAAGTCTTATGCTCGGCAACTTCGCATAAGATTAAATAATCTGAAAACAAGTCTGAGATTTTCTTGTCTCGGCCTCAATTCCATCTTAGATTCTATTAGTCCAATGGGTGAGAACATTCTGTCTTGTTAACCTATTAAAGCACAATGTCGGTCAAAGAGGCAATTGCAGAACACCCAGTCAAGACATTCTACTACATGTACATACACTCAAATGTCATATTACTTTCAGATGACGGAGCTTACGCCTCAGTAGATATGTCATCAGCCCAGCCAAATACAAGTAAAGTCTTTCTGAAAATCGTTTGCTCGCATATGGCTACGGTAGTATATCGCTTAGTATATAATCACACATAAAACTATGAATGAAAATGGATCAAACATAGATGGGTATCATCTCTGTTTATCAATGCATGTAATGTGGTTTCCATTTCAATAAATTTCATAAAGGAATTAATGCGAGGCGCCTAATACTCCAGGACTATAAACATTTTTGTTTCAAATCATTTAATGATCTCACAGACTACATGATTTGAAAACAAATTAGTGAATCAAACTTGAATTCTAAGCAATAAACAACCAAGAGTTTAAATAGCCTTACATACTGTACGATTTGAAAACAAAGTAGTGATTCAAACTGGAATTGTAAAAGCCAAACAACCCAGTATGGTATGTTTTATGTATATTATTTATTTATTACTTTTTAAATATTAACCCAACAGTAAGGGTTTATGAAGCCAGGAATACCAAGAAGAATTAGCAGCATAAATACTCATGGATACAGAAACAAATTTTCCCCTTTCACAAAGTCCAGATAAACTTTCAACTAATGGAGGAAACTTTTTTTCCGCGTAGCCACTGATTTCTTCATTAGCAACAGGTAATGTTTCTTATATCTAATATGTCCGTTATAAATGAATCAAATTGACGTGCAAACAACTAGGAAGAGCCGATTTTTAGCTCGCCTGTACGAAAGTACAGAGAGCTATTGCTGTCACTCGGACGTCGGCGTGGGCGTTGGCGTGGGCGTCACACTTTAAAGTTTTACGTTAAAGTTTCTTTAAAGTTTCAAATCTCAACAACCACTAGCCAGAACCTTTTGATATTTGGAATATAATCATATAATAGCATATCTTTCTATCCTGTAACACCATACCCCTGGGCGAGGTCTTAAGTGGGGGGGGGGGGGGGCTTACAGGTCAAAATATAGGTCACAGTCACTTTAAAGTTTTACGTTAAAGTTTCAAATCCCAACAACCACTGGCCGAACCTTTTGATATTTGGAATATAATCATATCATAGCATATCCTTCTATTCTGTAACACCATACCCGTAGGTGAGGTCTTGGGGTGGAGCATAGGCGTCAAAATATAGGTCACAGTCACTTTAAAGTTTTACTTTAAAGTTTTTTCAATGTTTCAAAACTCAACAACCACTGGCCGGAACCTTTTGATATTTGGAATATAATTATATCATAGCATATACTATTATTCTGTAACACCATACCCCTGGGTGAGGTCTTGGGGTGGGGCATAGAGGTCAAAAACTAGGTCACACTCACTTTAAAGTTTTACGACAAAGTTTTTTAAACAGACATATCTCAGCAACCACTGGAAAGAACCCTTCCTTATTTGGAACATAATCATATCATAACATAACCTTTCATTAAATAACACTATACTTCAGGGTCGGACTGTGGGTAGGGCTTAGGGGTCAAAAATTAGGTCACACTCACTTTTAGGTTTTGCGACAAAGTTTTTCGATCTTTCATATCCCAGCAACCACTGGCAGGAAGCCTTCCATATTTGGAACATAATTATATCATAACATAACCTTTCATAATATAACACTATATCCCGGGGTCAGACCCTGGGTGGGGCTTAGGGGTAAAAAACTAGGTCACACTCATTTTAAACTTTTTAATTAGATATATCTGCCTTTCTCATGATTGGAAATCTTTTGATGTTTGCTCTGTAGTTAGATATTGATTCAAAGTTCTACAGAGTACGACCCCACCCCACTCAGTGACCTAGAGGTCAAGGTCATGGACTTAGAAATGTGGGGTTTTGTTAAAGTATTCTGGTAGCATACTGTTTCATAGTGCTTGGAATGGTTTTAATTTATACATGTACTGATGTTAGATATGGGCTTGAGTATCACAAAGTACTACCCCCACTCAACTTGGTGACGCTTAAGCCAAGGTCATTGGTTTTATAAATACGTTGACAATACTTGGACATGCTTGCATGAAATTTTATGTAGTACAAGCCATTCCGACAAATGCCTTTGAGATGGGCAAGCACCAGTTCAGGCGAGCTATGCTGTCAGGCGACAGCTCTTGTTTTTACTTCACTGGATTCTTAGCTATGTGCGAGGCTAAACTGCATTTCATTTGCGTCTTCTGTAAGAAAAAAATAGCCTTTCTGCTATTGCGAAAAACATATTGGGCTGTCACCTCACTTGCTATTTTTTCCTGTTTTGAAGTTAATTCGGCTTCAGATTATTCATTCGCTAAAATGAGAAAAAAAAATAATAATCCATGATGATCTTGTCCAAGTTAGATTGACAAATCAAATACAGGAAGTTGAATTTCAACCAGGGACTCGGCAAGCCTCGTCCTGGTAAAATTCGAATCTCTCGGATGAGATTCCTCACATCTACAGACACTCACGATTGATTCTTTCATCCATTTGAATTCATAGTTTTATGTTAACCCTTAAAGCGCCGAAAAACCAGTCTTCAAAATTTAAACAAAAATGCTTCGTCCAAGTTATTTGATATCGAAAACTTTTTAAAGACTGGAAGGCGAAACTCATTATGAGCTGCCTCATCTGGATCTACATTTATTTTTGCAAATTCAGCTAGGGTCAAGTCAGGTAAATTCGGACATCAGGTAAATTCGGGCAGTGACATTGTTTCCTTTATAGTTTATATGTCAGTTGTTTGGAATTAAAGCAAAAATAACTGGACAAACAGTGTAAATCCTGATGAGACGGCTCATCATGAGCTGTCTCATTTGGATTTTCACTGTTTGCAATGCTATGTCCGAATATAATCGCTGTCCGAAGTTACCCGACTTGACCCGACCGCTTTATTGCATTTTCGGCGCTTTAAGCACCTGTTTACCGTACTAACCAGAATGGTGTGTCTTATATGCTAATATCGCATGTGCCATGAGAAAATTAACCTTAGATGGTGTGCGAAAAGTGAATACTCTATGCACTAGCACAGTCTGATCAGAGTCGTCTATGTTCGCATCTTCCAATGGATCCCACAACCAATAAGTGAATAGCAAATAAATATTAATCTCAGAAAGAAAACGCTCGACATTTCAATACTGCCCGCGCACCCAAGATAATACTCTGATCAGCTGCATGAATGCGGTGGCTGAGTGGGGTCTGCTGTGTTGGCACATAGTGTGAGACCCTTTTTCCATGCCACAGGTGTGATGTTTATGAAGGTTATTGCTAGTTCCTCCCATTCTGGGATAGGTTGGCTGCTGGGTAAAAATAAATGAAAAATAAAGTTTTTACAATGTTTTACGGTTAGTCTGGCCCCCGACCCTTTCTTTATTCTTATTTTTTATAAGAGAAACAAATCTTGCACGACCTATCAAAAATTGCTCACTTCACTCCCTTGTCTGGAAAGAGCCACAGATAACATAAACTTGGATTAAAGAGGCATATGAGAAAAAAAAAACAAAAAAAACAAAACATGCAGCATATATGCAACAAAGAAACAAAAACGACTGGGGCCAGTCTATTTTACGGTATGCATGCTGAGATAAATATACGAAGGTCATCCAAGAATTCTTGCAAATGCCGTCATAATTGTTTACTAATTAAGCTAGGGTTGTCAAATTCCCCATAAACAGACCATGCTTAGTATACACACAAGTGCTAAATATCATACATGTGGCATACTTTTCTGAGAAATGGAAGATTTTGAATGCAAAGGTGTATGTGGTGCCAGACGGTAAAATTGCACAAACACGGGTTTTTTTGCAAAAAGTGAGAGAAGGGAAGAAAATCCTTAATTCTTGCGTACCTATTTATGATACTCAAATGATAAAAATCTGTGTTCTAAACGTATAATCTAAGTACTCCAATATGAGATAGTCATCATTTCACATAACCAAATAAATATGGTCTCCAGGCAACAAAACAATATTAAATGGTTTTAACAAATTTTTACTTCTGGACGCTTGTCTCTGCTTTTTGAAAACTGCAACAAATGATATGAAACGAAGTTTCTTCAGTTTTTACATTACAAAATCTCGCGAGTACATTTTTCCAAAACAAATAAATGTCACTTTAAGAAATATTTCATATTTTGTAAACGCATGTTCTGAAATGCTCAATTTATATTATATCGTAGTTCTCTGAAAAGCACGGTAATTTCACTTGCAACAAATGTAATATCTCGACTAACGACAATATATTAACATAGGTAGCATATACTAGATTCATTATTATTGTTTATGTCTCCAAACAAAATGCAGAATTGTACAAGTGTATTGAACTAAACTATGGGATCTTAGAGATGAGCCTAGGAACCACCGATGCACCCCTAATATAGTAGAATTATTCCGTTGCCTAGCAATTACAACGTTCCTGGCAATTGTTGACTGGAAAGATGCACTGGAGGAATGTAGACCGCTTAATTTAATAATAACCATCATTTTGCCTGACGCAAAGTCGTTTGCAGAACTTTACGGATGACCCTCATATTACAATCATTGGAATAAAAAATCTTGTAAATATCAAAACATAATGAATGGTGCGTTGTGCTGATTCTTACAGGTTAAGAAGTTATGGTTTTTGAGTCATTAAACTAGACATTGACTTCTCTTCATCTATTTGGACCTAATTGGTTGTCATATATTCCTTCCAAGACAATAAATGATTAAAACAGAATCCGTTCAAATTATCAGCCACATTTACTTCGCTTCAGTTACCACGGCTGACTTATATTTTCAGATGAGTTTGTTCATCACATGATGTCGCTATTATTCAGTGGCTAACGCCGTGTCATAAATATCGTATAACACTTAGTTAATGGCAAATATTTACATTCTTGGTGTATTTACTGAAACGCCCTACAGTAAACCATTGGAACCTAATGTAGTTTACATTCCAATAATTACATTGAGTCACGCGACGTCAATGACGTCAAAATAAACAATGGTTCTCTACGATCTTATTGGACGTCGGCGACGCCATGGCGTCATTCGCGCCGTTCCGCTGTTAGCAGAAAAATGCCGTGTACATGTTTTATTGTTTCAATTTTAGCGCTTGCATAAGATTTTTCATCAAGGTTTTGATTGAAACGAATGTAAATATAAGCAATGAACTTAATTTTTCTGAGGTTTATCGAAGTGTAAACTACATTGGGTCACTAGCAAAGTTTACATGGAAGGGGTTCATTCACTTTGCACGTGACCCAATGTAGTTTACACTTCGATAAACCTCAGAAAAATGAAATTCATTCCTTAAGTAACGTCATGATACCGTCTGTGACAAGTTCATGTTTTCTATTTCTATTATACCCTGCAAACTTTTAGGGATAAAATCACATTTAAAACAGTCATATCATAAACAGTATCTTACTCTCGTGGTCATCATAGTTCATACAAATTTATGATACTCGCCGAAGGCTTGCTTCATAAATATCATATGAAAAAAACCATTCGTGTAAGATCCTCTCGGTTTTGATGTGTTCCTCGCTTTCAAAAATCTTCTGAAACTGATTTATCTTCACTAAAGCCGATGTAAATAATCATTCCTTACAACTTGTAGAGTCCGTTTATGATATTCTCTAGGATATAAAACTTCTGACAAGACTTAATGAATTGTACCTTAAGTTCAAACTGTATCTGATTTAAATTGAGCTATTATGCAAAGAATGATTTTTATGTGAGCTTTCAATAGTTCTTATTACACATGTATGAACAGCAACAGTTGGAATTAAACTTGTCTCTTTCATCTTGAAAGTTGAACGTATGTTACGCTTTTGAAAATATGAAATTGACCCTTGTAGATTTAGATCCAGATCAGCAAAGCTTTGATCGAGCATTATCTTAGACCACATTAAAACTAGCCATTTGGGGTTATAAATTTCAAAATTAAAAGTTAAAACATGACATGAATGCAAACAGGGATGGATGAAACTTTGCTATCAGTTCGTGTTGTCTTACTACTTGTGTTGAAGCTTCATGTCACTCTATCCCGTTTGGTGTCGTAGGCAGGATGTGAATTAATTGTATTAGTTCTTGATCATTGTCTTTTTTACGCTACTTTTCATTTATTCAGCATATATTTAGGATGCATGAGGGCTTACATTACCTATTGTTGGGCTATATTGCATATTTGTAAGTTCATATATGATTATCTTAAAATCGACATAAGACCTATTGCATTTTGCATGTCGCATAATATACATGCATAATGCAAGACAAAGCTTATACTGCATGTATGGATTTGCAGTTTTAGTGTGGTATCAAATCTTAATCCGGATATTAAACATTTGGGGGTAAACAAAATGTAAAATACTCCAGGTGAGCTTTGTTTCAGATTAGATATGAGCCGCGGCACGAGAAAACAAACCAACAATGTGGTTGTGCGCCCAGCGCAGACTCAGATCAGCCTGGGCATCCACCCAGTCTGATCAGAATCTTCGCTAAGCGCTTAAAGGGTAGCTGAGAGTCTAAGCTACCTTCATGCGAACAGCGAAGACTCTGATCAGACTGGGCGGATGCCCAGGCTGATCTGAGCCTGCGCTGGGCGCACAACCACATTGTTGGTTTTCTCGTGTCGCGGCTCATATGTCTAAGATAAGTGTTTATGATGTTGTATACTGTGCTCGTTTTCGAAAACAATATATACCTTGTAAAAAATGCAGAAGGTACAAAAGCAAATGCAGGTAGTTTCAGAATGGCATCTACTCATAAAGTGGGCCACCGTCTGGATATAGAGGATCTTACATGAGTGCTCATGTATTATTGAATTTATTACACGAGTTGGGGAAAAAGATAATATGCGAGGCTCTGCCGAGCATCTTATCGGTTTTCCCCAACGAGTTTGATAAATTCAATAATACAGGAGCACGAACGCAAGATTCTAATTATCATATGACACTAAAATCGCATTTTATTAGCAAATTTTGCACTAAAACGTCACGATTTCGCCATTAGAAAACGCAACGTTTTTATGGACGTCAACGTATAACGTTACGACGTAATTTGCATATTTAATCCACTAATGGATTATCGTTTTTAATGCATGGCTTTATTACACTCTCAGATGCGACGTCATATGATAAAGTTAGTTATTTTCAAGTGGCGTCACTTAGAAGACAATGATTAAAATCGTCAATAATTTTCATATACACAATTTATCAAGGTAATAGATTTAAAAGCTTGATTTGAATAGCTTTTATAAAAAGAATTTATGTGACTCGTGTCGGAACTTTCTGACTGCCCCTCGTATTTCTTTACCAGATAACTCGCTATCAATACACACTTCCTTTGTTCTGTGTCATTGTATCAGAACTGGGATCGGTTTTTGCGAGTGTACACGTTGATTTTAGTCATGGCTACTCGCACATGCCGTAAGTTGGATTTTCTCATGGCTAGCAAACACATAAAGGCATATTTTGGATTACATAACACCCAAATGACCGATTATTGGAGCATGCAGGTTTGAGATAAGAAATCAGCAGGGGTCCTTAAGAGAGTAAAGTAAAAAGGTAGACAATGATCAGGAATTGATATAACCAAATCCCACATTCCGCTATCAAAACCAATAGGGAAAGAAGCACATACACACAGAAATTGACACAAGTGTACGAAAGACACGCACAGTAAACCGAATGAGCAGCTCTTTCCCAAACAGATGGTCATTCAGCTATCCCAATAACAGCATCAACATTTTTTGTTTTAATTACAAAACGAAACAAAACAGAAGGCAGATTGGGCAGCAATGCAGGTGACCAAACCGCCAGAGACCATAGACAAGCGGACACAGCACAATATAACACCAAAGAACCGCAACAGAAGTACCGCCTTGAAACGGTCAGCAAAAAATTACTGGCTGAGGGGTGGGGGGGGGGGGTTAAACTAGTTTTACTCGGCCCAAACCTCGCCTTCTGCTTCTACAGTGGTTTGAAACATTAAGTTAGCTGTTAGGTCCGCATGGAGGTTTCCTAACTCATCAATAAATCATCACCGGAAGCAAACAAATCACGGATAAGGCCTAAGATGAATCAGAGATGAGGACGGAAAGAACGTATTGCGACAACAGGAGACTCCTGGGAAGTCAGACAACACCACTGAAATACCGGAGCAAAAGAAAACTATCAGTTGAACCTCGAATAATCAAGCAACAGACAAGGCAAACTCCGGCCAAAACCAACTAAATTTAGTAGCTTTATGTCGGGCCCATCATTGAGTCTGATGCTTGACCAAACGGCGTGCAATTAAAGAGGGAAGCAAAATTTTTAACCATAATTAGGTTAACCACTAAACATGCAGACTATAGCAGTACATTTATATTATATCCAATACGTTTGTAACGAACGATAATTTTCCTGAACTGATCAGAAAAGTCAGACTTACCTACATTTTGTTTTGAATTTATAGACTAAGTCACCATAAAATTTTTGTACCGATAGGCCCTGTTGTAAAAGACTTTTTAATCCGACATTGAATTTAGAAACCAACTATGTCAAAATCAGTCATCGCGTTTATCATAAATTTTGGATGAAACAAATCCATTTTAAACAGATAAATGTAAATCCAAAAATGGGGCTTCAGTATCGGTTGCATTAGCTTTGTTTAACTGCAGCTCAGGTGGATAAATTCGATTCACCATGCCTTCAAAGTATGGATTGTCAATATTTTAAAGATCATCTAGATATCTAAATGTAGAGTTAAAAGCTTCAGTAATTTGAGGTTGTTTATCACTGGAAAGAAAAGCCATGAAAACCCTTTCATAGCAGAATAAAAACAAATCCGCTACAAGAGGAGCATAATTAGTGCCCATCGGAATACCAACAATTTGTCTGTTTAACTTAGTACCAAATTTAATGAACCCATTATACATTTATGGGACTTTATTACATCCATAATCACTTACATTAGGGAAACCTTTGATGTAAGAAATTGGGAAAGGGAAGGTTTATTGGAAGTGATAATAAAGGGCCATCCTTCTCACATAGGCTGAAAATGTGTCTTTAACGTTGAAACAACATCGAATCAGTGTTGATTCAATGCCATCAAATTAGATCAGCGCTGTTCAGTGTTAATTCAGCGCTGAGTGCTGAGTGGGGTGTTTGATAATATAGCTTTTCATTCTGTCATTTTGCTTTGAACAGGGCCCTTCTGAACTGAACGTGAAGGAAGGTGACATTGTCGAGCTGGTGAACGAAAATGGAAGAGACAATTTCATCACAGTAAAGTTACAAAACCGCCAAGTTGGAGTTATTCCAGTACAGTGTGCACAGACATATCGGATTAAGGAATCAACCTTTCTATGAAATTCTTGCAATACGAATGCACTACGTACATACTGTTGACATTAATATGACGTTCGTTTAATGTTATAGGCCATCTGCAAAAAGGATACGAGGCACTGATATTATTAGACAGATTATTAGATATTTTGGAGCCGCGTGTCTGTCGAAGAGAACTAATCGACATTGTCTTAGACTGAAGGCGAACCATTTATGTTATTTTCTGTATATAGGTCTTTTACAGTATATGACACGTCGCGAGAAAACCCGTTTTAATCCATGTTTTTGTCCGCAAGGTTTACAAAGGGAAACGACTTTTGTGACTTCCTGTTTGCTGGACGACAAAGTTCTTCCAGTATTGGGTCTACTCTAAAAGGAATGAATTTGCTCCTTTAATTTGCTCCTATAGGAGCAAACTCTTTTCTGTAAGAGATAATCCCCTTTAAGAAAGATTACAAAAACTGAGAATGGCAGAGTTGCTGCCCTGAAAGTGTACCCATTCACCTTTACTGCACATGTTCAGACCAACAGACATCTCTGAGAAAATTCTGCTCGCCAATGTCAATTTCTTAAGTTAGGTTTTGTCTCTTTGTCTTAGTACCCCATAGAAAATTTAATTGTATAACCAGTATACCTAATGCAACAAAGGTAAAGTTTCTAAGAATAATTTTACTCTTAGAAGCCCTGTTCTAATTCATAGCTTTGTACATTTGTAAATTGTTTATAAAGGGTCAATATTTTCAATTTATTGTACTGGTTCTTTGAGAGTTAAGACGAGTGACACATACTTTCTTAAAAGTATATACTGTGTATATTGACGTTGTTAACTACCGTAGGATGAAAACTTCAAGCTTCCGTTCCCATCCTAACTTATTTAAAGTATTTATGTGTAATATGTAACTGAAGAAGCGAATAAATATGTTTAAATCAAAACTTCAAGTGATATGATATGTTATCAAGCTGGACAAAATGGCTTCGGCAAACAGTGTAGGAATATAAACGCTTCTCACTGAAGTACAAGACAAAACTATTAATACAAATGAGCCGCGACACGCGAAAACCAATAAAGTGGTTTTGCGCCCCCTGCAGACTCAGATCAATATGGGCATCCATCCAGTCTGATCAGACTCTTCGCTAAGCGCTTAAAGGGTGGCTAAGGGTCCATGCTACCTCTGTGCGGACAGCGAAGACTCTGATCAGCCTGGGCGGATGCCCTGGCTGATTTGAGTCTGCGCTGGGCGCACAACCACTTCGTTGGTTTTGTCGTGTCACTGCTCAAATAGTCTCTCTACTGAAAGCTGAATAAGTGAGCATTCTAATTGTCCTTCTGACACCCTGTAGATTTATTGTACTCAATTTCAGTGTCATATATTTCACACTTAAACTAGTTTGCCAAACTTTACAACAAATTATTTTGTTTACTTAATGCTTTTGGTTTAAACAATATTTTATTCATCAAATTTTAAGTACAAGGTACAGAAACAATAGACCAGAATTAATGCTTTTGAAGTAGATTTCTACCAACAAACGCAGAAAGAAATGAAAAGACATGCGTCTAGAAGTTAAACGAGCACAGCTATCAAAGGCTCCATTATTTTACACTCATGATGCTCAGTTTTTATTTTCTTGTTTTTATTTCAATAGGCCCTGAATTATAAGTGTCAAAGAATTTAGTTAAAAGATAAAGCACTTTCTATGCCAAGTCAAAAAACTCAAGGGACGCAAAACTGAATTTAGCACTGGGAGCTGTGAAAAGAAAAAAAAAGAAGAAAAAAAAAAACAGTATTGTCGACCATGGACACCCTGGGTTCATGCTCCCTGTCTGCTGCAGTTAGTTAAAACAAAAGCATAATTAACTTTAAAGCATCCAAAATAGTCTGTTCACGAATGTTTATTGATTCAGGACTATTTGGTAGTCAGTTGTTGAGCAGATCATACCACAAGCGCGGACCTCGAGTAATAGACTAACAAACTATGAATTATAATTCTGTATATGTACTGCTAGAGCATATTTCTACTTTAAAACTCAAGAATGCCGTTTTTTTCTTTTCCTTCAAATTCTATCAACCCTTTCGTCTGCGTATGCATGATCATGCCAATATTCTTCAGTGTAGCACAGAAATGTACATTTTTCTGACGACTTTATGATGCACGCAACGTAGAACAGCGTCTCTCGTCAAGGAACGTCATCTAAACGTCACAACAATAGTCAGTAGTTGCTGACAGACGTCATGCGTAACGTCAGATGCTGGTGTCAGCAAGTGTTACGTCAGACACGTCAGGTTTTCAGCTCTGTTTCCAGCTCACTGCTGCCGCCACAGCGCATTTCTTCCGTGAATGATTGTCATGAACAGATACTTACTAATTGTGAATTTAATTGCCAACTGAATATTCTTTCAATTATTTAAGCGTTTGAGCTGTATTTTCCGAATAAAAGCAATGTTAGAGAGTTGTATGCATACTCGTATAATCTTAACCTCAAAGACAGTTTCGTTTAAACCAACGTAAGAATACAGTTGCGGACAAAAACGTTAGCTATAATTCTTAGTCGTATTTTACATCGGCTCTTAGAAATAAACTCCAAAAACATTCCTAGTCAAGAACTATTTGGAATAGGTATTTCTTGTCCGCCTGATTTATATTTACTATACTAGAAAAGAGCCCGCGCAAGCGCGGAAATATTTCATGATGGTCAAGTTTATATAAAAAAGCGAGTTTTAATTTTTTCAATGTAAATGGCATTAGGCCCAGGTGAAGATATGACCTTTACCATGAATACTCACTAAAGCTTCATTTACCTAATTAGTTGTCTGCATCTACAAACTTTCAGGTAGCAGACTGCATTGTTTCTAAAAAAACTCAACATTTTCGACTTTTTCCCATAGAAAAACCTAAGTGACTCAAAAGTTGACCTTGCTGTAAAACAGATCAAGGTCATCCCAGGGTCATCATTTATATAAATTTTGTTGAGCTTTTGAGTCCTTGATGCGACATGCTAAGTTTCAAGATCATAGGATTTGTGGTTCTGGGGGAGAATTGGTTGATTTGATGCTTAACGTCCACGGTAAACAGCTAAGGTCATGTTGGGACGGTCAGTTAACCTAACCACACTATTCCTGGGCAGGCTTAGACCTCCTAAGCGCTTAACCAGTATTGAGTGCACATACTTTCGCCAGTAACTGACAACTGCCCTTCTTGAATCAGCGGAAGGAGAAACGAAAGTATGTGGCCAGAACGGGTTTCGAACCCAGGACCTCTGACTTATGAGTCAGGTGCCCTACCGATTGCGCTACGCGGCCCGGCGTGGTTCTGGGGGAGAAGATTTTTGATTTTTTTTTACCATAATAAATGTTTGCCATCTTGGTTATGTGACCTGTCCTGGGTATTTTTTTCTGGAAAAATTGGGTCCTGGAACGTTTTTGGGGAAAATATTCAAGCCCTCTGAAGACTAAAGGCTTATTTAGCTTCGTTGAATCATTGAAATTGATTTGTCTGCTTCGCCGGAAAAAAATGCCCTTTCTTACCTGGCGCATGTGTGTTAACCTTAGACATTTTTAATTTTGGTCTTTTCGAAAGTTCAGTTCAGTTTGAATTCTTCTAACGACGTTCCCCAAGTGGCTCAGCGGTACGTAACCATAGCCGCCGTGTGTCCGTCCAACTTTTCGAAAGACCATGTGCGTTGAGCTTTATTCTTCAATGGGCGAGTACGATTGGCTACTCGTATTGACTATCGTTCTGGAAGAAAATGGGTCGTTTCGAGCCAGGGCCGTCGGGACTATGACCATTTAGTTCTTCATCCGTTTAGACATATGAGCAAAAATACAAAAGTAAATCGTTATTTATGGGGAATGACGTACGTTCATGGGTCGAATTTTTGCATTAGAACCTGCTAAATTTGGACTTGCTAAGCAGCGCGCCGATATAACGACGCAGAACCGAAACGACCGGATTGATTTAAAACGTGTATTCGAGTACACGATAATTTCACTCGAACGCACCCATTGTTGACAAAAAAAATCGACCAATAGTCGAAGTTTCTAGAAAAATACTTGGGAGAATTTAAAATGAAAGACGAATTTAATTCCCAAATTCTTTAAATCTACGTGAAACTAAAACACACGCTAACCGAAATTATCAATGATAGCAATATGCGAAAGAACCAGTATAGAAATTACGCTTGAAAATGTCACCAATTTTGCAGTTTATGCGTTACTTCGTTTATTTAGTATTATAGATATTAATTTTCGATATGATTTTTATGCTCAGAAAAAAAAAAACATTCAGTATGCAAAATAAAGAAATCTGGCGTTGGGACAAAGTTGCTAGATTTGGAAAATTTGGTATTTCTTTAGATCGGATCATTCATTCCGAAGTCTGATTTCACAGTTCAAAAAAGGTGTTGTATGCCGGTAAGTTTTCTACTCACTTCTGCTTCGTTCTGCTCCTCAGTGCTCCCTTAATCTTCATCAGGTGCCGCTTTTTTAGCTCACCTGAGCCAGCGGCTCCGGGGGAGCTTATAGGATGGTAAGGCTCCGTTGTCCGTCGTCCGTCCGTCCGTCGTCCGTCCGTCCACACTTTCAAACAAATTCTCCTCTGAAACCGCTGAGCCGATTGTAACCAAATTTCATATAGAGCCTCCTGGGACCTTAGGAACGAAAAGTTGTTCAAACGGTCCTGGTCACATGACCAACATGGCCGCCATGCCCATATATGGTAAAAACCTGAAAAAATCTTCTTCTCCAGAACCAATAGGGCAATGGCCTTGAAACTTGGTATGTAGCATTGGGTACACGAGTACTACCAAGATTGTTCAAATTATGACCTTGGGTTGACCTTGACCTTTTTACGGTAAGGTCAAATTTGCTTCCTTATGCTTTTATATGGCAAAATGCTGCAACATAAGATATCTTGGAAAATGTTGAATATTTTGGCCTAAAAATTGGTACATACAGTCATCTTAATGACTACATGAAGATTTATGAGTACAAGAGGTCAAGGTCATTCTTTGACCTTTGACCCAGAACTCTCATATTTTGACAATATCAAACAATCTCCTCAAAAACAATTAGGCCAATTGTAATTAAATTGCATATAGATCCTCCAGGGGTTGAGGGAATGAAAAATTGTTCATACGGTCCAGGTCACATGACCAACATGGCCACCACGCCCATATATGGTAAAAACCTTTAAAAATCTTCTCCAGAACCAATAGACCGATGGCCTTGAAACTCGGTATGTAGCATTTGGTACTCAAGTACTATCAAGATTGTTCAAATTATGACCCTGGGTTGACCTTGCCCTTTTTTACGGCAAGGTCAAATATCGGAAAATGCTAGAACATGAGATTTCATGGTAAGTTTTGAAGATTTTGGCCTAAAAATAGGTATATACAATCATCTTAATGAGTACATGAAGATTTGTGAGTACAAGAGGTCAAGGTCATTCTTTGACCTTTGGCCCAGAAATCTCAAATTTTGACAATTTCAAAGAATCTGCTCTAAAACCACTGGGCCAATTGAAACCAAATTTCATATAGAGCCTCGAGGGGTTGAGGAAATGAAAAAAAAATTTCTAACGGTCCTGGACACATGACCAACATGGCCGCCATGCCCATATATGGTAAATACCTTTAAAAATCTTCTCCAGAACCAATTGACCGATGGCCTTGAGACTTTGTATGTAGCATTGGATACTTGAGTACTATCAAGATTGTTCAAATAATGACCTTGTGTTGACCTTGACCTTTTACAGCAAGGTCAAATATGGGAAAATGGTAGAACATAAGATTTCATGGAAAGTTTTGAAGATTTTGGCCTAAAACATTGGTATATACAGTTGTCTTAATGAGTTCATGAAGAATTATGAGTACAAGAGGTCAAGGTTATTTTTTTACCTTTGATCCAGATCGCTCATATTTTGACATTTTCGACCATTTCCTCAAAAGCCAAAGGGCCAATTGTGAACACATTTCATATAGAGCCTCCAGGGGTTGATTGAATGAAAATTTGTTCAAACGGTCCAGGTCACATGACCAACTTGGCCGCCATTACCACTTATGGTTTAAATCTTTAATATTTTTCTTCTCCAGAACCAATACACCTATGGCCTTGAAACTTGGTAAATAGCATGGTGTACTAGAGTACCACCAAGACTGTTCAAATGGTGACCTTGGGTTTACCTTGACCTTTTTTGGGGCATGGTCAAATATGGGAAAATGCTAGAACATAAGATTTCATGGAAAGTTTGGAAGATTTTGGCCTAAAAATGGTATATATGGTTGTCTTAATGAGTACATGAAGATTTATGAGTACAAGTGGTCATGGTCATTCTTTGACTTTTGACCCAAAACTCATATTTTGACAATTTCAGACATGATAAGTAAAAGCCACCTTGCCAATTGTTCAGGTGAGCGATTCAGGGCCTCATGGCCCTCTTGTTTAAAAATTTTAGAGCCAAAAATCTGAAGTTTACATTTTTCTTGAATCGCTAATAATAAATCTAAAGTTTTCTTCCAGACGGAAAGGCTTCACTTTTCGTTCTGACGTGACTTTACATTGTGTCACTCTCATCGACGGTGAAAATTGTAACGGATTTCAATTTAAGCTGAAATAACTAATTTGCATTTTGCGAGTGTGTTGCAACGTCTTTCAGCGAAAAGGGTAAAATCAGAAAGATGGCTTGAGATTGAAACTGTCACAAACATTTGACGTTACGTCGTCAGCGCCCTGTAATAGTAAATTGTTGCAGAAATAAAAACACGGAAATTTTCCATTGCTTCTATAGAAGCACTGTTAGATTTAGGTTCGAATTCATTACAATCGACTTCACGACAAGCCGGTTGCTAAATGGTTCGAACCATATTACGGAAGTAGAAGCTCTCTTGCGTGATCTTTATTTAAGAAATAGATCAGCTCTAGCAGTGAATTGTTGAGTAATAATTCACTGTTTGGAGGTCAGTTGTAAAGTAGATCATATCACGAGCGCGGAGCGCGAGTGATATATCTACTTACAACTGACCGACAAACAGTGAATTATTACTCAACAATTCAATGCTAGAGCTGAACTATTTCGATTCTAACGCTCAGAAACGCTGAAAAAAATATTCTTTTCATTCAAACTCTCCCAACCTCCCTGCCAGCGCGTTCATGCTCCCGCCAATATTCTTAACTGTATCTAAGGTAAATGTACGTTTTTATGGCGATTTTAGAAAGAAAAAGAGACGTTACACCGTCTAACGTCTCAAAACGCCACAAAATTACGTCAGTAATGCAAGTGACGTCAGCAATTAGACTCACGCGCTTCGAGACAGTGAATTGTTGCAGAATAAAACACGGAAACTTTCCATTGCTTCTATAGGCGCACTGTGTTAGAATAAGGCTTGAAGGACGTGAGAAATAAACATGACAGCATTAATTAGCGTTTATAGCATTAATTGAAATCATTGACATTATTCGCGCTTATTTTCAATGTAACAGAACCAGAGTGATTACTTGTTTCTGATTGTGTACTGCATTTCTTTTTTTACGTTTTTTGCACTCTTTGTTTATTCAAAGCTTATCTATATTTTCAGCTTAACAGAACCAAACTGCTTACTTGTTTCTGATTGTGTACTGAATTCATCATTATGAAATTAATGTTTCTTTTTTACGTTTTTGCACTCTTTGTTTATTCAAAGCTTATCTATTTATTCTTTTGTGGTTTGCTAATGAACAATGCTTTCGCATGTGTAAAATAGGAAAAGGAGGAGTTTTTTCACGGTCATTGCTTTAAAATGGCATCTTATAAGAAGTAACTCTATCGAAGCCATTTTAAAGCAATGACCTGTCGAGAAGACTTCGTTTTTCTTATGTGCAAATGCGATAATATTTGTAAATGAAAACTATCTATATGCATTGGCTGTTCCATATATACTTTAAGAGTATAGCAGTCAGCCACTACATATAGATAATTTTCGCAGCTTTGCTGGTTTTCACCAAAAATGTATGTTTACTGTGCACAGTGATCTCTATTTAATTGATACCGTGTATGTAATACATGAAGAAATGAAGGTGGTCATATAATGACTCTAATTGTATTTGTAAATTTTGTTATAGTATTTTTAAAGTTTATAATATTTGTATAGTTAGTTATGGCGGTTGTAGATTACAGGTATTTGTGTTCAATAGATGTTTATGTCTGTTTTAAAAACACTGTCATTATGTTATCCATATTCATCAAGTATTTGCCTTCTTCAAAAGAAACATCAGTTTTCACTGAATGACTGGTTTGTTGGTTGTTTTTGGGGTTTAACGGCTCTTTGAGACAGTATTTCTGTCTAAATCGAGCAGTCCCTCAGAGAGAGGGAGAAATTCTCGGAATGAATAATGTTTGAGGTGCTGACATCTTTTAAAAGGGGCGTGATTTAACTTTAGATATGAACGGTTTGTTTTCATTTAAGGTTCTTGGTTGCACCTCCATATGTTTCCGCCATTATTACAAAGGGGAACAATTCTTGTGAGTTCCTGTTTGCTTCCCTTGGCGACGAAACCCTTTCAAAAAAGGGATCAACTCTTAAAGGAAAAGGATTGCTCCTGGAGGAGCAAATTCTTTCTTTTGAAAGTCGAACCTATAATGGAGGGAGACAAAATGACACTGACAAAGTTGCCTCCCCTGAAAGAGTAACCATTGACCTTAAAATAGTATTTAGCAGAAGAACAAAATAAGCTTATGCTTCCGTTCTAATCCTATTATGTTTATGTATGGAACAATATTGTTATTATCATGAATGTTAGATTTCGAGTTAGTATTCGAGTAACGGCTATGGCACAATGCCTAAACAGAAACAGACATGTGAATATCATAACAGAAATTTCAATTCTATCAAGAGAGAGAGAGAGAGAGAGAGAGAGAGAGAGAGAGAGAGAGAGCATTTCTCGTCAAAGGGGGTATCCAGACTAACTTGGTTGATTAGACTTTTATACTTTTTCCACCGGTGTTCCTAATTTCTGAGAGAGAGAGAGAGAGAGCAAGAGCGAGAGAGAGAGAGATAGTGAGAGAGAAACGTTTTTGCGGTCAAAGAAAAGACTTAGTGTTTTAGATTTTGTTTTTGTTACTTGAAGTTTATGATGCAACACAAAATAACAAAATATATATAGATCTATTCAGTACGTGTTTTTCATTACTATATGCCACATATAACAATTTGTATTTTTCACACTATTAACAAATAAGTTCTTACCTAAACTCATTTAACCCTTTTTAGACTGTAAACCCGTTTTGAGGACTTATGCAAACAGCGCCATTCCAGATCAGAGTCTACACTATTTGTTAACAGGACTTCCTATGCAAAATACTTTAAAACATCCACCAGACACACCTAAAACTAGAAATGGACTCCTTCCAATGATAAGGATGGACATGTCTTCTAGTCACAAGGATTAACTAAATTTGTGAACTGAGATATTTACTCAAGCAGAAGTTCTTTTGATGTACTTAAAACAAGGTATATGCGTACACCTTCGTCTTTTCCGCAATGGTTACAAAGGGGAACAACTGTTGCGACTTCCTGTTTCTTTCCTTTTTCTTTACACATGGGATCAACTCTTACTGGATATGGATGGATGGACGTCTTGCGATTTTACGTCCCTTTCAACAGTATTTTAGTCATATCAGGACGATGGGAGGGTGATAATGAAAGGCTGTGTGCAATGGAACTCCGTTTACGGTAGGAGGGGCTCGATTCCGAATCCGCTAGATCAGTAGTCCAGCGCTTAATCCACTGAGCTACCGGGGCTCGGACTCTTACTGGAACTAACCACTAAATTGCCTTCACTTAGAAAAAGATAGGCCTATGCAATTTCTAAAAAGATTTACCTGTACCAATGTCGTTAGGGTACAGACACTGAGTAGAAATATCAACGCACCAAACGAGTTTAGAAACAGACGATGTGTTTTGAGCTGGCTAAACTCCGAATAAAATAGCCATCAGAGGAGATGACAAATCCCCCTGCCAAAAGCTTGAGCTCCTTTGTAACACGGCCACTTCAAAACACATATAAGTAATATAATGCAATTTTTTTTATGCTTCTTATTGACATTATCTGTTTAACAGATGCATGATTACCTAGCACTCAGACCAAAACAGTATGCCAGACTGCTAAAAAGAGGTTAAATCTCAAACAGCCACCATGTACACAATGTATAGGATATGATACAATCAACATTTCAAAATGTGTGAATAACTTACTTCTAAAGTACAAGCTTTACAACTCTGATTTTGAGCTCTCTAGTGTAAGTGAATTTTGAATTTGGATAAAAATCCAAATCTGAGCTCTTTTTGCGGGGCGTGGGGAGGTGATGGGAGGGGCTGCGGGGGAGGGGGGGCGGGGGAGATAGTTTGGACGAAGAATTCAAATCTGAGAGAATTCTTTTTTTATGCCCCCGCCACAAAGTGGGGAGGGGCATATAGTTTTGCCCTTGTCCGTCCGTACATACGTCCGTCCGTCACACTTTGTAGTACTGTTCTTGTCTCCGCAACTCCTCCTACAATATTCGATGCAGGAAGTTGAAACTTGCAACACAGTTCCGACATGCATTGAACATGTGCATAAAGGAAACAGAACTTTGTTTCAGGTAAACAGAACTTTGTTTCAGGTCTTTATTGCAGAATTATGCCCCCTTGAATAACATACATATTTTGACCATATTTCACACTTGTAGTACTGTTTGTGTCTCCGCAACTCCTTCTACAGTATTTGATGCAGGGAGTTGAAACTTGCAACACAGTTCAGACATGCATTAAACATGTGCATCTTTGATTTAGGTCTTAATTGCAGAATTATGTCCCCTTGAATGACATACATATTTTGACCATATTTTACACTTGTAGTACTGTTCTTGTCTCCGCAACTCCTCCTACAGTATTAGATGCAGGGAGTTGAAACTTGCAGCATTGTTCAGACATGCATTGAACATGTGCATTAAGGAAACAGAACTTTGATTCACATCTTTATTGCAGAATTATGTCCTTTTGAATGACATACATATTTTGACCATATTTCAGTGGCTTATATACAAGCTCAACTTTTGTTGTGGCTCTAGCGGCCTCATTTATGAACTGATTTTGATATAAGGTCACAGCTATATTGAGTATGACAATACCTCGAATAAGTTTGCGTTTTAGGATGGTAGAATCAAGGTCAAGGTCACAGTTGCTATTTTCCGAAGAACTTGGGCATCGCTCTAGCGCTTTTATTTATGGATCGATTTTGATATAACTTCATACAAATGTTAAATGTGACAATATCTTGAATAAATTACCATTTCAGCACTGCAGGTTTAAGGTCAAGGTCACAGTCGCTATTTTTAGAAAAATCTTTATCATCCCTCTAGCCCCTTTATTCATTGACAGATATTGATGTAACGTCACCCAAATGTTTAGTGTGACAATATCTTGGAAAATTTCGCGATCCAGAATTTTAGGGTCAAGGTCAAGTCACAATTGCTTTTTTTAGATAATACGTTTTCTTTTATACTTTTCAATGAATTATAGAGATTTCTCGGTGAAATCGAAACTGATAATCTCACTGTTTCAAACATTGTTACTGCACGCGACGTCAGGACGCCTAAGTCTCCTGTAGGCATTCTTTCTTGGCAATTTTTTTGAGATCTGTTTATCAAAATGATATTTGAAGCTATTTTTCAGTTGCAAACTATGTTTACAACCAATATTATACCCAACAAACACGCTGGAAGCATCAAATTTGACGAAAAACGGCTAGAAAAAAAGTTGTGTTTGTGTCGTGATGGCTGACGCTCTTGAATAAACAGAATTTTTTGCGATTTTGAAGCATAAAAGAAATAGAAAATTTGACTTTTTCAGTGAAAGATGAATTTTTATTTCACTCATGAACACCAAAAGTGGTATTTCCACTCGTGGCTTCGCCACTCGTGAAAATACTGCTTTAGGTGTTCATTCGGTGAAATAAAAATCGATCTTACACTGAAAAAGTCAAATATCCTCTATGTCATCCCTCAGGTATGATTTTGACATAACTTTACACAAAGATTTAGCATGGCAATATCTGGGACAAATTTACGTTTCAGCATTGTCGGTCCAAGGTCAAGGTCACAGATGCTATTATAGGTACATGTAAAACTTTGTCAAGGTTCTAGTACCTTTATTTGTTAACTGTTTTTTTTATATAACTTCACACAAGTATTAAGAGCCATTCTCTGTAACCACGCATAGTCATCAATTTTGCTCAAACTTTCCTTATATACTTATTGTGACACCAAAACAAGAAAACCATGTCGATTTCATTCCTAAATGTGCCCGTTGCCATGGCAACGGCTGTTGAATATTTTGTCAGAAATTGAGGTAAAAATTGTACCAAAATAGAGATATTTCTAATAAATTTATGTATCAGAAAAAGAATGACATACTCTGAATGCTTCTCATATGTAAATGTCTTGTTCACCTTGAGTCGACACCAAAACTTTGAATTGTATTTGGAAAGCTTGTAATGTCATCAGGCTTGGGCAAAGTGGGTGGGGGTAGTGCTATATTGGGAAAGGCTATTTTAAGGCAGTTTTAAGGTTATTTGTAGAATTCTTGCAGCCATACCGGCATATGTGTGCAGCTTCATCTAACAAAGCAACATTCCAAGAATAAGTTTCTGGAAAAACATGCCTGGGAAAGTATACTTCCTGAAGCGTTACCATAGCAACAATAAGTGGACCGTCGCAAAATTCCAAAGTGTAGGGTAATAATACTTATAATGTCAAATCATCATATCTAATCAATATATGTGGTCCTAAATTTTTAAATACACTTAATAAGAAATTGGTCTTTTATAAAATATCAACATATTGCTAGTTTCCCTGTTCAAGGTCAAGGTCAAGGTCACAGAAGCACGAAAAGATGGCTAAAATGTGTTTTTTTTTCTTATACTTTGTGTTCTCTAGCAACAAAATATTGCATTATTGTCTTTGTACTTGGAGTTTATTTAGTGAATGACAACAACTTTCAAATACACATATAGCTGGCTTTCTCCAGTAGCAGCCAAGGTCAAGGTCAAGGTCACAAATACAAACAAATGCTAAAAAATGCACATTTGTGTAAATATTTTTTTTCCTGTAACAACAGTAAATTTATATAATGTCTTTCAACGTGGCCTTTATTTAGTATATATAAATAGCTTTCAAATGCACATATAGCTTGTTTTCTCCAGTAACCTCCAAGGTCAAGGTCAAGGTCACAAAAACAAGAAAAATGCTAAAAATGCACATTTTGTTCATATTTTATGTACTGTATCAACAGTAGATACAGAAAATGTATTTGTACTTGGTCTTTATCTAATATATCAAAAATAATTTTGTAAAGCACATATAGCTTGTTTCCTACAGTAGCTACCAAGGTCAAGGTCAAGGTAACAAACACAAGAAAAAAGCTAAAATGCACATTTTTCTCACATTTTATGTTCTTTATCAACACTTAATGGAGCAAATGTCTTTGGACTTGGCCTTTATTTAATATATTACTATAGCTTTCAAATGCACATATAGCTTGTTTCTTCCATTAACCTACAATGTCAAGGTCAAGGTCACAAAAACGAGAAAAATGCTAAAATGCACCTTTCATTCACATTTTTTTGTTCCGTATCAACAGAAAATACAGAATGTGTAGTTATACTTTGTCTTTATTTGGAATATTACAAAACTTTAAGATACATGTACAGTTCGTTTCCTCCAGAAACTTCCAAGGTCGAGGTCAAGGCCATAAAAACAAGAAAAATGTTAAAAAATGCCCATTTTGATATATTTTGTGTTCGGTATGAAAATTAAATGTAGAAAATGTATTTGTGCTTGGTCTTTATTTAGCATACATCTCTTAAACGACAAGGCTCATTCTTACCAAATTTCATATCTAGCATTTATAGGCAGGGGGAACCAATTATACTGTTTTTCATCCAAATCGCTTCAAAACTTTGGTTGCTATGGCAACTTACAGTTTCCATTGACTTGTATGGTAAAAGTTGAAAATTTGCATTTATTGCTATTTCTCTGCAGATGATTTGACAAATCGTTTACGGAAATGTGTCTTGAGTAGCTCTCTAGCAATAACATGAAATTTATGTTAATAGCACAATTTGGCTGGTTGCCATGGCAACAAAATGGTTAAAAATAGAAAAAAAATATTCAAACATCATCTCTTCAGAAACTTTGCAACCAATAAGGCTGAAACTTCACAGAAAGGGTTTTAGTACTCCCCTCTATAAAAGTACATGTACTGTTTTTCTTGGCAATTGCTTCAGCAGTTTGGTTGCTATGGCAGCTTAAAATTGCCATTGACTTATAATGTGAAAATAGTAAATTTGCATTTATTGCTATGTGACTGCAGGTATTTTGACAAATTTTATAGAAATGTTCCCAGAGTAGTCCTCAGCCACCCTCATTCAATTTATGCAAATTGCACTATTTGACTGATTGCCATTGCAACCAAATGGTATAAAATAGAAAAGATATTAAAATATCATTTTTGCAGAAACAATGTGGCCAATAAAGCTCAAACTTTACAGAAACTATTACAGCACTATTTGGCTGATTGCCATTGCAACAAAATGGTTAAAAATAGAAAATATATTAAAATATCATTTTTGGAGAAACAATGTGGCCAATAAAGCTCAAACTTTACAGAAAGGATCTTAGTACTAGCCTCTATAGATTAAGTGTTTTTCATGGGAATTGCTTCAGCAGTTAGATTGTTATGGCAACTTATAGTTTCCATTGACTTATAATGGGAAAAATGGAAATTGGCAATTTTTTGCTACCTTACAGCAGTTATTTGGATATTTTATCTACAGAAATGTTTCTTGAGTAGTCCTATATGATTCATGTTAATTTTGTCCAAATCACTGAATTCGAGTGAGTGAGTGATATGGGTTTTACGGCACATCAGCACCAAAAGGGCTATTTCGCGCCGAAAACGCTATAAACGAAAACGTGTTATATGCATAAGGTCAGAAATGAATGCACAGTATAAAAAAGAATCAAGTCGGGTATGTGGTAAAACACGCCGATTAACGGCTAGCTTAAGGCTGATAACATAAAACGAACTCTCGGCCAGCGAGATGAGTAAACACAAATTTAAATCTACTGTTGTAAAAATACCGCGACTTAACTAAACTATATTTTACTATATATGCCAATCTCTTTCAAAAATGAAAAGACTTTCGCTGGTTCAACCGTGTCAAACAGTTGTTTCATACTGTTGACACGGAAAAACCTAGCACGCGTAATACGAAAATCCATGCAATCTAAAAGGAAATGTTTAACACTAAAAGGTTCCTGGCAAGGAATGCACAAAGGCGGATCCTCACCTTTCAACAGAAACGAATGAGTAATAAAAGTATGGCCGATTCGGATTCGAGCCAAAGTTACTTCTTCCTTACGATCAATTCTATAAGATGGTTGCCATTCACCAAGTGAAGGCTTGATAGAATGAAGTTTGTTAAAAACAGCAGCATTCCATGATATCTGCCACTTATCATGAAGATATGTATTAATGCAAGGTTTGATATCAGTGTAAGGAATTTTAAGATCAGAAATATGAAGAGTTAAAGCCGTTTTTGCGGCCATGTCGGCCTTTTCGTTGCCTTTAATCCCAACGTAACTGGGAAGCCAACAAAATACAATGTTGTTCAGCTCAGCTAAGTCATTATGTTTCAAGAGAATATCTAAAAGAAGAGGATTTTCAATATGGCGATTATTTAGGGATTGCAGAACAGAAAGGGAATCAGAAAAGATGATAAAATCTGTATTCCTAGACTGTTCAATATGATCCAAGGCTAAATCAATAGCTTTGATCTCCGCTGAAAAAATTGAGGCATTAGCAGGTAATCTACGTTTGTATGTTTCGGATGGAGCAACACAAGCAGAGCCAGCTGTGTCTCCATCCTTTGAACCATCAGTATATAAAGTCTCATAGTTAGAAAAGTCAGACAGCAGTTCATTAAATTTAGTTCGAAATACAAGAGGGTCAGTTTGAGATTTTTTATCAGTATGCAAAGAAAATAAAACACGTGGCTGAGTAAATGTCCAAGGTGGCACATCTGGAACCTTAAACTGTTCAATTGTGTCCAAATCTACATTCATATTTTCAAATTCTGAAGAGATTCTAATGCCAAAGGAAGGAATCATATTTGGTTTATTCTCAAATAATGTTTTATATTGTGGCCGAAAAACAGTTTCATACGTTGGATTTGATGGATTTGACTTTAGTTTAAGGGCATACTGCAGGGAGAGTTTAAGACGTCTATTATAAAGTGATGGTTCATTTGCCTCTGCTAAAAGACTCTCCGAGGGAGAAGTTCTGAAAGCTCCCAAGGCGAGCCTGAGTCCCTGATGATGAATGGGATCAAGCATTTCCAAATAAGATTTTCTAGCGGATCCATATATTATTGAGCCATAGTCTAGTTTGGACCGTATAATAGTTCTATACAGATTAAGTAAAACTTTACGATCTGCTCCCCAGTCAGTATGGGCAACAACTCGTAGTAGGTCCAACGCTTTTTGACATTTTGCTTTAAGCTGCTTAATGTGTGGAATAAAGGAAAGCTTTTTATCAAAGATAA
This sequence comes from Ctena decussata, assembly GCA_963989385.1. Lineage (NCBI taxonomy): Eukaryota > Metazoa > Mollusca > Bivalvia > Lucinida > Lucinidae > Ctena > Ctena decussata. The sequence continues at coordinate 54,141,771 of OZ022511.1, read as the reverse complement.
CCCCTAGAAATTTATTTTCTTCTACTACAGGAATGGGTGTCCCGTCCAAGGTGAGCATTGGATCATCATGCGCTTTTCGAAGGTGACAGAAATGCATGCAAACTGTCTTAGATTTCGAAAATTTAAATCCATTTTCAGTTGCCCACGTTTGAATTTTATTTAGATTTTGTTGAAGCTGACGTTCAATAGTATGCATATTTTTTGACCGATAAAAAATCAAAAAGTCATCTACATATAAAGAACAGTCAACACCAGGATTAAGACATTTAACAATACTATTTATTTTAAGACTGAAAAGAGTGACAGACAAAATACTACCTTGAGGCACACCTTGTTCTTGATCGTGTGCCTCAGACAGAGTTGAACCTACACGTACTTTGAATTCTCTATTAGATAGAAAGTTTTGAATGAATAATGGTAATCGGCCTTTAAGGCCTATTTCATGCAAATCATTCATTATACCATACTTCCAAGTTGTATCATAAGCCTTCTCTAAATCAAAGAAGATAGCAACTAAGTGCTCCTTCTTGACGAAGGCTTCACGGATAAAAGTTTCTAATCTAACCAAGTGATCGTTTGTACTTCGCTGGTGCCTGAAACCACTCTGAAATTCTGTAATAATATTATTTGTTTCAAGGTACCAAACGAGTCTTTTATTGATCATTCGCTCCAATGTTTTACATATGCAGCTCGTTAAAGCAATAGGACGGTAGTTGCTTGGGTTCGTATTATCTTTTCCAGGTTTTGGTATAGGGATTATTGTAGCTTCTTTCCAAGATTTTGGTACATTGCCAGTTTCCCAAATGTCATTAAAAGCTTTTAAAAGAACCGAAAGAGAAGAATCTGGAAGATGTTTCAAAAACTGGTAATGAATATCATCAGGACCCGGAGATGAATCATGGGCCTTCGAAAGGGCATCTTTTAGTTCTGAGAGAGAAAAAGAATGATTATAAGTTTCTGTGTTGTTAGAAGAAAATTTAAGGTTTCGTTTTTCCTTTTGTTTTTTAATGTTTTTGAATTTCGGATTATAATTTTCTGAGGAAGAATTTTTCGCGAAAGTATCGGCTAGGGTATTAGAAATATCTTTTTTGGAAGTAACTTTAGAATTATTTACATTTAAGTGTCCAAGCGAGCTAGATTTTCCTTTTCCCTGAATTTTACGAACCATGTCCCATACTTTCTTAATTGAAGTTCGGGAGTTTAATTTGGAAACGTACTGTTTCCAAGACTTTTTCTTTGATTCTTTAATTGTTCGACGAGCTTTTGCACGAAAAACACGATAATTATTTAAATTATCATGTGTTGGACGATTATTGAATTGTCGCAGTGCTCCTTTACGCTGTTTAATAGCAGTTTTGCAGTCATCTGTAAACCAGGGCTTTTTAACTTTGTTTGATTTCAATGAAGTTTTTGGAACAGTTTCTTCTGCTATTTTAATAAGAACAGATGCAAATGACTCAATAGGATCATCCGCCTCTCGCACAGTGTCTTCAAGAAGTTGATTTTCACAAAGAGTTTGAAACAGAGCCCAGTTAGCTTTGTTTAATTTCCACCTTGAAACTGGTTCTTCAATATCCGGACCAATATTATTCAAAAAAATTGGAAAGTGATCACTACCACACAAATCATCATGCACTTTCCAGTCATAGTCTAAAAGAAGAGTGGGGTAGCATATAGAAAGGTCTAAAGCAGTATATGAACCCGTGGCTGGATGAAGATATGTAGGAGTTTTAGTGTTATATAGACAAAGTCCATGATTATCAATAAAATTTTCAATTATTCTACCTTTGTCATTTATATCTTTGGAACCCCAGAGGATATTATGACCATTGAAGTCTCCCAATAATATGTAGGGAGAAGGTAATTGTGGAATAAGATCATCAAGCTCTTTGACAGATAATCTCGAACTGGGAGGAATATATATAGAGCAAATAGTAACAACACGATGGAGAGTTATACTAACTGCAACTGCCTGTAAAGTCGTCTGTAAAGGTATCTGGCTATGAACAGCATTATTATTAACAAAGATAGAGACACCGCCAGCGGCTCTCTCATTATTTGGAGAAAAAGTATGGAAAGAGCTGTAATTTCTGATTGAAATATTATCTGTATATTTCAAATGCGTTTCTTGAAGACATAGAGCAGCAGGCTCATAATCCTTAAGGAGCAACAGTGTTTCTTCATAGTTGGCTTTTAAGCCTCGACAATTCCACTGTATTATTTTATTTTTCATTTATCTCATTATATATTAATAAAATATTGGAGCTAAATGGGTTAGATCTGTTCTTAGGAAATAGGCATACGATTAAGTGTTCCCTTTGGAAGACTTGACGTGGAGGGAGATTCCTCCGCATCCATGTCCTCCAAAAGTGCCCACCTATTATGCTGCCTAATCGGATCATCCGATCCTTTCGGCTGCCTATCTGTATCCGGTACAGATTTCTCCTTTCCCCGTTGTTTGGGGTCAGGAGCCTTGACTGAAGTGTTCTTGTTCGTTTTGTCGTTTTTAACGAGCGTATCTTGAACAATTTTGACTAATTTTTTGTCAGCTTTTTCTGCTTTTTGTTTTTCTTTTTGACTTAGTCTATTGGACGGGTCTCGTGTTGGTTCCGCATATGTTTCAGTGGATGCAACATTGTATGACGAAGACTGTGGAGCTCCTGTGATAAGTACAGGGTCTGTTTGTGTCGTAGCATCAACTAATGATACTGTGACACCAGCAGTCTTCGTTATGCTTGCATAACTTTTACCTGGTGCTGCGGTGTAGCTTTCAACGATCTTGCGCGCTTCTGGAAACGATATGTTTCTTGTATGCTTCACTTTTAGTATTTCTTTTTCTTTATGCCAGGCCTGACATTTTCGCGAGTTGGCGGGGTGGTCTTCCGAGCAGTTTGCGCATTTTGCAGTTCTTTTACAATCGGTTTCATCAGCGCAATGTTGAGGCTGACCACAGTTGGCACATATCGTTTCCTTTTTACATCTGTTCTCGTGATGTCCAAACAACTGACACTTATAACAGCGCAGTGGATTTGGAATATACGGATCAACAGACACACGGAGAAAGGCAACTTTTAACTGTTTTTGTAGTATTGACGTGTTAAAAGTAAAAACGAATGTGTTGATATCTTTTAATGTTTCATCGCGGCGAACCTTGATTCTGCGAACTGCGATTACACCTTGCTCCCTCATGTTGTCCAGGATCTCCTGTTTGCTGCATCCTTTTAAATCAGGGCAGCGAACAACGCCCTTACAAGTATTGAGGGAGCCGTGCAAAGATACCTTCACATTCAGATCGAAGAATTTCTCCGTTCGTAAAAGGCATCAATTTGTTTCCGGTTGGCATATTCGACCAACAGGTCTCCTGACTGAAGCTTTTTGATACTCCTCGGTACACCGGCGATACCGTGGAGTACCTTCTCTATCACGAACGGAGATAGACTAGAAACTTGCCTCTCTTGTGTAGATGAGATAACCAGAAAGCGCGGTGAAGCAGTAGTTGCTGACGGTTGAGAATGTTCAGGCTCTGATGTATCATCAGAGTCACCATCACGTGGACCTTTGTTGGTATGTTGAGAAGCTTTGGGGTTTGAATTTTGGGGGGCCATGAGAAAATAACGAAATGTTTCATCTCCGGTGCTCTCCACCCGCCGTGGAGACCAACAAGGGAGCACTTATATGGAGTGGATATCCTAAACTCCAAGTGCTAGAGATACACTGAAGATATACTCGGATAGGACAGAATGCCTACACGATTGACCCATCAGCCGCCGCCCTTTAGGAATGGAAAAAGATGTGAACAAGGGTTCATGGGCACATGGTCAGTATCAGAATGATACAAAGATAGGAAGAGAAAGTAAAGTGGATTCCCTGGGCCTGGCATGACAAAGCCGATTGATCATATTCGGGCCCATATGACCTCCCGTCTAGTTGAAATCAGGGCCAAAGTGATGTGTTGCCGACTGGCTACGTCGCAGGCAGTCCACTCAATCACCAGGATCCCTTCTTCCAACGACACGGGTCGCAGCTCACGGCAAACGAGCCGCCCCCTTTTAGACAGCCTTTTACGTCACGCAGAGGGATACGTCTGGCCTATTCTTTCCCGGAACCAGCACGGGGTCACTGAATTCGATTCGTTGCCATGGCAACATAAAGGAAAAAATTTTGAAACAATATTCAAAAATCTTTCCCACAAAAAACATATAGGGAGATGAAGCTGATTCTCTGCATACATGTTTATGACATTAGCCACTACATAAAAATTGTTCTTTTTTTTATTGTTGCTCACGTGGTTTCATTGCTATGGCATTTTAAAGTTTCGATAGACTTGTATTGGGAAAAGTGCAAATGGGCATTTATTTCTGTGTTACTGCTATATTTAGGCATAAAGTATTACAAAGATGTTTTTTTATTGTAACTTCATCAATTTTGCTAATATTAACTAGGACAAGCATAACAACTCAGTCAAAGTTGAAATTAGGCCATATATTACAATTTACCTATCAGTTACTTACCCCTGAGTGCTGAGGGTGAATGGACTCAGGTGAGCTACAGAACCAATGGTCCACTGGTTAGCTCACCTGAGCCAGAGGCTCCAGGGGAGGTTATAGTATAGGTAGGGTTCGTTGTCCATCGTACGTCTGTCGTCCGTCCACAATTTCAAATGACCTCCTCTGAAACCCTGGACCGATTGTAACCAAATTTCATATGCAGGCTCCAGGAGTCTTAGGAACGATAATTTGTTCAAACATCCTGGTCACATGACCAACATGGCCACCACGCCCATATATGATAAAAACCCTTAAAATCTTCACCAGAACCAATAGGCAGATGGCCTTGAAACTTGGTATGGAGCATCGGGTAAGCGAGTACTACCAAGAGTGTTTAGATTATGACCTTGGGCTGATTTTGACTGTTTTTTACGGTAAGGTTAAATTTGCTTCCTTGTGCTTTTATATGGAAAATGCTAGAACATATGATATCTGGGAAACCGTTGAAGATTTTGGGCTAAAAATTGGTGTGTCCAGCCATCTTACTGAGTACATGAAGATTTATGAGTACAAGAGATCAAGGTCATTCTTTCTCTCATGTTTCAACAATTTTAAACATCTCCTCAAAAGCCACTTGGCCAATTGTATCCAAATTTTACATAGAGTCTCCAGGGGTTGGTGGATAAAAAATTTGTTCAAACGGTCCAGGTGACATGACCAACATGGCCGCCACACCCATATATGGTAAAAAGCTTCAAAAATCTTCTGCAGAACCAATAGACGAATGGCCTTGAAATTTGGTATGTAGCATAAAGTACTCAAGTACTACCAAGATTGTTCAAATTATGATCTTAGGTTGACAAGGACCTTTCTTATGGCAAGGTCAAATATGTGGAAAGGCTAGAACATAAGGTTTCATGGTAAGTTTTGAAGATTTTGGCCTAAAAATTGTTAAATAGTCATTTTAATGAGTACATGAAAATTTATGAGTACAAAAAGTCAAGGTCATTCTTTGACCCAGGTCTCTTATATTTTGACATTTTCAAACATCATCTCAAAAGCCACTGGGCCAATTGTAACCATATTTCTTTTGTGAGCCTCCAGGGCTTGGGAGAACAAAAAGTTGTTCAAATGATCCAGGTCACATAATCAACATGGCCACCATGCCCATATATGGCAAAGACCTTTAAAAAAATTCTTCGAAAGAACCAATTGACCAATGACTTTCAAATTTGATAAGTAGCATCGGGTACTCAAGTTCTTCCAAGGTTGTTCAAATTATGACCTTTAATTGATCTTGTCCTTTTCTACAGCAAGTTCAAATATGGGAAAATGCTAGAACATAGATTTTATGGGAAATTTTGAAGATTTTGGCCTAAAAGTTGGTATATACACTCATCTTAATGAGGTCATGAAGAATTATGAGTACAAGAGGTCAAGGTCAGTTTTCGACTTGTGACCCAGGTCTCTCATATTTTGACATTTTCAAACATTACCTCAAAAGCCAAATTTCAACCAATTTTCATATAGAGTCTCCAGGGATTGAGGGAATGAAAATTTGTCCAAACGGTCCAGGTCACATGACGAACAGGGCCGCCATACCCATTTATCATATAAAACTTTAATACTTTTCTCTCAAGAACCAATAGACTGATGGCCTTGAAACTTGGTAAGTTGCACAGAGTACTGGAGTATTACCAATACTGTTCAAATAATGACCTTTGGTTTACCTTGACCGTTACTGCTGCATGGTCAAATATGGAAAATGGTAGAACATAAGATTTTGAAGATTTTGGCCTAAAATGGTATATATGGTGTCTTTATTAGTCATGGTCATTCTTTGACTTTTGACCCAAGACTCATATTTTGACAATTTCAGACATAAGTAAGAGCCACTTGGCCAATTGCTTAGGTGAGCGATTCAGGGCCTCATCGCCTCTTTGTTTCTGTGTCCTTGAGCTCACCCTTTGGGGCCACTGAAAGGAAGTTGTTTATTTGAAATCTTTTGTAATATACTAAATAAAGACCAACTACAAAGACATGGCTATAAAGTATTGTTGATATAGGACACAAATACCAAAATTCTGTGCATTTTAGCATTGTCGCTTGTTTTTGTGACCTTGACCTTGACCTTGGAGTTTATTGAAGGAAACTAGCTGTATGTGTATTTGAAAGCTATTGTAATATAGTAGATAAAGACTCGGTACAAAGACATTTCTGCAATATATTTTGATACAGAACATAAAAAATGAGAAAAAAATATGCACTTTTAGCATTTTTCCTTCTGTCTCTGACCTTGACCTTGGGATTGACCTTAGAGGCTACTGAAGAAAAGTTGTTTGTTTGAAAGCTTTTGTAACATATTAAATGTATGCCAATTGCAAAGGCACTGTTGCAGTATATTGTCGATATATGACACAAAATTTTGCAAATATGTGCATTTTTAGCATTTTTTCTTGCTTTATGACCTCACCTTGACCTTGGAGTTTTCTGAATGAAACAAGCTATATGTGTATTTGAAAGCTATTGTAATGTGTTAGATAAAGACCAGGTACAAAGACATTGCTGCAATAAATTGTTGATACAGAACACAAAATATGAGAAAAATATGCACTTTTAGTATTTTTCTTGTTTCTGTGACCTTGACCTTGAACTTGGATGCTTCTGGAGGAAAGTTGGTTGTTTGAAAGCTTTTGTTATATATTAAATAAATTCCAACGAGAAAGACATTGCTGCAATTTATTGTTCATATAGGACACAAAATGTTTAAAAAAAATATGTATTTGTAGCATTTGTTCTTGTTTGTGTGACCTTGACCTTGACCTTGTAGCTTCCTGAGTAAACCCAGCTATATGTGTATTTGAAAGCTTCTGTAATATGTCAGATAATGACCAGGTTCAAAGCCATTGCTGCAATATATGGTTGATACAGAATACATAATATGAAAAAATATGCATTTTTAGCAGTTTTTATTGTTTCTGTGACCTTGACCTTGATAAGAGACACCAACAAAATGTCCATAGTTTATAGAAGATAAATATATTGTAAAATTATTTTCAAAATTAAGAAACAAATATGATCATAAACTATGATGATTTGACATTACAAGGACTGTACCCCTCAGAACTTGCATTTTGCAACGGTACACTTATTGTTGCTATGGTAACGCTTAAGGAAGTATACTTTCCCAGGCATGTTTTTCCAGAAACATATTCACAGAACACTGTTTTGTAGGAGGACGGTGCACACATATATTGACGAGGCCGCAAGAACTCTGGAAATGTCTTTAAAGATGTATGAAATTGGGTTTTTGCCGTATATGGAAATCCCCACCCACTTTGCTTGAGCCTGATGACAACAGAGGTGTTCCAAATCTTTTTCTAATTTCTTATTTAAAGTTAGTGTGAACAAGTTATTTGTAGGTGGAAAGAAATTAGAGCTTGTCATGCATTTGAAAATAAATATATTTGTTCAAAAAATTGCCCATTTTAGGACATTTTTTAGCACATTTTTCCCAATATGTTTAGATGTTGTTGCCATGGCAACGGGCATGCTTTGGAATGAAACTGAAGTTGTTTTGTCTTTTTTATGTCACAATAAGTAATATAGGCAAGTTTGAGCAAAATCAGTGACTATGCGTGCCACGGCCCTATGTAAAAATTTAAGTCATTACAGAGAATGGCTCTTAAGTATGACAATATCTTAGACAAGTGCACCTCTCAGGGTTGTAGAGCCAAGGTCAAGGTCACAATGTTTTTTTTTTTTTAAAAATTGTCATCCCTCGAGCACCTTTAATATTGACAGATTTTGATATAATTTCATACACAAATACCTCTTAATACATTACTCATCTAGTGAGGCATATGGCAGGGGCATTCATCACCTTTAGTGATTGTCTAGTTGTTTTTTTTAGAGGGGAGGGGGTGCGGAGGAGGTGCGGTAGAAGGGTTACAGCAACATGATCTTAAATATTCTAAAATGTATAAGGTAATTAAAATTGTGGTAGGTTGAAGGTAGGTTCCTGCACTGCTGATGACGATCTTTTCAAATAATATTTTTGTCTGTTTCTAGTGTTTACTTTCATTTTCTAAATCCTTGATGCAGAAGAAACAGCCGGACTTTGTAGGAAAGTGTCGTTTTTTTTTATCTTTTATTTATGCTTATTTTTTGCACAGATAATGAATTGGAATTCCAGTTCTAAATGTAATTGTGTCACATGTCCATATGAGCTTGAATTCTGATGTCATTCTCAAAAAGTCAGTTTTTCTCTAGTGATGAGCTCTCTTTGGGTAGGGGAGGGGGAATCCCGGTATGGCAGATGGTAAACTCTATCCCAAAATGCAATGCAGCGTTGTCAATATTTGGCGCGAAATAAAAAATAGCGCCAACTGGTGTGCGAAGCAGAGATGGGGAAACCATCGCAAAACGACTGGATTAATACTTTAAACTTAATACTTTTTACTGAAATTTAATAATTTTCTTGTTACAAGTGCTTTCCGACAATTTAAAAACAAATCAGCAAAATTATGATACATCCGAAACTCCAGGAACTAACCTTTAACGGCCCCACGAGATAGTATTTCAGCCTATATCGGGCCGTCTTCTAGAGATAGGGAGAAAGAAAAGTCTGAATAAATCCAAACGGCACCTACTGCAAGCATAGCAGACCCTTGCCCTAATTCAAATTAGAAGGACCCCCGGCACTAAAAGTTAAACAGTACCAGCACCACTGATCGGCCGACCGGACCACCCCAAATATTAGATTTCCCACTTGTGGAATAATTACAATTTTGTATGATTTCGATTTCTCTGTGCACAATCGAAATGCATAGTTAGCTGTTTATACCTCGGTTTCGATGTCATATTATAAGAAAGAGAATACTTGATGGCAGATATGAAAAATAAATAAATAAAAATTGCCAAAAAAAAAAAAAAAAAAAAATGGCCAGTGATATACAGAACCAATGCTAACTATCAAATAACCGTTCCTTTTCATCTTAACATCCTAGGAGGACTTCAGATGGTGTTCCGGTATACGAAGAACTAAAAAGGGGTTAGTCGAAATGAAAGCAAAGGACAGTAGGTAAAATGAGTTTGTACAGTGCGATAAGAATGTTAATATTGTTAAAACATCTACCTGGAGACTATTTTCGAACGGACACTTAATTAAATCATCGGGCCAGATTAATTAGTTACCATCTTTGGAGACAAGATTCCTCAACTAGCTTAGCTTTTGGGAATATTAAAATAAGTCAGATTGCAGAATATACCCGAAATCTAAAATAAGCATGGGGCTACTAATCTAACTATATTTATTATCAATTTCGATAAAATAAGAAATAAACGATTTTTTTTCCGTGTAAGATCCATTTTTTTAGCATCGAATGAACAGGAAAGAATATCAATTTCAGTTTGTCAAATAGTCGTGATTGTGCAGTTTCTGATTCACTGTCGAACGCTAACACCTGGTCAACTGATCTATTTGGCCCCATGTATGTATTAACCTCTACATGTAAGACTATACAGAATGATTAGATATGTGATGTTTCAAACAGCCCTACAATATCGCTAAGCTTGTCACATGCAACAGACAGCACCAAACGGCTGATAAAACAGAAACATGGGTGCAATATATTTTGATCTGCGAATGTGACATTCGCAGTTCAAAATATATTGCATCCAAGTTTGTGTTTTATCATATGGCATGAGACACGGAATGCTGTAACACAGGAAATTTTGGGTTGAGGAAACAGGGCTTTGACCCATGGAATACTGCACATTGAGTCAGAGCATAGTAACACTTATATCAAAAGTAAATGTTTAATATTAATAGATTTATGATAATTGGTGATTTGAAAATCTTACGAGACGCGCCCTTTTGGAGTCAGAACGTGCCGAGAGCAACGAACCACAGACAAACCAGTATGCAAATAGCTTTGGTTGGTTGATTGGTTGTTTTGGGGTTTAACGGCACTTTGAGACAGCATTTCTGTCTATATATCGGGCCGTCTCCCAGACAGGGGGTGTGGGAGGGGGAGGGGGGGGGGAGGGGAAATAGAAATGACAGACGAGAGAAAAAACATCCGATCAACCCCGGACCCACACCTACTGCAAGCATTTCTGTTTATATCGGACCGTCTCCCAGAGAGGGGGAGTAACATGTGCAACAATGGCTTTTTGACTACCCGAATAACCGATAATTTATTTTGCATAAGCGCTAATGGGGAACTAATATAAATTAACCAATAAAAACACCATTTCTTATTTTATCGTTATGGCGCTGACAGCTTTTAAAAGAAAAAATCTTCAGCTTTTTAAAGAACATTATCTCAACGTTTTCTTTTTCTGATAACATGAAGAACACAACCATAGCTCCTATCTGTTTCTATGGGAATGCCAGTGTTGAAATGAACTTTTCTGTGTTCAAACAATGATTGTATGATTATATGAAAGCATTATTTTAAGGCGCGAATGGAATTATATGAACATTTTATTTCTGCGATATTTGGCATAATTTTTGAAGATGTAAATTAAAAACATTTTGGTTCTTTTTTCAATTTTATGCATCGACTGTCGTTAATTTCACTATTATTTCACATCTTCCGATCGCGGAAATTTTTTCCAATATCTGCCACCGAGGTGGAAAGGAGAAATGACAGATCCAAGCAATCCCCACCCGCACCTACTGCAAGCACAGTAGGCACTTGCCTTACTTTTATCCAAACAAGTAGGACACCCCGTCTCCTAGAGAGGTGTGGGGGGGGGGGGGGGGGGGGAGGGGGAAGAAAAGAGAAATGACAGACAAAATTATAATCAGCACCATCGCCCGACCACCACCCCCATATGCAAAAAAGCGCATGCGTAGTTAATTTGCTTGGATTTTCAGGCGGGCGATATGCGGAGCAAACAGCTAACTAGATGTTTCGAATCACCGCAGAAGCAGAAGGCGAGGTTTGGATCCAGTAAAACTGGTTTAAGCCCCCAAGTAATATATTCCAGGCCGTTCCAAGGCGGAGCTTCTGTTGTGGTTACTCACTTTTACTTGCTCCTATGTCCACGTGCCTGTAGTCTTAATGCTGTGTAGTGTGGATGCCCACTTTGTTTTTTTATTTGATTTTTTTTTTAAAAAGTAAAAAATAAAGAAAATAGGTAAAAACAGATGTTTCACGTTTTTTGTATACTTTGTTATTGTTGTTCTTAATTTGATGTCCTCGTTCGTCTGTTGTGTGAGTGGCGTTTTTGTGGTCGGGTTGAACCATTGCAGAAGCGAAGGGCGAGGGTTGGATCCAGTAAAACTTGTTTAAGCCCCCCCCCAACCCCACCCCACACACAGTATTTTTTCTGACCGTTCGAATGCGGTATTTCTGTTGTGGTTCCTCAATGTTACATGTTGTTATGTCCACTTGTCTATGGTCTCCAGTAGTCTGCTCACCTGAAGAGCTGCCCATTCTGCTTTCTGCTGTGTATTTTTTGTAATTTAGAAAAAAATAGGTAAAAATAGATGTTGCTGTTGTTATAATTAGGGTTGCTGAATTACCATTTGTTTGGAAAAGAACTGCTAATTCGGTTTACCTTTCGTGTCTTTCTTGAACTTTTGTCAGTTTTGTGTCTGTGCTTCTTTTGGTTTGGAGAGCCGGGCCGGGTAGCGCAATTGGTAGGGCACCTGACTCGTAAGTCAGAGGTCCTGGGTTCGAATCCCGGTCTGGCCACATACTTTCGTTTCTCCTTCCGCTGATTCAATAAGGGCAGTTGTCAGTTACTGGGGAAAGTATTTGCACTGAGTACTGGTTAACCGCTTAGGAGGTCTAAGCCTGCCCAGGAATAGTGTGGTTAGGTTAACTGACCGTCCCGACATGACCTTAGTTGTTTACCGTGGACGTTAAGCATCAAATCAACCAACCAACCAACCAAATGGTTTGGAGAGCGGGATGTGGGATTGGATTGTTACCTTCCACATGGTTATGAACAGACTCAATTAAACCGAGCCTGCTATTTTCATTTCTTTCCTTGCTTCCAAAGGATCTTACTATTCAGAACTTATTCCACAGCTCACTTGGATGCCAACTGAACAGGCTACCAACGTGTATCCTGAAAAGCATTCGCATGTCAGACTGGTTTTGGCCATACACATCCGCACAGGATTAAACGCAGTTTATGAAATTGACACCGACGAATCTATTTCATTCAACACAAGAGGATAAAGGGGGAAATAATGATTAAATTCCACCTGATATTGAATTCCACCTATTGAAACAAGAGAGGTGGCAAATGAAACATGACATGTTTTTTATTTTTTTTTTGCCAATATAAGCCATATGCTGTAAAAAGGGAGTCATTATATAAAGTTTGCCTAACACCAAGAAATATATCAGCCTGTGCATCGGTGGAGACGATCAGAGTCTTCGATTTTTGCTCAGTGTATTCCAAATGGTCAATGAATTGCTCGTCCAAAAAGGAAAGAAATGCGCAGTTTGATCTGAGTCTTTGCTGTTTGCAAATTAACCAGGTTCTTTTTCAGGTGCCTTGGCCAATATATTGTATTTCTTTCAAGATTGTCACCCTCATACCATCTTTTCAAGATGGTATACACGTGTGTAAGGTATGACAGGAGGTAGAGCCCTTGCTCCCCTCTCTTATTTGGAATCTTTGGTGGTAAGTTTTTATATTTTTTCATACTTCGTTTCCAAAAATACATATATCTAGATCTTCAAAAGAACCAAAATATGCCAGTTATTTAGAGGGTAAATAACGTTAGAACAACGTCATTTCAACGTCAGCACAGCGTCATGATGTTTATCGACGTTGATTCAACGTTGATTAACTGAGTGGTTAAATTTACAAATACATAGATACAAGGGACACATGTATACATAACTTGAAAAAAAAACTAATACAATAAAATTCCAAATTATGATAATAATAGCAGTAAAAATAAATTAAAGAAAACTGCATTTTGAAAGACCATGACATAAAACAATCTAGAATCAGTCAGCTGAGATTGCAAACTTTTTCTTTTTTCAAAAAGTACAAAGCTGCAACTCGATCTTGTTTACCAAATGTGCTTCAGCATGTCCAAAACATTTTTTTCGGCTGAAGACTGGTATCACTTTCAGTTTACAATTTCAAAGCCGTTATATTTCAAAAATAATTTAATATTGGTTCGTGCCATTTAAACATTTTTATGTGTTTGTTAATTCATTAGGTGTTCTTTTCATTTATCTTTATTTCACCTTCATAGGCTTTTATGTTTTCACTATGTCACAGGATATGTACTCCCCGGAGAAAACTGGCTTGGATGCTATCTGCCGACGACTGAGGGAGGGCAGGAAGGTGTGTGTCGAGGTCGCACATTACTTCAGATTAAGGTAAATTTAAAGAGTAACTACACTTCAGGAACTGACTGAATCAGATCCCAAACCCTATCCCCAACATCAAAGGGAAAGATTGACAAAGACATCCCAACAAACAAAAAATGACAAGTGATAAGCCGAGTCAGCAGCTCTTTTCCAAATAGGTGGCAACTCAGCTATCTTTATTGAACTAAATAATTTAGACCAACAGAAGGGTTACAACAGACAAAGCAAATTATACGAAAAACATTTAACAATTATATTTACCTATTTGTTTTTATTATAGAAGGGTTAAAATGAGAACACAATAAATTAAACAGCACCGAACATAAAACGAATGCAACCGCAACGAAAGTACCGCCTTGGGACGGTCAGTAATAACTACTTCGGGGGGGGGGGGGGGGGGGGGGGGTTAAACCGGTTTTACTGGGCCCAAACCTTCACCCTCACCCTCCGCCGCGGCGCACACAATTAGTTGGTAGTTCGGTTCGTAAGGAGGTCCCCTAACTCACCCGAGAGTCATCACGGTCAACAATTAAAATCAAGAAAAGACCGTGATGAAGCAAGGATGAGGACTCGACAGCCAAAACGTGTTGAGACACCTGGAGATCCCTGGGGCGTCAGCAACACCACTGGAGCACTGGAGCAAAAGAAGACCACCAGTTGAACCCCGGTGGGCCAAGAAACAGACAAACATCCGGCCCCAACCAACTAATATATAGCTTTATGTAGGGGCTATCATAGAGTCTGAACCCCGACCCACCGGCGTGCAATTAAAGAGGACAGCAAAGTTGTCAACCGTGATTGGATTAACCACTAAGCATGCAGACTGTCGAATTACATCTATGTTATAGCCAATGCGTTTAAATCGTATGATAATTTTCTTAAATTGATCAGGAAATTCTGTTTTCCCTACGATTTTGCGTTATTTATATACTAAGTCACCATAAAATTCAGGTTCCGATTTACTGACAGAAAAATTCTATTCCTCATCCTTAAATTCTATTAAAAAGTGAATGTCAAGAATATCAGGAGTTCTCAATGACAGTAATTTGAACTTCTAGAATATACACCTTTGGCCCTGTTGTGTTATTGTGTTATTTTTAGACGGAGGCGGTAGGTACGCTAAATGTCTTTCGTTAGCATTTGTGCCTGGCAATAGGATCCTCTATAGTTTCTTGAGCTTTATTTCGCTGCGAATCAGCCCTAGGTCGAAGCGTAATAAGAGGATTAAGCGTGTGTAAAACCGGTTTAAGTCCCCGCATCCCCATCCCAACCCTGTAGTTTTCATTGTTTAAATGCACTCTTCTTCTGTACCAGATTTATCTACTTTTTTACTTTACTTCCTTATATTATTCCTTTACTCCTATATGCATTAAATTTTATTCACCCGCATTATGTTTTCTCTCTTCGTTTTCACCTATACAAGCTATCCATACTGTCGTCAGCATTGTCTGTATGTTTTGCAGGTCAAAGGCTGAGTATGAATACACCAAAGCTTTGTTTAACTGTTCCAAGACTATTGTACTGAAAGGCGAGTCGAGGTTAGTCCACGCTAACTATTTTTCTATAAATGGTAAATGGTATAACATTGTAAAATTTGCAAAATGAGTAAAATCACGGTATTTGCCCTTTTTTAACTTTACATTTGGTATTGTTGCGGATATCGGACAGTTAGCAAATATATGCAAATGAAACTACATTCACCTGACTTTTAACCATCCTCGATTTTTAATTATTTTACTGAATCCTTTAATACTTCTCACATACATTTGTATTTCAAATGTTAAACTTCCGATGAGCATACTGCAAATTTAAATAAAACTAATAAAGCAACCCGATGCAATGCCGGACTGCTGACTTTACAGGTAACCTTATAGAGTAGATCTATATCATTTGTACCCAGCGTCGCGTCGCGTCGACTTCATTACGACGTCATGTGCCTGCTGGGTATTATTCCAAAGACATTTCGGATATAAGCCAAAATACCTAATGTTGTTTGCAGAGTAAACATGTATATACAGGTGATATTTTTAACGTGGTATATCATTGTAAACAAAGAATTAAATGACTTTAAGAAAATTATTTGTTTCAAAAATCTGAAGACAGAAGCTTCTGTTGAAAGAATTTTAGTTTGTAACGTCATTGAAAAATTGGCGGAGCATAGCAGACACTGTATTCCATGATCCGATACAATTGACGTCATATATCTGTTACCACTATAACTAAGAGTTCATATTGATACCCAAGTGACGGCATCGAGACGTCATTCTGCCAAGGTTCTAAGCGCACCATTTGGTTATTCCATAGTTTGTATGGTAGCAAATTTATGGCGTCATCTCACTTATAATTCAAGAGAAGCATGGATTCCGGGACATCTCGGCCCATAACAAACTCGGCCCATAGCAATCTCGGCCCATTACAATTTCGGCCCATAGCAAACTCGGCCCATAAGTGTAGAACGATGTTGTTTTGCAGCGTTCACAAAGGATTTTATCATTTGAACAGGAATGTCTGCCAATAATTAGATATAAATGACATGCATAATAATTACAAGGCATAGAAAACAGTGTTGAACAAGATATAGCCAGCCAAATCAACTGAGCACATAAGAAAGTCGGCCCGTAACAAACTCAGCCCGTATGTACAATGTCTAAACAATCATTCAATATACTTGTTAAACAATAACTAGAATATCTAGATGGAAGATAAAATTCAAACAAGATTCATTTTATTTTTCCATTTATTTACTGCTGACTACATTTAGATTGCCTTTTATCCTTTCTCCAAGGTCTAATACCAGGGACATGTATAAGAAACGACCCTATGCAAACAAATAATTGTTCTTTAAATGCAGGCCAACAATTTTGTTTCTGAGAAGACTATCAAAGTTTATTCTCTTCCGTTTGAAACTGTGCACATATGTTAATGCTTTCCCAATAGGGATGGCGGATCTAGCATGGAAATTTGACTTGATCCTCATCCCATCCACCCCCTCCCCCCCCCCCCCACCCCCACCACCAACCACCGCAACACTGGAATTATGGAATTAGTACTCTACTAAAAGTGCAAAAGTATCAAACTATCAGCCTCCAGGAGTCTCTGTGAATATGCTACGATATTTTTATCAATATGTAACTCCAAGACCAAGTTTGGTATGGGACCAGTTTGTATACATGAGCGACTTTGTTGCACCATGATTTCTGGATAACTCTGTGACTCAAAGAATGCATATTTGAGTCTGTAATCATGTTTCAAAATAAAAGCGATAGAATAAATTAGTGAGAAACACCATTGAAGCAAGGCACAAAACTGTACGTATGGGCCGAGTTTGTTATGGGCCGAGTTTGTGTGGGCCGACTTTGTTATGGGCCGAGTTTGCAATGGGCCGAGTTTGCTATGGGCCGAGATGTCCAGTTACCGAAGCATGGCATACACTGCTTTCCTCGAATTATAATTGAGATGCTACCTGAATTTCTTACAATGGAAAAGTTTGATTTAATTCTCTGTTTGTAGTGTCTTCGATGCCTGGTGGAGTGAATTTAGAACACAAACAGAAGTGACTGCCAACGCCCATGCTGACGCTGGTGACCATTACAACAATCTGGCTGACGAGTTGGTGGAGTTCAGTGATGACCAATCCAAACTAGCGCAAATAGTAAGCAAAGTCATCTGAACCACAATTCCCAGCGGGCACATGACGTCGAAATTACGTCGCACTGACGTCCATGTGACGTCATCACATCGCATCGACGTCAGTGCAACGTCATTATGTCATGGGAAACAAAAGTACAAAATATCTTTTTATGAATATCCAAGCCCACAATGTTTTTACTAAAGGTGTATGTTTTCCGCCATTTTTCAAAGAAAGACAACTTTTGTGGCATTAATTGC
Organism: Ctena decussata; assembly: GCA_963989385.1. Lineage (NCBI taxonomy): Eukaryota > Metazoa > Mollusca > Bivalvia > Lucinida > Lucinidae > Ctena > Ctena decussata. The sequence continues at coordinate 54,124,040 of OZ022511.1, read as the reverse complement.
TTCCCTTGGCAACTTAGCCCTTCCAAAATAGGTCTACAATTAAAAGAAAAGAAAAAAAACTTCTTGGACCAAAATTTCACTTATAACGTTGATCCCCTTTGGAATGGGAGGCGAAAGTGAAAACGAAACAGTTGCTCCCATGAAAGCATATACTAGATCATCCAAAACAAAAAAGTGCAACGGTCATTATAATCAAAGTCAGCAGCCTCTGACAGTTTTCTTGCAAGCACTGCATGTAATTACCAAAATATAGCCCAGAATCACCACTCTACTAAAACATTGATTATCATTAAAATGCATATACAAGTATGTATACCAAATATATATTATCCGAGGATACTAGTCTCAAATTACAAAACATGTCAAAATGCTATATTTTGTAACTTAATTAATTTTGTGCTTAGTCACGCTGACGTTGCCTATTTAATTGGGTCTTCTAAATGCATGCTCTGATACATGTGGGAAACAACTCCGCGTCACTGACCATTACCATGTATACGATGCTTATTTCTACTTTATTTACCGATAGTGTTACGGCGCGTATTTCTGCGTTAATATTAATGATTGTGTTAAGGCCCTTATTTCTGCGTTATGAACCAATTGTGTGTTACGACGCTTATTTCTGCGTATTGTACCGATTGTGTCACGGTGCTTATTTCTGCGCTACATATCGATTGCGTTAAGACGCTTATTTCTGCGTTATGTTCTGGTTGTGTTACAGCGCTTATTTCTACGTTATGTACTGGTTGTGTTACAGCGCTTATTTCTGCGTTATGTACCGATTGAGTTACGGTGCTTATTTCTGCGTTAGGTATCAATTGTGTAACAATGCTTATTTCTGCGAGTATGTACCAATTGTGTTACGGAGCTTATTTTTACGTTATGAACCGATTGTGTTACGACGCTTATTTCTGAGTTATGTACCTATTATGCGACAGCGCTTATTTCTGCGATATATACCGATTGTGTTACGGCCCCTATTTCTGCGTTATGTACCGATTGTGTAAAGGCGCTTATTTCTGCGTTATGTACCGATTGTGTAACTGCACCTATTTCTACGTTATGTACCAATTGTGTTACTGCGCCTATTTCTACGCTATGTACCGATTGGGTTACGGCGCTTATTTCTGCGATATGTACCGATTGTGTTACGGCGCCTATTTCTGCGTTATGTACTGATTGTGTTACTGCGCTTATTTCTGCGCTACGAATCGATTGTGTTAAGGCGCTTTTTGTCTGCGTAATTTATCTATCGTATCAGGAGCCCCGATAGCTAAACAGCTTAAGCACTGTGCTACTGATCTAGCGGTCCCGGGTTCGAGACCCGCTGGAGTCAGAAATTTTTCCAGTCGTAAATGGGATTCCATTGCACACAGTCTATTTAACGTTATGGTTATAAGGCATGCCCTGGTCAGGACGTTGTTTTGGAGGTAGCTTAATAAGAGAAGCAATTGTCTTCATAAAACTCTGAGCAAAATAGATGCTTTAGGAGTAACGAACATGCCAAAGAAACGAAAACTGCATATTCGCTTTAATTCCGTTCTTTTTTCTTCGGAATAGGAACTCACTGCTCGACAAAACATGAAAGCTTTTGTGACCACTTAGTTCATTTAGAGTCATTTCGTAAATAGAAGTCTACTTAAGCTGGTGCTAGAGGGCGTGGCTGCTATTGCTCATTACCTGAGCGGTCGGAAAAATTCAATCAAACCGAGTCCTCTATGTTCGTTTCTTTTTTGTATTCGTCGCTGCTGAGGGATCTGACTTAAAACAGAGTTATTTGCTGATTGTTTGCTTTGTTTTATGATTACTTATTGTTATTGCATTTTTTTCTGCTTATCCCATGTAACAGACAGAGGACACTATTAAAAGAGGGAGCGCTATCGAAAAGGCTGAATTTAGAAAGGCTCTTGTCGTAAGTTTTCTCACTTTGTATATTTTCATCTAAACACTTATTTGATTATTAATTTGTCCAGACTAATACTTTTTAAATGCTGGTTTTTTAGTAAAATAAAATGGACATTGACACGAGAAAATTATCATGAAAAGATCAGTTCCCTCATATCATGTTCAAAACAGAAGGAAATGATTCACATAAGTTTTAGCTAGCTTTCAAATAATGCACTGTAAGCATGATGAAACATTGTATATAGATTTGTATGTATGAATATATTTCTGAAAAAAAGTCCTGTTTTCACCAAAAACAAAAAAGAAGACCTAGATCAATCAGCACCATTTGCATTAACGTGTGCAATAAAGCTATTTGTGAACAGATGTCAATTTCTCTTATAGCAATTGCCATTCATTAAATTTATTCAGTTTTCGCTGTTGTTTCTTTATTCAGTACAGAAGTTATTATGAAGATAAGATGAAACAGTCGTCTGCTGCTACCGAAGCTCATAACCATCTGAAAAGCTTTGTTACAACACCTAAAAAGGACCTAGAAAAGGTAACACTTACCACTTGTTAGTCTGCGTCTGCAACAAAATTATATTTTTTTCACCTTTTTTACATAGTCGTACAACTTTAGACTGGCTGTTTGCTTCCCCGGGCATACAACGTCACCCTTGACAAAAGGGGTCTACTTTACTTTTGACTCCAATTGAAACGGGAGGCAAAGGTATGAGTTGCTAAGTTGCTTCCTCTGAAAGCGTACCCATTCATGTTAAACTAACGACGCCTGTCAGTGACTGAAGTTGTTTGATATTTTTACATGTAGGACCCTGATGACAGATCCTGTGAAAACTGTAATGAAATGTGACTTTTCTTGTTGATAAATTTCCTGTTATTGGGATGGTACATGTACCCTTGCTTGGCAAATTTTGTTGATTAGTGATTTGTCTAATGATTTGATTTGTCTAATGATTTGATTTGTGAGTAGTTTTAGGGTTGGCAGTTGAAACCCTTTAATTTGATGTGTTATGGGGTATGAAAATGCGTCAGCCCAGCAGGTACACAATGTTGCAACAACATCATATTAACTGCCGATTCAATGTCATCAATACATTGTGTGAATTCTGAGAGCGCGCGCACTCTTAAGGCGTCTTTGAATCTTTTGTAAGTTTTGCTTCAAAGTGTATGTACAGACTGCCAATTCAGTAAAATATGTTATTTTCTACAAATAAAGACATTTTCGTTATTACCGTGATACAAATGTAATAATTAGGGCAGTTTTAATATATTAACCGGCCTATATTTAAAAGAGACGGGTAGTTTTGACGTCCTTGCTCGGCCTCAACGATCCTTTTATCTGTAAATAGCACTTGGATATATTCCAGTCAAAGAAACATTCTTTCTTGACCCATAAAGCGCCCAAAGCATACAACAAAAAAGAATAAAAGGCAAACAATTATCCGGCTCATCAGGATGATGGTTTGCAATTTAACTATTTTCATTCTGGCACTCTGAGGCAGAATATAACTACTGTTTAGTAATCCTAAAATCTCCCTTTCGCAGATATTCTACTCAGGCCACGATGTTTTCGAGATGTACGTATATTGTTTGATATTCTTTTCATGTACGCAAAACTAACATTATGTGTGATATTTGCAGTCCAAACAGAAAACAGAAAGGCTTCAAAAGGAGAAAGAGGCTGCAGGTAAATATATACGTTAGTGTTGTTTCTTAAAATAGCAACACACGTTATAGAGCCTCTGCGTGCGTGCGCGCGCGCGTGTGTGTGTTGATTCCCCTTGAAAATGTGTATTTGTTTTAATTTCTCAGACAACTTTCATAATATTATAAACCATAAAGACAATATTATGTACATTTGCTATTAGACTCTTTTATGACAATATATGCTCTAGCGGTTCGGGGTCAGATTCCCGCTAGAGGCGGACATCTTTAGTATAAACCCTAAACGGGCTTCTATTGAACACATCCTTTATAATCCTGATATTAGTGAACTACTGTTGAAAAGGACTTACAGTCACAAGTCATCCATCCAAGGCAAAATATACATTGATTTCTTTCTTTTTTTTTAATAATCTTGGGACATGCAATTATTTTCGGATCGGTGTAATTTTAGGCTCTTTCATATAAAGCGTTTTTCTTGAACATTTCTAATTTGACAGGTATTGCCTATGACAAAGCTGTAGAGCGATTTGTCCTATTCTGCAAAAACTGGGAACCACGTATGGAAAAATCATTTAAGGTATATTTAGGCTAGAACATTACATTTAACTTTACAGGTATAATAATATTGTGTTTGTATTAAGTGTCTGTATTTCAAAACGAAATCAAAAATGAATAAATAAATAAATGAAAAAAAAACCCACAATAATGTATAAACAGAGAGTATTAAAAAGTGGTGTTTGGTTGCAATTATTACCACATGACGTTTGAAACTGCCGAAAATTCGACATCAGGGTGTCTTGATATTGTGGCCATGTAAACATTTGTTGCTTCTTCTTCTTTTTTTTTTGTTTTGTTTGAAAACTGCCTTAGCCATCTTTGAAAACATATATCGCTACAATGCAAAGGATGTAAGTAACCATTATACTGCCAATATTCTTTCGATTTTACAATTACTCTTTTCCTGCTATGTGTTAAAAAGGCTAAACAATTGAACAATACATGCGCATCACCGCTGTTATGTGATTCTAATGTCTAAATGACTGAGTTACGACACGAGAAAACAAATAAAGTGGTATTTACGCCATGCCAAGAATCAGATCAGCCAAGTCATCCGCCCAGTCTGATCCGAGATTTTGCTGTGCACCTAAAGGGGAGCTAAGGGACTAAGCTACCTCCATGCCGACAGCAAAGACTCTGATCAGACTGGGCGGATGCCCAGGTTGATCTGAGTCTTCGCTCGGAGAACATGCCACTTTGTCAGTTTTCTCGTGTCGTAGCTCAAATGTGTTTTTCTGGCAGGATTTAGAAGATCTGGAAATAAGTCGACTGCAAACATTAAGGAATAAGCTGTGGAAGAGTACCAATATTGATTCATTAACAGCCCTGCGTCATGACGAGGTAAAGTAAAAACATTAACACTCCAAGCACCAAAGAATGCAAAACAGCGTAGATCTGGCTCATGATGAGCGATACACGAAACGAATGCTTAACTCACATAAAATAAAAAAAAAAAGATACAAAGTCTTAGCTACACTTCACAGATTCACAGACTCACATGAGATTAACTTGAAATAGGATACTACAGAGCCAAGTTCATACGCCAAATACTTAGGTTGCCATCTCTATACTGACAATGCAAAGCTTATTCCTAGGCTTTCTGAAAGACTGGACGACTTCAATTTTCCTTTTTGAATAGCAATATTTCTTCGGCACATGCATACGGAGATTATGTTTCTCAGCTAGTTTGATATGCTACAGCCTGTTTCAACTATCAAGACTATGTTCATAAAAGTAAGCTTCTCACCATTAAATTGTTGTCACAGAGGTTATCACAAAGCAAAGATTGTGTCAACTCTTAAAAAAGTTCTATTGGAGACGCCATACCTTCGTTAATATCTACAATTTGGCCGTTCTTTATTTTTTTTCCGACTTGATGGCCCAACCGAAACAATGCATGGCTGTCATTTAACGCACTAGTCCATTAGATATGCAGGCGTTGCGGTTGTATTACAATAGGCAGGTGATGTTGACTGCTTGCGAGCACCTGATCATATTTCCACTGGTGGGGTCAATGTCTGTGTATCTAAATACTCTAGCGTATGTCGAATGTGTTCGTTTCAATGGTTTATGAGTTCGCACTTACGATTTTGTTTCTCTAACCACTTACTTCTTCTTTGAGCATACGCTATCGCAGATCAGCCTTTTGCATGTAGTGGCTCAGATATTGATAAGTTTTTAACCTATCATGCCTAGCATCTCATACGAAGGACGTAGGCAAACACCCCTTAATTGACAAATGATCTCATCCATTTGATTAGGATGAGACATTTCACTGGACATAAAGGATTATCTAATTTCAGTACCTAACAAACAGGGTGTGTTTGTGGTGGTGGTGGTGGTGGGGGGGGGGGGGGTTGGAGGGGCAAATACGAAACTGTTTTCAAAAATACTTGAAATGTTAATGCTAATAATATATATATATATGTATTCTTATAGTTGAGAAATGAAGAAGCACCCACTGGGACTCGAACCCACGCCGACTACGACAACTCCGCCTAGCCATTCAGAGACATGAGCTTAACCGATTGCGCCACTACGCTCCCAAAAAAAGGAGTTTCATGGAACAGTGTTAAGCTTTATTTCTCTGAATGACCCATCGGATAGGGCTATTTTATTAAGTTGTGCTAAAACAATCAGGTATATACAAGGAATATCTGAATCATGCGATACTGAAGCTTGGAAATATTATATGATTAAATTTAAGATTTAACAAACTTCAACAGATATTCCTATATATATAGGAACCGTTATTTATTTTTAACGGAAACGGAAACGTTACCCAGAACGTTACGTTTCGTTGCTAGGTAAATCAAAATGTCTTCTTGAAAATCTGTAAAATTGTGAAACCGCGGTAGAAGTAAATTAATAATTGTGTTATTTGGCTATATCGGACTTATTGTTTTTACTATATATACATATATATATATATTCGCTTCATTATTTCGATGCCGGTTCAGACTTATCCGCTTACAGTTATGTCGATCGTTTATAGCTTCTTTGAGTTTCTCTTTTTTTTGCATCATATCGCGTCAGTCAGATGTCAAAGTATCTTTCCGATCTGATAATAGCGTGCTTCCGCGTTTGGCTTTAAGGTAGTTAACAAGAATATTGGTGGGGCATTCAAACCACCTTAACAGTCTAATAACCCACAGGGCTATAAAACATTTGGATAAGAAAAAAAATATATTTTACCGTTTCGTTTTCCAAAAAATAAAAATTTTGTATTTCTTCATACATTTTTTACACAGTTTCTATTCAAATTCAGATTTCTAGCCTATGAATGCAGTTTCATTTCTGCGATTCCTATAACCTATAATATAGGATATTTCAAACAAACTGTTAAAAAAAACAATGTGCTTATCTTGATAATAAGTATTTTTTTTTTTTACATTTTTTTTTAATGCACGAAAATTTAATGTCAAGAAAGAATTAATGAAAAATATATTTGCTCGATGGGACATACTTGCATATCATTTCAGAAATACTTACATTCTAGTTACAGAATAAGACAAAAATACCAAATTTTCATCGTTTTATTTCCTTGCAAAACAATGTTGAATTCAAAAACACACCCAAATCTGAGAAACCCAAATAAACAAACAACCCCCATTCCGCACCTGCTGCAACCAAAGCAGGCCCTGGCCTTACTATTTATTCCCCTGTTATTTCGATTCTACCATAAAATATTACCACCAAAAATCAGCAGATGGAATGGTAAATCAGAAAGGTTCCTAAGGAGCAGTCTGATCTCAGTTTCCACTATTTGTACAAACCTATCAGCCCGAAAACTTAGGATCTTCACTGTAGTAAGTGTCATTTGTATAGGTAGCTTACCACCAATTATTGTACATAGGCAACAGAAATAACGTTTAAGCTAGTCACTAGAACTCGAAATTAATACCGCATTTTGAAGAAAGACTCTAGCCGATGGAGTAAAGAATGAAAAAACATATGTTTCCCCGCTCTTGAGGCCGCTATTTTAACTAGAACACGTAACCCAAGCGCGTGCAGTAAATTTGGCGGGTCATTTTAGTACTGGGTAAAGTTATAAAACTATCTGATACTTCAGTGGTTTGCAGCAAAAAAAATCAAGTTTCTATCTAATATTTTTCATCTAGGTCTGTTATTTTATTTAACGATTGTTTACATTACATTACCTTCCTCATGGTGGCCATTCTAACGATTCTCTTCTTAATTGAAGTTTCTCCCCCAAAGAGGCGGTTCATGAATATTTAGTGGTAAGCTACCCCAAGGTTGAGCGAAAAGTAACTCTGTTTTGTTTGGACAAATGTAATACAGAATTATTCACCAATGGTCTACCCTAATAAAACAATTGGTCGCCGTAGGTAGTTAGTTTAAACATATTTTATATCACATATATATATATTACGACGTACAAAATATACCAGGATTGGAACGAATACAAATTGCTTATTCGGTTCTTCTCCTAAGCCTGTCGAAGGTAATTGAACAGAAAAGTTCAGATATCTGACCGATAATCACATAATCTTTCTGTTTCAGTGTTGCGAGAAAGTCCGACAGAACCTAGAACAGTGTGACATTTTTGCAGAGTTGAAAACCTTTATTCAAAAGAAAAGGTCATTAAGTCAAAATTCAGGTGAGTCGCCAGCTCTTATATACTGACCACTTAAATTGTGGAAAAATATTAAATGAAACATTTGGTTATAAATGCAGCGTATCAGTGATATTTGTTTTTTTTTTATGAAAAAAAGCAAATGTACAGCAATAAGTAATAAAACATCGATTTAACTTATACTTTTGATACTAAAATTTCTTGCTTTTATTATTTTTTTTTTCAGATTCTTCGTCTACATCTACAAAATCTTCAAGCTCTTCAGGAAGACCTGTTGCTGAGTCGACACCGAAACCACCACGCCGTCAGTGGTTCAACCTACACCATAAAAGACCCAATCTAGTAATAGGTAGTTATTTTAGATCTACCTGTCGAGGTGACATGTATAGAAGATGGGTACACTTTCAGGGGAAGCAATTTTTTTTCAAAAGGAGTAAGAAGAAAGATGGTGAAAAAGCCATTTTCAGTTTTGCCTCTCGTCTTAAATGGGATAAACTACTAAAAGAAAGACTATGCCCCATCGGGGGTAAATCCTTTCCTTTAAGAGTTGACCCCTTTTTGGGAGGGCTGTGCAAATATAAAGTCATGGAAGTTGTTTCTCTTTGCAAAATGTTTTGTTTTGGGGGTTTAACGGCCCTTTGAGACAGTATTTCAGTCTAATCGAGCTTTTTCCCAGAGAGAGAGAGAGAGGGAAAAAGAAAAAAGGTATGATGGGCGAGACAAAAAATGGCCAACAAACCGACCCGCACCTACTACAAGCAGAGTAGGTTCTTACCCTTCTGTTATCCAAATTAGTAAGGTGCCCCAGCACTGGAATTTAAACAGCACCTTTGTAAAACATTGAGGTGAACCCATACACATTAATCTATGACAAAGTTTACTTTCAGATGAACATGGCTATGCCTCTGCAGATGTGACACACTCAACGACAAATAGTGTGAAAGGTAAGGTCTTTTTTTAGACACTCCATTTATCCAGATATCCAGTTTGATTGAAACAATGTTAACTGTAATACCATAATCAGCACTGACGCACTGGTTATACTGAATTAATGATATCCGCGGAGACAAATTGTTCATCAGCAGTGATACACGGCCAAGTGGTTTCAACATAACTGTACCTTTGCCAAATTTACTGTGGCTGATGCCCGTTCTCCAGTTCAGAACCGCTAAACCTCAAAAGCTTTTAGGAAAAAATATAATAGGCACGTCTCGGTGGCACAGTATCCGAACTGATTGTATCATCTCTTCCGGTTTTCATAGCGGTAATTCGAGAGTACAAACATTCGCTTATAACCAGTAGTCGGAACTCATTATGTTTTGAGATTTTATCCGGAATCTGATGCGTCATTTATAGTTATTCAGCTTCGAAAATGTAAAGAGGTAAGTTTAATATAATTTGCTCTTCAGTCTTTTACTTTATTGCCCTGTACAATGTCGTGTATGGGTGGATAGTTATGTGTAAAGTATTCAAATCGCCCTTGCCATGATTCTAATACCATTTTGAGCATTTTCTTACACGTTTTCTTTTTTAAAAATCTTTAAAATAAACGGAAGGTGTTATCAATCTACAGTTTGTTAGTTTTGATAGTAGGATGATAGCTAGGTTTTGCACGACACAAAGTCGTGTTAAATTAGCTGTTCGGAATAAAATTTCTGTGATGGCCATGAGGTTTTCATTGCACAAGGCAATAAAGTAAAAGACCGAAGAGCAAATTTTATTAAACTTACCTCCTTACCTTTTCGAAGCTGAATAACAATAAATAGCGCAGCAGATTCCGGATAAAATCTTTAAACATAATGATTTCCGACTACTGGTTATAAGCATATTTTGTACTGTCGATTCAACGCTATGAAAACCGGAAGAGATGGTACAGTGAGTTCGGATACTGTGGGTGGCCAGGAACCACACCTACTGACGCAGTCCACGAGGCAGAATGGCTGCAGATATCAGGTAAGAAACGCCTACGAATTAACTCGCCAGTGCAGGCGCCCACACTTTGACTCAATCTTGATTCAGTGTCGTTTCGACGTTGTGTGCCTCCTGGGGATGATTAAATATTTTTGAATATGTTGTAGATTATTCGAAGACTGATAGTGAAACTGACACGTTATCAGCCGCGTGCAGTCAACGACCGTCAGAATCAGTGTTCTCAGATACAGACACAACAGTTTTCGGTAAGTCTGTTCTTAAAAGTTTAAAACCGATTGAGCGCAAAATGTTGAAATAATGTCGACTCGAATTCCAGTTTGTCATAGATGACGTTAAATCGACTGTCACAACTGCATTCGAATTCTGGTACTAAGAGATTGTTCAGCAATGTTTCGACACCGCCTAACTGATTAAAAAGTATGAGAAAAGCTCAGAATTTCATTATACCCTCTCTCCAAAATGAAGTGCACATTTCAAAATGAGATCTTTTTTTGAAAAAAAAAAAGAATTAATTTGAAGACGGCTATACGCAGTCACTGATTTTTCGTTTTCTCTTTGTTTACATTTCCAGAACATTTTTGTATATAAGAAAAATTACAAATGTACCTATGCTGAATTTAATGCGACTCATGCGCATTTCAGTATTTAACTTCTCAAAGTGTCGCTCACCAAAAAGTTTGTAAAAATATGTGTGAGACAGATCTCGACAAGCAACGGACGTCACCTCCGAACACACACTTACAAACGGAGTCCACGAGACAGGGCAGACACAGACATCAGCCTAGGGGCGCCTGAGCAAAGGCGTGGAACGATTCTTTAAATTCTTCACAATAATGTACATACAAGTATACATATTTCTTCTGTGATATATTCATTTGTACATCTGGGATTTTCAAGAATCCTGAAAACCTGAGAACAACAACATAGCGCATCTGGACCTGCTTGCAATGAATAAATTATTCATTGCAAGCCTGTCTAGATGCGCTATGCTGCTGCCTTTTTAAGATTCTTAAAGTCTCCATAGTCCGTCCTATCAGTAAAAAAAGCGTCTAAAATCAAATCAATATAAAAAGCGGTTCAACCTTCGCGTTTGGTAATAAAATGTGGGTTGACGTGCATATATTGAGTCATATAACTGGTAAAAAAAAGAGTGAAAACTAACTTTTGAAAAATAACAATTTACTCCACGAGATACAATTTCCTGGTCTGGTTTCCCGTGCAGCAATGCTATATCAACATAGGCGAGATAGTGACTGGGCTCCACGCCTGTACATTGTATTTTTACCATTTTATTCAACTTCCTGAATAGGAAGTAGGTCATTTTCGTTGCCAACTAAAATGACCCAAATAAGTTTTCAAGCCCTTTTTGTATGAAATTCAAGGATGTTTTATTTGTTTAAAGCTGGCTAATCACGGTCATTTACAATGACGAAACTATAGTGAGATGCTTGCATCGATACCGCATGTTTGGGCCTTTAAAATCCATCATAAATATTGTCACTTCATTATGCCAAACAAAGAAGGTGAGCCTACATATAGATTTAACACAGTATTTTGTGTTCTTTTCAGATGATTGTGGGTACGCTTCAGTAAAAGATGTCCATAGGCAAAGTGTTGCAAGTAAAGATTAATTTTCTTTCCAAATGAAAAATAAATTTGCCTCTTTAAATTAATTAGTTCCGTAAATTCATCTGTGGACTCTAACTAAACCAGACTCATAAAAGCTTAGTTGCCCTGATACGCATAGTCCGAGCAGGTCATTTTCCAATGAAGGCGAGTCTAATTAGATAACGTTTGTAGAAATTCCCATATTCACTGAAAAGAGTGCAGTCTCCGATCAGGCCTGATTTGGTTTAAACATATTTTATTTAAGAAACCAAGCATTCATGGCAGTAACAATATTGTTATATATACAGGCCTGATTTGGGTCTACACCGCTTGCCAAGACACTTCTGGAATGCAAGGCATTAATGAATGAAATATGAACTGAGATTCGATCAGATTATGTATCTCGTATTTCTAATTTTGCGGAATCCATTCATCACGATATCATTTTAGCTGTTCTCTTTATGTGAGTGAAATAGTAAACATTTCCAGCATTGAAATAAAATTACTACTTTGTGTGCCTTTATTTGGTTGTTGGGGCAGAATTTTTGAATTCGATTATATCGGTTCCAGCCCAAGAGGTTATAAAACTTGAGTACATTCTCAAACTCAAAATAAAGCACACTGATTGGCTGCTCGGTAGCAGCAAAGCAGTGCGCTTTATTATGTGCTTGGAAGCAGCCACTCAGTGTGCTTTATTTTGAGATGTGCTCGGAAGCAGCCAATCAGTGTGCTTTATTTTGAGATGTGCTCGGAAGCAGCCAATCAGTGTGCTTTCTTTTGAGATTATATTGATCATTTCCTTCTCATCTACTTTGTTCTGAACCTTCAATGTAACATGCTCTAAGAATCGTTTCAAAAAGTTTGCTTAGCTTTGCCACGCCTGTCTGAAAGGACAGAAATAGCTGTTGCATGTCCCCCTGTCCCCGGCGTCGGTGTCAGATATGATGTTCCTCGAATCTTTTTAAGGGGGCTAACTCTGCCATTTCCTTTTTGCCCCTTTAGAAAAAGGTGTCAACTCTTATGGGAAAGAATTAACTGCCCTAGGAGAAAAACTTTGTTTCCTATAAAAGAAAACTCCATTTTGGAAGAGTTTTGTCGTCTAGTGAAGCAAATAGGAAGTCACGAAAGTTGAAGTTGTCCTACTTTCTAAAAAATGGATTAAAATGTACACATATAATTGGCCCAGTATCCAAATAAAGTTAAAAGTCGAACCAATGTCGGTTCCACATATTTGTCGCTACAACATCATGGACAGTGATTTGCATCAACATTTTGTATGACGCAGCTTGAGCATCGGACCACTGAAGAAGCAGATCGCATTTGATTTGTTATTTTTAACAGAGTTGGCTTCAAGACAAATATTCTTGTTTATTGGGTGTCATAATCCTATCATGCAACAGGTCAGTGAACTTGATATTTTGTCAAGGAATTCCCGGTCTAACATAGGTGATAACATATTAGGGCCACAAAACAGCAGGGAAGACGGGGTGTCTTTTATATATACTGCTCAAAATTAGTAAGGGATATTAAGACATTTTAGGCAGCAGAAGTAAGGAAAATAAGTGAATGAATATTAAACTGTTATAATTCATAAAACAAATATTCATTAAGACCCTCAATATGAATATTGAAACGATTAAGCTTGTCACGTGACCTAGAGTAAATTGGAAGTAGACAAGGGGTCGACACCCAAATTTCACACGAATCCAGCGCGGCAATGGCTGATAATTTTTATGCAAACCTTATTAAGACAGACGCCTAATGCTTCAATTAACAAGATACAGATACTTTTTCATGCGGTTTTATCACATGAAAAAATGATAGCCGTAAAAGATACCATTGTGTGAATTGTCTCACATATGGTGACATTTGCAACAGCCCTACACCTTAAATATCGCAATAAAGCCTACCAAAGTGGGTGTTTTCAGTTCGAAAAATTATGGAGAATTTTATTATTCACAGAATCTCAGGGTCCAAAAGAATATTTTTCGCCGATGTAAAATTGAGGTGTGGACCCCATAGTCCTTTACGTGCTGCTCTAGGTCACTTGATCTACATTGACTGTTTCTGTTTAAGTTGAATATTGTTACTTGAATAGTGTTCTGTCAATAGACAACAATAAACTAACCCAGCCATTATTATTATTTTTTGTACGAGCTTCTATGTCATAATATCCCCTACTTTTTGTGAGCAGTATAGTAGAGAATAAATGTCTTTAAAAAAGGTTTTAATTTACACCTATACAGCTTTAACAGAGAACAGTTACGCATCACCAGAGGGCGCCTGTGGCAGTACACCATCGCCAGGTGTTCCTATCCCAAACAACTTTCCAACCTTTTCTTCTCCAGATGTAACTAATTGGAAAGGTAAATTTATACAAATCTTGACTGAGACTTTAAGGGCATAAAGGTAAAGGTTTCCTGTTACCTAGTGGACAAAGTAACGGGCAATGGGTGTTAGAGCCCCACCGTATTTTGGATTGTGCATATGAAAGACAGAGCCCTTCCCTGTCCTTCCGCTGCCATTAAACTTCACTGATTCGAAAAAGCTACCCGTGTAAATAACATCACAATTTCACAGGATCTGACACTAAGCATTATCATCACAATTTTACATGGTATGGCATTAACCCATTCCATTCGGGATACCCCTTTAGGGGTATCTGGGCAAACAGTTTGGATCCAGATCAGGCCCCACAAACGTGGGGCCTGATCTGAGATCCAAACTGTTTGCTGCCTAGACATCATTTCTACAAGAGTTAGTTTGACCAATATTGTCAAAATATTCTTGATTTTTGATGCAGACGACAATTTCAGCAGACGACCAAAAATACCCAGAATGTAATTGGTTAAGATTCTAAAAGGACCTGTCAGTAAGAATTAATATGATAATTCCTCAGGATCTGTTTATTTAGCATTATCATTAGGATTGTCACAGGGGCTGAATTAACATTATAATTTTCACAAAACACCACGGTAAGCATAAGCATTACAATGGGTATAGGATCTGACAGTAAGCATTAACATGACAATTTTTCATGCAATTTTTACTTATAGTAAACATAACCTCAGTGCCACATCCAGTGAAACTCACGCTTTATCTTTCATGTGATTTACTACTTAAACAAAACCAACGACATCGGGCCCATTTTTGCGCACCAACAAGTCATGGAGATTAAATGGAAACCTATATATTATCTGCAAGTTGACCTCTGTACTTTGAAATCATGTGCCTTGCATATCATTGGACTGATCTGACGCAATAAAGCCGAATGAGACTAGTTCGTCCCTCATTGAAACTCCTACAGTTGGGAAAGCCATACTTCTTCAGCTTGAAGCGTCGCTATTCTTAGAAGCTACATTAGTTTTGAATTTGTTTTTTTTGCTGTAAAGTAAGATAGAGAAGGAACGGCTTAAGGAGTTAAAGCATCTCGTATTTTGGCCTGCAGAGCCAATGCTCAATGTTTTTTACGTTCATTCTAATATTTAAGAGTAGGTCTATTTGTAAAGACAGGTCGTGGTCGAGTGGTTAGAGGCGCTCGGCTGCAGTGCAAAAGGTCGCGGTTTTCGAATCCCCACCTGACCAGTCAGCGACTGCACAACTCTGTTAATCCAGCTGTGAATGGGTTCTTTTATTAGAATCAGGGAAGGTAAAAGGCAGCGAAGAGAGAAGGCTGGGCTTTGTCTTTTATGTTATGCTCAAGATATGTTGGTTCGCAAACATCCTCTTCCCTGTCCGCCACAAGGGCACGTAAAACAATTACCTTTTAAATTGTTATATTATTTAATTTTAAACTCCTTTTGATTATCCGTAAAATTCTATGTGTTGAGATAGATAGATAGGACATATAGGTCTGAAGAACCAGTACAGACACAGATGAGAATGCTCCTAAAGGAAATTATTACATGTATTATGTTATTATTTAGGTGGCCCATATTTTATGATTTCCTTTTTGATAGCTCCGACAGAATCTGGAGAGACAAGAGCAGACAACAACGTTTCGCAGCCTGACGTTCAGATACCTTCCACTGACCAACAACAAGAGCAACAGCAACCAAATGTAAACCACAACGAACTTGATCTCACCGTGACAAGTGGTAAGACATATTTAATTACTGACATCCGCAAGCCTAACGCTCTGTATATATCACTTTTACTAAATTTTCATCTGAAACTGAGAGTTGATTTTCATTATTAAAACCCTGCTTTGAAAAAGTGGGGCTAAATTGGACTTGGTCTGTATGTAAATTCGTAATTACGACAGTTTTTCATGAAAAGTTGTATGACAGTTTTCATGACTTATTTAAGCTAGGATCATTAAATTTGATATACATATAGACGATGATTTGTTGTATCGTGAAATCAGTGCTCTTATTCTTCCCTTTATCTGTCCATGTTCTGTCTTTTCAAGGTAAATTTGTATCATAGTTTTCTCAGGAACTGTACAATCTAGGAGCTTTGAACTTAATATAAATATGGTGGATGGGCAATTGTATCAGTCAAGCTATTTGCTTATCTTCTTTTTTTTTTTACCCATGTTTCTATTTTTCCATATTTCGCATGTTATATTGAAAATTTGTATAAAAGTATTTTTCAGGAACTATTCAAGCTAGAACCTTCAGGAATCTGAACCTTTTTTTGGGAGCTATTCAAACTAGATTTTGGGTTTAACGGCCCTTTGAAACAGTATTTCAGTCTATATTGGGCCGTCTTCCAAAGAGAGGGAGAAAGAAGAGGGAAATGATAGACGAGAGAAAAATGTCCACACAACCCCACCCGCATCTACTGCAAGCACAGCAGGCCTTTGCCCTATTATTATCCAAATCGGTTGGACGCCCCGGCACTGGAAGTTATACCCAGCACAATCGCACCATCCAACCACCCCCCATTCAAGCTAGAACCTTCATACATATGGAAAATGAGTTGTTGTTTCGTGGAATTGAGAATCTGACTAATTGGTCTTATTTTTCCTATTGTTTGTTGACTTTTCTATCATATCAAGGTAAATATGTGTCACAGTAATCTCTGAAAGTATTCAAACTTGAATTTTCATACTTAGTATAAATATGGAGAATAAGTTATTTTATCATGGAATAGAGAGTCGGGCTCGTTGTTTTTGTTCTTTTATTTATTCATTTTCTTTCTTTTCCTATTTCACACATTGAAATTTTGTACCACAATATTTTCAAGAAGTATTCAAGCTTCTTGAAAATATTGTGGTACAAAATTTCAATTCTTAAAACTTGGTTTACATATGGACAATGAATTTTTGTAATGTGTGATTGGTATTCGGGCTAATTGCTCAAATTTCTCCCCTTATTAGTCCACTTTTCTGTCTCTCCAAGGTAAATTTATGTCACAGTTTCCTCAGGAACGGTGAAAGCAATGAACTTCCATCTTGGTATAAATATGAACGATGAGTGATTAGTAAATTTCTGTCACATTTTTCTCAGGACCTAGCAAACTAGACACTTTATATGAGCCGCGACACGACAAATCAACAATGTGGTTGTGCGCCCAGCGCAGACTCAGATCAACCTGGGCATCCGCCCAGACTGATCAGTCTTCGCTGTCCGCATAAAGTAACTTAGACCCTTAGCTACACTTTAAGTGCTTAACGAAGAGTCTGGTCAGAATGGGCGGATGTCCAGGCTGATCTGAGTCTGCGCTTGGCGCACAACCACATTGTTGGTTTTCTCGTGTCGCGGCTCATATTTGGTATAGAGATAATCAATGAGTTGTTGCATCCTTAGATTGATGGGCAGGGCCATTGCTGTTATTCACCCATTTTTATACATTTTTGTTCTTTTCATATTTAGAAAGTTGAAATTTGTGTGACAGTTTTCTTCGCAACTATTCAAGCTAAGCTGTTCAAACTTCTTAGACATATGAGTAATGACTTTTTATAATGTGCGATGGAGAATCAGGCTCTTCGCTCATATTCTTCCCTTTACGCATTTTCTCAGGAACTGTCTGCTGACTGGCTGAATTCGATATTTATTGCTCTTTTTACATGACAGTGCAGCCGGGCCGGGTAGCGCAATCGGTAGGGCACCTGACTCGTAATTCAGAGGTCCTGGGTTCGAATCCCGGTCTGGCCACATACTTTCGTTTCTCCTTCCGCTGATTCATGAAGGGCAGTTGTCAGTTACTGGCGAAAGTATGTGCACTTAGTACTGGTTAACCGCTTAGGAGGTCTAAGCCTGCCCAGGAATAGTGTGGTTAGGTTAACTGACCGTCCCGACATGACCTTAGTTGTTTACCGTGGACGTTAAGCATTAAATCAACAACAACATGACAGTGCAATGCTATTTCAAGCAGCGCAGCGGGGCTATAGTCAGATCTTCTGACAGTTTTAGTTGGATTTCAAGTTGAGACACTCTAAAGTGATTAAGCGAAACCAGGCCCCGAGGTTATAGTTTTTTTTTTCATGCTCAACTCAGCTGAGCATGAAATTTTACCTGCTTATAAATAGCAAATTACTGATAAAAACAGTTATTTTCATGCTCAGTTTAGCTGAGTGTGAAATTTTCTCTGCTTATGAATATGAAAATGCCAACATTAGTTGGCATTTTCATATTTATCAGCAGAGAAAATTTCATGCTCAGCTGAGTTGAGCATGAAAAAAGTTTTATAACCTCGGGGCCAGAAAAAGCTTCAATGTAATCGTTGGAAATTTCACATTTTTTTCTTATTAACTTTTGTAACAATGCTTAGAAAATCGATTAAAACATGTTTGCTATTTCTGCTAATCAGGAAGCTACAGAAAGTTTTCAAAGATTATTCAATAACAGACCACCACCAAAGTTTCATAACGTAATGATGTCTATTTTACCCCTACAGCTTTAACCGAGGGTGCATGTGGCATCTCTTCGACGTCAGATGTACCTAACTCAAACAACTTTGCTACCGATGTCGAAACTTGGAGAGGTACATTTCTTATACAAGGTTTTACATACATACAAGTCTACGTAATGAAAGTCTTCTTTTATTACTACATGTAATATACTACATGTTTAACGGTCCTTTGAAACAGTATTTCAGTCTATATCGGACCGTCTCTCAAAGAGAGGGAGAAAGAAGAGGGAAATGATAGACGAGAGAAAAAATGTCCAAGCACACCCCACCCGCACCTACTGCAAGCACAGCAGGCCCTTGCCCTACTATAATCCAAATCAGTAGGACGCCCGGGCACTGGAAGTTATACCCAGCACCATCGCACCTACCAACCACCTCCAATATCTTCTGAACCTTTTGACATATTTTGAATTAGAATCTAAATTGCATGGCTATATAACTGGAACAAGTCTAAGATTGGTGTCATTGACCCTATTTTTAAGGACACCGAATATCTCGTGAAGTAATGAAGTAAGGTAGATTATGTAACTAGTTATAGGAAAAGTTATTGTCTCGATTTAAAAGTCAGCATGCAAACGCAGTGCATGCTTCATAATGTTTTTCCTTAAAAATTGGCACCATACTTTCCATACATCAAACTTGAGTATACTCTAACATCTGTGCAAGGCATGTACGACAAAGCATTCCATGGAATTTTTGTCGCTATTTTCTTAAAACCAGAATGTGATGCATTGTGAAGTAATTTGAAAATTGAGCTATGAAAATATTATGGGGCTTCACTTTCACCAATAACTATTCTCTTAAATCCATGTTTTTTGGCGTATGTAGACAGTAAAAAAATGTTAGTTTTAAGTAGAACTGTCGGTGAAACGCGAAGTTGAAGTGGAGCTTTATTTTTATAGATGATTTTGGCTATGCATCAGTGAAAGACATTAGAAGACGGAAACACACAGGTATAGATTTATATCATTATTACATATTCAATTCCAGCTCATATCCACGTCGATGTAATCATGGCGTGGATGTGACGTTTTAACCTTTTTTGGCTGGAAATCCGTTTTCAGGACATACATGTATGCAAACAGTGTAGACCAAGTTCCGACGCCGCATAACGCGGCGTCTGATCAGGATCAACACTGTTTGCTCACAGGAATTTCTATGCAAAATGCAATAAAAAAAAAAAAAGAAACAGAAACCAATTATATTAGAAATGGACTCATCCCAAGAATAAAGATGGATTAACTGTTATAAAGGATTAATGTTTTATTCCAACTCGAAGAGAACAGCATATGAATATCAGTTATACACTAGCGTTTAATAAATACGAAGATACACAGGAAGTATATAATTAACCAAACATACTTTATAAGCAAAGAATTTCTTACCTGCATATTTCGGCCGTGGTATTCAAGCTTTATTTCATAGCTTGAGTTAACGTGTCCTAGTGTTTTACTCAGCCAGGCGTCCCTGTCTGAGTGATGGTGACCACAGTAGGTAACGTGACCTCAAGCAATGGGCATCGGTCAGTTCATCGAGGCTATGTGATACAGCCGAAATATATTAGTAAAAATTTCCTGTTTTGTCTTGGATTACTTTTTCTTGAACGATTCGAAAACAAGTTATAACGTTTTCGGTTGTAATTTCAATTTGTTCAAGGCTGTTAAAATCGGTGTCGATTGACGAGAGCTTTAGCACAACTCCGTCCTTTTTCATTTTAGCTATATACTGTTTTCATATCAACTTGAGACTCTAAATGCTTTTTTCTCGTCATCTGAAGTGTAACAATATGGTACATGTAAAATACTAGCCTTTTGGAAAGCTAAACATTTTGATCATATAAGACAAAAAAGTATTATTTGTTGTAGCAATTCATAAGGTTAGTACCAAAGCTTAAGGGATATTATTTCAAAAATATATTGTAACAGTATGCACACTCTAGCCGCGATTTTAGGAGGGGCGTACAGCAAACGCAAAGTACTGGAGGCTCATTTCAATCGGCACATCCTGATCAGAGCCTTCATTATGCTCCTTTCTCAAAATTCTTAGCTTTTTGGCGCGAAAACCAAGCACTGACCGAACTTGTATAACTCATTAACTTTTTCATTTGTAGCGCAAACAGAATTCAAACGCAATAGTCTCACGCGCAAGAAACCTCCGAGCGACGATAAAACCCCACCAAAAGAGCCCCCAAGGACGATTTCACACACTACGCAAACGGACACAGTGAACAACAGTTCTGGTAAGTTGCAACAAATTTGCGTAAGAGTGCAAAAATAGGATTTTGATGAATCCGATTAGCAGTGACTATTTGCAGTACTGACTGACGCATCATTTAGAGTTTAGCAGAAGTTTAGTTAACTTATTAAGCATTAAAATATTTGCTTTTTAACACATCAGTTTCTTCACCTGAATATTTTCATAGACATTATAGATTCTCCTTCAAAGAAATTTAGCCTTAGCAACAGCATAGCAACCACTTAAGTCGTTTTATGAATACGGCCCAAGATCTCCATAGAAATATGATGCAATACGCTGCATTTTCAGAAAACATATTGTAAGACTTGTACTTACTTGGTATGTTTGCGCACAAGTCTAGGCTGATCAAAGAACAAAGTTTGCACATTTCTGTCAGAAAACTGTTTTATCGAGATTCAGCTCTAATTTAACATTTAGTCTAGTCTATTCAATCTCAAAGTCTTCTAGTTTAGCAAATTTAACCTTTATTTTCAGATACAAGTAATTATGAGTCGATGGATGCAGCAGATGGACGAAGTACATGGCTATGAGTGCACGAATATGACATATTCTGATATACTGCTAAAAATATTTAATTTCCAGTTAAGTCGATATATAAAACTCTTTATCACCAAAACTTATAAATAGGTAAGAATCCAATAAATAGGCTGGACATAACTGCCTTTACTTATCTATTAGTTTTGATGAAAAAGAGCTTTTAAAAATTTACATAGAGACTTATGGAAATTGTATACAGTACTCCATTATGGCTTGGTCAGTACGCAAATTTGTAATATTGCCGCATGCGTCTTAATACCAAATTGCATGGAGATATGGCTAGCTTGAAGTATTTTGGCTGGATTCCGATAAATATTAATCTTGATCAATAACATTAAAATCGAACCTTAGAATGATTTGAACATGCAGAGCGTTAGCCAGATGCCTGGCTAGTTCTTTAAATGAACATTAATGACAACCGCTCCTATAGAGCTAAAGCTCGTTTAAGTGTTAATTTGTTTATTACAAAAGACAGCATAAATGACAACGTTTGTTTACCAAAAACAGCAGAAATGACAATAACAGTTAATGGCCATGTCTGTGTACGGATTGAAACATCTGGGTTCGAGGTTATAAAACTTAAGAATAATCTCTAACTCAAAATAAAGCACACTGATTGGCTGCTCCCGAGCATGTGCTCGGAAGCAGCCAATCAGTATGCTTATTTTGAGTTTGAGAATGTACTCAAGTTTTATCCTCCGAGCCTGACGTATGTTTGTCCGTCTGAAACAACAATATAAAGAACAAAATAAACACATACTGCAAATAGCTGCAAAAGACCATATACATGTACTAAAAGGGTTTAAACATTTAGCACGGAATTGGAAAAGACACTTTTTCAAAACCCCTCTGAGTTTTTATCAAACATTACATAAACATTTTTAACTTCATCAGGTCACACAGACTGCGTCAATATAATTTATGGGATGTATGTAAGAGAATAACTTCTATCATATGATTGCTCTACACCTGCTGGTTCAATTGTTTGTTGCAAACTTCAGTTGCTTCTTGTGCATTGCACAAAAAAGCAGTGAATTGTTCATCTAGGGATTCTTATAAACCAAAGATGAGAAGACAGTGTCATTCATATTTATAATACTCAAAGTGATTAAAAAATCTTAAGTTTGTTACTGGCAATAAAGAATATAATTGAACCGCGCCGCGAGAATACCAACAAATAGGTTGTGCGCACAGCGCAGACTCAGATCAGCCTGGGCATCCGCCCAGTCTGATCACAGTCTTCGCTGCCCGCACGGAGGTAGCTTAAACCCTAAGCTTTCCTTTAGGCGCTTAGCAAAGCTTCTGATGAGACTGGGCGGATGCCCAGGCACATCTGATTCTGCGCTGGGCGCACAACGACATTGTTGGTTTTGTCGTGTCGCGGCTCAATTATTTATTATATCATTACCAGTTGTTCTTGCTTTCCTTCCATTCATTCGAAATGACGCCCTCTCATCGATGAACAAAATAATTAACTTAAACGGGTATGCTTACAAAGGGAGCATTTTCTTTTTTCTTTTTGTAAGTTTTCTCAACATGGATCTATATTTAACGGAAAGAATTTGCTTTAATAGGGGAAAAATTGACGAAAAATATGGAGGTGAACAGAGCCGCCCTTCCGAAAGGCGCATTGCAATATTTGCGAACAGGACAGGACTCAAATGTTTTTATGTTTTGATGTAAATAAATCCATCTCTCTTTAATATAGAAATGAAATAATGTTCTGCTTTGCCGAATGGAGTTTACAGAGGGAGAGAGAAAGAGAGAGAGAATTACAATGCCACACTTTATAGTTTTAATCTTATGACTGCCAGTTTTTCATACATGCGTAGAGTTACCGAGAGGGCGGCTATAAATTACTGCACGAAATCTACTGCTCACAAAAATGAGAGGACGCAGAAGCGATTGCAAAATTAACGGCTGGGTTTGATTTATAATCTATATTGATAGAGCACTATTCCAGCGATAATATTCAGCTAAAGCAGAAACACAGCAGATCACGTGATCTAGAGTAACACATAAAGGACTAAGGGGTCTACACCTCAATTTCGCATCGTCGAAAAATATTCTTTTACACCCTCAGTTTCTGTAAATACATGTATTCAATTTCTTCATAATTTTCCAAACTAAAACCATGCATTTCGGTAGTTTTTATTGCGTTTCTTATGGAGTAGGGCCCTTGCAAATGCCACCATCCATGAGACAATTTGCCACACAATGGTATCGTTTACGCCAACCCTTTGAAATGAAATAATGTTCCTGCCTTGCCGAATGCAGTTTACAGAGACAGATTCAGAGAAAATTACCATGCTACACTTTATTATTTTAATCTTATGACTGCCAGTTTTTATACGCCCGTTTTGAAAAAACGGACGTATTATGTCGTGGCGCCGTCTGTCCGTCCGTAAACATTCTTGTACGCGCCACAACTCAGTAACGATTTGGAATATCTTCATGAAATTTGGTAGGCATAACGTGTCGCGTACAAGAATGGTTGCTCCCCCTTTCTTAGTATCGAAGTTATGCCCCTTTGATTATTTTTTTCCCTGTAAGTCTTGTACGCCCCATAACTAAATAACCGTTTGGGATATCTTTATAAAACTTCCTAGCAATGTGTATGAAGTCCTATCGATGTGTCGCGTACAATAATGGCTGCTCTCCCTTTCTTCATTTTAGAGTTACATCCATTTCATTAGTACATTTAGGCTATTTTTGTGTATACTTATCTTGTGCATGCCATAACTTGGTAACCGTTTGGAATATCATAATGAAACTTTATAGCAATGTGCATGATCACAAGACAATGTGTCATATATAAGAATGGTTGCTCCCCCTTTCTGAATTTTCGAGTGACCTCCATTTGATTAGTATTTATAGGTGTTTCTCATTCACTCCATATCTCCTGAACCTTTTGAAATATTAGAATGAAGCTTTGTAGGAATGTGTATAATAATGGGGGCAATGTATCCTGAACAAGAACCACAACTCTGGCTTACTGAATTATCTGCCCTTGCATAAATTTCCTGGTTACTCTCTTATTTTAATACAACTTAATGGTGATATTATAAAATCATGCCAAAGGAATGTAATGGAACAAAAAATGATATATCTAGTTTATTTAGGTTATCTCCCTTGTTCCACTTAGGCAAGAACATACCTTGGAAGCTGATTTTTGGTGTACTAATAAATAGTATTTGATGTGTTAAATATTTAAATAATGTTGCAGTCATTAATTATAGAGTGGTTGCCCCTGTTTGTCTGCCTATCTATCCTTTTGTAAACAATCTTGTTCATTCTGCAACTGCTTTATGACATTAAAACGGGCGTATTATGCGCCGCTTGCGAAGCCCTTGTTCATACATGCGTACAGTTACCGAGAGGACGGCTTTAAATTAATGCACGAAATATACTGCTCACAAAAAGGAGGAGATTTTATAACACAGAAGCGATTACAAAATTTAATATTAACGGCTGGGTTTGATTATTAATTCATATTGATAGAGCACTATTCAAGTGACAATATTCAGCTAAAACAGAAACACTTACAGCAGATCACGAGATCTAGAGCAAAACATAAAGGACTAAGGGGTCTACACCTCAATTTCGTATTGGCGAAAAATATTCTTTTACACCCTCAGTTTCTGTGAATATTCAATTCAAAATTTTCAAAAAAAAAAAAAAACACTAAAAAATCTACTACGGTAGGCTTTATTGCGTTATTTAAGGAGTAGGGCATTTGCAATTGTCACCATCCATAAGACAATTTGCCACAGAATAATTTGCCACAGAATGGTATCATTTACGCGAATATTCCATACTGTGGTAATACCGCTTGAAAAATGTATCTGTATCTTGTTAACAGAGGCATTAGCCGTCTGTCTTAATATAATTTGCATAAAAATGATAATTCATTGCTGTGCTGGATTCATGCGAAATTTGGGTGTCGACCCTTTGTCTATTTTCAATTTACTCTAGGTCATGTGACAAGCTTAAACCTATCAACTGAATGTCTCTATGGATATTTGTTTTTTTGAATTATAACAGTTTGATATTGATCTACTTATTTTTCTGAATTCTGCTCTCTTACATGTCTTAAAATCCCTTACTTATTTTGAGCAGGCAGTATAAGTTGGCTAGTTGGTTGGTTGTTTTGGGTTTAACAGCTGTTTGAGACAGTATCTCAGTCTTTATTGAGCCATCTCCAAGAGAGAGAGGAGGAAAGAAAAGATATATCATAGTCGAGAGAAAAATATCCAATTAGCCCCAACCGCTACTAACCCATGCACTACAGGCCCTTGCTACTATTACCCGTTAGCAGGACGCCCTGGCACTGAAAGTTACCCAGCACCATCGCCCGACTCGACCGTCCCTGCACAATATGGGCAACAAAAGGAAAATGGCAGTGGATAAAGGGAAAAAATACAAAGTAAACAAACATCTCTTTTAATGTATGATACCGAGCAGTCCGTCATGACTGTGATATGTGATAACATTCTGTAACTTATCACGAATGGATGCCATGCAACTCTTCAAAAGAAATAGCCCGAAAACAAGTAACTTTTCAAAAACTAACAAACGGAAACTGTTTTTGTATAAAGTGAAGTTGAAAAAGGGCCATAACTCCAAAAGTGATTGGCGGATTTTACCCTAAATTGAACCTGACCTGTATTTTATAATTACATACCTGTGTGTAAAATATGAATCAATACATTAATCTTTTCAAAGATAATGAACGCAAAACATTTTTTTCATACAAAATGAAGTCGAACAAGGGCCATTACTCCATTAATAATACTCGAATTTTACCCTAAATCAAACTCAACCTGCATTTTATGATTATATACCTGTGTATGAAATATGAATTCAATACACCAATGTTTTTAAAAGATAATGAACGGAAACTAGTCTTTCATACAAAATGAAGTCGAAAAAGGGCCATAACTCCAACAATAATATACGGATTTTACCCAACATCCAACTTGACCTGTATTTTATAATTATATACCTGTGTATAAAATATGAATTCAATACACTAATGTTATCAAAAGATATCGACGAAAACTATTTTTTCATACAAAATGAAGTCGAAAAAGGGCCATAACTCACATAATACTATACGGATTTTACCAAACATCGAACTTGACCTGTATTTTATGATTATATAGGTGTGTATAAAATATGAATCCAATGCACCAATGTTTTCAAAAGACATCGAACGGAAACCATTTTATCATACAAAATGAAGTCGAAAAAGGGCCATAATTCATATAATACTACACGGATTTTACCCAACATCGAACTTGACCTGTATTTTATGATTATATACGTGTGTATAAAATATGAATCCAATGCACAAATGTAGCAAACGTTATCGAATGGAAACCAATTCGTACAGGACGGGACGGGACGTACGTACGGACAGCGGTGATACTACATGCACCCCGCCCCCCCATTTTATGGCGGGGGCATAAAAAAACTTTCACCATTTTGTTTTCCTAAAAAAACAACAACAAATTTTTGTAGTTCTACATACATTTTTACACATTTTTCATTTAAATTCATGTCTCTAGTTCATGAATGCACTTTCATTTCTGCAAATCACCTAATCTATAATATATGATATTTGAAACAAACTGGTAAAAAAATGCAGTTATCTTGATAAAAAGTATATTTCTATTTTTTTTTTAAAATGGGGTTAAATTGAATTTCAGGAAAAACCTAATGAAAATATTTTCAATCGATGGGGCATGCTTATGCATATTATATTAGTAAAACTTACATTGTATAATACAGAATAAAGAGAAAAAAAACAACAACAACATTTCACCGTTTCGTTTTCTAGAAAAACAATGTGTAAGCTCAAAAATGAGCCCAAAACAAACTGCCCAAATTCTTCACCTGCTGCAAACACAGGCGGTCCTTGCCCTATCATTTATTTTCCTGTTATTCCGGTTCTACTACAGAGAAATGCCTACAAAAATACGTAGATGGAAGACCTTCATCATTCTGGTTCCTAAGGAACAGTCTGATTTCGGTTTCCGCTGTTTGTACAGACCTATCTGCCCCCAAACTTAGAATCCTTACGGTAGCATTGTTAGTGTGTGTATATACTCCACAGTCGATCGATTTCACCATTAACAATAACTCTCTTTTGTTTTAAGAAAGTCAAACAAGAGGGCAAAGAGGCCCTGAATCGCTCACCTGAGCAAAAAGGTTAAAGGTCAAACTAGGGTCATAATTTGAACAACCAGATAGTTTGCAACCATTTCCAAATGGTTCTGAAGAAGAAGGTTTTCGAATGTTTTTCTATGTATTGCTAAGGTTCAAACCCTGGACCATCTGGGGCAGGGCCATTTTGAACCCTAGGGCCATCACTTGAATAATCTTTGTAAAGGACCACTAGGCAAAGCTTAAAGCTAAATATCAAGCTTCTGAACCAAGTGGTTCTGAAGAAGAAGATTTCTGAATATTTTCTATATATTTCTATTGTTCAAACCCAGGACCCCTTCCCCAGGGCCATTTTTTTACCCTGGAATCTTCATTTGAACAAACTTGGTAAGGGAAAACTAGGTAATGCATCATACAACATTTCAAGCATCTGCACTAAGGGGTTCTGGAGAAGAAAGTTTTTAAGTACAACCCAAGACTCCCTGCCTGCCCCAGAGCCATTTTGGATCCCATGGCCACCATTTACACAAACTTTGTAAGGTTCACCAGGCAATGCATCATACCAATTTTCAAGCATCTGAGCCAAGTAGTTCCGAAGAAGAAGATTTTTTAAATATTTTTCTATATATTTCTATGGTTCAAACCTGCAATCCCAGTCACGGAACCATTTTGGATCCTGGGGCCACCATTTGAACAAACTTGGTAAAGGACTACTAGACAATGCTACATACCAAATTTCAAGCATCTGAGCATTGCGGTTTTGAAAAAGAAGATTTTTACGCCCCCGTGACGACAGTCAGGGGGCATTAAGATTTGCCCCTGTCTGTCCGTCCGTTTGTCTGTTCGTCACGCTTTATAGTATAGAGTTTGTGTAATCAACTTCTCCCACAGTTTTCCAACTATGGTTTGAGGGCTGGATTTGGATTTTGATTGTTTCAGTTCCTGGTCTTTGCATACTTTTTACTTTCAATGGAACTTTTTCAAACTTTGCATACATGTTGTGGACATATTGAAGATGTCCGTCTGTCTGTTCGTCACGCTTTATAGTATAGAGTTTGTGTAATCAACTTCTCCCACAGTTTTCGATGGAACTTTTTCAAACTTTGCATACATGTTGTGGACATATTGAAAATGTGCATGTGGATTTTTGATGGAGCTAAAATTAATTTTGACAGATTTACGGCCTTTTGAACTTAGTCATTTTAGGCAATTTTTTGTATAGTAGGGTGCAGAGTTTGTGTAATCAACTTCTCCCACAGTTTTCTATGGATCTTCTTCAAACTTTGCATACATGTTGTGGACATATTTAAAATATGCATTTGGGTTTTTCTTGGACCTAGAATAAATTTTGACAAAATTACGGCCTTTTGAACTTAGTAATTTGTCAAATTTTAGTCAATTTTTTGCATTCTATGGTATAGAGTTTGTGTAATCAACTCCTCTCACAGTTTTTTATGGATATTTTTCAAACCTTGCATACATGCTGTGAATGTATTGAAAATGTGCATGTTGATTTTTGTTGGACCTAGAATTAATTTTGACAGAATTACGGCCTTTTGAACTTAGTCATTTTAGGAATTTTTGCCTTCTAGGGTATAGAGTTTGTGTAATCAACTTATCTCACAGTTTTCAGTGGATATTTTTTAAACCTTACATACATGCTGTGAATGTATTGAAGATGTGCATGTGGGTTTTTGTTGGACCTAGAATTAATTTTGACAGAATATCGGCCTTTTGAACTTAGTCATTCTAGCGAAATTTTTGCATTGTAGAGTATGCAGTTTCTGTTATCAACTGGCTCCACAGTTTTCAGTGGATCTTTTTCACACCTTACATACATGCTGTGAATGTATTGAAGATGTGCATGTGGTTTTTTGTTGGACCTAGAATTAATTTTGACAGAATCACACCCTTTTTAACTTAGTCATTTTGGGCAATATTTTACATGGTAGGTTATGTTTTCAATGGATTCTATGTAGGTGCCTTATGGATATACACGTCATGTGACAGGCGCTGCACGGGGACATCATTAGCGTCTTACAGACACAATTTGCTAGTTTAATATTTTTCTATGTATTGCTATGGTTCAAACCTAAAGCTCCCTACCCAGGGGCCATTTTGGACCCTGGGGCCACCTTTTGAACAAACTTGGTAGAGGACCACTAGGCAGACCACTAGGCAATGTTACATACCACATTTCAAGCATCTTTGGCAAGCAGTCATGGTGAAGAAGGTTTTTCAAGTCTTTTTTAGTTTCGAACCCAAGACCCCCTGCCCCAGGGCCATTTTGTACCCTGGGGCCACCATTTGAACAAACATTGGTAGAGAACCACTAGGCAATGCTACAAACAAAATTTCAAGCATCTGAGCCACTCAGTTCTGGAGAAGAAGATTTTTAAGTGTCTTTTAGTTTCGACCCCAAGACCCCTTCCCCAGGGCCAATTTAGACCCTGGGGCCACTATTTAGACAAACTTGGTAGAGGACCACTAGGCAATGCTACATACCAAATTTCAAGCATCTGAGCCAAGCAGTTCTGGAGAAGAAAATTTTTAAGTATCGAACCAAAGATACCCTGCCCCAGGACCATTTTGAACCCTGGGGCCACCATTTGAACAAACTTGGTAGAGGAATACTAGGCAATGTTACATACCACATTTAAAGCATCAGAGCCTAGCAATTCAGGAGAAGGAGATTCTTAAGTATTTTTAGTTTCGAACCCAAGACCCCCTGCCCCAAGACCATTTTGGACCCTTGGGCCACCATTTGAAAAATTTGGTATGGGATCACTAGGCAATGCTACATACCAAATTTCAAGTATCTGAGCCAAGAAGTTCTGGAGTAGAAGATTTTAAAGTATTTTTTAGTTTCGAACACAAAACCCCCTACCCCAGGGCCATTTTGGACCCTGGGGCCACCATTTGAACAAACTTGGTAGAGGACCACTAGGCAATGCTACATACCAAATTTCAAGCATCTGAGCCAAGCAGTTCTGGAGAAGAAGATTTTTAAGTAATCTTTAGTTTCAAACCCAAGACCCCTTGCCCCAAGGCCATTTTGGACCCTGGGGGCACCATTTTAACAATCGAGCTAGAGGACCACAAGACAATGCTTCATACTAAATATCAAAGCCCTAGGCCTAGGGGTTACAGAGAAGATGTCATTGAAAGACATTTGCTAGGGAGTCGCCATTTTATGTTATCGTCAAAAATGAAAGTTATGTTAGGGTCAATCTTTTACTATAAATGGATAAGGAAATGGCTAAATATTGATGTGTAAATAATATTTCGGGGTCATTTTACCATTGTTTGTGTTAAACTTAACCCTAAATTTAAGGAAAAAAGTAAAATTAGGACTTTTTGCACTATTTTATTTTTTGACATTTACTCAAGTTGTGATTATGATTTTCTAAAATGACTTATTTTATTCATATCAAAACAGCTTATGGTGCGCAAGCACAAAGAAATTCATCTGAATGCGTTACATTATTCATTACGTAGTTTTATGTAAATTTTTCCATGTGATTTATGTGGGGTTAGGGGTAGACTTTGTCAAGTAAAAAAGAAATAAGCTCGATGACCTCTGCTTTTCTTTTAATTTTCTGTTCGCTGAATAGTTCTGCTTTTAAAATAAACTTGTTTAATTAAAATTGCAGCGTAGCATTTTACTGTATGGTCCAAAATATTGCTGAAAGGCAATTATTTTTTAGGGTTTTTCGGATTGTAATTTAAATTGATTTTAAAGCATCTTGCATCAGTGTGGTAATTAAGCCTTTGATGGGCAGGTGTATCTTTTCCTATATCATACTGTCATGATTTCAGCCGCGACACGACAAAACCAACAATGTGGTTGTGCGCCCAGTGAAGACTCAAATTAGCCCGGGCAGCCGCCCAGTTTGCTCAGACTCTTCGTTAAGTGCTCAAAGGGTAGCTAAGGGTCTAAGCTACCTTCATGCGGACAGCAAAGACTGTGATCAGACTGGGCGGATGCCCAGGCTGATCTGAGTCTGCGCTGGGCGCACAACCACATTGCTGGTTTTCTCGTGTCGCGGCTCATTTAGTTATTTAAAGTAATTCAAAATTTATTTTGGAACTGATATTTACCTCTTGGCTTGTTTAGGGATATTTTCAGAAGAACAGTCTAGGGGTGTATCTTTGCAGCTCAGATTTCTTAAGATTTTGCACGATGGATGGATGGATGACTTGCGATTTTACGTCCTTTTCAACAGTAT
The DNA here is from genome assembly GCA_963989385.1 of Ctena decussata. Classification (NCBI taxonomy): domain Eukaryota; kingdom Metazoa; phylum Mollusca; class Bivalvia; order Lucinida; family Lucinidae; genus Ctena; species Ctena decussata. The sequence goes on along the minus strand of OZ022511.1, from coordinate 54,092,225 downwards.
TTCAGTCATATCAGGACGATGGACGGATGATAATGAAAGGCTGTGTGCAATGGAACCCCGTTTACGATGGAAAGAACTCCGCCTCCGGCGGGGATCGAACCTGCAACCGCTAGATCAGTAAGCCAGCGCTTAACCCACTGAGCTACCGGGGCTCCTATATTTTGCTCGATGATGTATATTTTTTATTTCATCATTGGTGAGCCTATATATGAAATAGAACATACACAGAGTCTTAGACAGGTTCCAGTGTAGGAAGTATTTCCTAGCAAATGTCCTTAATGCAAATTACGGACGACGCACGACGGGCGACTCACGACGGACGGACACTGGGTGATCAGAAGAACAATCTAGGGCTGTATCTTTGCAGCTCAGATTTCTAGAGATTTTGCACGATGATGTATATTTTTTATTTCATCATTGGTGAGCCTATATATGAAATAGAACATACACAGAGTCTTAGACAGGTTACAGTGTAGGAAGTATTTCCTAGCAAATGTCCTTACTGCAAATTACGGACGACGCACGACGGGTGACGGACGACGGACGACGCACGACGGACACTGGGTGATCACAATAGCTCACCCTGAGCCTATGGCTCAGATGAGCTATAAACACAGTTACTCTGTATCTGATGACCTTAAATGGTAGTATATTCTATTATTATCATTATGAAAATAAATACAGTGAATGATAATAGTATACATAGTCAAATTATAATTCAATATATAATTCAAAATAATTTGCGGTTTTACGATATAAAGTTTGTTGATTGGTTGTTTGTTTTCGGCCCTTTGAGACAGTATTCCAGTCTTTATCGAGCCGTCTACCAGAGAGAGGGAGAAAGAAAAGGGGTCTGATAGGGCAGAGAAAAAATATCCAAACAATCCCGCCCGTACCTACTGCAAGCACAGAAAGCCCTTGTCCTACTATTACCGTAAGTAGTAGGATGCTCCGACACTGCAAGTACCTCAGCACCTTCGCCCTACGCGACCAACCCTACGATTTTTAGCAGAATAGGGAAGATACTAAGGGTACTTTTCATGGCAACTCCCTGGGGAGATCGGGTTGTGGGATGGTGATGTGTATAACTTCCAGTGCCTGGGCGTCCTACTGATTAAGAACATTGTAGTGCAAGGGTCTTCTGTGCTCGTGGTGGGTACGGGTAGGGGTTGTTTGGACATTTTCTCTCGTCTATCATTTCTCTTCTTTCTCCCTCTCTCTGGGAAACGGCCCGATATAGACTGAAATACTGTCTCAAATGGCGGTTAAACCCAAAACAATCAATCATGTCAACTCCAATTATCAATAACGAAGATGTGCGATTTTGATTCGTGATAAATTACATGATTTTGAGGTTAAAAATACTACTAGTATACCTCAAGATATAAATGGGAGCGGCACATTTGCGCGACTACACCTTAAAAAGTCCTACGCTTGCGCGACTTTTTATAGCATACGTTTGCGCGACTTTTTCCCCGAAAATATGCCTACGTTTGCGCGACTTTCACGTATGCCCGCGTATAGGTTAGCAGATCGATCCGGACATTGACAGTAAACTCATCACAATTGGATGTGAAAGCTTCCACAACCCGCTTGGTGATATCATTTTGGTTTCATGGGAAACCTTAACGCTGTGCAGACAAAAATATATATGAAAGTTCGTGCATCTCGAACGGCTGCTCCTCTTTCAAATGCACCTAAGTCCTATAGGACTCAACAGATGGAAGAAATACATTTCCTAACATCGATAAATCCGAGGTTTATTAACTAAAATAGTCGCGCTTTCGTTGAAAAACTGTCGCGCTTTCATAGGGGAAAAGGCCGCGCTTTCGTAAGCTAAAAAGGCGCGCATTAGTTGAGGTTGCGCAAATGTAAATTTAGAAAAAGTCGCGCAAATGTAAATTTCGAAAAAGTCGCGCAAACGTATAGCGTCCAAACGAATCTATATGAAAACAAGAGTTCCGATGAGCAGCTTAACTTTAGAAAGGAAACAAGAGATGAGAGAACTTTGTCAGTAGCTTAAATCTTCAATAATGAGGCAGATATAAAATCACAAAGCAAATGAAGCTAATGTGAAATTCCTATACAAATATTACAGAGGGGTATAATTCCATCAAAACTGAAAGTAGGGTTACGATTCGTTTTCTCTGCTTATCGTCTGATATTTGTTGCAACTTTCATGAAGAAATCTTAATCGGTTTTCAAGATATGGAGCAGACATAAATTGTTACCTTTTGAACTCCGACCTCTAAGGGTGACCTTGACCTTTGTCCGACATTGTTGAAATATAAATTATGCACAATGTCTTGATTTGACCACTTTCTAGGGGTTAAGGAGATATGACGCTGACACAAAGAAAATACAAAATTACTATACGAAAACTACAAAAGGGCATAATTTTGTCAAAACTGAAAGTAGGGTAATGGCTGTTTTTCTCTGCACATTGTCTGATGGTGCTTTATATTTTTACGAAAATTTCATAAAGAAATCTAAAACAGTTTTGAGATATGGAACAGAAACAAAATGTTACCTTTTGAACTTTGACCTTTAAGTATAATCTTGACTTAGTCGGACATAGTTGACATGTGACTTCCCATCGCCTCGATAAGGTGGACATTTGACTCCAGTTTCAAAAAATATTAATGAAAAAATCTTAAACGGTTTTTGAGATATGGAGTGGACACTAAATGGTACCATTTGAACTTTGACCTCTAAGTGTAACCTTGACCTTAGTCGGACAGTACCCAAATCGTTAATCCGAACTTTTAAGACATTAAAACATTGACAATTCCGCAATACTCTACAGGTGCGTTACAAAACTTTTATACATGGGTAAAAATTTCATATTGTTTACATACAGGTATCATTATCACGAGACCATTCAAGGGTTGAAAAAATGATATTATTTACAATATTTTATACTGTATTCATGCACATTCATAATACTTCCATTGCCGGTAAATCATTTATTAAGTTGAAGCGCGATCACTGGTATATCACCATTGCATTTAGTGCTCAGTTACACCACCCTTTGCAGTAATAACAGCCATGATTCTAACAAGCATGGTCGGATATAGGGCCTTTTATCCGTCCATTCCTATGTTATATCATATTTCTTGGATGTTTCTTTTTTTCCAAAGATCCTCTTTCCTATTCGGCAATAGCCCTATGCGCCGCTCCACAATATTCAACACAGATTCTATCGGGTTGAGATTTGGCGAGTTTGGCGACCAGTCCGGAAGTGCAATAACCTGGCGACGTATAAATGTTCTTGTACTCATAGAAGTATGGCAAAGTGCGTCATTTTGTAAGCAATGCCCGATATGAATACTTTTGAAAGCTCAAATTTGAAATGGCTCAAACAGAATCCGAAAGTTTAAATTGGCACCTATTGACTAATAAAAATGCTTTAAAATGTTGCTTGCCTTCAGGGGACACCTTTTGGGCCATTCTGCTGCGAAAAAAGGTGCTTACCCCTGTTAAATGAGAACAAATGCTCGTAATATGGTATGAAATATCGAAAATGTAATGATTAGAAAAGCACAAAGTGTATATAAGGACAGTTTGTCTTTGTACAGTATTCGGAAGTTTCGTGAAACACAAATCACCCATATCTTAAAAGCGTTGCAAGTCTGTGAACTATATGTAAATGGGAACGAAATCTTATGCTTCTGTTTACTTACACAAGTTGCAATATGTATGACGATTTCGGTTCTTCAATCTGCATAAGTAGCAAAACATTCCGACCAAAACTCTTCAACATGTACTTAATATATGTTTAAAGTAATACCATATTTGTGATATGATAAATAAAGCCATTGGCTATAGACAGGGAAGTGAAAACGTAGTTTATTGCATCTTGGGATATCTCAAAAGCATGTGTCAAAGTAATTTTCATGTATCACGATCTGCATGCATATGACAAGCAAATGAAGGACGTTGGGGTATGTAAAAACAAATGAAATAATTACCCATGTATAAGAATTTTGTAACGCACCTGTAGATACTCACATATGCACCCCAAAATAGAAGTGTGATCAGATGCTCGCGAGTAGTAAGCATCACCTGCCTATTGTAATACACCCGCCATATCTTTGTTTCAATGGAAAAGCAAGTGATAATGAAAATCCGATATTTAAAAGCCTAATTAAGCTTCGGCTGCGGCCATCAAATCGGAAATTGGTTTTGAAACGGCCGGATAGTGGGTATCGTCGAGGTCATGGTGGCTCCCATAAAACCTTTTTAACTGTTGACACAATCTTTACTTTATGATAACCGTGTCAACAATTTACGGGGGAGCAGCTTCCCTCTTTCAACAAAGTCTAGATATTTGAAACAAGCTCTAGCACAGCGGACTAGCTGAGACATAAACTCCGTATGCAGGTATAGAAGGGAAGTTACTACTCAAAAACGGAAAGTTAACTATGGGAAAATCGAAGTCGCCTCCTTTTATCGTAAGTCCTAGTAACAAGCTTTCCATTGTCAATATAGAGATAACAATCTAAATATAAGGCAGGTGATCTGGACTCTGTGGTATCTTTAATTTCAAGTTGACATGGACAGATGAGGTCAATAAACTCCCAAATCTTCGGGTTATTCAGATACAGAACATCATCTATGTACCTGTAAGTGAAGTTGAATTTCTGTGCAAGGTGTTTATTTCCCAATTAAGAACCCTTGTATAAACTCTGTCTCATACCCGTAAAGAAACAAGTCGGCAAGTAAGGGGCCCCGGTAAGTGCCAATTAGAATGCCAAATGTCTGTTAAAAAATCTGTCCGCTATACTCAACGCAAATTTTGTCCAAAAGAAATTCCAGCAAAGATAAAAATGCCACAATTTGTTAGCAAGTGACAGTGGACGCAAAATATGGAGAACCGTAAGAACCTGTTCTCCGTTAGAAGATGCCACTGTGCGTGTATCGTCAAACAAAACACAATAGCTAGTTTGATACTTCCTGACATCCTGAGAATTTTATGTCATGACTTACTTGTCAAAGATACTGACTCAACACTAATACAAAAGTTGCTATGCGGTCAGGGGTAGTTCCGGTCGGGCGATGGTGCTGGGTAGCTTTCAGTGCCGTAGTGTCCTACTAATTTTGATAATAGTAGATCAAAGGTCGGCAGTGCTTGCAGCAGATGCTTGCAGTTAGTTGTTTGGATTCTATTTCACTCATCTGTCCTATCTTCCTTTTTATTTTCCGTCTCTCTGTGAGACTGCTCGATATGCTCGGTAGACTGAAATACTGCCTCGAAGAACCGTTAACCCGCCCTCCCCATCCGCCACCAACAAAAAAAAAAAAAAAAAAAAAAAAAAAAAAAAAGACAATTAACCAAAGCTATAAATTCTGACCCTCTGATATCAGAAGGAAGAAGAACAGAAAATGCTGGGTTTAGCAATTTTGATATATATCAGGTTCCAAGGACTTCAGTGGATGAGTGATAATGATAAAGAATTTATCTATACAAGGTTGAAGACTGGAAGGTTGACAAGCAGCATGATATCTACAGCTTTCGTGAATTAAAAGCCAACTGAACTGAGACTCTGCCCTACTTCCACTGGCTGAGCTTGACCCACCGCAATCTGCTGAGACCTCACAAACATATCCCCTCGGACACCAGCCACTACCGAAAGCAAACATTTGAAGAAGGAAGAATCTCCAAGTATGCATTCGACAGTATCACAAAACAGGGTTATGAAGCCAGAGTTGAAGCTGAGTTACAGATAAGTCTAAATGTTCTGCTCCAAGGAATGTAGACCCACTGCAATAGTGGAATATACAGCATTGTGTTTTACCATTTCAAGTAGCTGTATGCTTGAGAAATCTCAAAATTTCTGCAAGTATTATGCCATCGGAACAGCTAGCATCTTACTTACCAAATAGAGAGGAATTTCTAAACCTGACAATGCAGATATGCTTAAATTTTCAACCACAATTATAAACCTACTTCATAAGCAGCAATTGTCTGCTTTGTTTGGTGTCACTTTTTGTGGTAAGAATGAATCGGCGATAGGGCTGTGTATATAAATTATTTCTGAATAGTAAGATCCTTTGGAAGCAAGGAATACACCAAAGAACAGAAAATAGCAGACTCGATTTAATTGAGTGTATATTGATAATTTTCATGATCAGTGACTTGGCCTTTATGTGTTATCAGTTAACAGGTTTTGTTTGGTAACTGGTTTTCTAAATCAAAGTACTGAAGGTACTGAGAGGCGGGAATTTAATTCAAGTGGTTTAGAGAAGATTTAATAATGTTGACGCACAGACAGATGATGGATGATGACAGAGGCACACCGTCCTATAAGCTCCTCGGGATGAAATTTAGATAAAATCCTTTTTGAAAACAATAGAGTTTTGTCAATTATTTAGATTATTTTATTGGATACCAGAAAAACACGACTGTTGGGCAAAGAAAACATGGTTCTAAAAAGTGCTGTTTTATGGAGCAGGGGTGCTATTGTGATTGGTTTCAATTTTGAATTGAGTGGGTGAACGAAAAATTGCTGGCATTTTTCTTCATCCCTGTTACTTGTTCAATGATTGTAGCCAAATCTTCTCAACCGCTGCATGGTCAAGGTTTGAATAACATTGGACGCAAAATTCTTCTCGACTATAGACGGTATTCTATTGCAAATTTCACCAGCAACGTCATTTTGACGACATCGTCAAAGAGTCCTCATTTAATATCTGCAGTGTTGAAGACGAAGTTTGTTATGCCCCCGCCATTAAAAGTAAGGGGGGGGGGGGCATATAGTATCACCGCTGTCCATACGTACGTAGCGTACGTACGAAATGGTTTCCGTTCAATATTTTTTGAAAGCATTTGTATATTGAATTCATATTTCATAAACAGCTATATAATCATAAAATACAGGACAAGTTCGATGTTGGGTAAAATTATTACGTCTATTATTGTGGGAGTTATGGTCCTTTTTTTACTTCTGTTTCTATGAAAAAATGGTCTCCGTTCAATATCTTTTGAAAGCATTGGTGTATTGAATTCATATTTCATATACAGCAAATAATTATAAAATACAGGTCAAGTTCGATGTTGGTTAAAATCCGTCTATTATTGTGGAAGTTATGGGCCTTTTTGACTTCTGTTTCTTTGAAGAAATGGTTTCCGTTCGATATCTTTTGAAAGCATTGGTGTATTGAATTCATATTTCATACACAGGAATCATAACATACAGGTCAAGTTCGATGTTGGGCAAAATTCGTCCATTATTCTGGGAGTAATGACCCTTTTCGACTTTATTTTGTATGAAGAAATGATTTCCGTTCGATATCTTTTGAAAGCATTGTTGTATTGAATTTATATTTTATTTACAGGTATAAAAAATCATAAAATACAGGTCAAGTTCGATGTTGGATCAAATCCGTCAATTATTGTGGGAGTTATGGCCCTTTTTCGACTTCATTTTGAATGAAAAACTGGTTTCCGTTCTTTATCTTTTGAAAGCATTGGTGTATTGAATTCATATTTTATACACAGGTATATAATCATAAAATACAGGTCAAGTTCGATGTATGGTAAAATCCGTCAATTATTGCGGGAGTTATGGCCCTTTTTCGATTTCATTTCATATAATTATGGTTTCCGTGTGTTAGTTTTGGTAAAGTTACTTGTTTCTGGGCCATTTCTTTTGGAAAGTTGCATGGCATCCATTTCTGTGATGAGATACAGAATGTTATCACAAAATACAGTCATGACAAACCCCGCCCCCAAGCCCCCCCCCCCCCCCCCCAACAAGAAGCACAATACATCTGCCCAAGGATAACAATAAAACATGTACCACAAAAGTCTGCCTTTGTGAACCTAGTTATGCTACAAGAGCCAGTACCTTAAACAAGGCGTCATCTTACTGAGAGCGCTAGGCGGGGGCATCCGTGTCCTTAGGACACATTTCTAGTTATTCCTAATGGTAGCAAGGGTACAAGCTCGTGCGTTCACTCATTTTCTTCATGGAACTAGACCGCAGGGTAAGCACTAGGAAGAAATACAGGATAATTAGTTATCCACAAAATGTTGGCATTTGGTAGAGTGAGTTAAATTGGAGTCTGACATTCTATTGTTTTTGTAATGGATCATTTAGGTTGGGCAACTGTGCCGTGGTCTGGCAGTAGCCGCTTTACAGTGTAGTAGAAACGGGGTTCAAGCTATTACTGAGCATTTATTTCAAATGAATAGGGTGAAGAGTTTTACCCATTTATCTAGATGGGAAGTAAATCATGCTGGAATATTTTGATATGGCAATTTGTTACCTCCTTTGTAATTCAAATAAGTGCAAATTAGATCAGTTGTCTGGATTGTATCTTTGTGAACTAAAGGTATGGAAATACTTTTGAAGAGCTGTAGTAATCATATTTCAGCATTACTGATATTTAACTGTTAAGTAGGATGCACACAGTTTGCTTCAGTATGTGATCAATATATACTGAGCTTTGACTGGTGGTACGTACCGTCTTATACGGTATGTTCATTTGAAATCTTGTCTATATACATGTATATATAGCCTATGCCCATCTAAGACTGGTTGTTTAGACTTAGACGTCGAACACTGTGGCTCGAACAAAGCGGGTAGCGACTATACAAAGGAATTGTGATAGACGTGAGTCCCATACATCCTACTATAGGCGGTCTTCGGACTTAGCCACAAAAAAGGCGTAACCATGACGCAGCCAAGCTTGGACAAAAATCACTACGAACTCGAGGAAATTACAATTCAAAGAAAGAAAACCTTGCCTTTTGAATCGTTGAATAAAGAAATAAAATCAGATAGAGTTTTGTTGTATTTATCTAGCATGAAACTAGCTAATTAAATAGAATGTATACAACAAATAATGAAAGACAACAAAAGTACTTTTGAAATCACAATGAAAACTATGGAAATGAAAAATTAGGTAGAGACTAAATTGAATAAGAAAATATGTATTGAAAATGAGGTTTTGAAACAAGTGGAAAATAGAGATTTAAAAGATATCATAAGAAAGCCCATAATATCAGTTGTTATATATGAAGCCCCATATGAACTTGCCGCCGAGCATATAATGAATAAATTGAAATTATATGGCGAAGTGAAAGGAGAAGTACAAAGACATAAATTCAGAGGTACAAATGTTCTAAATGGCAATCGTTCTTTAAACTTTACAAAAATTAACACAAGCATTCCCAAAACACTATATATCAAAGGCAATAAAATAAGGGTTAAATATGAAGGGCAGGACAGAACGGCGATATGCTCGTATTGCAAAGAGAAAGGCCACTATAAACTAGTATGCCCAAAATTTATCAAACAGCAAGAGGATTTTGAGAATCGAGAAGAAATGGAGTCTGCAAATAATAATTCAGAAAATATAGAGTCTGATAACATATTTCAAGAGGTACAAGAGAAACAAACAGAGAAGGTACAGAAATCATGGGCGAATATAGTTCGAAAAAAAGAAGAAAAAACAAATTCAAAACCAACAACAAATAAACCAACTAATCAACAACAACAACAACAGCAACAAACACTTACACAAAGACTTAGTGAAATAGAACACTTTACAACAGCTCAAATGAGATTTAAAACCAGTAGACAACTAACACAAGAAGAGGAGAAAGAAAGAAAGAAACTAAGAAAAAAAACAACAACAAAAAAAACAAAAAAAAAAAGAAAAACGAGAACTAAGAAAGAAAGAATTAAGCGAAAACATAGAGATGACGAACATAGACTCAAGTGATGCTGAACATAAAGTAAGCAGCTGGAATCAAACAGACTCTATGCCTTGGGATACTCAAATTTAATTAAAATTTTTATGCAATTTACGCTTATCATAAGTATTTCAGTTATGGATACAGATGTGGGTACCCACACAGTTGTGTGGATGCTCATATCTGTATCCAAAATGTTCAGCTTTACACGTATTATTAGGCATGTATGGTAAAATCATCATATACCTATATAACCCCAACAAAAGCACGAGGAAATTCTGAGTACACACACCTATGTATATATCGATAGATACTGACCGTATTGAACTTAACTACATAATCATCAATATCTACACTGTCGCAGTAAATTTTCCAATAATCATATCTACACCTTACCTATAAAATATTTATTTCTTTCTAACAGCAATACACCCGATAAATATTAAGTAGATTTAAAAACCAATACTAGATACTGTACTATTTATAGATTTATCGATATATATATGGGTGTATTAGAATGTTGATTGTTTTACTTGTATCATGTATATATTTGGTCTTCAGCATTTCGCGACCTGCATGCGTGATGCAATTTCATGTCAACACCAACTACAAGTAAATATGTTTTGTTCTGTTTACAGCTTTTCAACCATCAGATTCAATTACGGACACTACTATCATCTACAGTTGCTCTACTTCAAAACAAACAAAAAGACTGCTCCGTTGCCTATATCCTTATATATCCCATTTCAAATCAACAATATTGTGAAAGGATGTGTCTTATTATGTATATATATCCACTGATTTATAGTTGGTTCATATATATGTATTTCAGTATTGAAATAGCTTTCAGTTTTATGGTAGCCTGCATGAGTGTGCACACATGGGTGTGCACATGCATACAGGTATAGCTATAATTGAAATCAATTGGATATACATAGTTTGTGTTTAATTACAGAATCCTATCATCATCAGACAACGTTATGACTATCATTATCATCTACAGATGCTTTACTTCAATATTAATAAAAAGACTACTCCGTTGCATATATCTATAATTCTAAATCAATCATATTGTAAATGGAACATGTTTATCATGTATATATTCTCATCGGCTGGTATTTGTTATAAGTATATATATTTCAGTCTTGAAATAGTTTTCAACGTTTCAGTGGCCTGCATGCGTGTGCGCACAAGGGTGTGCACATGCATGCAGGTAAAGCTATATGTTGGAAGCAGTTGGATACAGATTTAGTTTGTGTTTTGACTACAGCATCTCATCAATTATCAGACCAAATTATGGATGTCATTACCATAAACAGTTGCTCTACCTCAATATTAATAAAAAGACTGCTCCGTTGCATATATGTATAAATTCCAATTCAATCATATTGTTAATGAAATATGATTATCATGTATATGTTTTCATCGGCTGATATTTGTTTAATGTATATATATTTCAGTGTTGAAATGTTGAAGAAATGTTTTCAACATTTCAGTGCCTGCATTCGTGTGCACACAAGGGTGTGCACATGCATGCAGGTGTAGCTATATGTTGGAATCAGTTAGATGTAGATATAATTTGTGTTTCGTTTATAGCATATTATCAATCATCAAACAGAGTCATAGTCGCCATTATCATCTACAGTTGCTTTACTTCAAATTAAAAAGGACTGCTCCGTTACTTAGCTCTATACTTTCATATCATCACACTATGATGGATATAAACATTTCATTGATTTGTATTGCATTATGTATATATATTTAAATGTTAACATTTCAGTGGCCTGTATGCGTGTGCGCACAAGAGTATGCACATGCGTACAGGTATGGCCTAATGTTGATATTGAATATTTTGTATATATATTATAGAATCATATTATATGTGTTAATTATATTTCAGTCAAATGAAAATATTAAGTATAAATGTGAATAGTTTAAGAAATAAACAAAATAAAATAATTGAATACATAAATAAAAATAATTTTGATATTATTAATATACAAGAAATCAAATCAAATTATAATGAAACTTTTTTTAAAAGAAATTGAAAATAAAACGAATGGCATCTTCGTCTTATATACCAACATAAATCACCATGGAGTAGGAATATTAGTAAGAAATAATTTATTAAAACTCAATATTAAACAAATAGAAATAAAAGAAACAGCCTTTAAGAATAGAGTGGTACATATACAAATCCAGACCAATGAGACAATTAATATGATAAATGTATATGCGCCATCAGACCACCATAATGATACCAAAAGATTCTTTTATTCAAAATTTAATATATAAACAATTATAAAAATCAAACAATTATTTAATGTGGAGATTTCAATTTTGTAGAAAAAGATATAGATAGAGTAAATGGGAAAATTTTTTATGATGACGTAATTAATAAAACAATAAATTTCAAAGATTATAATTTAACGGATACATATAGAAATGTTAATGAAAATAAAAATGAATATACGAATCAAATTTCTAGATTAGATAGAATATATATTTCAAATTTTTTAGTAACTAAAATTAAAAATATAAATCATGGCATATATTTATCTGATCTTGATTTAGATAAGATAAATGCATGGGTAAAGGGGTATTGAAAATTAAATAATTATTATTTAAAAGATGAATTTTATAGAAAAGAAATTATTAATGTAATAGAAAAGGAAGAAAACAATTACAATGATAATATATTAGAAAAATGGGATAAAATTAAATTGAAAATTAAAAAACAATCAATAAGCTATGCTCAGTTTAAATCGAAAGAAAGAAAAATCAAATATAATATATGTAATGATTTATTAACACAAGATATAGATAATGATATCAAAGAAAAAGTTGAAAAAGAGATCGAAGATATTAATATATTTAAAATTCAAGGTAACAAAATTAGAGCTAAAAATGAAACCTTGAATAAAATATATGAAGAAGGAAAACAAATTAATAGAAAAGAAGAATTTAGAAAAGGAAATTCCAAATATATAAACAAAATAGATGGATCTGAAGATAAAGAAGAAATTAAAAATAATATTTATGAATTTAATACTAAATTATATGAAACAAAATATAGAAAATGATAAAATTGATGAATATTTAGAAAAATTTGCTCCAAATAAAATAAATGAACAAGAAAAACAAGAATAAAATAAATATATAACAGAAGAAGAAATAATTATCGCGATTAAACAATTAAATAATGACAAATCTCCAGGAGAAGATGGACTTACAGCTGAATTTTATAAATCATTTGATATTAAATTAACACTTATTTTATGTAATCTATATAATAATATTTTATTAAAAAATGAATTATCAAAAACAATGAAGATGGGAAAAATTACATTAATATATAAAAATAAAGGGGCATTAGATGATTTACAAAATTGGAGACCAATAACATTATTAAATGTAGATTATAAAATTTTAGCCAAAATATTAACAAATAGAATAAAATTAATTAAAACCGATATAATACATAATTTACAAAGTGCAGGAATTAAGAATGAATCAATATTAAATAATGCATTAAATTTAAAAACCATAATAGATTATATTGAAGATAAAAATGATACAGGATTAATAATATCAATCGATCAGGAAAAAGCATTCGATAGGGTAGAACATAATTATCTAATCAAAGTATTAGAAAAATATAATTTTCCTGAAAATTTTATTAATTTTATAAAAATTATTAATTTTGATATAAAATCTAAAGTTTTAGTAAATGGTAGTTTTACAAAAGAAATAAATATTAATAGATCGGTAAGACAGGGATGCCCGCTATCAATGCTATTATATGTTTTATCTTTAGAACCTTTAGCACAATCAATAAATATAAATAAAAATATTATAGGTATCAAAAATCTAAACTATGAAAAAGAAGTTAAAACAATACAACATGCAGATGACACAATTATATATATAATAAAAACACAAGAATCAAATAAGAATTGCAAAAAGAATTAGATGAATATAAAAATATCTCAGGATAAAAAATAAATGAAGATAAATGTGGGATTTTAAAAATTGGCAATTGGAAAGCAACAGAAATATATCTTCCTAGTAAATTAATTAAAAATAATATCAAAATATTTGGAATAGTGTTTGGGGAAAATAATATAAAAGAAAATATAATCAAAATTATTAAAGGAATTAAAATAATAGTTGAAAAATGGAAAAATTATAAATTAAATTTAGTTGAAAAAGTAATAATAATTAAAACTTACGCACTAAGTAAAATACAGTATTTAATAACAATTATGGAAATACCAAAAAAATATATAACAGAAATAAATCAAATAATTTTTTAATTTCTTTGGGATTATAGATATGAAAAATTAAACAGACAATTTTTTTTTCAAAATACATATAATGGGGGTTTATCATTAACTAATCTAGAAATAAGAATTAAACCATACATATCACAAGAATTAAAAAAATAATAGAAAATTTTAATCAACCATGGTCTTCTTTATATATATATTGGTTTGGATTATAATTAAAATTCTATAGTGCTACAATTCCCTCAAATAAATATTCCCATACCATTGTAATACCAAAGCATTTACTTAAAGTTAAGGAATCTATATTAGACACAAGAATAAATGAAGAAATTTGGGAAAATAATAATAATAAAATAATATATAAATTCTTAATAGATAATGAATATTATGAACCAATCAATCAAAAATACCATCCGAATGTTAATTGGAAATTAATATGGAAAACACTAAACAAAATCAATAATTCGAATAATAGAATGATAATTTATAAATACATTCATAAAATATTACCTATTGGAGATTATCTAAATAGAATTAATATCATTGAAGTAATTCCAAAATGCAAAAATTGTAATAATGGTAAATTTACATACAAGCATATTTTTGAAGATTGTAAAAGTTTTGAGAATATAAGATTGGAATTATTTGAAGAAATTAAAAGTATAAATAAAAGAATTAAAATAGATAATGTCTTAATACAGATAGGTACTAACAATAAAGATGTATGTAAGGAAGATGAATATATCTGTAAAATAATTTTTGCTTATGTGTTAAATGCCTATAACAAAATTAAGTTCTTTTAATTAAAATAATAAAAATGGTATATGATGATCTATTGTTCAGATGTTTCTTCCCAGTTTAGGATAACCTCTTGCTGAGAGGTGATATTTGAATAATATATAAATTGTGTAGTATTCTTATTGTTGTAATAGAATAACTCCTCTGGGGGATTCTTGGATTTATTTAAAGGATTTCAAAGAGGAGTATATTAACCAGATAATATATGTTTTGTCATGTTGTTTATATGTTAATAAAGGCAATGCCCAACTCAATTTTAAGATATATCTGGGACACAGATCAAACTAGGATTGATTATTTTTAATCAAAGACCGGTTTGATCAGTGCCAGAAATACATCGAACAAAGTTAGACGAATACAGAGCTAGAAGAAGTGAGTACAGTTTATTTCACAAGGCGACTAGCCAACCAGCGTTATGGCGCAATCAAACTTAGAAAAGAACCACTACGAGTTAGAAGAAATAAATATTGAAAGAAAAAAAACCTTATCGTTCGCAACAGATAATAAAGATATTAAATCAGATAGAGTGTTATTGTTTTTATCATCTTTGCAACTAAGCAACAATATAGAATGTATTCAGCAGCTTTTAAAAGAAGAGAAAATCATATTTGAAATCACAATGAAAACACTAGATATGATGAATGAAGTGGAGAACAAATTAAATGGAAAAATATGCATAGAGAATATATTACTAAAACAAATTGAAAACAGAGATCTCAAAGATAAAAAAGAAAACCAGTCATCTCAGTAATAATCTATGAAGCACCATATGAACTTGCTGACGAGCATATATTTAATAAGCTAAAATTATATGGATAAAAACAAAAGGATATATACAGAGACATAAATTTCGTGGTAACAGCATATTAAATGGCAATAGATCCATTAACTTTACAAAAATAAGTATCAGCATTCCTACCACATTGTATATTAAAGGAAACAAAATAAAAAAAAATACGAAGGGCAAGATAGGACAGCATTTTGCTCTTTCTGCAGAGAAAAAAGGCATTATAAATTAATTTGTGAGAAGTTTATTAAACAACAGGAGGAGTATGAAAATAGAGAAGAAATAGAAACACAAAGTGAGAACTATGAAACAGACAGCTTGTTTCAGGAAACAGAAGAGCAAATATCAGAAGAGGCAACTAATTCCTGGGCGAGTGTAGTAAGAAACAGAGAACAAAAGGTAAACAAAAAAAAAAACAACACAGATACGCTTCCACAACAGCAACAGCAACAAAAACAACAAGACACTTTAACACAACGATTAAATGAAATACGAGATATTTACAACAAAACAAATGATGTTTAAACCAACAAAAAACTAACAGAAGAGGAAGAGAAAGAAAAGAAAAAAAGCAGAGAAAACTGAAGAAAAAAGCTAAGCGTGAGCAACGGAAGAAGGAACTAAGTGAAAATGTTGACATGATAAATTCTGAATCTAGTGATTCAGAAAGAAAAACAGATGAAACATGGAGTCAAATGGACTCAGCACCTTGGAATTTTCAATTACCTAATTAAATAAAATCTATATATGAAACCTTTACTTTCCATCAGTTATAGGTATTTCGGTTATGGATGCAGATGTGAGCACCTACACAGTAGTGTAGATGCGCATATCTGTATCTGAAACGTTCTAGTCTTATCTTTATTTTGTATATATGGTAGTCAAATCATCATATACCTAAAGAGCACGTAACCGGTCCAGGAATTAAGGTACCGGGGCAACAAGACCATATCGGGGGTAAGGGACCCCAGCCCACAGAGACAGTAGGGAAGGGGGGAGACCCCGGGAAGCAGGCGGGAATGACAGGGGAAGGGCAGGGTAAAACCCCGGACCAGAATAATGGTCCAATAAATTCCAAAGGGAAAGAAAAGGAGGGGGCCCAACATACAGAGAAAGCAGGAAAAGGGGAGGACCCCAGAAAGCAGGCGGTCCAAACAGAGGAGGCCCAGGGTAAAAACCCGAACCAGAGCACTGGACCGGCAGAACCTAATGGAGCAGGGCAACTATTAAGGAAAGGGAGGGAATCATCACACAGTACCTAAACAGTAGGTCCGTAGCTAGAAAACAGGACACGCCCACAAAAATGATACAAATTCTACACCAAAACATATACATATACCTCAGATGAGGAGGAAGTAATGGAAACCCACCATGCTACCAACAAACGCCGCCTGTCTGATGTATCATCAGACGATAGGGAGGGTTCCCCCGTTACTAAACGGAGGAATAATAACACAGTCCTGTCAGTCTCCTCGTCGGACGGGGAGGCCCAGGACACAGACTCTGACGATCTCTTCACCACGGTGGAGAGACGAAACAAGAAAAAAGTAAAGAAAAACAGTCAGGTCTCCTTTGAGGAGAACATCCCAAGCAACAGCGGGTTCAAAGGACCTTCCACCCCAACCGAAACTGTCTTTATACTGTTTCAATTCATAGGAACAGTAAACTATGGCATATTAAGGGACTTTGCCAAAGGGTTTGGGACGTCCATAGGGGGGTGTATTTCAAGCCAACTTTACCCAAGGGGAGTATGTTTCAAAATCCGGAGCGATCAACTCCGGAAGGCCCAAGGGTATGTGCCAAAGGATATTGACATAAGACCCCCAACCACCTCCAAGACCCCAATTAAGCCCGAGGAACCGAAGACGGACACACGGACTCACAGACGGAACAAACAGACGACCAAGACCAAGTCATTCGCACTCATCAACCTATGTATTTCATTAACAACAGAAACAATCAAGGACATGTTCGACCTAACAAAATGTGGACTGACGCAAATTACAAGAATTACGGACAAACAACGCAAAGACACCACAAAAGTAAAGTTGACATTCAACACATCCCACCCACCCATGACAATGACGACAAACGGCAATGACGGACTGATTGCGACTTATGACCTAGAGCCTTGTTTTATGCAGTATATTAGGTGCCAAAAGTACCAGCGGTTTGGTCACCTTAAAAAGCTTTGTAAGAGTAAGTCACCCACATGCCCCCATTGCGCGGGATAGCACACCCACGCTGACTGTAAAAATCGCAAAAACAAAAAATGTGCAAACTGCGGTCTGGTTACGCACGGTGCGGCGTACCAGGGTTGCAGCGCATATACACAATACAAACAACAGATAGATGAGATTAACTCCAAAATACAAAAAGCGTGGGACCAACGTATGGCAGAGACCACGCCAGTCACTCAGAAACAAAAGGTGACCACGCAGCCGTTGAGCACTAACTCAACATATACTACAACACAACAACCACCAAAGCTATATACACTGCATGATATGAATGCAGCCATAGCGAAGGCCAAGCGTGAAGCTGAGAGGGAAACCCTGAGCAACTTGGCTGAGCTACTTGGCTCATTCGGGCTGCTGACCGGAAACGGCCACACACTTACACAAAAAGACATCCAGTCACGTGTCGACATGTTGACACCACGTGACAGCATACAGCCAGAGATCCCGGGGACCGCACAGAAAACCGAGAACTCTGAGCCAGAGGTATGCACCCAAATCATACCCGACACACAGCAGCCGAATGTGCAGCTAACACAAGCCACACCTATAAGCTCTAATGAGCACAGAACGAATCACAAGGCTAGGGTCAGAATGTCGGCGTGCCACAGCCAGGGTGCCCGAGCGAGGAGCCAGATGGCCCAACTAAAACAGCAAAGCTATTTACAGCAGCTGTTACATAACAACACTAGCACACCGATTGCCCATTCACAGGGGGATCGGACATCTAAGCACTAAATAAACCATCAATATGGAGGGTCTCAATCAAAAAGTGACCATCACCATTGTGCAGTGGAATGCCCGAAGTTTAGGGGGGTATGATTCAAAAATACCCCAACCCTTAAATTATTTGGAAACCTTCACATCCACCCCGAGGTTCTGTGCATTCAAGAGACATGGAACCAAGAGGGGCAAAAATAACAACTTATACCGGGGTATAAGACACCGGTGAGTTTTAGGCGGGGGAGGGGCCAGCGGGGGGGGGGGGGGGGAGGAGTGGCTATATACGCCAAGATTGGCATAGACTCCGAAGAAATTCAATATAAATCCAAAAATACAGATACAGAAGTAACTATAATAAGAATTTTCGGAACTAGGCATACCTTAGATATAGCAAACTTTTACACCCCTGGCGGTATACCTGTCCCGGCAGAGACTTACATAGAAATAAGTGAAAAGATGGGGAAGCATGCACTCCTATTAGGTGACTTTAACGCCAAAAATCAATTATGGGATTCCACTTCCAATAGCACTGACCGCAATGGTGATGAAATTCTTGAGTTTCTTAATGCAACGGACTATGTGGCCCTTAACTGGGGCTGCGGCACTCGACCTAATATAGAGACGGGACACATGACTGCGATAGACCTGACGCTCGCCACTGTCAGTATAGCTCACAAGTGTGAATGGCGCGTGCACGATGACGCACTGGGAAGTGACCACTTCCCAGTGGTGACATCGGTAAGCGTCAGTCACAAGCACGTCCGGCAAGCCTCAGCTCCACGATGGAAACTCGACAAAGCTGAATGGGACCTATTTAAACAAAAAACACAAGAAATGAACAAAAGCTTTGATGATAGGTCCATAAATGCACTAAATGAAGAATTTGTTTTGGAACTGATGACCGCATGTGAGGTCGCAATCCCCAAAACAAAACCATCCAACAAAACAATCGAATTAATATTATTGAAGCAAATCCAAAATGCAAAAATTGAAATAATGGTAAATTTACATACAAGCATATTTTTGAAGAATGTAAAAGTTTTGAGAATATAAGATTGGAATTATTTGAAGAAATTAAAAATATAAATAAAAGAATTAAAGTAGATAATGTCTTGATACAGATAGGTAATAACAATAAAGAAGATGAATATATCTGTAAAATAATTTTTGCCTATGTGTTAAATATCTATTAGAAAATTAATTTCTTTTAATTAAAATAATAAAAATGGTATATGATGATCTATTGTTCAGATGTTTCTTCCCAGTTTAGGATAACCCCTTGCTGAGAGGTGATATTTGAATAGTATATGAGTTGTGTAGTATTCTTAGGATTCTTGGATTTATTTCAAGGATTTCAAAGAGGAGAATATTAACCAGTTTATATATGTTTTGTTATGTTGTTTATATGTTAATAAAGGCAATGCCCAATTCAAACAAGCGAGTGGCGAATACTATAAGAAATTGTGCTAGACGTGAGTACATACCGTACATCCTACTATAGGCGGTCTTCGGACTTAGCCGAAAAGGCGTAATCATGACGCAACCAAATTTGGATAAGAGTCATTATGAACTTGAAGAAATTACAGTAGAAAGAAAGAAAACTTTAACATTTGAATCTAACAATAAAGATATAAAATCAGATAAAGTGTTGTTATATTTATCTAGCTTGCAACTAAATACCAAAATTGAATGTATCCAACAAATAATGAAAGAAGACAAAAGTAAATTCGAAACTACAATGAAAACAATAGAAATGAAAAATGAGGTGGAAGTTAAATCAAATCAAAGAATATGTATTGAAAATGAAGTTTTAAAACAAATTGAAAATAGAGACTTGAAGGATATTATAAGGAAGCCAGTTATATCAGTCGTCATCTACGAAGCGCCGTATGAACTCGCTGATGAACATGTAATAAACAAGTTGAAATTATACGGAGAAATAAAAGGTGAAGTACAAAGACACAAATTTAGAAGAACAAATATTCTAAACGGTAATCGGTCGTGAAATTTCACAAAAATCAATACTAGTATTCCTACTACACTATACATCAAAGGTAATAAAATTAAAATAAAATATGAAGGGCAAGACAGGACAGCTATATGTTCATATTGTAAAGAGAAAGGTCATTATAAACTTATCTGCCCAAAGTTTATTAAACAACAAGAAGAGTTTGAAAACCGAGAGGAAATGGAACCAATAAATAATTACTCAGATAATATAGAAACAGATCTGATATTCCAAGGTAATAAAATTAAAATAAAATATGAAGGGCAAGACAGGACAGCTATATGTTCATATTGTAAAGAGAAAGGTCATTATAAACTTATCTGCCCAAAGTTTATTAAACAACAAGAAGAGTTTGAAAACCGAGAGGACATGAAACCAATAAATAGTAACTCAGATAATATAGAAACAGATCTGATATTCCAAGAAGTACAGGAAAAATAATTGTAAAGAGAACTCCAAGAAGTACAGGAAAAATAATGGTAAAGAGAAAGGTCATTATAAACTTATCTGCCCAAAGTGTATTAAACAACAAGAAGAGTTTGAAAACCGAGAGGAAATGGAATCAATAAATAATAACTCAGATAATATAGAAACAGCTCTGATATTCCAAGAAGTACAGGAAAAACAATCAGAGGAGGCACAAAATTCACGGGCCAATATTGTTAGAAAAAAAGAAGAGAAAACAAATCCAAGACCAACAATAAATAAATCAGTTAATCAACAGCAACAACAACAGAAAAACCCTCACTAACACAAAGACTCAACGAAATAGAGCACTTCACAAAACTCAGATGAGATTCAAAACTAGCAGACAATTGACACAAGAAGAGGAGAAAGAAAGAAAAAAACTAAGAAAACAAAGAAAAACGGGAACTAAGAAAGAAAGAGTTAAGTGAAAACATAGAGATGGCGAATACAGATTCAAGTGATACAGATAATAAAACAAGTAGCTGGAACCAAACAGATTTATTACCATGGGATTCTCAAATTTAATTAAGGTTTCAAAGAGGAGGATATTTACCAGATTATATGTGTTTATTATGTTGTATATATAAATAAAGGCAATGCCCAAATTTAAATTGTAAGGTATATCTGGTACAAGGATCAAACTAGGATTGATTTTTAATCAAAGACCGGTTTGATCGGGGCCACAAATACATCGAACAAAGTAGACGAATCGTGAGCTAGCATATTGTGAGTACCTTATTATATCACAAGCCTAATAGCGTCATGGCGCAACCAAATATAGAAACAAATCATTATGAGCTGGAGGAAATTAATGTAGAAAGAAAGAAAACATTAACATTTGAGACTGAGAATAAAGAAATTAAATCAGACAAAGTGTTGTTGTATTTGTTAACTCTACAATTGAATAATAAAATTGAGTGTATTCAACAAATTATGAAAGAAGAAAAAATCAACTTTGAAATAACAATGAAAACAATAGAGATGAAAACCGAAGTGGAAAATAAATTAAACAAAAAACTATGCATAGAAAACACAGTATTAAAACAGGTAGAGAACAGGAATCTTAAGGATCTAATAAGAAAACCTGTAATATCTGTTATCATTTATGAAGCGCAATACGAACTGGCCGATGAGCATATCTTAAACAAACTTAAACTTTATGGAGAAACTAAAGGAGAGATACACTCAGCGTCAATGAAAACGCACCAGTCTTAAAATGTAAATTTTTTGCTTAAATTCAATGATCATGCTATATCAACAGGGTATAACTATCATATCGGACCATCTTATTACGCCGATGATGTCATTCTGCCTGAAGATACGCTGTGAGTGTGTGACGCAACATAAGCTCTGAAATCAAGATAAACGGAATTCTACCATAATTTCACATGGCGGCAATTCCTCAATGATGGATTTTTCTAAAGTATAGATGCCCTATCAAAACGCCATAATAAAGAAATCCAGACCACCGAATGCAACGAATCAGAAGAACCCAGCATTGCAACTTAAAAAGAGGCTACAGTTCGCTTATAAAACTGCATCTAAGGAATCTGAAAAGTGCGAAACACGTCATAAGGATCATTATGATTACAAAGCCCGTGAGTCAATCTTAGATGTAGGAGAAAGAGTTTCAATCAGAAATGTTGGTTTCAAGGGGAAGAACAAGCCATATGTAGTTGTGGATCAGCCAGACAGGAACATTCCTGTATTTAAAGTCAGGGGAGAGTCGGGGAATGTTCAGGAAAAGATATTGCACCGTAACACGCTGTTGCCGTTTTCCTCCATACCAAGTTCTTCTGAGATTGATGACTCTTTATTGTCAAATAAAGATCAGCAGTCTCGTAGGAAGAATGCAGTCAGAGGGAAATATTCCTACTACAGTAGTAGAGGAAAACTCATCTGAATCTGAAGATTCAGAGCCTGAAGTTATTGTTCCTAGATATGTGATACCCAATAGGCGCACTAAGAACAATGGCGGCAGGTTACCGGGCAGACCAGTTTGTCGACTGATTAATTGATTTGGGTTTAACGGCCCTTTGAGACGGTATTTTAGTCTATATCGGGCCGTCTCCCAGAGAGGGAGAAAGAAGACGAGAGAAAAAAGGTCCAAACAACCCCCATCCGCATCTACTGCAAGCACAGTAGGCCCTTGCCCTACAATGATCCAAATCAATAGGACGCCCGGCACTGGAAGTTACACAGCAGCATCACACGCACCACCCGACCACCCCCTAAAGAACCAGTGGTTCTAGAACTTCTACTAGCCAATGGTTCTAGTAGTCCAAATTTGTCTGTTTTAAACAAAAATTTGGATCGTAATCAGTCAGGTGTTTCTTTTCGTTCAGGTAACTTTCTTGATTTTTGTTCCATCTCTGCCAGTTCATCGTCTCTTGAAGCCAGCATTCCTGAGGTAAGTATACCTGTTTCTGTGCCTCAAGAAGTTTCTCAAGCCCCTCGTAGAACGAGTCGTTCCCCCCCCCCCTGATAGGTATGGTGAATGGATCACCAATCCGAAGCTGATGGTGATAACATGCAGATTTGGTACGTTTAGCTGTTTTTATTCAAATGTTGTTATATATCAGGAGAGAATGTCACAGGAAATTTTACATGATTTCTGTCTTCTAAATACCAAACTGGAGTACTTGATAGCAAGTTGATTGGATTCAACTTTTACCTTGGTTGCATAGAGATGTTTGATCTTTATGTACTCAAGGTTATATGAAATGTTTGTAGACTTTTGAAAATTAGTTGTTTTTTTATTGAAATTTCAATAATTTGTTAAACCATGCATTACTGTGGTGAATATGGTCTGCATTTTGCATATAAATAGTGATCCATGGTGTAAATACTTCTTATTAATTCTTGTCCGTGTAAATATCTCTTGTCCCATATTTTGAGTTATGAAAGAAGTATTATTAGAAATTATCCCATGAATCCAGTACTGATATTGCATACTCATTTTGTTGTGAGACTGATACGTTTTCGATTTCACTTTTGCAAAGGATAGGATCTTGTCACAACATGCATGGCTGACCATTTTATTTTAATGTCCGGAAGACATTTTCCCTTTGCAGGGGAGAATGTCACACAGCTCATTTATATCTGATAGTCCCGGTTTTGTTAATAACAACAAGAAGCTGTGATATCGCCGGTGTTTATCAAGACTTGATGTTTTTCCAGTTTGGATATTTTTAGAATGAGTGACGTATGTGTGTGTGTGTGTGTCACTAACTCCTAATCCAATCACCGTTGGCATATCGAAACAGCTGATCATGAAGCGCTATTTTCATACGCCATTGAATTTTTCAAGAGTTCAGAGCGTGTCATTTTTGAAGCTTTGTTGATCTTCTCTTTATTCCTTATTGATACTTTCCATATTATCATTATGGCAGGTTAAACCCCTCGTCCCGATTGTTTTATAGTTTTATGAATGTGTAATTCATAACAAGAGCTGTCGCCTGACAGCATAGCTCGCCTGAATTGGTGCTTGCCCATCACACAGTCACTATGGTGGTGTGGACTGCTATGCATAAAACTTCAGGCAAGCATGTCCATAATGACAACACATTTATAAACAAAAGCTATCGCAGAAATAAGTGTTAAAATAGAATTAAAAAAAATCCACATAATCCACATGAAAGTTCAAAGTCCATGAGCTAGAGGTCAAAGAACTGAGGGGTAGGGGATGTGTGTGTGTGTGGGGGGGGGGGGGGGGGGGGGGGGCAGGATGTATCAAAACCCTGAACCATTATCTAACATCAGTCCAAGTATTAGTATCAACTGAGTCCATCATGGCACTGTGAAATTATGTCTCCATAAATATAACAAGAGGGCCATGAAGCCCTGAACCGCTCACCTGAGTATGGTGGCCATGTAGGTCATGTGACCTAGACCGCTTGATAAATTTTGGTTCCATCGGCTCCTGGAGGCTGTGTATGATATTTGGTTACAATTGGCCCTGTGGCTTTTGAGAAGAAGTCTTAAAGCGTCAAAATATAAGAGACATGGGTCAGAGGTCAAAGGATGACCTTGGCCTCTTGTACCCGCGAATCTTCTATGTACTAACTAAGATGACTTTATATACCAATTTTTAGGCCAAAATCTTCTAAACTTGCCATGAACTCTTATGTTCTACCACTTTCCCATACTTGACCTTGCCTTGTAAAAGGTCAAGTCAGCCCAAGGTCATCATTTGAATAATCTTGATAGTACTCAAGTACCTGATGCTATATACCAAGTTTCAAGGCCATCGATCACTTGGTTCTTGAGAAGGAGATTTGTAAAGGTTTTTGCCATATATGGGCATGGCGGCCATGTTGGTCATGTGACCAAGACTGTTTGAACAAATTTTCTTTCCCTCAGCCCCTAGAGGCTCTGTATGAAATTTGGTTACAATTGGCCCAGTGGCTTTTGAGCAGATGTGTGACATTTTCAAAATATGAGAGACCAGGGTCTAAGGTCAAAGAATGACCTTGACCTCTTGTACATATAAATTTTCATGTTATCATTTAGATGACTGTATATGCCGATTTTCAGGTTCAAATCTTCAACAGTTTCCAAGAAATCTTATGTTCTAGCATTTTCCCAAACCTGTCTTAGTGTCCACCTGTATAAAGCAAGCAAACCGTATTAAGCAAGCATGTATTCAGTCACCAAAACAGGCAAATACACTGAAATGTACCTGTATTCAGCAAGCACCTGTCTTCAGCAAGCAGATTTTTTTTATCCCTTAGGTGCTTGCTTAATACAGGTTGGACTGTAAAAGCTAAAAAAAAAGCAAATTTGACCTTAGCGTAAAAACGGTCAAGGTCAACCCAAGGTCATAATTTGAACAATCTGGGTAGAACTCGCGTACCTAATGCTACATACCGAGTTTCAAGGCCATTGGCCTATTGGTTCTGGAGAAGAAGATTTATCTAGGTTTTTACCATATATGGGCATGGTGGCCATGTTGATCATGTGACTAGGACCCTTTGAACAAATTTTTGTTCTTTTGCCCCCTAGAAGATCTACATGAAATTTGGTCACAATTGGCCCAGTGGCTTTTGAGGAGATGTGTGATATTGTCGCAATATGAGAGACCAGGCTCAAAGGCTCTTGTACGCATAAATTTTCATGTATTCATTAAGATGACTGTATATATCAATTTTCAGGTCAAAATCTTCAACACTTTCCAAGAAATCTTATGTTCTGGCATTTTCTCCTTTAAAAGCACCAGAAAGCAAATTTGACCTTGCCGTAAAAAAGGTCAAGGTCAACCCAAGGTCATAATTTGAACAATCTTGGTAGTACTCGCGTACCCGATGCTACATACCAAGTTTCAAGGCCATCGGCCTATTGGTTCTGGAAAAGAAGATTTTTCTAGGTTTTTACCATATATGGGCGTGGCGGCCATGTTGGTCATGTGACCAGGACCGTTTGAACAACTTTTCGTTCCTAAGTCCCCTAGAGGCTACATATGAAATTTGGTTACAATTGGCCCAGCGGTTTCAGAGGAGAAGTCGTTTGAAATTGTTGACGGACGGACGGACCCTTACCATCCTATAAGCTCCCCCGGAGCCGCTGGCTCAGATGAGCTAAAAATCGATGACGGCTTGACTTTAAGGTCATCCAATGGAGTAAGTATATAATGTTTTGTAAAAACTCAAAAAAAGTGTCTATCATCAGTTCAAGTGTAAACTATATCTCTGCCAAGCATTATTAATCAGTATGCAATTAGAAAACTTCAATAAAGACAAAAATTTCCTAAGTCCCTGACCGTGACATCAAGGTCACTGAGCGGGGTTGGGTAGTTCTCTGTAAAACTTTGAACTAATATCTAACTACAGTGCAAATATCAAAAGAATTCATTAATAGGTTCAGGAGATATGGGTCTTTAAAACACTTTAACCAAAACATCCAATCAATAAAAAAGACAATATTTAAAGTCCATGACCTTGACATCAAGGTCACTGAGGGGGGTTGGGGTAGTATCTTGGAAAACTGTAGACCAATATCTAACTACAGTGCAAGTATCTAAGGAATCCATCCATGGGTTAAGGAGATATTGGGCTTTAAAAAACTTTAACCAAAACATCCAGTCCAAAAAAAAACTTCCAATTTTCTAAGTCCATGACCTTGACATCAAGGTCGCCGACGCCAAGGTGACAACAATAGCTCTTCCTGAACTTTCGTTCAGGCAAGCTAAAAACGATAAAAAGTTGTTGACAAATATTTGCTTGGAGGGAATGTACATGTCCGCCATTGATTACATAATTGATCAAAGGAACTTATGCATATTTTGCTTGTCCGTGGAAGCTTCTGTGTTTTATGAGCAGTAATAATATATTTATATATAAAAATATATTCTATTTCCTACTTAAGTCACTGTAGTTGATGCCAACAGGTCTTGGGTTCGAATCTTACTCTGCATTTCTTCCCAATTTCTTTGTCATTTCTCCATCTTTCCTTTTCTCATTGCAACTGAGGAGTTGTTATGGGAAATTAGATTCCCAGATTCATATAATTCAACAGGTTTCTATTTTATTGTGTGTTTGTCTGATGGAGTTGCATCCATGCCTATTGATGCTATCATCATAATTATGATTATAGTAGTTATCTCATTTCTATGTCTGTATATTCATCGCATGATTCTGTCTGAGATCTGTGTATGTAGATACCTGTCTCCAACTTATTTTATTCATTGTATTTATTATTTCTTGTAGGATACACCCTTATTTTTTTCATACATCTGTACGAATAAATAGACTCATGATCTACAGTACTCTTTCTTCTATTGTCACATCCTGTGCTCTACTGAGGGGATTCTAAAACATACATAAATATTCATCTGTGACATAAATTTAAACAATTATAAAAACCAAACATTTATTTTATGTGGGGATTTTAATTTTGTAGAAAAAGATATAGATAGAATGAACGGAAATATTTTTAATGACGATGTAATAAATAAAACAATAAGTCTTAAAGACTTTAACTTAACTTCAGGTGCTTGACTCTCAAAGCGATCGTGGTGTTGAAAGGCTCTTGTCCAGATATATGTGAGTGCCAATTATAATGACTGCCATCTATAGAGGGACTGAGAAATGTAATGGAATCAGTAAAGCATAAAATACAGGGCAAATTTATACATATATGGCGATGTTAAAATGTTCTTGTCCATAAATTAGTGTGTCAGCTATCATGACTCTAACCCATAAAGGGACTAAGAAATATCACAAAGTCAGTGACGCACATCATGAAGCCATTGAAGCAAAACTATAGGTCAAAGTCATACATGGATGATGTTGTATAAAAAGATCTAGTTCATGTGCAGGTGTGAAGTATCATGGTTCTAACCCATTAAGGGACTGAGAAATATCACAAAGTCAGTGAAATATATCATAAAGTCAGTGAAGCAACACGATTGGTCGAATCCACACATTGATTGCATTGCTGAAATGAGCTTGTCCATACAATTTGTACGAGTATATGCCAAGTATGGTTTAAACAATATCTTATAAATCAATTCACAGTGCTCGTATAATTTAAAGTATCAGGATCTGACAGTAAGCTAAAAGCTGATAGTGGTCATCTCCTGATTATGTTTTAAGTATCATGGCGCTAACCCATATAGAGACAGAGAAATATAATAAAATCAGTGGCGCGTACCATAAAGTCAATGAAGCAGAAAACTAAGGTCAAATCCATACACCGAATCTGCTGCTAAAATGATCTTGTCCATATGTAGTCCTAAGTACCTGCAAAGTATCAGAACTGTAACCCATATCTGGACTGACAAATGCACTACTATTCCTACTATTATCAACTTTAGTAGGACGTCCCGGCACTGAAAGTTACCCAGCACGATCGCCCGCCCACAACCACTCCAATGTACAGGCAGAATCTAGGGCAGAACATCAGCTTTTGGTTTTTTTAGTCTAACAGCCCAGAGGGGAAACACCACAATCAGACTGATTACATCTGGGTGAGGAAGCGCTTCCGATCAGAAGTTAACATCCATAGGAAAGGAGTTTTCCTGGAGCAGTCATAGGAAGTGGCCATGACCTGGTGATGATGACCTTCTGAGTTCGTCTGAAGAAAGCTAGAAAGCCAACCCAGCCAAGACTAAAGTTTGATCTTGAGAAGCTAAGGGACCCAGATGTGGCATGCACTTTTCAAGCAATAATAGGTGGAAAATTTGCACCAATCATTGGTCTGAGGGATGATGACATGGACATAGATACTATGATTGCCACCAACAATATAGTAGTGACTGGTGCAGCCAGTGAGATACTATGGAAGGAACGTCGCAGGAAAAAGCCCTGGGTCACTAGAGATGTTCTCGACCTCTGTGACGAGAGGAGAAATTTGAAGAAGAAGACGTATGAATCAGGAGGAGCTGAAGAATACAGGGAAGCAAAGAAGAGGATTCAGAAGGCAGTGAAGAAAGCGAAGGAGGACTGGATAGCTAGTCAGTGCGAGGAGATCGAAACTTGCCTGAACAAAAACAACAGCAAGAAAGTATACCAGCTGGTGAAGGATCTAACTTCAGAGAAATAGGGTAGTTTCACAACTATCCAGGACAAATCTGGGAAATGCCTTACAGAGGAACAAGAGATTCTAAGCAGATGGACAGAATATTGCTCAGAACTATACAACCATGAGACTTACGGTGATAATGCGGTTCTGGACTGCATTCAGCCCCAAGAAGAAGATCAACAACCGATCCTTCGTGAGGAAGTTGAGACTGCAGTAGCAGCACTGAAGAAGGGGAAATCTGTCGGAGTTGACAATATACCAGCAGAACTTGTTCAAGCTGGCGGGGAGAACATGATTGATACTTTAACATATCTGTAACAGGATTCTGGAGAACAGGAGAATGGCCTACCCCATGGAGTCTGTCGCTAATTATTACGCTTCCTAAAAATGGCAACCTACAGCTCTGCCAGAACTACAGAATAATCAGCTTCATCAGTCATTCAAGCAAAGTTATGCTGAAAGTCATCTTGAACAGGCTTAAACCACAAGCCGAAGGGATAATTGCTGAGGAACAGGCTGGGTTCCGAGCCATAAGGAGCACCACTGAACAGATCTTCGACCTTAGAATCCTGTGTGAAAAGTATATCCAACATCAGCAGAATCTGTACCATGTCTTCATTCATTTAAAAAAGCCTTTGACAGGGTATGGCATGCAGCCTTATGGGCCACAATGCGGAAGTACAATATCAGTGCAAACCTAGTTCGCACAATTGAGAAGCTATACGACAAGGCTGCAAGTGCAGTCCTGATAAATGGCAGCACAGGAACATGGTTCAGAACAACAGCTGGAGTAAGACAAGGATGTCTTCTGTCACCCACTCTCTTCAACATTTTTCTTGAACGGATTATGTCTGATGCTCTGGAAGACCATGGCGGAAAGGCTAGCATAGGTGGCAGAAATATTGTCAATCTGCGGTTTGCCGATAAAATAGACGCTCTAGCTGAGGAAGAGCAGGAACTAGAAGCTATAGCTGAAAGTCTCGATCAAACCTGCACAAGGTATAAGATGGAAATCAGTGCTGAGAAGACCAAACTGATGACGAACAGCGCAGATGGCATCCGGAGGGAGATCATGGTAAAAGGGCAGAAACTAGGTACCGTAACAAGCTTCAAATACCTTGGAGCAGTTGTCTCAGATGATGGCTCAAAACAGGAGGTTCTCTCAAGGATTGCACAAGCTACTTCAGCTCTTACAAAGTTGAAACCAAGTTGGAAAGATAACAACATATCTCTTGGATCAAAGGTGAAACTTTTGCGCTCCCTTGTCATTTCCATATTTCTGTATGCCTGTGAATCATGGACCTTGACAGCAGAGTTAGAGAAAAGAACGCAGACCTTTGAGATGAGATGCTGCCGAAGGCTAATGAACATTTCATACATGGACCATATAATCAATGAGGAGGTTTGCAGGAAGATCCAAGCAGCCATTGGAGAATATGATGAACTCCTGATGCTGGTCAAGAAACGGAAACTATGGTGGTTTGGCCACGTCACAAGGTCTTCTGGTTTAGCAAAGACGATACTACAGGGTACAGTGAAAGGAAAAAAGAAGAGGCAGACAGAAGAAGAGGTGGACAGGGGTTGATTCTGCCAGCTCAACTAGGGCAGCTGAAGACAGGGCAAGATGGAAATGGATTGTTTCGAAGGTGCCCCAACGACATAGTAAGGTTATGGGATAGAATAGAATAGAACAGAAATAGTCTATCGGCCCTTTGTGACAGTCGGGCCGTCTCCTAGATAAAGGGGGAACAGAAAGAGAAACTACAGCTGTTGGTTGTTTTGGGATTAACGGCCCTTTTAGACAGTATTTCAGTCTATATCGGGCCGCCTCCCAAAGAGGGAGAGAAAGAAGAGAGAAATATGATAGAGAGAAAAATGTCCAAACAACCCCCACCCGCACCTACTGAAAGCACAGTAAGCCCTTGTCCTACCGGCACTGGAAGTTACATGCAGCACCTTCGCACCACCCAACCACCCCTGAGAAATTACAGACGAGAGAAAAAAATAGCCATAGCCAAACAACCCCTACATGTATAGACAAATAGAAAGATACCTTAAGATTATAATACCAACCTGTCTCTTGCAAGGCATCCACAAAGAACATACCCTAGCCGCAACGCGTTAAAGGCCCCCTTGCTATTTCAACATGAAAAATTTTATTATGGGGCATCGCTGCAAGCTTCTCACTATAGTGTCATCATTGTAAATGACCGTGATTAGCAAGCTTTAAACAAATCAAACTTCCTTGATTTCCATACAAAAAGGGTTTGAAAACTTATTTGGGTAGTTTTGGTTGGCAACTAAAATGACCTACTTCCTATTTCAGGAAGTTGAATAAAATGGTAAAAATACAATGTACAGGCCTGGAGCCCCAGTCACTATCCCGCCTATGTTTATATAGCATTGCTGCACGGGAAACCAGACCAGGAAATCGTATTTCGTGGGGTGAATTTTTATTTTTCAAAACCTTGTCTTCACTCCTTTTACCACTTATATGACTTTAATAGAACCCCAATTTCTCTCCAAGTTGTGAGAATTCATGCATTATTTTATCGTTGATTTTCGCATCATTCTACACAAATACAGTGGACTCGACAGTATCGGATCAAGTTCAATAAAACTCATGTTTTGTTGTATGTGAATGCTAAAAGTATGTATGTTATGACACATAACAACTGCAAAATATCCCTTCTATCTATCCATGTCAAAATATTAACGAAATTTATTCCTTTAAGGGCAGATAACCTATCGACACTTACAGGGGGGTCTTATGACAGTAACGAATCAGGTGCGACAGTATCGGATCATATGATATTACCTTATGGGAGAGTTTCTCGGTGGCATTCTGCCGACCTTCATAGCTTCAATAATTTTGCTACATAAAACAGTTGGACCTATTAAACTCTCAGAGAAAACTTCTACGGCCTTTCAACGATATTTTTCATGTGGCCCTTCACCAGCAAGGGTTATGTCTGTTAAATAACAGTTAAAAGTATACAAAAGTACAAGCATGCCCAAAAATTTTAACTCAGTAATCCCCTGCGCCCCATAGCACGGAACTACTCAAACAGTAAAGATCATAATCTGCCTTTGCAAAGTGTAGAACCTGATAAGACCGTAGTGTCTGATCAGGATCAACAAATTTACGGTGATTTTCCGTCCTAACGATATTTCGGTGCAATCAGTGTATAAGCACTACGTCATAGTAATTCAACGAGTTCTCCAGCATTAATCTGAGTCTACACAGTGTACAGATGTCCGATGAACGCCAATCAGTCTTTGGTTCACAACACACATGCGAGCTGATCTCGAATGTTTCTTCAGAATGTTTAGCAGAAGCTTAGTTGTGCTAAGCATAACCTTCATTATCATATGCTAGCATGTGCTGCGCGGGATGGGGGTGTTTTACAAAAAGGATGTTGTCTTAGTTTTATACTGATCTCCTTTTAAAGAAGACACATCAGCCACTCCGGTAGTTGATTTATGACTTGTTTTCAGCATCAGACCATACATCCTACACGCAGTTTTCCAGCTGAGGCCTGTATTTCTGTTCAAATTATATAATGATCCGTTACTGTCGCACATCGGTGACCCACTTTTCAAGTCTGCAATTTCATCAAATACTGGGATGTCACAAAAATAATGACTGCCTGCAATTTTAGGGATGCTAGGACACATTACAAAGCAAAATTGGTTTCAATCGCCTAATGATAAAACAGTTTAAATAACCGAAATCTATTTTGGGGTTAACGAGCAACAGGCAAAATGCAAGCGCCGCTGAAGAGGCGCCAAGCTTTTCAACAACTCTGATTTGTTTCACAGCCGCAGATTTCGATCGAATTTTTCATCCTGCAATGGGCCATTGGTCTAACATGATGACTGTAATATAATGGTAAAAAATATTTGCTTCATTTGTGAGAAAAATGGGTGATAACTTACGAGTGATTCGATACTGTCGATGATCCGATACTGTCGAGTCCAATTTATTCTTGTTTACTTGGTCCTACAACTGATGCTTCATACCGGTCTCACCTACGTTATTACATAACAGAGCCTGAAGACAGCAGGGAACGCAAGATGCGCTCTTAGTCGAAGAGAATAAATGTCTTAAGTAAAAGATCATTGACTTTTCTCAGGAATTAATTTGGGTGATTTTTGGGTCGCCTAACATTACTTGGTGTTAAAAATACAATGTACAGGACGACACAGCCTGACGATTGATTGACTGATTTGTTGCTTTACGCTCACGGTAACCAGATATGGCCATGTCGGGACGTTCAGTTAACATATCCACACTGTTCCTGGGCAGGCTTAGACCTCCTAAGCGGTTAAACCAGTATTAAGTGCACATATTTTCGTCAGTAACTTACAACTGCCCTTCTTGACTCAGCGGAAGGAAACACGAAAGTATGTGGCCAGGATAGGTATCGAGCCCAGTACCTCTGACTTACGAGTCAGGTGCCCCACCGACTGCGCCACAGCCTGACGAAAAATGTTTAACTGCTCAATGGGAAAACAATTATTAAATGCTTCTTCTCGTAGGGTCAAGTAGTCTGCCCCTCCCCCGCCCCAAATACACACACACTTCTATTGAAGTTTGAGTAGCAACCGACATATTCTCAAATATGATGGCATTACCGCTGCTTATAATGATAGTCATTGTGGAGAAGGGCTGTAGTGGCTTACAGCGAAAACTCAAAACCAATCTGTGATCCTAAATGAATCAGAGCATTCAGCGCCCATACTGCATATCGCGGAAGGCGAAGGCTCTCGCCAGACTGAGGCTGCCCGAACGCGCATGCTGAAATCAGTCTTTGCTGTTCGCATGTGCGTTTTAAAGCATTTTGAGTGTCACGACTTATTTCACGAACATGACTATATCAGTTATACAGACGTGTGTCTAAAGTTTTTGTGTTTTAAATTTGTCATAACGGAGCATTCAGCCTCCGTGGAACGAATCCATGACTGCACCTACCGACGTCCTCAACCATTTCGTACAGACGCGCCAGTTTCAATTTGCAATTTTATCACGCTTTGTAAACACAACGCTACAAATTAATTACTATAGCTTATGGCACTGCACGGCAGCCAATCAAATCTTCTTAAATACATAGTTGTGGTATATACAAAATTCTGAATACAAGATAGAACTACAACAATAAGAAGTCTGCAAACTTTTTTGAGAGATATCTCTTCAAAAGTTAGCAGACTTATGCATTTTCAATAATGATGATTATTTTTGCGCCACAAATTCCTCTTGATTTTTCCTTTTGAAAACTTTTCATTTCATTAGCATGTTACTCATTTTTATTCTCCCAACTTCGAAGAAGTTGAAGGGGCATATTGGTTTGGGCCTGACCGTCCTTCCGTCCGTCCGTCCGTACGTAACGCCTCATTTTCTCAAGAACCGTAACTGTTGGGGCCTTGATATTTCATAGATGGGTAGACTATCAAAAACTAGAGGACACGTATTTTTTGTCCTCCGCCTTTTCGAAGAAAAGCGGAGGGACATAGTTTTCGGCTTTCCGTCCATCCGTCCTTCCGTCCGTCCGTCCGTCCTTCCGTCTTTCCGTCCCCCTAAAGTAGTAGGTACCTTGTTTGCGCAACTCCTCCTACAGTTTTATGCCGATTCTTTCGAAACTTTACAGATGTTTTTGTCATGGTCTGAAGATACGCATGTGGTTTGGATGTAATCCTGAGATTATTTTTTGTCACTTTTTCCACAAGTTGAACTTAGTCATTTTTAGGCGTTTTTACTATCAAAGTGACTAGGTAGTGGGTACCTTGTGTGCGCAACTCCTCCTACAGTTTTATGCCGATGCCTTTGAAACTTCACAGGTGTTTTGGTCATGGTCTGAAGATATGCATGTGGTTTGGATATAATCCTCACATTATTTTTTGTCACTTTTTCCACAAGTTGAACTTAGTCATTTTTAGGCGTTTTTCTATCATAGTGACTAGATAGTGGGTACCTTGTGTGCGCAACTCCTCCTACAGTTTTATGCCGATTCCTTTGAAACTTCACTGGTATTTTGGTCATGGTCTGAAGATATGCATGTGGTTTGGATATAATCCTCACATTATTTTTTATTACTTTTTTCGCAAATTGAACTTAGCCATTTTTCATACATTTTACTGTCAAAGTGAATAGATAGTGGGTACCTTGTGTGTTCAACTCCTCCTACAGTTTTATGCCCATTCCTTTGAAACTTCACAGGTGTTTTGATCATGGTCTGAAGGTATGCATGTGGTTTAGATATAATCCTCACATTATTTTTTTTATTACTTTTTTCACATTTTTAACTTAGCCGCTTTTCCAGCTCAAACGCTTAGGGTATATACAGTGGAGACCTAGTTTCCAAGGCGGGGGACATAAATTCGTTGAATTTGCTTGTTTTCTTGTCTGTCAGCCTTGTACTTGCAGAGTTATGCCCCTTTTTCAAAAAAAACAAAAAAACACGAAAGTTTGTTCCCAAAATCCTGGGAATACCGTTTGAGCTAGGATGCTCATATTTGGCATACTGCTAGGGGCTAAGGTGTAAATCACCTGATTAACTTTCGGGCGAATTCCGTAAAAAAATGACTGTATTATGCCCCTTTGTTGAATTTGGCATTTTTTTCCAACTTTTGAACCGTTTGACCTAGAAACCTAATTTTTGGTATACTACTAGTACTTGATGTGCTGATCATTCTGATGTTGGTTGGGTAATGATGCGTTCACTATTAACAGAGTAATTTCCCTTTTCTCATCTGTATAAAGCATAATAATGGGTGGTCTGTTTCTCTAGAGCAATAACTGCTGGGGCCTTGATATTTAGAAGGTGGATAGAGTATGAAAAATAAGCAGACCCGTATTTTTTTCTTTTCCGTCTGCCATGTACTTACAGAATTATGCCCCTTTTTCGAAAAATTACATGAGAGTTTTTCCCAAAATCCTGGGAATACCGTTTGAGCTAGGATTCTCATATTTGGCATACTGCTAAGGTGTAGATCACCTGATTAACTTGTGGGCGAATTCCGTCAAATAATGACTGGCTTATGCCCCTTTGTTGAATTTGGCATTTTACCAACTTTTGAGCCGTTTGGCATAGAACCCTAATTATTGGCATACTATTAGTATTTGGTGCGTTATGATGCATTCTTTATGGACAGAGTTATTTCCCTTTTCTTATCTGTATAAAACATAATAATGGGTGGTCTGTTTCTCAAGAACAATAACTGCTGGGGCCTCGATATTTAGAAGATCAATAGAGCATGAAAAATAAGAAGACCCGTATTTTATTTCTTTTCTGTCTGGCATGTACTTACAGAATTATGCCCCTTTTTCGAAACATTACATGAAAGTTTGTTCCCAAAATCCTGAGAATACCGTTTGAGCTAGGATTCTCATATTTGGCATACTGCTAAGGTGTAGATTACCTTATTAACTTTTGGGTGAATTCCGTCAAAGAATGACTGAATTATGCCCCTTTGTCGAATTTGGCATTTTTCCAACTTTTGAACCATTTGGCCTAGAACCTTAATTTTTGGTATACTATTTGTTTTTTATGTGCTTATCATTCTGATAGTAGTTCTGTTATGATGCATTCATTATTGACAGAGTTATTTTCCTTTTCTCATCTGTATAAAGCATAATAATGGGTGGTCTGTTTCTCAAGAACAATAAATGCTGGGGCCTCTTCATTTAGAAGGTGGATAGAACATGAAAAATAAGAAGACCCGTATTTTTTTTTCTTTTCTGTCTAGCCGGGCCGGGTAGCGCAATCGGTAGGGCACCTGACTCGTAAGTCAGAGGTCCTGGGTTCGAATCCCGGTCTGGCCACATACTTTCGTTTCTCCTTCCGCTGATTCAAGAAGGGCAGTTGTCGGTTACTGGCGAAAGTATGTGCACTTAGTACTGGTTAACCGCTTTGGAGGTCTAAGCCTGCCCAGGAATAGTGTGGTTAGGTTAACTGACCGTCCCGACATGACCTTAGTTGTTTACCGTGGACGTTAAGCATCAAATCAACCAACCAAATCTTTTCTGTCTGACATGTACTTACAGAATTATGCCCCTTTTTCAAAAAATTACATGATAGTTTGTTCCCAAAATCCTGGGAATACCGTTTGAGTTAGGATGCTCATATTTGGCATATTGCTTGGGGCTAAGGTGTAGATTACCTTATTAACTTTTGGGCGAATTCCGTCAAAAATGACTGAATTATGCCCCTTTGTTGAAATTGGCATTTTTCAATCATTTGAACCGTTTGACCTAGAGACTTGATTTTTGGTATACTAGTAGTTTTTGATGTGCTTATCATTCTGATGCTGGTTGCGTTATGATGCATTCCTTATTGACAGAGTTATTTCCCTTTTCTCATCCGTAAAAAAACATAATCATGGGTGGTCTGTTTGTAAAGAACAATAACTGCTTGGGCCTTAATATTTAATACTAGCTGGATAAAGCATGAAAAAATAAGAAGACCCGTATTTTTTATGCATATTGGTTTGGGCGTGACTGTCCGTCCGTCTGTATGTAACATTTTAGGGGTGGTCTATTATTGAAGAACTGTAACTCCTGGGCCCTTAACATTTAATGGGTGGGTAGACCATTAAAAATTAGCAGACCCGTATTTTTTTCTTGTCCCTCGGCCTTGTACTTACAGAGATATGCCCCTTTTTCAAAAAAATTAAATGAAAGTTTGTTCCCGAAACCCCGGTAGAACCTTTAGAGCTAGGATTCTCATATTTGGCATACAGGTAGGGGCTAAGGTGTAGATCACCTAATTAACTTTTGGGCTGATTTCGTAAATATTTGACTGAATTATGCCCCTATGCCCCTTTGTAAGCTTTGGTATTTTTCCAAATTTTGAACCGTTTGATCTAGAGACTTGATTTTTGGTATGCAAATAGTATTTGATGTGTCGATCATTTTGATGATGGTTACGTTATGTTGTATGTATTATTTAAAGAGTCAGCCCCTTTTCTTATTTGTACAAAACAATGCAGAGATGGTCTATTTCAAAAGAACCATAACTGCTGGAGCCTAGATAATTCATAGGTGAATAGACCATTGAAAATGAGCAGACCCGTAATTTTTTTCCGTCGGCCTTGTACTTACAGAGTTATGCCCCTTGTTCGAAAAATCAAATGAAAGTTTGTTCCCAAAATCCTGGGAGAACTATTGGGGCTATGATGCTCATATTTGGCGTACAGGTAGGGTCTAAGGTGTAGATCACCTGATTACTTTTTGTGCTGATTTCTTAAATATCTGACTGAACTATGCCCCTTTG
Source organism: Ctena decussata (assembly GCA_963989385.1). Taxonomy (NCBI): domain Eukaryota; kingdom Metazoa; phylum Mollusca; class Bivalvia; order Lucinida; family Lucinidae; genus Ctena; species Ctena decussata. Next base: position 54,053,420 of record OZ022511.1, on the reverse strand, counting down.
TTAACTTTTGCATTTTTCCAACTTTCGAACTATTTGACCTAGAGACATGATTTTTGGTATACAGGTACTATTTGATGTTTCGATCATTTTGATGGTTGTTACGTTATGTTGTATGCATTATTGACAGAGTTATGTCCCATTGGAGCTAGGATACTCAGATCTGGCATACTTCTCGGGGGATCACCTGATTAACTTTTGGGCTGATTTCGTAGATATCTTACTGAATTATGGCACTTTGTTAACTTTGGCATTTTTCCAACTTTTGAACCGTTTGACCTAGAGACCTCATCTATGGAGTTCTTAAAGTATTTGATGTGTCGATCATTCTGATGAGGGTAAGGTTATGCTGCTTCTATTATGCCACTTTTCTTGTTTGTTTAAAACATTTTAGGGGTGATCTTTTACGGAAGAACAATAACTGCTGAGGCCTTGATAATTCATAGGTGACTAGACCGTGAAAAATTAGCAGATATATATATATATATTTTTTTTTCAATTGACCTTGTTAGGGTCAGGCATATAGTTGGGGGCATAGTGTTTTACAAACACATTTTCTAGTTGTATTATAAACTGAAGATAACACCTTTAAGAAGTCTGCTAACTTTTGGGGGGGGGATCTCTCCAAAAGTTAGCAGACTTCTTATCTCTCCAAAAGTTAGCAGACTTCTAATTCTTCTTATCCTCAGTTTAGAATACAAAAATGAGTAACATTTTAATGAACTGAAAAGTTTTCAAAAAGAAAGATCAAGAGTAATTTGTGGCGTAAAAATAATCATCATTATTGAAAATGCATTTGGGTCTGAAGGAACTTCAATGCATTGATAATAATGACCTGACAATTATTTGTTCCAACTCTTTCTCAAATGGTCAGGCTGAACAGATGAAAGAAGTTGCTTATTTGCATATGTTCCACCATGAATAGGGTAAATGTATATTGTTTATTTACTAGGATCCATTATCAAATATACAGTAGGCCGGTTTACCTATATTACACCTACATTACTGCCACCAAGACAGATCTGTAATTAAAATTATTTAACCTTGACAAAGTGGACTTCCCTGTGTAATCTCCGTATTTTTTTTTCAAACATTTTGGAAAGGGTCTAGCTATTTCATCTGTTCAACCTGATAGTTTGTAAAACAGATAGAAAAATTGATAGGACATTACTCTCATTGTATTGAAGTACCTTCTGATTTATATGCATTTTCAATAATGATGATTACTTTCTAGATTACTAGATAATGACGATTATTTTCTAGATTTTTATGCTGCAAATTTCCGGGGCGTCCAGCTGATTTGGATAATAGTAGGGCAAGAACCGGCTGTGTTTGTAGCAGGTACGGGATGGAGTGGTTTGGATTTTTTAGTCTCATGTATCCTATCTGTTTCGCCGTTCTCTCGGGGTTGGTGCGATGGTGCTGTGTATATTTTTCAGTACCGGGGCGTCCTACTAATTTGGAATACTGTATGGCAAGGGCCTACTGTGCTTGCAGTAGGTGCGGGTTGTAGTCTCATGTATCCTATCTGTTTCGCCGTTCTCTCGGGGTTGGTGCGATGGTGCTGTGTATATTTTTCAGTACCGGGGCGTCCTACTAATTTGGAATACTGTATGGCAAGGGCCTACTGTGCTTGCAGTAGGTGCGGGTTGGGGTGGTTTGGATTTTTTTTCTCGTCTATCAATTCTTTCTCCCTCTCTCTGGGATATACACTGAAATACTGTCTCAAAGGGCCGTTAAACCCAAACCAATCAATCTCTTCTCTCTCCCTCTCTGTTGGAGACGGCTCGATATAGACTGGTGGCGGTGGTCAGGTGGTGCGATGGTGCTGCGTGTAACTTACCGTGCCGGGGCGTCCTACTAATTTGGGTGAATGTAGGGCGAGGGCCTACTGTACATGCAGTAGGTGCGGGTGGGGGTTGTTTGGACATTTTTAGCTCGCCTGAACGAAAGTTGTTGTCACCCTGGCGTCGGCGTCCGGATTGGATGTTTCGGTTAAAGTTTTTTAAAGACTTATATCTCCTTAACCCATGGATGGATTCTTTTGATACTTGCACTGTAGTTAGATATTGGTTCAAACTTTTCCGAGGTACTACCCCCACCCCCCTCAGTGACCTTGATGTCAAGGTCATGGACTTAGAAAATTGTCCTTTTATTGATTGGATGTTTTGGTTAAAGTATTTTAAAGACACATATCTCCTGAACCCGTAGATGGATTCTTTTTAGCTCGCCTGTACGAAAGTACAGAGAGCTATTGTTGTCACTTGGACGTCGGCGTCGGTGTGGGCATTGGCATTGGCGTCACACTTTAAAGTTTTACGTCAAAGTTTTTTCATGTGATGGGCAAGGCACTGCAGGCGAGCTATCCTGTACGGGGACAGGTCTTGTTTTGTCTATGATTTCTCTTTTCTTTTTCCCTTTCTTCGGGAGACGGTCCGATATAGACTGAAATGAGGTCTCAGAGGGCCGTTAAACCCAAAACAATCAATCGACCAATCTATATAGACGGAAACACTGTCGCAAAGAGCCATTACACTCACACCAACCAACCCTTTGATTTTCATATATCAAGAAAACTTTCACAATATCAACAAGGGGCTGAGGATCGGGTCGGGCGATGGTGCTGGGGGTAGCTTGGATAATGGTTGGGCAATGGTCACTGTGCTTGCAGTAGGTGCGGGTGGGACGTTTGGATATTTTTCTCTCGCCTATTCTATCTCTTTTCTTTCTTCCTCTCTTTGGGAGAAGGCCCAATGTAGACTGAAACAATGTCTCAAAAGGAAGTTAACTCCATACAACCATCTAACATTAACAAGTTTCGTGAAAATGAATTGGCCATGCGTCATGTCGAAGCATTGCGATTTTAAAATAACACCTACTTAATCGAATTCATATTCATTAAAAGATCACCTTAATGGGACAAGACATCAAATGGCCATGCGTCATGTCGAAGCATTGCGATTTTAAAATAACACCTACTTAATCGAATTCATATTCATTAAAAGATAACCTTAATGGGACATAGCCGCTGGTTCTTTCATCCCGTATGAACTAAATATCTGAAGACAAACATTAGTGCATAATATTATTATAAAATGAAAGTTTACGGAGAGTTAATTTATTCCGATGCCACAGATTAATCTTTGAATTATTTCAAATCACATTAGATACCGATAGACTCTTTTGAAAACTGCGTTTCTGGCAAATTCAGACTCTGAAAACATATGTGCATGTTCTTCCATCATTGGGGGTGGTCGGGTGGTGTGATGGTGTTGCGAGAAACTTCCAGTGCCGGGGCGTCCTACTAATTTGAATAGTAGTACGGCAATGGCCTACTGTGCTTACAGTAGGTACGGGTGGGGATTGTTTGGCTATTTTTTCTCTCGTCTATCACTTCTAGCTTCCATTTCTCTCTCTTTTGGAGACGGCCTGATATAGACCGAAATACTGTCTCAAAGGGCCGTAAAACCCAAAACAACCAACCAACCAATCCTCCATCATTAATACCCCACCAATTCCATCCAAATTAGCAAAAAGACGTCTAAATATCCAAAATGGGCATTAATGTGAAAAGACGTTTTCAGTCTTCGTGGTTTGCTGTTACGAGAATACATGTATCAGATCTAACCTTCGCAAAAAGTTGGTTTTGATTGATTGATTCTTTTGGGTTTAACGGCCCTTTGAGACATTATTTCAGTCTATATCGGGCCGTATTCCAAAGAGAGGGAGAAAGAAAAAAGAAATGAAAGACGAGAGAAAAAATGTCCAAACAACCCTACCCGCACCTACTGCAAGCACAGTAGGCCCTTGCCCTACTGTTATCCAAATCAGTAGTACGCCTCGGCACTGGAAGTTATACCCAGCACCCCCCCCCCCCCCCCCCGCTCGATGATCTGCTTACGAAAATTGAAATTGTATGCTTATAATGAACAGAAGGTGTGCAATAACGCACTTACAAACTCATGATTGCAAAATTTTTCTCAGCAGAGATCATCAGCCCCTCCCCCCACCCCAGACACACACTCACACACGAGTGTGTTTTCGGCACTCGCAAAAAATATACACGAGCCTGTGACGGTGCTGGGGACAATGGAAAAAATAATGATTGAAACCAAGTATCTAAATGAGTATTGCCAGTTATGTGACGCCTTTTTTTTGTCTCAAACTACTTGCATTTTTGGTTGGTTGGTTGGTTGTTTTGGGTTTAACGGCCCTTTGAGACAGGATTGATTGATTGATTTGTTGTTTTACGTCCACGGTAAACAGCCATGGTCATGTCGGGACGGTCAGTTAACCTAACCACACTATTACTGGACAGGCTTAGACCTCCTAAGCTGTTAACCAGTACTAAGTGCACATACTTTCGCCTGTAACTGACAACTGCTCTTCTTGAATCAGCGGAAGGAGACACGAAAATATGTAGCCAGACCGGGTATCGATCCCAGGACCTCTGACTAATGAGGAGTCAGGTGCCCTACCGACTGCGCTACGCGGCTTGGCTATATCGGGCCGTCTCCAAAGGAGAGGGAGAAAGAAGAAAGAAATGATTGACGAGAGAAAAAGTCCAAACAACCCCATCCGCACCTACTGCAAGCACAATTGGCCCTTGCTCTACTATAATCCAAATTAGTAGGACGCCCCGGCTCTGTAAGCTATCTGCAGCACCACCCGAACACCCCAACAACGTGCAAGTCAGATATTTGTTTATCAACTACGTGCAAGTCAGATATTTCCTTTATCAATAGCTACAGCCGCAACGTAAATTTTTGTTATAGATTAAAGGCTCCACTGCTTTGTCAGTGGCTTAAATTCATGAAATACCGTGGGGTGTCACTGCAAGCCTCTCACTACGTACAAACAATTCCGTTTTTGTAACTGACCGGGATTGCCCAGTGACTTTAAACTAATAAAATGTCCTTGAGTTTCACGTGAAAATGTTTCGCAAAATGACTTAAGTCAATTTTAAGTCATTTTTGTTGGCTTTCGGTGTCATAAATCATATAAAATGGTTAAATACAATATACAGGTGTGGGTCCCCATTCATTGTCTCGCTTTTGTTTATATATGGGGAGGGGGGGGGGGGCAGAAAATCGTATTTTGTGGCGCCATATAGGCTATTTAAGCGCCCAAGGGCAAAAAGTAACTCTAATTTGACTAGGCATTTGCGCATGCCAAACTCAGACAAATGAACCTGTTCTCGGCAGTAGTCTCTGTGTAAACTGCCGTCGGGATAATTGAGCCGGATACGAAATGTGACCAGACGGTCTCCCAAGGCCCTGCGAAGAATCCGGTTGATGTGGCACCGCTGGCGTTCGAATACCTCGGGGTCAGTCCCGGCGACCGAGATAAGTCGTCACGATGCAGAATATCCCCGACGTAGACATGTGCTACTCTGGAGAATGATGCAGCTAGGTCCGGCAGGCATCGAGCGATGAACGCTGGATTGGACTCGACAGAAATGTCATTCCCGCCGAGGATGAAGAACACGTGGGTCGGTCCATATTCAACCATCTCCACCAAAAATTCCTCAGAGATATGTCATTCCCGCCGAGAATGAAGAACACGTGGATCGGTCCATATTCAACCATCTCCCCAAACAATTCCTCAGGGACACAGCCTGCCCGCATCCCACCAAGACCGAAGGATTTCACCCGCCCTCCAGTTAAACTCCATATGGCTCGTTCTGCTGACGTAGCTATCACAGAACACAGCGACACGAGACATTCTGACTGAAATGCCACTTACCTGTAAATGAATTTATATTAACCTATGACAGTCCGTGTGTATCAAATGACCTCATTCCCCCACTAAATTCAAATACCATGCCTTACATTCTTTAAGTTCTGGTGTTTTTCGTCTCCACGGTCGCACGGACTTGCTCTATAGTGCCACTGCAAGACGTTAAAGTTTCCAGCGCTTCCTGTGAGGGCTGCAAAAACGGAGGATCTCAACAAAATGCAAGTCGCGCTGAGCCTCCCTGCCCAGGCGAGACACGGTGCAGTCTGGATTATCCAAAAGCGGGAGCACTGTAGTTCTGGAATTTTGAAGAATTGGGTCGGAATGTGAGCCTGGGTCGATAGACAGCCTCAATCGGAACACCGCTCGGCCAATTCCGTGAATCAACCTCGGATGTATAACGTGGGACTACTTTCGGATCACATGACAAGAGAACAACGCAGACGAGACAAAAATGGCCGCGGCCACTCCGGCCAGTACCCCAAGAAAACCTGTACTAAATTTTGATCAGCACACGTGTTCTTTCTGTCTGTCAGTCAGCCGCATATTATTTTGTTATGCAAACAACAAAGCAAAACAACTGAATGTCAGGAAAATTGCAGAATGGGTCGCAGGAAGAGATTTATCGACGATAGAAAGTTGCCTATACATTTGTGACCCCTGTTTGAACTTTGTGGAAAAACTGGAGTTTTATAGGTGATTTTTAGCAGATTGATTAAATCATCATCGCAGATATGACAGCTGATCAATTCTGTATGTTGAAACAACCAGTATGGCACCCAGTGACAAAATCCAATAGCCCTCCTCCCCCCCCCCCCCGAATCGGGGTCAACTCGGCCTGAGTCAACTCGGCCCGGGTCAACTCGGCCTGCTGCATATGTATGTATGTATGTATGTATGTATGTATGTATGTATGTATCAAAGTGCACTGTGCAAGTACATTGTAATTATTGCCGACACACTTGATTAACCACCGTTTAAACTAAAACCCGCTTTAATTAGTATATTGATACACGAGGTATTTAGTGGGGATCTTTAAGTATTTAACACATTCTCAGCAAACATTCATTGGCGTGACGAATTACTCGCAAATAGTCATTAATTTGAAACAATTTAAGTGTTTTGTTATCGAGATAAATTACACTCTGGTACTCTGGTGATCACAGATCACTTATACAATTCATCTTTAGGGAAACGTACGTAAGTAAATACATATTATATTACTTTTCAATTTCCTGGAAAAATAAGGTTTAAACTGAACAATTCTATCCACACAAAATATAGCATTGGCATTATTGTAAAATAACAGGCCGAGTTGACTCAGGGTCCGAGTTGGTTACAGGCCGAGTTGACCCATGACCCCCCCCCCCCACACACACACCAAAAAAAATACCCACTCCAACTTTAGTGAGTAAGAAAAAAAATACCCCCCCCCCCCCTCCGTTTTCATTGTATCTATGGACCTCTGCTTTAGATTCATGTGTTGTCAAAAAATTATAGTCTATATATCTGTATGGTCGATGTACCTATTTTCGGGGTGCTCCAGAATTCGGGGTATTCTAATAGATAATACCTCTCCTTTTGCCTAGGACGTCTACAGACGATTACTTTTGCAAATAGAAAGTTGAATCAGCATGTTTAATCATACACTAATTGACGCGCGAGAGCACGTTGGTTTTGACGTCATCCATGACGTCTTCGTTGGTGACCAAATTGGAAACACTGCAAAGTTTATGGAAAGTACCGACGAACATGACACGGCGATTAATTCAATTTTGAACTTTTACAACCGTTTCTACATGCTAAAGAACTGCAGGTCTCCCGAAGGCAGTTGCTATCAGAAGCATCTGCCGCTTATGTATTTTGAAGGCGAGTTCTTTAGAGAACCCCGAAAACTGGGACAGTTTCGGAGAGCAGATTCAGTTAAGCATCTGTTTCGATTTGATCAGCTTTGTAAACATAAAGACATGCGGGCATGAAATGTAAGATACATATTACTTAACACATATTTTTATATGCACACAAACTATCATTGTGTGATCTTTGTTTATCACACTGTTTTTATGTTGCGAATAAACGTTAATACCCCGAAAACTGGTGCAACCATCATATATATAAAAAACTTTTAAAGATGGTTTTCTTGGCCAAAGATCCATTTTTAATTGTAATGGTCATATTGTTTATTTTATCTCTACCGGTACATATAATTTTTTTAACCTGTTGAATCATTTTTTTGCACACATGTAAATTTTATATCCAGTTTGTAACTGTTCTTACTATTATTCATTTATTTCTTCATTGTCTACGTTATATAAATGACACCGGGTACTCAGTAATAGGTAGACGAAGCCATCTCGTGTCAATATTTATTTACAGGAAGAAAAGGGTGTCCTAGAACAAATAACATAAAGACAATTATCACAGGCACACATCAAAGGAAAAGACATGTACATTGTTTTACGACTGACTAGGCTATGTAGTAAATAGAAACTGGATTTTCTATTATCTTATTATCTAAAATATTCTTGGAGACAATATAAGCCAGAGAAGACTCTGATCAGACTGCATGTATGCGCAGGCTGATCCCAGTCTTCACTGCATCACTGAAATACTGTTGTAAACTGTCTCCTTAAATCATTTACGGCTTAAAAGGTCAGGGAATTTATCACTGCTTGTATGCATACTATTGAAATACTGCAAGGAAAATGCACGAAAAGGAAGTTTTCATTACTGACCGTTCCAAGGCGGTAGTTCTGTTGTGGTTCTTTGTTGCCTGTTTTTGGTGTCAGATTTTCTGTGGTGTTTTGCCTTGTGTATGTTATTATTATTTTTGGTTCGGTTTGGGTTGCTGGGTGGCCACCTTTTGGGAGCAGGCTGCTCGCTCGGTTGGCCATATGTTCTCTGTATCTTGGTTGTTTGTGGTCTTGGTTGTTTCCAACTATGGTTTGGGGGCTGGATTTGGATTTTGATTGTTTCAGTTCCTGATCTTTGCGTGCTTTTTGCTTTCAACATCAACAAACATCTTTGTTCTTTCTGCACTAAGGCGATACGAAACACATATCGCCGAAAGGGAAAGTAAACACGGTAACTGGAAGAATAATCAGTACACAGCAGAAAACGTGATATTGGGTCTTAAATAATTAAGAATGGGATGAGGCTCAGTGATTTTGTTGCACACTGCCATTTGAATTTTTAATAGGCTGTAAAATCTGTTTATAGTCTAGTTGGTGGCATGCAGGTTATGGTTATGTGTCCTTTTCATTTTTTATCTGCTGTAGTATATACATTTGTATGCAGAGCTCCAGATAGGAGGGCATAGGGGGAATGGTTCAGGGTTGTTTTTTTTCTTGATTTTTTTTTTCTATTTTAAAGCATGTATTGTTGCCCTTCATTAGAGCTGCCTCAGTGAGACAGCTCTAGTGAGGGGTAACAGCAAGTGTATTTGCCCCTTAAAGTCTAGAGCAGTGAGTATACCTATGTCTGCAAATCTTTATATCCATGTAAATAGTATGTGCGGGGAGGCATGTGTATGTGTGTGTGTGTGTGTGTGTTGTTTCAAAATTTAAGCTAAGTCCATTTTTATACATTTGAATTTGAATTACCATTTACATATAGTGGACCATTCATATGACTTTGGTGTTTACTGAAATTGTTTTTGTAAAAGATAAAACAGTTCTGTTGTTTCTGTCAAAATAAGGCTGTGAGGAGCTTTACTGTTGTTCTTTGTGGTGTTGTATATGGAGGGTTAACTGATAATTATGTAGTCATGCGTTTACTAGTAACTATGACTATGTAGTCATGCGTTTGTAAATTGTTCTTAAAGCCTAGCCTATGTCATATATATGTAAGTGTTAGAAAAACGATCATCAGTTTTCCTCACTATCAATAGTGAATGGTGAGATTGGCTGTTGATCAAACATTTCTAGAGAGGAGATATGCATATTTGATTTTCTTTAAAAACAGTCATTTTTCTGCATGGATTTGAGTGGTATTGAAATCAGACAGTTTATAGATTAACAATGGTTTGGTATTGTTTCAGGTACCATAACTGTTGTAGATCATATATTTCAAAATGTCTAGTTGATGAATCGGAAGAATTTCACTATAAAACCTGATTTTCAAAAAAATGCTCACTATACTCCATGGACTTGAGCTGCTTGAAAATCGTACAGGATAAATGCGAAGAAGGATCCTTAATTGTGCAGTAAGCTGGCATAGTTTTTTTACAGAGCTCATTGTGGCTTTGGAGTCATTAATCCAGTTTCTGAACAGTGTGTTTTAAGGTGTTAAAGGGACATTCGGTGCACCACCTACTACGCGAGTACAAGCGTGTTAAGTCTACCTAAGGAAGAATACCCAGAGAAACATACCGAGAAATCTCTCCTTTGTACAACTGATGGAAAACACGGAGGTTTGCAAGACACTATAACATTATTGTCCCCTCCCTTTTCGAAGAAAATCGGAGGGACGTAGTTTTTGGCATTCCGTCCTTCCGTCCCCCTAAAGTAGTAGGTACCTTCTGTGGGCAACTCCTCCTACAGTTTTATGCTGTTTTTTTTTAAACTTTACAGCTGTTTTTGTGTTGGTCTGAAGGTATGCATGTGGCCTGAGATTATTTTTTGTCACTTTTTCCACAAGTTGAACTTAGTCATTTTTTAGGCGTTTTAACTATCAAAGTGACTAGATAGTGGGTACCTTGTGTGTGTAACATCTCCAACAGCTTTATTCCGATGCCTTTGAAACTTCACAGGTGTTTTGGTCATGGTCTGAAGATATGCATGTGGTTTGATATAATCCTCACATTATTTTTTTATATATTTTTGTTCAGATTTTTAACTTAGCTGCATTTCGAGCTCAAACACTAAGTGTATATACAGTGGAGACCTAGTTTCCAAGGCGGGGGACATAAATTCATATAAATTCGTCGAATTTGCTTGTTTTTGGAAAAAGAGGCATGGGTTGTTTCTTAGAGCAGGGGCATTTATTAGGACTGATACTGTTTGCCATTTTTCATTGACCTAAATGCCCAAAACTTACGAGTCACGACTTTACTATTCTCTTGATTGAAAAAATGCAATAATAAGGTTCATTTAATATGAAAACAGAAAAGTATTTAGAACTGTCCTGTTTGTCTTTTAAAATAAAATAACAACACCCAGAATATGGTTGCAGATTGACACTTTCCTTTAATATTCTGTAGTAAATTGTTGACCTTTTTTTGGCTGTTGTTTTTTCTTTCAGAGAATGCAGTCTACTTATTTCACCTTGTATTTGGTTTGAATGCAACCAAAAATAGCTAAGTATCCTTCACTTTAGTCTAGAAATTTGCTCTGGCAATGCTTCTCTCACTCGCTTTAGGATATTACAATGTTTTTTTTTAATTGCTTTTCTGTTATACAAGTGTTTTCCAGTATTTCTGTAGGTTTCGGTTACTCTGTGTACCTGTGTTCCAGATAGAAAGGTGTAACAGGATAATTTCGGGGTAATTTTCGATATTTCTCTATAAAAACATATCTTGTGACCCCTCATGAGAACCGTCTTGCCAAGTTCTAATGGGGGGTCACAACATATGTTTTTGTTTAGAAATAAGAAAATTTATCTTTGAATTACCCTCAATACCCCCTCTTAACTGGAGCTCTGATGTACCAGCGTCAGAAACATGTATATATATATATATAGTGGGTTCTCATAATATTTAGGATTTTGTAATATCACGGTAAAAATTTATGTCAAATCTCAATAAACGTAATATTTATTGGGCATATTGACTTTACTAAAATTGTTTTTGAAATTTAATAATTAACTGTAAGAGCTTGACATTAAATATTTGATTGAAGATACTTTATTCACCAAGGAATTATTCATTACCTTTTCTGCTCATTGACCAGCTGGTTGTCAAATTTATGGAAAGTCCTTCTGTAAACACATTATGAAGGTTTCTGTTCAGATTTGAATAAACTATGATATAGGTTGTAAACGTTTAAAACATTCATGAACACCTGAGATATTGCTGCATTAAATTTTCAGGATTTTGATTTGATTTGCTTGCCATAATTAATACCGGGAAATGATGGAACTCCCCACTGGCTTAGGCTGCCAAGAACATGGTAGCTTATTTTTTGTTTGTAAACACACCTACCCCCACCTCACCCGGTCCACCTCACCCGGTCCACCAAGAAAAAACAACAAAACGATATATAGCCGAGAAATATATGTGAAAACTGTCTTTTTCCCATCAAAATTATTAATATGACTTATTTTTCGTTTTGTATCGTTTTCCAAACACACTAATGTGTATCTTATAGAAAGGTATTCAACTCGAACTGCAGTCAGGACACAATCTGACAGACCATGTTCCCTGCATCAAAAACCTGCGCCAAAGTTGTTCATTTGCAAATAACAACAAAAAATGATTGCTAAAACTCTAATCTGCTCTTGCACAGTTTTCAGATATATTTCTAGGCTGTATAATATATATTCTTGGTGAAGGGATGGTATGGGTGTAACATAGGTGTGACAAATCACCACATCTTTAACCTGTGTATCCAGCTAGCATAGTTTTTCTCTCTATAATATAAATATCAACATGTTCATATTATACAGGGAAAACCTATGCTAGCTTAGCGATTGTTTGTATGTGTAGTTGGTGGATATTAGCAACAGGACTCCTGTGGACCAGATTGGGAAACTATTATAAATTGCATACAATTCTCTATTTCTTTATCTGCATCATAGGCTGATACTCTAGTTCCATCAAAAGACAGAAAACATGCATTTACAGAGGGCCCCTGTAAACTTTGAACTTGGTCCTCCATGATGGAGTTCAGAAGAACAATGATGATGACGATCATTGGTTCGTTTCGGTTGTACTTCCTCTGCATGAAATACGGGAGTAATTGAAAAATTAAACTTTTCCCGTAGCCCGTTGGCAAGACTGCTATAGTGTCATTCAACTCATACAGACTCTTAAGGCATTCAATCTGTTTATCCTTTAGGGGGAACGTTATCCCCAAAGAATTCAGAGAAAACTCTAAACAGAGAGCAAAACTGCCGGCGGTCGACGCCATTTTGTATATAGAACTAGGGAACGAAACGAAGGTGATCCGAAAAGAAAAACTATATCTTTGGCGTATACTTTAGACCGAACAACAAAATGTTGGATTTTGCTGCATATTGCTTCGCCTTACATACGCCCGAGGTCTGATTCACTGAATTGGCCGAGGAGTTCCGAATGAGACAGCCTGTGCCAATTCGGCTGCGAATCTCGGTTGTCTATCTTGCTCGAGAGCTAAGTGTTTCACGGACTTGCTGTTGCTCTCTCTTAGGGCCGCGTTGAGATAGGTGGTGTCCTGGTTAAGGCAGCTAGGCGAGCGCTGTTGTTGGTGATTTGGGTTGTTGGTGAGTCCCCTCTCGTGCAGCTGTAAGCTTCTGTGGATCCGGATTCTGAGGTCTTTGAAGAAGGAGGCGCCGGTGACAGTCCATGTCCACGTGCCAGCATCCCGGGGCCCGCTAAAGTGAGTGGCTTCCTGGGGTGACAGCAACGCCTTCGGGCTCTCGGGCTTATTTAGCTGCTTCTTTTGCCTATTTTTATCAGAAGGCAGGGGTAGATTTTTGGCATTGGGAGAGGAGAGTGAGTCTGTGGGGTTGGTAGGGCTGATTTCTCTGACCTATATTGGATGGCACGATTTTTGTTATGAGCCGTTGATGTTATTTTATCGTGCCATAGTTTGATTTTGAATGAATTTTGAACTCCCCGTTTGAAATGAGCTTTAATGATCGTTGACATTTAAGTTATGTCCACGTGCGCCCTTGATCTTTCCTATGGGTCGGTGCTGTTTTACGTTGGGTGGCTCTATTTTGTGGAACATTAGCCTTACGACTGGGGTTTTTGGTCTGCTCATTTAGGGTTGCATGCCTCAATGGGCTGCTTGTTAATAAGTTGTTTTGCAATTTGGTGCAGCTGGTCGAAAGAAACATAATGGTTTGATGTTATGTTGCCTAGTAGCCATTCACTTGGGGATGAATGAGTTGTTTTTGGACCTTTATGCTTATTAGTAGTCCAACTGGTGGTTTTTGGTTCGTGGGGCGTGCCACTTCGTGTGCTATATATCACACATCGCTGTGGGATGCCTTACACGAATTTGGTTAGTAAGGTTGGGTGGGGAGTGGTTGAAGGCTTACTTTCGTTCTTTCATACTCTCTAGCATACAGTGATACTCTTATACGTGCTCATTCTTTCATTATTTGTGGTTTTGTGCTGTGAGAGAGCTGGGTGAAGTGGCTGGAGGGCCCGCTCTCCGTTCGATCCCTGACCTGATTGTGGTCCTATACCCCGCCAGGACACCATGCGCCAGTGGGAAGTACCTGATACATTACTGATTTAGATATTGCACTCTTGGATCTGCTATTAGTATGTGATTTTAGAGGCCTGGCCGCGTAGCGCAATCGGTAGGGCACCTGACTCATAAGTCAGAGGTCCTGGGTTCGAAACCCGGTCTGGCCACATAGTTTCGTTTCTCCTTCCGCTGATTCAAGAAGGGCAGTTGTCAGTTACTGGCGAAAGTATGTGTACGTAGTACTGGTTAACCGCTTAGGAGGTCTAAGCCTGCCCAGGAATAGTGTGGTTAGGTTAACTGACCGTCCCGACAAGACCATAGCTGTTTATCGTGGACGTTAAGCATAAAATCAATCAATCAAAAATGATTTTAGAGCAGCAACTTATGCTGTCTGCTTTATATTGTCATGATATTGCAAGCAAATCAGAAAACGTTGCTCTCTTTTGGGAGGATCTAGGTAGGTCAATCCGTTTTGTTAGAAATTTGATTTTGTGTATCAGGTATTTCCCCTTCTGCGTGCACGTGTCTGAGGGGGTAAAGGTCCCACCTATGTTTTGCTGGTGGTGTGTCGAAATTGCTGGTTGGATCGATTTGGAGGACGGACCAGGGATTCCAGGTATTTGGGCAGACCGTTCGGATTCCCACCGTAGAGTCCTATGTGCAAGGTGGCTCATCCGGGAATGGTTTAAACTAGGTCACTTAACGGCCCGCCCGTTCCCACTTTGGTGTGCCCCGACGGGCCGTAAAGTTTCCCCGCAGACAGGGTACTATGGTATGGACGGTCTGCGGATTGGTGCTAGAGTATTATCTTGTTTCCTCTCTGGTAGTCCTCTGTGGTGCGGTCGTCCTGGTGTCTTCTTCTGTATCTGAAAATTAGACTCTTGTCGATATCGTCGATAGTCAGTCTCATATCGCGAAGACACACATGCGTTTTCAAGTGGAAGGCTATTTCGTGAGCCGCGACCTACACAGAGCATGCCGTTTTTGTCGCACCTGCTTTAGCAAGGTGCGATATAGGAGTTCACTTTTTCGTCCGTCCGTCAGTCATTCCGTCCGTCCGTCCGTCCACAATTACCTCGACCCTAGTGATTAAGTCCATTTCTCTCAAACTAAGATACCTACAATCATCAAACCTGGTATAAAGTTTCTTCTTAGATTGTTCTCGAGGTATGTTGCACTTTTTTTAACCCTTGACCTACATTTCACGCTCTGCTGACTTCGTAAAATTTAATGTCCAAAATTACCTCGGCCCTAGTGTTTGAGTCCATTTCTCTCAAACTATGATACCTACAATCATCAAACTTGGTATAAAGTTTCTTCTTAGAATGTTCTGAAGGTATGATGCAGTTTTTTAGCTCGCCTGAACGAAAGTTCAGGAAGAGCTATTGTTGTCACCCTGGCGTCCGCGTCCGCGTTGGCGTCGGCGTCCGAAATGGATGTTTTGGTTAAAGTTTTTTATGTGATGGGCAATGCGCTGCAGGCGAGCTATCCTGTACGCGGACAGGTCTTGTTCTACCCTTGACCTATGTTTCACGCTCTGCTGACTTTGCTAAATTTAATGTCCAAAATTACCTCGACCCTAGTGTTTAAGTTCATTTCTCTGCAAGTATGATACCTACAATCATTAAACCTTAATTTTAGTTTCTTCTTGGAATGTTCTTGAGGCATGTTGCATTTTCTCTACCTGTGACCTATATTTAACCCTCTGCTGACTTCGTATAATTTCACGCCAAAAATTATGTCATCCCTAGCCTTTAAGTCCATTTCTCCCAAAGTATGATACCTCGACTCATCAAACCTGGCAAAAAGTTTCTTCATGAAAAGGCCTCAAGGGATATCGCACTTCCTTCTGCCCTTGAACTTTATTTCAAGGGCTGCTGACCTTTACGTCCAATATTGCATTGACCCTAGTTTTAATTCCGTTTCTCTTTAAGCTCTATGATATAAGCATCAAGCCTTATGCTTGATGTATATTTCATGCTCTGTTAGCTTTGGAAATTTGCAGGTCAGCCTGGCATCCACATTTTTATGTACTCTAGCTTTAAAGTACATTTTTCACAAACTAACCCACATGCAACAATCAGACATGACCTAAAATGTTTTCTTAATCTTGTCTCTTGGGTTGTTTTAACTACTTTATACTTTTAATGATTATTTCATACTCTGTTAACTGTTGAATTTTATGCCCCGAATTGCATCCCTCTTAGCTTGCAAGTCCAGTTCGCTCAAATTTTTATACATGCATTCACCAAACCTAATCTAACCATGATCTCTGGTACTGTGGAAGAGCAAGGCAGGTGCGACATAGCATTCTGCGGAATTCTTGTTAATTATTTTGATGTCTGCGGATTTAACGGACAATAATTCTCCTGAAAGTGATCATATGGATTGGGAGTTGGGGTTTTACCAGGTAGCTGGACTTCTCCTGAAAAGGGGTTCCTGAAAGGCAAAATATGGAGGCAAGTCTGTATCTACATCCATCACCCCTGGATCGATGTTTGGCTGCTCGTATTTTGGCAGTACTTTGACAGATTTTTATTTTGTCAGGACATCTTGCCGTCCTCTCAATCTGCTTTGAGGTGGAGGCAGACAAACTCTAGTCAATCCAGGTGCGACGTGTTTTTTTAGGATATTATATTCATTTTTTTGTGGGAGGCCCTTTGAGAGAGAGAGAGAGAGAGATTGTTATTACAATAGAGATCTGAAATGCAATTAGTTAATTTGTTTTCATATTGTTTATTTTATGTTTATGAATGGAGCGAATAAGAGGGAGAAAAAGAGAGAAAAAAATCCTTTTACCTAGTAGGGTGGGTGGGTGGGGTACTTCGGCTTCTCTTGCTTGGCACTGATGCCTCTTAAGGAGGATCCTGACCTTTGCAATCATTCCCTTGGTACCACTGCACACTGGAGGTGAGTTCATGGTAGAGTGATAGTTAGAATAGCGGTGCACTTCGGTTTCCAGTTACCCGGCACTGACGCCTCCTGAGGTGGGTCCTGACCTTTGGTAACGGATTCCTAGTTGCCCGTCGAGCTGGTATGGGGATTTTATTGGGAGGTATTGCCATTCTTATTTTACACTCCTGCATTGGCCCCGTCCTCTATATCTGCCTTGTTTCAATTTCATCTCTTTTTATTTTGCGTTGTTGTTCTAAATATTCTCCCGGGATATTAGCCGGGCTAATGAAAATTCGTGAAAATCTTTTTGTCTTGGATTCTGGTGTTTTCTGGTGGAATGGAGGGTCTGTGTGCTAAAAAGATGTTTCCAAAGGTTTTTGTCGTGGTTTTATGTAATATATGGTGTCTATGAGCTCGTTTTCTCAGGCCGCGGCCTTTTTTGCTTAAATTTGGTAGAATTGCTATATGAATTCCCTTCCATTCTGGCGAAGATAGCGAAAAGAGGCAAGGCAGGAGTTTTTATAAATGTTTTAAGGGATGATGTCTTATTCACCTAGTTCACATTTTTTGGAGCTGGTGGTAATGGTAATGATAAAAATGGGGTAGAGAGTAAAACCCGCTTGGGCGGCGGGTTTTCGGTTGCCGTCAGCTACTGTCCGACATCCAGAAGTGCTTATGCCATAGCATTGCAACCAGACGAGTGTCAGCCAGTGTGGGCGGCTTCCTACTTCCCGCCCCTTCGGGACTGAGGGCGGAAGGGGCGAGAGAAAAATAAAAAAATGCTTTTAGGAGAGGTTTGGCCTGCATTGTTTGTTTTTTCCGATTGCCCTCTCTCCTGTCACTGTCTCCTTACTGTTTTGTTCTTGTCCTTTTGTCCCTATATTTCCGTCAGGTATCCAGTTTGTCTTATGTATTCGAAGACAGCTGTCCTAACGTCAGTCGCCTGGGCTTGACTTCGGTTAAGTAGAAATTTTACGTCAATATTTTGTAGATCAACGGTGATCTTTTCTTGTATTAGTTTGAACATTTCTTCCCTATGTTGGTCGTGGTGTGGGCATTCTAAAAGAAAATATTTAGTGTTTTCGACGTCACAGAGGGGGTCGGGTTCGCTATGAAATATATTGTTTGCCTTTAATCTGTTTACACCTAAACGCAATCTTGTATAAATCCTATCCATTTGTCTCTCCTAGCTGTATTGAATTACTTTTGTCTGTAGGTCATGTCCTAGGTCCCAACGGTCACCATGATAGTTGCGCCATTGTTGGGCCCATTCTTGTCTGACCTTATGTTTGATTATACTATATGCTTCTGTTTTGCCTATTTTAACATTAATCGGTTTTCCGGCGGTTGCCCCGCTTTTGGCTGCTGCGTCGGCCTATTCGTTTCCTAAGATATTACAGTGGGCAGGGCACCAGTCAATGGTGAGATTGATTTGTTTCCTAATTGTTGTATCTATCAACCCGAATATATTTTGTGTTATGTCGGGCCTAGCGTTTCCATTCCTTATTTTAAGTGATTGAATTGCGCTGAGGGAGTCGGTCAGAATGACCACCTTTTTGAACGGGTTTTCTACTAGCCAGATTAGCGCAGTTTCCATTAAGTATAAATTTCCTAGTTACCCTTAGTTCCGGGATAGTAAATGCACAGCTGGTTGAGAAAATATTTGGGTCTTTGCTACCGTCCGTGAATATTTTAGTGTGACCTTTGTAGGTCCTATTTAAGTATGTCAGTGCCTTATCTTCTATAAGCTTTTTATTGTCCGGTTTTTTTTTGCTAACCGTTTTGGTTAGCACAGAGTTTGGTTCAATACTATTTAATATATATTTCTCGGGGAGCGTCGGTTCTTGTATGCTTAAATTGGCTATATCATATTTTTTAATAGATCCTGTACCCTAATTGCGTATGGAATATTTCCATATAGCTTATGCCTACGTGTTTCATAAATAGATAGGTCCTGAGTTAGCTTATTTATTGGTAGATTATTCCCTAGGGGGCTGGATCGGGCCCAGTACTTGAGCTGAAGTTCTTCTCGCCTAAGTTCTAGCGGCGTCATCTTACAGCTACGTTAAGACTGAGTGTGAGGTGTATTTGAAGGCCCCTGAGGCTATTTTGAGGGCATGTTTTGTATTCTTTCGATACGTTTGAGTTGGAACTTACCGGCTGAATTGTAGACCTGGCATCCGTAATCTATTTTGCTGCGAATTAAAGATGTGTAGAGGCTAATTAAGGTTAGTTTGTCTGCGCCGTAGTTGGTGCCTGATAGGTATCTCATTAGATTGAGATCCTTATTACATTTTGCGACTAGGTCATCTATGTGTTCGACCCAGTTCAGGGTGCTGTCAAATTTGGCGCAGGTTTAGATCTCAGTAATTTGATTACCTATCCTTAGTCGGGGATTTCGGGTATACCCCAGTGGTTAAAAGCTACGCATACTGTTTTCTGCCCTGAAAGTTTGAATCCCAAAGTTTCAGCCCAGTCTTGGATTTCATTGAGAACTTGTAATATTTTCACTGCTGCTTATATGCTCCTTGCTGTTTGCCAGATGGCGGAATCGTCTGCAAATTGTGTCAGGTCGGTTGGATGGCGGTCTATGTTGTCGTGTAGGGTGTTAATTAGTACATTGAACAGAATGGGGCTTAAGGCACTACCCTGGGGGGGGGGCATTATCTAATTGGTGTATGTCGGAGGTTTTGTCCCCCACCCTGACCTGTATTTTTCTGTCTTTTAGAAAATCTTGGATCCAGGCTAGGAGCCTACCTTTTATTTTAAATCGTGATAATTGGGCAAGGACCCCATTGGTCCACATTAGGTCAAAAGCCTTCTCTAGGTCCAGAAATACAGCAACTAGGTACCTGCCCCCCATTTTAGCCTTCTTTATAGCTGATTCCAGCCTAGTTAGTTGATCCAGAGTGAATCTATTTTTCCTAAAACCTGATTGTAATGGTGCCAAGTGTCCGTTTTTCCTCAATTCGGTGACTAATCTGTTTGATATCATGGTTTCCATAATTTTACAAAGGACTGATGTAAGGGCGATAGATCTATAAGATTGTGGTTCATGTTCTGGTTTATTTTGCTTTAGGAGCGGAACTATAGTGCCAATTTTCTATTGATCTGGTAGTTTCCCTTCAGTCCAGGATTTGGTAATTAGTTTTAAAACTAGCCACTTACACTTTTCTGATAGATTTTTCAGCATATCATAATGGATAGTGTCTCCCCCAGGGGATGTGCTTTTCGTTTTCTGTAGTGCGGTTTTGAATTCTGCCAATGTAAACCGGTCGTTGTACTCCTGGCCCTCGCCTCTAGCGATGTTATCCCTAACTTGCCTAAAAATTTCGGGGTCACTTGCTCGTTTGACCTCTTTAAATGGGTCACTGAGCATGTCATTACTGCTAGTTTTACGATAGTGTTCAGCCAAAACGTTCGCTTTGTCCTGATTTTCATGATACCGTGCGTTATTTGATATTAACACCCCGACAGGTTTGAAGGGTTTTCCATTGAATCTTTTTATGGTTTTCCAAACGGTTTTGCTTTCAGTTTAATGGTTAAGTATCGAAATAAATTCTTGCCATTTTTCCTTTTTTTGCATTATCTAGAATGATTTTACCTGTTTGCTCGGGCTATTGTGTAGTTTTCCTTAAGGTTTTCTGTTTTCTAAATTTATGGTAAACTTAGTTTTTTTTCTTTTATGGCTTTTGTACTCTCATCGTTCCACCAAGGCAGTGTTCTATGCTGTCGGTCGAGGTCTGGCCTAGTTTTTGGAATGGTTTGTCACAGATGTCTGTGAGGGCTATTATGAACTGGTCATTATTTTCGTTGATCGTGCCGTGATCAAAGTCGATATTAAGGTTTTTGGTTAGGTCTATGAAAAGGGTCCAATCAGCCAAATTTAAGTTCCATTTTGGTATGGATGTACTGGGAATGCGCATGTAACTTAGATTTAACGAGGTCACCACGGGGAAGTGATCGCTACTTAGAGTATCGTCATGAACATACCAGTTAAAGGGAAGCGAGCGTAAGGTCTAAGGCAGTCGCTTGTCCCGTTTCATCATGAAGTCTAGGGCCGTGTCCGTTATTTAGAACTACTAGATTATTTGTATCAATGAACTTTATTAATTCCGAACTCTTTTGACTACTTCCATTATATGTATTGTCCCAAAGTGAGTCACGTGAATTGAAATCTCCTAAAATTATGTGGTTTTCCCCCAATTTTTTCATTAGTCCGTTATAGTCTTTTTCATAGATAATTTGTACTCCGTTTTTATAAACATTTATTGTTTTGTCCCAAAAATTCTTGTTATGGCTACTTCTGTTTTTTTCATTATTCTGTGAGTAGTTTACTTTCTCCGAGTCTAAGCCTTACTTTACGAATGTTGCCACCCCGCCTCCCTGCCCATTGTTTTTTTTTTCTGGAAAATGAGCTGACTAGTTTATACCCTTTTATATTAAGTTGTACGTAGGTGTCTTTGACCCAGGTTTCTTGTATGCATATTACTTCCAGAAATTCATTGAAACTTTCCAAAAATTTATAGAATTCGGCTTTCTTATGCTGAGTGCCACGGCCGGCAAGGCTGCGCGCATTCCACTGAACTATGGTAATTTGTTTTCTTAAGACATTTTTGGACCCATTCTAGTTTCTGGTGGTGGGGCGGGGTCTCCTGTCGTTTGTGGGGGTTACCCTTACTTTCATTAAAACAGGCCATCTCCTGGGTCAGGAGTGTCATGCTGTCATTGGGCAGTCTGGCTCTTACTGACTGGCTGCGTCTTTTGAATCCGTCTTTGAGTGTTGTTGGTCTATGTGCTTTTGCTGTTTTCCTGTTTGTAGTAGTATTTCAATTCTCATATCGACGTTGCCCCCGCACCTCAGCGGAACGAATCCATAGCAGCAGTAACGGGGCGCTTTTCCTGTTTGGCAATGGGTTGTCCGTCACTTTTATTATCAATCTGTTAAGCATTTGTGAGGCAGTTTCTCCTTGCGGTCTTTTTGGTGTTTCTGTCAGTTCTGACTGTCCGTCTGTCCGGTGTAGTTGGTTCCCGTCCGTTTTTTTGTCCGGGATTGCTGCGTCGGCGTATGTTCGGCGGTCCGTGTTTGTGTCTGTTTCCATGTCGTCTGTTAAAGTGGTTTCCGTCTTGATGTCTGTGCATTGGGTTATCTGCGGGGGGGGGGGGGGCGGGGGCGGGGTCTGATGGGTCCACAATTTTGTCAATTGCGGCGTCTCACTCATGGTCAGTCATGTTCTGCAGGGCTTTCAGGTTGTTGGGGTTGAGTATTGTTCGGAGTGTAAGTTTGGGGTACTCCATGGTGATTAGTTTTTTGTCTGTACTGTCGTATAGTACAATGGGGCGGGGAGGGATTGCCAGTGTCGGGGCGATTTTGGTTCGGGGTGTTTTTAGGGGGAGGCTGTCGGTTGTGATTGTGGGGGTCTAATAGGGCTAGTCTTGTCAGTTTTGTCCGTGGTTTCTTTTTGGATTCTGTCTGTCCATTCCTGTCGCAGTTTGTTGTTTTTGTTGTTAAAGATTTCCTTATATTTGTAGAATTCGGGGCAACTTTGACTGTATGCCCCGTGATTTCCCTTCCAGTTAGCACAATACTGAAAGGCAGGAAGTCTTCGGACAGTGCATTGTGCATGTGTGTGAGGTCTGGCGCAGTGAGGGCATGTGTGCGCTGTTGACCTGCATTTGTTTGTGCTATGTCCGAAGCGCTGGCAATTGTTACATATAATTATTCTGTACAGGCAGGGTTCCACTGCTACTGTGTATAGATCCGCAAGGATCATGTGGGTGGGTGCGGGGGTGGATTTCCGTGGAAAAGGTGACAATGATCTGACTAGTTTCTATGCTTAACTTGTTGGTGACTCAGCTCATGGACAGTATTTTGTTTTTACCAAAGTTGACCCATTTTCTGATTTCGTAAATTGTCAGTCCTACTTGTTACTGAATTACTCCTTTGCTTTCCGTCCTGGGTTGGTTTTGGGCGTTACCTTGTTTATTTTTGTAAAAAGCTCTTCTTTGGTGGGCAGGTGTGCAATGAGGTATGAATGGGTCCTTGCGTAATACTAATGTCGGTAGGTCCAGGTTCGTCTTCCAGTCGAATTTCAGGGCTTTGTTAATGAGTCCTTGTCTGACTGCAAAGCAGGGGCCGAAAGATCCTTCGGGAGGGTAGACCGGGCATTGTTCACCTAGGTGGGAGAAGAAGGCAGTGGCTAGTTTGTTTGCCCGGTCTAGGCTAAAGAAGTTGCTGGCTAGCAGCGAGAAGGTGAAATACAACACCCATTGATCAGAGGGTTGTTTGTTATTGAGGGTAGAAGCAGGGTCCGGGTTGGTTCCCGGCTCCTCCTGAAAGGCTGGCCCAGCTGGTTGGTTCTTAATCATAGTGGTTCTCAATGACTTCTTGTGGGGGAGGGGGGGGTGGGGCTTCGGAGTCGTCTAAGCTAGCAAACCTGTTGCTGGTCTCAAGCGGGATAGGGCTTAGATCTAGTCTGCCCTGCTTAAGTTCAGGAGAAATGGGTCTACGGTCCTCTGGTTTGGCCCTTTTCCTTGACACAGATTTAAATGGGGTCAGGTCTTCATTGGGTCCAGGTGGAGTCTTGATGAGGTTACATATGTTGGGGGTAGGGGGCAGGGGTCCTGATCTTCCCCATCCACCTTAGTCTTTGGGGTGACCATTAAGATCGTTGCAAACCAAACAGCACCATCACTCCTGAACTCCCCCTCCCCTTTGTTCCACATACAGTCATGCACGCACAGTACATCTACACTTTTACTAAACTACTGTTGCAGGTCTACCCAATCCCCTTTTATGAAATAAACGGTCCACCCAACCCCAGACCTGGAAATCTGCAAGGTAAAATTGCAGTTTTCCCAAACCTCCCATGGAAACATGAAGGGAAGGTACGACACCAAACACGATGTATGTATTATATGCAAATATGAGACCGGACCGGAGTGTTTCCATCACGCGTCTATTTTACAAATTCTTTACAAGGCTGAACAAACAGGTGAATTACCCGCTAACCATTATTCGACCCTAAAAGTCCCTTAAATATGCCTTTTTAGCTCACCTGAGCCGAAGGCTCACAAGGTGAGCTTATAGTATAGGCTTGGTCCGTCGTCCGGCGTCCGTCGTACGTCCACACTTTTGTCCGGGCCCTAGCTTCTTCATTTTTGATTGCAGCTTCTTGTAACTTGCAGGTATCCAGGACAGCTAAAACATCTCGGACCAGTTCGAAGTTGGGCCAGGTTGGATCATTCTGTTTAGAGTTATTTGCCCTTGAGCGAAAAAATATTTTCCCATAGACTTACAATGGAGAAAATGTTGTCCGGGCCCTAGCTTCTTCATTTTTAATCGCAACTTCTTGTAACTTTCAGGTATCCAGAACAGCCAAAACATCTCGGACGAGTTCGCAGTTGGGCCAGGTTGGATCATTCTGTTCAGAGTTACTTGCCCTTGAGCGATAAAATATTTCCCCATGGACTTATAATGGAGAAAATGTTATCCGGGCCCTAGCTTCTTCATGTTTAATCGCAACTTCTTGTAACTTGCAGGTATCCAGGACAGCCAAAACATCTCGGACGAATTCGAAGTTGGGCCAGGTTGGATCATTCTGTTCAGAGTTACTTGCCCTTGAGCGATAAAATATTTTCCCATAGCCTTATAATGGAGAAAATGTTGTCCAGGCCCTAGCTTCTTCAAATTTGATTGCAACTTCTTGTAACTTGCAGGTATCCAGGACAGCTAAAACATCTCGGACCAGTTCGAAGTTGGGCCAGGTTGGATTATTCTGTTCAGAGTTACTTGCCCTTGAGCGATAAAATATTTTCCCATAGACTTATAATGGAGAAAATGTTGTCCGGGCCCTAGCTTCTTCATTTTTGATCGCAACTTCTTGTAACTTGAAGCTATCCACGACAGCCAAAACATCTCGGACGAGTTCGAAGTTGGGCTAGGTTGGATCATTCTGTTCAGAGTTAATTGCCCTTGAGCGATAAAATATTTTCCCATAGACTTATAATGGAGAAAATGTTGTCCAGGCCCTAGCTTCATTTTTGATTGCAACGTCTTGTAACTTGCAGGTATCCAGGACAGCCAAAACATCTCAGACCAGTTCCAGTTTGGGCCAGGTTTGATTATTCTTTTCAGAGTTACTTACCCTTGAGCGATGAAATATTTTTCTTGGTTTCTACTGATCCGATCCTTTTCAAACTTGCAGGTAATAAGGAAATGCATAATATCTCAAACAAGTTCAAATTTTGGCCAGATCAGACCAACCACTACGAAGTTAGCTGCCCTTGAGCATCGGAAAAGATTCCCATTGACTTATAATGGTGAAAACAACTTCATAAATATCTCAGAGACCAGTTGGCCGATCGAAATCAAATTTTATCTGAAGCATCATTGGGGTGGGGGAAAGGCTGCATTAGGTGGACCGATTTCGATTTAACTTCACACAAGTAATAAGTATGGCAATTTCTTTGACAAGTTCGCATTTCAGCATTCTGAGGTCAAGGTCAAGGTCACAGTGGCTATTTTAAGAAAAACATTGTCATCGCTCTAGCGCCTTCATGTATTGGCCGATTTTGATTAAAACTTCACAAAAGTTTTTAGTATGACAATATCTTGAATAAGTTTGCATTTCAGCATTCTAAGGTCAGTGTCAAGGTCACAGTGGCTATTTTTAGAAAAACTTTGTCATCATTCTAGTGCCTTCATTTATGGAATGATTTCGATTGTACTTCACAAAAGTGATAAGTATGATGATATCTTGGACAAGAACGCGTTTTAGCATTCTGGGGTCAAGGTGAAGGACACAGTGGCTATTTTTAGAAAAACTTTGTCATTGCTGTAGCGTCTTCATTTAAGGACAAATTCGATTTAATTTCACACAAGTGATTGGTATTACAATATCTTGGACAAGTTCACGTTTCAGCATTCTGAGGTCAAGGTCAAGGTCACAGTGGCTATTTTTAGATAAACTCTCTCATCCCTCTAGCTCCTTCATTTATTGACCGATTGTCAGTAGATAGTCTCAGGGTTCTATTCCATTTAAATCATTATCAGGAGGTTTGATTTATAATTCATATGGCATCATTGCTCAGGATAGGGGTGGGTGGCATATTGCTGCATAGAATCCTGTGTTGTCACTTCAGATTACCACATCTGAGTCAGCTAGTTTGAGTGGTACTGATGAGGGATCAATTCAATCTTTTCCTTAGGTAATGTTTAACGCTTCTCAAACCCCGCCCCTTATCTGGAGCTATGCGGTCTCTGATTGTCGTCATTCAATATGCTAGTCTGTTTTGAAGCTTTCTTCAAAATGTTTTTGATGTTATTTGTTATGTGTTAAAGTGTTTTTGGACCTACACCTCGGCTAGAGGTCTTGGTCTTAAATAAAATCTTCAAATCTTCTTCGAACATTGTAAAGGCGAGGGCCTGCTTGCATGAAGTAGGTGCGGGTGCGGTTGTTTGGAATTTTTCTCTCGTCTATCATTTCTCTTTTCTTTCTCTCTCTCTCTCTTGGAGACGATCCAATATAGACTAATATACTGTTTCAAAGGACCGTTAAACCCAAAACAATCAATCAATGAACGAAAGGGTAAACGCTACGTGTGTTTTGTCTTCTACTTTTCTGATTTATGGAGTCAGAACGATTAATGAATAAGAACACATTATAAAGCTTAATGCATGTATAAAAGGCCAAGCTACTAGTGAAAAATGGAGAAAAAAACCAGTTTCAGAAAAAAAAAAAAATACATTTTAAAGTAAACAGGGGGTATAGTTTTCAGCCTTTTCAATAGGGGAAAGTCGGGTAACTTCGGACAGCTGGACCATTCGGACAGTAACATTGTTTCCTTTATATGTCAGTTGTTTGGAACTAAAGCAAAAATAACAGGCCAAACAGTGAAAATCCTGATTATGAGCCGTCTGAACTGGATTTTCACTGTTTGCAATGGTGTGTCCGAATTTACCCCCATGCCCGACTTTCCCCTAAAGGAAGTGGTATTTTAAACTTGATTAAAACAACGTAGTACATGGAACAACCATCTTTTTTTTGGCTTAGGTAAACTACAATCAGTGTACGAAAATGCCAAACGCGAAAGCACACATCAATATGTGACACTTACCGCGAACAAATGAAATTCCCATAAGAAATTAAATTATGGTTACCTCACATATTTTCTGAATTTTCCTCGAAACTAAAGCTAGGTAAAATGCATGTTTTATTGTACTGAAGTTGCTCAAAAAAGTATTATCTCAAAGAATAATCGAAAATTAAATATCTCCAGATTTCTAATACAAAGAGAGATGTTTTGTGATTTCGATAAAATAAAGCTTTTATTTCCTGGTTTTCTGGGTAACAATTTTGAGTAAGTTTTTTGCTTTTTCTATCATTCTGGCTGCAACACTTTTGATCAATAAAGAAATCAAAGTTTGCATTTGAAAGCGTTGGCTTCTTTCAAAATTAAAGAAACCTCTTAAGTGCTGAAATGATATATATTTTTTAGATTATTGCGCTGCAAATTACTTTATGAGCTTTTCTTATGTAAACCTGTTTAACAGCACACTTTCTGGAATTCTTAATTATGACAGACAACAAAGAGAAGGCCCTGCTAAGTTTTTGTAAGCTCTGTTGCATATTTAGCATTTAATGCTGATTGTTGTATTCGCTCAAAATTAGTGATCAACACTACCTTAAGACCAATACGAGGGGCGTTCATTTAATGTCATTGGGGTTCTACAGGGCGCGTTATTAATCCCATTCACATTTCGTTTACTTCAACCCTTCGAAGTATTCTTACTTGACTTAAACACACCTTTCAAGTCTCGAAATCCATTCTGTAAAGGCAGAGAGGTATGCCTTTTTAGGTATACCCTAAAGACACTGGTAAATTGCACTTCCAAGTGCACTTCGGGATTCATAAAGATGACCAGAAAGGATTTTCTTTAGTAAAGGAAACAAGAAAAAGAAGTCGGGGTGGTCGGGTGGTGCGATGTTGCTGTGTGTAACTTCCAGTGCCGGGGCGTCCTACTGATTTGGAACATTGTAGGGCAAGGGCCGACTGTACTTGCAGTAGGTGCGGGTAGGGCTGTTTGGACATTTTTTCTCTCATCTGTCTTTTCTCCTCTGTCTTTTCTCCTCTTTCGCACTCTCTGGGAGACGGCCCGACATAGGCTGAAATACTATCTCAAAGGGCCGTTAAACCCAAAACAATCAATCAATCAAACAGGAAAATAGTCGCAGGGTGTAAGGTCTGACGAATAGGTGGACGAGAGAGCTGAACTACCTTTTCCTTTTTCAAGAAGTCTTGGACAAGAACACACTTATGAGCAGGTGCGTTGTCATGGATAAGACACAGACCTCTTAAACCGGTTGCAGGTCTACGTTTTTCATAGTATGCGTTTACTTTTGACAACACACCATTCTTATAAAATTTAACTATGATAGTCTTGCCATTTGGTACGGGAATTTGAATAATGGGTCCGTCGCAGTTGAAAAATACCGCATACAAAACTTTTGCCGCGCTTTTAATTCTTTTGGCAATGACCGGCCTTGCTTCTTAGCTGGCCGGGACGGGGCTCATCTTTCAGGTCAGTTTTACCACCTTTGAATTTTTTTTATGCCACCTGAAAACTGACCTTTTAGAGACAACAGATTTCCCATGTATATATCTGTGAAACTGAAACATTCAGACCAACGCGAACTTTAATGTAGGCCCTAATTACATTGTATGTCCTTCTGTGCGTCCGTAAGTCACGCATACCATATCTTAGGAACCGTGCGTGCTAGAGTTTTGAAATTTCACATATGGATTCGTCATGAATAATTAGCGGACACGTATTTTTTCTTGTCCGAGTTGTCTCTCTTTTACGAGTTATGCACCTTGGCAAAAATTCATAATAAAATCTTGTCAGCAAGATACCTCAAAAAGCATCTAAGCGAGGGACTTATACTTTGCCAATTTATTAGGAATGATGAGTAGCTGAAGTGATTAACTTTTGAACAAATTCCGTCAGTTTTTGTAGGAGTTATGGCCCTTAGAAAATTTCCGCATATTGACATTGTCAGGAAGATATCTTGAATATGTTTGAGCCAGGAACTTGAAACTTTGACAGCTTATTAGAAATGATGAGTAAATGAAGTGATTAACTTTTGAACGAATTCCTTTAATTTTTGAGGGAGTTATGGCCCTTTAAAAATTATCGCTTCTTGTCAGCTCATTAGAAGATTATTATAAGATGAACGGATTAACTTTAAACGAATTCCATCAAATTTTGAGAGAGTTATGGCCCTTTAGCTTATCGGAGATGATAAGTGGATGAACTTATTTGAGCTAGGGACTGGAAACTTTGATAGCTTATTAAGAATGATGAGTAGATGAACTGATTAACTTTTAAACGAATTCTGTCATCTTTTGAGGGAATTACACACCTAGGAAATTTCCGCATTTTGACTTTGTCAGCAAGATATCTTGAAAAGTATTAGAGCTAGGGGCTTGAAACTTTGATAGCTTATTAGAAATGATATGTAAAATGAACTTATCAACTTGTGAACACATTCCGTCATTTTGGATAAAAAATCGTAAAGTTTTGACAAAGTTAAGCCCCTTTTGCGACTTAGTGCATTGAAGCCTATTATACAAAGGCACAAACATTATTGGATAAGCCTTCTTTAGAGGCAAGCATATGGTTGGGGGCATAGTGTTTCATAAACACATTTTCTAGTTTCAAAGCTTGTTTTGTTTTTCATTATGCATACAGTAAGGGTTGAGTGTATATGAATGAACCAACTTGAACTTTCAATATCTTTTGAAAGACTGAACGGATTAGACCGAAATTTCATCCTATTATAGAAAATCACTCCCCCGTGAAATCACGCAGTTTCCGCGTGCTCCTTACAGCCACGCGGTATGGTGAGCCATTAGTAACACATTTATGAACGCCCCTCGTAGCTCTGCAAGCGGGGCAATATACGCCCGTTTTAGTGCCAGTCAGTAACCTCGAGCACATTAAGATATTCCAAACGGTAACATAGTTATAGTTTGCACAAGAATAACCTTAAAATTAATAAAAAAAAGGTGTAATTCAAAACAAATTAAGCAGGGACAATCATTCTAATAGGCAACAAACCGTCTCAAGCTATACTATGTCGTTTCATTTCAATATTCCCAACTGTAGCTTATTAATGGCGTGTAGGAATATAGTCTGAAAATAATCAAAGGGCTGTGTTAGAGGAGCAGCATCCCTTGTACAAGACATTCCAAACAGTAACCTAGATATGATGCGCACAATACCTTACAAAATGCCATAGTCGATATTAACAAAGGGTTATAACTCTTGGAAAGAACATCGGAGCCAACCTCGAATCAATATTCGCTCCTCCACATCTTTGTCTTGATATTTTCATTGTTTCAGCGTCATTGGATGAAAACTGTAGGAGGAGTTATCCGGAAAAAAACACCATAAAAAGTTAAGTAAAGGGTTGTTACTCCGCTATAAATCAGCGGAGCGTAATCTTGTAGTAACAAGCGCTTGACCACCTCATAGTCTTACTACATACCAAGGCTCAGCAGGATCGGATGTATACAGGAGTTATCCGGAAACGAAAACAAGTGATGGACGGACAGACAGGTATGAACATATGGCCAGATGGACGCCAGCGTCATTACATAATACTTTTTAGCTCGCCTGAACAAAAATTCAGGAAGAGCTATTGTTGTCACCCTGGCGTCCACGTCCGTCTCCGCGTCGGCATCCGGATTGGATGTTTTGGTTAAAGTTTTTTAAAGACCTATATCTCCTTAACCCATGGATGGATTAATATGATACTTGCACTGTAGATAGATATTGGTCCAAAAATTTACAGGATACCACCCCACCCAACTCAGTGACCTTGATGTCAAGGTCAAGGACTTAGAAAATTGAGATTTTTTTTGGACTGGATGTTTTGGTTAAAGTTTTTAAAGCCCAGTATCTCCTTAACACACGGATGGGTTCTTTTGATATTTGCGCTGTAGTTAGATATTGGTCCAAGGTTTGCCAGGGTACCACCCCCGCCCCATACAGTGACCTTGGTGTCAAGGTGATGGACTTAGATAATTATCTTCTTATGGACTGGATGTTTTGGTTAAAGTTTTTTAACGACCCATATCTTCTTAACCTATGGATGGATTCTTTATATATTTGCACTGAAGTTAGATATTAGTCCAAAGTTTTAAAAAATACTACCCCAACCCCGCTCAGTGTCCTTGATGTCAAGGTCATGGACTTAGGAAAAAAATATTAAAGTTTTTAATTGCATACTTATTCATGCCTGAACTGATGTTAGATACTTGTTTGAGTGGTACAAAAAACTACATGTATATACTGACTCCACTGGGTGACCTTGAAGTCAAGGTCATCCACTTAGAATTTTATCTTAAAGATTTATATTTTATATTTTTGAGGACATGATCTTACAGTGCCACGATGGAGTCACTTGATACTTATACATGGACAGATGTTAGATAATGGTTCAGGGTTCTGATACAGCCTGCCTCCCTCTACCCCTCAGTGCTTTGACCTCAAGTTCATGGACTTTGAAACTTCTTGGAATTTTTTTTTATTTTAATTTTATTTTAAGACTTGTCTCTGAGATAGCTTTTGTATATAAATGTGTTGACAGTATGGACATCCTTGCCTGAAGTTTTATGCAGTGCAAGCCACACCATCATAGCAATTGTGTGATGGGCAGGCACCAATTCAGGGCGAGCTATGCTGTCAGGCGACAGCTCTTGTTTCAAATGGGCGTATTAAATAAAGTAAAGCTGGCTTCAATCAAGTACTCTCAGCCCTCAAGCTCACAAGATGCGCCGTAAACCCCATTTCAAGCACTCTGTGCCCGTGTTTGCGATTTGTCTATCTGCTACAGAGCATAGAGCTCGAGTCATTTCGTTTATTTCTACCCCACTGAGGTTGGACATAACCGTGAGCACTAGGTAAATGCACACGCCGTAACGCGTACTCACATTAAGATTGAAGTAAACGATAAGACCCAGGTCTCTGTTATTCAGGAGCCAAAGTTAGTCTGTTTTTCTGTCTTTATTACAGTTACTGTAAAACTTATTTTTGGCGGATACTGAATTTTGGCGATATTGGCGGTTTGGGCAAATAGCTATAAAATATAAGTCCGCCAATAAGACATACATTAATTACAACCGCATTACATAACGGAGGCTCAGATAAAAAGGAGTATTTGATAAGTATTTTAGATTTTTCATACTTTTCCATTAAACTATACATTGTGGCAGCCTATCAGAATCGCCTCGATGAGGCGATTCTAATCGATGCCACACTGTATAGTTAAAATAAAAGTATGAAAAAATTGTTATGAATTTACATCAAATTGTTAGCTCACCTGACCCTTTAGGCTCATAGGTGAGCTTATAGTATAGCCAGGCATCCGTCGTCCGTCCGTCGTCCGTCCGTCAACATTTTCAAACATCTTTTCCTCCGAAACCGCTAGGCCGATCAAAGCCAAATTTTATATGGAGCCTCCATGGGTTGGGGGAACGAAAGTTTGTTCGGGGTATCTGGGTCACATGACCAAGATGGCCGCCACGCCCATATATGGTAAAAACCCTTCAAAAATCTTCTTCTCCAGAACCAAAAGGCCTATGACCTTGATACTTGATTTCTCAGAAACTATTTAAGTCTAAGGTATAATACTTGGTATACATGGTCGACTAAATGACCAGATGAAGATATTATGTCACTAAAGGTCAAGGTCATTCCGTCGGACCATCCGTTGTCAAGATTTTCAAACATCTTTGTCTCTAAAACCACTGGGCCGAGTAAAGCCAAACTTCATATGGAGTCTCTGTGGGGTGGGGGAATGAAAGTTTGTACCCGGGGTCTGGGTCACATGACCAAGATGGCCGCCACGCCCATATATGATAAAAACCCTTCAAGAATCTTCTTCTCCAGAACCAAAAGGCCTATGACCTTGATACTTGGTATGTAGTATCGAGCATGCGGGCCCATCATAGTTTGTACAAATCATGACCTTGCGGTGACCTTGACCTAATTTACGGCATGGTCAACTTTGGAACGTTAGGCTTTTATATGGGAAAACACTTAAACAGTGGATTTCTCAGAAACTATTTAAGTCTAAGGTATAATACTTGGTATACATGGTCGACTAAATGACCAGATGAAGATATTATGTCACTAAAGGTCAAGGTCATTCCGTCGGACCATCCGTTGTCAAGATTTTCACACATCTTCTCCTCTGAAACCACTGGGCCGATTAAAGCCAAACTTCATATGGAGTCTCAGTGGGGTGGGGGAATGAAAGTTTGTACCCGGGGTCTGGGTCACATGACCGAGATGGCCGCCACGCCCATATATGGTAAAAACCCTTCAAAAATTTTCTTCTCCAGAACCAAAAGGCCTATGACCTTGATACTTGGTGTGTAGTATTGGGCATGCGGGCCCGTCATAGTTTATACAAATCATGACCTTGCGTTGACCTTGACCTAATTTACGGCATGGTCAACTTTGGTATGTTAGGCTTTTATATGGGAAAACGCTTAAACAGTGGATTTCTTAGAAAGTATTTAAGTCTAAAGTATAATACTTGGTATACATGGTCGACTAAATGACCAGATGAAGATATTATGTCACTAAAGGTCAAGGCATTCCGTCGGACCATCCGTCGTTAAGATTTTCAAACATCTTCTCCTCTGAAACCACTGGGCCGATTGAAGCCAAATTTCATATGGAGTCTCAGTAAGATGGGGGAACGAAAGTTTGTACCCGGGGTCTGGGTCACATGACCAAGATGGCTGCCATGCCCATATATTGAAAAACCCTTCAAAAATCTTCTTCTCAAGAACCAAAAGGCCTATGACCTTGATACTTGGTATGTAGTATCGGGCATGCGGGCCCATCATAGTTTATACAAATCATGACCTTGCTTTGACCTTGACCTAATTTACGGCATGGTCAACTTTGGAACGTTAGGCTTTTATATGGGAAAACGCTTAAACGGTGGATTTCTCAGAAACTATTTAAGTCTAAGGTACAATACTTGGTATACATGGTCGACTAAATGACCAGATGAAGATATTATGTCACTAAAGGTCAAGGTCATTCCGTCGTACCATCCGTTGTCAAGATTTTCAAACATCTTCTCCTCTGAAACCACTGGGCCGATTAAAGCCAAACTTCATATGGAGTGTCAATGGGGTGGGGGAATGAAAGTTTATACCCGGGGTCTGGGTCACATGACCAAGATGGCCGCCACGCCCATATATGATAAAAACCCTTCAAGAATCTTCTTCTCCAGAACCAAAAGGCCTATGACCTTGATACTTGGTATGTAGTATTGGGCATGCGAGCTCATCATAGTTTGTACATATCATGACCTTGCGTTGACCTTGACCTAATTTACGGCATGGTCAGCTTTGGTACGTTAGGCTTTTATATCTGAAAACGCTTAAACAGTGGATTTCTCAGAAACTATTTAAGTCTAAGGTATAATACTTGGTATACATGGTCGACTAAATCTTTGTCTCTGAAACCACTGGGCCGATTAAAGCCAAACTTCATATGGAGTCTCAGTGGGGTGGGGGAATGAAAGTTTGTACCCGGGGTCTGGGTCATATGACCAAGATGGCCTCCATGCCCATATATGGTAAAAACCCTTCAAAAATCTTCTTCTCAAGAACCAAAAGGCCTATGACCTTGAAACTTGGTATGTAGCATCGGGCATGCGGGCCCATCATAGTTTATACAAATGATGACCTTGCATTGACCTTGACCTAATTTATGGCATGGTCAACTTTGGTACGTTAGGCTTTTATATGGGAAAACGCTTAAACAGTGGATTTCTCAGAAACTGTTTAAGGTACAATACTTGGTAAACATGGTCAACTAAATGACCAGATGAAGATATTATGTCACTAAAGGTCAAGGTCATTCCGTCGGACCATCCGTCGTTAAGATTTTCAAACATCTTCTCCTCTGAAACCACTGGGCCGATTGAAGCCAAATTTCATATGGAGTCTCAGTGGGATGGGGGAACGAAAGTTTGTACCCGGCGTCTGGGCAACATGACCAAGATGGCTGCCATGCTCATATATGGTAAAAACCCTTCAAAAATCTTCTTCCCAAGAACCAAAAGGCCTATGACCTTGAAACTTGATATGTAGCATTGGGCATTTGGGCCCATCATAGTTTATACAAATGATGACCTTGCATTGACCTTGACCTAATTTATGGCATGGTCAACTTTGGTACGTTAGGCTTTTATATGGGAAAACGCTTAAACAGTGGATTTCTCAGAAAATGTTTTAGTCTAAGGTACAAGATGTTGTATACATGGTCAAACAAATGTCCAGATGAAGATATCATGTCTTTAAAGGTCAAGGTCATTCTGTCAGACCATCCGTCGTCAAGATTTTCAAACTTCTTCTCCTCTGAAACCACTGGTCTGATTCAAGCCAAATTTCATATGGAGTTTTAGTGTGATAGGGGAACGAAAGTTTATACCCGGGGTCTGGGTCACATGACCAAGATGGCCTCCATGCTCATATATGGTAAAAACCCTTCAAAAATCTTCTTCTCCAGAACCAAAAGGCCTATGACCTTGAAACTTGGTATGTAGCATCGGGCATGCGGGCCCAACATAGTTTATACAAATGATGACCTTGCATTGACCTTGACCTCATTTACGGCATGGTCAACTTTGGTACGTTAGGCTTTTATATGGGAAAATGCTTAAACAGTGGATTTCTCAGAAACTATTTAAGTCTAAGGTACAATATGTTGTATACATGGTCAAACAAATGACCAGATGAAGATATCATGTCTTTAAAGGTCAAGGTCATTCTGTCAGACCATCCATCGTCAAGATTTTCAAACATCTTCTCCTCTGAAACCACTGGGGAGATTGAAGCCAAATTTTATTTGGAGTCTCAGTGGGATGGGGTAACGAAAGTTTGTACCCGGGGTCTGGGTGACATGACCAAGATGGCCGCCATGCCCATAAATGTTAAAAACCCTTCAAAAATCTTCTTCTCCAGAACCAAAAAGCCTATGACCTTGAAACTTGGTATGTAGCTTTGGGCATGTGGGCCCATCATAGTTTATACAAATGATGACCTTGCGTTGACCTTGACCTATTTTACGGCATGGTCAACTTTGGTATTTTAAGCTTTTATATGGGAAAACGCTTATATAGTGGATTTCTCAGGAACTATTTAAGTCTAAGGTACAATATGTGGTATATATGGTCAACTAAATGACCAGATGAAGATATTATGTTACTGAAGGTCAAGGTCATTTTGTCGGTCTGTCCGTCATCAAGATTTTCAAACATCTTCTCCTCTGAAACCACTTGGGAGATTGAAGCTAAATTTCATATGGTGTCTCAGTGGGATAGGGGAACGAAAGTTTATACCCGGGGTCTGGGTGACATGACCAAGATGTCCGCCATGCCCATATATGGTAGAAACCCTTCAAAAATCTTCTCTAGAACCAAAAGGCCTATGACCTTGAAACTTGGTATGTAGCATCGGGCATGCGGGCCCATTATAGTTTATACAAATGATGACCTTGCATTGACCTTGATCTAATTTACGACATGGTCAACTTTGGTATGTTAGGCCTTTATATGGGAAAACTTTTTGTCACTGAAGGTCAAGGTCATTTTGTCGGTCTGTCCGTTATCAAGATTTTCAAAACATCTTCTCCTCTGAAACCACTGGTCTGATATAAGCAAAATTTCATATGGAGTCTAAGTGTGATCAGGGAATAAAAGTTTGTTCTCGGGGTCTTGACCAAGATGGCCGCTGTGCCCGTATATGGTAAAAACCCTTCAAAATCTTCTTCTCCAGAACCAAAAGGCGTATGACCTTGAAACTTGGTATGTAGCTTTGGGCACTCAAGCCCATCATAGTTTATACAAATGATCGTGCGTTGACCTTGACCTAATTTATGACACTATCAGCTTTGGTACATTATGTAGGCTTTTATATGGGAAAATGCTTAAACAGCGGATTTTTCAGAAACTATTTAAGTCTAAGGTGCAATATTTGGTATATATGGTTGACTAAATGACCAGATGAAGATATTTTGTTGTTAAAGGTCAAGGTCATTCTTTGTCTTTTGTACATGGTCATTGAGATTGTGTCACCCGTCAACATTTTCAAACATCTTCTCAGAGGCCACTAGGGTCAATTGAAGCCATATTTCATATGGAGCTTCACCGGCTTAAAGGAACCATAGTTTGTTCAGATGGTCTTGGTCACATGACCAAGATGGCCACCATGCCCATATATGGTAAAAACTCTTCAAACGTCTTTTTCTCGAGAACTGAAAGGCCTATAACCTTGAAACTTGGTACCGGTACGTAGCATTGGGCACTCAGGCCCATCATAGTTTATACAAATGATTACTGTATTTCATATAGAGCTTTAATACTGGGTCAAAGGAATCAAAGTTTGTTCAGATGGTCATGGTCACATGAACATGGTGGCCGCCACACCCATATATGATAAAAACCCTTCAGAAATCTTTGTCCAGAAACAAAGGCCCAGTGACCTTGTGGCTTGGTATATAGAATTGGGACTCAACATTAATCCTCAAGGGAGCGGGGTTATCTGCCCCTGCCCTGGTGCTATATACATGTATAAAAGCATTAAAATATATACCAGGACCAAGTGTCAGGTGAGCTACAGGACCATTGGTCCTCTGGTCTTTATTATCTTGAGTCATGGTATATCATGACCGCCAAAATTAATATACGCCAATACGTAATTTTACCGCGAAATTTTGATACCGCATATATTAAGTGTTTTACAGTATATAATTTAATAATCGCTTGGTGTAAATGGGATTCTCTGGCGTTTGAGACGTTTCGTCGGGACGGATGGGTAATTGTGGACATAGTCTCTGACTGACACGTCAGTGTCCACTTAACTTGGGCTCCAGTTTTCACGTCTCTTTGGAGTATGTGGAGCGGTGTCCACAATTGCTACAGCCATGCTCAGCCTTCATTTGGGTATTGAATTCTCCAGCTTCATTCACTTCATAACTGACACTGTCTGAAATATCTGCAGACTCGTGTTCTTGTTCTGTGTCCGAATTAGTTCCTCTCTTGTCCACTTTCTGCATTGTAAATGCCGCCTCATTCACTCCAAAGTGTCTTCACATGTTGAGCATCACCTTTCTTAAGCAACGACATGCCTTACAGAGAAGAAAGAAGCGTATGAAAATTTTAACTTCTGTAATTAATAATACGAGGGGTGATCATTAAATAATGGAAACTAGCATTTATTTCATTATCTGTGTGTCAAAAAAAAATTCCAGATATATAATTCCTAAGAAGCAAGCATGTCACATATGATTTAGCCCTTAAGTACTGTTTAGGAATATCGTTGCCATGGCAACAACGCCTTAAACTTAAAAGGTTTCGGTCTCTAAATTTTGGCATATTTTCATGTTTATTTGCTGCTGATAAGTAACAAAGAATGGATAATAGCTTGTGATGTTGTGATGGCTTGATGCAAGTCTCAGATTCTAAAAAATATATGTTGGTTATTTATGACTTCCTCTCAAACCTGGCAGAAATACACACCGTGAAAGACTTTTGATCGAGCAATATTTGACGTTTTTCGCTGATTTTAAGCCGGAGGGACCAGAAATGTGACGTCATTGCACCTTGACAAGCAGAGTCTTGGGAGAATTGTATAGCTCAAAGAACCAAAACTTGATAACCGATCAATTAACATTAGCATAATACTGGAAATTACGGAATAGAATGTCAAAATCCCTGAAAATAAATTATTTTAACCCCTGCTTTACCTTTAATTCATGCCAGATTTCAGAACGTTTTCACTAACAATCATGATATATATGTTTGTAACGCCAAAACCTTACTTAAACGGAAGGTGTTCCTAAAGTTTCAATTTCTTTTACATTTTGAACAATATAAGCATAATACAAGCACCTCCTTACCAAAATGACGTCGAAAAAAATCACACGCGGTACCAGGCATGAACGTGACGTCATATATTGCTATGGTAACACGTTAAAATTTTAATTTCAAACTTGGATTCGAAAGGTCAAAAGACACTCCTTGGTGTTACATGGAGGAATTTTATTTCTGTAAATAATCAACTAATCTACAAAGGTGTTTCCACTTTTTAATGATCATCCCACGTAAAAGGGTGGTCGAGGCGGGCGATGGTGCTATGTAACTTTTAGTGCCGGGGCGTCCTACTTATTTGGAGGTAGTGGTTGCGGACGGGCAATAGTGCTCGGTAACATACAGTGCCTAATTTGGATTGCAGTAGGTGCGGGTTAGGGTGTTTGGGGTTTAAACTTTTTTTCTCTCGCCAATCATGTCTCTTTTCTTTCTCCCTCCTGTGGATGACGGCTCAATTTAGATAGAAATACTGTCTCAAAGAGCCGTTACACATTGAACAACCAATCAACCTACTAACTTGGATAATAGTAGGGCGATTGCCTTCTGTTCCTTCTATCATTTCTCTGTTTTCGCCCTCTCTCTGGGAGACGGCTCGATATAGACTGAGCCACCTCATGCGACTTCCAACAATGTGGCGTTTTTTGTCGTGTGATATTCAGATCATCCATCTCTTCCACACAGAATAATCAGAGACCTCACTGTTGGCTCTATGGCATAGATGGTTGATATCGCAAGCAAAGGCTCTGATCAGAGCTTTGCGTGTTACCAGTGCCACATTGGTGGAAATCACTTGACGTGGCTCAAATACTGTCTCAAAGAGTCTTTAACTCAAAAACAACCAATTATGTAATCAAAAAAGGTATGGGATGGACAGCACGTGCAAGGATATATTCATTCAGACTACAGCAAGCAGGTATATCAATACGGCGGTGTCAGTTATTCGAAGGTCGGGCAGTTCATGTAAGACATCAGGAATTATTTTGTGATCATATGACTTTAAGGATATGACAATTCAAGTTTCAAACTAATTTATACTTAAATATATCCGCTTTTTGTCGCACCTGCTTTTAGCAAGGTGCGATATAGGCGTTTTCCGCCCGTCCGTCCGTCCACAATTAAGGTCGAGCCTAGCATCTAAGACCATTCAGATGACTTATTTTCTTAAACCACTACACCCATGGTTTTCAAATTTTACATGCAGCGTGATCAGTATGCAGTGCATTAGAATGGTGAAACTCAGTCTGGTCTAGAATCCAAGATGACGGCCGATACTAAAAAAGCAAAACCAATAAAATCAACTTTTTCTCCAGAACCGCTCGGTATATTTGGCCGAAATTTTTTATGGAGCATTAATGGGACCTTGGAGAAATGAAAACAGTCTGTAGTGGAATTTAGTCACAGTGACAATTCACAATTTATATCAATCCTAGCATTTACGGCGACCCTTGCATTTAAATTTAAGTCCATGCAAATGACTTTCTCTAAAACCACTGCACCCATGGTTCACAAATTTCACATGCAGCATGACCAGACTGCCGGACTTCAGAATGATAAAAATCAGTCTAGTCGGGAATCCAAGATGGCGCTGTAACTAAAAATTGCAAAACCAATGAAATAAACTTTTGCTCCAGAACAACATAATAAACGCTGGACAGATCTTAATCAAGTTCAGTCAGAATGACCCGCAAATGGAGTTCGTTTAATTTCATGCAACTGGGCAGTTCAAGATGGCTAAAACATAAAAATGACAATTCTCAAGAACTTCTATATGAATTTGGACCATCTTTATGTCAGAATGATCCTCACTTGAAGCTGTTTCAAGTTTTCACAAATTGTTCACCCAGAATGGCTGCCATCTGCCGTTACTAAAAATAGCGAAAATATGAAACGGACAAGTCTCATGAACTTTCAAATGGATTTTGACCAATTATGCGTCAAACTGATTCTCAGCAGGTGTGACAGCGTTCCGCTGAATTCTTGTTCGGCTAAGAAATGATGACGTGCGAGTTCACTGCCTTTTTATCAGTATTTCAGTCATATCAAGACATTCAGAGGGTTATAATGAAAGGATACATGCAATGGATAGGAACCCTGTTCACGTTTGAAAAGATTTCCGCATACATTGGGAATCAAATCCGGGTCCGTTAGATCAGAAGGCTAGCGCTTTAGCCTCTGAGCTACCGGTACCCTGTGGTAAGAGAAGCAATGTATTTGATTTCCCGACGTCTGAGACAGGGTATACTACCAAACGCTGAAATGACCCTTGCTATTTTCCAAACTCCCATAACTCCCATTCGGACCAAAAAAGCGATTTGGACAATAGTATCTACTTCCCACTACACAAAACGGATAATTGTTGCAACTACCTTCAGGCTGGTCAGCTGGCACTTGTTTGATATTGGCGAATTTCACGTATTCTGGTCATCATACTGGTTTCTTTGATGGATCATTCCATTTCATATTATACTATACCATAAAAGTTACAAGGTGTTGGTGTCAAAACAGTCTGGAGTCTCTTTGCACTTAGCAGACAGCCAGACTTCGGTAATTTTGGCAACGTGTCTTTTTTCCGATGTTGGAGCATTCCCTACTTCTTCATCATTCCTCGTCTCAGAGTTCAGGAGAGCCTAACCACATTTGCTTTGTACAATACTTGACAACATTGTGGATCCCTTGTAGCTGATATATCCATCCTTTGTTGCATATACACACATCTTTAATGACACCCCTTTTGCCTTGCCTGCAAGAAACAGGCTTTTTTTCTCCATAAAGTCTTTCAACGTGATGTGTTTGTCACCCGACTAGGCGGCGAGGGACTAGGGAAATGACCCTCGTCCGTGTGTGCGTCCGTCCGTCTGTCCGTCCGAAATCGTGTCCCCGCAACTCCGCCTACTTCTTTCATCGGATTGATTTAAAATTTTACAGATTGTATTCTCATAATATGA
This sequence comes from Ctena decussata, assembly GCA_963989385.1. Taxonomy (NCBI): domain Eukaryota; kingdom Metazoa; phylum Mollusca; class Bivalvia; order Lucinida; family Lucinidae; genus Ctena; species Ctena decussata. The sequence continues at coordinate 54,011,546 of OZ022511.1, read as the reverse complement.
AGAGGTGCATGTGGTTTTTAGCTCACCAGAGCCGAAGGCTCCGGGGGAGCTTATAGGATAGGCAGTGTCCGTCGTCGTCGTATGTCGTACGTCATCGTCCGTCAACACTTTTAAACAACATCTCCTCTGAAGCCAGTGGGCCGATTGGGCCCAAATTTCAGCTGTAGCATCCTTGGGCTGGGGGATTGAAAGTTTTTTTTTTTATGAAAATATGCCCTTCAGTTTGGTTGCTATGGCAACTTAGAGTTCCCATAGACTTATAATGGAGAAAATTGAAAAATTACATTTTCTGCCAGGCCATTGCAGATATGTTGACAAAACTTTTATAGAAAGGTTTCTTGAGAAGTCTTCTATCAGCTATATGTTTTTTGGCCCAGTGCCCCTTTTATTGGTTGCCATGGAAACCAAAATGAAAAAAAATGGGGAAAAATACTTAAAAATCATCTCGTCGGTAACCACTGGGCCGATAAGGTCGAGATTTCATCTGTAGTATCCTTAGGCTGGGGGATTGTAAGTTTGTGTTTTTTTATGAAAATCTGCCCTTTAGTTTGGTTGCTATGGCTAAAAGAGCATTAATTTTTTAACATATTTCTGTGGCAGAGGGGAAGCTGTCATTGAATATTGTAAAATGCTTATTACATAAGTTTAAAGCTAATGATTCTCTCAAAGATGTTTAGCTTTAAAAATTGCCAGTTATAAATAATGTTTTGCGTTTTCACAATTGCATTTTGAATTTTTTTTTTATCTTTTTGTCTTCCAGAAAAGCATTCCAAAACTTTAATAGTATCTTTAATATACGTCTGGGGGATTGAAAGTTTGTGTTTTTTTATGAAAATCTGCCCTTTAGTTTGGTTGCTATGGCTAAAAGAGCATTAATTTTTTAACATATTTCTGTGGCAGAGGGGAAGCTGTCATTGAATATTGTAAAATGCTTATTACATAAGTTTAAAGCTAATGATTCTCTCAAAGATGTTTAGCTTTAAAAATTTCCAATTATAAATAATGTTTTGCGTTTTCACAGTTGCATTTTGAATTTTATTTTATCTTTTTGTCTTCCAGAAAAGCATCCCAAAACTTTAATAGTATCTTTAATATACGTCTCTGGTATTGCTTCAAAATTTCCCAAACATAAAAATTCTGTTTTTCCCTTTGTTAATTTTTGAGCCTGGTACTTGACTATAATTATCAATTTCTGTATTTAAAATTTGATAAGACATGTTTGTGGTTATCATATTTGTCATATCATCAGCATGTTGTATTGTTTTAATTCTTGAGAACTGTTTGGCGATTTAACACCTTTAATTTGTGGATTTAATTGAATTTTTGCAATTAAGGTTCAAGACACAAAGTACATAAAAGCATTGACATGGGACATCCCTGCCTTACAGACCGTTGTATTTTAATTTTTGGTGTAGTTTTGCCACTAACCATAACCTGTGAAGTTATATCACAATATATACTCGTAAGTTTAATCCGTTTCAAAACATTTTCAGGCAAATGGTACTTTTTAATACTTTAAACATAAAATTGTGCTCTGTCCTATCAAAGGCTTTCTCGTTGTCCAAAGAAACAAAGGCTGCTGTCAAGTTTTTATCTTATACATAATCTATAATATTTTGAAGATTTAATATATTATCCAAAATATCCCTTTGTTTAATTCCATTTGACTGGTATAGATTAACTAATAATGCATACATTTTCCAACCTTTTGGCTTAGATTATAGTCTAAATTTAGCAAGGTTATGGGTCTCTAATATTTTAGATTTGTACCAGTACTTTTTTCTTAGAAATGAGTTGAATTATCCCATTTTTCATCGATGCTGCCATTTCATTATTGAACCGTATGTTATTATAATCTTCTTGTAATATCTGTGTTAGACTGCACTGAAACATTTGATAGAATTTTGCTGTTATGCCATCATCTCCAGGTGACTTATTTAAATTAAGTTCTTTAATTGTCTCTCTTATCTCCCGTTGTTCAATAAAACCTTTCATTATGTCCTGATCTTCGTTTTGTAAATTTGGGGGATTAGAGTTTTTGAGATAATCATCAATTTTTTTCCAATTCAATATTTTGTGAATTATATAAATTTTGATAAAAATTATGAACTTCTTTTATAATTTGTTCTTTTTCCGTAAGTATCGAATCATCATATCTCTTTATTTGAAAGATATATTTATAATTACCTTTCTTAATTACTTCTTTTCTATTCATTTCTTTTCTTTTCCTATACATCTTGTTTAAAGTTTCATTTTTAACTCTTACTAAGTTTCCTTGATTAATAAAATTCTTTAATTCTGCTTCTTTATTTTTAATGTTGAGTAAATAAAAATCTTAAAAAGTTCCTTCAAGAGCAGAGAATACATACAGAAGTTGGAACATGGGTCAGACTACGTAGTTTCGGCTAATAAAGCCTCGTCAGTGACCCTGACAATATCTGGTGACGAAACCAGAAAAAAAGCATACTGTAATTTCTTAATTTTAATTGGGCAGTCGATTCACAAAGACTGATTAGTTTCAAAAGGATCCAAATAATATAAAAGACGATGATCTAGAATAACAGTCTAAATCGATCTCAAATTTTAGATTTCTCAGAATCTATCCTCTGATCTCAAAGGATGTAAATAAAATATAATCTGCACTATGGATGATGTACGGGGAGACTTTTTACGGCCTCCACACGGCACAACACCAGCTGCAGTGAGGTAAAATTAAAATCTTAAAAAGTTCCTTCAAGAGCAGAGAATACATACAGAAGTTGGAACATGGGCCAGACTACGTAGTTTCGGCTAATAAAGCCTCGTCAGTGACCCTGACAATATCTGGTGACGAAACCAGAAAAAAAGCATACTGTAATTTCTTAATTTTAATTGGGCAGTCGATTCACAAAGACTGATTAGTTTCAAAAGGATCATAATAATATAAAAGACGATGATCTAGAATAACAGTCTAAATCGATCTCAAATTTTAGATTTCTCAGAATCTATCCTCTGATCTCAAAGGATGTAAATAAAATATAATCTGCACTATGGATGATGTACGGGGAGACTTTTTACGGCCTCCACACGGCACAACACCAGCTGCCGTGAGGTAAAATAAAAATCTTAAAAAGTTCCTTCAAGAGCAGAGAATACATAAAGAAGTTGGAACATGGGCCAGACTACGTAGTTTCGGCTAATAAAGCCTCGTCAGTGACCCTGACAATATCTGGTGCCGAAACCAGAAAATTTTACGGCCTCCACACGGCACAACACCAGCTGCAGTGAGGTAAAATTAAAATCTTAAAAAGTTCCTTCAAGAGCAGAGAATACATACAGAAGTTGGAACATGGGCCAGACTACGTAGTTTCGGCTAATAAAGCCTCGTCAATGACCCTGACAATATCTGGTGACGAAACCAGAAAAAAGCATACTGTAATTTCTTAATTTTAATTGGGCAGTCGATTCACAAAGACTGATTAGTTTCAAAAGGATCCAAATGATATAAAAGACGATGATCTAGAATAACAGTCTAAATCGATCTCAAATTTTAGATTTCTCAGAATCTATCCTCTGATCTCAAAGGATGTAAATAAAATATAATCTGCACTATGGATGATGTACGGGGAGACTTTTTACGGCCTCCACACGGCACAACACCAGCTGCAGTGAGGTAAAATTAAAGTTCATTATCAAAATATCTTTTTCTCATTTTCTCACATATCAACTTAGTTGCATTTCTCCGTTTTGCTTTTACACAACCACAAGATTTTGAAATTTTCTGAATATCTTTTTGTAAGTTGTTCCCAATTTTCCAAAATCTTTAAACAAGGTTTCCTTACCTCAAAATTATCAAAACGATTTTCAATTTATTGTTTATATAACTGATCATTTAAGAAATGATTATTTAGCTCCAAATGAAAATCACCCCATGGTTTAAAATTTTCTATTTCAATAGTTATTCTAACTGGTTTATGATAAGATATAAAAGGCAAAGACTGTGATCCTTTATAATTCCTTTCCATAAAGTCTGAAATATAAAATCTATCCATCCTTGCATTATTAAAAGTGAAGGTCACATTATCAGTTTTATGCCATAAAGGATATTATGCCATAAAGGATCGATCAAGTTATACATTCCTGGTTTAAATCTCTTTTTTATTTTGATATCATTCTTATGTAAGTTAAGAAAGCGAAATGTTCCGTTTTCAACATAATTAAAATCACCCGTAAAAATAATTTTCTCATCTCGATAATCTCTCAAATAATTATTTAAGGCTTAAAAGAAACTGTCTTAATCATCATGACTAGCAGGACAATAAATACTAATGATATTTAAGATATCTTTGGTTATTACTTGAACATGAGTTACCCTATTTACTAAATTATTATCCAAAATATCAATATGCTTTATTTCTAAATTTTTTTCTTACCAGGATAGCAGTTCCCATGCAGTTTTAGAATTTAGATGATACTTTCCGGATACTGCTGTCTCAATTTCATGTATATCTTCCACATCTATGATATGAACTTCTTGAATGCATAAAATGTCTAAATTATTATCTGTCATCAAACATAATTTTTCCTTTCCTCTTTTTGAGGCCATTAATATTTGTCGTTCCTACTTTCATTTTTCAAATATTCTAGATTTGCTAGATCATAAGTTTATATTTTAGTTATTTCCCTTGATATTAAAGGATACTGTAGTTTATTTGTCGTGATCTTCTTCTCTGTCTTGTACCGTCACTATGTCCGCCCACCCCGTAGGATATGGTTGTCCTGGCCTTGGATATGACGTTGAGATCGTCTAACTTTCTTCCGGCAATTCTCCTCTCTTCGGGGTCTCCTGCACCACTGTCTTTTCTTCCTCCATTTCTACCGTTGTATCTTCCTCCGTTTCTGTCTCTGGTGTTCTTTCACTTTCCATTTCGTCACCTGTTAGATTTGATATGGCACTATCTGATAATTCGTATGTACTTCTGATATCGGACTGTTCTGCCGTGAATGGACTACTGGGCTGCTCATCATCTGACTGTTATTTGCTGCTTCTTCTTTTTTCTTACTGCTCTTTTCTGTCTGTTCCTTGTTTCTCCTACCATCTTAAATCCTTCGCTGTTTACGTTTTTGGCCTCTCTTGATTCTTCTAACACAGGTCATCTCCCTTCATATGGTCCTGGTCTTTCTCTATTCAATCTTTCTCTTCGGTTTTCTTTTTCCCTCTTTCATTCTGGATTTATCTTATTCTTCTTGCATCTGCTCTTGTCTTTGTTTTATTTCATGGGCAGAAATGGAGTGTAGATTCACCTAGCCACCGTATCAATAAGTCGATAAGTGACACGTTTATTTTATAATGGGCTGACATAGGACATGTTATTTTCTGAGCCAATAAAACTGTTAAAACCTTAGATAAAACAAATTATTGTTGATGATTCCTAAATCTACATTAACTCTATTTTACAAACATATAACTTTCATATTTTTTAAAAAAAAAGTTAGGTCATTTTTGTCGCACCTGCTTTAGCAAGGTGCGATATAGGAGTTCACTTTTCCGTCAGTCCGTCCGTTCGTCCGTCCGTCAGTCCGTCCGTCCGTCCGTCCGTCCACAATTACGTCGACCCTAGCGTTCGGGTCCATTATTCTCAATCTATGATACCTACATTCATCAAACCTGGTGTAAAGTTTCTACTTAGATTGGTCTCGAGGAACCTTGAACTTATTTTGACCTTTGACCTATTTTTCATGCTCTAATGGCTTCGTAAAATTCTGTGTCGTCCGTTTATCCACAATTACGTCGACCCTGCGTTCGGGTCCATTTTTCTCAATCTATGATACCTATGTTCATCAAACCTGGTATAAAGTTTCTTCTTAGAATGGTCTAAAGGAACCTTGCACTTATTTTGACCTTTGACCTATTTTTCATGCTCTGATGACTTCATAAAATTCTAGGCCAAAAATTACGTCAACCCTAGTGTTTAAGTCCGTTTCTCTCCATCTATGATACCTGCAATCTTCAAACCTGGTAAAAAATTCTTAGGATGGTCTAGAGGAGTGTTTCCTTTATTTTGACCTTTGACCTCTATTTTATGCTCTGCTTACTTAGTAAAATTTTACGTCAAAAATTACGTCAACCCTATCATACTGGTCCATTTCTCTCAATCTATGATACCTACGGTCATCAAACCTGGTGTAAAGTTTCTATTTAGGTTGATCTAGAGGATTGTTGCACTTATTTTGACCCATATTTCATGCTCTGCTGACTTCGTAAAATTTTACTTACAAATTAAATTGACCCTATCATTGAAGTCCATTTCTCGCTGACAATCTATGAGAGCTAGAATCATCAAACCTGGTATAAAGTTTCATCTTAGAATGAACTCGAGGATTAATGCACTTGTTTCAGCCCTTGATATACATTTCACGTGCTACTGATTTTGTAAAATTTCACATCCAAAATTGTGTCGACCTTTGGGTTTGAGTCCATCTCTCTTTAAATACAATGGGTGTAATCATCAAACCTGGCTTGAAGATATCATGCTCTATTGACCTTATAAATTTTATGTCAACCTGGCATCCATGATTAATATGGACAAGAGCATTCAAGTCAGTTTCTCACTAACTATACCACCTACAATCATCAGACATGGCATAAAATGTTTTCTTAAGCTGGTGTCCTCGATTGTTTGACTGCTTTATACCTTTAACCTATATTTTTTTTAACTCTGTTGACTGTAGAGCTTTATGTATAGAACTGCATCTAGTTTGTAAGTCCAATTTGCTCAAATTTCTACATAAATTCATCAGACCTAGTGTATACTTTCCTCTAACCATGGTATGTACTACTGAGAAAGCATAAGGCAGGTGCGACATAGCATTCCGCGGAATTCTTGTTATATGTAATGTCCATACCTTTCTTTCTATTAACCACAATATAAAAATCATAAAAACGACCCCCTTTGATTAAATAACCGATTAAAACAACATTATTTTTTTTCCATTAAATACAAAATTGCTGATACTTCCTAAAACTAGAAGGATTTATCTTTCGAAAGGTATAATTCATATTTCTGCTTTTAAAAAAAGTTAGGTCATGTTTCAAAAAAGCCTAGTGGACGAAGCAACTAAAACTGCATTTTACCGTGTAAGACCGGTTTGCAGCAAGCGGTTGATGACGGATCAATTCATACCTAGCACTATTCTATTCCACTGTTAAAACTTAAATATTCGCATACACAGGTAATACTAACAACAATTATAATAATATAAATAATACTAATAATAAAGCCTGTGGAATGGTTTTAGTAATGTTTTTAAATTAATGTTTGAACAAATTTTATTAAAATATGGTAAAATATGGTAACACAGTATGCCCATCAATCTGTCTAAAGTATAATTTATATAGGATTCCATTATTAACTTACTAAAATATATTATCAATTAGCAGGTTTAACTAGCTCCTTGATGTGCAATTAACTTTTTCAATTGCGGCCCGCGTCTTTCGAAAACTTAGCGTGTCATTAGACTTCTTAAATTTTTCTACAATTGTTGTCTAAACATTTAAGATTCGGTGTGTCTTCCTACTTGGGCGTCATTAAAAAAAGTCGTTGTGGTCTGTGATCGTTCGCATCTGAAGTAGTCCTTTTGTTAAGATTAATTGAAGATTAACTGAAAAGTGTGAAAAGTTTATTACTCAAACAGCTGCATTAATTGACACAACTGAATTGTGCAACCATCTCCAGGCTACGCCCATTAATTATCATTAAACCATATCTCCTAACTAGACGCAACATAAGGGGTAATTTAGGAATCAAATTTTGCATAAAATACTGATACTCATTACAATCTCCTCGTTGATATGTTGCTCAAAATCTCCTCGCCGAGGCGATTTCTAAAGAGTGCACTCAGCATTTGTATTATTTGAAATGTTTAAGGAAATAAACCCTTAGTTAAGTTCTTAATCTACTTGTTTTATTATTAAATTGCCCCTATTGACAAAGAAATCAAACTTAAGAGGTGTTAACAACTTACTAGTTTAATTGCTGCGGTAAATACAGCCCGTTTCATATTTACGCAAAATCTGACTGTCTGAAATGTTTCTCTTTTTAAACTGAATTAGACAGGATAACGGTTTTCTCCGCTACTAAAGTGCAGGTGTACAACGGTAGTTTAGCTTCAAAGCAAACCGTCTTGTCACAAACTTAACGGCACCTGTCAGCGGTATTATTAACGCATAAATCACCAAGCACGTGGCAATGCTCTTCGTAAATAATGCGCTATATAAATGAGATAAGGCATTGTTATTATTATTATTTGATAGAAAAGTGCAGAGCTCCTGGTGGTTTAAAACGGCGGTGATAGTTTAGCACTAAGGGGTAAAGATGAGACAATCTGCAAGTATACGACACTCAGGCAATAAAGATAACATAATTCGCCGACCGTGTACATACTGGTAATACTGGTCAATACCCCTACCTGAGCTGTCATTTTAATTGAGTCGCGACGTGAGAAAGAAGTACCTTTAGACACGGGCAAATAGCGAATATTAAGAACAGCCTGCAAGTCTGATCTGAGCAGAGTGTTCGCTATTTGCTGTAGACTTCATTTATTGTTGATCAGGAACGAGGTGATTTTGCTAACATTGCATATGCACAGGCTGATCCGAGTTTGATCGAATAATCATTATATACGTGCAAAAGTGGCTGTCGTTCGAGACAGTCTATAAAAGGATCTACTCAGTCGACAGGGGAAGACGACTCGGCTTTTGGGACGCTATTATAAAAAAGATCCGCGTGTTATGTGTATCTGCGCAGTTTACTGTACAGTCTGGTCAGAGCATACACCGTATGATTCACCTATCCTGCAACATGTGCCTATCATGCTGTTTTTACATATTAGTATATAGGCTTGTTTGGGCAACGACGCGGCTTGAATCCAAATGATGTCATTTTCATAGGGTCAACACTTTTAATAAGAAAAGGATTTGCTCCATTCAGAAAGGGATGTAAAAATGAAAATGGCAGTGTTGCTTCCCCGAAAAGTGTGCCCATTCACCTTAAGACAGATCTTTCCCGATATCAACCAATACGGGACATACCATGTATCCTTTTCACTTCTAAAGTTTGATCAAATACATTATAAGATCAACTCTTAACCAAAACAAACTGGCCAATCTGATCTGAGTCTGCGCTTGGCGCACAACCACATTGCTGGTTTTCTCGTGTCGTGGCTCATATGCAGGTGTACCCACACACATTAAAAGTTTGTTATAGTAAAGGCGACCATTTTACACATAGGGTATTTAGGTAAAATTTTCAATCACAGAAATCATTTCTCCGATTCTGAAAGGACGCCATCAGACTCAGTGCCGGGCTCAGATAGAAGATACACATCAATGATTCTTCCTTGGCTTCCTGGGAAACAACTTTGAAAAGAAAAAATAAGATATTCGAACACGCAGCAAAACGAGGGAAAACTGTTACATGTATGAGCTGTAGGCCTAATGTTTAATAGTCCGAAAACTTTGAGAATTTATCCGCGCGGCAGAGTCAGTTTCGTTTTCATGTAAATACAAGTTCTGTGATTTTGCCATGCGGAGTTCTGATTTATAAAACAAACTTCTCACCTCTTATTTTTCCTTCATTTCGATGCATCTTTTAAAGTCCGAACATTTGATTATTGATCCGTGCGGCAAAATCATGTTTTCTATATTTCATGAATGAACTAATTAATAAGCTGTGACGTATATCTTTTAGCTATCAAACCAACAGTTTTACGGATTTGCATATCTAAGATAGTCAATTCAGTATACGTCAATCACCTTTGAGACTGCCCTGTTGCAGCGTTCGCTAATCAAGACACGCCACTTATTATTGTCGCGTGCAGGTTTAGTGATACAATCGAAGGTAAAACTTGACAGTTCTTACATCAGAAAGTCTATGCTTACTTGTCCGGGGGCTTATCAAAATACGAAGTTTTACATTTGCAAAGGCATTTGAGCCGCGACACGACAAAACAAATAATGTGGTTGTGCGGCCAGCGCAGACTCAGATCAGCCTGGGCATCCGCCCAGTCTGATCAGAGCCTTCGCTGACCGCATGGAGGTAGCTTAGACCCTAAGCTACCCTTTGAGCACATAAAGAAGAGACTGAGTAAACTGGGCGGATGCCCAGTCTGATCTGAGTCTACCCTGGGCGCACAACCACATTGTTGGTTTTCTCGTGTCGCGGCTCATTTGTTTTTGTTAAAATCGCTAAAGGGAAAATCGGCATGCACAAATTAACACTTACATGGACCACAAAAGTTAAAAAATAATCGCAAAAATTCTGTTTATTGCTCCAGTGACCTGGTGGGAAAGAGCGCTGGCTCTTATACGTTACCTCTGTGACTGCTGTGGGTTCGAGCCTCGCTCAGCGCACAGGCCGACAACAGCTCTGCTTGCTAAACGTCAGGAGTTTTCCCATGAGCTCCGGTTTTGGCTATTAAAAGGGCCTGTTAAGGTCAAGAATACGTATATGACTGGCGCAATTAATTACGTGCGTCGCGAAGGACGTTACGTCACGAAATACTTCCTAGTCAGTGTTATTTTCAATATGGCAGCCCCTTCGGACATTTAATAATAACGTCAAACATGGGGAAAACGGAGTTGTTGTCATTGTTTATTCAAGCCTTTTGCTGATATTGCAATGTTCTTTTCTTTCCCTGTATGTTTGAAGTTATTTCATCAACACAAGTGTATTCATACAAAATTAATGAGAGAGAGAGAGAGAGAGAGAGAGAGAGAGACTGACAGACAGATAGAGTTTCATATGTATAACAATTTAAGGCTGGCCGGAATACATGTTCCCTTCCTGCTTTCAGAGCTCACAGGACTTTTCAGACACACATATGAAAGGCGGAGCCCATCTTTCTCCTTTCTCTGCGTTATATTTCCCTGATTTGAAAAAGCTACCCATTTATTGCTGGCTTGACAAAGAGACTTTTCCAGTCGCTTGCAAGCTGGCCGAATCCGGATTCGAACCCGCAACCGTCTGCGTCATAACCGAACGTCCGCGGCGCCGGTGGGATTATGCATCCGAAATAATTAATAAACCAAGTAAATGTATGCCAGCTGATTTTAGAGCTTTAGGGATCGGAATGTAATATTTATTATAATGCCAATTTTTGCGATTTTCTGGACATCGAAAATTTTATTTTGATTACAACATAATCTTGAATGGTACAATATTTCTTCCACTTGTATGCCGTTGCCAAAGATATAGCGGGCCTCTTACTCACACCGCCCTACGGCCACTACGCTACAAGAAGTCTTTGCCTTTACCTATCCCGCCGACGGTGGATTTGGAAGTTGACCATGTAACCTACCATCATCTCGATATGACTAAAATACTGTCCAAAAAGTCAATTTTATCTGACTTCCATGGGCCACACCGACAGAACACGAGTCGTCAGTAATATGGTACATGCACACAGATCAGTCTGCGCATACGCACAGACTAATAATTCTCTTCGCTGTTCCTCACGGAATCATTGTACCAGAGGGCAACAAAGGCTCTGGTAAGGTTGGGCGGGTGCGCACACTGATCTGAGCTTCCACCGACCGTATATGCCCCAAAGCACCCATTTTATCATGGCACGGCGCATTTTGTGATTTAGGGTAACGCAGTTTTTTATGTGCGGATCAGTCGTGTCGGCTGCAGTAACTATATTACTGTTAGAAGTGTGCTTGCAATTTGTACTATTTTTTGTTTATGGAAGTCTGAAAAATAAATTCTTTCACTTAAGCCTCTTTCACGACATAAAGTTTCTTTGTCACAGGATCTTTAACAAAGAAAGTTTGCCAAAAATTTTGCGTTAACATGGAGCAAATTATTTGTGAAGAAAACTGTGGCATAGAATTTTTGTCAAATAAACTTTGGCAAGGAAATATTTGCTGCTGTGTTCAAACGATCGAACATTATTTGTCAAGGTTACCTGGACAAATAAACTTTGCCCGTGTGAACGGCCAACCATGCCACATTTTCTTTGTTGAATATACTTTGTTCAAAATTAAACCAATTTGATTATGAGCAAAGTTTTCTGTGCTTATCTCCATAGCTAGTTTCTTTGTTACATACATGTATTCTATGGCAAATTTTCTGTTCACACGGACAAATTTTGTTTGTCATAAAAACTTTCCCATATAAATTTGGCTTGGCAATGATAATGTGGCACATTTTTTCATTCACACGAGCATTTTTTTCTTTTCCAAACCTACTTTGTCACAGAAACTTTGCCCGTATGAACGAAGCTTAAGGAATTCATTCTGAGAACCCTATTAGTCCTCATCTTTCCGTATTCTCATAACGGTCTTAGCATGTCTTATAACATCGCCAGTAAACGACTGCAACGTCGCTTATAAATGACGTCGCGGAATGGCGAAAATTCATACACACCTATGCTTGCTTATCAAGCGCTACTTGAAAAACGAGCTCGGTAGTCAAGGACTTTTCTTACCTCATTTTAATCGACAGATCCTGTGACATAAAATATCAGTTTTTGAAAAGAATCTATGTAGTGGTAAACAAGTTGTGTACGTTTAAATTTTTTCATTGCATTCCCATTGCAGTCAATGGAAACGGCCTAAAAATTTTATGTTTTTCAATCTGATCTAGCGACTAAACGAACTCGGTGACCTATCTTTTTTATTGCACAATTCGATGTATCACATGAAAATGTACCCCTGTGCAAAATTTTAAAAAATTCTATGTATGTGCCATTTACGTATTCTTGACCTTAATTAAACACTGGTTTTCTTTTTTCTCTTTTTAAGCTTGCCAATGACTATATCATTAACATCATGTCAAATAAGAAGGTCGCATTTTGTACATATTTCAGTTCAGTTCAATTGCATTTGATAATAGGGTGAAAGGGAGGCGGGTCATATGGATCAATAATAATTATGAGACTACCAATAAGACTGATGTACTTTAAGCTGACTAAATAAATTTTGACAGACATAACAAGTTAGTTCGACACAACCGTAATAGCTTTGTTTACGGTATCTTGACCACGGGCTTAATGTGGATCCTGACAATGCGGCTCTACCCAAATGGATTTGAAGTCTAGTTCTTTTGTTGTGTTCAAGAACATTTACTGACCGTTCCAAGGCGGTACTTCTGTTGTGGTTCTTCAATTTTAGGTGTTCTTAGGTCCGCTTGTCTGTGGTCTTCTGGCGATATGGTCACCTGTGAAGCTGCCCACTTTGCTCTCCCCCCCTCTCTCTCTCTCTCTCTCTCTCTCTCTCTCTCTGTGTGTGCGTGTGTGTGTGTGTGTGTGTGTGTGTGATTTATAATAGAAAATAGGTAAAAGTAAATGTTACTGTTGTTTTTGATGACCGCCTATTTGGGAAAGAGCTGTTAAATGAAATCAAAAACTGTAAGTTAGTGTAAAGAAACCATAATAAATAAGACGAAGCAACATTGGGCATAACATCACCTGAAATTGAACCTTAAAACGAATGGGGGAATAGGGAAGGTAAAGATCAGCCTGTGCTTCCGCGCAGTCTGATTGCTTAGATAATCTGATAATGGGGAATAAAAGTGAGGATTCAGTTTGATCACATTACACAGCGTGATGGCATAGCTTGCATTTTTAGGCGAGGCATATCATATCGCGAGTGTGTTGTCCATAGTCGAAGTCATCAGCTCAGCTGCATGCAGTCATGCATCAAGAGGTTAATCTTTTACTGCTGGGTAGACAAAATTTTCAGTCGTTGACCGGGCCGGGTTTCGAAGCCGCGACTTTCTGTGCAATAGCTATGCGCTCTAACAAATGGACTACGGCGTGACACACAAATCACTAGAAAACTGTGCAGTCCAAAAGTCTGTAACTCTGGTAACACACGTTGGTTGGTTGTTTTGAGTTTAACGGCCCTTTGAGACAGTATTTCAGTCTATATCGGGCCGTCTCCCAAAGAGAGGGAGAAAGAAGAGAGGTGTGATAGCTCGAGAAAAATGTCCAAACAGCCCACCTGCAGCTACTGCAAGCAAGGACGCCACGGAATTGGAAGTTATACCCAGCACCATCGCACCACCAAATCACCCCGGTAACACACGTGAGAGTCGTCAGGCTAAAAGTAATGCTTTAGCTGTTGTGCACAAAACACAGGTTGGTCTGAGTCACCAAAGCCCACATATGCCCTAACGCCCTTTTACGCGTCGGTAAAAGGGACGATGGGAAATTAGCGAGCTGCCCAGTCTGGGATTAGACTCTGCATTCGTACATAAATCCCGGGCTCGAGACGCGTTGGAAGCGGGTATCTTTTCAGTCATAAACAGCCTTTCATTATCACAAACCCATCGTCCTGATATGGCTGAAATTATGTTTAAAAGGGCGTAAAATCGTGATTCATTCACCATCGACAAAAATTTATAGGTTTGATTTTCAACAAATTAATCTGATAAAGGTAGCAGATCCGAATTTGTTAGCTAGTCAAAGCAGCTAAACATCTTTTCAAGCGCAGAAATTGATTGACACTTCCGGCTACTGATTACATCTCTCTACCGTTATATTGTCATGTGTACTCAATACAAGAGTCACAGGTCTTTGAGACGTTACAGTTATGTCTGTCACTGACCCGTTAAATCGTCTAGAGAAAGTAAACGTTGTAGACGCTCATATTTCGCAAAAATATGAAATTTGCCATATGGCCGCGCGACGATATATTTATTGCCCAGCTTATCTGACAATATACAATATGCGGTCATAAAACCGATAAGACATACAGCGTAATTGTTTGACTCATAAATTAGATGATATTTTTTTATTTTCTGAAGGGTAGATACCCAAATATGAACTAAACACTCGGAACGACGAATTAGAATTAAATTTATAAGATCTAATAAGAATCAAATTTATTGGGTCTGATTACCCATGGACATTAGCGTCATTTCATAATTATTTAGATGATTTCACCGCAGTACTGCTGATCCGAGTCCCACAGGCTGGTAGCCACGCTTCTTCAGACGGGAAGCTCTGCTTTGCTCTCAATCAGTGTACGCATATGCGTTATTTGCATGCTGGTTTGGGTCTTTTTATGCATATGTCATAAAACACATTTTGGCTTGACATGCATATTTGAGCCGCGACACGACAAAACAACAATGTGGGCACATGAACCATCTATTGAATCCACTGTCTGTAAATACTGTAGACAATGTAAATGTTTCTTGGCTCACTGTATATTTTTGTTATTACCATTATTATTACTACTATGATCTCTTGAGCTGTTGCTGGTTGTAAATTTCACGATGAGCTGGCTTGTTTATCGGTGGCCCATTATCTATGTATTTCTCTTGAAAGGGGGGGGGGGGTCTCACCCTATAGGAAATTTACATAGAGTTCTGCCCACGCTCGGAATTTAATCTTAATATGCATAAAGATTGTCAAGCACATGAGTCTTGCATTTGTGATATATTTATCCATTGATCTAGTTCAGTATTTAAAGAACAGAATTTTTGTATTTTTCGAGGAAAAAATTGGTGCCCTTGTTTTAATCCCCCCGAGCTATGAAACTTTAGATTTTTGTACCTAATTTTGTCTCAAAACGATGCCTAGTAATTTGTGAGTATGTATGTAACATAATTGTAGATCAATGTATCAAACGAAAATATCTACATAAAATTTCAACTGAAATATCCCCATATTTCAGATCCATAAATCATTTTCAATAAATTAAAATGTTGATTTTAGTTTGTTATAGTTCTTGTCAACCTATGAAATTCACATCAAAATTGACCACACATGTGTAGGTAATGATATTAAAAAATAAAGAAATATTAAAACCGGTAACATTATTGTTTTAGAGTTTTTATGTTAACAGTCAAAATTTTTGAAAAGTGTAAAATCCACATTATTCACAGAAATTTGTTTTTGGTATCTTTGTGTTTCATTGTTAGGCCAATTTTATGTTTCTATCATGTTTTGCATTGCCAAGCCACATAAGACGTTTCTGTTTCTATGATAAAAGGTATTTTTCCGAGATAAAGGGACCTTGTTGTACTCCACAGTGGAACTTTAAATATATTCATGATAAGTCTTAATTAAACGAATGTTTATCGTGTATTCTTCTAATTTCATGAGAAGTATACTTTCCATATTTGTGTGGTACTGCCAGATCAACAATTCTTGTAGAAGGCTTCATGGTAATTGCTTACTTGTCGCTTTTACTATACGGTTAACCAGTACTAAATCCCATAACATTTTCCAGCTAGTACCTAATTTTGCAGTGTTTCTATTCATAAGCCCTAACCAATCAGAATCTATCCATCATTTCCGTAAGATACCACAGCTGACTTGAACCGTTTTGTATCTGGCAGTGCCTCTATTGATGGGTGATAAGCCATGTGTCCAAGATAATATAGGATACTGGCGATATGAGCACACTTGCCAATGGTCCTCTTTCCAGCGGGGCAGATGCAGTAATAATCTTTAACTGGGTCAGTATCATCATTTTGGTCATACTGAATCCAGACATTATATTTGGTCTGGGATTTGTGTCTGGACTGAATCAGACCCCTTATCAGATCATCCTGGTGCTGGTAAACCCAGACCTTTTGTGCAAATCTGACACTATATCAGTAGTAAAAATGGATCACCCTGACTTACACCTCAGTTGAAAAGAAACTTAAGTAGTCAAATTGACTAAAGGGGACAATTAGCAGTCAAGCAATTATTCATATATATGTATTTGCTTTGTATGATATACTTTACACAAATAAAAATATTTATGCATGAAATTCAGCTACAGAATTAGTACATTTTATATATGCAAATTGTTTAGGGTAAAATAGTTTTTTATAAACCTTTTAAATTAGTGTATTAGCATGTAGAACAATCTGTTATGATTGTTATGTATACTAATTGTTATATTATAACAAAAGGAAGTGGTTCTGCGAAATTATTCACACTTAATTCTGACAAGAGTTTTTCTCTTAAAATCTACCTTTATAAATATTACGTAATATTTGCCAATGTTACCGGTTTCCAAATGTCATAAAATTCTAAAGGTATTGAGAAGATACACAGGGCCTACTTTGCTAGCAATTTCAAAGGTTGACAAAGACTGCAACCCTTTTAAATTTTAAGTTGAAAATCATGTTTTGGTCATTTCAGCCTTAATTATTTTATAGTTTCAGACTTTATGTTTCGAGAAAAAACATGTGTATATATCTATTCAATCACAAATGGTATTGAAGGTATCTATAAACAGTCCTTTTACAATTCTAGTTCAAAGTTTATGAAATTAAGGAAAGCATATACTTTAAGACTAAAAAAATGAATGGCAGGTATCAGGAAAAAAATGGAGTACCTCAAGGTGCTCTCCTGAGACCTAAAATACCTATTTGAAGATAATAAATACATATTTATAGTTTATAGGACAGTGGCACTGAGCATGCATAGTAACAAGAAAATCCAAGTGTGGGCGCATATGAGACCCCCCCCCCTTTTATGGGCGACGGCTAGTGACAACCGGTTGTCAGCAGCCTCATAGGCTAGAGACAACCGGTTGTCACTAGCCTGTTAGGCTGCTGACAACCGGCTAATGAATTAATTCACATTTTAAAGGACAGGAAGCATTGGTTCACTGTAAAAACATCACAAGTAATTCTCAATAGGTTTATGCTTTAAATCAAGCTACATGTACATATAAATCACGACAATAATATATCTGCAAATAAAAAAAAAATGATCTTCTAAAAATATATTTTCTAAGGGAAGTAACTCAAATCATACTTTGTAAGGGAGCTAACTCAAAATACCAAAGGGAAAATTTAGCTCAAAATACCACTTAAATTTTCCTGATGTTTTATGTGCTAATTCTGTTTGCACAATTGCCTCCATGATTATAGTAGTTATATTTGTATTCACATTATGAATAGGTAGTTTATTTTTTCTAGTGTATAGAATCAGAAAATAAAGAAATTTGCTTGACTGAACAGCAAGAATATAACTATAGCGCAGAGCATGCAATTATAACTGAAAAAATTATGTAAACCCTTTTTTCCATCAAGGTAAATATATAATTTGTGTGCATGTGATGCATATTTCTATGAATAACTCAATGACTTTCAGACAATAATAATGTAGATGATAAAAAACACACAAAAATTTACATCTAATTTGTTTAACAGTTCCTTGCTTTCTACTATCAACTTAAAACTTGATCAGAGTGAAAACAAATATCATGATATAATAGTAATACCATGAAACTAATATTCTTAAAATATTTTGAGTTTTATTATTTGAAAATAATAGGATTTCTAGTAACCGGTTGTCAGCAGCCTGTGAGGCTTGTGACAACCGGTTGTCAGCAGCCTGTAAGGCTAGTGACAACCGGTTGTCAATAGCCACTTCTAATTTTATGAGCTATTACCTGAGATTGACAGTAAAGCGTCGTGTGACCAGCGAAGGCTCAGTTCAGACTGTGTATACGCGCAGTTTGGTCATAGGCTTCGTTGGTTGCGTTAGGTTAAGGCACAGTTCACACTGAGCATACGCGCAGTTTAATCATAGCCTTCGCTGGTTGTATTAGCCATCTATGGGACATGGCATCAATAAAGTAAACAATGAGTTGTACCAGAAGTTTTCATTTAAGATATTGAAATATTTATGGTTAATCCATCGGGTACCCGTCTAGTTTAGACTGCGCGGATGCGCAAGTTGGTCTGAGCCTTGTTTGGCACACACGCCATCTTCAAATGTTTAAGTCTTTACAAGCAAACTAAACGAAAGGAATGTAACTGGAAAAAACTGTAATTGTTGATATTTAATAGGATAATCATCTTGATGTAGATTTAACATTCTACAGTTTTTTATGTCCCCAATTTCGGAGAAATTGTGGGGGCATATTGGTTTGGGCCTGTCCGTCTGTCTGTCTGTCCGTCCGTCAGGCTGTCTGTCTGCTATCTATAAGTCAAAAACCGTAAAAGCTAGGAACTTGAAACTATATACACATGATTAGTATGAAAAATAAGCGAACCCATGTTTTTCTTTTTTCCGCGGGTCACATATTTTCAGAGTTATGCCCCTTTTTCGACTTAGCCTGTGGAACCTTGTGTACAAAATATCTCAAGAACCCCTGATGCTAGAATCATGAGGTTTTGCAGGATAACGATTGCCAATGTGTAGATGACCTGATTGACTTTTGAAAAAAAAATCGTGAATTTTTGACCAAGTCATGCCCCTTTTCGACTTAGTGCATTGTAAGCCTATGTAACCTTGTGAACAAAATATCTCAAGAGCCTCTAATGCTAGGAGCATGATTGTTTGCATGGAAATACTGCCTAAGGTGTAGATAACTTGATTAACTTTTGAAAAGAATTTATAAATTTTTGACCGAGTTATGCCCCTTTTTCGAATTAAGGCATTAAAGCCTATGGTACAAAAGTACCCTTACATACAGTCAAGAACAGTAAGAGCTAGAAACTTGAAACTTTATACACATGATCAGTATGGAAAATAAGCAGACCCATATTTTTTTTATTTTTCCGCCGGTCATGTATTTCCAGAGTTATGCCCCTTTTTCGACTTAGGCTGTGGAACCTTGTGAACAAAATATCTCAAGAACCCCTAATGCTAGGATCATGAGGTTTTGCAGTATGACAATGCTCAATGTGTAGATGATCTGATTTATTTTTGAAAAGAATTCGTGAATTTTGACCAAGTTATGCCCCTTTTTCAACTTAGTGCTTTGTAGGCCTATTGAACCTTGTGAACAAAATATCTGGAGAACCCCTGAGCTAGGATCATGTTATGTTGGAAAAATGTTTATCGAGTGATGCCCCTTTTTCAGCTTAGTGCATTGTAAGCCTACGGAACCTTGTGAACAAAATATCTGAAGAACCCCTGATGCTAGGATCATGATATTTTGCAGGAAGATATTGCTCAAGCTGTAGCTGACCTGATTAACTTTTGAAAAAAAAAATCATTTATTTTGATCGAGTAATGTCCCTTTTTTGACTAAGTGCATTGAAGCCTATGGTACAAAGGTACCTTTACACCCAGTCAAGAACCGTAAGAGTTACCAACTTGAAACTTTATACACATGATCAGTATGAAAAATAAGCGAACCCATGTTTTTCTTTTTTCCGCGGGTCACATATTTTCAGAGTTATGCTCCTTTTTTAACTTAGCCTGTGGAACCTTGTTAACAAAATATTTCAAGAACCCCTGATGCTAGGATCATGAGGTTTTGCAGTATGACAATGCCAAAGGTGTAGTTGACCTTATTTACCTTTGAGAAAAGTTTGTGAATTTTTGACCGAGTTAATCCCCCTTTTCGACTAAGTGCATTGTAAGCCTATGGAAACGTGTGAACAAAATAATTCAAGAGCCCCTGATGCTAGGAGGATGATTTTTTGCAGGAAGATACTGCCTGTAGTGTAGATGACCTGATTAACTGTTGAAAAATATTTGTGAATTTTTGATCGAGTTATGCCCCTTTTTCAACTTAGTGCATCATTTGCCTATGGAACCTTGTGAGCAAAATATCTGGAGAATCCCTGATGCTAGGATCGTGTTTTTTTGCAGGAAGATATTGCCCAAGGTGTAGATGACCTGATTAACTTTCAAAAACAATTCTTAAAGTTTTGACTGAGTTAAGCCCCTTTTTCGACTTAGTGCATTGAAGCCTATGGTACAAAGGTACAAGCATTATTGGGTGAACCTTCTTTAGCGGCAAGCATATGGTTGGGGGCATAGTGTTTCATAAACACGTTTTCTAGTTTGTTTTTTTATACCCCGCCACACGCTAGTGGCGGGGTATTATGTTTTCACGTTGGCCGTCCGTGTGTCTGTCCGTCCGTCCGTCCTTAGAACGTACGTCCGTCCGTCCGCATTTCGTTTCCGTGCGATAACTTATGTATCTATCAACGGATTTCATTCAAATTTTGCATATGCATTTGGACCAAGAATGTCTCACTCGATAATTTCTGACAGAGTTATGGCACTTGTCAATGTTCAAAAAATGGTTTTTGGCCTCTAGTTCCTTTACTACTTGGAATATCATGATGAAACTTCACAAACATGATCGAAGTAACAAAAGCTTTATATGAGCACAGAAATTTTATCATCAGGGGTTTTCTGCCCTTGGGCTGTATACATGTATAAATCATGAAAAAATCTATATAAAATCAGAGCTTGGAGCAATTTTTCTGAAACTTACAGCAAATGATCAGTGATAAAGCCTCCGGTGATGTTCAAATTTACCCCATGGGAGTTACCTCCCCCTGCCCCTGGCTATATCATGCATAAAATGATGATAAAATCTATATAAATTCATGTGAAACAGATTATTCAGAAACTTACAACTGATGATAGAAGAAATGAAAGCTTCTTGTGGTGATTAAAATTCAATCCCTAGGGGGTTTTCTGCCCCTGCCCTGTGGCCCCATACATGCTTAAAATCACTAAAACTGTACTTGGTCAGGGTGGTAAATGATTTATTGGAAGCTTATAGTAAATGATCAGAGTATTGAAGTGTCCTGTCATGACTTAGACTTTTTCCATGTACCTTGGGGTCTAGCTGCCCCTGCCCTGGCCTAATACAGAGAAAAAATTAGTTTGGAAAAATTGGCGAGTGAAAAAGATTTGCAGTGGCGGGGTATCACGCAGTCGTTTGCGATGCTTTTATTTTCTACTGGTAAAATTTCAGATAGACAGTAATTCAAAGAAATGCAAGTAATGCAATGAATTTTGACAAAACAAGGAATTGAATTAGCATTTAATTAATGCTTTGAATTAGCATTGAAGTAGTGCAAAAACTGGTGACTTACTCATTACATTGAATTACTTTTTTTAATACTGAAAAAAAAAAGAATGCATTAGCATTAACGATTAATTTGTCCCATGTCTGCGGCTAAATATATTGAAAATGCGCAAACATTCAGGATTGCTATATACGTGTTACTCATTGCTTCGTTTTATTGCATTGAATGTTATATGCATTGATTCTTGTAATAAAGCTCAAAACTATCAGTCTCTTTTTTTTCATGTGTTTACTGTATTACCTGTTAGATGAGGAAATTTATTTTCATAAATACGCCTTAAAATTTTAGATATTGGGACACCTAACATAATTACTGTAATTTTCCAAAACATTGAATAGTGTGGTTAAATGCAAACAGAATAGACCTGGATCCGACTGCTCTTCGACAATCAGTCTGTTCTCGAACTGCACTGTTTGCTTAAACCTATCTGTCCCAATACTTAGAATTATTAAGGTACCGATAAATTGAACTGTTTGTGAGACTTTTCAGTTTTAAAGCTGAAAACCACAGAGCTAACTTGGCACACACGGATAAATAGAATTGGAAAGCAAGCAAGTAATACAAAGAGTCGATTTTATAATCACTCTTCAAATACGCCATAATGAAAATACCTGTGTACTAACCACAGTTATAATACCGCCGGAATTAGCTTATCGCAAGACACGGTGACAATATTACCTGAGGGTGTCTTCGAAACATATATCGGATTTGGCAGTCAATCCGTAAGACACAGGGTGGCCAATCACGTGATTTTAGATGATAGGGTTCACGGAATTTCCATAAAAAGTTTGCTCGATTCAGGTAATATTTTCTTGAATATTTTTGTTAATACTTGTCAGAATTGAATGAAATTTGAAGCAGATACCCCGCAAAAATATACGAAATCCAAATATGTCATGCATTTGCTCTGAAAATGTTTACTTTTAAAGATAAAGCCGAGCAATCGGTTATTTCTCCGAGATTGGGTTCACACACAGAATCAACAATATATGAAAAATGACCATATTTCGATTGTAGTTTGTCTTACTTGTTATCGTTGATTTCCATAGCTTTGAAAATGAATACCAAATCTTAATTTAACCAAACCTTGTGCTGGAAACGTGTAATATGCGTATGGAAGTGGTATTTTGAAAATGAGTGGGTTCACACACCAGATTCAGGACGATAGGGTGCACATACACTCTATGTGGCTGAGCTTCGCATAGCAATTTCTCGTAAAATAGGTAGAGGATATGCACAAACCTAGCACGTGATATTTCCTTTTCATATAAAAAATCAATTATCTGGCGAGAACATAATTACGATGAGACAGCTTCAGTCATCTTATGGTTAAAATATGAAGTGTGTTTGCCATATAAATATGAAGGGGATGGAGTAGTTGTTCTTCTTGTTGAGCGCTTGTTGTTGTGTTCGATTTCTGGTTGCGCCTTCTGGACATGGCACTCCCTGAATCGTTGTTTTAATTAGAGTGTCAGTTTCACAGTCATTTTACTATTATTTTCAGACATGTCGTACATCCCTTGTGTATGCCGCTACTGTGGGCAGGCCTTCGCAAATAGAAGTGCCCTGAGCCAGCATGAGTCACGCCATCTATGTAGATGTATAATGTTTTGTCTGCGTCTATCAGTATAACATACATTGGGAATCTTTCCCTAACTTTTTATGTGCCCTAAGTAAAAAGTTCTGCATATTTGGGTTTAAGATAGTTCTGTCTTAATCAGAAATGGTCACATCTAATGCTATATGGCGTTACTTAGAAGAATCATTCTGCAACAGTTGGATGAATTTAAAACTGAAATCTAAGGTTCCAATACAAAAACTATCTGCATTCAAAGTGTTTAAATGACACCTTTTAAAACATGCAAAATTGCCAATAATGTCCGTTGGAGCTTAAATAAAGGTACTTGACCAATCAATTGTGAATTATGAACTGCTTTGCTGTGTAATGGTTACGTTTGGAGTTTAAATGTCTAAGGCGTCGATGTTTTAATTAAATTTTCCCTGTCTACAGCATTTTTGTCGTAATTAACTTTCAAATTAATTAATGGAAAGTCTAGGGAGTGCCACAACAAAATAACGCAGCCCATACCAAGTACCAAGAGGAAGAGAAACCTCCTCCGAACAGAAACCACAAAATTACATGTAAACAATAGCAGCAAATTTAGCCCTCTCTTTCCCAACCGAGGTAATTGACCCAACACTGCATACAATAAATAACTAACAATATAATACGAAATACAGTATGAAATACCTACTGTAATCAACATAAAGTAAGAATTACACCAAAATCACTGCTTTAGAACGGTCAGTAGCAGGCTACTGGGGTGGGGAGTGGGGTGGCTTAATGACATCCTCCACAGTGCGCACTAACATAAAAGATTGACATTGAAAGTTGCTTTGATATTAAAAAACAAAGTCAGTGTCTAGGTATGTCCACAACAACCTCTCAGGCGCTCATTACAACACATCTATATAATAACATATACTGCAATGAATCCTAGTTGAGTCAGAGTTATACCCGAAACCCGGGTGCGCGAAACTCTTTTTCTTAGTATATTGGTTATGCACGTACTAGGTTTGTGCATATCCTCTACCTATTTTACGAGAAATTGCTATGCGAAGCTCAGCCATATAGAGTGTATGTGCACCATATCGTCCTGAATCTGGTGTGTGAACCCACTCATTTTCAAAATACCACTTCCATACGCATATTACACGTTTCCAGCACAAGGTTTGGTTAAATTAAGATTTGGTATTCATTTTCAAAGCTATGGAAATCAACGATAACAAGTAAGACAAACTACAATCGAAATATGGTCATTTTTCATATATTGTTGATTCTGTGTGTGAACCCAATCTCGGAGAAAAAATCGTTTGCTCGGCTCTATCTTTAAAAGTAAACATTTTAAGAGCAAATACATGACATATTTGGATTTCGTATATTTTTGCGGGGTATATGCTTCAAATTTCATTCAATTCTGAATAGTATTAACAAAAATATTCAAGAAAATGTTACCTGAATCGAGCAAACTTTTTATGGAAATTCCGTGAACCCTATCATCTGAAATCACGTGATTGGCCACCCTGAGACAGGTACACTTCCATACGCATATTATACGTTTCCAGCACAAGGTTTGGTTAAATTAAGATTTGGTATTCATTTTCAAAGCTATGGAAATCAACGATAACAAGTAAGACAAACTACAATCGAAATATGGTCATTTTTCATATATTGTTGATTCTGTGTGTGAACCCAATCTCGGAGAAAAAATCGTTTGCTCGGCTCTATCTTTAAAAGTAAACATTTTAAGAGCAAATACATGACATATTTGGATTTCGTATATTTTTGCGGGGTATCTGCTTCAAATTTCATTCAATTCTGACAAGTATTAACAAAAATATTCAAAAAAATGTTACCTGAATCGAGCAAACTTTTTATGGAAATTCCGTGAACCCTATCATCTGAAATCACGTGATTGGCCACCCTGAGACAGGTAACCAAGCGTACTAACTCTACAGGGTATTAGAAATTCATCTGGTTTCGGTAAAAAAGGGGAGTTTTTCCCCTTTGTGGTGAATTCTGTGGATGTCTCTTTTTCAGCTTTCCTGAGCTTCTCTCCATGACGTGATTTCTTCAGAGGGATCATCCGGTGGATTATCTAAATCAACAAATCTGTGTAAGGCATGGACCTGTAGGCACTCCAACCTGATGTGTCCTTTGGTTTTACAAATTGCACAAAATGGTGCACGATCGTGGTTTTCATACTTAAGCCGGATTCTTTTACCTCTGACAAACATTGTCGTGGGTATAGGTTTGGTTATCTTTCTGAAATTAAAAGAGCGAACTCCATTATATCTCTCCGTACCCCCGTATTTATGCCTAAATATTTGGTTTTTCTGTAGATTTCCATTTTGAGACAACTTTTGTAACAGGTTCTCGTCTTTCAGCTCGAATGGCGCCTTATAGATTAACACTTATTGTTGGATTCACCGCTATTTCCTTTAGTTTTCTTGTGGTTTTCAAAGACATTTTTCCCATCAACGATCATAGGTCTTTCAAAAAGTTTACCCGTAAATATGGCAATATCCGCTCCTGCTTTAACTGTGATTTCAAAGAGTTGGGTTCTTTCTATGGTCAGTTGTTGGATACAATCTACTTGTTCTATGATGTCAAGGTTCTCTAGATATGCAAATATTTTATTTCTACCCTTCTGCATTGTGATAGTATCTTTTTCTTTCTAGGTCAATTTCTTCAAACTGGGTTGAGTTTGGTCTGGTGGTTATCCCTACACCCAAAGGTGCAGGCACAGGATGTCATCCATATATATCCAGCAACGATCATTCCTCAGTCACCATCAACAGCTGCTTTGGGCGGCGTTGTCGTGTACTAGGTACTGAACAATAATCGGGGCGTCCTACTTATTTGGAAAGCTGTAGAGCAAGGGCTTACTGTGTTTGCAGTAGGTGCGGGTGGGGTTGTTTGGACATTTTTTCGCTCGTCTATCATTTCTCCTCTTTCTCCCTCTCTGGGTGACGGCCTGATATAGACTGAAATACTGTCTCAAAGGGCCGTTAAACCCAGATCAATTTTATGGTGAGATATATTTGGCAAGACTGCTCGTCGAATAAAAACTTAAAGATGCCAGTTTCAATTTCTCAGTAATTGTTCCCGACGTAAAAAACGGTATCCCAATTTCTGAACAGCTTTAAGAAAACTTAATTTGTCAGATTTAGAATTAACATGTACGTATGAATTAGCGAAGTTTATAGAAAATGCACCTAGTTTGTAGATTACAGAAATATGCAACTTCCTGTGTTGTGCTTTTTAAAAATTTTAGAAATACAGAATATCATTTGATTTCTCATTAAATGGCCCAGGAACGCAATTTTTGCTTTAATGACGTACAGTCATTCCATTTTGTTTGATAATTTTCAGTATGGATGTCCAGCCGTTGATATATAATTTAAACAAAAATCATCCGAAAATAATTCGTCAAATACAAATGGCATTAAACACTTTAGTAAAAGGAGAATTTTTTGTTAATTAGCTGCAGTTATTGACAAGGAAGTAACATAGCTAAGGGCTTGTATTATGGACAAAAGAGAGAGAAAAAAGAATTAAGAGAAAAAGACGCCCACTAAACTATTCATCGCTAACACTTGCCGTTTGGTATACATGTGTGGAAACGCCTGACGATATCAAATGATACGCACCAAGACAGGCATCTTCTCTGTTAAGTAAAATTCATGTTAAATTTGTCTATATTTCATTTTTATAATCATTAAACAAACAATTCCGTGAGATCAATAAATACAGTCACATGTCATACATCTCAAAATATTGATACCTCGACGTTAATCTTCTGGTCCCAGGAAATTTACTTTGAGTACCAGTAGTTTGAGATATCCGGAGTTGAAATGGAAAGACAAAGAGAAATGTGTCCAAACTATCTTCGTTATAGGAGGGATCTTTGAGATATAAGTTTTTGAGATTACGAGTGTCAACTGTATACCAATCTCTCAATAGATAAGTCGATGAATACGAATGAATAAGCGAATGAATGAGTGAATGAATTACTGAAAGGACGATAGAACAAACGAATGAACAAATGAATATTCTTTGCGCGCTTAATTGATAATAACCACGACGTCATTTGAATGTAACGCTTTACGAAGAACATTGTGCGCGACGTCTAAGGTCTCTGATTACCCTGTATAAATGCAAACTGACTACACATGACAACATTTCCCTAGTATTGAAGTCACATTTATTAAGTCAGACAAGAATTCCGCGGAATGCGGTGTCTCGCCTGCTGGCGCTTTGTCACAAAACACAGCTAAATCAGCAAAGATGTATGCATGGACGAAGTTTCTTGGCTCTAGCCGTTATAGTTTCTGAGAAATGCGAAAACTTAAAAAAAATTGCAAACACAGTCAACGGTAAAATGTTGGTAAATACTCGATATTGATGATGACTTTGAGCTCTTCTCTTCCAGATGAATGCATGACCCCAGTTTCATGGCTCTAGCCCTTATGGTTTCTGAGAAACAGACCTAAACGCGAAAACTCGACAAAGCGAGTGAGTGATATGTGTTTTACGGCAAAAACTCGACAAAAATTGCAAAGTCAGTCAACCGTTAAATGTAGGTCTAGACGCAATATTATGATTGCTTTGAGATTTACTCTTCTAGATGTACACTGGAACCAAGTTTCAAAGCTCTGGTTCTTATAGTTTCTGAGAAAATGACCTAAACGCACAGTCTCGACAAAAAATGTAGGCCAAGACTTAATATTAATGATGGCTTTGTTATTTATTCTTCCAGATGTTATCATGAACCAAGTTTCATGGCTCTAGCCCTTATAGTTTCTGAGAAAATGACCTAAACGCGAAAACTCGACAAAAAATAGCGAAGTCAGTCAACCGTAAAGTGTAGGTCAACACTCAATATTGATGATGGCTTTGAGATCTGCTCTTCCAGATATATGCATGAACCAGGTTTCATGGCTCTAGCCCTTATAGTTTCTGAGAAAATGACCTAAATGCAAAAATTCGACAAGAAGTTGCAAAGTCAGTCAACCGTAGAATGTAGGTCAAGACTCAATATTGGTGATAGATTGGAAATCTTCTTTTCCAGATGTACGCATGTACGAAGTTTCATGGCTCTAGCTAGCCCTTATGGTTTCTGAGAAAATGACCTAAACGCAATGACTCGACAAAAGTTTATGCCGCCGACGACGCAAACGCCGCCGACGACGCCAACGCCGCCGCCGGAACGACACCGGAAAAGCAATACATATGTCTCGCCTCTGCCTCGTAGGCGAGACAAAAACCGTATGTGTCTCAAAGCCTGGTAAATTCCTGGGTGATTCCATTCCTGCCTGAATATTAAAAGAGCAAAATTCTGCAAAGAGGTAGTCAAAATATAGCAAGGCCTTTAGGTCCATGTTTTTGAAAAACATTTCGTAGTAGTAAAATAACTGGTAGTTATCACCAAACCCTTGGAAGTGGCCAAACCGAAAATTCTACTTGGCCACTGCCAGTAGTTTTTATGATAACTCCCCTAGCTTATCTTGTACTATACCCGAATGAAATGTAGATTTAACGGCCCTTCATTATCGAACGCCTCTTTGGAGCTCCGGTAGTTCAAAAGTTTAAGCGTTGGCCTGCCGATCTAGCGGCTCCGAGTTCGATTCCGGCCTTTCTTTCCAACCGTAAACGGAAGTCCATTGCACAGTATTTCAATACAACCTCCCATAATCCTGGTACGACTGTAATTATGCATAGAAAGGACGTATAATCGCAAGCCATCCACTAATCCAACGAGATGCCTTACAGAAAGGGAGAGGAATACAGAAGAGAGAGACAGGATAGAAGAGAGAAAACAATAACCAAACAGCCTATACCCGCACTTCCTGCAAGAACAGCAGGTACCTGCCCTTCTTCAACTCACCTCGAAGCGGAAAAACTTTACGGCACTCAAGCCCAACCCTGCTATCTCCCAGTTTCGTGTCGATTAGTATCGTTATGTTTTGACCATCTATTTCACAGTATCCGAACTGACTGTACAATCTCTTCCGGTTTTCATAGCGTCGAATCGAGAGTACATACATTCGCTTATAACCAGTAGTCGGAAATCATTATGTTTTGAGATATTATCCGGAACCTGCTGCGTCATTTATAGTAATTCAGCTTTGAAAATATACAGAGGTAAGTTTAATATAATTTTCTATTCGGTCTTTTACTTTATTGCCCTGTACAATGTCGTGTATGGGTGGGTAGTAATTGGTACAGTATTCAAATCGCCCTTGGCATGAGTCTAAAACCATTTTGAGCCTTTTTTTACATGTTTTGTAAAAAATCTTTAAAATAAACGGAAGGCGTTATCAATCTACAGTTTGTTAGTTTTGATAATAGGATGATAGCTAGGTTTTGCACGACACAAACTCGTGTTAAATTAAGCAGCTCGGAATAAAATTTCTGTGACGGCCATGAGGTTTTCATTGTACAGGGTAATAAAGTAAAACACCGAAGAGCAAATTATATTAAATTTATCTCTTTGCATTTTCGAAGCTGAATCACTATAAATGACGCAGCAGACTCCGGATAAAATCTCACACATAATGATTTCCGACTGCTGGTTACAAGCGAATTTTGTACCCTCGATTCAACGCTATGAAAACCGGAAAAGAGAGTACAGTCAGTTCGGATACTGTGTATTTGTAGACACCTGAATTCCTAATTTCCAAATGACAACTGAATTGCACGTTCACCGGATTACAAAATTTTAAGTGGAGTAGAAAGAAGGCTATTAAGGTAGACGATTACAGGAGAACTCTGTATTGCTTTTGTCCAAACAAAACAGAGTTATTGTTCGCTCAACTTGGGGTAGCTTACCACTAATTATTCAAGAGCCACCTCTTTAGGGGTGAAGCTTCAGTCAAGAAGGGAATGGTAAGAATGGCCACCATTTGTAAACAATCGTTAAATAAAATAACAGACCTGGATGAAAAATATTAGATGGTAACATTGATTTTTTGCTGTAGACCACTGAAGTATTATAAAGTGTTATAACTTTAACCAGTACTAAACTGACACGCCAAATTTACTGCAGGCGCTAGGGTTACGTGTTTTAGTCGAAATGGCGGCCTCCAGAGCAGGGAACATGCGCTTTTTAGCTCATCTGAGCCTTTAGGCTCATAGATGAGCTTATAGTTTAGCCAGGCATCCGTTCTATTCTATTCAATTGTCGGTCATCCGTCATCCACGTTTTCAAACACCTTCTCTGAAACCACTGGGCCGATTGAAGCCATATTTCATATGGAGCCTATGGGTCACATGACCAAGATGGCCGCCACGCCCATATAATATTATGGTAAAAACCCTTCAAAAATCTTCTTCTCCAGAACCAAAAGGCATATAACCTTGAAACCTGGTATGTAGCATTGGGCATGCGGGCCCATTATAATTAGCTGACCCGAGCCGAAGGCTCACAGGTGAGCTTATAGTATAGGCAGGCTTCCGTTATCCGTTGTCCGTCCGTCAACATTTTCAAACTACAAGGCCCATTGTAACCAAATTTCATATATAGCATCTATAGGCAGGGGGAACCAATAATGCTGTTTTTTTATCCAAATCGCTTCAGAACTTTTGTTGCTGTGGGAACTTAAAAAAAGTAAAAAGTATGCAAAGACCAGGAACTGAAACAATCAAAATCCAAATCCAGCCCTCAAACCATAGATGGAAACAACTAAGATTACAAATAATCAAGATACAGAGCACACTGGTCTGGCATTCAACACAGGCAACGAAGGCAACGTGCTATAAAACTCGATTGTTTTCACATACTTCTTAGATTAATTTCAAACTAATGTTCTTACGGACTCGGCAGTTTGTTATACCTCTTAGTCAGACCAGATTTTCGACGAAATTCCGTCAAGTATAAATGCAGTGCTTGAATAAGTGTCTTTACCAATTCGTTGGCTAGTCGGTGTAGTCCAAAAAATGTTTTCAAGTATTTCTTGAATATGCATATCAATTCAGTAAAACTTTTGATTCCTATTTCAAGAGTCGGGGTTCGGATGGTCCGTGAGACTATATTTCTGAAACAAACTTATCCTGATGAGCCGAACAAGCAAGTTTCCTTATGTTGTCTTCGTTACCTGTGTTGAATGCCAGACCAGTGTGCAGAGAACATAATGGCCAACCGCGTGAGTTTCCATTGACTTGTATGGGAAAAATTGAAAAAATTGCATTTATTGATATGTCACTGCAGATATTTTGACAAAACTTTTACAGAAATGTCCCTTAAGTAGTCTTCTATCAACCACATGGAATTTATGTAAATTGCACAATTTGGCTGGTTGCCATGGCAACCGAATGATTAAAGATAGAAAAAATATTCAAAAATCATCTCCTCAGAAACTGTGCAACCAATAAAGCCCAAACTTCACAGAAAGGATTTTAGTACTAGTTTCTATAAAAGTGCTGTTTTTCTTGGCAATTTCTCTAGCAGTTTGGTTGCTATGGGAACTTAAAGTTGCCATTTACTTATAATGGCAAAATTGAAAATTTGCATTTTTTGCTATGTCGGTGCAGAAATTTTGACAAAACTTTCATAGAAATGTTCCTTGAGAGTCCTCAACCAGTCTTATAAAATTTATACAAATTGCAGAATTTGGCTGGTTGCCATGCCATGGCAACCGAAAAATTGAAAAAAAAAATTAAAAAATCATCTCCTCAAAAACTATGCTACCGATACAGCTCAAACTTTACAGAAGGGATCTTAGTAGTAGCCTCTATGAAAATACTGTTTCTCATGGCAGTTGCTCCAGTAGTTTTGTTTCTGTGGGAACTTTAAGTTGCCATTGACTTATAATAGGAAAGTTGAAAAATTTCATTTATAGCTATATCGCTGCATATATTTGGACAAATCTTTTACAGAATTGTTCCCGGAGAAGTTCTCTAGCAACCGCATGAAATTCATGCAAATGGCACAATTTGGCTGGTTGCCATGGTAACCAAATGGTTAAAAACAGAAAACACTAAAAAATCATCTACTCATGCAGAAACTCATTGGCAGATAAAGCTGAAACTTTACTGAAAGGATCTTAGTAATAGCCTCTATTGAATAACTACTTTTCATTATTGTTGCCCATGTGCTTTGTTGCGATGGCAACTTAAAGTTTCCATGGACTTATAATGGGATAATGTAAATTAGCATTTATTTCTGTGTTACAGTAGATATTTTGACAAAATTTTACAGAAATGTTCTCAAGAAGCAGACTTCAAAATTCTGCCATATTGCACAATTTGCCTTAGAGTTACTTACCCCTAAGTGCTGAGGATGAATGGACTCAGGTGAGCCACGGTCCTGTGGTTTCTTCTTTAAACCATGGGCTAGAGTCGTTCCTCAAAATGCGGTATTAATTTCGAGTTTTCTTGAGACTAGCTGAAACGTTATTTCTGTTGCCTATGTGAAATAATTGGTGGTAAGCTACCTATACAATGACACTAACTACCGTAAAGATCCTAAGTTTTTGAGCAAATAGGTTTGTACAAATAGTGGAAACTGAGATCAGACTGCTCCTTAGGAACGTTTCTGATTTGCCATTCCGTCTGCACATTTTTGGTGGCATTACTTTATGGTAGAACCAAAATAACAGGGGAATAAATAGTAGGGCAATGGCCTACTTTGGTTGCAGCAGGTGCGGAATGGGGGTTGTCTGTTTATTTGGGTTTCCAGATTTTGGGGTATTTTTAACTTTAACATTGTTTTGCAAGGAAACGAAACGGTGAAAATTTTGTATTTTTGTCTTATTCTGCAGCATACAATGTAAGGTTTCTGAAATGATATGCATGGGCATGCCCCAGACGATAAAATGTATTTCATGAAATTAAATTTTCATGCATTTTTAAACAAAAGGTAAAAAATACTTATTATCAAGATAAGTGCATTCTTTATTACCAGTTTGTTTTAAACATCCTATAGTATAGATTGTATGAATCGCAGAAATGAAAGTGCATTCATATGCTAGAAATTTGAATATAAATATATATCTTCTATTTCATGCACAAGAAAATAAGGATTAATCTACTTTGTTTTTATATTTCCAATATTCAAATTCGATGTGTTTTCATTGTATGCATTTTGAAAAAGCTCGGACGTGAAGGAAGTCATCACAGCCTAACTTGATATAAGAGAGCTATTTTGATTGGACTAGAAATTCTGTGTCGCTGTCTGTGGTTGTTCGAAGATGTAAAGTAGGTCAATCCACTTTATGAGTATATAATGGAAGCTCTCTGCTTGCGGGGTCATATTTGTTCATAACTGTGAATAAAATAGTCATCGTCTATTGATTCGTTGCAGTTGTGAAAGAGTATCCTTGGTCAATGGCTGATGCCATGGAGACCGTTGACGATTCCTCCAATGTGGAGGAATCACTAAACCCACTAAACCTTAATCAAACCCAAACTTATCAAAATGCTATGTTCACAGAAATTGAAGTGGAAAGGTCAAAAACAATAACCTTAAAAACCATGTATCAACAACAAGTACCTACGGATAAACTGTTTGCATATCTAAAGAATCTAGACCTACTTGTCAAAGTGGAGTGCATCCAAAGACTCACAATCAATACAGACCAACATCATGAAATTACATGTAAAAGTGTTGACGATAGAGAGCAAATGGAAGCCTACTTGAAACACCAGACCATCAGAATTGACCAACAAGAATTATCTATAACAGACACCAGAAAGATGAAAGATCTCATTCGGACCCCACTGATAAAAGTCTTAATATTTGAGGCCCCGTATGAACTATCAGACCAACATATACTCCAGAAACTTATGCTACACGGGGAATTGAAGGATCACATGGTCTACAACCACCAATATAAAGGTACCTCTATATACAATGGTGTGCGTTCAGTGAATTTCAAGAAAATTCATAAACCAATTCCAACCACAATGTTTATCAGAGGCAATCGCATAAAACTTAAACATGAAGGGCAGGATCGTGAACCCATTTGTGGTGTTTGCAAAGAAAAAGGACATTATCGAGACAAATGCCCAACAAAAGTTGTACCACCTGTAGATCATGACCAGCCAAAGGAGAGTGTTGATGCCGCAACTAGTAGCTGGAGTCAAATACTAAAAAATGGAATAAATAGAAAGAAGAAGGAACTTGATACACAACGAGAAAGATTTTACAAGGACAACAAAACAAATCAGCAAGAACAATTAGTGGATCAACTTATACAAGACACAATATTAAATAAAGCCGAACATGTAGTACAAAAACAACCACAACAAATGGAAGAATCAGAAGAATCAGCCCCTATGTGGGAAACCAAGTCTATGAGAAGGAACAGGAAAAGAAGAGCTCGACAACTTGAACCTTCAGGAACCAAGAAACAACAAGTTAAAAAACAAACAAAGAAGAAAGAGCCTTTTGAGACTGATAGTGAGTCATCAGAGACAGGTGCCTCTGATGGCTCACTATCAGACTTTCAGAACGGACAGGAGGCCCAAGTGGTCTCTGACCAATTCTACCAAGATGCTCAAGATGTAGCATGGAGTGAAAGCCCACTTGATGATAATGAAACATATTAAAGACTATAGATCACCCTGATGCTTTTACTTGGACTTCATTGATCGCCTTATAATGTATCCTTTTACCGTTGCATTTTCTATAGTTACAGTTGCTTACCTTCAAACAAATAGACTCTACAGTTGCCTTCAATTCCTGATTTGCGCTGAGGATTGCCTCGCCAAATCCAACTATAATTTTCCTACTACCTTTTTAGCTCACCTGAGCCAGCGGCTCCGGGGGAGCTTATAGGATGGTAAGGCTCCGTTGTCCGTCGTCCGTCCGTCCACACTTTCAAACGACTTCTCCTCTGAAACCGCTGGGCCGATTGTAACCAAATTTCATATAGAGCCTACTGGGACCTTAGGAACGAAAAGTTGTTCAAACGGTCCTGGTCACATGACCAACATGGCCGCCATGCCCATATATGGTAAAAACCTGAAAAAATCTTCTTCTTCAGAACCAATAGGTCGATGGCCTTGAAACTTGGTATGTAGCATCGGGTACACGAGTACTACCAAGATTGTTCAAATTATGACCTTGGGTTGACCTTGACCTTTTTTACGGTAAGGTCAAATTTGCTTCCTTATGCTTTTATATGGCAAAATGCTGCAACATAAGATATCTTGGAAAATGTTGAAGATTTTGGCCTATAAATTGGTATATACAGTCATCTTAATGACTACATGAAGATTTATGAGTACAAGAGGTCAAGGTCATTCTTTGACCTTTGACCCAGAACTCTCATATTTTGACAATATCAAACAATCTCCTCAAAAACAATTAGGTCAATTGTAACCAAATTTCATATAGGTCCTCCAGGAGTTGAGGGAATGAAAAGGACGGGTTACACTTTGGCCGTTTTTGTGCCCACGACCGATCTTGATAAAATTTATGTTGATAAAAGCTTGGCATTTGGCAGTTTATATAAGCACATTTTTAAGTTTGCGGTTTCATAAATAATCACGTGACTTCCGGTGTATTGCATATGGGGTGCTGAACGGGGTATACTAACTACCTGCGGTTTTTCGATATAATCAGCGATTCCGCTGACATATCAGCCCTCCAAACTGACAGATATGATACTTTTAGTTCTTATCCACAGTGTTAAAGAGATGTATTCGTTCAAACATCTAGTAAGGAGAAATTTTATTTAATTTTTTACGAAACCTCAGAACAGTAGATTTTACAAGTGTTTATTAACACAATAATAAGCATGTAAAGCGTTTGTTTTTGTGAAAATAATGAAACAAATGAACAGGAAGTCGATTATAACCGACTGATAAGGTTAAGCAAATGTATTCTTGGCGAAACGCTTTGCACGCTTGTGCTCTGGCAAGTGCATGAAAAGGTCATCAACCATCTTCTTTTCTTAAGCATTATTCACCACTTATATATATAATGAAAGCTTCATCATATCAAATATTAATAAACACGTATGAAATATTACGTATTTATGGATGCCACACAGGTACAGATGTTTAAAATATTAGACAAAATCAGTGAACCAAGAATTTCAGGTCACAGGGACCTACATGTAGTACCAAATGGGACGCAGCGCTGAAGTGACTTACTATTCCGAGTCCGAGGAAGATTCAATTAAATATTAGTTTGAAATAAAACATTTATTCAATGGATCCTGAAATACAAGTCACAATGACCTACACATAGAATGACGTCATTTGCAATGTCTGACTGAACCATTGTCTTTAGTATGATGCATATATAATGTTGAATATATCAGAAAAGAACAGTGAACTTTTAAATATATGTCACAGTAACCTACAAATAGTATGAGGATTTTTTTTGCATCGTTTGACTGACCAACTATTTGTTATTATGTTGCAAATCCAAAAAACGTGTTGAGAAATAAGTGGAAATTTTGGTCCATGCATAAAGTTTAAAGATTCAGTGTGCATGGATGCTTTGCAGTTCCTACATTTAATGGATATGATCTGATCAAATATCAGCACTCTTACCCTAATGCAAAGATATCAAAAGAGGTAAAGAAAAAGCTCATCCAAGTAACTTTTCATACACAGTTAGTGGACGACAGTGCAAGGTCACAGAATTTTACAACGCATCAGCTTCAGGCAAAGGAATACATCATTTGACCACGTCGCAACATTACACCATGAGAGGTTATATCACAGCATGATGATGGAGGATATTCAGTCTAACGCCTTACATACGCATATTACGCCATACCGATACGTATGCCTCCCCCCCCCCCCACACACACATACACGGAATCCTTGGTGGGGGCATTAGGAACACATGCTACATAAATAAACACTTCGAGAAAGATGTGTTGTGTCGAATAATGCCACTATTTTCTATCAGTTACACAATATACTGCTGTGATTTTGATATAAATCCTTTAGTCGTAGTGTTGGATACATGAAAATTTACCCAAAAAGTTTATTTTTCGTTCACTCCTACCTTCGTAACCACTCTAATATAACCCAATTATGATGAATATGTATATGAGGAATAATTATATATAAAAATTGTAGTGGTTACGAGGGTAGGATGAAGTGAGATTTGGATGCATAGTGGACGCTTGTAGTTCAAATTCCCATAGGCTCAATGTTAACTGCTGCAGACAGTACATGTATTCAGCCGCAAAATTAACCTAAAAGGCATTAAAATACGGGAAAATGAAATCGTACAGAATAAACTAGAAACATATAGCTAACATTTCTGCATGTTTTTGTGGTTATCTGCCTACCTTCGAAAATCGGCCTTTTCAGTGGGCACATTGTAATAGTAAAGTGTAACTCGTCCTTTGTTCATACGGTCCAGGTCACATGACCAACATGGCCACCACGCCCATATATGGTAAAAACCTTTAAAAATCTTTTTCTCCAGAACCAGTAGACCGATGGCCTTGAAACTCGGTATGTAGCATTGGGTACTCAAGTTCTATCAAGATTGTTCAAATTATGACCCTGGGTTGACCTTGACCTTTTTTACGGCAAGGTCAAATATCTGAAAATGCTGGAACATGAGATTTCATGGTAAGTTTTGAAGATTTTGGCCTAAAATTGGCATATACAATCATCTTAATGAGTACATGAAGATTTATGAGTACAAGAGGTCAAGGTCATTCTTTGACCTTTGACCCAGAAATCTCAAATTTTGACAATTTCAAACAATCTGCTCTAAAACCACTGGGCCAATTGAATCCAAATTTCATATAGAGGCTTGAGGGGTTGAAGGAATGAAAAAATTTTCTTACGGTCCTGGACACATGACCAACATGGCCGCCACGCCCATATATGGTAAATACCTTTAAAAATCTTCTTCTCCAGAACCAATTGACCGATGGCCTTGAGACTTTGTATGTAGCATTGGGTACTTGAGTACTATCAAGATTGTTTGAATGATGACCTTGTGTTGACCTTGACCTTTTACAGCAAGGTCAAATATGGGAAAATGGTAGAACATAAGATTTCATGGAAAGTTTTGAAGAGTTTGGCCTAAAAAATTGGTATATACAGTTGTCTTAATCAGTTCATGAAGAATTATGAGTACAAGAGGTCATGGTCATTTTTTTACCTTTGATCCAGATCGCTCATATTTTGACATTTTCAACCATTTCCTCAAAAGCCAAAGGGCCAATTGTGAACACATTTCATATAGAGCCTCCAGGGGTTGATTGAATGAAAATTTGTTCAAACGGTCCAGGTCACATGACCAACTTGGCCGCCATTACCACTTATGGTTAATATTTTTCTTCTCCAGAACCAATACACCTATGGCCTTGAAACTTGGTAAATAGCATGGAGTACTAGAGTACCACCAAGACTGTTCAAATGGTGACCTTGGGTTTACTTTGACCTTTGTTGCGGCATGGTCAAATATGGGAAAATGCTAGAACATAAGATTTCATGGAAAGTTTTGAAGACTTTGGCCTAAAAATATGGTTGTCTTAATGAGTACATGAAGATTTATGAGTACAAGTGGTCATGGTCATTCTTTGACTTTTGACCCAAAACTCATATTTTGACAATTTCAGACATGATAAGTAAAAGCCACCTTGCCAATTGTTCAGGTGAGCGATTCAGGGCCTCATGGCCCTCTTGTTTCAATTGTCATCGTTATTGAGTGCTCAAACTTCAATGTTGCTGTGTAAAACACATGTTAATATATATCATTATTTTCAGTGCTATGGATCCAGAAATACCTTTCAAAGATATACTAATAATAATTTTCCTTTTCAGATTAATTACCATTCCTTTTCAGACTAAAAATATTTATGTGTATCTTTTGTAATGAAAATTATTACAGTTAATGTCAATAGTATCAAAAAACACAGCAAACAGTTAATCAATTATATTTTGCAGAATAATATAGATGTATGTTGTATACAAGAAGTTAGGTGTGTACATACTGACCCCTTATTTAGTCAGATAGAGAAGGATACTAAGGGAATAATTTATATCAACTCCAACTTTCAACATCATGGAGTGGCTATTTTAGTTAGAAATAAAATACTCGACTTTCCTTTTAAAAATATTGACATACAAGAAAGCAGCTTTAAAAACCGCCTTATTCATCTTCAAATCAAAGCAGAAGATACCATAAATATTTTTAACGTTTATGCACCAGCAGATGCTCAGATCCAAGAAGATTTTTTTATTAAATTTAATCAGTATTTAACTTCTTATTTTAAAGACACTAATATTATACTTGGTGATTTTAATTATGTACCTAATATAAAAGACAGAAGCAATTCACTAAGTTTTTATGATAAACGAATTTCCAAAATATTTAATACAAATCTGTTTCGTATCTCTGATACTTTTCGAACAATACATTCCGATAAAATAGAATATACTTTTCAACATAATAATTATACATCGTGGAGCCGATTAGATCGTATATATATTTCAAACTTTTTATTGACTAAAATCAAAAATATCCAGCATAAAGATTGGATTTCAGACCACAGGATCACAGAACTCAATATAGATTTAGATACTCTTAAACGGTGGGGTAATTCTTATTGGATTATTAACAATGCATATTTTGAAGATAAATTTTATCGTGAGGAAATAATTTCTATTTTAAAATTAAATCATAATTCTAACCCACTTCTAGATTGGGAGGAGAAAAAACAGAAAATTTCAAAATTTTCTCAAAAATATTCTAAATTTAGATCTCATCAACGAAAACTTGAATACCAAATTAGCCAGGAAATGTTAAAAGAAATCAAGGATATAACTTTAATAGCAAACATTAATAAAAACATCGAAAATATTCAAAATTTTAAAAATAATGAGAATAATATAAGAGTTAAAAATGATAATTTAAAAACTATTATACACAAGGCAAAGAAATTAATAGAAAAAATGAGTTTAGAAAAGGAAATGGCAAATATATAGGGAAAATTGGTAATACTGAAAAGAAAGAGGAAATTATTAGCAAAATTGAAAATTTTTATCAAGATTTATACAATTCTCAAAATATTAGTGATATTAATATCGATAATTATCTAAGTGATTTTACACCAAACACTTTGAATGAAGAACAAAAAGATGCTATTTCAGATTTTATTACAGAAACAGAAGTTGAAATTGCAATCAAAAATTTAAACGATAATAAATCTCCAGGAATTGATGGTATAACAGCGGAATTTTATAAAGCTTTTATACATATTTTGAAACCAATTTTAGCAAATTTATACAACAATATTTATTTAAATGGTGAAATAACAGACACTATGAAAATAGGTATTATTACATTAATTTATAAAAACAAAGGATCTAATACTGATCTAAAAAAATTGGCGTCCAATATCTTTACTGAATATTGATTATAAAATACTTACAAAAATCTTAACTAATCGCCTGAAAAATGAAGCAAACTTATTATTAAATCCGTTACAAAGTTGTGGTCCTGGTTCTCGCTCTATTATCAATAATGCACTTAATTTAAAAGCTATAACTGAATATATTGACCATGAAAACCAGCCTGGTGCAATTGTTTCTTTGGATCAACAAAAAGCTTTTGATCGTGTTGAACACAACTATTTAATAAAAGTCTTACAAAAATTTAATTTTCCTGACACTTTTCTTAACTGGGTTAAAATACTAATTACTAATATATCTTCGAAAATAAATATCAATGGTTTCTTGACCAAAAATATATTAATTAAAAGATCTGTTCGTCAAGGCTGTCCATTGTCAATGTACCTTTATGCCTTTGCAATAGAACCTTTAGCATATAAGATTACTATAAATACACATATCAGAGGTTTTCAATTACCTAATTATGACAAACCAGTAAAGACAATACAACATGCTGATGTCACTAGTGTTTGTATTAGTACAGAATCTTCATATCATTATTTAAATTCAGAACTTAAAATTTTGGAAAATAATTCTGGTTCTAAAATTAATAATGACAAATGTGAAATCCTTAAAATTGGTTCATGGGAAAATAAAGAAGTTAACTTCCAACAAATTTAGTTAAAGACAAAATTAAAATTTTTGGGATATATTTTGGTAAAAATGAAAAAGAAGAAAATTATATATCTAAAATAAATACTATTAAAAATACTATTAATAATTGGCAACATATTACTAATAATCTCTATGAAAAAGTTATAATTATTAAAACATACCTTATTAGCATTTTACATTATAGTATGATAATAACAGATATTCCACCAGAATATATTAAACAAATAAATATTCTTATATTTAGATTTTTATGGAATGGCATAGACGATTTAAAAAGAGAGACAATTTTTCAAAACACCAAAAATGGTGGGTTGTCTTTAACTGATCTAAAAACTAAACAACAAGCATTACATATTCAAAAAATAAGAAAAATTCAAGATAATATTACTCAACCTTGGGTTTATTTATATATTTACTGGTTTGGCCTTTATATGCGTTTTATAAGTCCAACATTGGCTTCAAACAAATATGTCCACACTATCAATATTCCTCACAGTTTGATTTCTCTTAAAAATAATATATTATTATTTAGGAATATTGATATAATATGGCAACTTAAATATTTAAAACCTATATATGTCTTTTTGATTGACCAACATAAATATAAATCTAAAATAATGAGTTTATATCCTAATTGTAAATGGGTATATATTTGGAAAGCAGTTAACAACATTAAAAATATTAAAAAGAAGCTCACGGTTTATAAGTATACTTGAAACCATTAAAAATGCAACTATTTACTTGTTATATATTCTGATTTAAAGTAGTGCCACAGGACTATAATATATTGCATGCAATTTGCCTCTCGTTCGGCAAGTTTTTAGTATCAGTTTGGCTTAGAGCGATTTGTCCGAAAAAAAAGTTTGAGAAAAATGTAAAAAACAACACATTTCAATTTCAAGCATTCAGGTAATTAAGATTCAGTCAAATTTTATTGAAACAATCCTCAGTATGATGCTTGAAATTGAAAAACAACGTAAAAACTAAAGTTATACCCGCGGGTTGGTTTTAAAGAATTTAACATTATACCCTTTTTCCGTAAAAATTTCACACAATTTGAGAATCTTGCAAAATTTCATCTAAGGTCCAAACAAAAGGCTTTCGAGAAAAAAACACATGAAATCTTGCCAAAAACTTTTCACTGGTATCAGTCTTTGTCCAAAAAATCGCACCCTTTACAAGCACTTCCGGTTTGAAGGCACACACTTTCATCGGCATTTACGCAGGCGGTAGACTTGGAATTTTTAAGAAAACGACTTGTATGCAGAGCCTTTGAACCATTATCGAAAGGATCGAGAAATTTAGCCGAAACGAGCCCGCATAAACGTTAAACGTTAATCGAAACATTAAACATTAATTTCGCTTTAGCCTCAATAACAGTCGGATTTAAGTCCCTTTATATACAAATGCAGTCCTCATTAATTGAACCGTTGTCAGCATCCCAGCAATACTGTCGTTAAAAACTAGTGTGCTAAATACCCTGGTTTCCTTTATAAAGAATCGTTAGTGTCATATATTGGTACGTGGTCGTAAACCAAAACCTTGCGTTTTTACTGGCTTCAAGTATATATTAATAAAATTTTGCCAACACCAGAATATTTATTCAGATACGGTGTTCTCAAACAATTACCTCTATGTGATAAATGTAAGCAAATTAAGACTTTAAAACATATTTTTGAAAATTGTGATCACTTTAAACCTTTGAGATTGAAATTAATCACTGACTTAAAAGCATTCAAAATAATATAGTTATAGACTCTGACTTATATCAAACTGCAAATAATTCGACTGTGGATGATAAAAATATCTTAACAGTTTCACAAGTTCTATTTGATTATGTAATCAATGTCTGGTCACAATATAACAAATAATAAATGAACGATTTGTGTGAGGATTGCCTCGCGGAATCAAATAAAACATAATTTAATTCTAAAATCAGTATTAGTATAAGTATTATAACCTCTGTAATACAAACATGTGGACTGTGCCCTGTGTTTGTGTTCCCAACTCCTTTTGTTGTACTTTGAATACATAAATTAATCTAAGTCCACCTGTTTGTAATTATGTTTTTACTGTAAATAACTTTAGAGTTCGGAGTTGAGTAATTGCTACTTTGATTCTGACTCACAAAGTGACAGTAAGAGGATTCTCTTTTTTATTCTTCTAAAAATAAATATAACTATAAATAACCCATGACTTAGTGGAGTTGGAGAGTAACTCAGTGTTACTCCTCTGACACCACTGAGTTACAAATAAGGAATTTAAAAATAGAAACTGTGTAAAAAAAAGTGTGTAGAAATAGAAAATTTTGATTTTTTGAAAACGACACGGTAATTTATTTTTTCTTATCCAAATGTTTTATAGCCATGTGGGTTATTAGGCTAGTAAAGTCGTTTGAATGCCCCAACAATATTCTTATTTAGTATTCAACTACCTTAAATCAGGAAGAATTTTAGCCGCAAGTCGACAAAACTCAAAAAGTGACATATGCATCCAGCGAATACTCAGGTCAGCCAGAGCATCCACCTAGTCGGACCAGTCTTCGCTGTCCGCATAGAGCCAGCCTAACCCTTAGCCACCCTTAAAGCGCACAGGGA
Source organism: Ctena decussata (assembly GCA_963989385.1). NCBI lineage: Eukaryota > Metazoa > Mollusca > Bivalvia > Lucinida > Lucinidae > Ctena > Ctena decussata. The sequence continues at coordinate 53,967,606 of OZ022511.1, read as the reverse complement.
AGATCATGATCAGGCTTGGCGGATGCCCAGGCTAATCTTTGTTTTTGACGCTCATGCCACTTTCTTTCATTTCTCGTGTCGCGGCTCATTTCAGGTTTATGAATTACCTCCAAGGGAGGCCACTCTAAGGTGAGAATAATTAAGTCATCCGTAAGCATAGGTGAATGGTTTTACAAAGGGGAAACAACTTTTGACTTTCTTATTGCTTCTAGGAAGGAGATTGATTGTATGTTTTGGGCTTAACGGCCCTTTGAGAGTATTTCAGTCTATATCGGGCCGTCTCCCAGAGAGGGAGAAATGATAGACGTGAGAAAAAAATGTCCCAACAACCCCCACCCGCACCTACTGCAAGCACAATGGGCCCTTGCCCTACAATGTTCCAAATTAGTAGGACGCCAATTTTTTTGGTTGGTTGATTTGATGCTTAACGTCCACGGTAAACAACTAAGGTCATGTCGGGACGGTCAGTTAACCTTACCACACTATTCCTGGGCAGGCTTAGACCTCCTAAGCGGTTAACCAGTACTAAGTGCACATACTTTCGCCAGTAACTGACAACTGCCCTTCTTGAATCAGCGGATGGAGAAACGAAAGTATGTGGCCAGACCGGGATTCGAACCCAGGACCTCTGACTTACGAGTCAGGTGACATACCGATTGCGCTACCCGGCCCGGCTGTAGGACACTAAGGCACTGGAAATTACACACATCACCCCCATCCCGTCTTGGAAGGAAACCCTACGTTTGAATTAATGGGCTTTCTCTTAGGGGTGCATTTTTTTATGCCCCCAACTTCGGAGAAGTTGAGGGGGCATATTGGTTTGGGCCTGTCCGTCCGTCCGTGAGTCCGTCTGTCCGTCCGTAACGCTTTTTGGCAGGTGGGAATCTCAAGAACCACTTATGCTAGGATCTTGAAATTTCATATGTGGCATGTACTTGAAAAATGAGCAGACCCGTATTTTTTGTTTTTTTCGCCGGTCATGTATTTACAGAGTTATGCCCCTTTTTCAACATAGTCTATGGAACCTTGTGAACAAAATATCTCAAGAACCCCTGATGCTAGGAGCATGATTTTTTGCAGAAAGATACTGCCTAAGGTGTAGGTGACCTGATTAACTTTTGAAAAAAAATTGTGAATTTATGATTGAGTTATGCCCCCTTTTCAACTTAATGCATTGTTAGCCTATGGAAACTTGTGAACAAAATATCTGGAGAACCCCTGATGCTAGGATCATGATTTTTTGCAGGAAGATATTGCCCAAGGTGTAGATGACCTGATTAACTTTCGAAAAAAAAAATGTGAATTTTTGACTGAGTTAAGCCCCTTTTTCGACGTAGTGCATTGAAGCCTATGGTACAAAGGTACAAGCATTATTGGATGAACCTTCTTTAGAGGCAAGCATATGGTTGGGGGCATAGTGTTTCATAAACACATTTTCTAGTTCCTTTAAGAGTTGACCGTCATTAAAACTGCAAAAAATTAGAAGTTGCTTCCATCATCATCATATTTCAATTCTCATATCGACGTTACCCCCGCACCTCAGCGGAACGAATCCATAGCCGCAGTAACGGGGCGCCGAGCGTCCGTCCATAAGAAGTTGCTTCTCCTGATCCAGTCACCTTTAATACAACTAATAACTGAGACACTACCAGACAAAACCAACAAAGTGGAATGCCCGTCCGCCGAAGACTTAATATAAACCTTGTGATCCGTCCAGTCTGATCAGAGGCTTCGCTGGCCGCATAGAGCTAGTGTAGATCCTTAGCTAGCCTTACAGCAATCAGCCAAGACAGATCAGAGCTGAGTCTTGGCTAGGAGCAAATGCCATTGTGTTGGTTTTGTCGTGTTGCACCTCATATGCTTTCTCTAGACAGTGAATTCTTTTCTTAAACTGTTGCTACCGTTGAGAAGGAACCCCCCCCCCCCCCCCCCCCACACACACACACAAGAAAAGCAAATAGTGTTATGCTGAAACACTTTTCTCTGGTCAAGTGACCGTCATACTTCGGCATTAATAACCAGGTACTTTCGTGCGTTATTATGGGGAGTTGCAGGAAGGCGTTGACATCGACACCTTGTCCAGCAGTGAGTTCCCTAAGAGAGAAATAGAGAACACTCAAGGGGATAATGACGATGAATGGTTGACTTGAGATGTCCTTTTCCACAGTATTTCAGTCATAACATTACGTTAGGTTGTTAACAAATGAAAGACTGTGTAATGAAACCCTGTTTAAACTTTAGACAATTTCCACCTCCGTCGGGAATCAAACCCGGGAGTGAGTGATATGGGTTCACGGAACATCGGCAGTAGAAGGGGTTTTACCCCCTAAAAAGCTGTAGGCCTGATGTGAAGGTCAGAAAAGAAGGCAATATAGTAACTTAAAGATACGTATATGATAAATTAACGATCAATTGGTTGGTTCGTTGTTTTGGATTGAACAGCTCTGAGAGACAGTATTTCAGTCTAAATCGAGCTGTCTCCCAGAGAGAGGGAGAAAGAAAAGAGAAATGATAGGTGAGAAAAAACAAATATCCAAACAATCCCAGCCACACCTTCTGCAAGCATAGTAAGCCCTTGCCCTTTCATTGGAATCCTCGGCATTCGCGACCAAACCCATAACCGCTAGATCAGCAGGCCAGCGCTTAACCCATGAAGAAGCGATACTTCATGTAAAAGAACACACTGCTCCGATACATTGTCACATGAGCTGCCTCACGCAAAAGTGCCTTAACATCGTTATCTGTAAAATACGGCACCAGTCGGTGAATCCATGCCGGTTAGCCAGAGCCTTGTGCATCTGTACATTTCACAGGGTCCATACAAGGTGTGTGCGAATCGCAAAGGGTTTTAGCAGACTGTGCGAAGGCACAGGCTAGTCTCAGCTTTTGCTATTTTCATATGCTATTAAACACAATTGCGTGCGCAGGTCACATTTATTTTCTCGCTTAGAACGCTTTTAAAGCAGACGATAAAATTTGTGTCTGCAAAATTTAAAAATAAATGAAGAAAAAAACGTATTGTTCAAGCCTGGGAATTCAAAGACGAAGATAAAAAGTGTAGACCCAGATGAGGTGGTTCATTATGGGCCACCTCATCTGGCTCTACTCTACTGCCTATTCAACTGTTTTCGTTTTAAACTAAAAACATGCAACAACCCAATCCCTCACCTGCTGCAAACACAGTCGGCCCTTGTCCTGCTATTATAAAAAATACTAAGACGCCCCGGCACTGAGTCACACAGTACCATCGCACGACCCGACCACCCCTAAGTGTTAACTGAGCGAGTGAGTGAACTCGGATTTAATGTCCCACCAACAACTATGGAGACGGGGCCTCGGTTTAAAGTCTCGTCCGAAAGACCGGAGAAACGACAAGGGTTAACTGAAGCTTATGTTTTAATTAAAGAATATAAACGGAACTGCCAAAGGGCAGAGGTCAGAATCCAAGTAGCTTTCAGAATTTTTGGAGACGAGGAGACGATCACCAGCTTCATCAAGCGACGAACTTAACTGAGCCGTGGTACGACATAACCGACAGAGTGGCATGTGCGCCCAGCAAAAACTTAGATGTCTGGGTATCCACATCGTCTATTCAGAGTCTCCGCTGTGCGCCTAAAGGATAGCTAAGGGTCTAAGCTAGCTCCATGGGGGCAAAGAAGACTGATCAGTCTTGACGGATGCGTAGGCTGAACTGAGTCTTCGCTAGGCGCACATGGTACTTTGTTGGTTTTGTCGTATCGCGGCTGAACTATATTTTAATATTTTAATTTCATTTACCCCTGACTCTGATCTGAAAACGTGGTGTGAATTTGTGTGTAGGTGCGTAACTGGTACTTATATGAGAAACCTTTAATATACAGGTGATAGATGAAAACATAAACACTCGGCGACTTCAGGAATGCAAATTTGAAATGTTTGCATGTCAACAAAACGGCCACCTCCATGACCTCGCTCCGGGAAAAACTGGAAATCTGTTGTATAACTGAGAATCTGGCTTCAATCAAGACTCGTATTCATAGAAAAACGATTGAAGGGTTGCATGACATTTTCCTGTTCTTTTGTTTTACGCTGGAAAAGAATATATCCCTTTTAAACCGAGACACCTACCTTTCGTGACCTTTATTTTCGAATCGCCTGCAGAACCACCGGAAATCTCCTGCACATTTTCCTATACACAACACGGTGTTGTGCTGACGGAGATAAGCGGCCGCGTTGCTGGCCTGATAACCTAGCAGTCACGGGTTCGACTCTCGCTGGAGCCGGAAATCTGTTCAACCGTAAACGGGATTCCATTGCGCACAACTTCTTGCTTACACTCTCCTATCACCTTATCAGCCGGGCCGGGTAGCGCAATCGGTATGGCACCTGACTCGTAAGTCAGAGGTCCTGGGTTCGAATCCCGGTCTGGCCACATACTTTCGTTTCTCCTTCCGCTGATTCAAGAAGGGCAGTTGTCAGTTACTGGCGAAAGTATGTGCACTTAGTACTGGTTAACCGCTTAGGAGGTCTGAGCCTGCCCAGGAATAGTGTGGTTAGGTTAACTGACCGTCCCGACATGACCATAGTTGTTTACCGTGGACGTTAAGCATCAAATCAACCAACCAACCCTCATATCAATTTATTACTGATTCATTATGTTGAAAAGGGTTCCTACCAGAGTTTTTGGGTTTTGGTTTTCGCTAAGTTTGTTTTATCTACCTGGGTTCAGTGTAGACTTATAAGACTTCATTGGAGGAAGAAACGTTGTCATTTGTAGGCTAACAAAGTTTATGGGACGATGTCGCTTAACCCTTAAAGCTCAAAAAAGCGGACGAAAAAGTATTATGTCTGCTGGTTTCAAACACTTTTCAACGATATACAATGTTTAGAATTCAAAGACTAGAGGACCAACAGTGTAGTTCCAGATGAGACGGCTCGTTACGAGACGCCTCATCTGGAATGACGTTGTTTGCAGATTAAACTATTGTCATTGTTTGGTGATTTAGTTATTATGAATCGTCTCTGCCTTAGCCAGTATGTGCGGCATAGATAGTTTCATCACGACAGTACATTGTATTTTTACCAAGATGCGAAGTAATCGAGCAGAATTAATTATCTCAAAAAGTATGCTTCAGTGAACACAATTACCGTCAGTCATCTTTAGTCTTCTAAATGAAACTAGAGGGATTGGATGCGTTTTTCAAGCGTAATACAAATAGACTGATATTGATTTGACTCTGAGTATGGCATTTTTATCCCCCGCCGAAGGCGGAGGGATATAGGTTTCTCCATGTCCGTCCGTCCTTCTGTCCGTCCTTCCGTCCGTCCGTCCGGAGTCATAACTAAGTAACCACTAAACGGAATTTCATGAAACTTAGAATAAATATATATCACTGTGGCACATGAAGTTTCATCAGACTGGCTTCAGTAATGCATGAGTTATTGCCCCTTTATTGGTTTAAAATCAATGAAATGATCCATAACTAAGTAACCACTGAGTGGAATTTCTTGAAACTTAAAATAAATATATATCACTATAATGCGCTGATGCACATGAAGTTTCATCAGACTGGCTTCAATAATGCATGAGTTATTGCCCTTTAATTAACTTGAAATCAATGAAATGATTCTTAACTAAGTAACCACTCGGCAGAATTTCATGAAACTTAAAATAAATATATATCACCATGATGTGCTGATGCACATGAAGTTTCCTCAGACTGGATTCAGTAATGCATGAGTTATTAATCCTTCTGTCTGTCCATCCGGCGCCATAACTAAGAAATCACTTGACGGAATTTCATGAAACTTAAAATAAATATATATCACTATAACACGCTGCGGCACATGAAGTTTCATCAGACTAGCTGCGGTAATGCATAAGTTATTGCCCCTTTATTGGCTTAAAATCAATGAAATGAGCCATAACTAAGTAACTACTGAGCGGAATTTCTTGAAACTTAAGATAAGTATATATCACTATAATGTGCTGTGGCACATAAAGTTTCCTCAGACTAGTTTCAGTAATGCACGAATTATTGCCCTTTAATTAACTTGAAACCAATGAAATGAGCTGTAACTAAGTAACCACTGGGCAGAATTTCATGAAACTTAAAATAAATATATATCACTATAATGTGCTGATGCACATGAAGTTTCCTCAGACTGGATTCAGTAATGCATGAGTTATTGCCCTTTAATTGACTTAAAATCAGTGAAATGAGGCATAAACAAGTAACCAATACTTCATAAAATTTAAACTGAATAATTATGTATCACCATAAAGTGGATATGCACGTACAGTTTCATCAGAATTGCATCAAAAGTGCATGAATTATTGCCCTTGGATCAATGCGAGATTGCCATTTCCAGCCATAACTAACTTATCAATGAATAGAATTCTATTAAAATTATACAAAATATGTATCACCATAACACATTGGTGCATCTTCCAGTTTGTCAGAATTGCTTCAGTAAGCAATGAGTTATTGCCCTTGAATTGGCTTAAAATCAACAAATTGAGTCATAACTAAGTAACCAATAAATGGAAATTCATGACACTTATAATAATTATATATTGTCATGACAAGGCAGTGCACATTAAGTTTTGTCATAATCTCTTCAGTAGTGCATGATTTAATGCCTTTGAATTGATTCAAAATCCACAAATTAGCCATTAATAGGGTGCTGGCAAACAAAATTTCTTGTAACCGAATTTAAAATGTATCATTATAGTGCAGTGATGCTGAGGCAAGTGTTTAAGAAGAACAGCTCTAGCTTATGCCATACTTATCCCAGAGATATTGCCCTTGATTTGATGTACAATCCACAAGTTCAGCCTCCTAACTTACCAGTGAAATTTTTTTTAAGAAACTTAAAATTTTATGAAACTTAAAACACCCATAAACAAATCAAGGCCACTTCGGCGGGGGATATAAATTCACCGAATTTGCTTGTTACAAATGTCTTCGTCGGCCATCTTTATTTTCCCCAGGACAAGAAATAATCATACATTTTATCACTGAAATTGGATGTTGATGCTGGTCTGAAATTACGCAAGAAGAAAATGGTGCAGTCAATCTTCTGCAAAGAGCATACAGGCGATTGAGCTCTATCAGTATCATACCCAGTGACCGAATATAGGCACTTGGGCTTCACCAAAGGAATAAGCAAGAAATGAAAAAAAGGTCAAACTACAGCATTCTAGGATAGTTACCTGAATACAGTGTAGATGACACTGTTTCTGCTGAAATCTACAAGTCTTTGGGCCAATTGATTACAACACTCACGTAAAAACTCTACAATCTTTATCATCTCACCTTCTCATCTGATTTAAGATTAAGCGCGATGAAACTTAATGTCCTGGGCTGGGTTGCACAAAAGTCCATTAAATCTTAATGCCAGCTTAAGTCCCCATTAACTCTCCATTAATTTAATGCCAGCTTTTACCCTGTTGCATAAACATTCTTTAACTTAATGATGGCTTTTAATGCCGACTTAACCCTCCGTTAGTTAATGGGGACCCAGAGGTACATTAAGCCGTCATTAAATCGAAATTCTCGTGTTTTTATTCCATTGCACACGTCACATTGAGCTTGCGTGTTTGCATATATCTCTGTGTACTTTACAGTTTACATACGGATAAAAAATGAACCCTTGTGTATTTTGAAGAAACATTATACCCGTTTCGTTATATCAAATTCATTGCCTTTGGGTTAAAAATGTAAAGAAGATGTTTGTTTTTAATAGATACAAGAACTGACCGGCGCGGTGGAGGTTTGGAGAGAATCTAACCCCCCCTCCCCCCCCCCCCCCCCAATACACACACACCAAAATGGGATTCTAACTCGCGACCAAGTGGTTGGATGGAGTAGGGTGTGTCGTACTGTGATGTGTTTCTAAGGCTCATAGGATTTGTAAATAAGTGCGAAACCTGAAAAAATAGAACTTTCGTTGGCAGGATCAAGTCCTGCAAAGGATGGTGTCTCCTGATACAAATCTATGATTTTTTCTTCGCTTGCGGAAAGAGGAGGCATAGGCTTCCCACCTCCGGTCATTCGGGCTGACTTCTTGATTTCAGCGTCTTTCCTTTTCCCATCGCAGACCATGTTGGACCATTTGTTTTTTATTTGACCAACCGTCCTTGGCCACACGCCCAAGGCATTAACTTCGTCCGTGATTCTAGCATAAATTTTCCTTTTTTGATCATTGGTCACTGAATTGTTGAATTTTGATGATAGTATATCTTATTACTTTTCGAACATTGATATTATCAAATCCTCCTCTTTACTGTCAAAATTTTTGGATCTTTTTCTCTTTTCAGCCATTTTTTTCCTTGCAGACAACAGGAAAGTGTATGCATTCTGGGATGTGAGTTTGCCATTAAGACTTAATGCCAGCTTAAGTCGTCATTAGTTAAGCTGACGTTAAAAACTTTTATGCAACGTAAATTTAAGGCCAACTTAACTAACGGAGAATTAAGAGTTTAAGTCCAACTTAAATTTTAATGGCAGCTTAAGTTAATGGACTTTTATGCAACCCAGCTCTGGTTCTGGGGTAAACATTAAACATCTGCAGATTATAATAACTGCTTTCTAAAAATGCTGTTGATGCCATGCCACGATCGAGAATGCAATTAGTCGACAGGTTGAATTATTAAAGGTATTGGTAGCAACTGTGAGGTCTACAACAGATAAAGTTGATCTACACTGTTAACCCTTAAACAGAATAAGAACATGTATAAATACGTTTTGAAGACTACCGTAGCCATTTATAATTCCCTGTTTTTCGCCCTAAGTTTTGAAATTTCCCTGACTAATCACAAAATTCCCTTTTATCTGACTTGAAAAAAAATCATTTTCCAGGTCTTGACTGTTCTTGGAACTGTTCATCCTCCACAGGCCCACCAGTGGTAAAAATGGCACACAAAGCAGTATGAAAAGTGGTTAAACCTTCACGCATGGTGCTAGAATGGGTTGATGTGCAGATATTAATCCCTAATAGAGGGAACACGAGTTTGAAAGAAGAATAGTTGCACGATATACAATTCCTTTTAACCAGAGGAGGTGGTTGCGGTCGGGTAATGGTGCTGGTTACTTTCAGTGACGGGGCGTTCTACTAACTTGACTAAGACTAGGACAAGGGCATTGCTTGCAGTAGGTGCGGGTGGGGGTAGTTTGGATATTTATATCTCCCGCATTTTTCTCTCAGTGGGAGACATAAAATTAAACTGGCCCGACGTTGTATTTTTACCAGTTGATTCAAATTTCTGATAACATGAAACGACCCAACTCTTTTATGTGACAAAAAGACGATTTTATTATTTCTTTAAAGCTTGCTAAATTGGGGAATCACGATCATTAATAATGACGATGCTGTGCTGGCAGCGATGCCTCACGTTAAAATACTCAACAACTTGAAACCACAGAGAGCAATTGGTCCTGTAAGAGATTGGATTTTCTTTCTTCCATGCAACAGCAATCATTAGTTCACTACCTAGCAGTCTAATAGTCAGAAGCATTAGGCACGATAGCGATATGTACTATAACCGTTCGATCTAACAAATAACTTGCGAAACACATGACAACCAACATAGGTATATTGCGCTTGTATATAGTTTAGTGCAACTGTTTGTAAAAAATGGAACATATTTGTAGCATGACTGCGGCATCCCGGCAAAATGTCTACGAAACTACATTAATTTAAATATAAATACCGGCACTGATCTCCCCCTAAACCAAAGCGAACAGTTTGCGCTTATTTGCAGAGAGGTTAACAGGACAGTTTATGCAATGGAGTGCTTGTGTATTTCAAACCAGCCCCGTGCAAGTTACCATGGTTTCATGGTTTGTCATGTTCATTTTTCCTCACCAGGGACTTATTCTTTACTTCAAGAACAGTGGGCATGCCCCCCCCCCCCTCCCGATTCCTGGCATGGTAAAGGGACTGCCGTGCTTGAAGTCGGTGCAAAATTGGTTTCCTCTCCTTTTGAGAGTCGGCTAGAGATATACACCGAAATGCTGTCTCAGTAGGCTGTTAAACCGAAAACGATGACTACTTCTCCGAGTTCGTTTTCTCACCTTTTACTTACACATATCGATATGCCAAATGGCTTCTCAAAGATTTGAAGTAGTACATCAACGGTTGTCTGACCTTGGAGCTGTTAATGGATCAAGAAAGCGAGGCATAGAGTTTTACTTGTACGGTATGTTTTAAGCCTCAAAGGGTCAGAAAAACAGACAAAATTTACATCTGCACACTTTGGAAAAAAATACCTCTGCGAACTTTGAAACACACACACACTTACACGCACACATCAAAACAAACTTTGACAACAAAGAAAAATGATACAAGAATAAAAACAAGCTTGAAACACCTCAAAACAAACTTTGACAAAAAAAGAAAGAAAAGTGATACAACAAGAACATAAGCAAACATGTTCTGGCAAAGGGAATTCAAAGACTAAAGAGCAAAAGGTATAGGCTAGGAAGACGCGGCTCATGATGAACTGCTTCATATGTATGTCATGCTGTTAGCACATTCAGCTATTTTTGTTTGATTGATCTAAGGGTTATATGGAAATATTGGGGAAAACGTTGTTACATCCGACATTTGCTCCGTCGTGCCATCTTTGCACTGCGAGCACTTTTGGGTTGCAAGCGGTCAGGTGGTTCCCTTAAATCACCTAGTCTCCACAGTGGTGTAACCGTCTCAGCATATGTTTTCTCATGTTGCGTTTTACCTTTATTTCGTGATATGGCGGCAAAACGGCTAAAATGGCATTAAAGTTTGGGCGATGGGACTTGCTTGACAAAGCTGATGTTTAGTAGCGCATTTGTTTACAAAACGTTACCAAATGAACTAGATTCAGAACTATACAAAACGCTACAAAGTGAACTAGATTCAGAACTATATAAAACGTTACGAAGTGAACTAGATTCAGAGCTATAACTAAACAGCTGAAGCGTTACAATTCGAGCAGCGCTGTTTAAAGCAAACATCTTATTTGTTTGTCCAATGGGTGTTACACATTCCTCTCTATTTCATTCCTGTTTGGCTGTGCTCGCTCCATTCAGCAGGGTTCGTCCTAATAGCTTATGATACCAAAACAAGTAAATATTTCCACTCATCATTTCTTAACTTTTCTGTAACCATATCAAGTTATTATCAATGAAAATAGTTGTTTTTTTGTCAAAAAGTTGTATGTATTCTGTAAGCAGCGTTATTTCTTTTTACTTTTTGTAATAAGTATTACGAATATAAAAAAGAACAAGGTAAAAATGTAAACTTTGTTTATTTTACATCGATTGCATTGAAAGCTCACGCGAGCTTATTTAAATATACTAAGTAAAACAATTAAAGGATATCAAAATTCAGTCATATTTGTGATAACCAACAAACTAAGTACCAAATTAGGGATGGGTGTATGTAACTCAACGGGGTCTTTGCAAATAAAAGGCAAGTTACTACAGTAATTGCAGTATAGTACTGCTCCAAATGTACTAACCCCCAACTGCAAAACTTCGCAGACAATTGAAATTGAGTTTAAAGGCCAATGTTTGCATGTGATCCCAAAAAGCAGATTGCCTAGTCATCTGAATGCCTCTTACAAAACTCTGATGCCAATTATTATACTGCTTATCAAGGTTAAACGAAGGAACACTTAGGGCAGAGAACAGGAGTAGTCGTGATTGTGCACCTTTGCACATTTATTAAATTGCAGTTATTGTATCACTAACGTTTTATGTGTATGGTAGGCTTCTAATAATATACTATTCAATTCCTTAAAACGAGTGATAGCAACAATATAGCGGTTAGTGTGCTTGTTTGTGAATTTATAGTTGTGAGGGTTATGCCATTTGGAGCGCTACTGTACTGTAAACAATTAAGCGTGACTTTCATCAGACATACTCTACAATTGTAAATACCCAGTACTATCAAATACATGCATATAAGAATTTGTAAATATTTATTTTAATGTAAACTAAGATAATAGAATTTTAATATCCTTCAATTAGTAAAACATGTACTCTCGATGGCACGGATGTTGGCACGTTTGTGGTCCTATACTGGTGGCGGAAACATGAGTACCCGGAGAAAACCACCGACCTCAGACGGGCGACCACTACCCTTCCACATGACGACGCCGGGAATCGAACCCGGGCCACAGATATGGAAAGCGAGTGCTTTGTCCACTACGCTATCCGGGCCCCATAAGGTGACGTATATTGGAACGTAATGAAAAAGTGCATGTGGGTCTCTGAACTTGGTCATTTTGATAAGCATTTTTGTACTACAGGGTATGGAGTTTGTAAAAAATCAAACGCGCCTTTCAAACTTTGTACATATCATTGCGAATACAGTGAAAACATGCCAGTGGCTTTTTAAAAACATTTATTTTGATTGAATTACGGTTTGATCTGGATAATAGTAGGGCAAAGGCTACTGTGCTTGCAGTAGGTGCAAAGTGGGGTACTTTGGCCATTTTTTTCTCTCGTCTATCATTTCTCTCTTCTTTATTACCATAATCATTTTTGCCTCTGTTTCCACTTTTCCCTTATAAGTTTGTGGGGAAGAATTCGTTGTCCAGCGAAGCAAACATGGTCACCAAAGTTGTTCCCCTTGTTAAAATGACAGGAAAACAAGATGTACCCAGCCACCTTAATGTTGTTTTATGGCAAATGCGGATGAATTGGCTAATACATGTACCGCGCAACGCAGACAAGCGTTGTGTTCTGCCGCTGTAAAATCTTCGTTCAAACCCGTGAAATTGACCAACTATATCGTTGCTAAAAGTTATAACACCTACGGTTTTGGTGTAATTTTTTCTTGTGCAAGTTCCAAACAATTGTATTTGACTTGCAGCAAATCAGACACACTAGCTGACAGAAAAGGCTTTTCTTAAACTCGTTTGTTTTACGAAAGAGCAGTAGCAAACACACACGTATAATCAGATTGCTGCTTCTCTTTTAGTCACTGAATATCATTTGCTTGCAAAGATTATTAACATATGAGCCGCGACACGACATGACCAACCAAGTGGTTGTGCGCCCAGGGCACACTCTGGCCAGCCTGAGCATCCGCCCAGTCTGATCAGTCTTCGCTGACCGCACGGAGGAAGCTTAGACCCTAAGCTACCCTATAGGCGCTCAGCAAAGACTGATCAGACTGGGCGGTTGCCCAGGCTGATCTGAGTCTTCGTTGGGCGCACATGCCACTTTGTTGGTTTTGTCGTGTCGCGGCTCATATGTTTCGGCATATTACTGAAAAACTAAACTAAAGCAATAGTAATTAACAGATTAATTTAAGCGTTTTTCATCATGGGATTATGCTCGACTTCTCGATTTTGATGCCAGGACGGGCATCAACATTTGTTGTAATTTAAAACATTACTTTATAAGCCTGGCGTTGAAATAGCCATGCACGGTAGGCATTCACCACATAGTTTGTATATTAAAAGACCATGTTTACATCTCATCTTTTGATAGAAATACATGGGTTATACGGTAATTCACTATTATTCAAAACCCATGGGTGATATCTTTTGCTGGTTTCCTGCGCTTGAGAGAACTATAAATGAAAAGCACAATGAAGAATAGGACACAGTTATGTTGTACATTGTATTTTTACCCAGACTCTGGCCAGCCTGAGCATCCGCCCAGTCTGATCAGTCTTCGCTGACCGCACGGAGGAAGCTTAGACCCTAAGGTACCCTATAGGCGCTCAGCAAAGACTGATCAGACTGGGCGGTGCCCAGGCTGATCTGAGTCTTCGTTGGGCGCACATGCCACTTTGTTGGTTTTGTCGTGTCGCGGCTCATATGTTTCGGCATATTACTGAAAAACTAAACTAAAGCAATAGTAATTAACAGATTGATTTAAGCGTTTTTCATCATGGGATTATGCTCGACTTTGATGCCAGGACGGGCATCAACATTTGTTGTAATTTAAAACATTACTTTATAAGCCTGGCGTTGAAATAGCCATGCACGGTAGGCATTCACCACATAGTTTGTATATTAAAAGACCATGATTACATCTCATCTTTTGATAGAAATACATCGGTTGATACGGTAATTCACTATTATTCAAAACCCATGAGTGATATCTTTTGCTGGTTTCCTGCGCTTGAGAGAACTATAAATGAAAAGCACAATGAAGAATAGGACACAGTTATGTTGTACATTGTATTTTTACCCTGATCAAAAGAGTTTGAGGGTAGAAAGTTTGTCATTAAAATTCATGAGAAACTCGAACGTTAGCTGACCAGCTGCATACAAGAGTAGGGTCAGAGTTGGAATGACATCTTTATAAAATAGTTCATAGAAGTGCAAACATGAAATACTTGCTTAAGCTATAAAAATGTTCTCGAGATATCGCGCTATTGGAATTACTATTTTTGAAAGGTTTGAAAGAAAGATTGAAAGTGTATGTATACTGTCGGGAAACAAAGTCCGTGATAGAATCATTTGTGTATACGTCACAGGCGATGCGCCAGTTTTCGAAGGTATCATTACTGCGTAAAACGGGTATTTTCGTTTCTTTCTTTTATACATATCTTAGAATTGTAACTCGACGCCGTTCGCATCATATGCGGCATAAAATTAGCTTTCTACCAGTGCCTCCATTTTCTCAAAAAGCTTTGTTATTATTTAGAACATTTTTCACAAAGTGCTGAAAATGTCCGAGGTAGGTATCACGGACGTCATCGAATTGCGATCGGAAATCAGTTTTATTCCAATTTATCGATAAGTCAGCATTGACCTCAGTCATACCTAATAAGCCTATCAAATATTGTATACAATACGCCCTTTTTCGTCTTCGAAAAGCTGTTATCCAGCTCAGAATTATCAAATGATGGGTATCACGGACGGACGCTCGTGAGGAAAACTGAGGTAGCTATCACGGACCGTATATACAAATTGATAATGTGACGGTAGAAGGTCACAGATATAAATAGATATGCAAATTACAAACTCGGTAGTTTGTGGTCGAGTAAATGTTGGGGTATATAAGCAAATAAACCGCCCTTGGTGGGTAAGCATGCTTTTCCACTGACGGGGTTTGTTTGCAGGTCGGCCCACGTTACATTTGGTGGCAGCGGTGGGATAATGACAACTGCCAGACCGGAGTTGCCTTACCCATGTAATTCCCAGGCCAAGTCTCGGGACGAGACTTCTCGGAGGGGAAAGTAATGTGACGGTAGAAGGTCACAGATATAAATAGATATGCAAATTACAAACTCGGTAGTTTGTGATCGAGTAAATGTTGGGGTATATAAGCAAATAAACCGCCCTTGGTGCGTGAGCATGCTTTTCCACTGACGGGGTTTGTTTGCAGGTCGGCCCACGTTACAATAATGAGTGGCGAGTGATGAACGATTCGCATGTAAGTTTGCAGTCCAACGTTAAAATTCTTCAATAAATGAGAAACGTGGTTCAAGTTTGGAAACAAAAATATACTTTTTTTTTACATATGGCTTAGAAGTACATGTACTTCACGCACTGAATATTTTGTAAGTTTATGAATCACAACGGAATCTTCAGCAAGGGCTGTGCGCTTATAAAACCGGGTTAACCCCCCCCCCACCCCCTCCCCAGCTGTAATTTATTACTAATCGTTCCGGGCCGGCTTTTTTTCTGTTGTGGTTTATTGTACTTCTTGCGTTGTGGTAACATGGTTGGCTGTCCGCTTTGGGTTAACTGTTATTTTCATTGTCGCCTTAGCCT
Source organism: Ctena decussata (assembly GCA_963989385.1). Taxonomy (NCBI): domain Eukaryota; kingdom Metazoa; phylum Mollusca; class Bivalvia; order Lucinida; family Lucinidae; genus Ctena; species Ctena decussata. The sequence goes on along the minus strand of OZ022511.1, from coordinate 53,951,900 downwards.
TGAGGCAACCGGCTGGGAAAGAGCTGGCCTCTTGGCTTTCTTGCTTTGTGTTTCACCTTCATTGGTTTCCTTTCGCATTTAGTGTTTAGGACAGGATGTGTAAATCGCTTGTGCTGCTTACTGATCATTGTCTTCTCATTTACCTTGCGAGTGAAAACATGTTACTGTCAGTGATAGCTCCCCTCCCCCAGCAAACTTTCCCCACGGAAAAGTGTATCATATCATAGTAAAATTCCTCACCACTGTAGTAGAAGTTCCCTGTTTGTATATAATGGAATTCGCTCCCTGTCCTCTCTCAAGAGTGAGGTCAAATGTTAAAACAGAACCGAGAAGTATCTATCCAAAAAACACCGTCTGATAAGGACAGATACTTGCTTCAAGAGTGGGACTCACTAACAAGGGAAACAAAACGAAACGAGTATAGTTGCCCCCCCCCCCCCCCCCCCCCCCCCCCATGAAATATATATTAACAAGAAAAGAGCAGGATGATCAGCATCTGCACTCTTTTTCAACTTGATATCAGTTCACTAACAGTTGGGGTGGTTGGGTAGAGTGCGTTTGTTCTGTGTGTAACTACCAGTGCCGGGGCGTCCTATTGATTTGGAACATTGTAGGGCAAGGGCCTACTGTGCTTGTAATAGGTGCGGGTGGAGGTTGTTTGGACATTTTTCTTCATCTATCATTTCTCTTCTTCCCTCTCCCTGGGAGACGGCCCGATATAGACTGAATACTGTCTCAAAGGGCCGCTTAACCCAAATCAATCAATCAATCAATCAATCTACAATATGCAGTTTGAATTTAACCTGTTCAGAATATGGTAACTATATATATGGCAGGTTCAGGTTCATTGACTGTTAGACTGTTTTGGGTTTTATAGTCATTCGATCCAGCCGTCTCCTAGAGAAAAGAGAGATAAGGGAACTGATAAGATAGACGGCAGACCGCTATCATCCCGCACCTACTGCAAGCACAGGAGGCAGTTGCCCTATCTGAAATTGGATCTACCCAGTTGAATTGCTATTTGTTCATCAAAATGCCGATGGATATTAATATGACGCACGCACACACACACACACACACACACACACACACACACACTACTGGTAGCTTATGCAAACTCAGCCTATGGCGGTGTATATGTGCAATCGGGTCAGTACTAATTAGCGTATATCACCCACATACTGCTCAACTTTGATGTACATCATTGTCGTTGATTCGATCTTGACAACACCTTAAGCAAGATGAGTTAATTTGCCTTAGAAGTTTACTCGATTTCAAATATTTCGGCCTACATAAAATACTAAAGCCTTTTTTAGTTTAACAAAATACACCTGAAAACCTCAGCTTGCGCGACTACTTAACAGAACTTTCATATAAAACCAGATGCAACGACAGTTCTTAAAACTATGGAAGCGCACACTAACGTGCATTACGTACGTACCACTCGCAAAACTGTACGCAACAGACTATACAAAGTACAAATCCTGTCCTCTATAAATCGCCAGGCCAGGACGAGCCATATCCTCCGGAAACTGGAGACCCCCCCCCCCCACACACACACACAAAACACGCCCCAACACACATGGTCAAGAAACCGCATATTGCAAAGTTCCTGTCTCTCCAGACCATAGAAATGTTCATCCATACTGGTGAGAAACCCTACAGATACTGGGACCTAGCAATGCTACCACAGAGACCTCGTTTATCGCCTAAACAGTGACAATACCCATACCCACACCCTCTGCAAGACCTACTAAAAGGTGTGTGAGGTTCCTATCTTTTACCGCCACTTTTGTGACTTTCTGTTCGCTTCAATGAACGACCAAACTCTTCAAAAATATGAGGTCTACCATATTAAATGACAGAATCTGAACCTAGAGGAGCAAAGTCTTTCCTTCATGAGTTGAACGCTCAAGGGAAAGAATTTGCTTCTGGAGGAGAAAATGCATCACTCTAAGAGTTGAGCCCGCTTAAAAGAAAATCAAAACTGAAAATGGCACAGTTGCCTTCCCTGACAGTGAACTCATTCTTGCCAACTGCAAAGCTCCCCCTCGCCTTTTTTGCGAAGGGAAACAACTTATATGACTTTCTGTTATCTTCACTGGACGACAAAGCCTTTCAAAAATATAGTCCACTATTAGAGGAAGGAGCAAATTCTTTCCTCCTAGTGTTGAAGACCACTGTAAAGAGACGCAAAAAAATAAAAATGGCACGAATGTTTCCCCTGACAGCAATACTCCTAACCAGAATGGTCCCCATTCCCCTAATTATAGTAAATATGTATTCAAAGTCCAAGACTGTGACTTGAAATTAGTTTACTCTCTTTCGGCCCAAGGTCTCTTTTTCACTTCAAAACTACATCTGGCTCGACGCCATTACAGAACCATAATGTTCGAATACAGAACCATACTGATCTTTTAGCGTTGAGCAAGATATAGTTTTTAAGTGTCTTTTGTTTAACTAGTAATCGAAGGTCTTAGGCAAAAAAGAAAGCACCTTATATCAAGTGTTGTATACTGCTTTTCTTTGGAGGTTTTTAAATCCATTTGAGTTGTCTTGATGTGCACGGGGGGGGGGGGGGTAGGGGGGGGGGGCTTGAGGTTAACGCCCGTTCATAATAATACATAATGTCTTTCACGTGACATTGCTCGAATGACTGATAAGGCTGGTGGTCCTGTAGTTCTAGCAGAACTGTTGGTTGCCTTGTCCTTGTCAGTGATTGTAAAGGTAAGGTATTGACTCCATGAAGATGGCCAGGTCTTGTGACAGATCTTTGTTAAAACATCGTTTATGGTCTCCCTACCTACTTGAACAAGATACAAGAAGTTTATTACGAATTTTCGGCCCACATAGGAGCACCTATAGAAGGTAATAGGTAATAGAGGAACTAAATATAATCAAGGCAAGAAATCCAAATGACAGATCATATCAGGAACAAAAAGACGAATATGCACACTTAAGTTATGTAATACAACTACAATTTGAGGCGGAAAGGCACACTTTCAGGGGGACAAACTGTCATTTAGGCAGCTGCTTCCCCTCCCGGAGCCCCCCCCCCCCCCCCCCACACACACACAAGCCCAGCTGAAAATAAACTAGTCCAGTTTTAATTGCTTAGGCATGGCAAATGTTTATAAACAAAGACTGATAAGGTGGACAGAATTTGTTCCCATAGGAACAAAGTCTATGGGAACAAAGTCCTCCACCGAGAGCAGAGCCCCCTGAGAAGGGCTGCGACAGTTACGGAAAAAGACAGGAAGTCACAATAAGTCACCCTCTGTAAAAAAGGCAGAAAAAAGAGATATGGAAGCGCACTCTTCCACCTTACATGCCATGAGCAACGACAGACCTCCCGGTTTTCATGTAAAGATACAAAGCGATATGTTCACTGACCATCTGCTAATAAAACAACATCAATTCCTATCCATAAGTATGACAGATATACAGAGGGTGGACAAAAGTGTTCGTTAAATCGTGACGTTGCCGTTAACTTCAGTGCATTTCCACTTTTGCTGAAAAATAAATTATATAAGAAGCATAAAATATACCATCATGAAAATTATACTAATGTGTAGCTAAATGATTTATGCAATATACAAAACATTTTTATATGTTTGTGATCTCTAGTTGCAGAGTTGTGATTATTTAAAGATCGCGTAAATCTTTAGAAAACCCTGTTTCCATTGACGTCAGTGGTGACGTTAGCAAAATTTACCGCAAGAACATACCTAAATGAGGTTAAAGTATTGCCAAATAGTAACTGTAGATACCAGGAGGGCAAGAAATTTATTAATATTGCACAAATAATGTAGCTAAACATTGGTGCAATGTTCATGTATATATCTATTATACTTTTCTCACAATATTATTTGCGCTAAAAGAAAAAATGCATTAAAGTCAATGGTAACGTCACGATTAAACGAACACTTTTGTCCACCCTCTGTAAGTAAAACCTGGTAAACACTTTCATGGTGAATGGGTAGAGTGAGTGGTTGCAGATTCGTACAGTTTTACATGTGTTTTTACTGTATTTTTCTTACACTTGAGAATTACTATTTTATATGTCAGCGTCAACCTAATACACATTTCTTGTTTGTTTTGAAAAGTTAAAATTAGATCCAGCTTTGGTACCCGGCTCGGGGGCTAACATAAGGCCGCTGCCGGAAAAGAGGAGAATTTTTCTTGACACAGTTTGCAGATTCGTACATCGCTATATTTGCATAACAAAACAAGAGCCAGATAAAGCAACATTGTTTTGAACAAAACTAATATATTTCAGAAAGACGTGCAAAACATCAAGGCCGACTATCAGTAAGAAAGTAAAATTTTAAGCACTTCAATATAGCTCGTACAACGATTACCGACAACGTCTGTAATCATAATAGAACTGAATCGAATGAGTCAGCGAGCGGGACTCAGCTCATAAAATGGAAATTTTAAAATATTCATGACATTTTGCACTGAAGTAAATGTATGTACCTTAAAGTAGAATGATTTTCTCAACATCTGTTATTAAGATAAGCTGTTGACTTGGCCATTCTGCTCCTCGATCATGAAATCCAACTGCTGTATCAGAGAGGCAGCAGTGAAGACGGTCGGAAAAAATCGTCTGCAATGAGTGAAATCTACAAGGCACGCGCAAGCGTGCACTGAAAATGATTGACACGATAGATTGTGTAAACAGTCGTATAATTAATTTGTTTTTAATTGACATGATGCATTCAGAAGAGGCCCTAAAACTCCAAGTGTACGAATCTGCAACCTGTACGAATCTGCAACCTGTCACTCTACATCTTCATGGGAAACAACCCTGCCTTCTTTTTCCTTCACACACCTTAAGGAAGCAAAACTCCTAATGGGAGAATTTGCTCCCGATGAGCAAACCTCCCTTCAAGAGTACATCCAAGCTGGAGGGGTTCAACTAAAGGGAAAACATACAGGAAGCCACCTAAGGATCCCCCTTTGTAAAAGTGGCAGAAGAATATATAGGTGCACCCACACACCATAAATGCCATAAACAGTGATAACCACTTTAACCGAGAAAAATAGAGGCACAAGTGGTATGCTTTACTTTTTTTCTTCAAGGCTTAAACTATTGCCAATAACACAAACTAAGTATTTGAGATTACAAATCTAATCCATAGTCACGTGACAAGGGCACTTTTATTGTAACAATCATGAAGGTGCTTGAGTACTCCCTAGGTAAACCACCCTGCCATTCTCAATTTTTGCCTCCCCTCACCCAACAGATCAGCCCCTGAAGGGAAGAATTTCCTCTCCAAGAAGCAAACTCTGCCCCTCAACAGCTGATCCTAGTGGGAGGGGCTTTGCCACACACAGGTAAACCGGATGTCACCAGGATAGTCCCCCTTTTATAAAAATGGTGGAAAAATATCTAGAATAACCAAACACCCCCAAAGACAAAGCGACGATGCAAGAGTTACTGACATATTAGAGAGTTCATGGGACACCATATGATAAAACATGAAATAATATGCAAGGGCAACACCTTCAAGGGAAGCAACACTGCCATTCATTTCAGCCGCCCATTTTTTCATAGGGCCAACTTCTAGAGGAAAGAACATGATCCCTAGAGCAAATTCCTTCCCCCAAGAGATCTCTGAAGGGTTACAGCAACCAGAAAAGCAATCAGGAAGCCAGAAAAGTTACTTCTCTCTAAACATGGCGGAAGAATATAGAGGTGAGCAAGTTCTGCTGGTATATTTTCAACTCCGCAGGCTGACTTCTCCTTTAGCGTTACTGCTAAGTACTTCAATCTCAACTGTCTCAATCGGTTGTAGATCTTCTTCCAGGTGCTGATTGCATTCCAGGGGCCGGTTGTTCAAAACTAACGATGTCGTTAGTTAACGTTTCGTTAAAGTTTGGAAGGTTAATATCACAAATATGCCAATATTTCTTGTTGAAAAAATGTGAGAAGCTTTTGCACTGCTAAAGCTTCTCACAGTTTATCAACAAATATATCAGAGCATTGGTTATAAAGTAGTAAAACACTTAACGAGTTGACCTCTTAACGAGCTCGTTAGGCTAACGATGCTTTGAACAACTGGGCCCAGAATTGCATTGTCGCCATTACTTTCATGATTTTGTTATTGTATAGTTCTGAACAATATTCTGTCCATCTGCTGAGAACCTCTTCTATTCTTCTGCTAAACATTTCGCAGACGTCCTGGATGGTGGATCTACCATATTCTCTGAAGTAAGATCCTTCACTAGCTGATACCTCTCCTGCTGCTGTTTCCGGGCAATTTTTTATATGGCCTCGATACCAACCAGGCTTTGTTACTTTCTTTAGGTACTTCTGAATCCTCTTGTTAGCTTCCCTGTATGCTTTTGCTCCTTTTAATTTATACCACATCTTCTTTAAACCTCTCCTTTCATCACAGAGGTCAAGAAAATCTCTGGTGACCCAGGGCTTTTTATATCGACGTTCCTTCCAAAGTATCTCACTGGCTATGTTAGTCACTTCTGTATCGTAGATGGTAATCATTCATCCGACAGCTATAAGTGGTGCAAGTTTCCCATCTATTGTTGATTGAAATGTGCATGTCACGTCTTGGTCTCTAAACTTCTCAAGGTCAAATATCAGACTTGGCTGAGTTGGCTTTCTTGCCTTCTTTAGATGAACTCGGAAAGTCATCATCACCAGGTCATTATCAAGTCCTATGTCTGCTGCAGGAGAGCTCCTTGTCCCATAGATGTTACTCCTGGTCGGAAATGCTTCTTCACCAAGATATAGTCAGTCTGGTAGTGGTGCTTCTTGTCTTGGATGTACCATGTTCATCTTCTGAATGGTTTTTAGGGGCAGTACTAGTAAATTGTTTAAGAGTACAAACTCTAGGAATCTGTAGACCTCTCTCATTTGTCTCGGCTTTACAGCAGGGTCTACAAACATTTTCTCAGTCAACCTGTGAATCCCTTCCAACTCTAGCTTTCTAGTCCCCTGATACAATCAGAATGTCCTTCTGCGGTGTTTGGTCTATGAGTTCCTGGAATTGCTAATAGAAATCGTCGACCTCGTTGTCACTTTGTCCAGATTTTGGTGCATACACCTGCATGATGGTGATATTGAAAGGAGCTGCTTTCAAGCGGATTGACATTAGACTGCTAGAAACTGGTCGGCAACACAGTGGCTGTTCCGTTCCGTTTCGTTCTGAAAAATACCAATAGCAGTTTTTCAGCCACCCTTATTCTTGACAAACAACAGGCTGATATTTTGACAGATGGCTCGGTACCATAAATATTATGCGTGGCTATTTCTCAGCCTATGAAGTCACATGATTATAGAGCTGAGATAAAAAAAGAAAATCGTCACTTGTCTATCGTCCGTGAAGGCTACCTCGTTTTTTCTCACGAGCGTACGTCCGTGATACCCATCATTTGATAATTCTGAACTGGATAACAGCTTTTCGAAGACGAAAAAGGGCTTATTGTATACAGTATTTGATAGGCTTATTAGGTATACCTGAAGTTAATGCTGACTTATCAAGAAACTGAAATATAACTGATTTTCGGTCGCAGTTTACAGACGTCCGTGATACCTACCTCGGACATTTTCGGCACTTTGTGAAAAATGTTTTCAGTAATAATGAAACTCTTTGAGAAACTGGAGGCACTGGCAGAAAGTCAATTTTATGTCGCATATGATGGGCACGGCGTCGAATTACAATTCTAGGAGATATAAAAGAAAGAAACGAAAATACCCGTTTTACGCAGTAATGATACCTTCGAAAACTGGCGCATCTCCTGTGACGTATACACAAATTATTCTATCACGGAATTTGTTTCCCGACAGTGATGTAAGTCCCGATCGAGCCGTGTTGCCGAAGAAAACATGTATGGACAGCCGTGTTGCCGAAGAAAACATGTATGGACAGTCAGCTCCCATCTGTCTGTTTTGTAAATGTCTTTAGGCTTTGGAGTATTTAAATCAGTATCATTATCAATTAAAATATCCCCGAAAACAGTAGACCGTTAGAGCTGCTGATCTCAAGAAATCACATGTATAAAGGTTGTAAAGTTTAAAATTAGGCAAAATTTAGGGGTGTTTAAAATTAGACAAAATTTAGGGCTGAATTTAATTCTTTTGAAATATCGGTATATAAACTAGGGCGTTGTTATGAAGTCGTCTGTTGTGCCCCAACGACCGTGTTAGGTCATGGAATAGAATAGAATATACACGTACCGTAGAATATAAACGTACCGTTACCAAAAGTGAGATAAACGCGCTTATTTGTATCTAACTTTTCCAGTGTCGCTAGACAACGATAAAATTTGATAGAATAATGAATGGGCAGGTCTCGACTTTGCAACAAACCTCTTTTTCCGAGCCACTTATACTGACACATTCCAAACACTGGAGAACAGTTTTTAGTCCGATAGTGGAAATAGGGAGCATACTGTGTCTATGTCTGACGATCTGCAAGGATTGTCAAGCACATATTTCAAGTGGTTATTCACAAATGATATAGAATAGTAGGAAGAATAAAGTCACGGTGTCATTTCTGCCTTTGGGACAGTCTGCTCTTTGTAGCAGGTAGGGCAGTGGTCAAACTTGAGAGTTTTAAGTGATCAATAACTATTGGTTCAGAATAGCAGTGGAGTTGGTACAGAATAGCAAAAATACTATGAAACCTCTGCATTGATTCATCTTGTTCGCTAAAAGTTCTCAGACCGCCTTTGCGTCTACATAGAATGTCATTTAGACTATGTCAATCCCGAAACTTCCTGTAGCTGGTGCAGGTAGGTTTTTTTCTCTACAGCGCTTGTAGTACCGGTACCTTTGACTACCATAATTATCATACAAAATTTTACAACTTAAACCAGTCATTGTTTAGATTATTTACTTATTTTTTTATTATTTTTTTGGGGAGAGGGGGGGGGGGTGGTGGGTGGGTAACGCTGTATTTTTACCCTGTTAAATTTCCCTTTGAAATCAGATCGTCCTCACACTTATATACCTTGATCCAAAAGAAATGTCAGGGCGGTGACAAATATGCGCTGGCAATCACTGTCAAATTCGATCAGTCCACCAGAAGATTCGGTAGAATAAGTTTTGCACGCTTGTTCAAGTTCACTAAGCATAACGCATTGGTATTTTATCTCATGTCACCACATTTACTGTCGTATATGAGAGACTATCTATGTTAATACAAGCAATATAAGAAAGAAGTTGCATTTCGTAGACTGATAACGAAATTTTGCGCGCAATGGAGTACCGTTTACGGTGTAAAAAATGCTTCCGCCAGCAGGATTTGAACTCGAAAAGCTAGTACTTAGCGGACTGCTCTGCCAAGGCCCGTTATGTACATGTATACATTTATTTACTGTTAGAATATCATGTATGCAAAACCTTAAAATAAGAGTCAGCATAGTGCAAAAGTCCGGCAAACGCTACAAGTAAATACCCATGACAATTTATTTTCGCTTATTCGCAAATCTTTATTGGCTCGCAAAATGAGGCATTTCGCGAATATTGAAACTGAGCTTAAATCTTAAGGTGTTGACTGCCAAGAGCAAGGTTGAAAAAAATCAGTCGTATCAACGTCTATGCATAAATCTTAAAACAATGTCGTATCAACGTTTCAGCTCGTCCGATGTTCTGCTGAGAAATTCTGGAGCACACTGTAATAATTAAGACAGTCATTTATACAATATACAGATTATCGATCGGTGTAACAGCGACTACTCAGATCAGCCTGCGCATCCTCCGAGTATAACCCGTTATGGAGGAGATGGATTCAGCCATATCTAATTCTATCAGCTTTGTCACAGGTGTACCTAATGCAAAGACAAGCACAAGCCTGTTCTTTCTGTACGTTCAAATAGAAACTCGATGGATCTTGGGAACAGTCGTCTCCGTTCACATAGACAAGTTTTGTATCATAAGGAATAGGGTCACGTGGACAGTATGGTCATCATAAGGAGTTGTGTTGTTCATGTGGCAAGAGAAACGGCACGTATAGCGTATGCAAATGGCGAAGACTCAAATCAGCCTCTGCATTCGAAATATCCATATTTGGTTTCGCAATCTATTGCAGTGTCTTGCGGGTTTCTTCAAATTACATTCAAACCTGTCTGAAAGAGTCAGCCAAGGGAACTAAAATGGTTGCTTCATGTGACCTCAGGAGTCCCGGTAGCTCTGTAGGTTAAGCGCTGGCCTGCTGATCTAGCGGTCCCGGGTTCAAGCCCCGCTGTAGGCGGGAATCTTTTCAATCGTAAACGGGGTTCCATTGCACACGTCCTTCCATTATCATCCACCCATCGTCCTGATATGTCTGAAATGCTGTTATAAAGGACGTAAAATCGCAAACCATCCATCGTGTGACGCCTTCACACATGTTCGTTTGCACTGTAGACCCCCCCCCCCCCCCCCAAAAGGTGGCTTCTAAAGGCAGAGGTGACCACATTAGCATCTTTGATTGTATTTCATTACCGAAAAAGGGTGAACAAACAAGACTCAGGCCAGTCTGCACGTCCTTACAGCTGATCTGGTAGCCTATAGAAGTACATGATTATCGTCGCGTAACAAGATGCCTTTATCCATATGCGAAAAGGAAGTACTCAGATCAATCTGCGCATCCGATCAGTTTTCCCTTTTTGTTCGATGTTTTACTTGTACAGGTAATATGGCTAGCCACGTGCATCTATTGTTTGCTATACCCCATATTCGTGTGTTGCATAACGTTACATTGGAATAGTACGTTTTGTTACAGAGGAGTAACTTTTGTTACCGGTGAGTGAGCAGCGTGTATGTCCCATGCTCCTTTTTATACAATGGAAAAGTCTAGGGGAAGGTACAAAGATAGCCCCGCCCTGACAATTCTTTTGCACCAAGGTATACACTGATGGTAAAAAAAACAAACAAAAAAACTAATGACAGATACATAGTAAATGTTTCAAGGTTATACACGATGTATTTTTACCACAATATGACGTCATTGTTTCGTCATTTCTCTGACAGCCTCGTGATCAGACGCACTGAAAGCGGGAAAAATTAAAATCACTACTTGAAAGTAAATTGCAGACGATGGCAGAACAACCTGTTGTCAGAAAACAAACAAAGGCTAAACGCTGGAGTTTTACATTCGAAAACTATAGGGATGAAGACTTGGACAGGCTACAAAGGGTCGAAGATAGTTATGTCAAGTTTGCAAAGCGGGTGTCACCTGAGACGGGAACTGAATACCTCCAGGGTTATGTTTTTTTCCCGCAGAGGAAGAGTTTTTTGCAGGCTAAGGCTCTGATTGGACAGCAAGCAGTGTTACAGCTTCTTAAAGGAAGTCTGAATGAAAATGATCATTTGGTTGAAAGAAATGGGGAATGTGAAGAGCACGGCAATAGAGGACTTAAAAAGCAGGTTAACAACGCTTGGGGGCCCCATGTGGAGGAGATAAAAGAAGCCAAGGCAGCATACCTTGAAGATGAAAGCCACGCTCTAGAAGACTTTACGCCAACGTTTGTTAAATATCCAAAGCTAGATCAAACTGAATAGGCAGCTAATAGATCTAAAAAGACCAGAAAACGAATTACGGCCCTGGCAAAATACTTTGCATACTCGTTTCGAGAATCCTGCAGACGATAGAACAATTTTATGGGTGTATGACAATGCGGGTAACACTGGAAAAACATGGTTTGCTAAGTTTTTAGTCCTTCATGAAAGTGCAATAAGATTCGAAAATGCCAAAAGTGCAGACATTAAATACGCATACAATGGTGAGCGAATAGTTTTATTTGACTTTTGTCGTAGCCTAGAAGGCCACGTTAACTACGAAGGAATTGAAAGCATTAAAAACGGTATATTCCTATCGACAAAGTACGAGAGTCAGATGAAGGTATTTGCTTCGCCACGCGTGTGTATCTTTGCCAACTTCAAGCCAGATCGGACTAAACTGTCGGCCGATAGATGGGATGTACGTGAGATCAAGCGTGATGCGGATGTGCAAGTAGCTCCAGGGCAGCCTTGCGTTCATAAACTTGTTCGCCTGTAAGTTTATTCGGATAGTGTTCACGACTTAGCAATCAATAAATTTCAGACTAAGTTAGCATGCCAGACAAAAAGATGTATCATTTTCCAAACTGTAGTTAGTTTCCTGCTTCTTTGACATAATTTAGGTTAACACGTTGTTAATAATAGCCCACGCTTAGGTTAGCACGTTGTTAATCATATGCCACGCAAGTGGCTTCTTGAGAATTTGAAGTAGTACATGAACGTTTATCTGACCTATCTAATATAATACTCCCTGGAACTGTCAATGGATCAAGAAAGCGAGAGAGATAGACAAGGCAGGATTAGGAAACAATGTCTTTTAATGGAAAAAAGATGTAAAATTTTCCAAAATCTTAGTTTGTTTGCTGCTATTTTGACATAATATAGGTATAGGTGCCACAGAACTGGCTACTCCAAGATTTGAAGTAGTACATAAGCGTTTATCATACCTATCTAGTCTAAGATAGTATGGGAAACATTTTCTTGGAATGGATATGCTCGAACCGTTCATCATTCCGGAATTCAGGACAGATTAAATTGAAAGAAAAAGATTGCCATGATATTATAAAACATGCCCTTATAATTTTAAGGGTCGTTAAAATTTAGTGTTTCAGCAGTAATAAAGGCAATTTATTATAATTACTGTAACACTGCTTATGTAATAACTGTAACACTGCTTGTTGTCCAATCAAAATTTAGCCTGTGAAACGTTGGTTGTTTATGGTTTGTCGGCTCTTTCCGAGACTATTTCAGTCTGTATCGAGCCGCTCGTCTTCTAAAGAGAGGGAGAAGGGAGAGAGAGGGAGAAGAGATCCAATAGGGAAGGAAAGTCCAAACAACCCTAGGTGCTACCGCTAGCACAGTAGGCCCTTGCCCTTTTATCCAAACTAGTAGGACACCCCGATACTGCAACTTACCCAGCACAATCGCCCCCCTCTGAGATTTAAGGTAGATGATAATAAAAGGGTGTGTGCAATGGAATCCCGTTTGCCATTTAAAGAATCTCGCATACAGCCGGGCTCAAACCCGGGTTCGCTAGGTCAACAGGCCAGCTCCTAACCTGCTGAGCTACCGGGGCTCCTATGAGTTTTAAGACCGCATTTCAAAGAGAGTGTAGTCACTTTATTCTAGATTCTGCAATGCCTGTCGGCAACTTCCATCCATGTCACTGTTCATCTCTATTCTGCCTAGCTCGATGGTGTTGCCCTGCTGTTTGAGATGTCACCAACCTAGCTTAGTGGTTTCTGTTTTCTTAATCATATTTAGGTTGCTTGAATCTTTCTGTGAACATCAGTCTTCCTTTAATCTGTGTTGAATAGTATCGAATGTTCTGGTGCCTTTGCATACGATTCAGGGAGTAGGTGGTGGAGGTTTAACCACGCTTACTATGTCCTTTTAGCATGGCTTGCATCAGAAGGATGATGAGGTTTGTAGTCCCCTGTTCTCTCAGATCTTGTAGACTGCTGTTTATGCCAGTTTAATTATCAGCGATGGAGTCCTTGTGGTAGACGCACCAATCTGTAGAAATCCATTTACAAATTCTGGTATAGTTTGCTATAGACTTCTCCAGTTCAGAGCTCCTTCAGAAATCTTGTTCGTCTCTTAGATTCTGGCTATCTGTTCTGTACCCTATTTCTTTAACGTTCAGCTGATATTGGCTCTTATTATTTGTGGTACAGATTGTTTAGAGTCCCTAACACTGAACATTTATCCTGTCATTCGCTTTCTTTATGGTCTACTGAATACAAATGATATTCCTTTAATTTCGGCAAATTCATACCTACGACAAAGAGCAAGAACATTTCTGGTGACCTATGGCTTTATATAAATCAATGTCCTTTCTGACTGTGTCAAATACGGCTCTATTGCAGGCGAAAATTGAGGAAGCAGCACCCTATGCGCCATTTTCCCTTATAATTACGAATGGTGCGAATTACCTATAAATAGTTTCTTCTAATGTATATGCCGCACCTTGGTCCCTTGTATTTTTAAAGCGAGGCCATACTGCTACTATCGGTCTTCAATTTTATACTATAATGTTATTAAGTGATTTCGTATTGGTCCAGTTACAGGTCCAAGGTTAGCTGTATTGGCCCGAGGCCGAAGGCCGAGGGCCAATACAGCTGACCGAGGACCTGTAACTGGGCCAATACGAAATCACTTGATTAATGACATTTTTATTAATTAACTTTTAGCTGACGGTCATCACAGTCTTTTGTGGTGACGGCTACAAATCTTTCCGAGCCAGTCGAATGACTATTAACGTCCGAAACTGAAGCACTTCCATCCTCTTCTTGTTCGGCTTGTTCAGAATTTAATGAAATCGGTAAAGCGGGGTGATGCCCCTCGACATCTCTCAACCATTCGTCGTATTCATTAGCCGACAAAAGTTCATAGCGGCCCAGGTCGTCCGAAAGCACTTCTAACATGTCTTCGCCGTTTCGGGCAAATCTGTCCGACATTCTTTTCCAGTTTGTTGACATGACGTCTGCACAATTACACAGTTAACTGGCCGCCGCCATTGATGTTTACGCCGCTGTCATCCAGCCAGGAGAGCGCCCTCGCGTGACCAGAACTTTTAACCAATCGGATGCGTGGATTTCCGTATAGGTCGAAGGTTTTAATCAATATGACACGAGGTCAACCGTATAGGTACGAGGTCAAGCTGTATTAAGCGGAGGTCATACTGTATGAAAAAAGAATCGTCACCAGTATGATACAGACCGATTTCCCAGTAAAAGTGCTATATATTACTTAGTTAATTAATAATTTATGGTATTTCTCGTTTACCACCATTTAATAAAACTCTAGACCCTTATGTAACCCCTAGGCTAGTCAATAGGCTTTTGGATTTGATTGTTTTAATTTTTGACTCAATCCAATTACTTGTCAAGATCGTCCTGGTACATCAGACTCTTCATCTTGTTTGATTCTGTTAATTTCTGACAGTCCAATTACTTGTCAAGATCGTCCTGGTACATCAGACTCTTCATTTTGTCCTGTTATGAGCTGCTCTTCTATTGGTGGAATCCAATTTCTGACTCAATCCCATTACTTGGCGAGATCGTCCTGGTACATCAGACTCTTCATTTTGTCCTGATATCAGCTGCCCTTCTATTGGTGGAATCCAATTCTAGTTGTATTGATTTCTGACTCAACCCCATTACTTGGCGTGATCGTCCTGGTACATCAGACTTTTCATTTTGTCCTGTTATCAGCTGCTCTTCTATTGGTGGAATCCAGTTCTTATTCTACCTGCCGATTAATTTATCTCCAGCAGTATCTTTTACGCCCGTTTGACATGAAATTGGAGATTACTTCAGTTTCCGCACCTCTGACATAGTCTGAAGTTGTTCTACACTTGCTGTTCGTTATTATGCCCCCAACTTCGAAGAAGTTGAGGGGGCATATTGCTTTTGGCTTGTCCGTCCTTCCGTCCGTCCGTCCGTTACGTCCGTCCGTAACGCTTTAAGTATGCTTCATAACTTAGAAACTGTAAAGGATAAGGTCTTGATATTTTATGGGTGGATAGATTATAAAAAAGTAGTGAACCCGTATTTTTTTTCTTTTCCGTCAGCCATGTACTTTCAGAGTTATGCCCCTTTTTTGAAAATTCAAATGTAAGTTTGTTAGCAAAATTTTGGAAAACGTTTTTGAGCTAGGTGGTTCATATTTGGCATACTGGTAGGGCCTATGGTGTAGATCACCTGATTAACTTTTGGGCTAATTTCGTAAACAGGAATTCCGCGGAATGCTATGTCGCACCTGCATTGGGCCTCCACAGTAGTAAATACTTTAGTTAAAAGAATTTGTATGAGAAATGGACAAAAAATGCTAGGGTCCACACAATTTTTGATGTAAATTTTACTGAGTCAGAAGAGCATAGAATATAGGCCAAGAGTAGGAATAATTGCAACATCCCTCATGAACGTTCTAAGAATAAACTTTATGCCAGGTGTGATGACTACAGGTATCATACTTTCAGACAAAAGGACTAAAACGATTTTGGGTGTAAAATTTTGCAAAGTGAGCAGAGCGTTAAATATATGTCAAGGGTAAATTAATTGCAACAGCCCTTGAAAACATTCTATGAAGAAACTTGATGCCAGGTTTGATGATTCTAGTTATCATAGTTCGTGAGAAATGGACTTACACACTAGAGTCGACATAATTTTGAATATCAAATTTTTCAAAGTCAGCAGAGCCTGAAATATAGGTCAAAGTAAAAAAAGAGCAACAGCCCTCGAGAACATTCTTAGAAGAAGCTTGATGCCAGGTTTGATGATTCTAGGTATCATAGTTTGCGAGAAATGGACTTAATAGCTAGGGTCGACGTAATTGTTGAGGGACCATTTTACGAAGTCAGCAGAGCATGAAACATAGGTCAAGGGTAAAAATAAGAGCAACAGTCCTCGAGAACATTCTAAGAAGAAGCTTTATGCCAGGTTTGATGATTGTCGGTATCATAGTTAGCGAGAAATGGACTTAAATGCTTGGGTCGACGTCAGGGTCGACGTAATTGTTGACGGACTGTTTTACAAAGTCAGTAGCGCATAAATTATAGGTCAGGGGTGAAAATAAGAGCAAAAACCCTCGAGAACATTCTAAGAAGAAGCTTTATGCCAGGTTTGATGATTGTAGGTATCATAGTTTGCAAGAAATGGACTTAAACACTAGGGTCGACGTAATTGTTGACGGACGGACGTACGGACGGACGGACGGACGTACGGACGAACGGAATGACTGACGGACGGACGGAAAAGTGAACTCCTATATCGCACCTTGCTAAAGCAGGTGCGACAAAAATTGACTGAATTATGCCCCTTTTTATACCCCGCCACACGTTAGTGGCGGGGTATTATGTTTTCCCGCTGGCTGTCCGTGTGTCTGTCCGTCCGTCGTACGTACGTCTGTCCGTCCGTCCGGTCGTCCGTCCGTCCGTCCGTGAGCACTTCGTTTCCGTTCGATAACTTGAGTATTTATTAACGGATTTTATTCATACATGGCATGTGCATTGGTCTTGGCAAGATCTCGGTTGGGATTGTTAATGGGCAAATTTCGATGTCTTCTAATGGAGTTATTGCCCTTTTCATGGTCTTAAAAACAGTTTTTGGTCTGTAGTTCTTTTACACTTTGAAATATCTTGATGAAATGTCACAGAAATGATCGAAGTAACATAAGCTTTCAGTTATAAGCAGAATTTTGTCCACCTGGATTATCTGCCCCTGCCCTAGGGCTATATACATGTATGAAATAATGAAAAAAAATGTATAAAATTGGAGTCGAAAGGGATTTTTCTGAAACTATTAACAATTTATCATATTGATATAAGCTTTATGTCTTGATCAAAATTTTGTCCCCCAGTGGTTATCTGCCCCTGACACATGCTGTATACATGTATGAAATCATGAAAAAAATGTATAAAATTGGAGTCGAAAGGGATTTTTTTGAAACTATTAACAATTTATCATATTGATATAAGCTTTATGTCTTGATCAAAATTTTGTCCCCCAGTGGTTATCTGCCCCTGACACATGCTGTATACATGTATGAAATCATGAAAAAAATCAATATAAAATCAGATTTTCGGTATATCTTGATGAAATTTCATAGAAATGATTAAAATAACATAAGCTTTCTGTTACAAGTAGTATTAAGTCCACATAGGTTACCTGCCCCTGCCCCAGAGCTATATACATGTATAAAATTAAGAAAAAATTCTGTATAAAATCAAAGATTAACAGGATTTTCCTGAAACTTGCAACACATTACCTAGGTAATATGAGGTTCATGTCATGATAAAAAAAATGTATAAAAGATAGAAGACGGGGTATTGGTTTGCAGTGGCGGGGTATTACGCAGTCGTTTACGATGCTTTTATTTAACTTTGGCATTTTTCCAACTTTTGAACTGTTTGACCTAGAGACCTGAGTTTTAGTATACATATAGTATCTGATGTGTTGATCATTTTAATGATAATTACATTGTGTTGATTTTATTATCGACAGAGTTATGCCCCTTTTTCTTATTTTTGCAAAACGTCTTAGGTATGATCCATTTCTCAAGAACTGTAACTGCTGGAGCCTTGATATTTCATAGGTGGATAGACCATAAAATATTAGCAGACCTGTATTTTTTTTCTTTTCCATAAACCATGTAGTTTTAGAGTTATGGCCCTTTTCCGCAAAATTAAATGTAAGTTTGTTAGCAAAATTTTGGAAAAAGTATTTGAGATAGGTTGTTTATTTTTAACATACTAGTAGAACCTTAGGTGTAGATCACCTGATTAACGTTTTGACTAATTTCGTAAAAAAATGACTGAATTATGCCCCTTTTTTGACTTTGGCATTTTTCCAACTTTTGAACCATTTGACCTAGAGACCTGATTTTTTATGTATTTATAATATTTGGTGTTTTGATCATTTTGATGATAATCAAGTCACGTTGAGTTCATTATTGACAGAGTTCTGCCCCTTCTTGAAAAATTATGTGAAAGTTTGTTAGCAAAATTTTTGAAAAAGCATTTGAGCTAGGTTGTTCATATTTGGCACTCTGGTAGAGTCTTAAGGTGTAGGTCACCTGATTAGCTTTTGAGCTTATTTCACAAATATTTGACTGAATGATGCCCCTTGATTAACTTTGGCACTTTTTCAACTTTTGAGCTGTTTGATCTAGACATTTCACTTTTGGTATATGAATAGTATTTGATATGCCGATCAATCTAATGATGGTTACGTTATGTTGCATTCATTATTGACAGAGTTATGTCCCTTTTCATGTACATAATCTTTTAGGGTTGATCTATTACTCAAGAACCGTAACTGCTTTGACCTTGATATTTCAGAGATAGGTAGAAAATAAAAATCAGCACACCTGTATTTTTGTTTCTTTTTATTGATCTTGTTAGAGTCAGGCATATAGTTGGGGGCATAGTGTTTTACAAACACATTTTCTAGTTTCTATTAACCTTTTTATTGCTTGTATGGTCTTTTTAGTGCGATGTTAAGTATCTGCCTGCTACCATATCTGTTCAAAAGAATGCTGAAATGTCTAGTATAGCCTTGCAAGGTCGTTAGGGCATCACGGATTACTTCACAAATTTAAAGAGTAACTACACTGCAGGAACTGACTGAATCAGATCCCAAACCCTATCCCCAACATCAAAGGGAAAGATTGACAAAAACATCCCAACAAACAATAAATTACAAGTGATAAGCCGAGTCAGCAAGTCCCCTTTCCATTAGTCCTGTCTTCAGCTGCCCTAGTTGTGCTGACAAGTCTTTCTTACCCACTATTTAATATGGTCTTCCCACCTCTTCCTTCTACCTCTTAATTTTCCTTTCACCATGCCCTGTTTCTATGTTTTTAAACCATCTGACTATCTTAGAATATTTCAAGGTAGTGTTTTCAGTGTCCGTTTTCAGTGTAACTTGACATGTACTAAGAAAATATTCCAAGGTAACGCTTTCAGTGTAACTCGGCATGTATTTAGCAAGTAACTGCTTGAAAGAAGCAGTTTCGGCATTTCCCTATGGTGCTTGTCTTTATGATGACAGGCTTTGCCTATAATCTTAACAATACGAATCAGGACGATTTGAAACATTCTGATTGGCAATGATATGCCTAATTTCAACCTGTGAGCCTGTGCGAACGGTCTGACTTGTTCTAGCCATAGTGTTCGGTGTCTAAGTCGCGAATATTGTCAGGCTTTGTTCACCTGCTAAGAAAAACATGTCAGTACGATTGGTCATTTTAAACTTTCCTTCTAGCTCATAATTTAACTTTCACCATGCCATGTAGAATCGCCTTCAGGTACCACCTCTGTTTCCATTTCTTGACCATGGTCAGGAGCCTGTAAATTCTTCTTCAATGGATGCTTGGATCTTCCGATGATTCATTGTTGGCTTTAACGGTTCTTTGAGACAGTATTTCGATTTGTATTGGGCCGTCTCCCAGAGAGAGGAAGAAAGAATCGAGAAATTACAGACGAAAGAAAAAAGGTCCAAACAACATGCACCTAATGCAAGCACAGTAGCTCTTGTCCTTCTATTATCCAAATTAGTAGGACGCACCGGCACGCAGAGCCATCGCTCACCCTCATTTTCCTACGAGCATTCTCCTAAATTACATTGTCTTTATACGAGATGTTCAGTAATCTTCCATCTTTATACGAGATGTTCAGTAATCTTCCATAGCATCTTTTATCAAAAGTCTGTGTTTTTGTTGTAATGAAGGTCCACCACTCGCAGGCATACTTAATTGTGGATATAACAGGTAGCGCACATGTTTCATTATCTCCCTTTATTGGCTTAAGCTGCTGCAGTTGCTTCTTCAGTCATCCGCTTTTGAGGACCATCTGAGACTATTGCTCAAAGGCAAGTCAAGCCTTTTATAGTTTACAGTTTGTTTTTACCTTGCTCGCCAACTGGATGCCTTTGACTTTGTTTTCCAAACGTCTTGTTTACTCAGCATTTTATTCCTTGTGCAGTTTTGTCGATACTTCTACCGATAGCTTCTAGTTTCTGATTTTTCTCGGGAAGAGCATGAGTGTCATAGGAAAACTGCAGATAGGTAATATCTCGCCTTCTATGCTTAATTTTCCATAATGGTCTTCCACAACATGACTCGCAGGCATACATAATGGTGGATAAAACAGGTAGCGCATACGTTTCATCTTGGTTCAAACAATACTGTCATCTCTCCATATTGCCTTCAGCTGCATGGCTTCTTCAGTCCTCAGGTTTTAGATCATCATCTGAGACATTTCCTCCAAGGTACTTCAAGCCTTTTCCAGTTTCTATGTATTTATCTTAGAATATTCCGAAGCCACGTTTTCAGTGTAACGTAACATGTACTAAGAAAATATTCCAAGGTAACGCTTTCAGTGTAACCCGGCATGTATTTAGCAAGTAACAGCTTTAAAGAAGCAGTTTCGTCATTTCCCTATGCTGCTTGTCTTTATGATGACAGGCTTTGCTTATATGTTTAACAATACGAATCAGGACGATTGGAAACAATCGGATTGGCAATGATATGCCTAATTTCAATCTGTGAGCCTGTTCGAACGGTCTAACTTGTTCTAGCCATAGTTTTCGGTGTCTAAGTCACAAATATTGTCAGGCTTTGTTTACCTGCTAAGAAAACGATGTCAGTACGATTGGTCATTAGTAACTGCTTTAAAGAACAAACAATACTGTCATCTCTCCATATTGCCTTCAGCTGCATGGCTTCTTCAATCCTCCGGTTTTAGAGCATAATCTGAGACATTTGCTCCAAGGTACGACAAGCCTTTTTCAGTTTCTATGTTTTTAAAGCATCTGACTATCTTAGACTATTCCGAAGCCACGTTTTCAGTGTAACGTAACATGTACTAAGAAAATATTCCAAGGTAACGCTTGCAGTGTAACTCGGCGTGTATTTAGCAAGTAACAGCTTTAAAGAAGCAGTTTTGTCATTTCCCTATGCTGCTTGTCTTATGATGACAGGCTTTGCTTATATGTTTAACAATACGAATCAGGACGAAACATTCTGATTGGCAATGATATGCCTAATTTCAATCAGTGAGCCTGTTCGAACGGTCTAATTTGTTCTAGCCATAGTTTTCAGTGTCTAAGTCATAAATACTGTCAGCCTTTGTTTACCTGCTAAGAAAACGATGTCAATACGATTGGTCATTAGTAACTGCTTTAAAGAACAAACAATACTGTCATCTCTCTATATTGCCTTCTGCTGCATGGCTTCTTCAGTCCTCCGGTTTTAGAGCATCATCTGAGACATTTGCTCCAAGGTACTTCAAGCCTTTTGCAGTTTCTATGTTTTTAAAGCATCTGACTATCTTAGAATATTCCGAAGCCACGTTTTCAGTGTAACGTAACAAGTACTAAGAAAATATTCGAAGGTAACGCTTTCAGTGTAACTCGGCATGTATTTAGCAAGTAACAGCTTTAAAGAAGCAGTTTCGTCATTTCCCTATGCTGCTTGTCTTTATGATGACAGGCTTTGCTTATATGTTTAACAATACGAATCAGGACGAAACATTCTGATTGGCAATGATATGCCTAATTTCAATCAGTGAGCCTGTTCGAACGGTCTAATTTGTTCTAGCCATAGTTTTCGGTGTCTAAGTCACAAATATTGTCAGGCTTTGTTTACCTGCTAAGAAAACGATGTCAGTACGATTGGTCATTAGTAACTGCTTTAAAGAACAAACAATACTGTCATCTCTCCACATTGCTTTCAGCTGCATGGCTTCTTCAGTCCTCCGGATTTAGAGCATCATCTGAGGTATTTGCTCCAAGGTACTTCAAGCCTTTTCCAGTTTCTATGTTTTTAAAGTATCTGACTATCTTAGAATATTCAGAAGCCACGTTTTCAGTGTAACGTAACATGTACTAAGAAAATATTCCAAGGTAACGCTTTCAGTGTAACTCGGCATGTATTTAGCAAGTAACAGCTTTAAAGAAGCAGTTTCGTCATTTCCCTATGCTGCTTGTCTTTATGATGACAGGCTTTGCTTATATGTTTAACAATACGAATCAGGACGAAACATTCTGATTGGCAATGATATGCCTAATTTCAATCTGTGAGCCTGTTCGAACGGTCTAATTTGTTCTAGCCATAGTTTTCGGTGTCTAGGTCACAAATATTGTCAGCCTTTGTTTACCTGCTAAGAAAACGATGTCAGTACGATTGGTCATTAGTAACTGCTTTAAAGAACAAACAATACTGTCATCTCTCCATATTGCCTTCAGCTCCATGGCTTCTTCAATCCTCCGGATTTAGAGCATCATCTGAGACATTTGCTCAAAGGTACTTCAAGCCTTTTTCAGTTTCTATGTTTTTAAAGCATCTGACTATCTTAGAATATTCCGAAGCCACGTTTTCAGTGTAACGTAACATGTGCTAAGAAAATATTCCAAGGTAACGCTTTCAGTGTAACTCGGCATGTATTTAGCAAGTAACTGCTTTAAAGAAGCAGTTTCGTCATTTCCCTATGCTGCTTGTCTTATGATGACAGGCTTTGCTTATATGTTTAACAATACGAATCAGGACGAAACATTCTGATTTGCAATGATATGCCTAATTTCAATCTGTGAGCCTGTTCGAACGGTCTAATTTGTTCTAGCCATAGTTTTCGGTGTCTAAGTCACAAATATTGTCAGGCTTTGTTTACCTGCTAGGAAAACGATGTCAGTACGATTGGTCATTAGTAACTGCTGTAAAGAAGCAGTTTCGTCATTTCCCTCTGGTGCTTGTCTTTATGATGACAGGCTTTGCTTATATGCTTAACAATACGAATCAGGACGATTGGAAACATTCCGATTGGCAATATGCCTAATCGTCACCCGACGTAGGCGGAGGGGGACTATAGAAATGACCCTCGTCCGTCCGTGTGTCAGTCCGTCCGTCCTTCCGTCCGTCCGAAATCTTGTCCCCGCAACTCCTCCTACGTCTTTCATCGGATTGATTCGAAATTTTACAGATTGTATTCTTATGATATGAAGATGTGCCTGTGGTTTTTGATTTTTGTTTCGGCCATTTTTAATGGCGCTTGCTGACTTAGACCTTGTCACCGCAACTCCTGCAACATCTTGTATCAGATTGACTTGAAATTGTGCAGAATGTTTCATCATGATCTGAAGATATGCATGTGATTTTGGAATTTCAATTGCCCTATATTTTACAAAGTTATGGGCCTTTGTCGTTTTTTGGCATTTTCTGTCCATCCGAAATCTTGTCCCCGCAACTCCTCCTACATCTTTCATCGGATTGATTTGAAATTTTACAGATTGTATTCTTATGATATGAAGATGTGCATGTGGTTTTTTTTATTTTTGTTTCGGCCATTTTTGATGGAGTTACGGCCCTTGCTGACTCAGACCTTGTCACCGCAACTCCTGCAACATCTTGTATCAGATTGACTTGAAATTGTGCAGAATGTTTTATCATGATCTGAAGATGTGCATGTGATTTTGGAATTTCAATTGCCCAATATTTTACAAAGTTATGGCCCTTTGTCGTTTATGGCAATTTTCCAACTTTTGAACCGTTTGACCTAGAGAGCTGAAATTTAGTAGGCTATTAGCATTTGGTAAATTGAGTATTCTGATTATTGTTAGGATATGCTAAATTTATTAGTGACAGAGTTATTCCCCTTTCATAGATAATAGACATTCACTTAAAGGTAAAAGGATAACTCAAGAACTATTCATATTAATGGGCTGAATCTTCATAAATGCAATGTTCATTTTTCATCAGATTCATATTAGGAGGATTATGGCCCTTGTTATTTTGTTATTGGGTATATGGTCTTGATGTTTAGGCATTCTGTAAGGGCCTAAAGGTTTAGTAACCTGATTTGACACACATACGCCCAGTCCTGAACTTAAGTATTTTGTAACCTCATAGAGGCCCAGTAATTGGGTATATGTCTTTGCTTATGCTTCAATTATTATTTCCTTACCAGATTCTGTTGTACACATATTTTCTGGTTTTGGCCATACAGTTACTCTGAAACGGAATAAAGGGCTGCAGTTTGTGACACATTTCAAACGTCGGGTGACACTTGGCCGATGGCCCTCTTATTTCAATCTGTGAGCCTGTTCGAACGGTTTAATTTGTTCTAGCCATAGTTTTCGGTGCGTAAGTCACAAATATTGTCAGGCTTTGTTTTCCTGCTAAGAAAACTATGTCAGTACGATTGGTCATTAGTAACTGCTTTAAAGAAGCAGTTTCGTCATTTCCCTATGGTGCTTGTCTTAATGATGCCAGGCTTTGCTTATATGCTTACCAATACGAATCAGGACGATTGTAAACATTCTGATTGGCAATGATATGCCTAATTTCAATCTGAGAGCCTGTTCGAACGGTCTAATTTGCTCTAGCCTTAGGTTTTGTTGTCTAAGTCACAAATATTGTCAGGCTTTGTTTACCTGCTAAGAAAAACATGTCAGTCTGATTGGTCATTTGAAACAACCTCATCGTTAAATATATGCCTTATTTCAATCTGTGTTAGTGGTTTGAATTGTTCAATCTATAGTTTTTAACGTCTAAGTAAAAATAATGACTGGCTTTGTTTACCTAAAGGATACAAAACGGTATTATAAATCATCTGAGCGAAAATATATGCCTCTTTTGAATATGTGAGCCTGCAAGATCTATCGTGTTTAATGTGTATGTACCATGACAGGCTTTATTATGATTTAAATTGGTTTTAAAGGAGCTTGTGCGAAAGAATAAGAGACAGTACGACAGTCAGCCCTCAGCTGCCTTCGATTTTTTTTAATCAGTTGAACAATTCGAATATCACTGAAAATGCAGTAGACAAGGACCCAACGGTCGTCAAAGTTTTAAATCGTCATCATCTGTGCTGTCATCGTCTGTGCTTCCCACAGAATATCACTTAGAATCGCTATCACATTCGAAACTCCTACAGCTGGTGCGGGTTGTTTTCCTTGCAGCAGTTGTAGATTCCATAACTATCGTACATAAAGGGACAACAGGAGCGGTGGTAGTGTAGAAGATGAAACACTGGGCTACCAAGCAAGGAGTCGCAAGATCAATGCTCCGCTTTCCGGCCTTTTTGATGAGACTTTCAACCGAGGTCCCTGTCCCGTTTCCGTATGACCTTGTTGGTGGGACGTCAAACCCGACTTAACTGACTCGCTTATTACCAGTTAACCCGACTTCACTGACTCACGTATTACCAGTTAAAGTAGTCTATTATTTTTTCTATGATGTGGGGGGAGGGGGTGGTATTGCTGTATTTCCTCTTGAAACACTTAAAGTATTACATTATTTTTATCTATGGTGGGGGTAGGGGATGGTAACGCTGTGTTTCCTCTTAAAAAATAGTCTTCACACTGAAAAGAATTACACAAATTTTCCAAAAGTACCTAAAAGGTATTTTTACGCCATTGCTTCATCGTTTCTCTGTCGGTCACAGTGTCGTGTTCAGACAAACTGAAACCGGAAGAATTGTGACTTCTAAAGGTAAATCACAGACAATGGCGGAACAAGCTGTTAACAGTAAACAAAGAAAGGGTAAACGCTAGTTTTACATTTGACAACTACTAGAAGATAGTTATGCAAACATTTCAAAGCGGGTGTCTCCTGAGAAGAAAACTGAGTAAGACAGTTACGTCAAGATTTCAAATCGGGTGTCACCTGACCGGAGAACTAAGTGCCTTTAGGGTTACATCTTGTTCATGCTGAGAAAGAGATTTTTGCAGGCTAAGACACTGATTGGAGCGTTACAGCTTCTTAAAGGAAGTCTAAATGAAAATAATCATTCGGTTGAAAAAAAAATGGAAAATTTGAAGAGTATGAAAATGCAGGACTGAAAATTGTAGGTTGGTAGGTTGTTTTGGATTTAACGGTCATTATGAGACGGTATTTCAGTCTATATTGGGCCGTCTCACAGACAGGGAGAAAGAAGAGAAGTGATAGACGAGAGAAAAATGTCCAGACAACCATTCGCACCTACTGCAAGCACAGTAGGTCATTGCCCTACCACTGTTTAAATCA
This sequence comes from Ctena decussata, assembly GCA_963989385.1. Lineage (NCBI taxonomy): Eukaryota > Metazoa > Mollusca > Bivalvia > Lucinida > Lucinidae > Ctena > Ctena decussata. Next base: position 53,925,367 of record OZ022511.1, on the reverse strand, counting down.
GTAGCACGCCCCGGCACTGGAAGTAACATGCAGCACAATCCGGCCACGCCGAGGACTAAAAAAGCAGGTTTATAACGCTTGGGGACCCCATGTGCAGGAGATCAAAGAAGCAAAGACGGCTTAATACGCTCTAGCAGACTTAACACCTACGTTTGTCACATAGGGAACTTTATGCTTCAATACGGCGGAAATTACCGATAGCGACTTACGGGTTTATCTGAGAGCTAACCTGTTGCAATTCTGTTCAGTGCTATATGCAATTACATAGGAATACAATGCAAAATGTTAAATTAAATACATTTATGATAGTACGACAATTTTTTATAAGTTATGAACATAAACTTCAGTCTTTGTCCGTTAATATGGTGTAAAAATATATAAAATAACTTCATGTTTTGATTCTTCCATCGGCTTTTGAAGTTTGGAGCTTCAATCACTTGAAATTATATACGAATCATGTCGAAAATGCCGCAGAGGCTATGTTCAGCCTAAAATTTGAAAATGATAGAATTTTCTATAAAACTTTTATAAGTTATCACCATCGAGAAATTTTTATAAGGTTTACATTGATGTAATTCATTATAAAATAAGTACACTATAAGTATCTTCCATTGATCTCTAAACATACAAAAAGTCGTGTTTCGATAAAACCTCGCTCATATAGTCTAAGTCCAAATCCGCCTATATTGCGTAAAGGCTAACACCACATCCTTTCTTGGTATTCGTGTTTTGTTTATATATTTCGTGTGTGCTATTTATGATCTACATGTAATTAAGAAAGGAACAGTATTTATATAGTCTGATTAAGAAAGATCGAATGAAAGAAGAACGCAAGAAAGGAAAAAAAAAGAGAAAGAAGTCATTAAACTCTTAAACGTGACAATCAAACGTGAAAAACAAAAAAAAAAAAAAAAAAAAATGAAAAAATAAAAAACTGTTAATCGGCTAATGGTAGTTTTTTTTTTTTTTTTTTTTTTTTTTTTTTTTTAATTCTTAAGAAGCTAAAAAAATCAACTATGAAAACAAATATTCTTATGGTAATGTTAATTTAATCTATTAGTTATCAGTTATTATATAATTTCTAGTGTTTGTGCTAACAGTTTTGATTGAAATTTATTCGAGTGTGGTAGGACGTATTTATCAAAGAAACCGAAATATGTTTTGTCTATCACAGGGTAGGATCTTAGAAGATTTTTATTGACTAGCTAACTGGCAGATTTGCTCATTTATTATTAGGAGACATGTATTGCTCTCTTTAGATATTACAGTATTGTCGAAAAACTGTTGACTGTAAGAAACTAAATCATGATGAAGATATCCTCGTAACGTTGTGTAAGGAGCGCTTACTATAGCATAGTATGCATAGCTAAGGAAAAAATGCTATGAAACATTTTTCTTGCAAGGCTATAGTAACATTTTTTTATGTTTCACTTTATTAGTAATATTTCTTTTCATAATGAAACTTTGTCCCTTTAATATATGACTTTTAAGTGAAGCTAGAAAGGATTATTTAAAAGATAAAAATTTTGTGCTATTTTTTGGTATTTCTGCTAAAATGAGTACTTACGTAATAAGCCTGTGCATCTGCGCAATGTTATCAGCGTCTGATATGTGCAAAATGATAAGACCAAACAGAGACTGAACGGTTTGCGCAAGCTGATCGGAATTCGTTGATAATACGCTATGTATACAGTATAAGTAACATGTTTATTACGCGTGCATTAATCGATTATCGATAATAAAATCCGATATTTCCTCCTATCAGTTATGTTAATTGTCATCTCATTAAAGTTTGAAATGACGCTATGTATACAGTATAAGTAACATGTTTATTACGCGTGCATTAATCGATTATCGATAATAAAATCCAATATTTCCTCCTATCAGTTATAGTAATTGTCATCTCATTAAAGTTTGAAATGAACTCATCATGAAATAACTAAAGATAAATGCTAAGAAATATAAAGCTGCAACATTCAATTTATGGAATTAGTTGTTCACAGTTTCGGGCATGACTTACAATATATATTTAAGTTTAAACAATATAGATTGATCAATATGCAAACTGACTCACACCAGTTTATGCACTTGCGAAGCACTAGTCTGAGTTTATGATCAGTTAATAATTTTTGTTTTTGTCAATTTTAGTATTAGTTTGTATAACCTAACCCGTTTCTGCACAAACCGAACTGATCCGAATTTCTGATCAAATATTTTAAACATGTGTGATCAAATCAGGCTGTGCCTGTGCGCAAACCATTTAAAATTGGCAATCTGATCCCATGTTGTAATTAAATTTAGTCTGGTCATTTTTCATAATTTTCCTCATACGAGCCGCGACACGATAAACAGCAATGTGGAATGTGCACCCAGCGAAGACGCAGATCAGCCTAAGCAGCCACCCAGTCTTTGCTGTGCGATTACTCTGAACTACCTCCATGCCGATATTGAAGCCTTTGATTAGATTAGGCGGATACCCAGGCTGATCTGAGTATTCGCTGGGCGCACATGCAGCTGTGTTTTATCATGTCACGGCTCATTTAATTGTTTGCTAAAGTCAACGACTGGGAAGCCTACTGAGCCGCTGTTGTTGACACGCCATCTGTTTGAAGGTGTGAAAATCGGTCACATGTTTTGTCAAAACAATGCAATTTCAACTTAACACTCGCTAACGGCAATGAAAGTCAGAAATCGATTTTCAGTCCGATATATATTAAAGATCGTCTTCTGATGATTTTTTTAACCGTATAAAAATAGTAATTTAAGCAGCGTCGCAACAAAACGAACACAGTCCCATAGCGCCCTGCGAAGTCTTAGATCAGCCTGGACAGGATAACCAATGGGCTAAGCTACCTCTTCGCGGACAGCGAAGAATCTGATCAGACTGGGCAGATTCCCACGCTGATCTGAGTGTTCGCAGGGCGCACATGCCATTTTGTTTGTTTTGTCGTGTCGAGACTCTTTTATTTATTTTTGTTTTGTTTTGTTCGCAGAAAAAGGCAACTTTTAAAGGTATACTCCCTCGTATTTCATTACGAAGTAATCACAAAATTATGAAACTGGTTAGTTGTATGCAACATAATTAAAATTTGTTCAAAAAATCTTCAGCGAAAACCTCTTTGTTACGGAGGCAGAGACGATATATCAATGCATACCCTTCTTAAATATTCACGAATATTTTGTCGTCATAAATTGATCGACTCCCACAGGCGTTTCTGCAAGCACGTTTTGAATTTTATGATTGATGGAGTAAATAACTTTACAATAGCATTAACTCTAACCTGTGCACGTGAGTTCTTTTCAGCCAATAACTATATGAAGACGATTAAAGAATGGGCTTAAGATTATTCATGATATAACTTTAACCTGATTAACTTTGATTGCTGGGCGTATCCAGTCTTCAGTTTTGGCGACCCGCTATTGCCGCTCTTTTTGTTTATTCTCTTATTTTCTCCTATTTTCAATGACCATCTCAAATCGTAAATTTGGCAGATAAATGTTCTTTTAACAGCAATCATTATCATGCCTAGGATATAATATTTTGTGAGAAATCTTAAAATTAATAGAAATATTGAGGGTGTAAGTCTTTAAGTACTAATCGTTAATGTTTAGCAGCTTAGCAGAAAGCCGAAAGACGGTATTTGCATAAAACTTTTGAAAAGTTTTGTCAAAACAGAAAGTCAAAAGAAAAAAGTTGTTGCTGTTGAGTGGTGGTTTAACGTCCCAGAAAATAATATTTTAGTCATGTCGAGATAATGCCTCTGAATTTGTAGGACTGCTAGAATAACTCGGCCTGCTATAAATGACACTCAGGTCTAGCAGCCGCTGCCGCAGAAGCATCAGGCAGCCAATATATATTTCGCGAGCCCCAGTGGGCGGGGCAAAAGAAAGAAAATGATAAGTAAAAGAAAACAAAGAAGAAAAAAAAACGTGGGTGGATGGGTGTCTGTATCAGGCTTAATCTTTCCATTAAGCTGAGAACGACAAAGAGGGATCGAAATATCATAATTTATTATAAGTATTATTGTTTTATGTTTTTGTTGTCAGAAACTAAAACGACCAATAATCAGATCTATTTTTCTCGCCAATCCTTACGAAATTGACCTAAATATGTGAAAAAAGAGACTTATTACAACAAAAGTGAGAAAGAGAGAAAAGTCAATTGATTTGATATGAGAACAAGAAAACCCATCTTGTTAAAAAAATAAAAATGTTTCCATCAGCTCCTTCGTATTGTTATTATGCTGATAAAATACCAAACACAGTGATGACAAAAAACCGGCTTCAGAGAAGTTCAACACCTGTACAGATCCGGGGATATGGACATCGATATGACATATCGATTAATACCTATCGCTTCGCGGGTCTAAGGGAAATAACTGCATTCACACTTAAACTCGCTCCAGGTAACAGGTAACCAATTACACTACTTAGCGTGCCTTGAAGACATAAGTGTCAGATGAAATATCAAAAATTAGAATGAGTATGTAGAAAAATCAAACATAATAGGCAGCTGATATAGCTTAAAATACCAAAGAAAGAATTACGGCGTTCACAAAATTCTTTACACGTTTTCCACACTTCTATGGGTGTTTATTATTTAAACCATGGTTTACTAACTTAGTTTTCAGTCCTGAATGAAAATGCAAAAAAATTTGAAAATGCCAAGAATGCATATCAATTTTGAGTGACGTTTTATTTGACTTTGTCGCAGCTTAGAGGCTACGTTAATTATGAAGTCATTGCGCTGGTTGTTTTGGGTTTAACGGCGCTTTGAGATAGCATTTCAGTCTATTTTGGGCCGTCTCCCAGAGAGGGGAGAGAAAATATCCAAATGTTCCCGCCGGGCGGCGTAGCGCAATCAGTAGGGCGTCTGACTTATAAGCCAGAGGTCCTGGGTTCGAAACCCGGTCTGGCCACATACTTTCGTTTCTCCTGCTGCTAATCCAAGAGAGGCAGTTGTCAGTTACAGGCGAAAGTATGTGCACTTAGTACTGGCTAACCTCTTAGGAGGTCTAAGCCTGCCCAGGAATAGTGCGGTTAGGTTAATAAATTTGTTCAGTTATGGTTAATGTGGTGCTGTAATCCTGAATTCAAAATTTGCCAGAAAATCTCGACGCCGTTACGGTGTCCAGTTTACTGTGCTGCGCCAAAGTTGAGCATGTGCTTGTCCGCTTTGACATTCACACATCAGCGAAATCATTCAATTACTCTTTAAGATATGACCAATGTCGTTGTATATCACCGTTTCCATGTATTTACAATATTAGGTTTGTTCTAATTTCGATCAAAACGTTTCTAACGAGTGAAAACTTGAAACAAACATGGTGAAAATGACGTCATGACGTTCGTGTCAACAACGTCAAAACAACGCAGTAACGTTGGCGTAAAATTTTCATATGTTGACTGAGGCCTACATGTACTGACTTTCCGGACAACAAAGATGCAGATTAGCTTGCACATCGGTACAGTCTGGTGGGCGATTTTGTTGTTGGATGATAGGGCAGAGTAGGAAGCTATACATGAAGATCGTTATCCGCAGAATCACTTCATTTTTCCCGAAATAGAACCTGTTGACGTTGCTAAGCGACGTTGATACACCGGAAACTGGAGACCGTAATGGAGTCGAACACAAGCTTGCACACCTGGCAATTTCTTCAAAATGGCTCATAGCCTAGATGTTTAGCGGCATTGAAATATGTTTCATAGCATAGAACTTCAAGCGCCTGTGGGTTAAGTGACCGTCCCGACATGACCATAGCTGTTTACCTTGAACGTTAATCAAATCCAAATATTCCCTACCCAGAACTACTGCAAGCACAGTAGGCCCATAACCTACGTTTATCCAAATAAGTAGGACCCCACTCACTGGAAGTTATAACCAGCATTATCTCCCGACCTCCATCCCCTGAAGTCATTGAGAGCATTAAAAATGGTATTTTCTTACCATTACGAGCCAGATGAAGGCAATTGCCTTGCCACACGTCTGTATCTTTGCAAACTTCAAGCTGTGTCGGACTGAAATGTCAGCATAAGCCTAATTCATTCTCTGAGCGATCTGATTTGTTTGGGCTGTTGGAGTGCAAGTCGAAAATAATGACTGGCTTTGTTTACCTGATAAAGAATACAAATCAGTATTCTCCTGATCATTTTAAACAATCTGATCGGAAAATATATGCCTATTCCCAGTCTTTGAGCCTGTAAGAACGGTCTGATTTGTTCAGGCTGTCATATTTGATGTTTATGTACTGAATTCTGACAGGCTTTCATATGTTTTTATTGCTTAAAAAACCGGGCCGCGTAGCGCAGTCGTTAGGGTGCTGACTTGTAAGCCAGTGGTCCTGCGCTCGATACCCGGGCCGGCCAATTTTCATTTCGCCTTCCGCTGATTCAAGAAGGGAATTTGTCAGTTACTGCACTTAGTACTGATTAACCGCTTAGGAGGTCTAAGCCAGCCCAAGAATAGTGTGGTTAGGATAACTGACCGTCCCGACTTGACCACAGCTGTTTATCGTGGACGTTCAACATTAACATAATATTGCTCTTAGAGGAGCGTATTTATGAATACAAATACTCATTTGAAACAACCGGATTGGATAAAAAATGACTAAAAGTATTCAGTTTTATGCTTCACGATCAAAGCATCTTATTAAGTAAATATGAGCCGCGGCACTCCAAAATCAACAATGTGGTTGTGCGCCCAACGCAGACTCAGATCAGCCTGGGTATCCGTCCAGTCTAATCAGAGTCTTCGCTGTCCGCACGGAGGTAGCTTAGCCCCTAGCTACCCTTTAAGCGCTTAGCGAAGTCTGATCAGACTTTGCCGATGACCAGGCTGATCTGAGTCTACGCTGGGCGCACAGCCACTTTGTTGGTTTTCTCGTGTCGCGGCTCATATAACAAGAAAATCGGTGGAACCGATGGATGCTCCCCGAAGGCTTGGAATAGGACAATAAGGATCCTGGTGAAGGAGTGATTTTCTGTGTAAACTAAATGCAATTCAAAATCGAAAAGAAAAAATTCTCTTCAATACTTTTTAGAGCAATGCTCTAGACATACATACAACTGAGAAAAAATAAGAAGGGAAGTAACTCCAAGATAACATTGGATACAGTTTTGGTTCTTCTGCTCTGCACTTCTTGTCATTGCCCTCTATTATCAATATGTGAAGTATGATTCATATTCTTTTAAATATGTATAGAGATATACTCCGGACAAGCTAAATAACTGAAAAAATTAGAAAAATTACGAAGGACACTAACTTTGTAATTACTAAAGGTAATGTTATAGTTCTCATGATCTGCACTACCTTTCATTACCCACTATCGATGTGTGATATGTCATTAAGCTTCCTTCAATACTTCCTAAGATATGCTCCATACAAGCAAAATAAAGCAAAAATTAAGAAGGGAGCTTACTTCGTAAATACTTTTGACAGAGTTATGGTTCTTGTGTTCTGCACTTTCATTCATTGCCCTCTATTAGTGTGTGAAGTTTCATTAAGTTCCCATTCATACTTTTGGAGATATGCACCAGCAAAACTTAATATTGAAAAAAATGGAAAGGGAGCTAACTTCGTAAACACTTGTGACAGGGTTATGGTTCTTGTAAACTGCATTTCCTCTAATTGTCCTCTGTCAATGTGTGAAGTTTCATTTAGTTCCCCCTTATAGTTGCAGAGATATGCTCCGGACAAGCGAAATATTTAAAAAATCTGGTAAGGGAGCTAACTTTGTTAATACTTGTGAGAGGGTTACCGTTCTTGTGCACTGTATTTTCTCTCATTGTCCTCTATCAATGTGTGAAGTTTCATTAAGTTCCCCCTTGAAGTTTCAGAGATATTGTCCGGACAAGCAAAATATTGATAAAACTGGGAAGGGAGCTAACTTTGTAAATACTTGTGACAGGGTTACGGTTCTTGTGCACTGCACTTCCTCTAATTGTCCTCTATCAATGTGTGAAGTTTCATTTAGTTCCCCCTAATAGTTTCAGAGATATGCTCCGGACAAGCAAAATATTGAAAAAACTGGAAAGGGAGCTAACTTTGTAAATACTTGTGATAGGGTTACGGTTCTTGTGCACTGCACTTCCCCTCATCGTCCTCTATCAATGTGTGAAGTTTCATTCAGTTCCCCTTTATACTTTCAGAGATATGCTCCGGACAAAAGTGTGACGGACGGACAGACGGACGGACAAAGTGGCAACTATCACCCTTCGGGGAGCATAATAAAAATACCGTTCTCCTAGACAGATGGAGCGGCTGTAGTGTAGTGGATAACACTCCGCTCCGGACTACCAATCTAGGGGTCGCAAGATCGATCCCCCGCTTCTCCGGTCTTTCGGATGAGACTTTAAACCGAGGTCCCGTCTCCATATGACCTCGTTGTTGGTGGGACGTTAAACCCGAGTTCACTCACTCCTAGACAGATGAAATAAATTCTGAAGATTTTCTGAAACCTGAGATCACACGAAAGTATTTAGTGTAAGGTTGCATGAAATATAAGCTATTTCTCGGTCGTGTTTTTTTTGCGACGAATACATACATGTATATTGCTTTGTTGCAAAAATGCTGAAAAGGAAACAATATGCAATGGATAACAAAAATGCTGGAAAGGAAACAATATGCAATGGATAACAAAAATGCTGGAAAGGAAACAATATGCAATGGATAACAAAAATGCTGGAAAGGAAACAATATGCAATGGATAACAAAAATGCTGGAAAGGAAACAATATCAACCTTTGAACGGTCATACAGCGCTTAATTATTTGCACATCCAACTGTATTTCAGTGGGAAATTGACAAAGATTTGTAGAAAATCAACCGTTTTCTGGCTGTTTCGGAATGTCTTCATGCCTTCGGGGTTTTTTTACCCCGCCACTTGCAAGTGGCTGGGTATTATGTTTTTCCACTGGCTGTCTGTGTACGTCCGTCTGTCCGTCCGTGAGCACTTCGTTTCCATTCGATAACTTGAGTTCTTTTCAGCGGATTTTCTTCAAACTTGGCTCGTGCATTGGTCTTGGGAATATCTCGCTTGGGATTGTTGATGGGTAATTGTTAATGGGTAAATAACGCTATCTTTGGGGGACGGCCGGGTGGTGCGATGGTGCTGGGTATAACTTCAAGTGCCGGGGCGTCCTACTGATTTGGATAATTGGAGGGCAAGGGGGTACTGTGCTCGCAGTAGGTGGGGTTGTTTGGACATTTTTCTCTCGTCTATCAATTCTTTCTTCTCTCTCAGAGACGGCCCAATATTCTCAAAGGGCCGTTAAACCGAAAAAAAAATCAATTGCTAAAAGTAGGGCAAGGTTATGGTGTTTCGGTGATACTAGGCTAGAGCAGCAAGGTGTCTTGTTATTTTTTTTTTTTTTTTTTTATTTTTTTTTTTTGCTTTTTTTGCAAAAATAGGTTGTTTTATAATATTTTAAAACAGATATCACAAATGCTTTATCATTATGGTCGAAACAATTTGACATAGATAAAAAAACGAACTATTAGATATTGCTTTTTATCATTTTTGCCATAACAAAAAGCGAACAAAAATGCAAATTTACATAGAAATACTTTTTGTGTCTTAATTTAAAATCCGTTCCAGTTTAACAGCATTAGCATGTTTATTTCTGCGGCTATTCTTCTTGCAATGTCGTCAAATACGTTACTTAACGGAAACATGCGAATAAAATATCTATAAGCTGAAAGAAGAGTAGAAATGTGCTTAAACGCGTGAATTTATTTTTGTATACCATAACTTCTAATATTTACCAATGCATGTTTATCTCCAAGTAAATTTCATACATTTACAGCTTCACGTGAAACCTTTTGTTTTAAAGAATTTTAAAAACATTTAAAACATTTAAAACTGTTTGTTGTCTTTAGATCTTTATCTAAAACCGTTGCACTCTACAATTAGTGTGCAAGATTCTATCTGTAATGATTCTTTCTGCTTGGATTTAGCAAACGCATAATCTATACTTAACTATTTGCAAAAGGATTTTCTTGCTGAGCTCTAATGACTGGCTCACTGACGGAACCGTAACGTATTTTACAGCATCAGACGTAAAACATCGAAATAACAAGCCATAAGAAGAATTTCAAGTTTGGAAACATCTTAAAAATATTAAAGCAATATTACACTGAATTAACGGGCTATTCAGGAAGCAACTTGTATTATACAACCATATAGGCATTTGGATTACATTGCTGTTTGTTAACAATCAACAGCAATAAGAATTATATTTTTTTCACTGAGCTGCTACAAGATTTTTATTTGCTTTACAGAACCATAGTAAAGGGTACCCGTCCTTTACGAAATAATCGGTTAAAAATCTTTTATAAAATCGGGAATGATACGGAAGAAACCGAGACAAATGGGAGAATTTAAGACGCTCGACAAATTAAAATAAAAACCTTAAGAGTTCCTTCAAGAGCAGAGAACCCATTGTTTCAATCCTGAACAAATAACAGAAGACCGGGACGTTTATCAGAAGACTACGCGTGAGTTTGACGCTACTATTTTGTCCTAACGTAAATTGCTGTACAAAAGTGTAACGTGTAACGTTGTTTCACAGGATATCAAGGAATTTACAACATGCAAATGCAGCCTGCAAAGAGAGAAAAAAAGTAACGTAAAATTTACATTTTAGTATTCTATATCAGTGACATGCTCGGTCGAGTGGTTAGAGATGTTCGGCTATTGTGCAGGAGATCGCGAGCTTGAACCCCGGTCTGGCCGGTCAGCAACTGAAAAATCTATTAACCCAACAGTAAATGGATAGGTACCTTCTTTTGAAGAAAATGCAGCGAAAAGAGAGGGATGGGCTAGATGAGTAGTGTCTGTTACACCCACAGCCCCTACGGCCATTTGGCAGTGGAAAACTTATACCTTCTTTTAGTCAGTGAAATGTATTCGTTTTCTGGACTTCTCATGTATCATAGTACTTTTATTCTTTTTTTTTTTTTGACGGATTTTCATTGGTATATATTACTATTATATATACGGTACTTGAAAAAAACGTATGTGAAGCCTACGAATAGATACAATCCTTTCTCGCAGCACAGCTTGATATTTGGATTACATTTTAAAAAAAAAAAAAAAAAAAAAAAAAAAAAAACGTATGTGAAGCCTACGAATAGATACAATCCTTTCTCGCAGCACAGCTTGATATTTGGATTACATTTTTTTTTTTACAAAAACGAACTCTTTGTCTATCATTGAGAATCATGCAAACAAGAACCGTCCCGACATGACCATAGTTGTTGACCGTGGACGTTAAACACCAAATCAATCAATCAATCATGCAAACAAGTACTAACTATTTATAGACGGCGTCTTTTTTCTGTCAGACCTATGGATAGTTGTGCGTTTTCTATGTTGTCTACGCTACCATTTTTATAAGAAACATTTATGTATTTACTCTACATGTTGTTTGTGTCAAAAATATCTGTAGAGAAAAAAGTAAACTAACAAATATCTTTTTTGTAACAATTATTTAAAAGGATTTAGAAGAAACAATTAACTATCTTCAATTTCCTCTTTTAACTTTAACACTCTAGGATGTAAATGTAACAGTTACATATTGATATTATTTTTGTCATATAAGAAGTTGTTCTCTTGTTTGACGAAAGATTGAAACTTTCTTATAATTTTAGCAGTTCTTTTTTTTTTTTTTTGTGTGTGTGTGTGTGGGGGGGGGGGGGACTTCCCCATAAGGGACGGAAGATATTCTTGTAAGAGTAATCACATTTTCAATATAGGAACTCTTCCGAAATGGTAATGCTTACGAGAAACTATAATACAAATCTTACATCAGTCGAAGCATAATAACAAAATTGTTATCATCGATAAAAATAAGCATTTTGTTACATGTTGATTCATGTGCAAGCAAACAACTTATAATATCAGGATGCTTCAGAAAAATGTCAAATCTCATTATACCTCCACGCAAACCTGTCTGCGGAAGAGACATTTGAATGTGAACTGATAAAACACTCCAGATATGGTAGACAACGAAAGTAACTTTAAGAAAAATACATGCTTATAACCCTATCGTATCGTTGCAGACAAAATCATATCTTAGGACTGCAAATATGCGCATGTGTAACCAAATTCTATCTTTGGCATATAAATATACGCATGTACGACAATTTTAACTGACATTTTTATCCAATCTCCTTTACATCATTGTTGAACTACATCTTCTAAATGGCAATTTAACATGCAAAATGTAAGAGAGAGAGAGAGAGAGCTCTGGAATTATACCGGGAAGACTTCATGCTCACAAAAATCATACAGAAACTCTGCATTTAACAACGTGAAAGGTGATGGAAAAATAATACTGCAAAAGTTAGACAGTGGGCTCATGCCTTTAATAACTGAGAATAAGAAACAATATAAGGTAACGTATAATGCAAATATTGCTTCAGTTCTAGACAAATGGCACTTTGGCCCATAGATAAGTATAACAGTGTAACTGTGCATCTGCACTGACAGACTCAAAATTATAAGATGATCCTCATGAAATGAAAACAATTCTGCATCACTTAAATGCATTTAAGTAACACTTAATATTTTATATACGTTACCATTGTGAAACGTTTGAAAAGTTGCTTCGTGTAATAGTTATATAATATTCTACGTATTGGCGCTCAAAATTGCATTGCAGCAGACACGTGTTAAAATGACTAAAAATGTTTTGAACTGCAATAGCGACAACTCATACATCAACGAAGCACATGTATAAGTAAAAATAATTAACAATTTTCAGTTTATAATTTCGTCAGTAAGTTTGACAATAAAAACTGATCAGACTGGAGAGTTAAAAGATAGGCAATGATCAGGATTAATACAATCAAATCCTACATCCCGCTCTTAAAACCGAAAGGAACAGAAGCGCAAACACCAGGCTAAAGTATGATCGAAAACCTAACTTTATACTGTCTACGCCCAGGCGCGTAGATACTTATTAGTGGCGCTTCCTTATCATGTCTGTAATAGGAACAAGCTGTAAACAATATTTAATTATGTTTAGAAAGGAATAATGTTTTTATACATCTGTAACAAAAGAGTTCTAATGCATTCTTTTCTTTTATATATTCAATTAAGTAAATTTTGTTGTAAGCAAATGTAACGTATATTGCTGAAATTTATATCTATTATTACTTGAACGATGACTCTTTTTTAATAATCTGCATTGTACTTACAACGGTTATCAAACTTACATATCCTCTTCAAAATTTGCCAAAAAATATTAAGTAATTGGGACATTATTAAGGTTTTCTTTTGGTCACGTAATGTATTTGTGTCAGAACACCCTCATTTTTTGCTCGAAGTGACCATATTTAAAAAAGCAAATGTCAATTGTTTCAGTTGCACAGTAATAAGAGTTCATAGAATGTAAACATAAAATGTTTAATTATGATGCAAGCCTACTTATGCAGTTTCTAGACGACAGTGGTGGTTTTAAAACCTTTCTCTTTGAACTCTAGGGTACAGAGTTATCTCCCCACTTTCTGACTTAAGGCACCACTTGGGAAGGCGACAACACCTTGGAGGAAAAAGCGGAGACAATAAGCTTTCAAATGATACCAAATTTGTCCTTTCGAACGATGGGCCAATTTTTTTCACTTTCTAGACGCCTTTTTGCGTTTCATTTCCTCGACTAGATCATCGTCTTACAGTAAAAAAAAAAAAAAAAAAGATTTACATAACACACAACAAATATGCAAGGTTATCTACGATGTATTTTTACCACAGAATGGCGTCATTGTTTTGTTATTTCTCTGTCTGCTGTGACAGCCTCGTGTTCAGACGCTCTGAAAGCGGGAAAATTGAAATTACTATTTAAAAGTTAAACTACAAACGCAGAACAACCTCTAATCAGAAAACAAACTAAGGCTAAACTGAAGTTTTACATTTGACAACTCAGGAGATAAGACTTAGACAGGCTGCAAAGAGTAGAAGATAGTTATGTCAAGTTTGCAAAGCGGGTGTCACCTGAGACGGGAACTAAGTACCTCCAGGGTTTCATCTTGTTACCGCAGAGAACAAGTTTTTTTTTTGCAGGCAAAGGCTCTGATTGAACAGCAAGCAGTGTTACAGCTTCTTACAGAAGTCTGAATGAAAATGATCATTTGGTTGAAAGAAATGGGTAATGTGAAGAACACGGCAATAGAGGAATTAAAAAGCAGGTTAACAACGCTTGGGGGCTCCATGTTGTGGAGATAAAAGAAGCCAAGACAACATATCTTGAAGATAAAAGCCACGCTCTAGAAGAATTTACTCCAACTTTTGTCAAATATTCAAAGTTAGAATCAGTATGTAAAAAGATCAAACTGAATAGGCAGCTAGTAGATTTGAAAAGATCAGAAAACGAAGTACGGCCCTGGCAAAATACTTTGCATACGCGTTTCCTGAATCCTGCAGACGATAGAACAATTTTGTGGGTATATGACAATGCGGATAACACTGGAAAAACGTGGTTTGCTAAGTTTTAGTCCTTCATGGAAGTGCAATAAGATTCGAAAATGCCAAGAGTGCAGACATTAAATATGCATGCAATGGTGAGAAAATAGATTTATTTGATTTCTGTCGCAGCTTAGAGGGCCGCGTTAATTATAAAGCCATTGAAAGCATTAGTGAGTGATATGGGTTTTTCGGCACATCATCTCAAAAAAGGCTATTTCGGGCCGAAAAAGCTATAAAAGAATACGTATATGCATAATGTCAGAAATGTATGCACAGCATAAAAATTAATAAAGTCGGGTATGTGGTAAAATACGCCGATCAACGGCTTTGTTTAGACCAGCGAGATGAATAAACACAAACTTAAATCCATTTCGGTTAAAAATACCTCGACTAAACTAAACTATAATTTACATCTATGCCGATCTCTTTCAAAACTGGAAAGATTTTTGTCGGTTCAACCGTGTCAAACATTTGTTTCATACTGTTGACACGGAAAACCTAGCACGCGCAATACGCATATCCGTGCAATCTATAAGAAAGTGTTTAACACAATTATAATATAATGGTGAGAGACTAGTTTGATTTGCTTTTTGTCACAGCTTAGAGGGCCACGTACATTATGAAGTCATTGAGAGCATTAAGAATGGTATATTCAAGGTTGCAGACATTAAATATGCATACAATGATGAGCGAATTCTTTTGAGTTATGTCGCAGCTTAGAGGGCCACGTTAATAATGAAGCCATTGAGAGCATTAAGAATGGTATGTTCAAGGTTGCAGACATTAAATATGCATACAATGGTGATCGAATAATTTTGAGTTTTGTCGAACATAAGAGGGCCACGTTAATTATGAAGCCATAGAAAGCATTAAGAATGGTATAGAGGGCCACGTTAATTATGAAGCCATAGAAAGCATTAAGAATGGTATATTCAAGGTTGCAGACATTAAATATGCATACAATGGTGATCGAATAATTTTGAGTTTTGTCGAACATAAGAGGGCCACGTTAATTATGAAGCCATAGAAAGCATTAAGAATGGTATAGAGGGCCACGTTAATTATGAAGCCATAGAAAGCATTAAGAATGGTATAAGGTTGTAGACATTAAATATGCATACAATGGTGATCGAATAATTTTGAGTTTTGTCGAACATTAGAGGGCCACGTTAATTATGAAGCCATAGAGAGCATTAAGAATGGTATATTCAAGGTTGCAGACATTAAATATGCATACAATGGTGAGCGAGTTTTGACGCAGCTTAGAGGGCCATGTTAATTATGAAGCCATAGAGAGCATTAAGAATGGTATATTCAAGGTTGCAGACATTAAATATGCATACAATTATGAGCGAATTCTTTTGAGTTATGTCGCAGCTTAGAGGGCCACGTCAATAATGTAGCCATTGAGAGCGTTCAAGGTTGCAGACATTAAATATGCATACAGTGGTGATCGAGTTTGTCGCAGCTTGGAGGGCCATGTTAATTATGAAGTCATTGAAAGCATTAAGAATGGTATATTCTAGGTTGCAGACATTAAATATGCATACAATGGTGATCGAATAATTTTGAGTTTTGTCGAGTGAGTGAGTGAGTGATATGGTTTTTACGGCACATCAGCACCAAACGGGCTATTTCGCGCCGAAAACGCTATAAAAAGGAAAAAGTGTTTTATGCATAAGGTCAGAAATGAATGCACAGTATAAAAATGAATCAAGTCGGGTATGTGGTAAAACGCGCCGATCAACGGCTATCTTAAGACTGATAACATAAAACGAACTCTCGACCAGCGAGATGAGTAAACACAAATTTAAATCAACTGTTGTAAAAATACCTCGACTTACTTAAACTATATTTTACTATATATGCCAATCTCTTTCAGAAAGGAGAAGATTTTCGCTGGTTCAACCGTGTCAAACAGTTGTTTCATACTGTTGACACGGAAGAACCTAGCACGCGTAATACGAAAATCCATACAATCTAAAAGAAAATGTTTCACACTAAAAGGTTCCTGGCAAGGAATGCACAAAGGCGGATCCTCACCTTTCAACAGAAACGAATGAGTAATAAAAGTATGGCCGATTCTGAGTCGAGCAAGAGTTACTTCTTCCTTACGATCAATTCTATACGATGGTTGCCATTCACCAAGTGAGCCAGAGTTACTTCTTCCTTACGATCATTCTATACGATGGTTGCCATTCACCAAGTGAAGGCTTGATAGAATGTAGCTTGTTAAAGACAGCAGCATTCCATGATATCTGCCACTTATCATGAATATAAGTATTTATGCAAGGTTTGATATCAGAGTAAGGAATTTTAAGATCAGAAATATGGAGAGCTAATGCCGATTTCGCAGCAATGTCGGCCTTTTCGTTGCCTTTTATCCCAACCTGACTGGGAAGCCAACAAAATACAATGTTGTTTAGCTCAGCTAAGTCATTATGTTTCAAGAGAATATCCAAAAGAAGAGGGTTTTGCAGAACAGAGAGGGAATCAGAAAAGATGATAAAATCTGTATTCCTAGACTGTTCAATATGATCCAAGGCTAAATCAACAGCAGCTGCTTTGATCTCCGCTGAACAGATAGAGGCATTAGCAGGTAATCTACATTTGTATGTTTCGGATGAAGCAACACAAGCAGAGCCAGCTTTGTCTCCATCCTTTGAACCATCAGTATATAAAGTCTCATAGTTAGGAAAGTCAGACAGCAGTTCATTAAACTTAGTTCGAAATACAAGAGGGTCAGTTTGAGATTTTTTATCAGTATGCAATAAGACACGTGGCTGAGTAAATGTCCATGGTGGCACATCCGGAACCCTAAACTGTTCAACTGTGTCTAAATCTAAATCCATATTTTCAAATTCTGAAGAGATTCTAATGCCAAAGGAAGGAATCATATTTGGTTTATTCTCGAATAATGTTTTATATTTGGGTCGAAAAACAGTTTCATACGTTGGATTTGATGGATTTGACTTTAGTTTAAGGGCATACTGCAGGGAGAGTTTTTCACGTCTATTATAGAGTGATGGTTCATTTGCCTCTGCTAAAAGACTCTCCGAGGGAGAAGTTCTGAAAGCTCCCAAGGCGAGCCGGAGTCCCTGATGATGAATGGGATCAAGCATTTCCAAATAAGATTTTCTAGCGGAACCATATATCATTGAGCCATAGTCTAGTTTAGACAATATAATAGTTCTGTACAGATTAAGTAAAACTTTACGATCTGCTCCCCAGTCAGTATGGGCAACAACTCGTAGTAGGTTCAACGCTTTTTGACATTTTGCTTTAAGCTGTTTAATGTGTGGAATAAAGGAAAGCTTTTTATCAAAGATAACCCCTAGAAATTCATTTTCTTCTACTACAGGAATGGGTGTTCCGTCCAAGGTGAGCATTGTATCATCATGCGCTTTTCGAAGGTGACAGAAATGCATGCAAACTGTCTTAGATTTCGAAAATTTGAATCCATTTTCAGTTGCCCACGTCTGAATTTTATTTAGATTTTGTTGAAGCTTACGTTCAATAGTATGCATCTTTTTTGACCGATAACAAATCAAAAAGTCATCTAAATATAAGGAACAGTCAACACCAGGATTAAGACATTTTACAATATTGTTTATTTTTAGACTGAAAAGAGTAACAGACAAAATACTACCTTGAGGCACACCTTGTTCTTGATCATGTGCCTCAGACAAAGTTGAACCTACACGTACTTTGAATTCTCTATTGGATAAGAAGTTTTGAACGAATAGTGGCAATCGGCCTTTAAGGCCTATTTCATGTAAATCATTCATTATACCATACTTCCAAGTTGTATCGTAAGCCTTCTCTAAATCAAAGAAGACAGCAACTAAGTGCTCCTTCTTGATGAAGGCTTCACGTATAAAGGTTTCTAATCTAACCAAGTGATCATTAGTACTGCGTTGGTGCCTGAAAACACTCTGAAATTCTGTAATAATAATATTTGTTTCAAGGTACCAAACGAGTCTTTCATTGATCATTCGCTCCAATGTTTTGCATATGCAGCTCGTTAAAGCAATAGGACGGTAGTTGTTCGGGTTCGTAATATCTTTTCCAGGTTTTAGTATGGGGATTATCGTGGCTTCTTTCCAAGACTTTGGCACATTACCAGTTTCCCAAATGTCATTAAATGTTTTCAAAAGAACTGAAAGAGAAGAGTCTGGAAGATGTTTCAAAAACTGGTAATGGATATCTTCAGGCCCCGGAGATGAATCGTGAGCCTTTGAAAGAGCATCTTTAAGTTCCGAAAGAGAAAAAGATTGATTATAAGTTTCTGTGTTGGATGAAAATTTTAGGTTCTGTTTTTCTTTCTGCTTTTTAATATTCTTGAATTTTGGACTATAATTTTCAGAAGAAGAATTTTTCGAGAAAGCGTCAGCGAGGGTATTAGAAATATCTTTTTTGGAAGTAACTTTAGAATTATTTACATTTAAGTGTCCCAGTGAGCTAGATTTTCCTTTTCCCTGAATTTTACGAACCATGTCCCATACTTTCTTTATTAAAGTTCGAGAATTTAATTTGGAAACATACTGTTTCCAAGATTTTTTCTTTGATTCTTTAATTGTTCGACGAGCTTTTGCACGGAAAACACGATAATTATTTAAATTATCATGTGCTGGGCGATTATTGAATTGTCGCAGAGCTCCTTTACGTTGCTTTATAGCAGTTTTACAGTCATCTGTAAACCAAGGCTTTTTAATCTTTTGTGATTTCGTTGATGTTTTTGGAACTGTTTCTTCTGCTATATTAATAAGAATAGATGCAAATGACTCAATCGGATCATCAGCCTCCTGGACTGTGTCTTCATGAAGTCGATTTTCACAAAGAGTTTGAAACTGGGCCCAGTTAGCTGTATTTAGTTTCCACCTTGAAACCGGCTCATCAATATCTGGACCAATGTTATTTAGAAAAACAGGAAAGTGATCGCTTCCGCAGAGATCTTCATGAACTTTCCAGTCATAGTCCAAAAGAAGGGTGGGAGTGCAAATAGAGAGGTCTAAAGAAGTGTATGTACCAGTTGCTGGATGAAGATACGTAGGAGTTTTAGTGTTATACAGACAAAGTCTATGATTATCGATAAATTTTCAATTACTCTCCCTTTGTCATTAATATCTTTGGAACCCCAAAGAATATTATGACCATTAAAATCAGAATTGGGAACAATGTCTTTTAATGGATAAAAAAGATGTAACTTTATTCAATAAACTTGTTCGCCTGTAGGTTTACTGGGGTAGTGTTCACAACTAAGGGCGCGTTTACACGAGGAAAGTTTCTGTGTCAAACTTTAACAAAGAAAGTATGACAAACATTTTGAGTTTTCACGGAGAAAATTATTTGTCATAGAAAATGTGCTATAGAATCTTTGTCACATAAACTTTGGCAATGAAATATTTGTTTTCACACGACCAAATATTATTCGTCAAAGTTACCTGCAGCGATGAAACAAATTCTTTGTCACATTTTCCACGCGTATAGCAAAGCTCTTTGTTACATAATCTTTTGCAAAGTTTTCTGTTTACACGGACAAATTTAATTTATCGAAGTAACTTTAATGAAGCATTGTCATATTTTGGCATTTACACGAGCAAATTTTTCTGTAGCAAACCTACTTTGTCATAGAAACTTTGGTCGTGTAAACGCGGCCTTAGTAGTCAATAAATTTCAGACCATGTAGAGAAATGCACATTTTCCAAACTGTAGTTGGTTTCCTGCTTCTTTGGCAGATTTTAGGGTAGCTTGTTGTTAATGATATCTCACGTAAGTGGCTTCTTGAGAATTTGAAGTAGTACATGAACGTTTATCTGACCTACCTAATACAATACTCCCTGGAACTGTCAATGGATCAAGAAAGCGAGAGAGATAGACAAGGCAGAATTGGGAACAATGTCTTTTAATGGATAAAAAAGATGTAACTTTATTCAAAATCTTAGTTCGTTTGCTGCTTCTTTGACATAATATAGGTCGGCAGGTTGTTAATCGGTATGCCACAGAACTGGCTACTGAAAGATTTGAAGTAGTACATAAGCGTTTATCAGGCCTACCTAATTAAGATACATGTAGTATGGGAAACATTTTCTTGGAATGGATATGCTTGAACCGTTCATCATATTTTCTTGGAGTGGATATGCCTGTTGAACCGTCATCATTCCAGCATTCAGGACAGATTAAAATGAAAAAAAGAATGACATGATTTTATAAAACATGACCGTATGATCTGAAGGGACAAGTTAGATTTAAGTCAGTTTTAAAGCAGTAGTAAAGGCAATTTTATATAATGACTGTTACACTGCTTATATTATTACTGTAGCACTGCTTGTGGTCCAGTCAATTTAGCTTGTTTATGGTTTGACGGCTCTTTGAGACAGTATTTCAGTCTCTATTAAGCCTTCTTCAAGAGAGAGGGAGAAGAGATCCGATAGGGGAGAGACAAAAATATATAAACATCCCTTCCCGCACATACTGCTAGCACAGTAGGACCTTGCCCTACTATTATCCGAACTAGTGGTTGACCCGATACTGAAAGTTACCCAGCACAATCGCTCGAACAAGACCATCCCCTGAGTTTTCAGTTGGATGATAATGAAAAGGTGTGTTCAATGGAATCCCGTTTACCTTTGAAAAGATTCCCGCCTACAGTCGGGCTCGAACCCGGGACCGCTAGATCAGTACGCCAGCTCCTAACCTGCTGAGCTTCCGGGGCTTCCTCTGAGTATTAAGACCGTATTTCAAAGAGACTTTAGTCACTATCCTAGTTTTTGCAACGCCTGTTGGCAAACTCCATCTATTTCAATGTTCATCTCTATTCTGTGTAGCTCCACCGTGTACCCCTGCTCTTTGAGATTGAAGACTTGAGATGTCATCAAACCAACTTTGTCTTCCCGAGCACGATATAGTCCTTTCCAGAAAGATGGTAGGCGGGAGCAGGTACCCTTACCAACTGCAACTGTTGTTTTGAACCATTCTCCTGTGCTACCATACGCCTTAAGTGCGTTTATAGCCTTGTCACAGATGTGCACAATGGCGCAAACTAAACTTCATTGATAATTTGCTTCCGCATGGTGGGCAATAATGCTGCATGCCATACCCTGTGAAATGATGTTATATGCATAGTACAGACTCTATGGAAAAAATCAAACCGCATCCTTAGGTGGAGATCTATCTGTTATGTGGTGGTCCTCCCAGCCCTGAACCCAGCCTGTTTTTTTCGGCGATTATCTCTTTATCTTCGGGATTAAGGCAACTTTTAGCATGACTGCTCTTATGACTGATAAGGACGATGGTTCTTTAGTTCTGGCAGTTAACTAAAATCCTGATGGTTCTATAGATCTGGCAGATTTTTATTGCATTTAAGGGTGTGTAATAATCAGCGACTGAGGCCAATGGGGTCTGCTATTCTCGTGTTCTCCAAACTGTATTACTTTGGAGCTTTGTTGAGACATCAGTCGTTGTCTTCCTCGTTCTTGAAAACAATCTGCTGGTAAACTATGAACTCCAGCGGACCTACTCTCCTTCAGTGCGGCTACTGCCATTTTCTCAACTTCCTGGCGAAATATTACTTACATTTGATTGGTTGATTTGGGTTTAATGGTCCTTTGAGACAGTATTTCCGTCTATATCGGACCGCCTCCCAAAGAGAGGGAGAAAGAAGAAAAATGATAGACGAGAGAGATAATGTCCAAACAACCCAACCCGCACCTACGGCAAGCACAGCAGGCCCTCGCCCTACTATTGCCCAAATCAGTAGTAGTACTGGAAGTTATAATCAGAACCATCGCACCACCCGAGAATCCCTTTCAGTTACAGATTTTCAGGTATATGATTACAGTCCAGAACTGCAGTGTCGCCATAACTCGTGATTATGTAACTCAAGACATATATTCTGTCTATGAGCTCGGAACTTCAAACTACAGAGTAGCTGATATGTTATTTTTTTAAAGCTGGTGTCACCTGTGACAGGAACTAAAAACCTTCAGAGATATTTTGGTCCCTACTATTGCCCAAATCAGTAGAAGTACTGGAAGTTATAATCAGAACCATCGCACCACCCGAGGATCCCTATCAGTTACAGATTTTCAGGGATATGATTACAGTCCAGAACTGCAGTGTCGCCATAACTCATGATTATGTAACTCAAGACATATATTCTGTCTATGAGCTCGGAACCTCAGACTACAGAGATTAGCTGATCTGTTAAATTTTTAAAGCTGGTGTCACCTGTAAAAGGAACTAAAAACCTTCAGAGAGATATTTTGGTCCCGTAGAGGTTTTTATGCTCCCCGAAGGGTGAGCATATAGTTGCCGCTTTATCTGTCCGTCCGTCACACTTTTGTCCGGAGCATATCTCTGAAAGTATAAGGGGGAACTAACTGAAACTTCACACATTGATAGAGGACAATCAGGGAAAGTGCAGTGCACAAGAGCCGTAACCCTATCACAAGTATTTGCGAAGTTAGCTCCCTTTCCAGTTTTTGCACTATTTTGCTTTTCCGGAGCATATCTCTGAAAGTATCAGGGGGGACTAATTGAATCTTCACATATTGATAGAGGACAATGAGAGAAAGTGCAGTGCACAAGAACCGTAACCCTATCACAAGTATTCACGAAGTTAGCTCCCTAAGGGGGAACTAAACCAACTTCACACATTGATAGAGGACAATTAAAGGAAGTGCAGTGCACAAGAACCGTAACCCTGTCATGTATTAATGAAGTTAGCTCCCTTTTCAGTTTACCAAGTTGACTTTAATGCTCGTTATAAATGTTTAATTAAATTTTAAAAAAATTATCGACTGCCCAATTTAAATTAAGAAATTACAGTGTTTTTTTCTGGTTTCGTCACCAGATATTGTCAGGGTCACTGACGAGGCTTTTTTAGCCGAAACTACGTAGTCTGGCCCATGTTCCTACTTCTGTATGTATTCTCTGCTCTTGAAGGAAATTTTTTTTAAAATTTTAGATTTTAATTTGCTATATTTTGCTTGTCCGGAGCATATCTCCAAAACTATCAAAGGGAACATATCGAAACTTCACACATTGATAGAAGACAATTAGAGGAAGTGCAGTGCTTAAGAACCCTAACCCTGTCACAAGTAATTAGGAAGTTCCCTCCCTTTCCAGCTTTTTCAATATTTTGCTTGTCCGAAGCATATCTCCAAAAGAATAAAGGGGAACATATCGAAACTTCACACATTGATAGAAGACAATTAGAGGAAGTGCAGTGCTTAAGAACCCTAACCCTGTCACAAGTAATTAGGAAGTTCCCTCCCTTTCCAGCTTTTTCAATATTTTGCTTGTCCGAATTTCACACACTGATAGAGGGCAACGAGTGAACAAGAACCATAAGCATGTCATATTAAGTAATTACAGAGTTAGCTCCCTTCTTAATTTTGGCTTTATTTTGCTTGTCCTCGGCATATCTTAGGACGTATTGAAGGAAACTAAATTGATAGAGGGCAATGAAAGGAAGTGCAGAGCTTAAGAACTAAAACCCTCTGTTTAGTAGGTCCCTTCCTAATTTTTCTGTCATTTAGCTTGTCCGGAGCATATCTCTGTACAAAGTTAAGAGATCATGAAAGAAACTTCTTATATTGATAATAGAGGGCAATGACAAGAAGTATAGAACAGAAGAACCATAACTTTAGCCCAAGTTATTTTGGAGATACTTCATTTCTTATTTTTTTCTCAGTTGTATGCATGCCCAGAGCATAGCTCTAAGAGAATTAAAAAGAATTATTTTTTCCATTTTGCATTTAATTTACACAGAAAATAACTCCTTCACCAGGATACCCATTCCCTTATTGCACGCCTTCGGGGAGCATCCATCGGTTCCACCGATTTTCTTGTTTATTGCAGACGAAGGCACTATAAAATGTACAATAAAAACCGTGCTCTCAGAAAGAATTAATGGTCCATAAACAAAAATCGGTATGTATAAAGATCAAACTTATCGGGCTCAAAAGACCAGAAAACAAATTGCAACCTTGGGAAAATACTTTGTATAAGTCCGGCGTACAGAATCCTACAGACGATCGAACCTTGGCAATATTCTTTGTATACGTCGTCCAGGATCCTGCAGACGATCGTACATTTTATGGATTTATGACAGTTCGGGTAACACTGAAAAACATTGTTTGCCAAGTTTTTCGTATGAAAGAGCAATAAGGTTCGAAAACGCTAAGAGTGCCGATATTAATTTAAATCTTAAAATAGTTAATTTTAGCCGGGCCGCGTAGCGCAATCGGTAGGGCACCTGACTCATAAGTCAGAGGTCCTGGGTTCGAAACCCGGTCTGGCCACATACTTTCGTTTCTCTTTCCGCTAATTCAAGAAGAGCAGTTGTCAGTTACTGGCGAAAGTATGTGCACTTAGTACTGGTTAACCGCTTAGGAGGTCTAAGCCTGCCCAGGAATAGTGTGGTTAGGTTAACTGACCGTCCCAACATGACCATAGTTGTTTACCGTGGACGTTAAGCATCAAGTCAGTCAAGAGCTGAGAACACATTCAAAATAGAACATGGACCATATTTCGACGTTTCGGCTACTCAAGCCTCATAAGTGAATCTGGCGATGGAAGCCCGAGATAAGTATACTGATATTTCTAAATTTAGATAGGGCAGTCGATTCAAATACTGATTGGTATCGAAAAGGGTCCAAATGATTAAAAAGCAACCGTCTACAATGTCAGATATATTCTCTGGTCTAAAAGGACAAAACTAGAAACGTAGAATATAATCAGCACTACGGATGATCTAAGGGCAAACGTTTTACGGCCGCCACAAGGCACATACCACGTGCAGTGAAGTCAATTAAAAATCTTGAAGGGTTATTTGAAGAGAACACAAAAGGAATCGTCTACAATGACAGTCAAAAGCATCAAATATTTCTAACTTCTTGGAATATATACTCTAATCTTAAAGCAGAAAAATAGAATACAATTTGCACTACGTATGATGTGTCTTTTGGTTTTACAAATTGCACAAAATGGTGCACGATCGTGGTTTTCATACTTAAGCCGGATTCTTTTACCTCTGACAAACATTGTCGTGGGTATAGGTTTGGTTATCTTTCTGAAATTAACAAAGCGAACCCCCATTATAAATCTCTGTACCCCTGTATTTACGCCTAAAGATTTGATTTTTTTGTTGTAGATTTCCATGTTGAGACAACTTCTGTAACAGGTATTTGTCTTTGAGCTCGAATGGCACCTCATAGTTCAACACTTTTATTGTTGGATTCACCACTATTTCGTTTAGTTTTCTTGTTGTTTTCAAAGACATCTTTATCCCATCAACGATCATAGGTCTTTCAAAAAGTTTACTCGAAAATGTGGCGACATCCGCTCCTGCTTGAATTGTAATTTCAAAGAGTTGGGTCCTTTCCATGGTTAGCTGTTGGACACATGCTACTTGTTCTATGATTTTAAGGTTCTCTAGATATACGAATATTTGATTGATTTCTACCCGTTTCTCCTCTGCTGTCTGTATTGTTATAGAATCTTTTCTTTCTAAGTCAGTTTCTTCAAACTGGGTTGAGTTTGGTCTAGTGGTTATCCCTACACCCAAAGATGCAGGCGTAGAAGTTGGATTGATTATGTCATCCATATTCATCCAGTAAAGATCATTCCTCAGTCACCATCACCACCAACAACAGCTTGTTTGGGCGGCATTGTTGTGTACTAGGTACTGAACACTAATGATCAGTCTGCAATATTTTTTATGCCCCCAACTTCGGAGAAGTTGAGGGGCATATTGGTTTGGGCCTGTCTGTCCGTCCGTCTGTCTGTCCGTCCATAACGCTTTTGGGCAGCTGGTCAACTCAAGAACCGCTTATGCTAGGATCTTGAGATTTTATATGTGGCATGTACATGAAAAATAAGCGGACCCGTATTTTTTTTTCCGCGGGTCACGTATTTCCAGAGTTATGCCCCTTTTTCGACTTAGTCTTTGGAACCTTGTGAACAAAATATCTCAAGAACCCCTGATACTAGGATCATGATTTCCTGCAGGACGACATTGCCCAAGGTGTAGATGACCTGATTAACTTTTGAAAAAAATCATGAATTTTTGAGCGAGTTATGCCCCTTTTTCGACTTAGTACATTGTAAGCCTATGGAGCCTTGTGAACAAAATATCTCAAGAACCCCTGATGCTAGGATTGTGTTTTTTTTTGCAGGACGACATTGCCCAAGGTCTAGATGACCTGATTAACTTTTGGAAAAAAAATCGTGAATTTTTGATGGAGTTTTGCCCCTTTTTAGACTTAGTGCATTGTAAGTCTATGGAACCTTGTGAACAAAATATCTTGAGAACCCCTGATGCTAGGATTGTGATTTTTGCAGGAAGACATTGCCCAAGTTGTAGATGACCTGATTAAGTTTTCAAAAAAAATCGTGAATTTTTGACAGAGTTATGCCTCATTTTTGGACATAGGCATTTTGTATAGGATTAAGCCTGTGAACAAAATATCTGAAGAACCGCATAAGCTAGGATCCTTATATGGTGCTGGCAGGTTTGGACCAAGGTTTAGATGATCTGATTTACTGTTGAGCCTATTTCATAAATTTTTGGTGGAATTTTTCCCATTTTCGGACATAGGCATTTTGAATATGAAGGAGCTATATGAATGACTTTGTGAACAAAGTATCTAAAGAACCACTAAGCTATGTTCTTTATATTTGGCATACAGTTACAGGCTAAGATGTAGATAAACTGATTAAACTCCATTCTTACTTAAACATTATGGGATAAACCTTCTTTAGAGGTAAGCATTTGGTTGGGGGCATAGTGTTTCATAAACACATTTTCTAGTTTCTTTTTTTTACAGGACCTATCCAATTATTTTTGCTCTGAGTCTGGTCTAGGCCTGGTTTGTATAATAATGTTGACCACTTTATTTCTTTAATTTGTTAAAAACATATGCGAAACCTATAATGCATAATGTCATCTATTATCCGGAGAGAAAATTGGAGAAAATCCCATCGACATCTCACCGCATTGGACCAGCCTTATGCTAACATCCCTGAGCTTGATGTCCAGGACCCCGTATTATGAAACACGAATCCCCAGGTGTCTCCGGCTGTACGTTCACTCGCCAGGATCCACCTGGGGGTCCATATTTCCTTCTCTCAACCGAGCCTAAAACAGAATGCTTTTGGACAACAGACGCTCCATATATATCATACAAATCAATAACTGGATTACTAATTTGAAGGTCAGTTTTGTTTGAATCATGTTTCAAGAAATGTGGTTTAAAGTAAATCTTTCTTTTTAGCAAAAAATCTTTAATGGGATTTTTCAAAATATCTTTTTGACATGGCTTCATAAGTGTAATACACAAAATAGAGCATCAAGCATGGAGAAGAACACACCCCAATGTCCTCCTCCATGCCAATAGCCCTTGTCTGATTTGAAAAAAAATCACTAAATCACTTTTTTGGATAGTAAATACTCCAAATATAACATATATAATTATAAACCATATTGCAAATTTGCATATCAATCATGTTTGATTTACTTCTACCACAATTCCCATATCTTAACAGTTGTTTGTTACATATAACGTTTCCATATATCACTCTTATACTTTTGATTAAATCTTTTCGGTTTTGTTCTAAGTTATTACATTTTAGAAAAATATGATCTAAAGTAAAACTTTCTTTTTTACATAGAATACACAGTGGGATGTCTTTAATTATGTGGTATCTTTTTATAACATATCACCTGTCGGTAAAATTCCATGAATATATTTATACAGAATAGTTTTTGCCTCCAAGTTTTTACGATTCATGATTGCTTTCCATAATATGGGCCAATTTAAGTTTAAATTATTTGTTTCTACTCTTGATGTAATTTTCATATTATTAATCAAATAATTATATAAAAAAATTGTACTTATTTACCATATTAGAGGATTGGACTTATATTTTTTAATTAAAAATTTAATTTTCCCTTTAGAATCCGGAGTTTGTAAAGTGTGTGCCCATGTGTTGTTCCCTATTTCAGGATAAATTTTCCTTAAAAATAACCCAAACCAAAAGATATATAATAATGCCCAAGGCTGATCAATTTTCTCTTCAATACTTTTAATAATTCCCATCATGTTCGCTATGTTACGTGTTTCTATGTTAATCATTCCCAATCCGCCTACTTCTATTGGTTGATTAATGATATTTCTAGCTAATTTTTCGCGTTTAGAATTCCATAAATAATGATATAATATAGTATTGATTTTTTGACATATTTTTGTGGTAAAGGAAAAGCTCTCATTGGATATTGTATAATACTTAATACGTATGTTTTTAAGCAAATTATTCTCTCAAAGAGATTTAATTTTAAAAATTTCCAACTATCAATATTTTTTTCCATTTTGACTATAGCATTTTGAAAGTTTTTATCTATTTGCCTGCCAAAATAACATCCTAAAACTTTAATAGTATCTTTTATATATATCTCCGGGCGATTTATTTAAGTTAAGTTCTTTTATTGCCTGTTTTATTTCCTGTTGATTAATAAAAAAATTTAACATTTCTTTATCTTCATCTGGTAAATTTGGGGGGTTAAAATTGTTAAGATAATTATCAACTTTTTCCGATTCAATATTCTGTGAATCATATAAATTTTGATAATAATTGTAAATTTCCGTTATAATGCGATCATTTTATGTAATTATTGTATTATCATCTTTCCTTATTTGGAATATACATTTGTAGTTGCCTTTCTTGATTTCTTCTTTTCTGTTAATGTCTTTACCGTCTTTTTAAAGCTTCGTTTTTAACTCTAACCAAGTTTCCTTTATTAATAAATTTTTTTTAGTTCCGATTCTTTGTTTTTAATATTAAGTAAAAGTTCATTGTCAAAATCTCTTTTACCCATTTCTTCACATATTAATTTAGTTACATTTCTTTGTTTTGCCTTTACACTGCTATAGGATTTTGAAGTTTTTTGAATTTCTTTTTTAAGTTGTTCCCAATTTTCTAAAGGTTCAATATGATGTTTCCTTATCTCAAAATCATCAAATAGTTTTTCGATTTCTTTTTTATAAAATTGATCATTTAAAATATAATTGTTTAATTTCAGTAAAAATTTCCCCAAGGTTTAAAACTCTCTACTTCAATATTTATGATAACCGGCTTGTAATCAGATAAAAAAGGTAAAGTTTGCGAGCCTTTAAAATTTCTTTCCAAAAAATCTGAAAAGTAGAATCTATCTAACCTCGCATTGTTGAAGGTAAAGGTCACATTCGTGTTATTATTCCATATAGGATATTGCTGGCCTGGCTTAAATCCCTTTTTAATTTTTATATAATTTTTATTCAATTTTGGAAAGCGATCAGTTTCATTTTCAACATAATTAAAGTCTCCCGTAAAAATAATTTTTTCATCCTGATAATTTTTTAAATAATCATTCAAAGCTTGAAAAATGTATCTTTTTCATTATGACTAGCAGGACAATAAATACTAATAATGTTTAAAACTTCTTTAGTTATTATTTGAATATGGGTTATCCTATTTTCTGAATTAATATCTAAAATATCTATATGTTTTGTTTCTAAATTTTGTAAATTTTTCCTGACTAAAAAAGCAGTTCCAGCAAAAGCAGTTTTAGAATTTAAATAAAATTTTCCAGACACCGCTTTCTCAATTTCATGAATATTTTCTTTATCTGTAATATGAACCTCCTGAATACATAAAATATCTAAATCGTTATCTATTACTAAATCTATAATATTTCCTTTCCTCTTATTGAGGCCATTAATATTTATTGTCCCTACTTTCATTATGAATTATTTTAGATTCATTAAATCATAAATTTTTCTAAAAGATATTGATGTTTGATTTAAAATTGTTTTCCTTATATTTAAAGGATACTTTGATCTATATATCTTCATCTTCTTCACCTCAATCGTTAGCTGCCACGATGTCTGCCCACTCTATTGGATTTGTCTGTCCCGGCCGTGGGTACGATTGGGAGATCGTTTGGCTTCCTTCTGGCAACTCTCCTCTCTCCGTGCTCTCCTGCACTACAGTATTTTCATCTTCCATCTCTACTGCTGTATCTTCTTCTGATGTATCAAGCGTTCTCTCACAATCCAGTTCATCACCTGTGAAGTTCGCAATGTCACTATCTGATACCTCTGTCTGTAGTTCCTCTGTCTGCAGTTCTGACAGAGGACTGCTCTGTTGTTTTGCCGTAAACGGGCTGCTAGGCTGCTCCTCTTCTGACTGACTTGCTTGCTGCTTCTTCTTCTTCTTCTTTGTTGCTCTTTTTTGCCTTTTTCTGCTTTCTCCTGCTGTCTTGAAACCTTCACTATCTACAGTTTTATCTTCCATTGCTTCTTCTGACATAGGTGTTCTTCTCTCAGACTGTCCCGGTCGTTTCCTGTTCAATCTCTCTCTTCTATATTCCTCCTGTTCTTCTTTCATCTTGGAGTTCCTTTATTTGTTCATCTTGCATTTGTTCTTGACGGTTTTTTTTCAATTTTGCATCTGCCTTTTCTCTGGCTTATTTCCATGATAGTATTTCCTCGGATGGGTCATCTGGTGGGTTGTCCAAGTCAACAATGGTGCACGGTCCTGGTTCTCATATTTCAGCCTTATTCTATTTCCTCTTACGAACATTGTTGTGGGTATTGGTTTTGTTATTTTCCTGAAGTTAACAGAGCGGACTCCATTGTATATCTCTGTCCCTCTGTATTTGTGTCTGAATATTTGGTTCTTCTGTAAATTCCCATGTTGCGATAACTTCTGTACAGTAGTGCTCATCTTTGAGTTGAAATGGTACTTCATAGATTATCACCTTTTATGCAACTCTCCTTTTCAGGCGTTGTTTCATCTTCAAATCTTATACCAGAGCCAATTTGCGGCGGTGTAGATAATTGTGAGCAATGTAGAGATAAAAGCCAAAATTGATTCAAATTATCTTGAATTTTTTTATTTTTTTTAATGTGAAGAGCTTGTTGTTTAGTTATTAATAGCAATTCTCTGTAACCACCAACCAAAGTTCGGCACGCATAGTCATCGATTTCGATGAAACTTTCTCAGTTTGTGTGTGACAACACAAAACCATATAATTGATACCTAGTTCCTTCTGCTGCATGCCCGTTGCCATGGTAACGGCCTCCAAAGTTTTTGGCTCAAAAATGGTAAAAAAATAAATGAAAAATTGCACTATTTGAACTTTTATATAGGCTGAATGAAACTGCATTTCATCTAAACATGATTTTGTTGAAAAAGTATAGGTCAGTATGAGTGTAAGGAAAAACAAATATAATAGTTTTATAATTTCTTAAGTACTGCTACTGGCTGCTAATGGTGGGTGGGGTATCAAGGTATCCGAAACCCCCATTTTAAGGCATTTTTAAGCGTATACTGTCATTTCGTCCGGTCAGTCTGACATATCTACATATCACTACAAACTAAAGGAGGACCTCAACTATTATGAACTGAAGAAACATGTTTGGGAAGTTACTTCCTTCTAACCGTAACTATGGAAACAATAAGTACTCTATATAAAAAAACGGAAAAACATAACCCTGTAAAATATCAAACATTTTTTCCATAAACAATGACATGCAGCATTAATTACATGTATAGTTGTTGTGAAAATATCAGACTTACATTAAGTTATATCCACATTACAAGGACCAGTACTGAGACCCTTTTAATATTCATTTAAGGGGCTCCGAAAGGGGTTTAAACAGGCTAATTTGCACCCCAAATGATTAATTTTCTCCATGCAGTTACAAACTCATAACTGATTTCCTATAACAAGGTTGTGAAAATATAAGCCTAAAGTTAACAGATACAAAATATGGTTATGAGGTACTCCTGGGTAATATGTGCATGGCATTTAAGGGCCCCAAAAAGGGGTTGAAAGGAGGAACTTTGACGAAAAATGTCTGAATTGCTTCATAAAACAACCATAAACAGCACTGCATGCAAATATAATTGCTAAGAATCTGTCAGTCAAATGTCAACAGATATACATAATGACAATAGGGTGTTCTGTTACAGTATTTATAGTTCCTTAAGGGGCCAAAAAGGGTAAAATCTCCTAATTTGTCCCCCCCCCATCCCACAAAAAATCTCTCAAATATTCTTCATACTGCAACAAAATACATTATCTATTACTTTAAACTGTTTAGAAGCATTAATTGTAAATTAACAGATACAAAGTATGGTACTGAGATACTCTTAGATTACAAATGGTCCAAAAAGGGGACAAAAAGGGGGAAAATCAAACAAAATCATGGCTTTCATCACAACATAAAGTTGCTAAATGGAACACAAGTATTAGCTATGGAGGATCGATAACTGGCAAATGCTGTCACCTATGTGATCCCCACATTCTCAGAAACTCGCCTTATTAGAATATAGTTCTTGTCCCAGATCCAGAACACAGCTCGTACCAATTTTGTAGTCTTCGACTTGAAATTAAACTTGGACACTGGGAAGTCAAACGGCCAGGTTAGCCTATGAATAGGTTTATTTCTACACAATAAGAGAATAAAACGCTGTTCATATACACACATCAGGTGGTTGTGCCTATATTTACATCAACCACATACATAGTTTCCAGCTGGTGCCACGAGGAGGAGTGACTAGGTCTTGCTATCGCAAATGGCTATACTGATATTCAAATATTAGTCTGGCCATTTTTGGCAGCCATTTACCGGCCGTTTTTTGTTGTCGGTTTTTTTTAGCTCGCCTGAGCCGTAGGCTCACAGGTGAGCTTATAGTATAGGCAGGCATCCGTTGCCCGTCATCCGTCCGTCCGTCAATATTTTTAAACAACATCTCTGAAACTACAAGGCGTGTTCAGTTCAGTTCAGCTCGATTCTCCTAACGACGTTCCCCATGTATGTACACTCCAACAGAGATCTATGTACACTCCAACAGAGATCTAAGTGTACCATTAGCAGCAAAGTATTTTTAAAAAAAATTATTCTTTTGGCTGCCATGTTATATCTTAGCATGTTTTTGTTTAGATATTGTCACCTGTTATATGTATGAATGCATACTTTTTCTCATATGCCTCCTGCGTGTGGCCTGAGAGTTTCTTTCAAAATAAAGTTTTGTTCTGTTCTGTTCTGTTCCCAAGTGGCTCAGCGGTGCGAAACCATATTGGCACACACTTGGCACCGCGTGTCCGTCCAATACAAGACCTGTTGTAACCAAATTTCATATATAGTATCTATAGGCAGGGGGAACTAATAATACTGTTTTATCCAAATCGCTTTAGAACTTTGGTTACTATGGCAACTTAAAATTTCCATTGACTTGTGTGGGAAAAATTGAAAATTTGCATTTATTGCTATGTCACTGCAGATATTTTGACAAATCTTTTACAGAAACTTTTCTTGAGTAGTCCTCTATCAACCACATGAAATTTATGTAAATTGCAGAATCTGGCTGGTTGCCATGGCAACCGAATGTTTAAAATCAGGAAAAATATAAACACCATCTCCTCAGAAACTATGCAACCAGTAAAGCTCAATCTTCACAGACAAGATCTTAGTACTAGCCTATGAAAATACCGTTTTTCTTGGCAATTGCTCTAGAACTTTGGTTGCTATGGCAACTTAAAGTTTCCATTGACTTCCATGGGAAAAATTGAAAATATTTCACATTTATAAGTTATGGCTAGCATAACGCTTAATTATTAAGGCAGGAATGCGGCCTATTGAACCATGAATATATAGTTCTAGTTATCAGATTTTTAGATTGGTCAGTTCTAATCTAATAGAAACAAAAATATTGGCTACCAGGTATCACATGACGCATTTACATTTTCTTTGTTCTTCTGGCGCGAAAAATGCGCCCGCGCCCGCATTCATCGACAAGACTCAGTCGAGGCTAGATCGACAATATTAGTCGAATTTTACCCAACCCACCAACCCAAAATAGTATTTGTTTTTGTTAGGTGTATTGGCAATTATGTTTGTAGTGATACAGTTACAGCTGGTGGCCTTATTTCTGTGTGTAATTTTATTTGTAAAATAATTAGTAATTTTGAAACAAACAAATTAAATCATTTAAAATAATGTATATACTAAATTCCGCCAAATATATATAGAATTTTTACATGCTTTTGTAGTTGTTTCTAGTTATTGCAAATGATCGTACGAAAATAATTTATTGAACATTTATTGCTATGTCACTGCAGATAGTTTGACAAATCTTTTACAGAAATACACCTTGAGTAGTCCTCTACCAACCACATGACATTTATGAAAATTGCACAATTTGGCTGGTTGCTATGGTAACTGAATGGTAAAAAATAGAAAATATATTCAAAAATCATCTCAGAAACTATTTAACCCGTAAAGTTCAAACTTCACAGAAAAGATTTTAGTACTAGCCTCTACGAAAAATTTTTTTCTTGGCAATTGCTCTAGCAGTTTGGTCGCTGTGGCAACTTAAAGTTGCCGTTGACTTATAATGGCAAAATACAAAATTTGCATTTATTGCTATATCAGTACAGATATTTTGACAAAACTTTTATAGAAATACTTCCTGAGTGGTCCTAAACCAGGCTTATAAAATTCATGCG
This sequence comes from Ctena decussata, assembly GCA_963989385.1. Taxonomy (NCBI): domain Eukaryota; kingdom Metazoa; phylum Mollusca; class Bivalvia; order Lucinida; family Lucinidae; genus Ctena; species Ctena decussata. The sequence continues at coordinate 53,890,343 of OZ022511.1, read as the reverse complement.
AATTGTGCTATCTGGCTGGTTGCCGTTGCAACCGAATGGTTAAAAATAGAAAAAAAATATTAAAAAATCATTTTTGCAGAAGCTATATTGCCGATTAAGCTTAAACTTTTCAGAAAGGATCTCAGCACTAGCCTCTGTAGAATAAATGTTTCATGGCAATTGCTCCAGCAGTTTTGCTGCTATTGCAATTCATAGTTCCATTTGACATATAATGGGAGTCTTGGAAATTGGCCATATTTGCTAGAAATTGGCAATATTTGCCATCTCACTGGAGTTAATTGGATTTTTAGTATAGAAATGTTTCTTGAGTAGTCCTCTATGATTCGAATGAATTTTTATCCAAATCACTGAATTTGATTGGTTGCCGTGGCAACATAAAGGAAAGATTTTCGAAAAAATATTTAAAAAATCATCTTCTATCCATGTAAATTCAGTCAAAATCGCTGATTTTGATTGGTTGCCATTGTAACCAAAAGGCCAAATTTTTGTTTAAAAAAAGGTAGTTCTAAAAATCGTTCTCTCGGCAGCCATGAGGGAAATGAAGATGAATCTCTGCATAACTATTAGTGACATTTAGTCTCTTGATAAATTTTGTATTTTATTTTTGTTGCACATGTTCTTGGTTGCTAAGGCAGTTTAAAGTTTCCATAGACTTTTAGTGGGAAACGATTATCAGGATAGGCATGAAATCTCTGATGAGTCTGAATTTGGGCCAGATCAGAATATTCATCTTGGAGTTCCTTGCCCTTTAAGACCGAAAACATTTTCCCATGGACTTACGATGGGGAAGTGTTGTCCTCGGGGCATAGCAACTTTATTTTTATTGAAACTTGATCAAACTTGCTGATAAATTGGACATTCATAAACTCTCTGACAAGTTCGGAATGTGGCTATATCGTTTAGTACACCTTGGAGTTACTTGCCCTTGAGTGTTTAGAAAGCCCATATCTGACCTTATCCCAGGAAAAGCGACTTGATTTTTTTATTGTAACATAAACAAACTTGTTGTCATTAACTAGGACAAGTATAACGACTCAGACAACATTGAAATTAGGCCACATTGTACAATTTACTTTAGAGCTACTTACTCTTGAGTGCTGAAGATGAATGGACTCATGTGAGCTACAGGGCCAATGATCTGTTTTTTTTTTTTTTTTGAGTACTAGTTTTATAGTCCATAAATATCAAAACATGGTCATATTCGGGGCATCAAGCCAGAGCCCATTTACTTAAGGTGAATAGTTCTTCCCCAAATTAACGTCATTTTGTAATTTCTCAGTTATTCTGTCTATTAATTCCAAAGGTCACATATTCACATTTGATAAAAAATAAACTAAGTCATACTCTGGGCATCAAGCCAATCGAGCGATCAACAACACGGTAAAAAAGGAAGATCGCCGTGACCCTGGCTGTGAGTGCATGGACCTTGGGAAATGCATTAGATACCCAAAGCACTACGACGATGACCTGGTACACCCAGAGGCTGAGCAGGGAGGTTTGAGGGTACTGTAGTTGGTCATTGAGAGATCTTTCGAGCAAGTGCCGTCGTCCTGGGCAGAATTCTCTAGAAGGGCGAGTGGTCTCAGAATGTTGGGTGTTGTGGGGCGAGATGTCTTAGGGCGAGTTGTCTGTGGGGCGAGTTGTCACCTGAAGGTGGGGCGTTGTCTTGGGGCGAGATTTTTGTGGGGCAAGTTGTCTTTGGGCAAGTTGTCTATGAGGTGAGTAGTCCATAATTCTCTATCAAAACTGGAAATAGGGCTATTTTTCCTTTTCTTTACATATCCTCTGATGATGCTTTATATTTGTTCAAGATACAAGGAGCAAAGTCTTACCATTTTGTGCGTGGTCCGGGACCAAGTATTGAAGAAATACTACACCTACAGTGTGAGATGATGGTTCAAAAATTTTAAGCACTTGACAGGGTGTGGCATGCCGCTTTATGAGCTACCCGATGTGGAAGTAAAACATCAATGCAAATCTAGTCCCTACCATTGAGCACCTCTATGACAAGGCCATACGTGTAATTCAGAAGCACAGTACAGGTGACTTGTTCAGAACAACAGATGATGCTGATAAGATCAAACTGAAGACAAACAGCGCCAATAGCAGCCATAGGAAGATAAAGGCAAACTGACAGAAGTTTGTAATTGTAACAAGCTTCAAGTACCCAGGAGCAATTGTCTCAGATGATGGCTCAAAACCGGAGGTAACTAAATGAGCATTGACTTGAAAGGGGAGATAAACAGAATGCCAAAGTAACCCAGTGACCTCTATCAGTGTCATTATAACAGATCCACTCCAAGCATGTCATGATAATATCCATGCTCATGCATGTTTAGTGCAGTTCTTTATATGATCTTATGATATACTGATATGGATCATATCATGACTGCTGTTGACAGGATCTGATAACATTTCGACGTATATGGCACAGTATCGGGTTATACTGTCGCTAATGCTGCTTTTTTATTGTTATCTCTTATGGGGCCCATCAAAGAAATATAAATGGAATACCAAAGCAATACAATCAGTTAATCATTCTAACATTAAGAATGTCATTTGAGTTCCAGTCCTATCGTTGGAGTGGAATAGAGTTCTTTAGATCAAGGATTGCTCTTTAGGTAGATGGTTGTATGATGCATGATGATGATCTGCTTACATCTGAACGTATAAGGTGAAACACCATGTTTCATATTGGTCAACAAATGAAAGACATTTCAGAACTGTTATTCATTCAAACATGTTTTAAAGGGCCACCATCATAAAAGAACTCTTTTAGGAACGAATTCTTTACTTGAAGAGTAGACCCCATTTTTAAGAGATAGCTAAGTCCTCCAGAGAAGCAAGCAGGAGTTCATGTTGTTCCCCTTTGTAAGTTTATGTGAAGTCAATCTTACATTTTTTGGAAAAGAGACTCGAGCATTTAATAGGAATGATATGGTAATTACATATTCAACCAATTTTTGACCCCTTAAATGCATATAAAAAGAACCACAGGGCAGCCATGGTTATGGTTTTAATTCATTCATTTTCATTTGATCAACAGCTTTTGAACCAGTGTACTTGTAACAAATACAGTATGCTGTTTTGTGAGACCCTTTTTGGCCCCTCTTGGATACAAAAATGCAATTACTTTGATCCCCATAACATATTTTATGAGCCTTACATGAGACTGGTGGTTGCCTTTACAAGTAACGGAAAATGGTTCAGATGCTATATGAAGAGTGTAATTACCGGGTAATTTTGCTGATTTTTCCCCTTTTATGGCCCCTTAAGGGACTATAACTAAAATAAAAGAGCACCCCATTGCAATGTTTAAACCACTTATTATTTGACAAATGGTTTCTAAACCATTGTCATTGTATGCACTGCTGTACGTTTTGTTTTATGAAGGAATTCATGATTTTTGGTCGATTTTCCCATTTTTACCCCTTAATTTGGACCCCTAAATAACCCCAGAATATTCCAGTGCTATAGTTTATATCTGTTAACTTCAGACATATATTTTCACAACATATTAAAGAGAAATCAATAATTTGTTTTGCAGTTTTGTGATGAAAATTTGTTATTTTGGGGAAAATTAGCCATTAAAACCCCTTTCGGAGCCCCATGAATGATTTTTATGAGGATCCCGTTACTACTCTTTGTGATGTTTATATTTTTTAAACTAAAACTGATATTTTTACAACTATTGTGCATGCAATAAATGCTGTATTTTGATTGTTTAGGCTAACAAATAAGTGATTTTGTGCACTAATGTGTTTTCTTGCTTTTTGAATAGGATATCATTCGTTTCCATGGTTACGGTAATAAGGAGGTAACTTCCCAAACATGTTTCTTCAGTTCATGATACTAGAGATCCTCCTCTTATATTCTGTCATGTGCTTATATATCAGAGTGGCCGGCCGAAATGGTAGTACGCGCTTGAAAAAGTCCAAAAATTGGGGTTTCCGATACCTCGATACCCCACCCCACATGAAAAGCTAAAAGCAGTACCAAAAAACTAACAAATCTGATTTATTCTTTCCTCTGAATTTTCAGACTGATTCATATTTTGTCGATCAAAATGTTTTTAGACTAAAGGTAATGTCTTCTATGATATATAAATGTTCGAAAATTGGAAAATTTCACTAATTTTTTTACTATTTTATTGGCAAAATCTTTGGAGGCCGTTGCCATGGCAACGGACACACAACAGAAGGAATCGACCATCACTTAAATGTTTTTTCGTGACAACAAACAAACCGAGAAATTTTGAGAAAAATCTGAGACCATGCGTGCCGAACCCCCATTGTAAAATGTGAAATGGTTACAGAGAATTGCTATTAATTCGGTCAAAGATATTCCACCATTTTTATCTTTTTTTTTTATCTATTCCATCCCATAAAAATCGAAATATTAAAGTATCAATATGTTGAATATGACCTGGTGAATCATCTGCTACTATCATGCTATGGTGTAAGATACGTTTAATAATTATATTCTGTTCATACAGGACTTTTTAAATTCCATTTTATACTATAAAAACGTTTGAAATGATATACAGGGTTAAATATTTTATTTCTAGATATAATCTTCTAAAACATAAAGTAAAATTTGCCCTTTTCGGAGCCCGAAATTCGATGTCCTTTTCGGTACATGGCAAGAAGGTGAGTCCTTTTCGGTGCTGTAATATTTTTGTGAAATTTTAGGTTGACGGTACTACAATTCTCAAAATTATTATCAAAGCGCTGATTTATATCAAGGATGATATTAAAATTTCTAAAACATATGTTTTATATGGCATTTAACGGCAAATAAAAGTCCTTTTCGGTGCCCGAAAGTTCTTTTCGGTCCTTTTCAGTGGGCTAAGTCCTTTTCTGTCTGTAGTATGACCGTTCATACAAATTATTATGTATGATTTCCCATTGATTTATAATATTTTGAATAACATTAATTTTATGTGAGTAATTTTTTACACAAATTATTACGTTTATTTTCCATTTATTTATAATGTTTTGAATAACATTAATTGTATGTGAGTAATTTTCCTCTTTTTCTTCATTTTTTTTTTCGAAAAAATCCAAAATGTTTTGATTTTATCCCTAACTAAATTTTGGGGAAAATTAATTTGCTTATTTTTCGATATACCAATTTTGAGAATTTCACACTTATCATCATTTATTTGGGATCCGGAAGTATTTTATGCTGTTTAATTTCTGAGTTTAAATAGTGATAAGAAGACACAATTCGAATACATACACTAGTGTCGTCTGCATATTGTATTGTTTTTACAGGTTTATCATAGTAAGGTATTTCAAAACCTTTAATTTTATTATTCATGTTATTCCTATATGCAAGAGGCTCTATGGCAAAAAGATTGGTAAAGGACAGACTTGTCTTACAATAATTTAATCAATATCAGCATTTCTTGACCAACTTCATAATACCTTTCAGGGTATTTTTGAGAAAATTTTGAAATTGCTTGTTTCTTTCTCTCCCATCTTAAAAGGGTTTTAGAATTTTTGTTTGAACCCAATATTCCAGTTCGATAATCGTGTTCTTGAAAATAAGTATTGTTAATAATCCAATATAATTTACCGCGTCTTTTAATTGCATCCAAATCTATATGAGCCGCGACACGAGAAAACCAACAATGTGGTTGTGCACCCAGCGCAGACTCAGATCAGCCTGGGCATCCGCCCAGTCTGATCAGTCTTCGCTGTCCGCATGAAGGTAGCTTAGACCCTTAGCTACCATTTAAGCACTTAGGAAATACTCTGCTCAGACTAGGCGGATGCCCAGGCTGATCTTAGTCTGCAAAGGGCGCACAACCACATTGTTGGTTTTCTCGTGTCGCGGCTCATATGTAAGTATGTGATCTGAAATCCAATCGTTATGCTGAATAAACTTGATATTTGTTTATTAAAAAATCCGAAATATATCCGATCTAAACGACTAGAAGATGAATTATTAGAGTATCGAAATGTATTTTCAATTTTTATCAAAATATATTGTTCCGAAGGTATCTGAAATGTGAATATTATTATTACAGTCAACTTCCGATATCTCGAATATTGATATCTCAAAATATCTTCTGATTCAAAGGAATATATTTCCTATTTTATTTATATTTCAACTCCAGTTATATCAAACTACTGATATCTCAAAGTAAATTTTCTGGTACCAGAAAATTTACTTTGAGATATCAGTAGTTTGGGCCCAAAATTGACTTCAAAATATCGAGAGTTGACTTATTAACAAGAAACATAATTAAAATCACCAAGTGAAATATTGGTATCTTTAGAAAAGGTAGTTAGATACTTAGTAAGTTTAAGATAGATTTCTTCCTGTAATTGAGTATCTATTTTTTCTATTCTGTTCTATCCCATAACTTACTAGGTCGTTGGGGCACAACAGATGATTTCGAAACAATCCCTTTCCACCTTGATTCACAGGCATACCGAAATAAGGAAATGACAAGGGAGCGCATAAGTTTCACCTTTGATCCAAGAGATATGTTGTTATCTCTTCAAATTGGTTTCAGCTTGGTAAGAGCTAAAGTGGCTTGTGCAATCCTTGAGAGAACCTCCTGCTTTGAGCCATCATCTGAGACAACTGCTCCAAGGTATTTGAAGCTGTTTGCAGTACCCAGCTTCTGCCCTTTTACCTTGATCTCCCTCTGGATGCCATCTGTGCTGTTCGTCATCAGTTTGGTCTTCTCAACACTGATCTCCATCTTATACTTTGTACAGGTTTGGTCAAGACTTTCAACTAGAGCTTCTAGTTTCTGCTCTTCCTCAGCTGCAGCGTCTATGTCATCGGCAAGCCACAGATTGGTAATGTTTCTGCCGCCTTTGCTAACCTTTCCGTCATGTTCTTCCAGAGCATTAGACATGATCCGTTTGAGAAAAATGTTGTAGAGGTGACAGAAGACATCTTTGTCTTACTCCAACTGTCAGGCTGAAATCTGCCCTAGAAATACCATGGTAGATTGAGTATCTGCTGAAGAATAAATGCTGACGATGTTAATGGTGTCTTCTGTTTTGTATCTGAATATGTACAGTCCTGTTATTAAAACTATTTTCTTGAAGTATGATATTTTTGATTGGAATATCTTAAAGTTTGATTTGAATTAAAATTGCAACACCATGTTGTTGATTATAAAAATTAATATAGATTATGTCTTTAGTATTTTTTTTCTATTATACTGAATATTTAATCATTCTGGATACATTTTATTTACTGAACGCAGCATACATCAATGTTATTTTGTAATATATAATTAAGTAAAGTTTGGTTTTGTTTATATAGACCATTAACATTTATTATGATAACTATTATAATAATAAAAATAAAATAATAAATAAATATTTTTATTCTGAAAAGAAGACTTAAAATTACAGGAGCACTTCGATAATTCTGAAAAGGAAGTAGGGTTACTGTTACTGCTGCACTGAAAAAGAAAATATCTGTTTAAGACATAATTCAAACAATGTTCATGATTTATAGTTTAGGTTTTGGCGACGACAACATTGTAAAATAGTATGAAAGAAATAAAAATTGAAAATTTTGCAACGGAGCACTCTTTTTACATTGACTAAGGTAAGCAACTGTAAAATTGTATGTGCAACTGTAACATCGATCTAGGAAATCCGAAGAAAACTGAAGGTCAGGTACATTATAGTTTGGGTTATCACTAAAATGTGTCATCGTCATCAAAGGGGGTCTCGCCTCAGGTAACCTCCTCCTGCGTCCTGGTAGAATTGATCGGAAACCACCAGGGCTGCTTGGCCATTCAGGAAATCTGATAGAGCGGTATCAGAAGCTCTTGATTCTGATGCCTCTATGTCAATTTCAAAAGGTTCTTCTTTCACTAACGTCTTGGGGTTGCTTTCTGATTGTTTTTGCAGTGGGTGGAAATATTCCAAAGGTGAAAGCGTATATACCTGGCTTGCAGCGGGTGCGGGATGAAGGCTGTTTGATTGTTTCTAGTCACATCTATTCTATCGATTCCTTTTCTTTTTCCTCTCTCTCTCGGAGACGGCTCAATATATTGTGAAATACTATCTCAAATACCCATTACACCGAAAACAATCAACCAAATCTACTAACTCACCGTCCGTCGTCGTCCATCATTATGAACACTACATCAGGGGACTGTTTGTGGTGGAAGAAAGCCAGAAGTGGATCTCAGCTGGAGCTGGGATATACTCTGTGAGACCACTGCAACCGTCAACCATTCATCCAGCGCCGGGTTTGAACTGACACGACAGAGGTATGTAGCCAGCCGCTATGTATTCCGACGGGGCTGACTTCTTGATGAACTTTGTACCGATGCTTTAACAAACAAAAACTAGGCAATCACTAAAGGTGATGAATGCCCCCGCCATATGCCTCACTAGAAAAGTAATGTGTTAAAACATATTTGTGTGAAGTTACATCAAAATCTGTCAATAAATAAAGGTGCTAGAGGGATGACTGAGTTTTTCTTAAAAATAGCAACTGTGACCTTGACCTTGGAACTACAACCCTGAAAGGTTAACTTGTCCAAGACATTGTCATACTTAATATATGTGTGAAGTTCTATCAAAATCAGTTAATAAATAAAGGCGCTAGAACCATGACAAAGATTTACATGTACCTATAATAGCATCTGTGACCTTGACCTTGAACCTACAATGATGAAACGTAAATTTGTCCCAGATATTGTCAAGCTACATATTTGTGTCAAGTTATGCCAAAATCATTCCAGAGGGATGACAGCATATTTTCTAAAATAGCAAATATGACCTTGACCTTTACCCTGAAATTCTGGATCACGAACTTGTCCAAGATATTGTCACACTAAACATTTGAGTGAAGTTACATAAAAATTGTCAATGAATAGAGGAGTAGAGGAATGATAAAGTTTTTTTTTCTAAAAATAGCAACTGTGACCTTGACCTTGGACCTGCGGTGCTGAAACAGTAATTTATTCAAGATATTGCTTTACTTAACATTTATCTGAAGTTACATCAAAATCGATCTATAAATGAAAGCGCTGGAGCAATGCCCTAGTTTTTCTGAAAATAGCAACTGTGACCTTGACCTTCATCCTACAAACCTGAAACGCAAAGTTGTTCAAGGTACTGTCATACCCAATAAAGCTGTGATGTAATACCAAAATCTGTTAATATATGAGGCCGCTAGAGCGACGATAAAAGGTGAGATTGTATTTAAGCTATGGAAATATGGTCAAAATATGTATGTTATTCAAGGGGACATAATTCTGCAATAAAGACCTGACTGAAAGTTCTGTTTCCTTTATGCACATGTTCAATGCATGTCTGAACTGTGTTGCAAGTTTCAAATCCCTACATCAAATACAATTGGAGGAGTTGCAGAGACAAGAACAGTACTACAAATGTGAAATATGGTCAAAATATTTATGTTATTCAAGGGAACATAATTCTGCAATAAAGACCTTAATCAAAGTTCTGTTTCCTTTATGCACATGTCCAATGCATGTCTGAACTGTGTTGCAAGTTTCAAATCCCTACATTAAATACTGTAGGAGGAGTTGCGGAGACAAGAACAGTACTCAAATGTGAAATATGGTTATAATATGTATATTATTTAAGGGGACATAATTCTGCAACCAAGACCTTAATCAAAGTTCTGTTTCCTTTATGCACATGCTCAATGCATGTCTGAACTGTGTTGCAAGTTTCAACTCCCTATATCAAATACTGTAGGAGAAGTTGCGGAGACAAGAACAGTACTCAGATGTGAAATATGGTCAAAATATGTTTATTATTCAAGGGGACATAATTCTGCAATAAAGATCTTAATCAAAGTTATGTTTCCTTTATGCACATGTTCAATGCATGTCTGAACTGTGTTCTAAGTTTCAACTCCCTGCATCGAATACTGTAGGAGGAGTTGCGGAGACAAGAACAGTACTACAAAGTGTGACGGACGTACGTTCGTACGGACGGACAAGGCAAAACTATATGCCCCTCCCCACTTCGTAGCGGGGGGGGGGGGGGGGGGGGGGGGGCATAAAAAATACGATATAAAAAGTTGAGAAAGGGTACTTTTGTAGCTGGTCAGTGCGCAGCGCTGAGATCATTTGGATCAGAAAAATATTTAGGTTGAAAACGGGCACGTTTTCTCAACTGTGATGAAAACCGCTGTGATAAGGGGTGATATTACAAACTGGAATTCATTGCTCAAAGATCACTTCAGTTAATTTTTCATATTTATCACAGGGCTAGTCGGGTGGTACGATGGTGCTGCGTGTAACTTCCAGTGCCGGGGGCGTCCTACTGATTTGGATAATTGTAAGGCAAGGGCCTACTGTGCTTGCAGTAGGTGCGGGTGGGGTTGTTTGGACATTTTTTCTATCGTCTATCATTTCTCTTTCTTTCTCCCTCTCTCTGGGTTCTGTCCTTTTCATCGGAGTTTCTTAAAACTTTCAGAATATCGTTGTCTCTACATGACGTGGATCAAGCTATATTTGGGTCATGATCAGATCCTTTCTGTCAGGGGGTGGTCTGGTGGTGCGATGATGCTGTGTTTAACTTCCAGTGCCGGTGCGTCCTGCCGATTTGGAACATTGTAGGGCAAGGGCCTACTGTGCCTGCAGTAGGTGCGGGTGGGGTTGTTTGGACATTTTTTCTATCGTCTATCATTTCTCTTTCTTTCTCCCTCTCTCTGGGAGACGGCCCGATATAGACTGAAACACTGTCTCAAAGGGCCGTTAAACCCCAAATAATCAATCAATCTTTCTGACAGATCCTTTTATCTGTGACCAGAATATTGTGGTCCCAACTCGTCCTTCAGTTTTTAACCGAAAAAGTTTTCATCAAACTTTCAGGATATTGTTGTTACTCTGTGGTGTGGATCACATTTTTAAAGGACATTATTGGACCCTTTCTGCCTGAGTTATGGTCTTTTGTAGATCTGGCAACCTCTTGTGGCCGCAACTCCGCCTTCAGTTTTCAACCGATTTTCAACCGATTTTCATCAACTTTCAGGATATTGTTGTCACTAAATGACGTGGATTATGTTATATTGGGGTCATGATTGGACCCTTTCTGCCTGTGTTATGTAAAAAAAAAACGTTTTTTTTTTTTTGTTTTCTTCTTCTTTAGTTATTTTTATCATATGACGTCGCATCTGAGAGTGTAATAAAGGCATGCATTAAATGCGATAATCCACTAGTGGATTAAATATGCAAATTACGTCGTAACGTTATATGTTGACGTCCATAAAAACGTCGCGTTTTCTAATGGCGAAATCGCGACGTTTTAGTGCAAATTCTGCTGATAAAATGCGATTTTAGTGTCATATGATAAATAGAATCTTGCATTCGTGCTCCTGTATTATTGAACTTATTTAACTCGTTGGGGAAAATCGATAAGATGCTCGGCACAGCCTCGCATCTTATCTTTTTCCCCAACTCGTTTAATAAATTCAATAATACATGAGCACTCATGTAAGATCCTCTATTTACTGAGCTTTATAAGAGAAGAGAAGATAAAATTTTGCATAAATTTCATATGATTGTGGAAAAAAAAAAATTCATGTGACATAATTTCATGATATTATAACTTGGCATAAAAATAAATTTGAGAGAGAGAGAGTCGATATATCAGTGCATCAAATACATTTGATCCAATGTCGACATTTAAAGCATTTAGTTTTCAATGTTTCACAGAAAAGAGTTGCAGTATAAAAACACCTTATAATGGCATTTATGGATATTGAATGTAGAAGCCATGACAAGATTGATATACATATGTATCCGACAAAAACCAAAAGAAACACAGCAGAATCGTACGGAAAGACCAAAGAAACATTTTGACCGATTGATACTTAGAATTCAGACCGGAACAGATATATTACATCTCTACCGGTTTGAAACCAAAGTTCAAACATATCCATGGCTGGCTTCTGGATCTGGAGCCGGTCTAGTAGAATATTATTAAACAAATCTTCCCGACTTAACAATGAAATCTTGAACTTTTATAAACAGGGTCTCATTTTCATGGTTTGTTTTACTTTCTATTCCAAATAAAAAATCATGAGTTTTATCGTGGTTGATGTCATGAGGTAGGAATCTGTTTTTAGCAGCGGCATACATAGGGCATCGGATGAAAAAGTGATAAGGACTTTCCTCCGCACTGACAAGAAGGACCCGGAACTATATTTTTCCTGCAAAGGTGAGAATTGAGAGAGCTACATTCCATCCTCATTCTAGCTTGAAGTATTTGCCCAATACGTGTGCCTGCATTATAATATTTGGGAGCTTTCTTTATGTCTCTGTTTAGGCGATATTTGAATGAAGCTACAGGTGTCGCTTGCTTAATTTCCTCGGGTAGGAATTCCAAGCGTGAATAGTAGAAGGAAAGAAAGAGTTGTAGAACAAATTAGTATTAGCATGAGGGGACTGAATGTCATTCGAGTTCCTAAGGTTGTAGAAAGTAGTGTCTTGTACTAAAGGAGGTTTTTCTTAATTTGATTTTGTGCTTCATATCAAATGGGCACTTTTTTGCAATGTAAGAATTATCGAGCAGAAAGGGGTCTGACAAAACATTTATATTTAAACAAAGAGAAACGACATTTTACTTTTTAAAAAAAAGTATTGTCCTTTTCGCGAATAGCCTACCACTTTGATATTATAATTAAAGTTTTCTTCTTGTCACTTAATGCCAGTTGCATTGACCACAGGGACCAGTCCGCCAATTTTCGCTTCCTGCAGAGACTTCCGTCATATTTGGCTTCCGCCGAGATTGTCCGCGAACTCTTGCCTCCTGTAGGGACTACTGTTATCGAAGAATGGCTTCCTGCCGAGACTGTCCGCATGATTCTGCTTCCTGCCGAGGCTAGCCATTTAACATGTACAGAAGTCTCGGCAGGAAGCAAGAGTTCGCGGACAGTCTCGACAGAAGCCAAATATGATGCACAGTCTCTGCAGGAAGCGAAAATTGGCGGACTGGTTTATACCCTGTGTTGACTTACTAATATAATAAGAAAGCATTATTTTTCATTACGGTATTTAAACTAATATTTTCTTTCTAAATAAGAGTAAAGATCTAGCCTTTTAAGGTAGTCGTAAATGCGAAAATAATAAATGGTTTTCATCACCGGGAATGCTTTTTAAAATAACCAAAGATATTTTATAATATATATTGAAGCATTCACAAATGCGCACATGTCAGCTCAAAATATCTTCATTCCTCACATTAATAATAAATTAATTCCTTTTCGTGAAACTAAAGTCTTTTTAGCTAAAAGGAGCCCTTTTCATGCGTAAGGGTAACCGCTGAATATTTTGAGCACACTGTTTAATCTTTTGTTCAAAGATCGGTACCAACATCCCATCATCTCCCACCGCCGAGGTTTTCTATTCTATTCAGTTCTATCGAGCCGCATTTTCCCGTTTTCTAAAAATAGTAACAATTGGTTCCAAAAATAGCCTCATTGACGTCCGTAAAAATCACGTGACGATGTTTTACTGACAACAGATATGGCGGAGGTGAAAAATCCAAATCAGGAATTAGTAAAAGGCCATGTTTTTGAGGCTGGGCCGCGATATACAACCTTAACGTATGTCGGCGAAGGGGCTTATGGAATGGTTGTGTGAGTAATAATATTTTGTGACCTGCTTTTCATTGCAAAATCATTGCAAATTTCGATTTGAACTTGTGAGTGAGTTGACATGAAATGCACGTTCTGCATGGAGAGCATGACCCAATTTGTCGTAATAGTTTGACCATAAAAAAGTACATTGTTTGTCACACAAAACGGTTGTTTCACTTCCTAATTAGACTGGTGTGTATTTGTTTGTTTTAAGCGTCAGGCTTGTGACAGTTACAAAATCAATAAATTAGTTATTAAACGCGCACCTGCAAAAGCAATTTTACAGTAATTGGCTATAGATATTTTTCGTGTAAAACTTCTGTACAGTGCTCCAGAGAAGAAGGGGTAACAGGGATAATTTTGGGATATTTTTCCATATTTTACCATTAGAACACATGTTGTGACAATCATTAGAATTGTCTCATCGAGGCAAATCTGATGAGGGGTTACACAACTTCAAGACATTAGAAATTATCTGGAGTTATCGTCAAATATATGGGTGCCGTTTTACTATTTATTCCCTATTTATGAATATTCTTAATTCAAATTATGGATATCAACATGATTAATGGATATTCTTAATTTGATTTATGGATATCAATAATTCGAATTATACATATCAATAAAATAGAATAGAATTATTGATATCCATAATGCAAATAAGATATCAACAACCAATTTATAGATATCTATTGTTTGAATTATGGATATCTGATTCTCACCTTGAATTATTAATATGAATTATTTAAATATTTGATACCCACAATTGGAGTTATGGATATCTATAATTAATTATGGATATCCATAATTATTTATGTATATAAGATATCCATTAATCGAATTAAGGATATCCATAAATCATGTTGAATTATGAGAATCAATTAATCAACTTATGGATGTCCATAGTTCACATTATAGATATCCATAATTCGAATCATGGATATCTATAATTTGACATGATTTATGGATGTATATAATTTGATCAACAGGTAGCAATAATTTGAATTATAGATATGAATAAATAGAAAAGAAGTATGGATATCTGTAATTCAAATTATAGATATCCATAAATCAATTTACAGATATCAATAATTTGAATTATGGATATCCAATATTCACCCTGATATATGGATATCCTTAATTTGAATTATGGATTTCAATCAGTATGGAATAAATAATAAAACAGCACCCCATAGTCAAAACCCTTCCTTGTCTGTAGCTCTGCAACTATGACACTGAATACCGGCGCAGACAGCAGGGATAAAGACTAAAGAATTTTACCTAGGAGCCCACACTGCCAAAATTCAAACTTTTTACATTAGGGGTATAGGCATTTTCTCCAAAATTTCAGGGGCCCAGCTCAAAATTAAGGGCCTGTGGGCTGCCGGGCCCCTGTTAGTCATTATCCCTGGACAGTGTAGATTAGTATCAGACAACAGTCAGATACAGTTGCAGTGTATCCCATTCTGTTTAGTATAGACATGATAGAACCAGCTCAGACACACAAATGCAAGAAGTCAGGTAAAAGAAAACTTGTCAGTGGACAATTATCATTTGTCAAAAGATACATAATTGGTTCTTTTACAAATCCTCCTATTGTCAACCAACAACCTGAACCTGTCAGCAACATAATAGCCATTAAATATTATTCTTGATAGTAGTAATATTACTACCTTGGTCTCCATTGTCCTGCTGTGACTGAAATACTGTTGAAAAGGACGTAAAATCTCAAGTCATTACACCAACCATCCACAGGGCTTGAAAATTTCTAAAGTCTTGTCCTACATGATCATAACTGTGCAGTCTTTTGGTAATTTCAAGGGGATCAGGCCAAAGGGCCTGGTATGATAAGGCCCATATTTGCCCCCCAGAAAACTCATTTTTCAACAGTCCCATTCGATTATAAAAATGTATTCACAGGAAAGGTCAAACCATTAATATAACAGTAAATAAAACAAGCAAATTCGACGAATTTATGTCCCCCGCCTTGGAAACTAGGTCTCCACTGTATATACACTTAGTGTTTCAGCTGGAAAAGCGGCTAAGTTAAAAATGTGAAAAGTAATAAAAAAAAATAATGTGAGGATTATATCCAAACCACATGCATATCTTCAGACCATGATCAAAACACCTGTGAAGTTTCAAAGGAATCGACATAAACTGTAGGAGGAGTTGCACACACAAGGTACCCACTATCTATTCACCTTGATAGTAATAAAGTATGAAAAATGGCTAAGTTCAATTTGCGAAAAAAGTGACAGAAAATAATGTGAGGATTATATCCAAACCACATGCATATCTTCAGACCATGACCAAACCACCTGTGAAGGCTCAAAGGCATTTGCATAAAACTGCTGTTGCGCACACAAGGTACCCACTATCTAGTCACTTTGATAGTAAAAATGCCTAAAAAATGACTTAAAAAATGACTAAGTTCAACTTGTGGAAAAAGTGACAAAAAATAATCTCAGGATTATATCCAAACCACATGTATATCTTCAGACCATGACAAAAACAGCTGTAAAGTTTCAAAAGAATCGGCATAAAACTATTGGAGGAGTTGCGCACACAAGGTACCTACTACTTTAGGGGGGCGGAATGCTGAAAACTATGTCCCTCCGCTTTTCTTTGAAAAGGCGGGGGACAATTTACCAGTTCTTGCATAATTTTTTTGTGCGTTTTTATCTTGAATCTACCCATACCTCCAGCGGATTCGGACGAAAATGATAAATTTGGGTGCCTTTGCGGCTTTCAAAATGTATTAGCCCAGCCTTCAGCACATCTTATATTTGTATACAGACAAAATTGGGAAAGCTAGCCAATACTACCAGATTGCAAGAGAAATATTCCCTTTGAGATGTAGCTACATTATATGGGCTTTAGAGTCATAGATTTGAATTTGCCATTAACTTAAAATATGAAATGTGGGAATTGCTCAGGCACAAGTAAACTGTTGAAACCAGATTTTGGCCTCAGTACTGAATGTAAATACTTATGTAACGTGGGCCGACCTGCAAACAAACCCCGTCAGTGGAAAAGCATGCTCACCCACCAAGGGCGGTTTATTTGCTTATATACCCCAACATTTACTCGACCACAAACTACCGAGTTTGTAATTTGCATATATATTTATATCTGTGACCTTCCACCGTCACATTACTTTCCCCTCCGAGAAGTCTCGTCCCGAGACTTGGCCTGGGAATGACATGGGTAAGGCAACTCCGGTCTGGCAGTTGTCATTATCCCACCGCTGCCACCAAATGTAACGTGGGCCGACCTGCAAACAAACCCCGTCAGTGGAAAAGCATGCTCACCCACCAAGGGCGGTTTATTTGCTTATATACCCCAACATTTACTCGATCACAAACTACCGAGTTTGTAATTTGCATATCTATTTATATCCGTGACCTTATACCATCACATTACTTCCCCCTCCGAGAAGTCTCGTCCCGAGACTTGGCCTGGGAATGACATGGGTAAGGCAACTCCAGTCTGGCAGTTGACCTTACCCATGTCATTCCCAGGCCAAGTCTCGGGACGAGACTTCTCGGAGGGGGGAGTAATGTGACGGTATAAGGTCACGGATATAGATAGATATGCAAATTACAAACTGGGTAGTTTGTGATCGAGTAAATGTTGGGATATATAAGCAAATAAACCGCCCTTGGTGGGTGAGCATGCTTTTCCACTGACAGGGTTTGTTTGCAGGTCGGCCCATGTTACACTTATACTGGGTATTGATAGAGATCATCACTGGCATATTCATGTACATCAATTTTTCAAAAAAGTTTTAAGTCTTGAGCACCAAAAAGCAGACGACAAAACTTACATCTGCAAAAATTAAAAAAATTGCCTTGTCCAAGACAATTCATATTGAGAAATCAAAGACTAGAGGGCAAACAGTGTAGATCTAGATGAGGCGGCTCATTATAAGCGGCCTCATCAGGATCTACACTGTTTGCAAATTTTGCTAATTTCGTCACTGGGGCTTAAAGAGTTAATGAAACTGTTGGGCATTACAATGCAGTATTTCTTCATAAAGATGCAGAGGGAATCAGGCTGGACTCAAAATTTAGGCAGAAGTGACTTCTCTTTCTGGTAGAAATAGGGACAGGTGACAGTCAGGAAGGGAGAAGTAGTAGCATGTGATTACCATATTTTGATTCAATTTTAAAGCAAAATGATACTAGTCACATTAAACTGAAAGATTAATAAGCCACCATGGTACTAAATTGCTATAACAGCTTTTTTGTGAAAAGATATGATGAAAGGTCTAAAAAAAAACATTTTTTTTCCCAGGGAGACTCCAGTGGGAGACTCTCACTTCTCCCTAAGTTAATTTAGGACAATATTTCGGCCCCTAGTGCAATTATTTTGCCCAAATCGCCCCCTAGTCTGATCCCAGGTGAGTAACAGTGTAAACCTTGATCAGACTACTCCTTAAAGAAGCAGTCTGATTTGGGTCTACACTGTTTTCTTAGGCCTGTCTGTCCCAATAGTTGGAATTTGAAGGGAACTCTTTAAGCACCAAAAAGCAGAGGACAAAATTTACATCTGCAGAAATTAAAAAAATGCCTTGTCCAAGACATTTCATATTGAGAATTCAAAGACTAGAGGGAAAACAGTGTAGATCTAGATGAGGCAGCTCATAATGAGCCGCCTCATCAAGATCCACGCTGTTTGCAAATTCTGCTATTTTTGTCACTGGTGCTTATAAAAGTGTTAATTGGTCATCTTGTACTTCATAAATAAAACTCTCAAAAATGAATGATGAACAACAAACCATTCAAACTTAATAATGCAAGCGAAAGAAAGAAAAAATCAATTCAACTGTTTCTTGCGG
Source organism: Ctena decussata (assembly GCA_963989385.1). Taxonomy (NCBI): domain Eukaryota; kingdom Metazoa; phylum Mollusca; class Bivalvia; order Lucinida; family Lucinidae; genus Ctena; species Ctena decussata. Next base: position 53,871,892 of record OZ022511.1, on the reverse strand, counting down.
CAAGTTACTGTACAATATAGGATAAATTTAAATAGGATATATTGAGCCTTGACACCATGTAACATCCATAAATAGTACATTAACAATTTACATATTTTTGTTGAAATCAAAATGGCAGGAGATGCTACACAGTGTAATCAAGAAATCGTAAAAGAGCAAGTTTTCGTAGTTGGTCCGCGGTATAATAGTTTGAGCTATATTGGAGAAGGCGCCTACGGAATGGTCGTGTAAGTTGAGGAGTTTTGCAATCCAATTATTGCTTGCTGATGCTTGGAATTGCTGATGTGTTGTGCACAAATTGCCAATTATGTGCACCATTAAGCCAATTTAGTGTTGTTATGATGTTTAATTATAGCTGTCTGCTTAAATGCTTAGTTTCCGTGTTGTCATTGTAGGCTTAAAAAAAAAAAAATTCAGGCCATTTGTACTATAGTACAGGCAGCAGGCCTGACAAATTCCATGGTCTGGGGCCTGGGACAAGTTTAATACATGTGACACTTTACCCTATTACACTCAGAACAGCCAAAACTCTATGGAGTTTTGGCTGTTCTGAGTGTAATAGGGTACTTAACCCTATTACACTCAGAACAGCCAAAACTCCATGGAGTTTTGGCTGTTCTGAGTGCAATAGGGTTAAAGCCTCAAAAATGAAAATAGTTGACTTTGCAAACAGCAAAGATGCAGATGAAGCAGCTTACATTTGGCTCATTGTGGCTCATAATGAGCTACCTCATCTGGATCTACACTACGTAGCTGTTCAATATTTTTTATTAAACAAAATTTTTTTTTAATTTTGCAGAACTAAATTTTGTTGCCTGCTTTTTTGGCCCTTAAACTGTTAAAATTAGCAAAAAGCTTAGAGGAGACCAAAGAAGACCTTTTGCCTGTAAATCTATATCAAAGTTTCCACTTTTAAAGACAGGACTTCTCTGCTGGGGGGGGGGGGTCTGGTTCCCAGCACTAAACTATCTTACCTGTACAGGTAAAGGTGTGAATTTTTTTTCATTCAATCAGTGAACCAGAATTCCCATTGGCTGACTGGAGGTGTTGACACTATGTGATCAAGAAAAAGAATGACACTGTTCTGTTCTGTTCTGTTCAATTCTCGTATCGACGTTACCCAAGTGGCTCAACGTAACCATAGTTGCACACACTTGGCGCCGTGTGTCCGTCCAATAAATGACACTGTGGAAGATAATCCTCCTTATATAGTACCACTCCTGTCTTTAAATAGAGCCAGAAGTACTTCAGGGGCCCCTTTGTGACAGAGCGGCTGAGGGCAGACAAGACTAATTAGTGAGACAAGCAGCATTATGTAGAATACTTCTCACGTAGATGCTTGCTTAACATCTGGACCCAGAAGTTTAAAGCAAGCGTACTGAAGTTGTCAAGTCCATGGGGTTCATTAAGTCTTACAGTACTCACAAAATCAGTTTCAGTTTGATTTTTTGCTGAAAAATTGTGAGGGGCTTTTGCAGAGCTTTTCACATTGTTTTTGGTAATGAATGGTAGTGTTTTGGGGTATAATACATTTATGTTTGGGATTTTAACATCTCCTTAAGTAATAACATAGTTTAGAACAGCTGGGCCTTCAGACTGCCCTAAAAATTCTAAAAATTGCGACATCTAAATTCCTAAATGTGGAACAGTTTGATTTCCCAATGCAGCAATGCATCCAAAAGATGCAGATGGGATGGCAAACAGTGTAGACCTTGATGACAAAGCTGTTAAAGGGGCAGCCTTATCTGGGTCTGTACTGTTTTCTTATACATATCTGCACCAATACTTAGAATGATTACATTACAGTCAACTCTCGATATCTCAGTGATATCTCAAAACAACCTATTATATTAAAGAATATAGTTGGACTAATTATCTGTTTTTATTTACATTTAAACTACTGTTATCTCAAACTACCCGGTACTTACATCTCAAAGTAAATTTTCTGGAAACAGAAAATTTACTTTGAGATATCAGGGCCCGGTTGTTCAAAGCTAACGATATCGTTAGTTAACGTTTCGTTAAAATTTTAAACGTTAATATCTCAAATACGCCAATATTTTTTGTTGAAAAAATGTGAGAAGCTTTTGCACTGCAAAAGCTTCTCACATTTTTTCAACAAAAAATATCAGTATATTTGGTAATGAAGTTGTAAAACACTTAACGAGTTGACCTCTTAACGAGCTCGTTAGGCTAACGATGCTTTGAACAACTGGGCCCAGTAGTTTTAGATAAACTTTGACTTCAAGATATCGAGAGTTGAGTGTATCATATGTATACAAGTATGAGTGTGATAGCTGCTCATAGATTCTGTGTTTTTCCAGGTCAGCGTATGACACGAACACCAAGAATAAAGTTGCCATCAAGAAGATTTCACCATTTGAACATCAGACCTATTGTCAGAGAACGCTGAGAGAGATTAAGATACTCACCAGATTTAAACATGAAAATGTAAGTAATGATGGAGGACTTACTGTTTTTGTCGAGCATGTTTGCGGAGAGCGAGACATAGTTGTTACAATGTCAGTTCGGTGTATGTCCGTGGGTGCGTGCGTTCGTGCGTGCGTGCGTCCGTCCGGATTTGTCCGGGCCATAACTTCTACATTTATGGATGGATTTCAAAATAATTTGGCACAATTGTTCTCCTTGATGAGTAGAAGTGCCTTTTGAAACATTTGTTCAGGTAGGTCCAAGGTCAAGGTCACACTTGAAGGTCAAATGATAAAATGGCCATAAATTGAGCTTGTCCGAGCCATAACTTCTACATTTATGGATGGATTTCAAAATAATTTGGCACAGTTGTTCTCCTTGATGAGTAGAAGTGCCTTTTGAAACATTTGTTCAGGTAGGTCCAAGGTCAAGGTCACACTTGAAGGTCAAATGATAAAATGGCCATAAATTGAGCTTGTCCGAGCCATTACTTCTACATTTATGGATGGATTTCAAAATAATTTGGCACAATTGTTCTCCTTGATGAGCAAAAGTGCCATTTGGAAAATTTATTCGGGTAGGTCCATGGTCAAGGTCACACTTGAAGGTCGAATGATAAAATGGCCATAATTTGAGCTTGTCTGAGCCATAACTTCAACATTTACAAATGGATTTCAAAATAATTTAACACAATTATTCTCCTTGATGAGAAGAAGTGCAATTTGGAACATTTGTTCTAGTAGGTCCAAAGCCAAGGTCACACTTGAAGGTCAAATGATTAAATGGTCATAAATTGAGCTTGTCCGAGCCATTACTTCTACATTTACGGATGGATTTCAAAATAATTTAGCACAATTGTTCTTCTTAATGAGTGGAAGTGTCAAGTGACATATGTGTTTGGGTAGGTCCAAGGTCAAGGTCACACTTGAAGGTCAGATATTGTAACTGTCATAAATTGAGCTTGCCTGGGTCATCACTTCTACTTATTTTCCTTTGTGAAAATTTGGAGAAAAAAAAAGAAGAAAATGCTGGCTAAGCATGCTGTTTTTTGGCTTCTTTCTAGAGTGAAGCAGTTACTTAGTCTTGACATACTTATAGGTCACTAAAGCAAACAGCGGGCTCGACCAGTTGTCCCTGGACAACCTTCTAGTATGTCCTTTTCAACAGTATTTCAGTCATATAAGGACAGTGAGAGGAAGAAAATGAAAGACTGTGAGCAATGGAACCCATTTTAAATTGAAAAGATTTTCGGGAATCAAACTCAGGACCACTAGAGCAGTAGGCCAGCTCTTAACCTACTGAGCTACAGGGGCTGCTAAACAGATGCATGACCAGATTGAGCTATGGATAAAGGTACAAGAAGGTTTTGAATCTAAAATTATGATAAAATTCTGAAAATTGGGACTCCAAAATAATTACCGTTTATCCTAAAAATGGAATAGTTTGGTGTTACTATATAATGCAGTAATGTGTGTAAAAGATATAGATGGAAAGCAAACAGTGTATACCCTGATCAGACTGCTCGTTTCAGCACTGTTTGACCAAATATTTGGGATTTTTAGCATTCAGATATTGTGAAATATATTTAGGGTTTTCATGATAAGAGATCATTTTCTTATCCTATATTCAGAGAGAACTTCTAAAGGGACTTTCGCATATTATTTCACTTAAAGGGACTTTCCAGTTTGAAAGTAAAATTTAGATAATATAGGGTCTTGAGAAAGTCTACTCTTGAATGTACAGGAAGAGCTATTGCGCTCCCCCACCCCCCATCCGGGGCGGCTGGGGCAGTGTTAGCAAAATGTTATTTAAAGTGTTACGTGAAGGTTTTTATGTGATGGACAAGGCGCTGTTAGGTGAGCTGTCCTGTACATGGACAGGTCTTGTTGATTCTCCACAGAAACTAAATTATATATAGTGTGATTCCACCCCTCATTAGAACCATCTTTTGCGCAAGCAAGAGAGAGCATGGATGTTTTGAAATAAGCAAAAAAGCATTTTTGACTTTTACATTACCATTACACACATTTGTATTGTGTGCATTTAGTATAACGCCCTTGAAGCAGTCTTGTTTTAGACAGATCTGTGTCTGACGTATGTTTTTAATGGCTGAGCCCAGAGTGTTAACTGCTCAGCCAACACAGCCAGATAATTTTTTGATTTGAGTATGCAGCAGTGTTTCATCATTCATTGTTTCCAATGTATTACAAGTTAATACACTGCCTTTTCCGTGAAAGCAAAGCCACACCCATTTATCACCTTCCATTTCAATTCAGTAATTATGTGTTTTACCTGATGTTGTTATCAGAGAAGCTGGCAATTCATTAGGGCGCTTTTATTGTCATTTTCACAGCTAAGTAATTTATTGACTGTTTTTTCAAAGGCTATTATTGTTTGCATACAAGTTTATAAATGTCATCAGCAATTGTTTGTCTGAATGCTTGGAAACCATGGACAGGTGAAATTCGATGTAAATTGTGTTTGAGCGCATTTCTGTTACTATAACTATTCTTTGTTGCAGCAGATAGAACTGAGCAAACAGTGCAGACACTTATCTGACTGCTCAAGGATTTGAGTCTACACTATTTTCCATTCCATTTGCATATTACTGCAATAACCAAAATGTTCCATTTTAGGTCATTTACGGTAATTAATTACCGTATTCGCTCTATTTAGCGCACCTGCTCCAATAAGCGCACCCCATGGTCATTTTTGAAAAATATGTACACAAGCGCACCCTAAATTTCCGGTGTGTGACGTCAGAGATCCGGTAAAAATCAAACCTTATCTTAATTATGAACGAATTTTTAGCTCGCCTGTACGAAAGTACAGAGAGCTATGTTGTCACTTGGACGTGGGCGTCACTCTTTAAAGTTTTATGTTAAAGTTTCTTTATGTGATGGGCAAGGCTCTGCAGGCGAGCAATCCTGTACGGGGACAGGTCTTGTTAAAAATTGAATTGATTTGTCAGTTCCATGCTGATCACTAATAGAATGTCATTCAAAGTTTAATTCACCAATGCCTGAAAATTAATTATAGCATCTGACTGTGACCTTAGAAAGAAAAACACTGTCATGACAGCTGTTCACCGAAGGCAACTTTCGTTTTCAGAGTGCGCTAATTGGGATGCAATTTTATTGAGTATGTTTGGAGTGTTTTTAAAAAAACTAAGCGCACTGTGCGCTAAATAGAGCGAATACGGTATTTTAGGTGTCTCAATTTTAAGTTTTTTGGTAATATTTTTCAAAACAGCTGTTATAGCCCCTCATTAGAACAGCCTCTGCATCAATCCTCGCAGAATGGTTTTATATGTATGGATACAGGTACATGTTTTTTGACAGTTTTAAATTAATAAAGGGTGGGGGGGGGCAACTCTCATGAGTTCCTCTATGGGCAACATTGGGTTTACACATGAAGGAAAGAAGGAAAGGAATTTAGGGGAGCAAATTATTCTCTTTAAGAGTTGATCCCCACTGAGAAGAGAAGCAAACTGAAAATGGCAGGGTTGCTTTCTCTGACTGTGCACCGATACACCTTAATTAACCAATTCCATTCGGGATACCCCTTTACGGGTATCTGGACAAACAGTTTGAATCCAGATCAGGCCCCACGAAGGTGGGGCCTGATCTGAGATCCAAACTGTTTGTTGCTTAGACATTTCTGCAAGAGCTAGTTGGACCAATATTGTCAGAATTTTCTTGATTTTTGATGCACACGAAAATTTCAGCAGACGACAAAAAATACCCAGAATGCAATGGGTTAATAATGTAATGTAAGGTTTTACTCAGACCTTACTAAGAACTGCAGTGTGCAAGTAGAGATCACCAGATTAATTTATGGGAGATATAAAAAGAAGGTCATTGTCACTCAAAAATTATGTCTCTAATTTCATTGATCAGCACAGCATACATCTGTCTGTAATAAGATTTATTTGCTTGGAACTAATGCAGTAGCACCTTGAAATCTTTGGAAATTTACCATAACACTACAATATATTCAGTCCCTCACCCATTAACCCCTTTAATTCTGTAATGGACCTTCCCATTTTGAAATTTGGATGATTCCATTTGCTCTTTATCTGTTAGGGTATTTTTGAGTTGTTGGTTGCATTGCAGACAGATCAGACTCTGATCAGACTTCTGATCAGGGCCTGGCCTGTTTGCTGAAGGAAGTCACTGTCCTAATATTTGGGGGTTTATGGTAATTCTTGCCTGAAAGCTAATGGAGGCTGCAGCTGCACGGCTTACAAGTGAATTATGAAAATGTAACATTTGATGCTTTGGTGTTTAAAGATACTTTGTTCAACATAGATTTTTTTTCATGTAATATAGACTTTACTGCAATTTTTGTGCTTTCTTATAATTCAGAAACTTTCATCCTCATATAATTAAAAAAATATTTAAACAAGAAAAAATTTGTTATCTCTGAATTATATTCTAAACCCCACCTGGTCACGCCCTTATGACACGGCTTTTCTGACAATAAACTGAAAATACACTGACAATACACTGACAACACACTGGTTTTAAGCAATTTTTCTGGTAACACACTGGCAATAACATGGCATCACACTGGTAATAAAAAAGTATGTTCTGGTAATATGATGGCAATATTGTCAGTATATTGTCAGCAACTGGTAATAGTCTGGTAATACCCTGGATATAAACTGGTCAGAAATAATGTTCTGGCAACACACTGACATTATTGTCAGTCTATTGCCATCTTCTGGTAACAGGCTGGTAATACACAGACAAGAAATTGTAGCAAAGGAAACATTATTTGACAATTCAACACTTCTTATTTCTGATTGAATAGCAAACTGTCTTTTACATTATTTAAATGCTGAGACACTGAGATTCTATTAAATAAATGACAATACACTGGTAACAGACTGGTAACATACTGACAACATAGGCCACAACATTTCTCCCATTATAAGTCAATGGGAATTAATATTCCAGGCCCTCAAGGCTAGCTGACTCCGTGATATGTGGTAAGATCTAGCCATATTTCAAACCATCTGAGATTTTAAGGTTGTCCTCGTTTCCTGCATGAATGAAGAAGATCCGATCAAAATGAAGGCACTTGAGTCAGGCCACAACATTTCCTCCATTATAACCCTATGGGATCTGAACCATGGAAACTTATAATAGTCTCGAGTCTGATCCGCTTTGGCCCAAATCCTAATGCAGCCTTCCCCCACCCCAGTGATGCTGCAGGTCAAACTTGATTGCGATCTGCCAGCTTGTCTCAGAGGTATTCATGATTGAAAGTGTAAATGGAACATGGATGCCCGTCTCAATCCCATACTATTAACTCACCTTGTCAACTGTAGTAACTCAGGTGAGGTGTAATCTTAAACCTTTGGAAAAGATATGTGTGGCAGCCAACACACTGGTCGGTGTAACCAGATTATAACCAGATTGCCAGTCTGTTACCAGAGTATATTACCAGTTTGTGTCCAGATTATTGTCAGAATAAAACCAAGGTTAACAAGGGTTTGGGATTCAAAAGGTTTCTGAGATTTTAGGTTCTTTTGAAATAAAGGGATTTGGGCAAGTCTTGTCCTGTCCCCCCCCACACCCCAACAAACCTACAATGGTGCCATCAGATGTGTCTTGTCATAAGTAAAAGTCTTTGGGAATCTGAACTTTGAGCTTTAATTATTAAGTATATTACTACCCATATGAAAAATGTTTGTATTGTCAGTGTGTTACCAGTGTATTGTCAGTGTATTACCAGTGTCTAAAAATATATTTATGTAGATGGTTTCAAAGGGAGACTAGTCAATCTCAACTTCTCCAGATATGAAAATTATGATTTATTTGATTTTGTTTTGCTTTTTCATCGAGTAATTTATAAAAAATTATAAAGAATTAGTAAAAAGTAACAAAATTGTTAGATAATTATAACATGCATCGACTGATTTATTGATAAACAATAAATAATAAAAATATATGCAAATTTCTAACCAATGCTAATTTGATAAATGTAAATATGCACTATATATACATTTCACAAACACACTCTGGTGGTGGAGAAAGGAGGGCGAGCTATGGAAAAGAGACTGGTAAAACAATGGCAATACACTGACAATAAACTGGTAACACACTGGCACTACAGAATAAAAGGTACCAAAGTAGCGTCACACTCAGGAAGATAATTGGCAACTGATTCCGACAAAGAAAGACTTAAATATAAATATTAATTTAGCATTTTAGTTCCAGTGTATTGTCAGATACTTTCTTGCCAGCTATCTATCAATTTTAGCACCAGTGTATTGTCAGTTGTTTCTTGCCAGTTGTTTTCCAGATATGACAATACTATGGTTATACACTGGCAATACACTGAAACGTTCCAATTCCAGTGTGATGTCAGTGTGTTGTCAGACTGTTGCCAGTGGTCCAGTGTGTTGTCAGACTATTGTCAGTGTGTCCAGTGTGTTGCCAGTTTATTGTCAGCTTGTTGCCATTTGTTAGTAAGAATCTTTAATTGATCATCTTTTCAGCCAATTTTTTTTTACAACTTGAGACAATTTAATGCCATTGTGTTGTCAGATTATTGCCAGTCTGTTGACAGGTCTGGTAATAGGCTGCTTATACACTGGCAAGAATCTGACAACACACTGGTAATACACTGGTAATTATTGTCAGGTCTGGAAATAATCTGGTTATACACTGGTAAGAACCTGCCAATAAACTGACAATACATTGACAATACACTGGTAACACACTGACAATACAAACAATTTTCATAAGGGACTAATCTGGAACTCTGAAGACGGCTTAGGTTGCACAGTTGTGCAGGCTGATTCAAATATTTATAATACACGCATGCCTTAAGCACCATCTTTATTCAAGTCCAGCACAGGTTTTTCTGTACTCTAGAAAATTTAGGGAAAATTCTCAGTATTTCTCTTTAAAAACATATATAGTGACGCCTCATTAGAACCGTCTTGCCGAGACAGTTTTAATGAGGGGTCACAACATATGTTTTTATTGAGCAATAAGAAAAATTATCTCTGAATTATCCCTGTTACCTGTTCTTATCTGGAGCTCTGAATTATCTCAGAATTATCATCAGCACCCAGTGTTATATGGAGCTCTTGAAATAGCTTAAAGGATAATTGAAGAAAAAAAGTCTGATTGTCATTCAAGATAGACAGTTTAGTGTCACACATGTCCCTTGGGTTGTGTTGTTCTGATGACAATTTTAGTGTTATGATAGGCACAGGGTATAAACCAGTCTGCCAATTTTCGCTTCCTGCAGAGACTGTCCATCATATTTGGCTTCCGTCGAGACTGTCTGCGAACTCTTGCTTTTTGCAGGGACTACTGTCCTCGAAAAATGGCTTCCTGCCAAGACTGTTCGTGTGACTCTGCTTCCTGTCGAGAGCCTCGGCAGGAAGCAGAATCACATGGACAGTCTCTGCAGGAAGCCATTTATCCAGTACAGAAGTCTCAGCAGGAAGCAAGAGTTTGCGGACAGTCTTGACAGAAGCCAAATATGATGTTCAGTCTCTGCAGGAAGCGAAAATTGGCAGACTGGTTTATACCCTGTGAAAGGTGTACTCGGAAAAGAAACAGTATCAGTCAGCCATTGATGTTTCTGCTTATGAATCTGAGCATTGATAAGCAAGTCACTGATGTTTATGAACTCTAAAGCATCCTGGCATCAGTCAGCAAATCATGTATGTTTACGGCCATGAAAGAAAGTCAAAGATTCCGAGTCATTGGAGGTTTGGAGAAGCATCTGAGCAGATTTGCTCAGCAAGTCATGACTGGTTCTGGCCATGAAGGAAAGATGAAACATCTGGGCAGATTGTTCAGCAAATCATGAATGGTTCTGGCCATGAAGGAAAGATGAAGCATCTGAGCAGATTGCTCAACAAATCATGACTGGTTCTGGCCATGAAGGAAAGATGAAACATCTGGGCAGATTGTTCAGCAAATCATGAATGGTTCTGGCCATGAAGGAAAGATGAAGCATCTGAGCAGATTGCTTAGCAAATCATGAATGGTTCTGGCCATGAAGGAAGGAAAGATGAAGCATCTGAGCAGATTGCTCAGCGAATCATGAATGGTTCTGGCCATGAAGGAAAGATGAAGCATCTGAGCAGATTGCTCAGCAAATCATGAATGGTTCTGGCCATGAAGGAAGGAAAGATGAAGCATCTGAGCAGAATTCTCAGCAAATCATGAATGGTTCTGGCCATGTAGGATGATGAAGCATCTGAGCAGATTGTTCAGCAAATCATGAATGGTTCTGGCCATGAAGGAAAGATGAAGAATCTGAGCAGAATTCTCAGCAAATCATGAATGGTTCTGGCAATGAAGGAAAGATGAAGCATCTGAGCAGATTGCTCAGCAAATCATGAATGGTTCTGGCCATGAAGGAAGGAAAGATGAAGCATCTGAGCAGAAATCATGAATGGTTCTGGCCATGAAGGAAAGATGAAGCATCTGAGCAGAATTCTCAGCAAATCATGAATGGTTCTGGCCATGAAGGAAAGATGAAGCACCTGAGCAGAATTCTCAGCAAATCATGAATGTAGTGACCATGAAGGAAAGATGAAGCATCTGAGCAGAATTCTCAGCAAATCATGAATGGTTCTGGCCATGAAGGAAAGATGAAGCATCTTAGCAGAATTCTCAGCAAATCATGAATGTAGTGACCAAGTAGGAAAGATGAAGCACCTGAGCAGAATTCTCAGCAAATCATGAATGTAGTGACCATGAAGGAAAGATGAAGCATCTGAGCAGAATGCTTAGCAAATCATGAATGGTTCTGGCCATGAAGGAAAGATGAAGCATCTGAGCAGAATTCTCAGCAAATCACGAATGTAGTGACCATGGAGGAAAGATGAAACACCTGAGCAGAATTCTCAGCAAATCATGAATGGTTCTGGCCATGAAGGAAAGATGAAACATCTGAGCAGAATTCTCAGCAAATCATGAATGTAGTGACCATGAAGGAAAGATGAAGCATCTGAGCAGAATTCTCAGCAAATCATGAATGGTTCTGGCCATGAAGGAAAGATGAAGCATCTGAGCAGAATTCTCAGCAAATCATGAATGTAGTGACCAAGTAGGAAAGATGAAGCATCTGAGCAGAATTCTCAGCAAATCACGAATGTAGTGACCATGAAGGAAAGATGAAACACCTGAGCAGAATTCTCAGCAAATCATGAATGGTTCTGGCCATGAAGGAAAGATGAAACATCTGAGCAGAATTCTCAGCAAATCATGAATGGTTCTGGCCATGAAGGAAAGATGAAGCATCTGAGCAGAATTCTCAGCAAATCATGAATGTAGTGACCAAGTAGGAAAGATGAAGCATCTGAGCAGAATTCTCAGCAAATCACGAATGTAGTGACCATGAAGGAAAGATGAAACACCTGAGCAGAATTCTCAGCAAATCATGAATGGTTCTGGCCATGAAGGAAAGATGAAACATCTGAGCAGAATTCTCAGCAAATTATGAATGGTTCTGGCCATGAAGGAAAGATGAAGCATCTGAGCAGAATTCTCAGCAAATCATGAATGTAGTGACCAAGTAGGAAAGATGAAGCATCTGAGCAGAATTCTCAGCAAATCACGAATGTAGTGACCATGAAGGAAAGATGAAACACCTGAGCAGAATTCTCAGCAAATCATGAATGGTTCTGGCCATGAAGGAAAGATGAAACATCTGAGCAGAATTCTCAGCAAATCATGAATGTAGTGACCATGAAGGAAAGATGAAGCATCTGAGCAGAATTCTCAGCAAATCATGAATGGTTCTGGCCATGAAGGAAAGATGAAGCATCTGAGCAGAATTCTCAGCAATCATGAATGTAGTGACCATGAAGGAAAGATGAAGCATCTGAGCAGAATTCTCAGCAAATCATGAATGGTTCTGGCCATGAAGGAAAGATGAAACACCTGAGCAGAATTCTCAGCAAATCATGAATGGTTCTGGCCATGAAGGAAAGATGAAACATCTGAGCAGAATTCTCAGCAAATCATGAATGTAGTGACCATGAAGGAAAGATGAAGCATCTGAGCAGAATTCTCAGCAAATCATGAATGGTTCTGGCCATGAAGGAAAGATGAAGCATCTGAGCAGAATTCTCAGCAAATCATGAATGGTTCTGGCCATGAAGGAAAGATGAAACATCTGAGCAGAATTCTCAGCAAATCATGAATGTAGTGACCATGAAGGAAAGATGAAGCAGCCTAGCAGATTGCTCAGCAAAATGTGAATGGTTCTGACCATTGTCTTTGGCCATGAAAGAACCTGAAATATACTTTGACAATGATTTTTATAGAAGATACTAGCAAGATCCTTAATAAACTGTCCATGAAGGCTATCTGTGTTCATTGCTGTTGGCAGTTCTATCTGGTCTTGATCTATAGTCAGGCAGCAAAGACTAAACAGGGCTCCAGAGTAGAAGGGGTAACAGGGATAATTCTAAGAAAATTTTTCTTACTTCTGAACAAAAACTTAGGTTGTGACCCCTCATTAGAACTGTCTTGGCGAGAATGAGGGGTCACAAGGTATGTTTTTATGGAAAAATAAGGAAAATTATCCCTGTTGCCCCTTATTACATGTATCTGGAGCTCAGATTATATGCTGTGTGCCCTATATGTGCTGTGTGCCCTCCTTTACTTCTAACTGATCATTTTCTGGTCTGACTGTGAAGAATTAAGATTTTTTGATTGCTATAGATTTCTGTCACAACATTGTGGCTTGTATTTCTTATGATCAATAAAATTGGATATTTGAGGAGCTTACGATAATTGCAGCCTTACAGGGTTACTGCTGAGTAAAAGATATAACTCTTTGAGAACTCATTGATTAGAGGGCTATTTAGGGTGATTAATCATTGACAGTTTTAAAGTCATTTAGAGTAAATGCTGATTGGTATTGGGCGTCATGGGCAGATGGGTGGTTCGAAAAAAATATGAGGCAAAAGTGTGACATTAGGGTCTGTTCACTCTCTTGGCTTATGTTATAATGTAAAAAAAATACAAAAGTACTGGATTAACATTCATATGATAGCCAGATAATTTCTGCACAAGATGATCTAAATTTTTAGCTCACCTGGCCCGAATGGCCATAGTGAGCTATTGTCATACCAATGCGTGCGTCGTGCGTCGTCACGGAATGTGTCCGTCAACACCTAAAAACAAATATTCAAACATCTTCTTCTGTAAAACTACTGGTCCCATGGTTCTCAAATTTCACATGGAGCATGACCTGACTCCAGGGTCTCAGAATTATAAAATTGGGTCAGGTTGAAAATCCAAGATGGCCGCCGTTACTAAAAATAGCAAAAACAAGAAAATAAACTTCTTCTCCAGAACCACTGGGTATATTTTGTCTGAATTTTGGCATGGAACATCAATGAAACCTTGGTATTCAAAATTGTAAGAATGAAAAAAATCTGTAGCGGAGTTTTGTCACAGTGACCTACTTTCTGTTTACGAGTGTAATTTTGCTCAAATGCCAATGTCAAAAAACGACATATTCAAACGACTTCAAACAACTTCTTCTCTAAAACCACAATTTCACATGGAGCATGACCAGACTGCAGGGTTTCAAAATTGTAAAATTGGGTGAAGTCAAGAATCCAAGATGGCCGCTGTTACTAAAAATAGCAAAAAAAACAAAATCAACTTCTTCTCCAGAACCATTTGGTATATTTGGCCGAAAGTTTGCGTGGAACATTAATGGGACCTTGGGATTAAAAATTGTAAAAATGAAAAAAATCTATAGCGGAATTAGGTCACAGTGACCTACTTAGCGTTTACAAGACTGATTTTGCTCAAATGTCAGTATCTCAAGGAAACGCAATCGATTATGGTCAGATTTGGTCAGCAATGGTCCTTAAAAGGAATTATTTCAATTTTGTGCCAGTTGACTATCCAAGATGGCCACCATGGGGGCCGTTACTAAAAATAGCACAAACATAAAAATGACAATACACAGTTCCGAACTACACCCAGAATGTCACTCAAAATCACGTGATAGCGTATACCTGGCCAATGCAAGGACAACTTAGCACGTGACATAGTCTCACAAACAAATCGCACGTGGTCAATATACATAAGTCCGTGATTTTACCTTACAGTTAATGGAGGGATGTATCCCTGTTCAAAGAAAACAAACTAACACCACTTTTAATAAATTTACCCTACTTTGCAAGAATAGATTGCATCGGAAATGAATGATGCGTCAACTTCCATGTGTAGGTCATGAGGAGACTGATTCTTCACCATAGATCGCCAACATTTAGCAGACACTTGCCTTTGTCATTTGTTTTTCCGCCATTTCTGTGTAAAGCTTGTGAGACGTAGTAACAGTAACTAAGTGGGCGGAGCTTAGCGGCTATTATCGGAACTGTGTATTACTCAAGAACCCTTGAATGGAATTCGACCAATTTTGTGTCAGAATGTTCCTTGCATGAAGCCGTTTCGATTAATTACAATTTGGCTTTCCAAGATGGCCGACATCTGCCTTTACTAAAAATAGCACAATCATAAAAATGACAATTACTCAAGAACCCTTGAATGGAATTCGACCAATTTTGTGTCAGAATGTTCCTTGCATGAAGCCTTTTCGATTAATTGCAATTTGGCTTCCAAGATGGCCGCCATCTGCCTTTACTAAAAATAGCACAAACATTAAATGACAATTACTCATGAACCCTTGAATGGAATTGGACCAATTTTGTGTTAGAATGTTCCTTACATGAAGCCATTTCGATAAATTGCAATTTGGCATTCCAAGATGGCCACCACCTGCCGTTACTAAAAATAGCACAAAACATGAAAATGACAATATCTCAGTAACCGCTGAATAGATTTTGATGAAATTTGTGTCAAAATGATTTTTGCATTGAGATGTTTCAAAAGTAACTAAATATAGACAAGTCATAATAACCTTTGTTACTAAAAATAGAAAAATGTGAAAATAAGAAAATCTCAGTGGAATTGGACTAATTTTCTGTCAGAATGATCATTTCAATAAGCTTTTTCGTTTTTCTGCATTTTGGCATTCCAAGATGGCCGCCATCTGCCGTTACTAAAAATAGCACAAAACATGAAAATGACAACATCTCATTAACCGCTGAAGCGATTGAGAGGAAATTTGTGGCAAAATGATTCTTGCTTTGATGTGTTTCGCAAATTAACAAATATTGACCCGTCAAGTTGGCCTCTGTTACTTAAAATAGCAAAATTTGAAAATTAGAAAATTACAATGGAACTGGACCAATTTTGTGTCAAAATGGTCCTTGCATGAAAGCTTTTCAATTTTTTGCATTTTGGCATTCTAAGATGGCCGCCATCTGCCGTTACTAAAAATAGCACAAAACATGAAACTGACAATATCTCAGTAACCCCTGAATGGATTTTGATGAAATTTGTGGCAAAATGATTCTTGCCTTGAGGTGTTTCAAAAGTAAATATATAAAGACCAGACAAGTTGGCCTCTGTTACTAAAAGTAGCAAAATGTGAAATTGAGAAAATCTCAGGAATTGGACTAATTTTGTATCAGAATGGGGACCATTCGGATACAAAAGCCAGGTGAGCGATATCAGGCCCATTTGGGCCTCTTGTTATCATTTGGGCTTAGTAGCTCAAGAGTTATTTCATATGATCCAGAAGGTGTGGGAAAACACGCATTTGTCCTGAGTGTTGCATTACTTCTAATGCATGATTATTCCTTGGTCTTTTAAAGGAAATGACTGATCAATAATGTAATTTTTAACAAAATGATTAAAATTTGTATATGCAAAAACAGCCATTTTAATCATGCAGAGAGGTAAAGATACAGTTTTAGTAAAAATGTCACACTTTAAAGTTTTTTTAAATACACTCTGGACAGAATTGACACTGAAAGTAAGACTTTTCACCACTTTTAAGGCCATTGCAATGCACAATAAACTCTGTTTTGTCAGATGCCTCAAGGAAAAGAAAAAGACTCATTATTTTTAAAATTACCCAGATGTGAACTAACAGGTTTTGGGGTCATCAGTTAGCAGAAATGAATCTGCATGCACAGAATCTTATGCACAAGTTGTATCAATGGCTTTGTTGTTTGCACAGACAAATAAGAACACACAAAATATGTCTTAGTCTGTATAAAAAAGATGCATTATCAGACCAGCCTGCTAGCAGATGTTCTGTCTGGTCAGGATGTGCATCTGTTGCACAATGTAATGAGGTTTAGCATGTAAGTACTAAAAATGAATTGTGTATGGCCTCAAAAGTCTGGATTTATGTACAGGCACTGGCCAGTGCCAAAGAAGTTTTGGCCCCGCCCATTTGGGTTGGAGAAATAGACTGGCTGCATGGCTGCCTGGTGCCTCAGACTGCAGCAAAGCTGCTGACCTGGGAGTCATTTATCTCAGGTAGGGTAAACTGCCTATGATTTCTCTTATGCCTCCTGCGAGTGGCCTGAGTTTTATATGCAATAAAGTTCTGTTCTGTTCTGTTCTGTTCTGTTCGAAGGCAGTGTGTGGACATGACTGAAATTATGTTGACTGCATGGGACGTTAAACCACAACTCAACAACAAAGACATGTTTTCTTACAACATTTATTGCTTAGGGCAGCCAAAATGAAAATTCAAAGGGATCATAGAATGTCCATATTACATATACCTTGACAGCTGTGGATTAATTATAAATTGTCCAACAGCTGCTAGCTGAAGCCTATAAAAGGCATAGAAGCCAAATAATATACCATCAAACTAATAACTGATATGGAGATGATACATAGACACAGCAAAAAGTGTAGACCTGGATCAGTATTAACATAAAAATTCTGAATATTGATAGTTAAATCTGCACAAACAGTGCAGTCCTAGATCAGACTGCTCCAAAGGGAGCAGTCTGATCAGGGCCTGCACTATTTGCCATTCCATCTGTATCTTTTGGACGCATTACTGTAAATTGTTAAACAAAATTGTTCCATTTTTAGGACAGTTATGGTAATTGTATGTATTTTTAGAATTTTTATGGTAATAAGCTAAGGTGGCGCAGTATTTAGGGTAAATCTGGTGCTCTGTATGAGCTTCAAGCTTACATCTTTAAGACAATTTATTCGTTCTTATTAAAGTTTTTCATTCTGTTACAAAAGCATCTATTTGTATTGACGCACTTCTACGAAACACCATAGAAAATCAATAGCTCCCTGATTGGCTTAGCCGAATGGTGACATTTTTGCTGTAATTTTTAAAACCTGTTATAGCGAACAATAATAGAACCTTTGACGGCAATAGCAGACTATCAGATTTTACGCAAATTGGTCGTAGATGGGCAGAAGCGATGTAGTAGAGTAAATGGCTGAGAAAAATGGCATTGACTTGTAGCAGAACATGGTAAACAATGTTACAATAATGTTATATTAAGAAATAGACATTCCCAAAGGGCTAAGAAAATGTCAGATATTGGAAAGACCATGACGGCTCATAGTTGATGACAGAATATGGAGAATTTGTAGTACAACTGCCATACCGTATTAATCATATTTAACGCCACAGAGGCATTGCATTTTAGGAAAGAGAGTGGGGAGGGGGTGTATTTAGAGCCTAAATTGTAGTATATCAGCCTCTGCCAAAATTCCTTTAATAAACAGTATTATTTGAATGAGTATACATGTACTTCCAGAGGAAGCAGCTATACTATTCTTTCCTCCCTTCTCAGTAGGGGTAGCAGCGGCTGTAGTGGATAACACTCCAGACTACCAATCCAGGGGTCGCAAGATCGATCTCCCGCTTCTCAAAGAACTTGCTCCTCTAAGAGCTACCTTATCCAGAGAAGCAACAAGGAAATATTACATAATTTTGGGAAAAGAGAGGGGATGTTTGTTCGGATAAATACGGTAGATTATTTTGAAGGAAAAGGAATGCATCAGGGAAACAGACAAGGTAGACTCAGTTTAACTGAGTCTTTTCATGTGCAGTAATATAAATATATAGTGTTTGCAAGTTGCCAACACTGCCCATGTCCTGAACACTGGTTAAAATGAAACTGTATTTTTCAAACTGACTCAGAATGAGCCAGTTGATTCCAGTTATAATGCACTAAGATAAGTAAGGGAAACTCATATTTTTGTCTGTATATAACAACAACCTGAAGTGGTTCTACACTGTTAGCAAATTGCAGGTTTTTTGGCAAATAGTGTAGACCCAGTTCAGACTGTTCTTCTTGTTTCAAAAATGAATGATAAACTAGTTCTAGTTCAGATGCATAAGCAGATCTATGTGCATGGCAGTGTGATATCCTATAAAAATTGTGAAACATCATGATGATTGTTTTAGACTTGCAAATTTGAAATAGCCCAGATAAATTGATCAGTTGCATGAATATGATATCAATTTTTTTAATAGGTAGAAATGGATTGCAAGAAAATGAATGACTCTCCTGGTTAGAGAAGTGAGAACACCCCCCCCCCCCATCAAAATTGGCATTATAACAGAAGGTACCTTTTTGTGTGATGTCATTCAAATAATATTCACATAACAAGATTCCTTTGGGAACATTCACTTTATACTGATGAAAAAGATAGGTTTCCTGAGGACAAAAAATTTCCAGTAAATCAGATGCTGTGTTTCAGCCTAAATTAATATTTGGGCATTGTAAAGCTAGTGCAAACAGTGATGGCTCTGATCAGACTACCTGTAAGGAGTCTGCACTGTTTGTTAGCTCTATATCTGTTTTTAGGATATATGCAAACAGTGCAGAACCAGTTCAGATGCTGCAACCAATTCAGATGCCCCCCCCCCCCCCCCCACCTCACTTTCCGAAAATAATTTTGTATTATATTCCTGTTTGCTTCAACGAATACATGTAAGTTAGCTCTTTGAAATGGAGTCTACTCTTAACAGATAGAATTTGCTCCCTCACTTTTCTGGAAGAGTTGATCCCTTCTAAAAAGGAGACAAAAATAGTATACTCTCTTCCTTTTATGTGACTCATCATGTTTATATTGCTTATTGCAGGTGTTTTGGCAGTGGCTGATGATTTACTACACTTTAGGCTCTAAATACCCGCCCCCTACCCCCTCTCTCCACCCCCCCCCCCCCCCCCCCCCCCCCTTCACCCACCCTGACCTGGGCCTCTTCCCCCTCCTTTTGCAAAATGCAACGCCCGTGGAGAATTTAATTGGATTAAAACGGTAGTTTGAAACTTGAACTGGTCACCCCGTGATTCAAAGTCGTGAGTAACCATGACTTGAAGAGTCACTGGGAAACCGTGAATCATCCATCCACATCTGAATCAGTGTACTTTTGTGAACTGTTGACTGAAGTTTCCCACTATTTTTTCGGTTAATTCTATTTCCAATAACTGTTTATTGCCTATCCATGACTTCCAGTTTGTATGGAGAATATCCGAGAATATTTCCGAAGACAAATTTTTATGCCGCCGTTAATCCTGTTAAGTCTGTCTATATCTTATTGATTCAATCAGATTTACGAAATGAAGGCTCATTATCTTTTACTCGGCTTGTTGATTTGCATTGTTTCTCTGCCATGTTTTTTGTGGAATCTTATTATAGAAGCTTACGAAAATAATTTGTTACCGATCTTAAATATTTGGTCACCTTTTACCAAAAATATGTGGCTTAACTCTTTAAGCCCCAGTGACGCATTTAGCAAAATTTGCAAACAGCGTAGATCCTGATGAGGCGGCTTATAATGAGCCGCCTCATCTAGATCTACACTGTTTGCCCTCTAGTCTTTGGATTCTCAATATAAAAAGTCTTGGACAAGGCATTTTTTAAATTTTTGCAGACGTAAATTTTGTCGTCTGCTTTTTGGTACTGAAAGAGTTAAGCACTGGCCTGGTAAGGTAGCAGTCCGGTTTCAATTCTTGCAGGAGGCAAAATGTTTTCAACCATACAGTGGATTCCATTGCACACAGCCTTTCATTATCACCCTCCCATTGGCCTAATATGACCAAATCCTAGGAGCAAATCCTTTCATTTAACCCTTTTTTGACCAGTGGACTTGTCCATTCTTATCATGCAGATAATCCCATTTCTAGTTATAGAGGTTTCTGGTGAATATTTTCACTTTTATTGTACTTTGCATAGAAATTACTGCAAGCAAACAATGTAGGCCCTGATCAGACGCCGCGTTTTGCAGCGTCTGAACTGGGTCTGCATTGTTTGCAATAATGTCCCCAAAACGGGTATCCGGTCTAAAAAGGGTTAAGAGTAGACCCTTTTGGATATTTTTTATCTCCTAGGGAAACAATCAGGAAGTCACAGAAATTGTTTCTCTTTGCAGAGCTCCAAATAAGAAAGGGTAACAGGGCTAAGTCTGAGATAAGTTTCCTTATTTCTCAATAAAAACATATAGGTACTGTGGCCCTTCATTAGAAGCATCTCAGTGAGATGGTTCTAATCTGAGATGGTTCTAATGAAGGGCCACAACTTAATGTTTTTATGTAGAAATGTTGAAAATTTTCCCTAAATTGTCAATCCCTGTTATCCCTTCTTGTCTGGAGCTCTGTTTATGTATGGTGGTAAAATGGGCAGTGTACCCTTACATAGTCTCTAGTCTAGTCTAGTCTATCCCATAACCTTAGGAGGTTGTTGGGGCACCACAGATGACTTTACAACAATCCCGTTCCATCTAGTTCTGTCTTCACAGAGCTCTAGATAAGAGGGCGTATTTGGTGATAATTAGGGATAATTTTTGTTAATTCTGCATAAAAACATATGTTGTGACCCCTCATCTGAACCATCTCGACGAGACGGTTCAGATGAGGGGTCACAACATATGGATTTGATGAGAAATAAGAAAAATTATCCTTAATTATCATCAAATACGCCGTCTTATCTAGAGCTCTGCTTCAGCTGCCCTGGTTCAGCTAACAAAGTCCACCTATACACTCTGTACCCATTCACTTTTAAAAAAAGCCATATTGGTCCTAGTATTTAGAGTCATTACACTGTACTGCTGGATGGCAATTGTCAAGTAATTTGTCAAGGGAGTAAGAATTCGAAATCTTCTATCCAAAAAAAAAAAATTGAATTCGGAGTGACTGGAAAACTCCGGCTTTACCCTTGAACATTGATCCTTTTCGGACATTCGTAGTGTGTGGAGCTGATAGACCCAGTGGAGCTTCTTTCTCCGACGGACGGCAGTGCTTTTTTCACTGTCAGGGTCTGATGCTAAAATTTCAACAATCTGAAATTTCATATGTTGTAGGGAGTAGTTGTTAGGTTAAAATGATTAGTGTGTCCCTTTTATTGCGGGTGTCACGTTGGTGCTCTATCATTCTGACCTATGTCTTTCTATTAGTTTCGCCGACGTCTTGTTGTTTGCAAAGTTTGCATGTTGTTAAATAGACAACATTTCTTGTTGTGCAGTGTCATCTCAGAGGGAATTTATAATTGTACTATGTGCACGTATTAGTGAACACATTAGATTTGTTTCTATCATGTGCAGTATTTACAATTTATCGTAGTACAATCTTGTACTTGTTTTTGCGTCAGGCCGTTTTTGCCCGCGTGATTTTTGAGTGAGTTTTCTCGAAGAATCTGAGAGTAAGTCATACCAAGCTTTGGTAAAGTCGGTGTCGTCTTTGGCACGAATAGGCCGTTGATCGTAAGGCCAGATAGTGTGATGTTTCTTTCTATTCATTCCCTTAGAAGCCGGGCCGGGTAGCGCAATCGGTAGGGCACCTGACTCGTAAGTCAGAGGTCCTGGGTTCGAATCCCGGCCTGGCCACATACTTTCGTTTCTCCTTCCGCTGATTCAAGAAGGGCAGTTGTCAGTTACTGGCGAAAGTATGTGCACTTAGTACTGGTTAACCGCTTAGGAGGTCTAAGCCTGCCCAGGAATAGTGTGGTTAGGTTAACTGACCGTCCCGACATGACCCTAGTTGTTTACCGTGGACGTTAAGCATCAAATCAACCAACCAACCATTCCCTTAGAAACTCGTTATCTGTCTTGTTCTTGTTAACTTCGACAGATAACCCCTAGTATCTTTGTAGAGTAGGTGAATTTCTAGTGGATAGCTCCTAAGTTTTCCTCCTCTTTGAGGTTTCTACGTCTCTGTCGTCCCTTGTCCGCTTTTTTGGGCGTTTGTTAGAAGACTGTGTTCTGTGAACTGCCAGAAATTGACGGTGTTGTCAGAGTTAGTCCGCTCATACTGGTGCTGACTGACATATCACTGTTATTCCTTGTTGGATTCTCTGATTTGGACGACTACGACGGTGGACCCAGGTCTGGGCGCTAAGTGTGGGTTATAAAACAAGAAAGTAGTGTCTGGTGACTCAGGCCTGGGTCCTCGTCGTGGTGCTTATGTGCACCCATAAGGCTTTGCAACGTTTCTGACTAGTTTCGTCAGATTATTCTGACTCCTCAGAGATTTTCGTGTTTGAAATAGCCTGTTGCTTGCTTGTTTATATTGTCCCGCGCGCCGCTCACGTGATCCCCGCCAAAAACGGCATTCCCTGTCACATGAGCGGCCCAAGGCCGCTTTAAACGGCTCAGAATTAGCACGTGAGTGGTGCTCACTTGGTCACGTGAGCGGCCCCATTGTTGTGTGAGTGGCCATAAGCCTCCCACGTGAGCGGCGCTGGACCGACCACGTGAGAGGTACCGCCGATAATGCGAGCAGTGCCGAATTGGCACCGCCACGTGATCGGCGCCGTTGATCACGTGAGCTGCGCCAAACCGGCACCGCTCACACAACACGGATTTACTGTTCTGTAGACAAACTACTCTTCGTAGCAATGTCATCTTTTTTGACGTTTTTTTGCGGTTGCAACAGGAGGTAATATTACAATATTGTCTCTCCTGGTGCATATAAGCACTAAAGTGTTTACTTATGTCTTATTATAGTATGTGGCGACATCTTTTTTGATTGTTTTACGGGGAAACAATGAACTAAAGAATGCTGGGTAACAGTTTACTATTTAACTATTTTACTAGGAAGCAAGAGATCATGGACAGTCTTGGCAGAAGCCAAATATGATGTACAGTCTCTGCAGGAAGCGAAAATTGGCGGAATCGATTATACCCTGTGCTTTTGGATATTTTTTATCTCCTAGGGAAACAAACAGGAAGTCACAGAAATTGTTTCTCTTTGCAGAGCTCCAAATAAGAAAGGGTAACAGGGCTAAGTCTGAGATAAGTTTCCATATTTCTCAATAAAAACATATAGGTACTGTGGCCCTTCATTGGAACCATCTCAGTGAGATGGTTCGAATCTGAGATGGTTCTAATGAAGGGCCACAACTTAATGTTTTTATGTAGAAATGTTGAAAATTTTCCCTAAATTGTCAATCCCTGTTATCCCTTCTTGTCTGGAGCTCTGTTTATGTATGGTGGAAAAAAGGGCAGTGTACCCGTAAATAGTCTCTAGTCTAGTCTATCCCATAATCTTAGGAGGTTGTTGGGGCACCACACATGACTTTACAACAATCCCATTCCATCTAGTTCTGTCTTCAGCTGCCCTGGTTGGGCTAACAAAGTCCACCTATACACTCTGTACCCATTCACTTTTAAAAATAGAGGATCTTACATGAGTGCTCATGTATTATTGAATTTATTAAACGAGTTGGGGAAAAAGATAAGACGCGAGGCTATGCCGAGCATCTTATCGGTTTTCCCCCAACGAGTTTAATAAATTCAATAACACAGGAGCACGAATGCAAGATTTTATTTATCATATGACACTAAAATTGCATTTTATGAGCAATTTTGCACTAAAACGTTACGATTTCGCCATTAGAAAATGCGACGTTTTATGGACGTCAACGCATAACGTTACGACCATATTTAATCCACTAGTTGATTATCGAATTTAATGCACTCAGATGCGACGTCATATGATAAAAAGCCATATTGGTCCTAGTATTTAGAGTCATTACTGTACTGCTGGATGGCAATTTGTCAAGTAATTTGTCAAGGGAGTAAGAATTCGAAATCTTCTATACAAAAAAAAAAAAAATGTTGATTGTTGCGATTCCAAATGTCTCCCTAGTGCATGTTACTTCCTGATGCAAAACATGACCGATCTGTTCTGTGATTGTGCGACAAAGTGCAAATGAACTGGTTTAACCCTTAAAGCGCCAAAAATTAAAATTGTTGAATTGGCAAACAGCGAAGATCCAGATGAGGTGGCTCATAATGAGCCACCTCATCTGAATTTACACTGTTTGCCCTTTAGTGTTCGAATTCTCAATATGATATCGCTTGGACAAAACATTTTTTGAAAATTCTGCGGACGTAAATTTTGTCGTCTGCTTTTTGGCGCATTAAGGGTTAACCCTTTCTAGACTGGAAACATGCTTTGGGAACATAATTATGCAAACAGAGCAGACCCAGTTCAGATGCCGCAGAATGCGGCATCTGATCAGGGTCTACACTGTTTGCCTACAGGAATTTCTATACAAAATACAATTAAAATTAAAAAACCCACCAGAAACCGCTAAAACTAGAAATGGACTCATTCAAATAACAAAAATGGACAAGTCCACTTTTTGAAAAAATTAGCATTAAAGAATAAACTGTCAAAGTACACCTACCAATGACATTCTGTGCAAATAACCCAATTTAAGTGAACTTCATCTTCTGTCATATAAAGAGTATCTCTAGTCAGGGTCCGCAGACTTGGTTAGCAATTTGTTGATCAGCCCCAGTAGTAGTATTTCAATTCTCATATCGACGTTGCCCCCGCACCTCAGCGGAACGAGTCCATAGCCGCAGTAACGGGGCGGAGCGTCGGTCCATGATCAGCCCCATTGTCAAGGACTTTCCTTTATACATGTAGTTGATCCATGTTCCCAACAAGGGTTTAAATTAAGCTCCCAAAAAGGGCTTAAATTGTGTATGTGTGTGTGTTTTGGGGGAGGATGGGGGAGGGGGCTAGATATTTTCACCAAATATTATAATTATATATCAGTAGGACAAGCAAAAGAGCTGATGACCATAAATTTTGGTGACCTTGGTCCTGTTTTCAAGTTCATAGTATGTCTAAACATGTATACTCGACACCTTGAACCAGTGGGAGCTAGGATATTCACTAAATGAGCCGCGACATGACAAAACCAACCAGTCTGATCAGAATTTTCGTTTTGCGCTTAAAGGGTAGCTAAGGGATGCAGACAGTGAAGACTCTGATCAGACTGGGCGGATGCCCAGGCTGATCTGAGTCTTCACTGGGCGCACATGCCACTTTGTGGTTTTTGTCGTGTCGCGGCTCGAATAGGCCAAACTGACTGTTTTCAAGGTCATCTAAAGACTTGAAATGTGGCAACGTGTTACTCATGAAGATGTTCTGCATTGTGTCATCTCATTGCACACAGGGTATAATCGATTCCGCCAATTTTCGCTTCCTGCAGAGACTGTCCGTATTATTTGGCTTCCGCCAAGACTGTCCGCGAACTCTTGCTTCCTGCAGAGACTACTGTCCACGTGATTCTGCTTCCTGCCGAGACTGTCCACGTGACTCTGCTTCCTGCCGAGAGTCTCGACAGGAAGCAGAATCTCGCAGACAGTCTCTGCAGGAAGCCATTTATCATGTACAGCAGTCTCGGCAGGAAGCAAGAGTTCGCGGACAGTCTCGGCGGAAGACAAATATGATGTACAGTCTCTGCAGGAAGCGAAAATTAGCGGAATCGATTATACCCTGTGGTAATGAGTGGTAACCTTTGCACAAGTTTCTGTGGAGTCATGCAGTAAAAAGAAAAAGTCAAACTATTATTAGTAATGATCAATTAATTGTTTAATCGTTCATGTGGGCTGTTTGATTGGATCATAAATTGATTCGTCTGTCTGTGGGTTGTGTTGATAAGGCCATATAATTGAGCCACGACATGACAAAACCAACAATGTGGTTGTGCCCCCAGCGCAGACTCAGATCAGCCTGGGCATCTGCCTAGTTTTACCCGCAGACTCAGATCAGCCTGGGCATCCGCCCAGTCTGATCAGAGTCTTCGCTGTCCGCATGGAGGTAGCTTAGACGCTTATCTACCTTTTGAGCACTTAATGAAAAGTCTGGTTAAACTGGGCCGATGCCCAGGCTGATCTGAGTCTGTGCAGGGTGCACAACCGCATTGTTGGTTTTGTCGTGTCGCGCCCCATATAATTCAATCCATAATACTGGGACATCTTTTCCTATTACAGTATAATCCTATGACTTGAAGGAAATGATACTTGAGAGACAAGATTTTACTCCTCAGCAATTTTGCAAAGAATAATGCATGCTGAATGTCTCGTATGGGCCTAGAAAGGAAGGCAAAATTCTTGTCCTAAAAACAAACAAATACGGTAAATGGAAAAAGTCAGTGAATTGTTCAATACCATATGGGATATTGATAGTTTGGCATTTAAGAAATTATGATTGGAACTGCAGTCTCTTGTATAGATCAATGAATTTATAATTATTGCAGGAAATTAGGGAGAATATGATCTTAACCATGTGGGCAGATCTGTCAGAACGTTGGTGCTTGGTAAAGTGACATACCGTTGTTCTTGTAATAGATGCCCCATCTCTAATAAACCCCCGCTCACAAATGTTCTGTGAAAAAAAGACCATCTCAAGAATGCCATTTATAGGATCTATGAATTGCAATGCCTCTAGTAGCTGGAGTGTTCACCAAATGTCTCAATGAATCAGGCAAAAATCAGGACTCAGCCAAGATAGAGAGCATTTTAGGAAAAATAGTCTCCATATATAAACTGTGGCTTCCCTATTTTGAGCTAAGGGAACAGTTTAAATGTATAGAACACATAGGGAAATAAAAAAAAAAAATCAAATCAACACTTCTTCTTGCATGGAATCCTGAAAATGTCCCAAAACTTCTACTTGTCTAAAAGCACCAGGCTGAATCCTGAAAACTGCCTGACCAAACTATTACCCAGCTAGATTCGAATGATTTGACAACAGTTTTATAAAACATCTTCATAAAACTGTGCAAATTCTCTATAAAAGCACCCTTCACTGATATCCACCTTTCAGAAGGGCCTACTGCATTTTGTTGTATGGTTGGAAAAATCCAGAATTATCATTATAACACTGCACATACTTCAACCAATATCTAAAGCTTATCAACCCCCGGACGTTAAGCATCAAATCAACCAAATCAATTATCAACCCCCAACGTAATTATGAGTATGTTAAAAGTTATATAGTTTTTGTCTTTCTGTCCATCTGTCCATTTATATACATCCAGCCGCCTATCCATTGACATTTGCATTTAAAGTTTTTAATGAGTTCATTCTTGTGGCAGTGGCACTTGCCAAGGTATATGTGAGCCCCTGCTCACTTGCTCTAGTAAGTGGCTTATTTGCTGACCAACACTGTAAAACAAGATATTTTTGCTCAAATATTACATTTTCATTAATGTTCATGAAATTTAAAAACTCGTGTGAAACAGTGACACCTATAAGAATCTGCCTGGCACAAATAAAATTCCCTTGGGCCAAGTTGAAAAAAAAAAATTCCTCAGGAAATTTACCCTAATAAGGCTCTCGTTCATTTGGTGGCATCCAAAAACATATCCACGACCATGATTAATGCTGTTCTTTTGTGTTGCATTAGATATGTTATATTATAAGTGTCGCATGAAAAGGTATGTGCAAACAGGAAAGACTGAGATCAACCTGCACATCTGTGCTGTATGATCATTGTCCTCCCTTTTCGCTTAACAGTTTATGAATCCAGAAAAATCTGATAAGGGAAAAGTGAAGACTGATCAGTTTGCACATGTGCAGGCTGATTTGAGGGCTTATTGCATGCACATTATTCGAAAGCCCTTTTCACGCAAAGCAACACTTATGTTTTCTTCTATGTCTTTTCAGATCATAAATATTCAAGACATACTTAAGCCTCCCTCATTAGACGAAATGAAAGATGTGTATCCTTTTGCTTAAACAATTCTGTAAGTAGCATTGGCCTGTAGTCAGAACAGGGATGGGAGAAGAAGATTTAAGCCAATTTGGGAGAGGAGGAGATTATGGTATGCATAAGGCATGCATGTTTTCAGATTATGCACTGTTGCCATTTATTCCGCCAAAGTTGGTACATGTATTAACCCATCACCAGTAATGCCATAATGTGAATGGATACACTTTCAGGGGAAGCAACTCCTTTAGGAGCAAATTCTTTTTTTAAGAGTAAACCCCTTTTGGAAAGGCTTGGTTGCCCAGGGATGCAAACAGAAAGTTACGAAAGTTGTTTCCCCTTGTTAAAATGGTGGAAAAACATAGAGATATACCTATTTACTACAACTGTCCCAAAAGGTTTTGGCCAAAGTGGAGATTAGAAGCCACTAACTGTTTACATTAAACACAGGCATTTCTGAAAATCAAAATATGAGGGAAGTGGCTGGCCTAGTGGTTACACAATTCCGAGCCACACCCAGAATGTCACTCAAAATCACGTGATAGCGTATACCTGGCCAATGCAACAACAACTTAGCATGTGACACAGTCTCACAGTTTGTGATTTTACCGTACTGTTAATGTAGGGATGTATATGTGTTTACAGAAAACAAACTAACAACACTCTTAATAAACTTAACCTGCTTTGCAAGAACAGAACGCATCGGAAATGCATGATGCGCCAGCTTCCATCCGTAGGTCATGGGGAGGCTGATTCGTTACCTTAGATCGCCAACATTTAGCAGACACTTGCATTTGTCATTTGTTTTCCGCCATCTTTGTGTAAAGCTTGTGAGACGTAGTAACAGTAACTAAGTAGGCGGAGCTTAGCGGCTATTCTTGGAACTGTGTATTGAGTGTTGGCCTTTTACCCATTGGGTCATGGGTTTCAAGCCCAGATCTCCAATCAATTTCTTCAGAGCAGTGGACCAGAAAATGTGCACCCATTATGCTCTGAGCTGTAAAAAGTGTTAGGGTTGCTGTCTGTGATTGCGGTATCACTGAATGTTTGCAATGGCATCTGCTTATGAAATAGGCAAATTTGTACAATATCAGTGCATGCAAAACAAGACATGCCGAGGTAATGTGTTTTTCATACCCAGGGACTGTGGCTGTGTTAAAACAAGCACTCCCAGACAAACAGTCAAATGTTGGAAATAAGCATGCCTAAACTGAGAAGTGGAAGAAGCTATATGGCATTAAAGAACTAAACATTGGTATTGAAGATTACCTGCCAGACTAGTTTGAGCAATGACATCTTAAATGTTGATGAGCTTCATTTTATTTTCAAGAAATATCAACAACAAAAAAAGAGCATTTTACAGAGCCTTGACATAGTTGAGCATGTCTGAACTGCAACATGTATGCATAAAAAGTCCTTTGTGCTGAAACTCAAGCTTGCCTTTGCGTCCTGTGCACAAGTACGTTCTGGTTGTAGATTCCGCAGGGTCCATGTATTGTTAGTGTGCAGACATTAAAATTGCTGCCTATAGTGCACAGTTGAGTTTGCATTGGTGTGCAGTCTGGGCTAAGTCTAAGTTGTTCTGGAAAGGTCTAAGGAGCCTTAAAGCATGCAATCACTTGTATCAGAATGTACTTTTGGAATGTTCAACTTCTTGTAAATCATTGATGCGCTTTTGCATTGTCTGATTGATGTTATTTTGTAACACCTTGTTTTGTAGCTGCCAGAAATATTGGGACAAATGGACTGAGCAAATAGTGTAGACCCAGATCAGACTGCTCCTAAGGAGCAGTCTGATCAGGGTCTGCATATTTGGTTTCTGCTTGGACTGTTTTGACCAAAGAGGTGTCAGTAATTGTAGTGCAATAGGGTAATTGATTAAGAAGTCCCAATGTATAGGATAATTACGGTAATTTGCTTTTTGAGGAAAGGAAATCTACTTTATCTGCCAAGAGATTAGGGATTAGAGACAAAAATTTTGTTAGTGCTGAACTCAGAAGAACCATTAACAGGAGATGATGCCACCATGATAGCTCCATGTTTTGGAACACTTAAAGTGTTCTGATAATCATACAACTCTTTCACTTTGATTTTCGTTGGTTGATTTGGTTGATTTGATGCTTAACGTCCACGGTAAACAACTAAGGTCATGTCGGGACGGTCAGTTAACCTAACCACACTATTCCTGGGCAGGCTTAGACCTCCTAAGCAGTTAACCAGTACTTAGTGCACATACTTTCGCCAGTAACTGACAACTGCCCTTCTTGAATCAGCGGAAGGAGAAACGAAAGTATGTGGCCAGACCGGGATTCGAACCCAGGACCTCTGACTTACGAGTCAGGTGCCCTACCGATTGCACTACCCGGCCCCTTTGATTTTCGTCACCCTTAATTCACATTGAGAGTCAATTCTTAAAGGAAAGAATTTATTTCCTCCTCTAGGATTAATCCTAGTAACATGTTTGAAAGTTGTTCATATCACACAATTAATGCTGTGCATGCCAATTATGTTTTTCCCTCTATTGCATCTTGACTTTGCTACTTTTAAATGCTACTTTTAAATGAAGTTTTTGGCTCTACATAGATTTGAAAATTAAAATGAGATGCTAATTTCATAATTTCTATACATAGAAAGTCTCGTTTGTTGTATACTTATGATTATTATTTAGCTGTGAGAAAATGTTAGCAGTTAAACCTCAGATCAGCCTGCACACGTATAGAAGGTTATTAGTGCTCGAGGTAAGAGAGGTGTTTGAGGATAATTCTGAGATAGTTTTTCTTATTTCCTTATGAAAACATATATTGTGACTCCTTATTAGAACTGTCAAAATGAGACAGTTCTAATGAGAAGTCACAACATAAGTTTTTCATGGAGAAATATGTACTCGGACTGATGTTAGACAATGGTGCAGAGTTTGAATAGTTCCGGCTCCCCTCTCCTCAAGTACCTTAAGGTCAAGGTCATAGACTTGGAAACTCTATGTGAAAGTTTTGGTTTTAAGTTCATTTGAAGGCTAGGTTGACAAAAAGTGCTTGCTTAAAGTTTTATGCAGTACAATCTCAACACCATTGTGACCTCAAAAACTGGGTCACAGACTTAGAAATTTACCCCAGTTTGTTTGGCAACAGCTCTTGTTGTTTGTAAAATCTTCCTGGTTATTTTTTGGGATAATAACAGTTATTGCTAAGAATTGTCCCAATATTTAATATAATTACAGAAAATGTTTCAAATTGCATTGGATCAAATGAAGAAGAAAGTAGTGATTGAACAGTAATTAAGACGTTATTAAAGCATGTAATCCAATACCCAGTGATTCTGGGCCTTATTAATGGCTGAACTAAAGAACATTCTACTAGAATATACCTGAAATTATAACTCTTTTCTGTATGAACATGAAAAAAAGAAGAAAAATGATGAAAAAAAAAATACCATATTAATCCTAAATACTTGAGCCATGACAAAACAAAACAAACAAAGTGGCATGTGCGCCCAGCAAGACTCAGATCAGCCTGCGGGCAGTCTGATCAGAGGTTTTACTGTCCATATTTGCCGCAGATTTTTCAAGGACATTACAAACTGAAATTCTTTCAACAGAAACTTCAGATTTTTCTCAAAAAAATAATTATTCTCAAGTCATTTAATTCAGTGTTAAGCAATGTTTTGACACATCACTAGTAGGGCTGGGACGAGTACGGGGTACCAGAGTCCGGGTCAGATAGACCAATTACCCGGGTACATATTTACTACCCGTTACCCGAATGCTTATTATAATGTAATTTATGAGTATTCTATTTCAATAGAATTCCAAGTATATAGAGCAAAGTTCTGTGTGACTGTCTTTTATAAATTACCTCGTAATTGCCAAATTGTTTTTGTATATTTTAACAGGGAGATTTCTACATTTTTGTGCTCTTCCCATGCATAAGTAAGCAAATGCCATATACCTTACTTATTCTTTGAGCTTAACATATATTTTCTAACTGTGCACATTCTGAAAATGCTATGGTAATGGGTACACAGGTACTCGCGTGTAATAGTGACTCGGGTACCCGGGTTTGAAACTCTCCCCATCCCAGCCCTAATCACTAGACACTCAGGTGAATGGGTACACTGTGAGGGGAAGCAACTCTGACAGTTTCTTTTTTGCCTCCCTTCTCAATAAAGGTCAACTCTTAAAGGAAAGAATTTGCTCCTACAGGAGCAAATTCTTTCAATTAAGAGTAGACCCCATTATGGAAGGGTTGATCATCCAGTAAAGCAAACAGGACGTCACTAAAGTTGTTTGCCTTGGTAAGAAATGGCAGAAAAACAGAGATGTATCTGTACACCTTGAAATCAGCTTGTTCAAATTTTGTAATAAAAAAAACGTAATTACCTTATTTATTTGGCAATAAGACGGGTTTTTTTTCTCTCATTAAAGTACCCCAGATATTTTAATCAGTTGTATGTACATGTATGTAAGTCTGCTATTAGATAGGTGTTTCTCTTCCAAAACAATTCCCAAAATCTCAATCCATTTTGTAAGCTTCCAAAACAATCTCAAAAATCTAGATCCGTCATAGAAGATGGATCTAGATTTTTGTGATTGTTGTGGAAGGGAAAAACCTCCATCTTATAAACAAAGAATTATGGTAATTAGTACAGGTGTCCTAGTATGTAAGGGAGTGGCAGACACAAGTTTTTTTTTGTGTGTCAGTATGACATGTAAAATAAGGTTTCTTCAGTTTTCTTATATTTTTTTTCATTCCAAAATGTGAACTGTTACAATTTATTATGGCAGCAGGTGTGGATATATTTTTTTATGGCTTCTTTTGTTCCACAGAATTAAATGTCATATGTATCTTCACATGTTTTTTTTTTCTTTTAAGCTTGCCTGAATGAAGTTCAGGAAGAGCTGTTGTACTACCCCCAGTTTTGGCGTTGGCGTTAGCGGGTGAGGCAGCATCAGCAAAGTGTTAAAGTTTTACGTTAAAAGTTTTTAAGATCTCATAGTTTCTTTACCCTTTGATCGATTTTAATTGCATTTGCTATGATGATAGATATTGGTCCAAAATTCTATTCTGCACTATCCCCACCCCTGATCATGACCTGTAGTTCAAGGTCACAGACTTAAAAAAAAATTATGCTAAAGTTTTGTGTATAAGTTTTAAAGACATCATAGTTCCTAAACCCTTTGATTGTTTTGAATTATGTTTGGTATGATGATAGATATTGGTCCAAAATTTTATTCATTACCATCCCCACCCCTGGTCATGACCCATAGGTCAAGGTCATGGACTTGGAAATTTTATGTTAAAGTTTTACACTAAAGTTTTTAAGATCTCATAGTGTCTAAACCCCTTGATCAATTAGAATATTATATTTAGTATTATAGATATTTGTATAAAGTTTTATTCAGCACCATCCACAACCCTGAACATGACACAGAAGTCAAGGTCACAGACTTAGAAATTTTATATTGAAATTTGAGATGTTCTTGGCTAGATCTCCATAAGCCTCTGATAGCTTTACTTTGTACTTCCACAGATGTTAGGTAATGGTCTAACTCTTTATGTAGTACCACCCCAACCCTCTTGATGACTGTGGTCAAAGTCATGGACTTATAAATGTTTTGTTAAAATTTTTGGTTAAAGTTCCCTAAAAGGCACAGTGTTTTCTTAGTGTGTTCATGGATTCAGTTGATACTTAGAACTCCAATAGATGCTGGTCCAGAGTATTACGTAGTACCAACCCCACCTCTCATTGACCTTTAGGTCAAGGTCACAGGCTCCACACTGCAGAGGTGGACAGTTATACCCAGAATGATGACAGATATTGCTCCAGAGTTTTACATGGTAGCAGTATCCTCTTCCTGATTGACCCTGGAGGTCAAAATCACATTCTTAGAACTTAGTGTTCATGATGGGAGAGTCAAGATCACATTCTTAGAACTTAGTGTTCATGATGGGAGAGTCAAGATCACATTCTTAAACTCCGTTCATTAATTCTGAAACTGGGTTTTTCGCTGCTCATACTTTTATTATCTAATCAATCCACGTAACACTATGCATAGTGATAAAGCTTGACTTCCGCCGATTTCTCATAAAGGTCTCATGTATCCTAGCCTGGCGCCTGATGCTGCAGTTACGTGCACGAAACAGCAAATTTAAAAAACCTGTCCGCAAACTAAGACCATTTGATGAAAATGGACAGCCTAAGGTCATACATATTCAGATACATTCCACGTGGGTATCACGCTGGTCATTTGGGTAATAACTGTGGTACCCAGTCCGCCAACCTAGTCTCTAGACAAACCCTACAGCTCCCCCCCCCCCAGCCCCCACTTCTTTTCAACAAACTATTCCCTCGATTATTCTACCACTCCATCCTCTACCCTGCGACACGAACATATATATACGCAAGAAGACCTTAATAGAAGGAAGAATAAATAAATAAATAAATGCAGGGATGTTTATAGGCCTGAAGTTCGCTTCCGAGTCGGATGATACAACTGTCCCCTTGTTTATATGTATACTAATTTTGATAGTTTCCTGAGAAAATATGACACAAACAAATACAAGTATTCAAAATATGGTAAAGAAACTGGGTCTAATGTTCAATCCTAAAATCGAGAGTTGTCAAAACTGAAAGATGTAGCTCATGTAGTAACTTGGTATTTTTCCCCACAAAAGACGATGTCCTTTACTGGCTCCCGTCGAGCGATTCAAGATAAACAGAAGCGGGATAGTGAACGGGACACCACTCTTGTACATTGTATTTTTACCAATTTATTCAAGTTTATGAAATCGAAAGTAGTCGGCAACTAAAATGACCCAAATAATTTTTAAAACAATTCTATATGAAACTCAAGGAAGTTTTACATAATTAAATCTGGAAAATAGCGGTCATTTACAATGACGAACCTGTAGTGAAAAGCTTGCAGCGATACCACTCCACAAAATTTTTTCATAATTTTTTTACCATTGAAAGAGCAATGGGGCCTTTAAAAAGTACCCAAACTTTTTTTCTCATTCCTGTGATTTATTGAAAGGGGTAGATTGAATAAGGAGGTTTGGGAAGGTGTCATGCCGAGGGGTAGGAGTCTGGATGGTAGCCTAATTGAGGGGAGGGGTTTAAGGTAGTGTGGGGGAGATTATTTTATCATTTTTAGAGTGTGTGTGTGTGTGGGGGGGGGGGGTAAGAAGGAGGAATAGACTGATAAAGGGGAGCTGTAATAAGTTTGAGAGGTACACGGTTTGGTCCTTTTGTCCTTGTATTTCACTTTGCAGTTTTAACGCAACATTGGTAATAAATGTTTTGGAACTTAAGACCTTTATTACATACTGCGGAAAGCTGTAATATTTATGTTAAAATAAAGCCAGTGAACATCGTTACGTCGCACTGACGCTGATATGACGTCGTTAAGACGTTGTTTGCCGGTGGCGATACTATGATGAAACGCTGAAAACCTTGTCCAGTGTGAATATATGCGGTGTAATCAATTTCAAATGAAGAACAAATTATCTGGATGACAAGCTTGTTGTCACGCTGACTGATTTCGCACGCGCAGAGCATGTGTTAGAATACTAACCCCACCCGTACACGAAACTATTTATAGCGACCACTTTATATGGTATTAAAAGGCGTTTCCAACCTGTCCGATGGACTTAGTCTCGGGTTGAAGATCTGTCATTTGCATTTTTGTGCAGGTTAGCCCAGCATCCTACGAAAGACAGAGTCATAGGACACATTGATGAGAAATCGGCGGAAGTCGAGTTTTATCACTATGCCCAGTCTTACCTGGATTGATTAGATTATAAAAGTATGAGCAGCGAAAAACCCAGTTTCAGAATTAATGAACGGAGTTTAGAACTTAGTGTTCATGATGGGAGAGTCAAGATCACATTCTTAGAACTTAGTGTTCATAATGGGAGAGTCAAAATCACATTCTTAGAACTTAGTGTTCATGATGGGGGAGTCAAGATCACATTCTTAGAACTTAGTGTTCATGATGGGAGAGTCAAGATCACATTCATAGAACTTAGTGTTCATGATGGGAGAGTCAAAATCACATTCTTAGAACTTGGTGTTCATGATGGGCAAGCACCAGTTCAGCAAACTATGCTGTTTGGTGACAGCTCTTGTTTATCATATTTCTAGACAGTTGTATTTATTACATGTGTATGAGTGTGAAATATTATATTCATGTTTATATTTGTTCCATGTTTCCTTTTGTATATAGCTTGTCTTTGTAATTTTTCGTGTCTATAATTATTAGTATAATCCTTAAAGTGCCAGAGGCAGCAAAAAAGCAGACAGCAAAGTTTACGTCTGAAAATTAAAAAAAAAAAAAAAAGTGTTTCCCAATGCAAGCTATATGATATTGTGAATCGAAAGCCTTAAGGGCAAACAGTGTAGTTTCAGTAAGCAGTTTGCTTTCATTCTGATTCATGTCAATGTGCACATGCTGAAATTTAAATTTATGAAGATGTTTAAAGATATGGATCAACAATGTTTGCAAATGCAACTATTTTCAGTACTCAACTCACTTCAAGTATTAGTACCTGTTAAAAATACAGTGAATGAGTGAGGTGTCCAAAAATTTTGGGCCATTATGGTATACCATCAGTCAGCTGATTCCAATGCACTGATTATGTATCATCAAGGGAATTTATGTATTATATCTCCAAGCAGAGCCGAGAACCAGGAAAAGGCACATTGCGTCAGTAGGAACCAGCAGATGCACATTAGCACATAATAAGAAAGTTCTGTCATATGCAAAATATGTTGTTTAATGTTAAATTGCTTAAGAAAGTTCTGTCATATGCAAAATATGTTGTTTAATGTTAAATTGCTTTTTGTGCAAATGGACAAGACACAGACCAGACTCTGACTTTGCACATATGCAGGCTGGTCTTTTTCTCTCCAGATCACATTTAGAGCACTGTATTCCAGGCACTGACTTTGTTACCAAGTTTGCTCTAAGCATTTAAACAACTCAAAAGTGTTACAGACTTCCCCATCTTCAAATTTCTGTTTATGAATTATAAGGTTTTCATATCACACAGTAAGATTTATGAAATTAATGGCAAACAGTGTAGACCGTGATCAGACTGCTGTAGACCGTGATCAGACTGCTCCTAGAGGAGCAGTCTGATCTTGGTCTACACTGTTTGCTTAATTTTGTCCAAATATTTGGGGTAAATACAGGATATTCAGCATGCATTTAAAATTGGCAGCCTGTTGCACAATCATTGCTTTCACTTTCCTTATTGCTATCTTGTAAACATCTTTATCATTTTCATTGCCAAAATATTTACTGTTTAAGTTATTTTATTTACCTTAAATCTTTGGGCAGCAATCATAATGTCAGAGCAAATAGTGTAGACCTAGATCAGACTTCTCCTGGGAGAGCAGTTTGATCAGGGTCTGCATTGTCCTGCCATTCTTCCAGAAGTTTTTGTGGCACATCCAAGGGAAGTAATTCAACTTGTTCTAATTTTAGGATGATGACGGTAATTGCTTAAATGTCTAATACTGAGGGAAATTATGGTAAAAATCCTTTATCTTTTTCATTGCCAAAATATTTACTTTTTAACTTGCTTAATAACATGTTCATGTCTGTAATGCATGCTTCCTGAATGCCAAGAATTGCATTTTACAGGGTACACTTATCACATTTATTCGAGAGAAGAAAATGGGAAGTCACAACATTTGTGTTCCTTTGTAAAAATGGCAGAAAAACATGGAGATGTAGCAATATACTTCTAAAGAAAAGAAACGTTTAGCACATTAATTTCAGTATATCTGAAGCTCTGAAATCCTCCTGTTTATGAGTTCTGTATTCACCCTAAATGTTAGAGAAAGAACATCTGATTAAGCAGAGTAGACATGCCCTAAGCAGACTGTTTCTAGAAGCCCACTGATCATGGCTGAGACTATGCTTGGTCCATCAATATTTGTGGAGTCTCCATAAAACTTTTCATTATTAGACAATGTAATGTTCAAATTAAAAAGTGGAAGTATCCCTGGAAGAAACTGTTGAAATGTCTAATAGTTTCGATACAGTTGGTATCATCCTTCAAGCAATCACTCCATGTAATCATTTTCCTGACTTCTGGGCCTAATCATAGTTATTTCTGTCCTTGTGGGCCTTTTAACATCTATTTCCCTGTAACTGACACTGGTAAATGACATAAGAAGGCGCTTGTATCCATTCTGGTTGCCATAGTTACTCAAAATGTTAGGACACCTGGGCAAATTACTGTATTTGTCTCTTAAAATTGAATCTTTCTGATGACATGCCAAAAATTTGGTGGCTGAAGGGCAAATGGTGTAGGAGCAGTCTGATCAGGGTCTGCAGTCTTTTCTCTGGTATTCTTGTTTCAATATTGAGTTATGACAGTATTGGTGCCAAAGGGTATTCTTGTTTGTTGACTGCATGAATATTTTCCCTGTGCAATATTGTTCTGAAAGAAACTTCTTTTTTTTTGTCTGAAATTCGGTCTCAAGAAGAAAATTGATATAAAGGACATAATTTACTATCCTCAGGGAGTGGATTACAGGGAAGTGCTTGAATTAAAAATACTGCAGTTACACTGTCACAGTAGTGCCTCCCTTGGATTGAACTTGTTCAGTGGGGCTGTGGTGAGGGGTTTTGGAGGGGACACTAACATCATGATTGATGATTTTTTATGAGTATGAAGAAATGCAGCCATTTCACATTGTGCAGGCCCTGTCATTCTTGGAAATTGAGTGTAGAAATGTAAAGATTGTTCAGGGGAGACAACTGTTGTTGATAAATGCTATTCGAGTGTTGTGTTCCTACTTAGTTAATATATATAGATAAGTCTTCAGAGAAAAAATTGAGTGCAAAGAGTTTCAGAAGTTCTTGATAATTCTGATATCACTTAGTAGTAAGTTAGTACTACATGCTTTTTCTATAAAAGCATATAAACAGCCTATTATCTATTTACAGAAATTATTTTTTACTCGAAAAATACCTTGTTTTATAGATTACTAAAACTAAGTCCCATATGAAACTTTGAACAAAACCTATTCCTGGCATAGGTTACGTTGGAACAAAACCTACTCCTGGCATAGGTTATGTTGGAACATACCGACATACCAACACACCTACTTATGGACAGGACCATTTGAATACCGTCATTCATATATGGATTTGACCTACATTTTTGCTTCCCTGACTATGATATCCTTCACTGACTTTGTGATGTTTCTCAGTCCCTATATGGGTAAGAGCCATTATGATGTATGACAGAAAGCTGTCACTAACCAACAGGTAAGCCGCTTAC
The DNA here is from genome assembly GCA_963989385.1 of Ctena decussata. Classification (NCBI taxonomy): domain Eukaryota; kingdom Metazoa; phylum Mollusca; class Bivalvia; order Lucinida; family Lucinidae; genus Ctena; species Ctena decussata. The sequence goes on along the minus strand of OZ022511.1, from coordinate 53,832,310 downwards.
GTTAAATGGCGGTCACCATGACGTGACGTCAAATGGAAGTTACAATGGCCAATGGCAATGTTAGTTTACATGTGACATTGCGTACCAACAATGTCACATAACTGACTGTTGTTCATAGAAGTATGACCACTGTTTCTCTGAAATAGGGTCATATAAAGAAAGTCAAAGAGAATGTAATTATTTAGAAGTAACAGTATTATTACTGGCATACATGGCCAAGAAATAGTATTCCAGGATTTTCCTTAACCGTTCTTCAGATATATCGTACAGTGCTTAATGGAAACAGACATGTACAAATTGTTGAAGACACAACATCTTAGTAACGACCATGTATGTTATTTTTTATACCAAATTCTACGAGGGTTAAAGTACATCCACTCAGCAAATGTTCTACATAGGGATCTCAAGCCTAGTAACCTGCTCCTGAACACGACTTGCGATCTCAAAGTAAGTATACAATAGTTACCATAGGCAATTATTGCGTAATAATACTGTCTTAACCCTTCAAGCGCCAAAAAGCAGACGACAAAATTTACGTCTGCAAAAATTTCAAAATATGTTTCATCCAAGCTATATCATATTGAAAATTCAAAAACCAGAGGGCAAACAGTGTAGATTCAGATGAGGTGACTCATTATGAGCCACCTCATCTGGATCTACAGTGTTTGCCAATTCAACAATTTTAATTTTTGGCGCTTTAAGGGTTAATCCTAATAAATGCCCCCTGCCTGTTTTCGGAAATGCTTAAAATCACCTAAAGTTTAGAGGTAAATCTCCATGTTTTGTATCAGTTGTACAAAGAGGAACATCTTTCATGAATTTCTGTTTGCTTCTCTGGAGGATGTAGCTCTTCCAAATGAGATCCTTTTTTCAAGGCAAGAGTTTGCAAGAAATTCTTTTAAGTGCTGACCCCTACTGAGACGAGAGGCAAAAACAGGAAAATAGAATTACTTCTTCTGAAAGTATATCCGTTCACCTTATGTAATACTGTTTATTAGAAGTACTTTGGCAGTGGCTAATTTACTAGTCTTTAGACTTTAAATAATGCCTCCCTTCAGTAAAATGTAAGGCCCTTGGGGCATTTAATAGGACAAATACAGTATATGAATTTATTATGAAGGCTTTAACCAGCGGGAATAACATAGGGGTCGCTTTTCCACTTGCTATGGCAGAATCATCATCATCTATAATGTTTACCCACGGGGCTTTTCATCATTTCTCAGACATTTTCAGAAGAAACTTTGCACAAGCTTACAGTCATCATAACATGGTCTCTACAGTACCTGTGTCATTTGCGTGCCTTGGCCTACTTTTCACTGTTGAACATAGCAAAATTTAGATGTCTAATTGCATTTCGCAGTTGACACTAATGGAATGCCCATAACTGCACAGTCTTCAGTGTTAACAGATTTTTTCATAGAAATAGCCTTGAAAAAGAGCTTCAGGATCTTTGAGCTCTCTTCTAAGACTTCATTCATAAGAAAACAGTATTGATTCTGAAAAAAAAAGCCTCTTAAGCATTAAAAGACAATATAATATGAGCTAAATCATGAAAGAAGTTGCTTGACAATTAAGTGCGAAAAACAAGGAACTGGGTTTGAGGTTATAAAACTTGAGAATAATCTCAAACTCAAAATAAAGCACACTGATTGGCTGCTTCTGAGCATGTGCTCGGAAGCAGCCAATCAGTATGCTTTATTATGAGTTTGAGAATGTACTCAAGTTTTTATAACCTCTGGGCCTGGATTAACAAGCAGATGCTTGCAATCAGAGCATGTTGTTTGAAACCAAGGTCGTCATAAGTTCATGGGAGATTACAGTTTCAAACGTATTGTCTTTAAAAACACTGCCATTTGTTGCTGAAAAAATGTGAGGAGCTTTTGCACTGCAAAAGCTCCTCACATTTTTTAGCAACAAATATTAGCACACTTGATTTTTTATGTACTATGAGACTGGACCATGATCTGGATCAACACTGTTGGCAGAGACACTTCTGACCCACTGTCTGTGGTTACTAAGGGGTGTCTTTTACCTTTAGTTGTGTACGCTAACGCTAACGAGTGTCTTTAGAATTTTCCTCTAATGCTAAAGAGTGTCTTTGGAATTTTCCTTTAAGGTAAGACCCATATTCCCTTGGCGTGATCTGTATTGTATTAACCATGATATCTAATCCGGCTTACAACAACATAATAAAAACTAATTCTTTTTCTTGGAAAATTGTCATTGATAAATTCCTTTGGAGCTGTAATAGTGTACAGCGACATGCCAGAAGTGATCAAGGCTTTTGAAATAGACTTTTGAATTGTTGAGGTTTGGATTGCACCAAGGGCATAGCTGCATATACTTTGGACCATGGGCTCCAAGCAGTATGACCTGAACGCATTTCGCATGACAGAGTCTGATTGGTATAATTTTTCAAGCTTTTAACCCTAATTTAAGTAACATTAAAGCAGACGGCAAAATTTTCAAACAGTGTTTTGACCGAGCTATATCATACTGAGAATTCAATGACTAGAGGGCAAACTGTGTTGATCCAGATGAGGTGATTCATTATTTCTCGTGTAGAAAGTGTTAATTCAATAATTGAACAGCCAGTGTAGAGCTGATCAGAAGAACCAGTCTGAACAGGATCTGATCTGCTCTGTTTGAAGTTTTTGGCACATTGCTGAACATTCTTCAAATTTTAGGGTATTTAGGCCAACATAAAAAATGTTTTTGTTTCCCCTTACCTAACCATATCAAATAGAGATGGGTCTGTGAAATATTTTATTTTGAAAAATAGGAAATTGAACTCTTCAAGGAGACACAGAACGGTACTGGAACCAGCAGTTTCTTTAACCCTGTTGCACTCAGAATGGCCAAAACTCTATGGAGTTTTGGCCGTTCTGAGTGCAATAGGGTTAAAGTGCTTCAATGTAGAAATTTACAATCAAACTACCGATACATTAACAAAAACAAAATAGTGCAGAAATCTTCTCTGGCTGCAAAATATAAAGTTCTCTATCTGCAAAATACAAATTTTGGTAAAGGAAAATAATAATCAAATCATTGGTTCTTTCCACGGATTGTGATTCCATGGAACCCACTCCCTGGATCCACCATAACCAACCTTCAGAGCCTGGACAGCTTCAAGCTGGCTGTCCAGCCCACATCAAGAGTGTAAGCCAAGGTAGATATGTACAGTGTAAATACATGTTGGACATTTTACTTAACATTCACACCCGAGTTTCTTTTATTTGATTTGGAATGTCTGACGTCACGCGTGCACAAATTCTAACCCTTGTCGAGATGTCTGCCTAGCGGATTTTGACAAGAATCCACATTTAAGTTGAAGTTGATTAAAAAAATGTTGAGATTAGGCCCATTTTCATTGATGGGTTGGATAAGGGAAAACAAAAAGTAATTTAGTTTTGGCCTGATTGTAATTGGTAAATACATGTAAATTAGTGTTGTAATTGGTAAATACATGTAAATTAGTGTCTTTTAAACCTTCATTGTTTGTTAAATCCAGTCAAAATGGTAAACAAATGATAAGCATGTGATTATTTATATTGTCTCATTGCAGATATGTGATTTTGGGTTAGCAAGAGTTGCAGACCCTGAGCATGATCACACTGGTTTCCTGACAGAGTATGTAGCTACAAGGTGGTACAGGGCACCAGAAATCATGTTGAACTCAAAAGGTTACACCAAGTCTATTGATGTTTGGTCAGTGGGTTGTATATTAGCTGAAATGTTGTCAAATAAAGCTCTCTTCCCTGGAAAACATTGTAAGTACTGTTAAACAAAACTAGAATTACTTTGTGTTATGTGATGGCTTGCTGATCAGCAGTGATGGCTTGCTGATCTAGCTGTCCCAGTTTTGATCCCCCTGGAGGTGGGAATCAACTTTAAACAGGACTCCATTCATTATGTCACTCACATCATCCTGATACGACTGATAGACTGTTGAAAAGGATATAAAATTGCAAATCATCCATCAATCCATCTTTTTATAACAGCTATACCATGGTTTGTTGGCTTGAACATGGAGACACTCCACAAGCTTTGTCAAGTAGATGATAGACCATACAGAACAAGTTACATGGAATTAAATTACAGGAGAACAATAATTTGTTTGAGAGAAAATCTGAAGTTTCTGTTGCAAGAGTTTGAGTTTGTAATCAGTTAGAGAAATGGGGAGCATGGCATGCACTGTACGCCATGCTCTGATACCAATGAAGTCAGAGATCTGTCACATTAGCATTTAGAAGTTCATATTGATGTCAAAGTGACATCATCAAGACATTATTCTGCAAAGGTACTAAGCACAACAGATGGTTATTCCATAGTTGCTATGGTAACAGATCTGTGGCATCTTCTCACTTATAATTCAAGAGGAGCATTGCATACAGTATACAATGTATGCCATGCTCCTCTCGAATTGTAAGTGAGATGCTTCTTGCAATTCATACAATGGAAAAGTGTGATTTTCTCAAACCTACAATTCATTCTCAATTTTATTCTCTCTTACTGGTGGACAAATCATAGTATATCAGTTTTATATCACCCTCATCTATGTAGACATTGCATGTTAGAAAATATTTTTGATGGCATAACATGCCTTTGTTTCCATCTTTGTTGCACTTGAACGGCATTTCATTCTGTAATACTGGTTTGAGGAACAGTAAGACAGCATATTTTGCCAATGTCATTTAGCGGGAATCGTGGTCCGCGATTCCCATGCATTTATATATTTTCTTGAATTCTCCAACTTCCAGAGAGCTTCACAGGTAACAAGTTTGGGGATAAAAGTCCTTTTAATATCAGTCATTGTCATGCAGAGATATAATTTTTCATGAGAAATTTGAAAATAATTAGATTTATTATATACCTATCAATGATACACCCTTTGAACTGTCAGTTTTCTGGCCATCTGATACAGAACGCCGTATCAAACTGACGTTTTCTGAATCCGTATCTTTATCCTTTAAAACGAGGCTCTGTGTGAGTTCCAGCTACGGGCGCGTCATTGTTTAACGTGCATCGTAGAAACGAGAACCAGAGATACAGGAGTTGTGACGTAACGTCAACAAACACGTCAAAATGGCGCGCCTCGATTGATCAGTCGGCAGCGTTTGTCTCACGACTAGCTACATACCTCTGCCGCGCAGGTTCAATTCCGGGCCGATGCGTTAGCTCTGGCAAGTATGAATGGTTGGCTGTTCCCTAAGGTATATAATAAACAAATTATTATAATAGTAACTTGATCTGGCGTACTGTATCACGTCTCGTAGATGAGCTCATACCATCGGATCACCAGAGACGCTTGCGTCACGGGTGATCCGATGGTATGAGCTCATCAACTCGACATGATACAGTACGCCAGATCAAGTTACTATTATAATAATGTGTATGTATACACTACTCAGTCTGATATTTCTGTCCTAAAACTCTTGGAACTGTTGTGATATACAGTCAGCTCTCAATATCTCAAAGTCAGGTTATCCCCAAACTACTGATTTTCTGGTACCAGAAAATTTACTTTGAGATATCAGTAGTTTGAGATAACACTTGACTTAGAACTGTTGTGATATCTCAAAGTCTAAGTTCATCCCAAACTACTGATATCTCAAAGTAAATTTTCTGGTACCAGAAAATTTACTTTGAACTATCAGTAGTTTGAGATAACAGGGGTTGAAATGAAAATAAAAATAGGAAAATAAACTGAACTTTGACATAAGAGGGTACTTTGAAATATCAATGTTTGAGATATCGAGACTGACCATATAATTATATATTACAGATCTGGACCAACTGAACTATATTTTGAGTGTGTTAGGCTCTCCTAGCCAAGAAGATTTAAACTGTATTATCAATGACAAAGCCAGAGGTTATATACAGTCACTTCCATTCAAACCCAAAGTTCCATGGACAAGGTTGTTCCCAAGAGCAGATGCTAAAGGTATTTATGAGACATATAATGTTAAAGTAAAATACATATACAGTAGCCTCTATGTATTCATCTGTGCATTCTGGGCAGCACCTCTGATGTTTGCACAAACTCAATAGATGGATCCTGCCAAATCTACAACCAGGACCTAATTGTGCACAGGATGCAAAGGCTGGCTTGAGTCTCAGCACAAAGGACCTTTTATGAATAACATGTTGCAGTTCAGACAGTCTCAACTATGTCAATTCAATGGCTTGAACCCTGAAGGCTCATTTACCCTGCCTGGCTAGAACTTGTTCTAAGGTTCAGTTTATATAGAATAGTTTGGAATATTAAATGTCAGCATTCTTGCTTATTCTGTATTAAAATAGAATTTAGAAGATGAATTTACAAAGAAAACTTAGTAAAAAGTTAAGTAAAGTACAGCCAAGGTATTTGATAGCCTATAGAGAAGCCCTCACAGTGGACAAACTTCCATGATGGTACAATTCTGTCCCAAAATACACTTAGGGCATTAACTCTGCAAGTTGATGGCTATACAGTGGTGCCGAAGAGACAAAAAAAATTAATCTAACTTATAAAATTCTGTTTCTTATTTTGTGACAAATTTGCTACCCAGTATTCTTTGACACATTTGAACACATTATATTATATGCCTTTTATTCACCTCAAGTACAGAAAATTATGAAAAGATCAACTGGTAAAACTTGCATTTCTATTGGTGTCAAGTATAGATGCTAGTATCTTAATTTCATTTCAGCATTGGATCTTCTTGACAAAATGTTGACCTTTAACCCTCACAAGAGAATCACAGTAGAAGAAGCATTAGCCCATCCTTATTTAGAACAGTACTATGACCCTCAAGATGAGGTTTGTATTTGTAATTACTAGTGTTGTGTGAATGATTGGATGATATTTCTGATTTCTTCATTTATAAGTTGGGGTTTTCCCTTCCAAAGCAGTCCCAAAGATCTAGATCCATCTTGTAAGATGGATCAGATCTTTGCGATTGTTTTGGAAGAGAAAAACCGATTTTATACCTGATTTACATATTAAGACTGATTTACATATTAATGGTAATTTTGGACGGATAAACTACGGTCTTATAACCAAATAAATACAGTTAAAGTGGATTGCATTGGCTGTCATCACTGACCAGCCAATAACTTTCATGGACTTGTAGTACCGTATTTATTTGGCTATAAAACAGGCTTTTGCCAATCCAAAACAATGCCAATTATCTAGATCTGTCTTATAGACTTTTTATGCCCCCCCATCATATGATGCCGGGAGCATAGTGTTCCCGTTGTGCGTACGTGTGTACGTTATTACGTACGTAGATATGTCTGTCTGTAAGTACGTCTGTACATCCATCTGTCCGACCATCCATCCATATGTGATCCTGTTAGACTCGGGTTAACTTTTTGTAAGAGGTAGTTTTCAGGGTTCCTTTAATTGTAGCAACCTGAAATTTTGTATGAGGATATATATCAATAAGTACAACAGGAATATACAAAAATCAGGGTATGATGATCCATATGTCACAGTCCACTGACTTTGGACTTCGGTTAATTTTGCAAGGTTAAGATTTTTGTAAGAGGTAGATTTCAGGGTTCCTATTATTGTAGAGCCTTGAAATTTTGTATGAGGGCTTATGTCTATAAGTACAACAGGAATACACTAGAATTAGGGCATAATGATCCACTGACTTCGAACTTAGGCTAATTTTGGAAGGTTAAGATTTTTGTAAGAGGTAGTTTTAAGGGTGCCTTTTATTGTAACAACCTGAAATTTTGTATGAGGATTAATATTTATAAGTACAACAGGAGTATACAAGAATCAGGTCATGAAGATCCATATGTGACGGTCCACTGACTTCGGACTTAAGCCAAATTTGCAAGGTTAAGATTTGTAAGAGGTAGATTTTAGAGTTGCCATTATTGTAGCGACTTGAAATTTTGTATGAGGATTAATATCTATTAGTACTACAGGAATTTACAAGAATCAGGTCATGATGATCCATATGCCATAGTCCACTGACTTGGTTTCTGACCATGTTCTGTAGTGCCTAATATTTTCTATTTTGGCCATACAGTGACTCTGAAACTGTATAAAGGGCTGCAGTTTGTGTCACATTTCAAACGTTGGGCAATGCTTTGCTTATGACCTTTTATGTTATTCAAGTTTGCCTCTATGAACCTACTTATCCTATAAGTGCCAGTACCTTACTCAAGGCACCGACTTACTCAAGGCATTAGGCAGGGGCATCTGTGTACTATGAACACATTTCTAGTTGGGTTTGTTTTGGAAGAGAAAAACACATCTTAAAGCAGAATATTGCAAGAGTGATTTACATATTTGGGATTTTTGTGGGATAAAAATTCTGTCTTAAAACTGAATAATTATGATAGGAATTTCATAATACCATGTACGTTACACATAAATGACTGTCTTTCATGAAATCTTGGAACACCAGAAAAGTACTTATTTTAGTACCTTGAACACTTTCCAAGAGCTCTAGATGGGACGAATCAGAGATAATTTTTCTTATTGCTTAATGAAAATAAATGATGTGACCCTCATTTGAACCATCTCAGTGAGACGGTTCTAATGAGGGGTCACAACATATGTTTTTCTGCAGAAGTATGGAAAATGATCCCCAAATTATCCCTGTTACCCCATCTTATGCACTGCTTTCCATAGAAGACTGCATTTAAGCATAAAATTTTCAATGCATCTTTCCCAAACAGATCACCCAAACATACAGGAACCAGTTTCTAGTCAAGTCAGAAATACTGATACTTGTCTTCATTTTACATCTCTACATCTTGGTCCAGTTGTTCAAAGCATTGTTAGCTTTACAAAGTCTTTAGTCAGGGCTTCGTTTAGTCTTATAGTACACATAAAATCAAGTGTGCCAATATATTTTGCTGACTCTTCCATTTTGCACTGCAAAAGCTGCTCACATTTTTTCGGCAAAAATCGGCAGCGTTTTGTGTACAGTACATGTATGTTTGAAAATGTAATGTCTAATTAACTTAAGTATTAAGTTTTGAACAACTGGGCCCTGAATTTCAGCTTAGGAGGTCTAAGCCTGCCCAGGAATAGTGTGGTTAGGTTAACTGACCGTCCCGACATGACCTTAGTTGTTTACCGTGGACGTTAAGCATCAAATCAACCAACCCTGAATTTCAGATTCAAACTAAAAGTTTGTTGTCTCGACTGCGATCAGCTGAAGGGATACATAGGTATTATTTTTCTGGTGTCGGCGGCATAAATTTTTGTCAAGTTCTCTGGTTTAGCTCTGTTTTGTCAAAATGTGCTAACTGGTGAGGCACTGCCTTCCATGGAATTTGTTGTGATTGCAGAAGTATCAATTACATTCGGTTTTAAGGGTTTGAATGAGGCTTTACACTGCAACTATAAATCTTTTGTCATTCCAGCCAGTAGCAGAGGAGCCTTTCACATTTGAGATGGAGTTAGATGACTTACCTAAGGAAAGATTGAAGGAAATGATTTGGCAAGAAATCAACATTCTGATGGAGAAAAACCAAGGTAGGAAATCTTTATTCAGAGAGGGCACAGAACTGTGAATATGTTATGGTGACCTTGACCCCTCTTCAAGGTCATGAAAATGTTCCATTTTCCCTTTCCCACATGGTTCTCTTGAACATTGGGTGGATTTTCATTGAAAATGTCATGAATATATCATTGGGACAAGCAAAAGGGCTGATGACCTTGTCCCCCTTTTCAAGGTCACAGTCAGACCTTTTTGAATCATTGGGAGGATTTTAGCCAAACGAGCGTTGATATATTATTGCGATAACCCAAAGAGCATATTAGGTTCAGGTGACTTTTATAGATTTTCAGGGTCACTGGAGGACATTACCCACAAGATCTCTTGACACTGTGGGAAATGCGCTGGTGGGGACATCTTTATTTTTTCTAGATAAACAGTTCTAGTTACATATCAACTCAAGGGAAAAAAAAAGAAATGCCATAGTGTGCTTAAGTATTGGGACACCAAAAAATAATTAATTTTCCATTTGTTCCAAATGGAAAACTAATTATTTTTAGGTGTCCCAAAATTACAGTAGTCTGAAACAGTATATTGTTTTCAAATTTGGTTACCTATGGAACTGGTAATCTGCAAAGAGTACTAACACTGAAAGACTGACAAATATTATGGCAAAAATTCTTATTTTATTTGAGGGTAGCAAACTAGAGTGAATAATTATGTATGAAAAGGTGTAGGGGTATAAGTTGTTTTTCTGCTATTTTTACAAAAAGAAACATCTATTGTGACTTCCCGTTTGTTTCCCTGGTTGAAAAAGCTCTTCCAAAATGGGATCTTCTCTTAAAGTACAGAATTTGCTCATAGGAGAGCACATTAGATCCATTTGGAGTAGATCCCATAGAAAAGGTAGGAAAATGACTGGTAGATTTGCTTCCCCTGATAGTACCCATTCACCTTAAACATAGTATTTTAACACTTTAATGAAAACAGTTGGATTTGCAAACAATATAGGGATCAAACATGGTTTTTCATGCATTAACATTTGCCAGGTCCCGAAGGAGATGTTGGAAACCAAGGCCCAAGGCCGAGGTTTTCACCAGCTCCCGAGGGACCTGGCAAATGTTAATGCATTGAAAACAAATGTTTAATCGCTGTTATTGCATAGATTCAACGAATTATTTGTTAAAATTTGAGAAAAAAACTTGGCACTATACTTTATCACCGTTTGACAGCTAACGCGCTGGTGCATCTTTTTACTGATATTCGTCTTCCGGGCCCGAGAGCATTCAGCTATTCAAAATGGCTGCCATTATCCTATTCAACCTCAATATTTTGGAAAATTGTCCAAGATGGTCATTGTAGTTGATGCAAAATAGATTGCAAATTAATCAACAAAAAGCAGATACCTTGAGCAATAATTTCCACGCAGAACACGCCTGATCCATTCATATACCATCCTGCAGTTCTTGATTGCTGAAAGCTTGAGATGCATGTTTTCTCTAACACTTATTTACTCTCCATTTCATTTGGCATCGTAAGAATGTAAACAACATAGCTTTAAACCTGAGTCACGACGATGACGTCAGATTACAAAGGCATGATGACGTCATATAGGCATAACTTAGGTAGCGCACCATCAATTTTTGTAATTCGACCGAAACGGGAGAGACAAAGTTGCATGGCAGATTTTTTTAGTCGCCCGGCACAAGCATAATGAAAGTTCTGTCATCATGCATCAACAGCGCGTGAAAACCCTTGTTGAAACACGGCTTTTCGCCGGTTGATGCACGGCTGTTAATACCTCTCGGCACTGCTTTTTATGCAATAACATAGATTTAGGTGACAGAGGCAGCTTATAATGAGCCATCTCATCTGGACCTACACTGTTTGTTCTCTAGTATTTGAATTATCAATATGATATAGCTTAGGCAAAACATTTTATGAAATTTTGCAGATGTTAATTTTGTCATCTGCTTTTTGGAGCTGAACGGATTAGTGTGTAACAGCAACAGTTTTACATCAATGAGCCATGAATGAGCAAATTAAAAACCCTGTTGAAACAACATGTGGACTGTGTTGTTTGAACATGGTTAACCCTTAAGGCGCCAAAAAAGCAGACGACAAACTTTACATCTGTAAAATTTAAAAAAAAAAGTGTCTTCAAAGTTATATCATCTTGAGAATTTAAAAAACGAGACGCCAAACAGTGTAAATCCAGATGAGGCGGCTCATTATGAGCCGCCTCATCTGGATCTACGCTGTTTGCAAATTCAGCTACTTTTATATCTGGTGCTTTAAATGTTAGTGTTTATGCTTCATTGAGCAGTTGTTTTCAACAGCCTTATGTCTATTCCTCATGTAACCATGGCAACTATGTTTATTTTTCAGCCTCTGTCTGATAGAAGTGGTTGTATCATTTCTCAAGCCATTCAGAGCTCACACTACCATATTCCTACATATCTCATATCAGACATACCACTCAGCTGGTAATCTCCGGGGATGCAGGTCGCCGGGGGATACAGAGGTCAAGGTCAGGGACAAAGGTGATGGCCAGCCAGTGGGAGAAAAGCTTCTGTCTCCACCTGCTGAAACAAAAAGACTTATCTTCTGACCATTTCGTTGTTCTAAGTCTGACAAGGATTACCTCACTGCATTTGTGAATCGCTTATATCTGCTCATTCTAATATATAGTTAGCGGTTACCATAAGTACCCATCTGAGCAAACAGAGCAGACCCTGATCAGGTTGTTCTTAAAAGAGCAGTATGATCATGGATCTGTTTTGTTAGCCAATAGTTTTATTGAGAAGATCGTGCTGAAGCTTCCAATTTTGGGGGTATAAATGGTAAATTAAGGAGAAAGATTGATATTTTTTTATATTTCCTGACAAAAAAGATAAGTCGTACAATCTCAATATCTTTTGTGGAGAAATAAGAAAAAGTATCAAGCTTTTAGCAGCTTTGCTAGAATTGCATCATTTTATTGATCACATCACCCAAGCTCCAAATTTCACCAGTCCATTGATCATATCAGCTGCAGCAAGTTAACTTCAGACATTTAAGACTTTTTGTATTTTCAACAGATAAAGCATTTTAGTTAAAGAGTGTGCCTAAACATTAACATGGTAAAACAAGAAAAGAATTTTTGTCTCAACTGTAACTAGCAGAAAGCAAGACATAAATGAGGGACAACACAACAAAACCAAAACGTGGCATATGCGCCCACTGAAGACTCCAATCAGCCTGGGCATCTGCCAAGTCTGATCAGTCTTCGCTGTTGGGATGGAGGTAGCTTATACCCTCAGATACATTTAAGTGCACAGCAAATACTCTGATAGTCTTGGTGGATATCCAGGCTAATGAGAGTCTTCACTGGGTGCACATGCCACTTTGTTGTTGGTTTTGTCATGTCCCAGCTCAAATACCACTTTTCCAGTGTTGACATTGTTGTCAGTGTCATCGATGTAAATTTTCAATTTTTCTGGTTAAGCTCTGTTTTGTGACAATAGGCTGACATGTGAGACACTGCCTTTCACGGAATTCTTGTTTTAATTTTTGGAGTCTGTGCACTGCTGTCAAACAGAACTTTTTTTGCATTGCAAAATTTCTACTGCTATGTTTATTAATTATTATGTGGACCAGTTTCTGAAATGTTTAGTTCAGAACCACACAGAAATACATAGAATGAAAAATATCATAGTGATTGAAAATTTGCAAGAAAACACGAAATAGGATTATAGCAATTATTTCTGGTGTATATGTTCTGGCATTTTATTTATTTCCTCCACATCTCAACCACATGCAAGTTGTAGTATAAAAAGGATTTATCCATCATGCCTATATCAGTACTGTTGAAAAAAGAACAACAACATAAAACAAAAACAAACAGAAAACAATTAGCTTGGCAGTTTAATGTTTTGACACTAAAATTGGCATGCTGTGGAGATTGGTACATGTATGTGGCATAAGTTGATACAGTGCCTGTATAATATCTCAGATAAAATATTCCAATGCTTTTGATAAGGGAAGTATTTGTATTTAGTGTAAAGTCTGATTATTTTCTTCTTTTGCAACAAAATGCTGCATTGCATCAGTTGGTCTCTAGCTCTGTTATAGTATTTCCTGCAATGCATGAGAATCAAAGATAATTCTGATGCTCAACAGGCCATTTGAGATAAGTCTGATTGGATTCCACAATAGACCATTAGAGATGATTCTGTTTGGATGCCATAATACAGGCTTTTCTAGTAAAACTTACATCCTGGGGCCGGAGGGGAAACTAATTAAAGTTTTGGTGGTAGTGGGGTTGAAGAGCTAGAAATACTACCATTTCTTATTGAAAATGTAATTAAAATTCCTCACAAAAAGTTCTGGGGCCGTATTTATAAAACAACGTAAGTCGTTGCTATGCTGTTGCTAGGGCTGAATCTCCATGAAGGAGATTTCTTACAACTATGAAATTTGCTCTAGAGGAACAGTCTTTTTAGACTGTTCCTCCAGAGCAAATTTCGAAGTTGTAGGGAATCTCCTTCATAGAAATGTAGCCTTAGCAACAGCATAGCAATGACTTAAGTTGTTTTTAGCTCGCCTGAACGAAAGTTCAGGAAGAGCTATTGTTGTCACGTCGGCGTCTGCGTCCACGTCCGCGTCAGCGTCGGCGTCCGGATTGGATGTTTTGGTTAAAGTTTTTTAAAGACCTATATCTCCTTAACCCATGGATGGATTCTTTTGATACTTGCACTGTACGTAGATATTGGTCCAAAGTTTAACAGGGTACCACCCCCACCCCACTCCATGACCTTGATGTCAAGGTCATGGACTTAGAAAATTGGGAGTATTTTTGGACTGGATGTTTTGGTTAAAGTTTTATAAAGCCCAATATCTCCTTAACCCATGGATGGATTCCTTTGATACTTGCACTGTAGTTAGATATTGGTCCAAAGTATCCCAAGGTACTACCCTCACCCCCCTCAGTGACCTTGATGTCAAGGTAGTGGACTTAGAAAATTGTCTTTTTATTGATTGGATGTTTTGGTTAAAGTCTTTTAAAGACACATATCTCCTGAATCCAGTGATGAATTGTTTTTATATTTGCACTTTAGTTAGATATTAGTCCAAAGTTTTGCCGAGTACTACCCCAACCCCGCTCAGTGACCTTGATGTCAAGGTCACAGACTTAGGAAATTTGTTCTTTATTAAATTTTTCTAATTGCATACTGATTCATAATGCTTGGCAGAGATTTAGTTTACACTTGAACTAATGTTAGACACTTTTTTGAGTTTTTACAAAACACTATATACTTACCCCACTGGATGATCTTGAAGTCAAGGTCATCGACTTAGAGTTTTGTCTTAAAGATTTTGGTTAAAGTTTTATATTTATGAAGACATAATTTCACAGTGCCACGATGGACTCAGTTGATACTAATACTTGGACTGATGTTAGATAATGGTTCAAGGTTTTGTTACATCCTAGCTCCTAGAACCCCCCCCCCCCACTCCCACCCCTACCGCTTAGTTCTTTGACCTCAAGCTCATGGACTTTGAAATTTCATGTGGATTTTTCTATTTTAATTTTATTTTAAGACTTATTTCTTAGATAGCTTTTGTTTATACATGTGTTGTCATTATGGACATGCTTGCCTGAAGTTTTATGCATAGAAGTCCACACCTCCAAAGCAACTGTGTGATGGGCAAGCACTATTCAGGCAAGCTATGCTGTCAGGCGACAGCTCTTGTATAAATATGGCCCCAGGTCCTGCCCAGGGAGGTACTTTTATCTGGAATTACCCTTTTGAAAAAAAAAAAGAAGCTATTTCTGAATTGATTCTCCTCATTACTGGAGCCTTGAACTGATTCAATGTCTGCTGATTTCTTATCAATAAAATACTGCTTTTCAATAATACATTTAAAAATAAAAAAAAAATGTAAGAGGATTCCATAACTTCTCTTCTTCATGGGTTTTGTGTAGTATCCCTTGTGTTGCACAATGGATTTCTTTATTTCAGTTCATATAATTCGTGACCCAATTGTATAATAATCTTTTTATACCATATAGTTGTTATAATACTTGTCAGCTGAGCTGTGCTGTTGCAGAAATCTAGATAAGGATAGTGTTTAATTATATAATTCTGAGATAATGTTTCATAAATCTCTGTAAAAACATAACATTGTTGCATAAAATATATATACATGTAGTGGCAAATCATCAGATTTGCCTAAGGGAGGCAACTAAGGTTGAAGCCACAATGTATACTTTCATTTATCATGCATCTGCTGCAAAATACACCTGATAACAGGGGTATGATAACATGATGTGATATCATGTCACTGTAGAACTGCGCTTGCGCGAATGTTATCAGGTCATGCCTTAAGAAGCGATCTCTGAAGACAATTGGCTACACACTGACGTTGGCCGTGATATCAGCATTCGATTGGTTAATTGACGTCACCGACTTACGTCATAACGCATTCGCCACGTCAGCAAGTTCAGACAAAAATGCGTTTGCTTATCACTTTTTTGCCGCTCTTTACACCGTAAAAACTTCATGATGCATGATAAATAGAAAAACACGTAAGTATCTTTTGATATCAAGTTTATCAGGCTCGACCAGAAACACGTCGGACTGGCTCGGCAAGCCTCGCCATTCCTACGCTGTTTCTGGTCTCGCCTGATAAACTTGATATCAAAAGACACTAACATGGTATTCTCTATATACATGTATGTTGTGCATTAAAATATGTGTATATGGTATTCCCCATATCAAGGGCATATGCTGTAATAAGTGCATATTAAGTTTGTTTTCCTTAGCTATTTCTTCAAGCCTTGTTAATCACATGAGCCGCAACATGACAAAACCAACAATGTGGTTGTGCGCCCAGAGCAGACTCTGATCAGCCTGGGCCTCCGCCCAGTCTGATCAGAGTCTTCGCTGTCCGCATGGAGGTAGCTTAGACCCATAGCTACCTTTTAAGTACTTAGTGAATGCTCTGCTCAGCCTAGGCAGATGCCCAGGCTGATCTGAGGCTGTGCTGGGCGCACAACCACTTTGTTGGTTTTGTTGTGTCGCGGCTCACATCTTTGTCATCAGTAGTGTCCTCTTAATAGAGACACAAACAAACAGAAAAATTTGCACTTCCATCTGGTCATCAACTTTTTGTTAGTTTCAAATTTAGTTCAGTCTGTTTTTACCATTAAACACAACTAATCTTTGCATTTAACAGTAAAACTAAAGTGAACAAGATTTTGTGATTCAGCTATATTTGGAACATTTCAGTATGTGGTTAATGGATTTTTTTGAAGCAGTAGTTTTAACAAAATATGAAAATTCTACATGTGTTCTGTGCTAGCTATGAGGAATACTGTGTATGCTGTGACTTTTCGCAACTGTTGCCTCTGCATAAACATTGTGCCATCTCATTGGCATTGTCTCAGTAAGGCCAATGAATTGTAATGCCAACTATTTGTGTCTACAATATAGAGCTCCAGATAAGATTTTAATGAGGGGTCACAACATATGAGCCGCGACACGAGAAAACCAACAATGTGGTTGTGCGCACGGCGCAGACTCAGATCAGCCTGGGCATCTGCACAGTCTTATCAGACTCTTTGCTAAGCGCTTAAAGGGTAGCTAAGGGTCTCAGCTACCTCCATGTGGACAGCGAAGACTCTGATCAGACTGGGCGGATTCCCAGGCTGATCTGAGTCTGCGCTGGGCTCACAACCACTTTGTTGGTTTTCTCGCGTGGCGGCTCATATGATTTTGTTGAGAGATAAGAAAAATTATCTCTGAATTATCTTCAAAACCCCACCTTATCTGGAGCTCTGTATATATCTCAGAATTATCATTAGACATTCTCCCTCTATAACTAGAATACTGTATTTGTTATATTTTTGTCTTCGCTTTTCATTCCTTCTATAGTAATATAGTTCTATGTGTGTGTGAATGAATAAATAAATAGTTTGAATAAATTAAGGTTATAGATCATTTATGATATATGTTTATGGCTAAATACCTAATCTAGAAGGTACAGATGACCTAGGGATAAAATTATGGGATGAAATTAAGAATTGTGTATCTTATATTTGTATGAGATAAATGGCAGAATCTCCTCAGACACACGCTGAAATTGTTTTGATGAGATCCAGTACTGTTTATCTCGGAGTATCAAAATGCTTATCCTTCAAAATTTAGCTTATCTAGCTGTGTTTGATATACCATAATTATAAGCTATAATATATGAGCCGCGTCACAACAAAACCAACAATGTGGTTGTGCGCCCAGCGCAGACTCAGATCAGCCTGGGCATCCGCCCAGTCTGATCAGAGTCTTCGCTGTCTGCATGAAGGAAGCTTAGACCCTTACCTACCCTTTGAGCTCTTAACGAAGAGTCTGATCAAACTAGGCAGTTACCCAGGCTGATCTGAGTCTGCACTGGGCGCACAACCACATTGTTGGTTTTGTCGTATCGCGGCTCATATGTTAAATTCATATTTCAGCTGTCAGTCTCGAAAAAGCAAATGGCACATATTTGTAAAAGTGTACACCTATAAATTAATATTTAAATTGTTGCTCAAATAAAGAAATCATTATATAAGGACATTATAATATTTATATAAAGGATATGATGTAACAAGTTTTATTTTATAATCCAGTACCAAATAACTTTCTGACTTGTGAATTGGAAGTTTTTAGAAAGAAATAAGGAATGCTTAAAGATTGGTACTATTATATGTTTCTTATGAAATGCTAAGTTGTTTATGGTGAATGAGTACATGTTTAGGGGAAGCAACCTTGGCAATTTCATTTTTGACCACATCCTTGATAGAGACCATCTATTAAAGTTAAGTTCCTGAACTAACGATACCAATTCTGATCACAAAAAGTTTTGGTATTTTTCAGTGCAATATTAGGTATTCTTATTTTTCTGACTCTGTTGCTACTAAAAAAAACCAGTTGGATTTGTTGAAAAGTGTTGTTTTGCTCTGGTTTATTTTCTTTTCCACATTTGATCGTTTTCGAATTTGTCTTATAGAAACGTTTTAAAGTGCTGACGTTTAGACGCTATATGCCCTTACCAGGGTTGAGCGTCTATAAATAACTTAAACATTCATTCTTTCATTTTCTTTTCCTAAACAATGTGTTGGAATTCTGGTTATAAAGATAATTTTGTCATATGGAGGGGGTGGGGGGACTTAAAATAGCTCTTATCGGTGTGGGAAGCAGAGTAAGGGAATCCCTTGCAAAGCAACTTGCTTTACTCTTTTTAGTGATACTTCTTAATTTCCTTGTCATAAGTGCTTACTGACCATATAGAAAGAAAAAAAATCATCAAAATTATGATGCATTTCAAAGTCCAGGAACCAACCTTTAAAGAAAAGAATTTGCTCATTTATATCCATTTACCCTAGTAATATAAATTTGTTGCATCAGGGTCCAAAGATGAAGTTAAAACTGAATAGTAAATGGGGCTTTGCATGGGAGACAGAGATTTAGCTAATACTTAATCAGGTAGGCTGAAATTGGGATGAGGGAGGTGCAGGGAGGGTGGGGTGTGGGGGTTGAAAGTAAAATCCTTTTTTCCTTAATTATTTATCAAACATACATGTATATTTATGCAGTATATAGTGGAATCTCTAGAGATGCCTCAGGGAGGTGATTTAGTGAGATCCTGCAATGTGTTTGGTAAGAATTAGGAAAAAACAACAACAAAAAACATCTTATTCTTCATCTAAATTGGAGTGTGGGATCACAAGCTTTATTAGGGAATGTGTTGAAAGGATCTCTTCATAGTGTAGCTGCATTTAATTCTTGTTACAGAGCTCCAGATAAGAGAGGGTATTGAGGATATTTAAAAGATAATTTTTCTTATTTCTCAATGAAAACATACGTTGTGAGCCCTCATTAGAACTGTCTGGCGACTCTAATGAAGGGTCACAACATACGTTTTTTGGAAAAATATTGAAAATTATCCCTAGATTATCTCTGTTACCCCTTCTTATCTGGAGCACTGTTGTTATTTGACCTCTAGAATTTTATATTTGTTACTTAATTGAGAAGATATTGAATAACAAGTGTTCATTTATTTAATTGTTGATTTTGTTAACTTTGTTCTATTTTTGCCACTTTACTGTAGATAACTACTGTACAGTTTGTTGGTTTCTCTACTGTACAGGTAGGTATATTGTACTGTATAAGTAGTTGAATAATGTACTGTACAGTTAGTGTTATATTGGACTGTACAGTCAATTGAATATGGTACTGTACAGTTAGTAGTAGATTGTAAAGCATGTACAGTATTTGAATTCATGTTCTAATACAAAGCTCCATATAAGGGTATAATTGATAAAATCCTGGATGGTTTAAACATACGTTTTAACCTTACATTAGAGTTCCCTTTTAAAACGTATGTTGTGACAGCTCAAATTGGCTTTCTAATTCTAATGAGATACCACAAAATATGTTGTTGATGCAGAAATTAGGAAACTTTTATATCACACTTGCCACAAATTGCAACCTTTATTATGATTTTTGTGTGTAACTTAAACCTGTTGTATGGACTTTAGTTGCAGAACATTGCGGAGATAGGGAATCAAAGTCTATAGGTGTTTGAACTAAGGTTTAGATTTAATAAAAGTAGTTTCTGTTCCTTTAGTTAATATCTTTGAAATGTAAGTTGATGTGAAAGTGTTTGTATGCCAAGAAAGTGAATATGGAGGGGGTCATATAGACTTTCCTCATAAAGCAGTTTCGTTGTATTGGCTTGAAACTGACATAGAAAAAGAAAAAAAATTCTAATCCACTGATATACATATACATTTATTATTCCGCAAGCATTGACAGTGCTTTTAGCCCTTAATGCGCCAAAAAGCAGACGACAAAATTTACGTCTGCAGAATTTCAAAAAATGTTTCGACCAAGCAAAATCATATTGAGAATTCGAACACTAGCGGGCAAACAGTGTAGATTCAGATGAGGTGGCTCATTTTGAGCCACCTCATCTGGATCCACACTGTTTGCCAATTCAACAATTTTAATTTGTGGTGCTTTAAGGGTTAACATTCAGGCCCTGTTGTTCAAAGCATGGTTAGCTTAACAAAACCATTAGTTGAGGACTCATTAAGTCTTCTAGTTCACGTAAAATCAAGTGTGCTAATATTTTTTGCTGAAAAAATGGGAAGCTCTTCACATTCTTTTGGCACAAAATGACAGTGTTTTTGCAAACAAGACGTTTGCAATTTTAACATCTCGAGAACTAATGTGGTCATTTGTTTTGAACAATTGGGTCGTATTGACTTCGCTCACCAAGTTCATTAATCACACACATACTGCTTTAGGTATGGATAATTTTATTCTAATTATTATATCTTAGGTGTGCTGAGCACATACACATATGTATCATTTTGTTTATGAGATCAAATTCCTTAAAAGGAAGAAAATGGTGTAAAATTTTGTTATTAATTATTGACTTTTTACACAAATTTTGATCATGTATATTCAATATAATTTACAATTCAAAAGTGCTATTCTAAACTTACAGTTTTTTTCCCTTGATTATGTGCATGCCATATTGCTTGACACTTTTGCATTATATATATAAGTTGTTTAATTTAAAAGTGATTTGTTGCTCATAAATTTATGCCCATGAAATGACAGTTCTCTGGCTAAGCAAAAACTGGGGTTAAAAGTAGGAGAATTTCTGCTATTTCTCATTCTAACAAAGCATGCCAATAGAAGATATGGATAATTAGGTTCTATGGATAAATTAGGTTCTACAATGAAAAAACTTTTGTGGCATGTAAGGTAAATTCTGGCTTTGTTATCAAAATTTAAGACATCAGATTACATTTCGTTGATGTTTGACAGTGACACACCTATTTTTTGGCAGTTAGGGATGGAAAAGAAGTGAACAGAGAGTAGTAACAACAGGCAATGTTGTTGATGGGACTATTTGAATACCAAAAGAACATGAAGTAAATGAATGCAGTTTTCTGTGGTTTTACTTGTTAGAAATGAAATAGTTCAGCACTAACAGAGATTTATTGAGCAATAATTCACTGACTGTTGGTCAATTTTAGTAGAGTATCACTTTACTCCATGCTCATTATCTGACCTACTTTACAACTGACCACCATACAGCAATATATAATTCAACAAATCACTACTAGAGCTAAACTATAGGCATTTTTGTCGAGCCCGCTTGCGGAGAGCGAGACATAGTTGTTACAATGTCAGTTCGGTGTATGTCCGTGAGTGCGTGCGTGCGTGCGTCCGTCCGTCCGGATTTGTCCGGGCCATAACTTCTACATTTATTGATGGATTTCAAAATAATTTGGCACAATTGTTCTCCTTGATGAGTAGAAGTGCCATTTGAAACATTTGTTCAGGTAGGTCCAAGGTCAAGGCCACACTTGAAGGTCAAATGATAAAATAGCCATAAATTGAGCTTGTCCGAGCCATAACTTCTACATTTATGGATGGATTTCAAAATAATTTGGCACAATTGTTCTCTTTGATGAGTAGAAGTGCCATTTGAAACATTTGTTCAGGTAGGTCCAAGGTCAAGGTCACACTTGAAGGTCAAATGATAAAATGGCCATAAATTGAGCTTGTCCGAGCCATAACTACTACATTTGCGAATGGATTTCAAGATAATTTGGCACAATTGTTCTCCTTGATGAATAGAAGTGCCATTTGAAACATTTGTTCAGGTAGGTCCAAGGTCAAGGTCACACTTGAAGGTCAAATGATAAAATGGCCATAATTTGAGCTTGTCTGAGCATAACTTCAACATTTACAAATGGATTTCAAAATAATTTAACACAGTTGTTCTCCTTAATGAGAAGAAGTGCCATTTGGAACATTTGTTCTATTAGGTCCAAAGTCAAGGTCACACTTGAAGGTCAAATGATAAAATGGTCATAAATTGAGCTTGTCCGAGCCATTACTTCTACATTTACGGATGGATTTCAAAATAATTTGGCACAATTGTTCATCTTGATGAGTGGAAGTGTCAAGTGACATACGTGTTTGGGTAGGTCCAAGGTCAAGGTCACACTTGAAGGTCAGATATTGTAACGGTCATAAATTGAGCTTGTCTGGGTCATCACTTCTACTTATTTTCCTTTGTGAAAATTTGAAAAAAAAAGAAGAAAATGCTGGCTAAGCATGATGTTTTTTGGCTTCTTTCTAGAGTGAAGCAGTTACTTAGTCTTGACACACTTATAGGTCACTAAAGCAAACAGCGGGCTCGACCAGTTGTCCCTGGACAACCTTTTAGTGTTAATAAAAAAAAAAAACATATGTTGTGGAATCACCTTTTTAGGTGATTCAAATGAGACTTAACAACATACATTTTGTAGATAAGTAAGAAAACTACAATATTTACCCCAAAAAAGTTTCGCTTATCCTGGCTGTGTATGGGCATAGATGTCAACATGAGGTTGTGCTTAATTGTATCTTATTTTGATCATCGCATGAACAGTACAGGTGACTGAAGTTTCATGAAATAGAAACTTTTCATTTAGTTAGGGGTAAGGGTTATTTCCATAAGATCACATACCGTATGTATTCTGTTATAAGACGGGGATTTTTCCCTTCCAAAACAATCTCAAAGGTCTAGATCCATCTTGTAAGATGGCGTTGGCGGCGGCATTAGCGGCGTTAGCAGCAGTGGTGGCATTAGCGGCAGCGCTAGCAAAAGGTTAAAAAAAAAATTTATGTGATGGGCAAGGCACTTTCAGGCGAGCTATCCTGTACCCAGACAGGTCTTGTTTTAGCTGACATACACACTACTGATTTCCATATTTGCAATAAATTCGAAGGGAAATCTCCTGTCTTATAACCAAATAAATACGGTAGAACTTAAAGTATTTATGAAAGCTTATGCCATATTAACCATATTGAATGTCATGGGGATGTCACATGATAAGAAAGGGGTTGGGGGACATTTTCTAGGGCCTTAAGGGTAGGTAACTAATTCACTATTTGCCAAATTGCTTCGAGTAAACACTACATGTAAGTCTACGGTATGTGTATAATGATGATACTAGATTGGAAAACTATCAGAATCATTCCCAAAATTTTAACATGTAGCTGGATACCCATCAGTGACAATGAGCATGGCCTACATAGAAGCCAAGAGAAAAAAAAAAAAACATTGTAGATCACTGCAAATCTGTTCGTATCAATACCTAATAAAGGTAACATTTTCACATAGCCTTGTAGCAGTAGGGACTGTGTTCTGGGCACAGCATATGAAAGCCCAGTCCTATTTTGTACAGAGTTCAACTCCAATCACTCATTAAAATCAATTTTAGAGTGCGTAAGAGTAACTCTGATCACTCATTAAAATCAATTTTAGAGTGCGTAAGAGTAACTCTCATTAAAATCAATTTTAGAGTGCGTAAGAGTAACTCTGATCACTCATTAAAATCAATTTTAGAGTGAGTAAGAGTCAGATTATCAGAATTCTACCCATGATTATAACTGGAACAAATTTTCAAGGTTCCCTGGGTGCTCCAGTTATTAAACTTAATAATTTTAGATGCCCAATTGTGTATGTCATAAAGTCACAAACATTTCATGTGGCAGATATTCCCTGTTTAATATTATATGGCTATACAGTATATTCTTTGCTTATGTATTTTCTATATTTGTTCCTATCAGTAAAGGACTGTCTATTACTATGGCAACCTGTAGAGACTTTGATCAGCAGTTGGCACAAGAAGTAGACTGGTCACTATTCCAACAGTTTCAAGTGTAAACAGGCTTCTTTACTACTTAGTTGACACGATGTAAAATGTGGCTTTAGGTGGATGGATACAATTTCAGGGGAAGAAACTCTACCATTTTCTTTATTGCATCCCTTTTCAATGAGGGTCAACTCTTAAAGGAAAGAAATTGCTCCACCTTTAAGGGTAGACTCCTTCATGGGAGGACTTGGTAACCTAGGAAAGCAAACTGCCAGTCACAAAAGTTTTTCTCCCTTTGAAAAAATTGGCTGAAAAACTTGGCAGCATATTCTGACCCTTAACCTTACATCTTGTGGAGGGGATTAGGCTGGTCTTTGCAGAGGGTGTAGAACTAGATCAAACTGCAGTCTGATGAGCATCTACACTATTTGTAATTGCATATTTTTCCTTTAAAACTCCCTAAAATAAAAACTGATCTGGTTCATCATCAAACACAGAAAAATCCATCATGGAAAACAGGGGATTAACATTGTACAAGCTAAATTACCTTATGTGATAGAAATATGCACAGTATTTCGGCAAATTTTTATTTATTTAAAACGTCCCCCACCATAGAGAAAATGCCAGATTCCAGAAGATGAATTACAAGCAATTCCCTTGCCATCAGATTCTGTACCACCCGACATTGTACTTTTCAGTTACATTGTACATTTCATGTAACATATTTCAACCAAATGTCGGGGTACATATCAGATTGTAATGTACTAATATCATGTGCATGACTGGCAGGTAGATGCTGAACTATCATTATGTAAAGTCTCAACTTGATCTGTAGCTCTGCAAAGCATGTACTATTACCACAGATACAGAATGAAGAAAAGGCATCTAAATACTGATTAATAAGCTGATCAAAGTTTTCTTAATGGTTGTCATGGTGACAAGATACTTTCTTCTTTGATATGGCACATTTCTTGGATGAGAACGTCCATTTCGGAAGTTGTTATACACGACAAAACCAACAACATGGTTGTGCACCCAGTGCAGACTCAGATCAGCCTGGGCATCTCAGAGTCTTCACTGTCTGCATGGAGGTATCTTAGACCCTCAGCTACTCTTAGAGTCTAGACAAACTGGGCGAAGGCCCAGGCTGATCTGAGTCTGTGCTGGGTGCACAACCACATTGTTGGTTTTGTCGTGTCGTGGCTCATATGATTCTGTACTAAATATAGTGAAATTGTATTGCTAAACATTTCCTTCTGGATGTTTATATATAAATGTTTTGTAGAAAAACATTCTGTGCTTGTTATTTTGTTACCAAAGTTGCAGTATTCATTCAAAATTACCGATCAGCCTGTATGAGCAGGCATTGTAGCTGGTGACCATATTGCTCAGGCACAGTGTGATCACCATTTGGACTGTTTGTCATGTGTTATGAAGCATCCCATTAGGTGAATAGGTATGCACTTTCAGGGGAAGCAGCTATGCAATTTTCATTTTTTCCTTCTCCAAGGGGGTCAGTTCTCATTTTTTCCTTCTCCAAGGGGTCAGTTCTCCCTTGGGAGCAAATTCTTTCCTTTAAGAACAGGTCCATTCTCTTCCACTGAAGCAAACAGAAAGTCACAAAAAACATTCCCCTTTGTAAAAAAATAACAGAAGAGAACCCATTCACCAATTCTAATAGGACAAAGATGCCAGTAAATTCAAAGAATGAAAGTCAAGTGAATAATCCTCTATGTTTTCTGCCATTTTGCAAAGAGAAGAGAAATGACATGATTCCTGTTTGCTTCTCTGGACAGCGTAGCCCTTTAGTGGTCCACTCCCGAAGGAAAGAAAGTTATTCCTAGGAAGCAAATTGTTTTCTTGCCTATGCGATGGGCAAACACAAGTTCAGGCAAGACATGCTCTCAGGAGTCAGCTCTTGTTTTTCAATCCAATACACCAGGGGCCGTATTCATAAAACAACTTAAGTCATTGCTATGCTATTGCTAAGGCTAAATTTCTTAGAAGGAGATTCCCTACAACTATGAAATTTGCTCTGGAGGAACAGTCTTACAAAGACTGTTCCTCCAGACCAAATTTCATAGTTGTAGGAAATCTCCTTCAAAGAAATTTAGCCTGAGCAACAGCATAGCAACCACTTAAGTCGTTTTATGAATACGGCCCCTGCTCTTGTTTTTCAATCCAATACACCAGGAAATCCACACCCAGTAAGCACTGAGCTGGAAAAAGTGCTATCAGAGTGGCGATTGGTGATTGTAATGTGGCTGTGGTAGTCCTCCTTCACAAAACTCAATACATACACCAAGGTAATATATGCCTGATGTTGTTTTGTATCCATGGAGTGAGGCCTAGCTAAACAACCAGGGGCCATATTTATAAAACCACATAAGTCGTTGCTATGCTGTTGCTAAGGCTAAATTTCTATGAAAGAGATTCCCTACAACTATGAAATTTGCTCTGGAGGAACAGTCTGAAAAAGGCTGTTCCACCAGAGCAAATTTCATAGAATCTCCTTCATAGAAATTCAGCCTTAGCCACAGCCTAGCAACCACTTAAGTCGTTTTATAAATACGGCCCCAGGACTTGACAAACATTTTCCCCGGGCCACTGTTGGAATATCATTGATGACCCTGGGTATGCTCAGCATGCATGGCTCTAAAGTAATAACAGAGGAGGCCGATTAGCATGTATGCTTGCAAATGTAGCATGTATGCTTGCAAATGTAGCATGTATGCTTGCAAATGGGCAAAGTGGATGCCGCAGTAGACACACCTGACACACCTGGTTAACTATGTTTTCAAGGATGTTGTGAAACGAAAATGAGCTGTTATGAAACGAGAAAGTCATAGTTACCAAACGACTTGATCATCAGGTCCTTTGGTAACTATGACTTTTTTTGTTCCATAACAGCTCTTTTTCATCAAGTTGTATGGTAACTATGACTCTTTTTCGTTTCGTAGCAGCTCTTTTTCGTTTTGTAACAGCCCTTGTGCATACATTGTTAAGCAGGGGTGGTAGACAGTAAACAGTAGATGGAAGTCCACATAGACCTGTCTGCTCACAGTTCGTAAGTGTATTTGCCTATTGGTATGTCAATCAGATACTTAGCATGACCAGACGTCCCAGAACAAGACCAGACTCGCCAAAATTAAGAATTGGATGCGCGATTTTATTGGTACACTCGAGTGGGCATTTCATCTTTAAACCTTTTCACCCCACATATTTAATCAATTTATCTTTTTTTCTGGCTTATTCAAGGTTGATATTTTCTATTTCTTGAGCATGCATACCGAGATAAGACGATTAACCTTATTGACATAGACTTACGCGAAATGGGCATACTACCCTAATGTGCTCAAATATTGGGACACCTAAAACCATTAATTTTCCATTTTGAACAAATGGAAAATAAAGGGTTTTAGGTGTCCCAATATTTAACTACATTAAAGTACCCGAATGGAAAATCAATGGTTTTAGGTGGCCCAATATTTAACCACATTAATTAGAGTACCCAAATGGAAAATTAATGGCTTTAGGAGTCCTAATATTTAAGTACATTAGGCCACCTAGGCCAACCTGTGCATATGCAAAATCTGAGCAGGCATGCAAAAATAGCTTATTTATACAGTGTAAATACTCAAGAAATCAGAGGTTGTCTCATGAACTGTGCAAGCTGTTATCAGACTCCGGATCAGACTGAGTCCCGGTAGCTGAATGGGTTAAGCGCAGGCCTGCTAAGCTAGCGCTCCGAGTTCAATCCTCCTGGCGGCGGACACCAGAGGTTCCATTGCACAATGCCTTTCATTATTAAAACTTCGATATGAATAAAATACTGTTGAAAAATAAAAATTAAACCGCAAGTCATCCGTAGTAGTAGTCACCCGAGTCGGATTGTACGTGCACAGTCGCACTTTCGCCAGTGTAAGTTTAAACTAAGGCCGCGTTTTCACGAACAAAATTTCTATGTCACAGAAAGTTTAACAAAGAAAGTATGACAACTAGTTTGCGTTTACACGGAGCAAATTATTTGTTAAAGAAAATGTGCCATAGAATCGTTGCCACATAAACTTTGGCAATGAAATATTTGCTGCAGTGTTCACACGACCAAATATTATTCGTCAAAGTTACCTGCAGCAATTGTCACATTTTCCACGCTTATAGCAACGTTCTTTGTTACATAATCTTTTGCTGAAAGTTCTCCGTTTACACGGACACATTTAATTTATCTAAGTAACTTTACCATATATATTTGTCATAGAAACATTGTCATATTTTGGCAGTTAGGGCGCGTTTACACGACCAAAGTTTCTATGACAAAGTAGGTTTGTCACAGAAAAAATTGCTCGTGTAAATGCCAAAATATGACAATGTTTCTTTGACAAATATATATGTTAAAGTTACTTCGATAAATTAAATTTGTCCGTGTAAACGGAGAACTTTGCTAAAGATTATGTAACAAAGAACATTGCTACAAGCGTGGAAAATGTGACAAAGATTTTGTTCCATCGCTGCAGGTAACTTTGACGAATAATATTTGGTCGTGTGAACACTGCAGCAAATATTTCATTGCCAAAGTTTATGTGACAAAGATTCTATGGCACATTTTCTTTAACAAATAATTTGCTCCGTGTAAACGAAAAATGTTTGTCATACTTTCTTTGTTAAAGTTTCTGTGACATAGAAAATTTGCTCGTGTAAACGCGCCCTTACACGAGTAATTTTTTCTGTGACAAACCTTCTTTGTCATAGAAACCCTGCTCGTGTAAGGGACGAGTCATTTATTACCAGGTGGGGGGGCCGGGTACATTTTCATGTGGTTCACCAATTTTTTTCCGACCCCCCCAGTCTCACCAGAATTATTTTTCCGACCCCCCCAGATAGGTGACAAAAATTTTTATGACCCCCCCTACTCCCAGTGCCAGCTACCCTTCACACACATACCATATTACTGCTACCCTTCACACACATATCATATTACCTATTTTATGTCAGACTGACCTCAATCAAAACCTAGTTGTATGAAACACCAAGAACATTTTCTTATTCTAACAGGTCACTTACATGTCATCATGGTCTGTTTAAAATTTATCTGCATTTCTTGCACTTTTTCCTCTGTTAATGGCCATCCAGAAATCTGTTGTCGAATGCTTAATAATAATAACTGTACATGATATTAATTGGGCCACTAGGTGGTGGGGGTCTGGGGGCGCCGCCCCCAGAAGCCACAGTGGTTTTGCTGATGAAAAGGCACGGGGAGAGCTGATATCACAAATGCAGGCATTAAATTTATCAAAATCATCTACTTGACATGATTTTATAAACACTTTCATACTGTTCTTGCAAATCAATGAAAAGATATGTTTTTTGGATATGAAGCTGCCGAAGTTTTTTTTTGTAATTTCCATAAAGCCTTTTCTCCAACATCAGCAGAATCTGTACCATGTCTTCGTTGATTTCAAAAAAGCCTTTGACAGGGTATGGCATGCAGCCTTATGGGCCACCATGAGGAAGTACAATATCAATGCAAACCTAGTTCGCACCATTGAGCAGCTATACGACAAGGCTACAAGTGCAGTGCTGATAAATGGCAGCACAGGAGAACGGTTCAGAACAATAGTTGGAGTAAGACAAGGATGTCTTCTGTCACCCACCCTCTTCAACATTTTTCTCGAACGGATCATGTCTGATGCTCTGGAAGAACATGACGGAAAGGTTAGCATAGGCGGCAGAAATATTACCAACCTGCGGTTTGCTGATGACATAGATGCTCTTGCTGAGGAAGAGCAGGAACTAGAAGCTCTAGTTGAAAGTCTCGACCAGACCTGCACAAGGTATAAGATGGAGATCAGTGCAGAGAAGACCAAACTGATGACAAACAGCACAGATGGCATCCAGAGGGAGATCAAAGTAAAGGGGCAGAAGCTGGGTACTGTAAGCAGCTTCAAATACCTTGGAGCAGTTGTCTCAGATGATGGCTCAAAACAGGAGGTTCTCTCAAGGATAGCACAAGCCACTTCAGCTCTTGCCAAGCTGAAACCAATTTGGAGAGATAACAACATATCTCTTGGATCAAAGGTGACACTTATGCGCTCCCTTGCCATTTCCATATTTCTGTATGCCTGTGAATCATGGACCTTAACAGCAGAGTTAGAGAAAAGAATGTAGGCCTTTGAGATGAGATGCTACCGAAGGTTACTGAACATTTCGTACAAGGACCATATAACCAATGAGGAGGTTCGCAGGAAGATCCAAGCGGCCATTGGAGAATATGATGAACTCCTGACGCTGGTCAAGAAACGGAAACTAAGGTGGTTTGGCCACGTCTCAAGGTCTTCTGGTTTAGCAAAGACAATTCTTCAGGGCACAGTGGAAGGAAAAAGAAGAAGAGGTAGACAGAAGAAGAGGTGGGAAGACAACATCAGGGAGTGGACAGGAATGGATTTTGCCAGCTCAACTAGGGCAGCTGAAGACAGGACAAGGTGGAAAGGGATTGTTTTGAAGTCAGCTGTGGTGCCCCAACGACCTAGTAAGGTTATGGGATAGAATAGAATAGAATAGAATAAAGTCTTTTAAGTTTAAGTTTTGAGTTTGAAAGAAAAGAGTCTGAAAGTTAAGGAGTAATAGGGGGTCTGGGGGGGCAAAGCCCCTCAGAAGCTGAGACATTTTAAAAAATGAAGACTGATGGAAGAATTCTGAACCCCCAATATGCCTAATAAAATATATGACCCCCCCTGCTCCAAGGCTTTTTTATTTCCGACCCCCCCAGTACATCACCAAAAAAAATTCCGACCCCCCCTAAATGTACCCGGCCCCCCCACCTGATAATAAATGACTCGTCCCTAAACGCGGCCTAAGCCGCTGTGCTTAATACATATGCGATCAGGAAAGGCTCAGATCAGCCTGCGCATCCGCGCAGTCTGATCAGAGCCTTTACTGTTCTCACAACATATATGGACACCAAGGAAATTAATTAATTCTCTAGAAAGACTGTAAGGATTCACAGACAGGTATGAGTATTTGCTGTTCACAAATACGTACGACATACGTTTATGCGTGACGCGGCTGTCCAAATATTTTACATGTATTTTTGTAACCAAGGAGTACACCCATATCGTTTTACTTCGTAAAACACGAGAAAATGTGCCAGCTCTAAAGACTGAGATCAACCTGGGCTTCAGCACAGATACTGATCAGTTTTCGCGTGTCGTTACGCCGATTGTTAATGCGAACAGTTAAGATTCTTAATCGGACGACGCATCTGCACAGTCTAATCAGGGTAATAACTCTTCGCGCAAATTGTCAGCTACCTTTTCCCCTCAAGACATATGTTTAAAATATTTGTTATAAATAGATTTTTTATACACGACGTTTTATTTTTCTAGGTGAATGGGTACTCTTTTAGGGAAGCAACTTTGCCATTTTATTCCTGCCCCCCCCCCCCCCTCTTCCCCTCACACACACACCCCCAGTCCCCCAGCATTTCGCCCATTACTGATGGGTGGATGGGTGTCGACTTTTAAAGGAAAAATTGCTCTTATTAAAGGAGCAATTCTTTTCGGTAAAAGTAGACCTCTTTTGGAAAGCTTTCTTCGCCAAGTACACACACACACACACACACACACACACACACACACACACTTCTGTCCTTAAAGAGTGACCCTCGCTGAGACGGGAGGCAAAAATTAAAATGTCAGTGTATTCGCTCTTAACATTTCCCCGGTAGACACACGACCATTTCAACGTCGTGTGCGGGGTGTGGCTGAGGGTATCGACGCTCGACAGCAGAAGTATAGTCCGTTTGCTCCCAAGTGCAAACGGGGTTCTGCTTATTTTCTCGAAAACGATGAAAGTTCCATCAAATGTTCCAATGTCCTAATGATTCCTATAACTATACATAACAGAATACGGAAGGTCCAAATTTTTGGATGCTTTTGTAAAATATTTTCCATTGACTTTAATGCAAAAACTGAGCAGTTTCACTAAAGGGCGTCGTATGCTTGTTAGAACAGCCAAAATATTGTTGATAGGCAATAGCGTAAACTCGTTGTTTACTACAGGTGTGGGCGTATATGAATGAAATAGTAAAATGTATTCACCTGTCCACACGCGTAACGCATGGTATCACTGGTCAGGTGATACTATGTTGTAAATAAATATTAAACTATTATATTATTTTGCGAGTAAAAATTGTATGTTTTAAAATTTGATAATATATGGATGAAACAAAATGCAGAAAAAAATGGATTTAAAATAAAATTTCAATTAATTATGCAAATTTTGTTCTAGGGATAGCATACATTGGTCACATGCTCTAACACGTAAACTAAACGGGAATTCCAACAGCTAACTTTTACTCCCATGTAATTAAGACATGAAAATGATATATTTTAGGTCCTGTTTTTGTATAGAAACTTTTTTATGCAAAACGTCACATTTCTGCAAAATTATGATTTTGTTATGTATAGGATGAAAATTAAGAGTGAGCGATTCGAAAATCTTCTACCTCTCACCAATTTTGAGAAAATATTGGGGATGCCGTTTGCATTTTGGAGCAAACGGACTATAACAACAACAATGAACATGTATTTATATTAAAATCATTTTTTCACACTGTACTATTGTCTGATCTAAGTTTTCTTTTAAGGTATAAAAAGAGTATTATTAAAACTATTAAACAAAGTAAAAATATAACCGTTCTGAAAGAGAGGATATTTTGAAGACGACTGTAGAAAAAATACACGATTCTACCATCCGAACTATGCCAGGAACTTCCGTGCAGGTTCTTCAAAAATGATTTGTCATTGAGCACTAGTATATCTTCTTTCTTTTTAAAAGCTGCATATCTTCCACCAAAAAACATGGGACCCGTAGTGAATATGGGCCTGACGTATGGGGCTATATACCACCTGTGGGCTCTATGGAGCCCCTGTATCACAGACGTCATAAAAGGGTGCTTCCGTGCACACATTATAAACTCACTGGCTTTTCCCCAAGGATAGGCTTCATACACAACGACTTTAGTGTTATCTGGAAATGCTTTCATTACATCTTTCATGCTTTTTAAGCATTCAATATCGGCGTCTACGTATATCCCACCATACTGGTGTAAAATGACATATTTTGCCATATCAATTCGCTGAACCCAGTGACCGTACTGACGGTACGTGTCCCAAAGCTGGGGGTACTTAGAAACTATCAGAGATTCGACAGAACTGGAATTCCATAAAGTATATTTAAATCCTGGATTCATTGTCGACCAAGACTCCGTCGCATGTCTCCATTCTTGTGGAATTTCACTACTTTTAATAGCGTAAAATATCTGATGAATGATCAATGGAATCTCGTTGTCCTCTTCTTCATGATGATAACTACACTCACTACATAAAATGTCATTTACTCCATTGTCAAAGACAATATCTATCCAGAAAGCTATAAATGGTCTGAGACCCACAATCAGGAATAAAATGAGCAGTATACAAAACGTTAATTTCGGCCTTGCCACAACCAGGCTAACAACACCTAAACACTTGCTAGTCAATTCTACCATTCCTTTCTTTTTTGATTTTCTAACTATTTTAAACACAGCTAGATTCTGTCATCAAAACTAGTAACTAGTACTATTATCCCCGGGTTAGTTTCTGTTTAATATAACCCCCTCTTCGCCCCGGCAAACATTCAACTTTGTCACATACAAATTTAGCACGTATTGACAGGATAGGCTGTTTAATTATCAAATGCAGTACGTGTGTACACACTAACAAAAAAACTTTTTTTTTATTATTATTGATTTATCCATAATAATGTGTTTCGCACGTACGACAGGTATTTTTCTGTACCTCTTTTTTTATCCATATTACTATGTGCTTTTCACTTCATGACCTTTTATTCATACAAAAGATATCATCCGTCCTTGACATATTAAGATATCTGATATGCATGATATGGATGGATAGCAAACCGAACCTTGACGATATTGATTTATCTACAAATTAATATGTATGCGATGGGATAGTTTCCCATTCGTCCGTCTGTTTGTGCAACTTAATCTTCCGATTTTTTTTGATTTTTTTTTTTGCATAGGGAGAGTCGGGTAACTTCGGACAGTGGGTAAATTCGGACAGTGACATTGTTTCCTTTATATATCAGTTGTCCTAAAAACAAAACAATAACTGGCCAAACAGTGAAAATCCTGATGGGACGGCTCATTATGAGCCGTCTCATCTGGATTTTAACTATTTGCAATGATATGTCAGAATTTACCCCGCCTGTCCGAAGTTACCCGACTCTACCCTAAAAGCGTATTGTGTAAGGCCTACACAGAACGGCAAAAGCAACTATACAGTTGGCTAATAGACAAATGAATACAGCTTTAACAATGCACGTAAGAATGCCACGTATGCGACTTCAACGGTGACTGAACTTTACTACAATTTTAATGGAACAGTTTCGTACAGTTTGAACAACATCATGAACATTCATCCTTGTAAATTTAGAAATAAAACACACGAAAAAATGCTGTCTTAATGCCTTTCGCTGCCCTGTAAATTCAAACTTACTGTGAGAAAATTCAAACCCTGGCAGAATATGGACAAAGCTGTATGGGGGGGGGGGGGGGGGGGGGGGGGGGGGGGGGGGGGGTAGCAGGTGCGGAGGACTTGAACTTTTATGGCTACATTTGATGATTGGCCACATGAGATTTTTAACACAACAGTTGTGTTAATAATCTCATGTGGCTCATCAGCAAAGTTAAAGCAAAGACATCGCCTAGTAATCCACATCATCCACATAAACTCCACACAACATCCACAAAACATCCACATCAAATCCACACTGTCGAATGTGTAGATGTGGACGTGAGAAAACTCCACATTGTGGATCCACATTAGCCACAAGACATCCACATTGAATCCACATCATCCACATACGCCCCACAAAACATCAACATCATCCACATAGACCCAACAAAACATCCACACAACATCCACATCAAATCCACATCATCCACATTAACTCCACAATTACAGTGTGGATATGTGGATGTTGCTATTTTTCCTTGAAAATATACTAAGCGCAGCTTCTATGGAGGCTAAGGTCCTGTACATTTCGGCTAGAGATAACTGACGTCATAAACGTACTAACATAACGTCACAACTGGCCAAAGACGTCGCGTGATCCCGCAAAGAATTCTTGTGGGATCCTACAGTTCCTACAGACTTCCTATAACATAACGTCACAACTGGACACAGACGTCGCGTGATCCCGCAAGTTTTCTTGTGTGCTCCTACAGATCCTACAAACTTCCTACAACGTCCCGCAAAGTTGCGTGCATGATCCCACGGCTATTTCTTGTGGGAAAATGGCGCTGAATCGTCCTAAGAACAGCTCTGCGAGCCTAGGAACATGACTTCTACGGCTTTAAAAGGGCCTAACACAGACTTACTAGCCTGAGGAAGTTAACTCATGGATTGACATCTTTGGCCCCGGCAATGTATTTTTACACTAGACGACCGTGCGGACTTAGTTTTTTTTTTTCAGGCCAAAAGTCTATGTAAAAATACATGGGAAAAAACGGGGCCAAAGTGTCAGTCCTTACTACTTGCGTGATAACACTTTCAAAACTGCCATTGAAAACACAATGGTAACACCGGTATGCTGAAATATGACTGGCCTCGTCCATCCCCTTTGGCTGAAATACATAAAAGAAGGGGGTCATAACAAGGAAAGAAAGCTAGAATTAGATATGCACTGTTGTGAGATGGTGCATTTTTATATTCGTTGCTGTACACTCTCAACTGATGTGGCTCTACTGATGATCCGTTTTTACTCCTTAAATTATGGTGGACTTGTGTCTTATTTACTTTAAAGTGCAAGTCGCACAAAAATACCCGACTTATGGGTAAAAACAAGACAAATAATAACAAAGTACCCGACATATGGGTACAAAATACCCGACTAATGGGTACAGTGGTACTTTGCTGATACTCGACTAATGGGTACAGTGCCATCCCGACTATTGGGCCAGTGCCCCCAATAAATATTACTAGGCGTACAGTATGAAAAACTTGAATAACTTTCTTATTACACATCCCACAAATTTCTAACTTATAGATATTATGTACATCGATATTCACTTTAATTTTCATCTAGGAAATTTCCCAGACATTACCATAAATGAACAAAAAACATGTTTTAGCGGTATTTTGTTCAAAGAAATGCCATATGCTTACATAAAATGTACGATACAGCGGTAATGCTTTAATTTTCATGCCTGCAAATTGGCCAGACAAAGGATGGGTATATCAGTTAAGGTACCCTGCCGTAAAAATAGTTCAAAGAAAAATATGTAAGAATACATACCGTTTTGATTATCAAGTAGAAAATAAACAACAATAAATAAAGCCCCCTTCGATTGGTACAGCCCTCAACTACTGCAATTTTAGAGTACAGTGGTTCTTATCGGTGAGTAATAGGACCTAGTGTATCTATTTTGTAATTGGCTTCTTTGTGTAGCCACGGTTTGAGAAAGTCAGGAAAAGAGAAACTTTGCACTTTGCCATCAGCGTATTATGCCATCACAGCAGTGGCGACATAATCAGAATTTTCTATAACACTAAAATTAGCGTTGAAGGAGTTATATTGTACTTTGATCGGGTTTCACTACATTTAAAACTGCATGATACTATCATC
This sequence comes from Ctena decussata, assembly GCA_963989385.1. Taxonomy (NCBI): domain Eukaryota; kingdom Metazoa; phylum Mollusca; class Bivalvia; order Lucinida; family Lucinidae; genus Ctena; species Ctena decussata. The sequence goes on along the minus strand of OZ022511.1, from coordinate 53,795,482 downwards.
TATACACCTTTATTGTGTTACTACCACTAAAAGAATAACGAGACAACGACAATGATAGTAGCAAAATCTCTTGTATAAAAATTCTTGTCTAATTTCAGTAGGGTACGTATATTTTTAAGTTCCCCTGTTAGATGTGTTGACAAAGTAAAAGCTTTACCACTATCGTTTTACATACTTTTTATATTAAGTTATTTACTTTAGTTGACAACATATAAGGTAGTTTTCTAATTTTGTACGGAAGCGTATTTAGTACAAACTAGACATTTTTTCTTTTTATAATTCGACACTTGCACTTTTCACGCATTCTCAATAAAAGCAAGTAGTTAATTGGGGTGTCGCCGATGATTATTTGACACGTCGACCTTTTCCATAAAATTGACTAAAAACGCAAAGTTATATTATCCATCTTTTTATTCATGGGGTAATAATATGCAATGGCAAAGCCACCAAATAGTATCACGTAGAAGTGCAAAGTATAAAAATGAAGCGGCTCATAACTGTCGCCGAGCAATTTTTCAACTTTAAGAGCTTAACATAAAATACATGGTTCCACTTTTGCTGTTGTAGCAAGGTGAATTAAGAAATATTTCCTCTTTACCCGTGAACACAGATTGTTGGAGGGCAGATCACAAAATATCATATATGCTGAGCTAAGCAACGAAAGCAATGCGAGCAGTTAAGCAAACTAAGTGGTTATATGAGAGGGCTAAGTAAAATAATGAGTAGGTGTAATATGGGACACTACACAAAAACTTTGTAAAGACGAGCTTGATAACGTAAGTAAAGTGAGCAACGTAAGTAATCTATGTTGTAAGATGAATAGGCTAAGTAACCTAAGTAGCGTAAGTAAACTGAGCATTGTCAGTTAAAATAAGGTTAGTTGAATAGGCTAAGTAACCTAAGTAGCGTAAGTAAACTGAGCATTGTCAGTTAAAATAAGGTTAGTTAAATAGGCTAAGTAACCTAAGTAGCGTAAGTAAACTGAGCATTGTCAGTTAAAATAAGGTTAGTTGAATAGGCTAAGTATCCTAAGAAAAACAAGTAAACTGAGCAATCTAAGTAAACTAAGTTGAAAGAAAGAGTAGGCTTGGTAAAATAAGTAGTGTAAGTAAACTGCGCAACGTAAGCAATCTTAGTTGTAACCTTGGGTGACTCATTAGCATAAGTAGATTCAGTTAACTGAGCAACCTTAGTAAATTAAGTTGTTAGATGAGTAAGCTTAGTGACGCAAGTAAAGTATGCTGAACACCGTATGTAATCTGAATTGTAGCCTGAGAAGGCTAAGTAACCTAAGTAGAACAAATTAAATGAGCAACCTAAGTGAACTAAAGTGTGAGATGCGTAACCAAAGTAGCTTAAGTACACTGAGCAACGTAAGTAATCTAAGTCGTTAGATGAGTTGAATAAGAAACTTAAGTGGAAGGAATAATATATGACCAAATATAAACATCCTATATGCTTAGCTAAGCAATGTAAGCAACCTGAGCAACGTAAGCTAACTAAGTAGCTTTATGAGTACTAAGTGAAATTATTAGTAGATGCCATATGGGACACTACACAAAAACTTTTAAAGACGAGTTAAGTTACGTAAATAAACTGAGAAACGTAAATAATCTAGGCTGTAAAATGAGTAGACTAAGCAACCTTAGTAACGTTAGTAAACTGAGAAACGTAAGTTGACTAAAGCTTAGTAAATTTAGTAGAGCAAGTAAACTGAGCGAGCTAAGGAAATAAGTTGTTAGAAGAGTAAGCTGTGTGACTTAAGTAAAGAAAGTTAACTGAGCAACGTTAGGTATTTAAGTTGTGAGATGAGCAGACTCGCTCAATGACGTGATTACGTAGGTAAACCAAGCAACAGAAAGTAATATTTGTTGTAACCTTGGTAGACAAAGAAGCCTATGCTTTGCAAGTTAACTGAATTACCTAAGTAAACTAAGTTGTCAGATGAACAAGCTAAGAAATATAAGTAGCGTTTACTGAGCAACAAAAGTAATAAGAGTTGTAAAATGAGAAGGCTAAGTAACTTAAGTACGGGTAGTAAAATAAGTAATCAAATAAATAATCGAAGTAAACTAGATTGTAAGGTGAGTAACTTAAAAGTAGCATATGTAAACATATAAATAAAAGTAGCATATGTAAAAATAAAAGTAGCATATGTAAACTGAGCAACGTTAGTAATCTAAGATGCAATCAGAGTGGGCTAAGTAACCGAAGTAGTGCAAATTAACTGAAAAACCTAAGAAGTTGTTAGATGAGTTAAGTAACATAAGCAGTGTAAGTACACTGAGCAACGTATGTAAACAAAGTCATCACAAGAGTATGCTAAGAATACTAAGTGGCTTAACTGAGCAACATGGGTTAACTTAGTCGTAAGATGAGTAGGCTAAGTAACCTTAGTAGCAGAAGTAAACTTAGCAACATAAATAAAGAAAGTCGTGAAATGAGTAGGCTAAGTAACATAAGCAGCGTATGTAAAATGAGCAATGTATGCAAACAAAGTTTTAATATAAGTACGCTAATTAAACTAAGTCGAAAGATGAGTAGACTAGGTAAACTTAGTAAGGTAAGTAAACTGGCGGCGTAAGTAATCTTAGTTGTAAAATGAGTAGGCTAAGTAAGCGAAGTAGCGCAAGTAAACTTAGCGATGTAAGTTGGAAGATGTGTAGGCTAAGTCACCTAAGTAGAGCAATTTGACTTACAATCTTAGTAACCTAAGTTGTAAGATGAGTAAGCTAAGCAGCATAAGTAGCGTAAGTCATATGATCACCTAGTAAGCCCTGAGCTGGAAAAAGTGGTATCGGAGTGGCAATCGCTGATTGCAGTGTAACTGAACATCGGCTGTGGTGTCCGCCTCAGGAAACTGGCAAACTGTACAAGTGACACAAAACACACACACACACACACACACACACACACACACACCCCGAGCTAATGTGCCTGTTATGGTATTGTATCCAGGTATTGTGGCCTAAGTAATTCAATTAAATTGAGCATCGTAAATAAATCTATAAAATAATTCTCTTTCGCTTTCCTGGCAGTCGCATTATCATTCTGCATTTTATAAAGTGGCAAAATTTTAAATTTGATGGATTGATTCCTTGCGCAATTGGCGATATTGCCACTTACAACATCCTTGTGGATAGATCTCTTATTGTTACTCTGCTTAGCTTACTTTGCCTACTTATTCAACAGTTTTGTTTGGTTATGTTTGCTTTTTATTCATTCGATTTATTCTTAGGATTATGTGCTTATTTCTTTAATTGTCTGTATATGTTGTGTTGATTTTACCAAATAAACGTCAATCAGGCAATCAATCAATTAAATTAGATTACTTTGGCTTCTTAGCCTACTCAAGTTATTACTAAGCTAACTTACGTTGCTCATTGTCCTTGCGCTACTTGTGTAACTTAGCCTACTCAGGCTACAACAAAGATTACTTACGTTGCTCAGTTTGCTTCCTATTCTTAGCTTATCTAACAACTTTGGTAGCTTACGTTGCTCAATTTACTCAGGCTTCTTATGTTACTTAGCCGTCTCATATTACTACTTAGCTATGTCACGTTGCTCAGTACACTTGTGCTTCTTAGGTTACTTAACCCAGGGGCGTAGCTAGGGGCAATTTCATGATACGCACAACCATGTTTTATGCTCTACTTCTTGAAAGGAAAGCTAGTATTTCAGCCACTTTGGCAATTGGTATTGAAATCTTGTCTAATTTATAAATATTCAGCATGCAAATATGCAGGTGCGTTTTGAAATTTTGTCAATTTTGACAAAATTTCAATACGCACTTGCGTATTTGCCGTATAGTTAGCTACGCCCTTGTTAACCTATTCAGGTTACAACTCAAACAACTAACTAACCAAACTTACACTTGATATGATAATCTTTTTTTAAAAGAAAGTTGCTGTATGAGATAAACGTGACTATTTAAGGGCCTATTGCCTAGGGGTACTTGCTTCAGCTGCGCAGCTTATCTTGCATATGCTTCTTAACTCATTGGTAAGGAATTTTATATTTAGGCTACATTTTCTATTCCATTTAGCTTGCATCGCCTTTTTGTGCTACATTCTATATATAACGCTCGTCACTGTCCAGAGAGTGGTGCCCTCGCGGGGGGCCGATGGTGGGCTTCATAAGGGATAGTAATTATTCCCCGGATGTATAAGGAATGGAACCATCCCCTTTAGAATGTGGACGAGACCATTATCCGGGAAAGGGGGGGGCTTCGCGCGGCTAGACCCTGTCGCGACGTGACCGTAAACATAGAAATCCATCATTATATTTGGACAAAAGTGTTATACGCGGCGCGCGCGGGAGACGGTGCGCGTGCCCTCTCAATGAGGAAAGGGCAAGGGAGGTAATCCCATCGGCGCCCCGACGGGGGGGAGATGCCTCGGCTATTTTGCCATCAAAAAAAAAAAAGAAGAGCAGAGGGAAAGAAAGATGTGCTGACGCATGAGGGGCCAAAACATAGGTGAGCAACACATATTATATTTCAATAAGACTATGGTAAATTAACCTACATACTTAGGCAATTAAATTGGTATTTTTGCAACAAAATGAGTAACAGGAATTTAAGCAATAACCAATTAAGGACCGTCCTTGTCTCTCTGGGTAATGACACTCCGCCAGTCTTGCCTTGGCATGCCTGTTAAAGTTACGGCGCGGCAGCGAAACAACGATGGATGACATTCCAGAAGAAGAGGATGGAGACGGACAGACGGACAGATACGCAATCACAAACATAAGCACACAAACACGCACGCAAGCCGACATACACGCAAACACGCATGCACGCAAAAAATAACAAGTACACGCACATTGTGCTAGCACAAAATCAGCAGGCACACACGCACGCAAAACATACTAACAACCAAACTTGATGCTCTGCCACCCCTGGGTGAGGCGTGTTTTTAATAGCGAACGCCCTATGGTGGCATCATCATACTCACAAGAAAACTTACTAACGGCCCATCAACTTATCAAAATTATATACCTAACTAACTGGGGTTAGTATATAACAGCCACATCCTTTTTTTTATATATGCTAGACCATACAGTGCGAGACCCATCCCTATGCAAAAAAACTTTAAGCCATTCCCAACTAACTTCTGCTCTTTTTAATGTCCTTTAGGATCATAAATGATTAATGAGCAAGGCGCTAGCATCCTAAAGCCGGCACCACGCTAGATGCTCACTTTTGACGGGGGAGTTCAAAATTCAAACTTAATGTTGCACTCATCACTTGGCAAAATTACTCGACCAAAATAATTGAAGTGCAACAGCCCCAAAGGTACCTGAAAAGGTCCCTACCTGTGACTGCGCCAATCCCCACCTAAGGGTAAGGTCAGAATAAGGGACCTCCATCCGGAACCAAATTACTTGGATACGGGGGAGGGTTAAAATTAAGGGCTGTAAGTAATATGGGACCCAAACAGGTCCCATCCTTGAAACCTAAGGAACGCCTGCGTGTTCTCTCGTTGGGACCTGGGTTTCGGTGTGCTCCTCCTCTGCGGGCGGGGTTGGCCTGTGTTTCCCTGGACTTTCCGCTGGGGTGGCTTTCATGTGGCGCGCGCCTCCTTTTCCGGACAGAACCTGACTTGGAGCCGCAGATGGCAAACATCTATGCATGGGTACTGGTTGGGCAGCACTGACCGACGAGACATTTACAGACTGAATGGCATTGGACGGACACACGGCGCCAGGTGTGTGCAACTATGGTTACGTACCGTTGAGCCACTTGGGTAATAAAGTGTTTCGGGGCTTACCTATTCAATTACTGTGGTAGCGCACGCTCCAAACACTTCTATAATTCTCGTTGTATCGACTCGTGGTCTTTACAATTCCGTCGTCTCCCGCCAACTGTCTCATCCCGGTTCTTCCGGTACCCGTTTATCTCGTTGGCTCATGCGCCGCTCCTTGACCGGCTTACGCCGTTGTTCGGTCTTCACACTCACTACACTCCTCCCCACTTTAATTGAAGGAGTGCCAACTGTCTGTAAAACCACTGTTGGTGTCTTTCAAAAAACAATGAGTCACCCTGATGCCAGGATTTCTCCCCACACTCCTCTCCCTCCTCAATGCTGAGAAGGTGGACCTGCATCTATTGAGGATCTTCGTAGAGTTGCCTCGCATTGCGCGAAGCAGACTCTAACACATGGCTCCAGGTTTCCTCCCTGATGTCCGCTACCAGCTTGGCGACCATCCCTATCAAACCTGGCGAAGAATGACGTCTGCCACCAATGTGGAAGTAGGGCGAGTCCGTCTCCAACAACAACCTGTCTGGACTGAGTGATCTCAGTGCCTCCTTGCTCGCTGTGTTGAAGCTTCCTACCAATCCAGTAAAGCCAAAGTAAGTGTTGGGGAACTCCACAATCCAGCTGTTCATGACATCTGTGGTGCCCTCGAAGCAATGAAGATGAATCTTCTGATTTGGTGGCACCACACTCTTTAACTGAAACAGAAGCTGGATGTACCCAACACCCGTTTGGTCCCCTTGAATGGCTCTGGCATGTAGAACAAGTACGTGGAAAGGCTGAAGATGCTTCAGTACCTTGTCCAGAAGTACATGCTGGCTCGCCCATCTGGCTGGCTCCACGCTGTAGTCCAGGCCGATCTCTCCCAGAATCCTTACACCGGGAAAGGACAGAGCTTCCTGGAGGGCAGAATGATCAGCGTCCGTGTATGATGATGCCTGTTTGGGGTGCATCCCAATGGCGATGTGAAATCCCGCTTGTTGGAGGGTTTGTACATCTTCCCTGGTTGGGTATGTTGCGGGGTCACAAAATACCACAACACCACCGGTCAGCTTGACAGCATAATCCCTATCTGGAGGCATCATCTTGCACAGCTCTTCTACAGATGCATCCCTCCTCCGGAGGACATTCCTACTCCTGTCAAGATGAAAATGGCTGTCGAAAGCCTCTGGTCTGCCTTCTTCCCCTGACCATGTACCAGTCACTGGATACCTTTCCACCAAAGAGAGTCTGTCACGCTCATTTAGGCAAGCGAAGATGACCAGCAGTACTCTCCAATGCAGGAGAGCTGCTGGCGAGTTCACAGGCGCTGTAGAGAACTCCTCTGGTATCTTGTAATCCTGTAACTGACACATTGCAGCCATTGCCCTGCGTTGTTGAATGGACACATGGTAATGTCCTCTCTGGATTTGCCGCAGGTCATTCACAAAGTTCACCAGACCATCCAAGTTGGTGACTGTCCCTAAGAGCAGGCTTTCACATATCCTCAGGGCACTCACCCGTCCTCTTGTTAGGTCTTCCGAGGGTTCCAGCTGATCATTAAAGATGGCAGGCAAATGAGTTGCTGCATGTGACCTGGTGATAGCTCCACCACACTTTGAAATGGGACAGGCACCAGATGTAGGTACCCGTGCTACCGTCACTTCAAGGTCATCGGCACTTGAAACCTCGGCCACCATCTTCCTTGGCTCTGCTATGCCCTGAGCTTTCCTGCCCTGGTCTTTGGAAGTTTCCCTCCTGGAGTCATCACGTCTCTGATCCAGATGCCGCTTGCGTTGAGGAGATCTCGGTCGGCGCTTTGGCTGATCCCGAGTACAGCTGGACGGAGCATTTCCCCTCCGAGAAGGCATCGGTGAACCTCTGTTCCGACTGGTAGAGGCTGACCTCTTGCGAGGTGAACTTCTCCTGCCTGACCTTGGTTGTCGACGGGGAGAGGTTCTTCGGGAGGGTCTTGAAGGCTCCCTTCCCGATGACTTGGTGGGTTCTTCCGCTTGAGGCCTTTTTCTAGGTGAACGTCTCCGGGTTTCCGGACTGGGAAAGCGGACTGGTGACCTGCCTCTAGCACCTGTCATTTCATGACTACTAGCAACAATGCTGCTACCAGAAGCCTGCGCTGACTCCGTCTGAGATGTTAACTTAACTGGACTCAAGCTGCCTTGCGCAGCCTGGTCCAAGGTCTTCCTCTCTGGACTAGGCGTTGTTTCAGCCAGAAGTTTCTCTTCTTCTTCCGCAGATATTGACACATCTACGTCCATGGGCTGACAGGTTGCAGCATTCTCCCGCCTACTCTCCAACTGTGGATCAGTTTTGAGTCTTCGATCCCTGGTGGGTCCAGTTGGCATTGCTGAGGGGGGCTTGCTTGCACGTCTCACTGAAATCAGGTTCTTGTCAACCCAATCATGGCCTGCGAACTGGTAGTTCTCAGCATCAGTAGCGACTGTTTGCAGCCACTTCTGCTTATTTCGCTGCCTAGCCAGATTTGCCTGTTCTTGGACAGCTTCCTTCATCATTTCCTTAGTGGCTCCCCTGGTCATCATCACCTGGTAGATGAACCCACTAGGGTTAACCAGCTCCCCTCTCTCTGTTGTCTCCTTGACAATTGCGATGTATCGTGGGGTGAGAACTTTGTCTTCTGCCATCCTGGAAGCATAAAGAACAGACTCATTTGGTTTCCCCCCTGTTTTCCCAAGGTCGATTTCCCTTAGTTCGGCTTACACCTCCTGCACAGATACTCATCTATATCCATTGCCTCTGTGGCAGTTACATCAACACAAGAGCCATGGAACCACTCATCGCATCCATCACATTGGATCATAAACCTGCCCTGCCAAGGTTTCCGGCAAAAACAGTACTCCGCAGACCCATCTTCATCAATGGTCTGGTTCGCATCAGAGCCTGTGGTCATCTTGGCCACCCAGTCCGGCAGTTGACGATCCCTGCACAGTTTCATGCGATCATGATTCACCACAAACATGGACTTGCGCAGCTGTACCCGGAAGAGGGAAGCAGAGATTTTCTCTACCACCACAGCCAGTCCTTTCCAGGGTGAACCCAATTTCTTGCATTTACCCTTTAAGACTGCTGTATCAAGTAGATAGACAACATCACCCTTGTCATATGATCTCTGGAGGACCCTTACGTCATAGTCCCTCTTCATTCTTTTCAGAGATGTTTTTAGTTGTGACCTTGCTGCATTATGTGCCGCTTGAATATTTCTGGTCAACGTAGCTACATATTGATCAGTTGGTTGCGCCTGAACTGCAGGTTGGGGAAACATGAGGTAAGCAGGAGTATTTACCTCACGACCCAACATCAACTTGTTTGCTGTGTAACCAGTGTTTCTGTTGATGGAACTCCTAAGTGCACCTGCAATTTGCTGCAAGTGTAGGTCCCACTGGTCCTGAGAGTCCTTGATGTAACATCTGACCGCGTTCATCAAGGTTCGGTTGTACCTTTCCACTTGGCCATTGGCTGATGGCCTATATGGAGTGGTACGGGTCTTGTGGATCTCCAGCGCCTCACAAAGAGCTGCAAAAAGCTTAGACTCGAAGTTTCTACCCTGATCCGAGAAGATCTGGAAAGGATATCCAAACCTCGAAAAGAAGCCATCGACAGCTGCTTTTGCTGTTACTTCAGCTGTTTGGGACGGTAAAGGCACACACTCCACCCACTTGGTGAACTGGTCAACCATCATCAGTACATATTCATTTCCTCTTGGGGTTTTCGGAAGTGGCCCCAAGAAGTCAATATGCACCCTCTCCATTGGAGCTCCGGCTTGATATTCTTGCATAGGCACCCGACCGTATGCCTTTGCTTTCTTGTTCCGGTTGCATGCAGAGCAAGTTACCACATACTGCGTGATATCTTTGCCCATGCCATACCAGTAGAATTTTTCTTTCATCTTTGCCTTTGTTCTCTCAATTCCTTGATGTCCGGCTGACGGCAAGTCATGATTCAACCTCATGGCTTCCTGTTTCAAGGACTCTGGCATCACAAGATCCTTCTCTGATCCATCTGGTCGCTGATGGTAGAGAACGCCATCTATAATAAGGAATTCTTCTTTTGTCAGCCAGTAATTCTTCACAGCTGGACTGGACAGGAACAGGTCCCTTTCACTTGGAACAGCTGCTGAGTCTAACCAGTCTAAAATAATGGTGAGACTTGAGTCTTCCTGCTGTGCTTTCTGGATGTCGGCCACATCAAATCCCCAACATGCAAGGACAGGCTGCTGTACCTGCACATTGACAACGCAAGCCGAAACCTCCATTGAAACCACTGAAACTGACGAAGAACCTTTCTGAGAAACAATTTCAATAAAGACGTCACCACCAGGGTCCCATGTCTGCTGTGCTGACAGTTTCTCCTCTGGCAAATTGGATCGTGAACTGGTTATTACCCAGTCACCATGCTTCACCGAAGAGTGTGCCTCTTCTGACAGACAACAAACCCTACTGGTTTTAACATCACTGCTGACCGTCTTGCCACTCTCACTTCTGACCTGACCATTCGCCCTGACACTAAATGTCTCTGCTGATATATCCCGATACGACTGCTGCATTTCCACTGGATTCTGTTTCACATCCAGCACAGTATCTTCAACCAATGGGTCCCCCAGCCCCCCATGACTGCCGCCCCCGGCTCCTGGCGCACAAGCGGTATGCATCCCGCCCCCAACACCAGAAGTAGATCCCAGCGACGTCAATGGGACTGCGTCATCAACCTCCCGGGTAAAGGTTCCCCACTGGCTATCAGCCCTTACGCAGTAGCTACAGCCCCCACAAGGCAGATCCGTAGGCCTTATTCCAGGAATGAAGTTATCACAGCGTATATCCCCACATGGCATTCTTGACAGAGAGTCAGCGTTGCAATGCTTTTGCCCCGCCCTGTGTCTTAATACCATGTTGTACTGTGACAGTTCCTCCATCCACCTGGCCAACTGTCCTTGTGGCTCTTTAAATCGCAATAGCCACGTCAAGCTTGAGTGGTCGGTTCTAACAGTAAATGGTTTTCCCAGTAAGTAATAGCGATACTGCCTGCAAAATCGAACAATCGCTAACAATTCTTTCCTGGTTGCGCAGTACTTCCGTTGTTCTTTGGTGAGAGCATAGCTACCATATGCGATAACTCGCTCCACACCATCTTGGACTTGCAACAGCTCGGCTCCAATAGCTTCATTGGAGGCGTCGGTGTCCAAAATTAGATTATCTTTGTGATTCGGAAGCGCTAGCACTGGTGGACTTGTCAATACTTTCTTCAAAGTGTCAAAGGCATGCTGTTGCTCGTCTCCCCATTTGAACTTGTTTTTCCCTATGACACTGTAAAGTGGGTCAGCTAACTGCGAGAAGTTCTTCACAAAGCTACGGTGGTAATTAGCCAATCCCATGAAACGTTCCACATCTTTGGAGCACGTTGGTACAGGCCATGTTGCCACGACCTGTGTGTCCGCTTCTGTCATGGATAGCTTGTCACCACTGATCTGTCTTCCAAGGAATTCAATCTCTAGCTGGAAGAAAATGCATTTCTTCGGCTTCAGCTTTAGCCCATATTGACGGAACCGCTTTAATGCATCACCTAGATTCGCTAGATGATCATCAAAGGTCTTGCCCATTATCAACACGTCATCGAGAAACGCAAGAACCGTCTTCCAATTCAATCCGCGAAGCACGAGGTTCATTACACAAGCATACGTCGCTGGCGCATTGCATAAACCAAATCCCATTTTTACATGCTCGTACAGACCATAACGCGTATGAAAAGCAGTTTTATGGCGGTCTTCGGGCGATAAGTTAATCTGCCAATATGCTGAGTTGGCATCGAGCTTTGAAAACCAGATACTCCCGGATAGAGTATCTGAACAGTCATCTACAAGCGGTAATGGAAAGACATCTTTTACCGTTTTCTGATTTAAACCACGGTAGTCAATGCACCACCGGACATTACCATCACGCTTTCTGATAAGAACTGGGGATGAAGCCCACTCCGATGTGGATTCTTGGATGACACCAGCATCTAACATTTTCTTAAGGTGAGCCTCTTCTTCTCCCACAAAACAGGCTGGAGTTCGGCGCATCCTCTGCTTCACCGGTCTGGCATTCTCAGTATTGATGCTATGCTCTATGTCTGTAAAGGTACCCAGGTCAAACTCATCCTTTGCAAAAACATCTGCATGCTCATTCAGCAATGCTGCTAAATGATTCTTTTCTTCTGAAGCCAGATGTTCAACCGAGGCCTCAAAGGTTTCCTTCAGGTGGTCTGGTACCTGTGGTTCATCAGCATCAATGTGGCCTGGTGTCTGTGAAATGTCACAAACCCCAATGTCTTCAAGCTGTGTTACATCCCCTGCTTCTTCTGTGTCTGGTAGGTACTCCTGGACTGAATGTGCTCTTGCTATCTCCTTTCCTTTCTTTAACAACTTATATCTGTCTGAACAGTTCACAATACACACTACTGGGTCTGTCCCAGCAGCACGCACTACTCGAGGTCCATAGATTTTTTCTGTGTGTGTTGGTTCAATAACATAGTCAGGCATGGGTTGGTTCATCTTACACTTCACCTGAGCTGCTGAGTTTGGCGGAATCATCAAGCGTCTTGCCACAGTCACTCTGGCTATCTGTGGAGTACCATCTTCACTGCCAATATTCATAGTTAGCTCATGGCCGTTGAATGTCAAGGTACCCTTTCCCATGTCAATAACTGCAGCACCCTTCCTCATAATGTCGACTCCAAACAGCATATCTTGCTCAATCGGGGCAACATGCACAGGACCGTTGTAGTAACTTTTGCCAACTTTCAACTTAAGTGGCCCTGCTACAAAACCCTTCATGGACATCTGCCTTCCTGCTGTATCAAGTCGCACATCATGCAACTTTTTTGGAGGCCTTGTTAGTGATTCATAAATTCTGTCAGATATTATGGTGACTTCTGCTGCCGAATCGATGACTGCTTCGACTGTTAAATTTCCCACTTGCACTGGAGCAGTGAACTTAGATACTGATTTCAGCATACAAACTTTCACTGGTGGGACGTCACTTGGGACAGGATCCTTTTTAATCTCCCTGTTTTCTGACTTGGTCTCATGTGTGCCCTTATCTTGTACATCTGTGCTTGCACCGCACTGCTGCGATGTGCTGATATTCACGTCTGACGTTGCACCATCATGCGATGATGCAACATGCAATGGACAGTCTTCTCTTTCTACTTCAGTTGTCTTCTCATTACCAACCACCTGACCACTATCGTTTAATGCTGCTGAGCTCCGCCTTTTGGACCTTCTTTTGTCTGGGCCCGAGCCCCGGCCCCTTGGCTCGTCCCCGACTTGTTTAAATCCTTGCTCCTCGGCTTGGGACAATCTTTACGCAGATGGCCTACTTCCTGGCAGTTGTGACATCTTCGCCTTTCTACCCTGGGGTTGGCTTGTCTGCCACTAGCTCCCTGAGTCTGCGGCTGTGATTGCATCTTATCTAGCTTTTGGAACATCTTGGCCATATCCTCTTGCAGCTTGGCAACTGCCGTTTCCAAAGCACTTGATGTACTAGGACGAGGTTTCTCAGCTACAGAGCAGACTTGTGGTACATCTGTATCGTAGTCCTCTGCAGTGACTTTTGTTGAAACACTCCGTCCAGATTTCCGGCCATACATTGCATCTCTAGTATGCTGATACAAACGCACCTCATTCATTGCATCATCCATGGTCTTTGGCTTCTGCATACAGACATGGTGCCCAGCATCCAGATCCCTCAGGCCTTGGCAAAAACGTGTCACAGCCTGCTGATTACTGTATTTTTCTGGCACTTCCTTGAAAGCTTTTCCCGCCAGTTCCAATACACGGTCAGCCCAATCCTCCAGCGACTCGTCTTTCTTCTGAGTTGCCTGCTGAAACCTAACCTGAGCTGAGGCAATCAATTCTCTGTCCCCAAACCGCTCTTCCAGCCGTGACAGGAGTTTTCTATAGGACAGATGCTCTGACCTCTGCAGTAAGGTGGCACAGTAATCACTAGCCTTGCCCTTGAGACACCAGCAGAGGCAGTCCAGACATTCCGCAGCTGACCACTGACATGCGTCAGCGTATCATGTGAACTTGTGTTTAAACGATAGCCACTTAGTCTTGCCATCATACTGAAGAGTTTTGGGAAGAGATCTCAACGCCGGAATGCCTCGACCTCGCTTCGACACTGTTTTCGCAGTATGTAGGCTAAGGCCTTGGTCACCGTCAGAGTCTTCTTCCCCCTCTGAAGAGTCCTGCGGCTCGGATTTCTTGGTCTTATCTGCAGATGGTAGGCTTCTGTCTCTAGAAGTACTCTTCTTTTGTTTTGATTTACGCTCCAAAGGCTCTTCTTCACCTGAGGAAATGTCCCCAAGTTGGAGCCGTCGCCTACTCTTTGTAATGTCCTTTGTTGTTGCCTGCGACTTAACAGTGCTCTTAGTCTGAATAATTGCCGAGTCAAGCCCTTTAAGGTCAGCCTTTGCGGCTGTTGCTTTTTTAGCTTTGGTGACTGATGATGATCCAGGAATTGCTCCTACACCACCATAAGCACCCTTCTTGCTTGGCTCAGTATGGCCCTCCCTGTGAGGCCATAATGTACTTTCAATTTGTTTCTTAATTTGGGATTTTCTTAATTCTGAATCCGAGTCATCTTCATACTGCTCCTCCCACAGATCCTCACCCACATCCTCACCCTCTCCCTCACCATAATACTCCGGATTAGGGGTAAAATCTAAACAAGCTAAGACTGTCGGGGAAATTGGTTTCCGCATAATACCAGTGAGCAATATTGGCGTAATATTGCCATGGTCTTGTCTGATGGCCACGATGGCATCCGCTGTCTTAGTCCCCACCCCTGGTATTAGTTTCAATTCCTCTGGTGACGCAAAGTTAACAGATATTTGAGCCATTGTGAGCTTCAACTAAGACGTCAAAAGAGTATAGGGAGAGTAGATGTAGCCGACAGAATCTTGCACTAACCTGTATTTTGTCCCACTCCACACACCATAGATCCACCAAAGTTAGCAAGTTTGGCTGTGCCTTCCAGGTGCAATCTCTCCAGGCATGAATCACTTCAGCACAGTTGAAATGTCAACAAAGTGCAAGGCCGGGACATAAATATCAAACAGATGGTGCAAATATACAGGGACTGTGGCAGTAATGCGCTGCAGAAGCACTCAAGCGGGAGAAAACCGCAAAAATTGTTTTGCAGTTTGCAAATTTCAATCAGATTCTACGCGACTTTGCACAACAATTGCTGCTATACAAAGCAATTTCAGCGTGAATTCGAAATACGCTGCCACCAATAAAGTGTTTCGGGGCTTACCTATTTAATTACTGTGGTAGCGCACGCTCCAAACACTTCTATAATTCTCGTTGTATCGACTCGTGGTCTTTACAATTCCGTCGTCTCCCGCCAACTGTCTCATCCGGGTTCTTCCGGTACCCGTTTATCTCGTTGGCTCATGCGCCGCTCCTTGACCGGCTTACGCCGTTGTTCGGTCTTCACACTCACTACAGTAACGTCGATACGAGAATTGAACAGAACAGAACTGAGAGTGGTGATCCTGTCGGAGGAGGACCAACAACAAAAACATTTCAGCAGGTCGCATTTCGGCATTTTTGTGCACCTGATCCATAAGACCAAAAAAAAAAAAAACACGCAGAAATTTTACTTGATATTTCTCAAAATCTAAGACTTGACAGCGTCTCGTATTATGTCTACAAGAAGGCAATATACACTTATTTGACCCGCCTATATTTCCGCCTCCTCCCAACCCCATCCTCTAGGTTTGTTTGACTTATAGATATAGAATTTTACTTACGGAATAAAGCGAATTTGCATATTTTAGACCTAATTTGCATATTTAATTACCTCCCTTTACATGCGGTTTATTCCGTCGGATCAAATAAGTATATATTGCCTACAAGAAGAGCTTTACATTTTGTCTTCAAAGTAGGAAACAGAAATGAAACAGCTTAATTCTTTCGCGAAATATTGGGCATGCAAGTAAGTGCTTAAAACTACAGTTTAGATCGATACGCGGACAGTACCTATGTTCGGATAGTTCATAACACAAGTGGCAGTTGAATTAAACGAAAATCTAATGATGGTCAAACAGTTAGAACATGTAGAATTAAATACAAAAAAGACAAAATAGAAAAAAAAAACTCTCTTTCTCTTTTCCCCCTGTATTTAACACATAAAATGAGCAGCTCCGGATCCAGGGGGTGGGCTTTGGGGCTTCAGCCCCACCACCTGAGCCTGGTTAGATTAAAATATGTTGCGATTTCTCATTAGAATCGCCTCGGCCAGGCGATTCTAATAAGATATTACAACATATATTTCAAGGCAAAAAGGACAATCTAAAATTCTCATCAAATTGATTCCTACTTCAAGCCCCACTCATCGCCTCTGCCCCCAATCCCTCCCCCCACCCCCCCCCCCCACCCTCCACACACACACATACATGTACATCTCGGCACCTCCCAGCCCCACCAGTTATCCAGAGCCCCACCAGTAGGTGGTGGTCTGGATCCGGGCCTGATGAGGATAAACTTAGACTTGATGTTCTGTTCATTTCAGTTCTTGCGTCATGAAGAGTTTGAAGAGGGATGCAAGGCGTCTTGTAATGGGTATGTTTAAGGCTCCAGATAAAAAGGGGTAACATGAATAATTTAGGGATGATTTTAAGTAGTTCTACATAAAAACATAAGCTGTGATCCCTTATTTGAACCTTATTGCTGAGACAATTCTGATGAGCTCAGCATGCACATGATGAAGTGACGTCGTACTGACGTCGATGTGATGTAATGACATCGCATCGATGTCAATATGACGCTATTTAGACGTTATATGCCTGCTGGGAGTGGTCACAAAATATGTTTTTCATGAGAAATAAAAAAAAATAAAAAGATTATCACAGAATTATGGATTGGCCAGAAAAATCTCTAGGCTCATTCAGACTAACTTCAAAAGTTCTTGCTACAATATATCGGAGCCTCTTCATGAGAAAACCTGTCTACAGGTTTTCGGACCCCATAAGACACAAACTAGCCTGCTCAGCAACGCCCCCCAGAAGCTAAAGCAATTTCCCAATTTCAATGGCAATTTTAAGACTGGAAACAATAGAGAAAAACTAGGAATGATGATTAAAATAAGGGTTTTTATATTAGGACTTTTGCCTTTTAGAGTCTTTATTTCGCCATAATGGTTTTGTCTCCCATAAGCTGGTGACTCTTTAGTGGAAACATTTACTTAGTAAAGTGGCAGATCAGTAATACATGTATGTGAATGTTGTATAGGATGTTTTTGTAAATGTATGCACATGCGGGCCCGCTGGTGTAAACCAATTGTAGATAATATTAAAATATTACTATAAATATGGGGGTCTGGGGGGCGCAGCCCCCCAGAAGCCAGAGACAATATAAAAACTCAATTCCAATGGAATTATATGAAGACTATATTTTTTTTTTTAAATTTTGGGTGGAGACAGGTTATTTTTTTCTCTTACTTTTGAGGCCAGATTATTTTTTTGAGCCCCCTTATGAGCCAGGTTATTTTTTTCCTGCATATCCAAAGACAGGAAATTTTTTTGATAAATATACCAGGCCCCCCCCCCCCCCAGAATATCAAATGGTCGGTCCCTAAATGACCAGATGAAGATATTTTGTCGTTAAAGGTCAAGGTCATTCTTTGACTTTTGTACAAGGTCATTGAGATTCTGTCACCCGTCAACATTTTCAAACATCTTCTCAGAGGCCACTGGGGTCAATTGAAGCCATATTTCACATGGAGCTTCACCGGCTTAAAGGAACCATAGTTTGTTCAGATGGTCTTGGTCACTTGACCAAGATGGCCACCATACCCATATATGGTAAAAACTCTTCAAACGTTTTTTTCTCGAGAACCGAAAGGCCTATAACCTTGAAACTTGGTACCGGTATGTAGCATTGGGCACTCAGGCCCATCATAGTTTATACAAATGATTACTGTATTTCATATGGAGCTTTTATACTGAGTCAAAGGAATCAAAGTTTGTTCAGATGGTCATGGTCACATGAACATGGTGGCCACCACGCCCATATATGATAAAAACCCTTCAGAAATCTTTGTCCAGAAACAAAAGCCCAGTGACCTTGTGGCATGGTATATAGAATTGGTGCTCAACATTAATCCCCAAGGGAGGGGTTATCTGCCCCTGCCCTCGTGCTATATACATGTATAAAAGCATTAAAATATATACCAGGACCAAGTGTCAGGTGAGCTACAGGACCATTGGTCCTCTGGTTTGTAAGAGGTAGATTTCAGGGTTCCTTTAATTGTAGCAACCTGAAATTTTGTATGAGGATATATATCAATAAGTACAATAGGAATATACAAAAATCAGGGTAGGATGATCCATATGTCACAGTCCACTGACTTTGGACTTAGGTTAATTTTGCAAGGTTAAGATTTTTGTAAGAGGTAGATTTCAGGGTTCCTATTATTGTAGAGCCTTGAAATTTGTATGAGGGCTTATGTCTATAAGTACAACAGGAATACACTAGAATTAGGGCATAATGGTCCACTGACTTCGGACTTAGGCTAATTTTGGAAGGTTAAGATTTTTGTAAGAGGTAGATTTAAGGGTGCCTTTTATTGTAACAACCTGAAATTTTGTATGAGGATTAATATTTATAAGTACAACAGGAGTATACAAGAATCAGGTCATGAAGAACCATATGTTACGGTCCACTGACTTCGGACTTAAGCCAAATTTGCAAGGTTAAGATTTGTAAGAGGTAGATTTTAGAGTTGCCATTATTGTAGCAACTTGAAATTTTGTATGAGGATTAATATCTATTAGTACTACAGGAATTTACAAAAATCAGGTCAGGATGATCCATATGTCATTGTCCACTGACTTGGTTTCTGACCATGTTCTGTAATGCACAATATTTTCTATTTTGGCCATACAGTGACTCTGAAACTGTATAAAGGGCTGCAGTTTGTGTCACATTTCAAACGTTGGGCAATGCTTTGCTTGTGACCTTTTATGTTATTCAAGTCTGCCTCTATGAACCTACTTATCCTATAAGTGCCAGTACCTTAATCAAGGCACCGACTTACTCAAGGCATTAGGCAGGGCCATCTGTGTACTATGGACACATTTCTAGTTGGAATTGTTTTGGAAGAGAAAAACACATCTTAAAGCAGAATATTGCAAGAGTGATTTAGATATATGGGATTTTTGTGGGATAAAAATTCTGTCTTAAAACTGAATAATTATGATAGGAATTTCATAATACCATGTACTTTACACATAAATGACTGTCTTTCATGAAATCTTGAACACCAGAAAAGTACTTATTTTAGTACCTTGAACACTTTCCAAGAGCTCTGAATCAGAGATAATTTTTCTTATTGCTTAATGAAAATAAATGATGTGACCCTCATTTGAACCATCTCAGTGAGACGGTTGTAATGAGGGGTCACAACGTATGTTTTTCTGCAGAAGTATGGAAAATGATCCCAAAATTATCCCTGTTACCCCATCTTATGCACTGCTTTCCATAGAAGACTGCATTTAAGCATAAAATTTTCAATGCATCTTTCCCAAACAGATAACCCAAACATACAGGAACCAGTTTCTAGTCAAGTCAGAAATACTGATACTTGTCTTCATTTTACATCTCTACATCTTGGCCCAGTTGTTCAAAGCATTGTTAGCTTTACAAAGTCTTTAGTCAGGGCTTCATTTAGTCTTATAGCACACATAAAATCAAGTGTGCCAATATATTTTGCTGACTCTTCCATTTTGCACTGCAAAAGCTGCTCACATTTTTTTTGGCAAAAATTGGCAGCGTTTTTGTGTACAGTACATGTATGTATGAAAATGTAATGTCTAATTAACTTAAGTATTAAGTTTTGAACAACTGGGCTCTGAATTTCAGATTCAAACTAAAAGTTTGTTGTCTCGACTGCGATCAGCTGAAGGGATACATAGGTATTATTTTTCTGGTGTCGGCGGCATAAATTTTTGTCAAGTTCTCTGGTTTAGCTCTGTTTTGTCAAAATGTGCTAACTGGTGAGGCACTGCCTTCCATGGAATTTGTTGTGATTGCTGAAGTATCAATTACATTCGGTTTTAAGGGTTTGAATGAGGCTTTACACTGCAACTATAAAGATTTTGTCATTCCAGCCAGTAGCAGAGGAGCCTTTCACATTTGAGATGGAGTTAGATGACTTACCTAAGGAAAGATTGAAGGAAATGATCTGGCAAGAAATCAACATTCTGATGGAGAAAAACCAAGGTATGGAATCTACATTGGGAGAAATCACAAAACTGAATAGGTTATGGTGACCTTGACTCTTCTACAAGGGCACGAAAATGTTAAATTTTCTCTTTTTCACATGGTTCTCTTGACTAAGATGGACGTTTGCAGTGTTTCCCCCAGACTGAAAAATGGACAGGGTGCTGCTGAAGAAAAGGGCACTTTTAGCGCGGCAAAGGGCATCTGAAGGGGCAATGTCACTCACTGCATTTGGTCTTCATCTTATAAATACCCTCAGAAGTATGACATTTCAGTGCAGTAACACTCACTTCTGTTATAAGTTTAATATTTAGTGTAATTCAACAGTACTATTCATAGTGTTGATGCTGTCCAGTTCATTGCTGAATTGCTAAAAAATAAACAATCTGGCATTCTCCAGCCATCATTCCCTTTCCACTTTTCCCTAACCCTCAGTATACACATCCAAAATTGCACCTTGGATGGTGGGTCTGATTTGTTCTAGTGATTTTGACCAAAGCTGATACTTGTTACAGCTCAAACTCTGTCTATCTCAAAACCGAGTTTAATTCTACACTTGAATGAACATACCTGCCATAAGACCTTTCTGTTTTACTTCCATATTAGATATAAGAACGCCTATAGTTCCAAATCTGTGTCAGTAAATTTGTAAATCTGCAAATACCTGCGTGTTGACAGCTGTTGAGATGCTGAACACCGCGGATTTCCCAAGGTTCTATTTATAAATTCACTGGTTCTCGTTTCACAGCAGTACGCTTGAATCGGTGGGAAGTAGGTAGAAAAACATGGGAAAGTATTCTTAAAGTGAACGAACCGACTTTCATTAAACAAAAATCAACGGCACCAGTGATGATTCCATGGAAGTATAATCTGATCAGCCAGTGTAAATTCTGCATGATCAATATTTGTGATTAGTCCAGTGGTTTATGAGTGAAATTTTGGGTTTGTGGGCACTTTCGCGGCATGACGGGCAACCGGGCTCATTGAAGTCAGTTAATCTACCTAAAACCATTTTGCCCAGTTGCCAGCTCAACAGACGTCATATAAGGTCAAAATCGGGTCAAAGGTCATTTGGTGCATTTCTATATACCAGTTTGTGAGTGAATTATTGAATTAATGGGCACTTTCGCGAAATGAGAGGCAGCTTTGGCAAAGGATGTAAGTAAACATACCACAAAAGCTTTTGCCAAATTGCCGACGTCATATCTAATCATATCTGGGTCAAAGGTCATTAAGTACACTTTTGTATAGTGGCTTATTATATCATTTATTCTAAAAGCAGTCTTTTGAGTTACCAATAGCCCATAGACCTGCCCCACCAATCTGAATGAGAGGCCTGCTTCACTTTTTGTTTTTCCAAAAATATATTACATTACATGATGCCGTTCTCTACTGTCTGACTTGGTGCGTTTGACAGCTATCGCCAATGTAAATACGTTACCATATCAATCTGCTGAATTAGTATGTTACTATACCTCTTATTCAAATGAATATTGAAACGTATATTAATCTTGCTATTGACGAAAAGCATAGTGTTGCTTTCCTATACAATCATATATGCTATCTCCTATAGAGTATAACTGTTGTCTACGTTACCGAGTTGTTTTTTTCTCCAATATAATGAACAAACATATTTCGGATGAATTTACCTTTTACTGAAACCAGCTAATATTTACATTTTACATTAACGCAAATAAAAAGAAAAATGTGAGTGTATCAAGCTAAAAATTACACCGTTACATACGTTACCGGGCATATCTAATCAAAAATCATAAACCAGAAACATGGCCATTGATATTATAAACAGCAATTTACGAGCTGGCACTACAAAGGTCTACTTTTATCTTTAACAGATATGCAATGTTCTAAATATAGATGTTTGGTTATTACAGCCTGAACAATGGTCTGCTAGGCAATTTTGTAGATGCCTGAGGTAGTATATTTGCCTCTTCTGAAGTATTTCAGTCATTCAGCTGGCGCTCGTAATTGAAAATGACAATTTATCGACAGAATTTGAACTTGTTCTACAGTGTTGACAGATAGAGAGCAAACTTAGCTGAATAACAGATATAACTGTCTCTTTAGTTGTGGTTTTTAGGTAGTCGAACAAGATAAAGATGCAGACAGAATATATACTGAACAAAAAAAGAAACGTTACATGTACTTTCAATGCATGGTTTCTTTGAACTGAATTCAGATTCTGCCAATGCTATTTTATGTCTAACTAAGAAAAAGTTTTCAAAGACCAGAAAATGAATATCACAATAAAAACTGCGAAATTAATGTCTCCAGACTAGTTCGATTAAATGAGGGGTCAGGATTCGAAAGTGCTATTTCGAGGTGACTTTTGTAGACAAGTATTTAACTCAGGTTGTCAGCCCATGTGAGCAGGTTACTTCTGAGATGTTAATCAGTCACTATTTGTTACGAAAATGGTCCAATCGCCGTTTCCAAAGGGCTGATCAGTGAAGCACAATGCTTGGAATACCGCTTTACAGGACACTTTGACTCTGACTTTCATGCTTTGCACTGAAAATCCCATAGACAGTGCAATGTGGTATACCACGGACAATTAACCAGTTTAGTCAAACTTTTTCATCATTAACCATTGTCTGGAGAAGCTGGAATAAGATCCATGAATAAAACTTGAAAATTTTATTGAGACATACTGGTTAATCGGGGTAAATGATTTGCTATACGTTTAATTGCAAGGGAGACAATTTCAAAGACACAAAATCTTTAACACTGTATTTCTTTGAACTAAAGGTTAAATTTCGTAAGGTTCATAAGGTTTCTTATTGGCGGTAACAAGGCAAATTCAAAAGTGTAAAAATTTAAGCCCTTGGGCATGCGCATTAAGCGTTTTACATAGTCTGTGGTGTTTTCAGTCAAATTGGAATAAATCTGTAAAAATTTATGCAAATCGAAAGGCGATTAGTTCATGCGGTTGTCTAGCATCTTGCATGTGAGAAAATTATTAGACAATCGTTGAAAATATTGTTCTTTAGCTTAAAATTCATGACTAATATATGTAACGTTTCTTTTTTTGTTCAGTATAGTATGGAATGTCGAACAAATAGCAATGTCTCTCAAGGGGCATTGTAGTAGCCTGAATTTCTAAAACCATGTCAATATATCCTTTTTTCTTACCCTGTGCTGGTACCACAGACTTTGTAGATGTCTGGCAATACACTATCTGGCACTGAATTCTGCCCATATTAATATAAAAGAAACAACTATCATAATCATAGCTCTAGGGGTATTTCGGTAAATTGAGCAGGTGCCACAGTCGATGCACAGGTTTGGCAGCGGCATATATAGGTAGGTACCATGATATATGCTGATGTCTTTCCATAGCCTGACCTGACACCACAGTGTTTACAGACGTGTCTAGTAGATAAAGGTGGGACCCTTTTATCTATAGACGTCTTTGTAAAGCCTTATCTGCAGTGTTACCTACGTTACGAAATATGTATTACCACACATGGATATTAGCATTATAGGATGTGCGTTATGGCTGCCACTACAGTGGTATTTCAGCATACTGGCAGAGGACATTTGGTGGCCAGAACTGGCATGCTAATCACACAAGATGACTAGTACAAGCCTGAGATGGTAAAACATAGATTTCTTGTAATGTGCTTTGCCAGCATAGCAGTGGCAAACGGGATCTGTAGTATTGCACTACAGTCACCTTTGCTGTTTTCACTAAATGCTTTGACTGTTATCACAACCTATTCAGACGAGTTACCTGAGCTGGTGTAACAGTAGGCCATTTGATGTCTGAAGCTTGCACTACAGTAAAGGTCTTGTTGTTACGAGAGCTTGAACAACAGTTTCAGAAATGTTTCATAGTAGACTGTGTCGACGATTTAGTCCCCTAACTAATTCGTAGTGTGGTCAAAATATTTTCACCCCTTCCCTTCCATACATACATAAAGTCTACATATATTAACACCTTGAATTATAACTGGTTTCATAAATTTATGATACCATAACCGTTGACAACTGTAGTATTAAGATAACTGGAGTAAGGGTATAAAGCTTGCCATTGGGGATGGCTGGTGCCATTTTTACAATTTTCACCCCTCCAGCCCCCACTTCCTTAATTCATCTGGTTCCATTTGCATTTATGTAGTAAGCAACATATTGTTAAATATTTTACATGCACTGTATGCATATTCATATGCAGACACAGTTTCCCAGTAAAGTTTCAAGTCAGTGTTATGCCCTTTTTTAAAGTTCAATAGATTTCAGGTACGAAATTTCCAATACACTTCCAATAACGTAAACTACCCAGGCTAACGAAGTCAGTTTTAGTCCATTACATGGCTATGCAAAACAGAACATATGATGACTTAGTTGTGAGGAGCAAATGTACCAGCTTCGAATGCATTAATCAGAATAATATGAAACTTCTCAAGTAATAATGACGCACAAGGTTTGAATACAGCAGACTTGGTTTGATTTAATGTTTTCTAAGAAATTCAGTAAAGTGCAAAACACGCCTCGTGCAGCCTGGAGCATCTGTGTCATTATTTCAGATAGCCTCTATAAGATCTGTAGTCACTGGATTAAAACTAACTAAAATAATACTCTGATGAAGTTATATGGGGGCCATCTTAGCAGCCTCTACAAAGCCGCTCAACGACAGGGTACTTATAAATGAAAGCATTTGATTTTTAATATTAGTTAGTTTTCTCATATTTTTTCTATGCAAGTTATATGGTCATCTTTCCCATGAGAAATGTATAGAAGAGGTGATTCAGACGAGGTGCAACATAATGTCATATGGGCAATAGCAATACTTAGATTCGAATTACTTTATTTGTTTCCCACAGATTGTCTTAACGTAAATTACATGCGATGCTGTAACACTTATACAAAAACGTATATGTTACAGTAGTTGAACAAGTTTGCTTGTATGTCAGCAATGCCCTTTAGTATCGAAAGCATGAGGCAATGAGTTTCAAAATGTCGGTTGACAAGTTTCGATACTCTGGATTGTACATTTAAAATACTCTTGAATATCTGAAAACTTATTCTCGACATCATGCTGATGTTTATTGTATGTCTGAAAGTAGTTTGCAAAATGAATTACTGTCCACTTTACAAACAAGAATCAAACATCTATAAACACAGAACATACACGATTCTATGTTTTTCTATTTAATTGAATCGCTTAATAGTAATTAAAATGACCAATTTACCAATTTGGTAACGTAAACTACATGAGATTGATTTATCTACATTGAATTTTATCTGCTTCACAGCTCATACTTTTAAAGTTCTTGCATCTTTATGTGTAAACACCGTTACAAATAATTTTATGGCTATTTTTCTGCATTAGATTTCAGATGGCAACTGTAAACAATTTATGTATTGTAAACAACACGTGCTAATGAAGCCAGCTGTTTGTAATGTAACTGTTGAGCTAGAAATATATAATATCTTGCTTAAAAGGGTATGTTTTACTAAATTGAAACATGTTTTTCATATATTTATGCAGTGCAATACTCGCTTTATAAAATATCAAAGTTAGCTCTATAATTGCATGTACATTCAGAAAAATAGGTGTACGGACGGACACATACACAGTTTGATTGAACAGAAACTGTTCAAGTATGCTTTACTATTGCCGCATGAGGTTTTCAATATGTTCAGCATTTAACTGCAGTGATATTTATACCTCAAATGTACAAGATTCGTTTTCTAAGCAGTTTTTCGTGATTTTGCACTTAATGACCTTTGACCTCATTTATTCGGTACACAGTGGGCAGTCAGGCTTGGCAACCACCAAAAAATAAACGAGGACGTGTCGGTGAGTATTTATAGCAGGGTTGCCCCTCATGCCGCGAAAGTGCCCACAAACTCATTTTCTAGAGCACTTTTCTCGAATCCACTACCTGACTAGATGACTGTAAATTACGTATCTGACATGTTTACCGAGAGAAACAATACTGAATAATTGCATTGTCATACATGTCTTAGGCCACGATTTTTGTAGTGGTGTGCACAACATACATAAAATAGTTAAAAGTATTGATGCTACAGATGCTATACAGTGCTACCCGATTGCTCACTGTCGGAACAGGCTGGTCACTTTATTGCACTGGTTACTATCGTCATGTCCGATGTGCCTTTGACACTTTCCAAGCCGGTAACCAGTATGTTTATACATTTTTCGCTCCAATTAACACATGGTGGTCGGAGAATTAGCGCGGTGATAATAGACACTGATTAATAACTGTGATATGGTGTTTATTGATGCGCATCTATATAGATTATCGATTAGTTTAAACAGTATTTTATTCAACATTTAAGGAATGAATGTTATTTTTTAACGTTTACTGAAGTATAAACTACATCGGGTCACGAGCAAAGTTTACGTAAACCCGCAGGGGTTTACGTAAACTTTGCTCGTGACCCGATGTAGTTTATACTTCAGTAAACGTTTAAAAAATAACATTCATTCCTTATATTTATATTATTAAACGATGCTTTTGATCAATAAAAAGATAAACAAAATTAAGAAATACATATAAAAAAATGGTTTAAAAAACATTACCGGCCGAATTTAGCAATAGTTTCGAACAGCCGCATTGTCACTGCCTACCAGTAAATTCCACCTCCTGCTGTAGATTTCGCGTGCAAGTAGGCGTAGCGAGCTGTCACTCAATGTTTACTAACCATTCAAGTACATGGAATGTTGTAGATTTCACGTGCTAGTTAGTGAGATGAGCTGTCACTCTGAAGCGCGTGATACAATGTAATTATTGACTTTTAAACAACATTGACGCCCGCATCACTTAATTGGGTTAACAGAGAGCTCTACACTGATAATGTAAATATATAAACATACACAATTCATACATGGATAATATAAAGGATTCGATAACAAGCTAACTAGCTTATAGACACCGTCTCCTAAATTATCAATTGACGAGAGCTGTCAGTTTTTACAAGTATAGGATCAGCGGAATTGAATCGCAATAGCAGGGTGGGAAAAGGAGCTTGATACTGATATTTTTCGGGCTGGAGGTCATTTTTGACACGATTTTGGGGCAGGAGGGCGGGACCAAAGAGGAGCAGGGCACAGCGCCCCCCCCCCCCCCCCCCCCCCCCCCATTCCGCTTTAGGAAAAACACTGCGTTCGTACAAATCCATGTTTAGTACACAATAAGAGTCAACTAATGCGAGCAACTGAGAGAAAGGCTAATGTTCAGGAAAAAGTAAACTCAACTCACATTCAATGAAAATTATTGTCATACTTGCATATTTAGATACATGTGACCTTTAATCAATGGTAGAATTGTCAGCCTGTTCCAATTGTTATTACTTGCCAATTACCTGCTAACATAATGCTTTAAAAGCTACCTACTTAAGGTTTGTGGAGCGCCTTAGATATCGCAAACCATATTTATGCACAGTTCAAATTTCTTACTACTATTTTGTACAAATTTGGAAAATATTTTGCGGAGTTTATTTTTCGAGGATCGCTACAGGCCATGAAATTCAGAAAAATCAGGCAGTGCAAAAATTGTCCATTATACGGTATCAACTCAAGGAAAAAAAAAGAAATACCTTAACTTTCCTAAGTATTATGATACTTAGAAATAATAAAAAAAAATAGAATAGAAAAAGAAAAAAAAGATACTTTTGGAGTTGGTCCTATTAAAAAAAGAGAGGCCAAAATCACAGTGTCAGAGTTTCTTCCCCTGATAGTAGTCATTCACCTTAAACATAGTGTTTTAAGGTGAATGATTACTATAAGAGGAAACAACTCTGACACTCCATTTCATTTCTGGTGCTTTAAATAGTTGAATTTGCAAACAACATAAATTTAGATGGGGCAGCTTTCTATGAGACATTACTGTTTGCTGTCTAGTCTTTGAATTGTCAATATGATATAGCTTTGACAAAAATTCTTGAAATTTTACAGACATAAATTTTGTCTTCTGCTTTTTTGGCGCTGCATGGGGATTAGTGCATAACAGCAACATTTTTACATAAATGGGCCATGAATGAGCTAATTGCAAAAGCCTGTTTCAATAACAAGTGGACTCTGTTGTTTGAATAATGGCTTTTGCTTCATTTAGGGGTTGCTTCCAACAGCTTTACATGCAAGTATCTATTGAAAGTGAAAGAATTATTGTAACTATAGCAACTGTGTTTATTTTTGTTTTTCAGCCTCTGTCTGATAGAAGTGGTTGTTTTCATTTCTCAAGCCATTCAGAGCTCACACTACCATATTCCTACATATCTCATATCAGACATACCACTCAGCTGGTAATCTCCCGGGATGCAGGTCGCCGGGGGATACAGAGGTCAAGGTCAGGGACAAAGGTGATGGCCAGCCAGTGGGAGAAAAGCTTCTGTCTCCACCTGCTGAAACAAAAGACTTATCTTTTGACCATTTCGTTGTTCTAAGTCTGACACGGATTACCTCACTGCATTTGTGAATCGCTTATATCTGCTCATTCTAATATATAGTTAGTGGTTACCATCAGTACCCTTCTGAGCAAACAGTGCAGACTCTGATAAAATTGTTCTTAAAAGAACGGTACGATCAGAGGTCTGTATTGTTAGCCAATAGTTTTATTGAGAAGATTGTGCTGAGGCTTCCAATTTTGGGGGTACAAATGGTAAATTAAGGATAAAGGTTGATATTTCTTTCATATTTCCCAACAAAATTAAAAAGATATGTCGTACTATCTCAGTATCTTTTTATGGAGAAATAAGAAAAAGTATCAAGCTTTTTAGCAGCTTTTCTAGAGTTGTATCATATCATTGATCACATCACACAAGCTCCAAATTTCATCAGCCCAATAATCATTTCAGCTGCAGCAAATTAACTTCAGACATTTAAGACTTTTTTTAAACAGATAAAGCATTTAAGTTAAAGAGAGTGCCTAAACATTAAAATGGTTAAACAGGAATACATTTTTTGTCTCAACTATGACTAGCAGAATGTGAGACATAATTAGCCGTGACACAACAAAATCAACAAAGTGGCATGTGCACCCAGTGAAGACTCCAATCAGACTTGGCAGATGACGGTAGCTTATACCCTCAGCTTCATTTAAGTGCACAGCAAATACTCTGATAGTCTTGGCGGATATCCAGGCTAATCAGTCTTCACTGGGTGCATATGCCGCTTTGTTGGTTTTGTCATGTCGCAGCTCAAATAGCACTTTTCCAGTGTTGACATTGTCGTCAGTGTCATTGGTGTAAATTTATCAAATTTTCTGATTTAGCTCTGTTTTGTGACAATAGGCTGACCTACGAGACTGCATTTGAAGGAATTCTTGTTTTATTTGTTGGAGTCAGTATACCGCTGTCGAACAGACAGAAACTTTTTACATTGTGAAATTTCTTCTGCTCTGTTAATTATTATGTGGATCAGTTTCTGAAATGTTTAGTTTAGGACCTAACACAAATACACAGAATGAAAAATACCATAGTGATTGAAAATTGCAAGAAAACACAAAATAGGATTATAGCAATTATTTCTGGTGTATATGTTCTGGCATTTTATTTATTTCCTCCACATCTCCACCACATGCAAGTTGTAGCATAAAAAGGATTCATCTATCATGCCTATATCAGTACTGTTGAAAAAAAATAAGAAAACATAAAACAAAAACAAACAGAAAACAATTAGCTTGGCAGTTGGATGTTTTGACACTAAAATTGGCATGCTGAAATTGGTATGTGGCATAAGTTGATACAATGCCTGTATAATATCTCAGATAAAATATTCTAAGGCTTTTGATAAGGGAAGCATTTGTATTTAGTGTAAAGTCTGTTTTCTTCTCTTGCAACAAAATGCTGCATTGCATCAGCTGGTCTCTAGCTCTGTTATGGTATTTCCTGCAATACGTGAGAATCAAAAATAATTCTGATGCTCAACAGGCCATTTGAGATAAGTCTGATTGGATTCCACAATAGACCATTAGAAATGATTCTGTTTGGATGCCATAATAAGGGCTTTTCCAGGAAAAATAACATCCTGGGGCCGGACCGGAAACTAAAGTTTTGGTGGTGGTAGGGTTGAAGAGCTAGAAATACTACCATTTCTTATTGTAAATGTAATTAAAATTCCTCACAAAAAGTTCTGGGGCCGTATTTATTAAACAACTTAAGTCGTTGCTATGCTGTTGCTAGGGCTGAATCTCCATGAAGGAGATTTCTTACAACTATGAAATTTGCTCTAGAGGAACAGTCTTTTTAGACTGTTCCTCCAGAGCAAATTTCATAGTTGTAGGGAATCTCCTTCATAGAAATGTAGCCTTAGCAACAGCATAGCAACGACTTAAGTTGTTTTATAGATACGGCCCCAGGTCCTGCCCAGGGAGGTACTTTTATCTGGAATTGCCCTTATGAAAAAAAAAAAAAAGAAGCTATTTCTGAATTGATTTTCCTCATTACTGGAGCCTTGAACTGATTCAATGTCTGCTGATTTCTTATCAATAAAATACTGCTTTTCAATAATACATTTAAAAATAAAAAAAATGTAAGATGATTCCATAACTTCTCTTCTTCATGGGTTTTGTGTAGTATCCCTTGTGTTGCACAATGGATTTCTTTATTTCGGTTCATATATTTCGTGACCCAATTGTATAATAATCTTTTTATACCATATTGTTGTTATAATACTTGTCAGCTGAGCTATGCTGTTGCAGAAATCTAGATAAGGATAGTGTTTAATTATATAATTCTGAGATAATGTTTCATAAATCTCTGTAAAAACATAACATTGTGGCATAAAATATATATACATGTAGTGGCAATTCATCAGATTTGCCTATGGGAGGCAACCTAAGGTTGAAGCCTCAATGTATACTTTCATACACATGTATGTTGTGCATTAAAATATGTGTATATGGTATTCCCCATATCAAGGGCATATGCTGTAATAAGTGCATATCAAGTTTGTTTTCCTTAGCTATTTCTTCAAGCCTTGTTGATCACATCTTTGTCATCAGTAGTTTCCTCTTACCGTAATCGACCTTATTAGCGCCCTGTGCGCTTAACTTTTTCAAAATGGCGGCAAATACTTGTAGTAAACTTTCTCTCATATAAGCGCACATTTTAATAGGTTATTATATATTGAAGGGAACGAATTTAAAGGTAAAGGCTTATAAGCAGCTTTTCTCTTATGCTTAACCTTTAAATTCGTATGGATATACATGTAGAAGGATAGAGAAGATTTAGAAGTAAAAACTTTAATATATTTTATTGCATTTTCAGCTCTTGTAAACGAGAAAGCAAAGGGATAAACCAGTAAAAATATGTGCATTAATAGTCCTATGCCTCACAAATTGCCACGGCGTGCGTTTATAGAGGCATGTGCGCTAATTAGGTAGAATACGGTAATAGACTCACAAACAAACACAAAAATTTGCACTTCCATCTGGTCATCAACTGTTTGTTGGTTGCAAATTTAGTTCAGTCTGTTTTTTACCATTTAACACACCTTATCTTTGCATTTAACAGTAAAACTAAACTGAACAAGATTTTGTGATTCAACTGGTTTGAAACATTTCAGTATGTGGTTAATGGAATTTTTTTGAAGCAGTAGTTTTAACAAAATATGAAAATTCTACATGTGTTCTGTGCTAGCTATGAGGAATACCTTGTATGCTGTGACTTTTCGCAACTGTTGCCTCTGCATTAATATTGTGCCATCTCATTGGCATGGTCTCAGTGAGGCCAATAAATTGTAATGCCAACTATAATATAGAGCTCCAGATAAGATTCTAATGAGGGGTCACAACATATGAGCCGCGACACGAGAAAACCAACAATGTGGTTGTGCACCCATCGCAGACTCAGATAAGCCTCGGCATCTGCCTAGTCTGAGCAGAGTAATCACTAAGAGCTTAAAGGGTAGCTAAGGGTCTCAGCTACATCCATGCGGACAGCGAAGACTCTGATCAGACTGGGCGGATGCCCAGGCTGATCTGATTCTGCGCTGGGCGCACAACCACATTGTTGGTTTTGTCGTGTCCCGGCTCATATGTTTTTGTTGAGAGATAAGAAAAATTATCTGTGAATTATCTTCAAAACCCCACCTTATCTGGAGCACTGTATATATCTCAGAATTATCATTAGACATTCTTCCTCTATAACTAGAGCACTGTATTTGTTATATTTTTGTCTCGCCTGCGAAGCAGAGGCGAGACATATGTATCGCTTTTCCGGTGTCGTTGTCGTCGGCGGCGGCGTAAACTTTTGTCGAGTTTTTGCGTTTAGCTCATTTTCTCAGAAACTATAAGGGCTAGAGCCATGAAATTTGGGTCATGCATACATCTGGAAGAGTACATGTGAAAGCCATCATCAATGTTGAGTCATGACCTAGATTTTACGGTTGACTGACTTCGCAATTTTTTGTCAAGTTTTTAAGTTAAGGTCATTTTCTCAGAAACTACAAAGGCTAGAGCCATGAAACTTGGGTCATGCATACATCTGGAAGAATACAGCTGAAAGCCATCATCAATGTTGAGTTTTGACCTAGATTTTACGGTTGACTGACTTCGCAATTTTTTGTTGAGTTTTTGTGTTTAGGTCATTTTCTCAGAAACTATAAGGGTAAGAGCCGTGAAACTTGGGTCAGGCATACATCTGGAAGAGTACAGCTGAAAGCCATCATCAATGTTGTGTCTGGACCTAGATTTTACGGTTGACTGACTTCGCAATTTTTTGTTGAGTTTTTGCGTTTAGGTCATTTTCTCAGAAACTATAAGGGCTAGAGCCATGAAACTTGGGCCATGCATACGTCTGAAAGAGTAACTCTCAAAGCCATCATCTGTTTTAAGTCTTGACATACATTTTACGGTTGACTGACTTGTCAACTTTTCGTCAAGTTTTCGTGTTAAGGTCTGTTACTCAGAAACTATAAGGGCTAGAGCCATGAAACTTGGGCCATGCATTCATCTGGAAGAGAAGAACTCAAAGTCATCATCGATATTGAGTCTTTATCAACATTATACAGTTGGCTGACTTTGCAATTTTTGGGCAAGTTTACACGTTTAGTATGTTTCTCAGAAACTGTAAGGGCTAGAGCCATGAAACTTGGTTCATTCATACATCTTTGCTGATTTAGCACTGTTTTGTGACAAAGCGCCAGCAGGCGAGACACCGCATTCCGCGGAATTCTTGTTGTCTTCGCTTTTCATTCCTTCTATAGTAATATAGTTCTATGTGTGTGTAAATGAATAAATGAATAGTTGGAATAAATTAAGGTTATATAGATCATGTTTATGGCTAAATACCTAATCTAGAAGGTACAGATGACCTAGTGATAAAATTATGGGATGAAATTAAGAATTGTGTATCTTATATTTGTATGAGATAAATGGCAGAATCTCCTCAGACACACGCTGAAATTGTTTTGAATATATCCAGTACTGTTTATCTCGGAGTATCAAAATGCTTATCCTTCGAAATTTAGCTAATCTAGCTGTGTTTGATATACCATAATTATAAGCTATAATATGAGCCCCGACACGACAAAACCAACAATGTGGTTGTGCGCCCAGCGCAGACTCAGATCAGCCTGTGCATCCGCCCAGTCTGATCAGAGTCTCCGCTGTCCGCATGGGAGCAGCTTAGACTCTTAGCTACCCTTTGGGCACTTAACGAAGAGTCTGATCAAACTGGGCAGATGCCCAGGTTGATCTGAGTCTGCGCTGGGCGCACAACCACATTGTTGGTTTTCTCGCGTCGCAGCTCTTATGTTAAATTCATATTTCAGCTGTCAGTCTCGAAAAAGCAAATGGCACATATTTGTAAAAGTGTACACCTATAAATTAATATTCAAATTGTTGCTCAAATAAAGAAATCATTATATTAGAATCTTATAATATTTATATAAAGGATATGATGTAACACGTTTTATTTTATAATCCAGTACCAAATAACTTTCTGATTTGTGAATTGGAAGTTTTTAGAAAGAAATAAGGAATGCTTAAAGATTGGTACTATTATATGTTTCTTATGAAATGCTAAGTTGTTTATGGTGAATGAGTACATGTTAAGGGGAAGCAACCTTGGCATTTTCATTTTTGACCACATCCTTGATAGAGACCATCTATTAAAGTTAAGTTCCTGAACTAACGATACCAATTCTGATCACAAAAAGTTTTGGTATTTTTTCAGTGCAATATTAAGTATTCTTATTTTTCTGACTCTGTTGCTACTAAAAAAAAAACAGTTGGATTTGTTGAAAAGTGTTGTACTCTGGTTTATTTTCTTTTCCTAAACAATGTGTTGGAATTCTGGTTATAAAGATAATTTTGTCATATGGAGGGGAGGGGGGGGGGACTTAAAATAGCTCTTATCGGTGTGGGAAGCAGTGTAAGGGAATCCCTTGCAAAGCAACTTACCAAAAACCTTTTGCTTTACTCTTTTTAGTGATACTTCTTAATTTCCTTGTCATAAGTGCTTACTGACCATATAGAAAGAAAAAAAAAACACATCAAAATTATGATGCATTTCAAACTCCAGGAACCAACCTTTAAAGAAAAGAATTTGCTCATTTATATCCATTTACCCTAGTAATATAAATTTGTTGCATCAGGGTCCAAAGATGAAGTTAAAACTGAATAGTAAATGGGGCTTTGCATGGGAGACAGAGATTTAGCTAATACTTAATCAGGTAGGCTGAAATTGGGATGAGGGAGGTGCAGGGAGGGTGGGATGTGGGGGTTGAAAGTAAAATCCTTTTTTCCTTAATTATTTATCAAACATACATGTATATTTATGCAGTATATAGTGGAATCTCTAGAGATGCCTCAGGGAGGTGATTTAGTGAGATCCTGCAATGTGTTTGGTAAGAATTAGGAAAAAACAACAACAAAAAACATCTTATTCTTCATCTAAAATGGAGTGTGGGATCACAAGCTTTATTAGGGAATGTGTTGAAAGGATCTCTTCATAGTGTAGCTGCATTTAATTCTTGTTACAGAGCTCTAGATAAGAGGGGTATTGAGGATAATTAAAAGATAATTTTTCTTATTTCTCTATGAAAATTTATGTTGTGACCCCTCATTAGAACCGTCTCGGCGAGACTCTAATAAAGGTTCACAACATATGTTTTGTGGAAAAATATTGAAAATTATCCCTACATTATCTCTGTTACCCCTTCTTATCTGGAGCACTGTTGTTATTTGACCTCTAGAATTTTATATTTGTTACTTAATTGAGAAGATATTGAATAACAAGTGTTCATTTATTTAATTGTTGATTTTGTTAACTTTGTTCTATTTTTGCCACTTTACTGTAGATAACTACTGTACAGTTTGTTGGTTTCTCTACTGTACAGGTAGGTATATTGTACTGTATAAGTAGTTGAATAATGTACTGTACAGTTAGTGTTATATTGGACTGTACAGTCAATTGAATATGGTACTGTACAGTTAGTAGTAGATTGAAAAGCATGTACAGTATTTGAATTCATGTTCTAATACAAAGCTCCATATAAGGGTATAATTGATAAAATCCTGGATGGTTTAAACATACGTTTTAACCTTACATTAGAGTTCCCTTTTAAAACGTATGTTGTGACAGCTCAAATTGGCTTTCTAATTCTCATGAGATACCACAAAATATGTTGTTGATAGAGAGATTAGGAAATTTTTATACCACACTTGCCACAAAATGCAAACTTTAGCATGATTTTTGTGTGTAACTCAGAGCTCTAGATAAGAGGGGGTATTCAGTGATAATTAGGGATAATTTTTGTTAATTCTACATAAA
Source organism: Ctena decussata (assembly GCA_963989385.1). Lineage (NCBI taxonomy): Eukaryota > Metazoa > Mollusca > Bivalvia > Lucinida > Lucinidae > Ctena > Ctena decussata. Next base: position 53,759,683 of record OZ022511.1, on the reverse strand, counting down.
AACATATGTTGTGACCCCTCATCTGGACCGTCTCGACGAGACGGTTCAGATGAGGGGTCACAACATATGGTTTCAATGAGAAATAAAAAAAATTATCCCTCAATTATCATCAAATACCCCTCTTATCTAGAGCTCTGGTAATTTAAACCTGTTGTATGGACTTTAGTTGCAGAACATTGCGGAGATAGGGAATCAAAGTCTATAGGTGTTTGAACTAAGGTTTAGATTTAATAAAAGTAGTTTCTGTTCCTTTAATTAATATCTTTGAAATGTAAGTTGATGTGAAAGTGTTTGTATGCCAAGAAAGTAAATATGGAGGGGGTCATATAGACTTTCCTCATAAAGCAGTTTCGTTGTATTGGCTTGAAATTGACATAAAAAAGGAAGAAAAAAAATTCTAATCCACTGATATACATATACATTTATTATTCCGCAAGCATTGACAGTGCTTTTAGCCCTAAATGCGCCAAAAAGCAGACGACAAAATTTTCGTCTGCAGAATTTCAAAAAATGTTTCGACCTAGCGAAATCATATTGAGAATTCGAACACTAGCGGGCAAACAGTGTAGATTCAGATGAGGTGGCTCATTTTGAGCCACCTCAGCTGGATCTATACTGTTTGCCAATTCAACAATTTTAATTTTTTGCGCTTTAAGGGTTAACATTCAGGCCCTGTTGTTCAAAGCATGGTTAGCTTAACAAAACCATTAGTTGAGGACTCGTTAAGTCTTCTAGTTCACATAAAATCAAGTGTGCTAATATTTTTTTGCTGAAAAAAATGGGAAGCTCTTCAGATTTTTTCGGCACAAAATGACATTGTTTTTGCATACAAGACCTTTGAAATTTTAAGGTCTTGTTAACTAATGAGGTCAATAGTTTTGAACAATTGGGTCGTATTAACTTCACTTACCAAGTTCATTAATCACACACATACTGCTTTAGGTATGGATAATTGTATTCTAATTATTATATCTTAGGTGTGCTGAGCACATACACTTATGTATCATTTTGTTTTTGAGATCAAATTCCTTAAAAGGAAGAAATGGTGTAAAATTTTGTTATTAATTATTGACTTTTTACACAAATTTTGATCATGTATATTCAATATAATTTACAATTCAAAAGTGCTATTCTAAACTTACAGATTTTTTCCCTTGATTATATGCATGCCATGTTGCTTGACACTTTTGCATTATATATACAAGTTGTTTAATTTAAAAGTGATTTGTTGCTCATAAATTTATGCCCATGAAATGACAGTTCTCTGGATAAGCAAAAACTGGGGTTAAAAGTTGGGAGTATTTCTGCTATTTCTCATTCTAACAAAGCATGCCAATAGAAGATATGGATAATTAGGTTCTATGGATAATTAGGTTCTACAATGAAAAATCTTTTTTGTGGCATGTAAGGTAAATTCTGACTTTGTTCTCAAAATTTAAGACATCAGATTACATTTAGCTGATGTTTGACAGTGACACGCCTATTTTTTGGCAGTAAGGCATGGAAAAGAAGTGAACAGAGAGTAGTAACAACAGTCAATGTTGTTGATGGGACTATTTGCATGCCAAAAGAACATGAAGTAAATGAATGCAGTTTTCTGTGGTTTTACTTGTTAGAAATGAAATAGTTCAGCACTAACAGAGATTTATTGAGCAATAAATCACTGACTGTTGGTCTATTTTAGTAGAGTATCACTTGACTCCATGCTCATTATCTGACCTACTTTACAACTGACCACCATACAGCAATATATAATTCAACAAATCACTACTAGAGCTAAACTATAGGTATTTTGTTAATAAAACATATGTTGTGAAATCTCATTTGAATCACCTTTTTAGGTGATTCAAATGAGACTCTACAATATATGTTTTGTGGAGAAATAAGAGAACTACGATATTTACCCCAAAAGTTTGGCTTATCCTGGCTGTGAATGGGCATAGATGTCAACATGAGGTTGTGCTTAATTATATCTGATTTTGATCATCGCATGAACAGTACAGGTGACTGAGGTTTCAAGAAAAGTAAAAACTGTTTTATTTAGTTAGGGATAAGGGTTATTTCCTTAAGATCATATACCGTATTTTTTCCGTTATAAGACTAGGATTTTTTAGCTCACCTGAGCCAGAGGCTCCGGGGGAGCTTATAGGATGGTAAGGCTCCGTCGTCCGTCGTCGTCCGTCGTACGTCGTCCGTCGTCCGTCCACAATTTCAAACGACTTCTCCTCTGAAACCGCTGGGCCAATTGTAACCAAATTTCATATATAGCCTTCTGGGACCTTAGGAAAGAAAAGTTGTTCAAACGGTCTTGGTCACATGACCAACATGGCCGCCATGCCCATATATGGTAAAAACCTAAAAAAATCTTCTTCTCCAGAACCAATAGGCCGATGGCCTTGAAACTTGGTATGTAGCATCGTGTACACGAGTACTACCAAGATTGTTCAAATTATGACCTTGGGTTGACCTTGACCTTTTTTACGATAAGGTCAAATTTGCTTCCTTGTGCTTTTATATGGCAAAATGCTAGAACATAAGATATCTTGGAAACTATTGAAGATTTTGGGCTAAAAATTGATATCTACAGTCATCTTAATGAGTACATGAAGATTTATGAGTACAAGAGGTCAAGGTCATTCTTTGACCTTTGACGCGGAACTGTCATATTTTGATAATTTTAAACAATCTCCTCAAAAGCCACTAGGCCAATTGTAACCAAATTTCATATAGAGCCTCCAGGGGTTGAGGGAATGATAATTTGTTCAAACGGTCCAGGTCACATGACCGACATGGCCGCCATGCCCATATATGGTAAAAACCATTAAAAATCTTCTACTCTAGAACCAATTGACCGAAGGCCTTGAAACTTAGTATGTAGCATTTGGTACTCCAGTACTATCTAGATTGTTGAAAATGATGACCTTGGATTGACCTTGACCATTTTACGGCAAGGTCAAATATTGGAAAATGCTAGAACATAGATTTCATGGAAAGTTTTGAAGATTTTAGCCTAAAAATTGGTATATTCAGTCATCTTAATGAGAACATGAAGATTTATGAGTACAAAAGGTCAAGGTCATTCTGTTTCCTTTGGCCCAGAACTGTCATATTATGACGATTTCAAACAATCTCCTCAAAAACCTGATGGCCAATTGTAACCAAATTTCAAATAGAGTTTCCATGGGTTGAGAGAATGAAAATTTGTTCAAATGGTCCTGGTCACATGATCAACATGGCCACCACACCCATATATGGTAAAAACCTTTAGAAATCTTCTACTCCAGAACCAATTGACCGAAGGCCTTGAAACTTAGTATGTAGCATCGGGTACTCCAGTACTATCTAGATTGTTGAAAATGATGACCTTGGGTTGACCTTTACTATTTTATGGCAAGGCCAAATATTGGAAAAAGCTATAACATAAGATTTCATGGAAAGTTTTGAAGATTTAGGCCTAAAACTTGGTATATACATTCATCTTAATGAGTACATGAAGATTTGTGAGTACAAGAGGTCAAGGCCCATACTTGACTTTTGACACAGACCCGTCATATTTGACAATATCAATCTCCTCAAAAACCACTGTTCCAATTGTAACCAAATTTCATATAGAGCCTCCAGGGGTTGAGAGAATGTAAATTTGTTCAGATGGTCCAGGTCACATGACCAACATGGCTGCCATGCCCATATATGGTAAAAACCTTTAAAAATCTTCTACTCCAGGATCAATTGACCGAAGGCCTTGAAATGTAGTATGTAGCAGTGGGTACTCCAGTACTAATTAGATTGTTGAAAATGATGACCTTGGGTTGACCTTGACCATTTTACGGCAAGGTCAACTATGGGAAAATGCTAGAACATAAGATTTCCTGGAAAGTTTTGAAGATTTAGGCCTAAAAATTCATCTATACATTCATCCTAATGAGTACATGAAGGTTTATGAGTACAAGAGGTCAAGGCCATTCTTTGACTTTTGACCCAGAACTCTCTCATTTTGACAATATCAGGTGAGCGATTCAGGGCCTCATGGCCCTCTTGTTTACCCCTTCCAAAACAATCTCAAAGGTCTGGATCCTTCTTCTAAGATGGATATAGATCTTTGGGATTGTTTTGGAAGGAAAATTTCCATTTTTAGCTGGCCTGTATGAATATACAAGAAGAGTTATTGCACTACCCTTGGGGTTGGTGGTGGCATTAGCGGCGTCAGCAGCAAGGTTAGTGTCAGCGGTGGCATTGGCGGCGGCATTAGCAAAATGTTAAAAATTTATTATGTGATGGGCAAGGCACTGTCAGGCGAGCTATCCTGTACCCAGACAGGTCTTGTTTTAGCTGACATACACACTACTGACTTCCATATCTGCAGTAATTTCGGACAGGAAATCTCCTGTCTTATAACCAAATAAATATGGTAGAACTCAAAGTATTTATGAAAGCTTATGCCATATTAACCATATTAAATGTCATGGGGATGTCACATGATAAGAAAGGGGTTGGGGGACATTTTCTAGGGCCTTAAGGGTAGGTAACTAATTCACTATTTGCCAAATTGCTTTGAGTAAACACTACATGTAAGTCTACGGTATGCGTATAATGATGATACTAGATAGAAGAACTATCAGATTCATTCCCAAAATTTTATCATGTAGCTGGATACCCATCAGTGACAATGAGCATGGCCTATAATTGAATTCCTTCATAGAAGCCAAGAGGAAAAAAAACATTGTAGATCACTGCAAATCTGTTCGCATCAATACCTAATAAAGGTAACATTTTCAGATAGCCTTGTAGCAGTAGGGACTGTGTTCTGGGTACAGCATATGAAAGCCCAGTCCTATTTTGTACAGAGTTCAACTCTGATCACTCATTAAAATCAATTTTAGAGTGCGTAAGAGTAATCACTCATTAAAATCAATTTTAGAGTGTGTAAGAGTAACTCTGATCACTCATTAAAATCAATTTTAGAGTGCGTAAGAGTCAGGTTATCAGAATTCTACCCGTGATTATAACTGGAACACATTTTCAAGGTTCCCTGGGTGCTCCAGTTATTAAACTCAATACTTTTTGATGCCCAATTGTGAATGTCGTAAAGTCACAAACATTTCATGTGGCAGATATTCCCTGTTTATATTATATGGCTTTACAGTATATTCTTTGCTTATGTATTTTCTATATTTGTTCATATCAGTAAAGGACTGTCTGTTGCTATGGCAACCTGTGGAGACTTTGATCAGCAGTTGGCACAAGAAGTAGACTGGTCACTATGCCAACAGCTTCAAGTCTAGACATGCATGCATGTTTACTTCTTGGTTGACACAATATAAAATGTGGCTTTAGGTGGATGGATACAATTTCAGGGGAAGAAACTCTACCATTTTCTTTATTGCATCCCTTTTCAATGAGGGTCAACTCTTAAAGGAAAGAAATTGCTCTTGTTGGAGCAATTTCTTTCCTTTAAGGGTAGACTCCTTCATGGAAGGACTAGGTAACCTAGGAAAGCAAACTGCCAGTCACAAAAGTTTGTCTCCCTTTGAAAAAATTGGCTGAAAAACATGGCAGTGTATCCTGACCCTTAACCTTACATCTTGTGGAGGGGATTAGGCTGGTCTTTGCAGAGGGTGTAGAACTAGATCAAACTGCAGTCTGATGAGCATCTACACTATTTGCAATTGCATATTTTTCCTTTAAAACTCCCTAAAATAAAAACTGATCTGGTTCATCATAAAACACAGAAAAATCCATCATGGAAAACAGAGGATTAACATTGTACAAGCTAAAATACCTTATGTGATAGAAATATGCACAGTATTTCGGCAAATTTTTATTTATTTAAAACGTCCCCCACCATAGAGAAAATGCCAGATTCCAGAAGATGAATTACAAGCAATTCCCTTGCCATCAGATTCTGTACCACCTGACATTGTACTTTTCAGTTACATTGTACATTTCATATAACATATTTCAACCAAAATGTCGGTATATATATCAGATTGTAATGTACTAATATCATGTGCATGACTGGCAGGTAGATGCTGAACTATCATTATGTAAAGTCTCATCAACTTGATCTATAGCTCTGCAAAGCATGTACTATTACCACAGATACAGAATGAAGAAAAGGCATCTAAATACTGATTAATAAGCTGATCAAAGTTTTCTTAATGGTTGTCATGGTGACAAGATACTTTTTTCTTTGATATGGCACATTTCTTGGATGAGAACATCCATTTCGGAAGTTGTTATACACGACAAAACCAACAACTTGGTTGTGCACCCAGCGCAGACTCAGATCAGCCTGGGCATCCGCCCAGTCTGATCAGAGTCTTCACTGTATGCATGGAGGTAGCTTAGACCCACAGCTACTCTTTGAACACTTAGTGAAGAGCCTGGACAAACTGGGCGGCTTCCCAGGCTGATCTTAGTCTGCGCTGGGCACACAACCACATTGTTGGTTTTGTCGTGTCGTGGCTCATATGATTCTGTACTAAATATAGTGAAATTGTATTGCTAAACATTTCCTTCTGGATGTTTATATATAAATGTTTTGTAGAAAAAAATCTGTGTTTGTTCTTTTGTCACCAAAGTTACAGTGTTCATTCAAAATAACCAATTAGCCTGTCTGGGCAGGACTGTTTATGCACAGTCCAATCACCATTTAGATTGCTTTTCATGTATTATGAAGTATTCCATAAGGTCAATAGGTTTACTTTTTCAGGGGAAGCAACTGTCTTGTTTTCATTTTGTCTCCCTTCTCCATAGGGATCAGTTTTTTGCTCCCTTGGGAACAAATCCTTTCCTTTAAGAACAGGCCCATTCTCTTCCAATGAAGCAAACAGAAAGTCACAAAAACATTCCCTTTTGTAAATAAAAAATAACAGAAGAGAGCCCATTCACCTAAAAGAGACATACCAGCAAATTCAAAGAATGAAAGGTGAGTGACTAATTCTGTAATGTTTTCTGCCATATTTGCAAAAAGAAACAGCTGATAGGACTTCCTGGTTGCTTCTCTGGACAGCGTAGCCCTCAAGTGGTCCACTCCCAAAGGAAACAAATTTATTTGCAGGAACAGCTGTTATGTAAAGCAAATTCGTTTCTTTTCCTATGAGATGGGCAAACACGAGTTCAGGCAAGACATGCTGTCAGGACACACTTCTTGTTTTTCAATCCAACACCAGGAAATCTGCACTCAGTAAGCCCTGAGCTGGAAAAAGTGCTATCAGTGTGTATCAGTGATGATTGATAGTGGCAGTGTCACTGAACATCAGTTGTGGTGTCCACCCCAGGAAACCTGCAAGCTATAGTCATGTGCTTGCAAAACTCTACATACAACGTAAGTAATGTGCATGTTGGTTTTGTACCCAGGGACTGTGGCCTAGCTAAACAACCATGACTGGACAAACATTTTCACTGGTCCACTGTTGGAATATCATTGATGGCCCTGGTAATGCGAGGATGTATGGGTCTATGGGAACAATGGAGGATGCCGACGATGCTGATTAGCATGTATGCTGGCAAATGTAGCATGCCAGTTAGCATGTATGCTTGCAAATGGGCAAAGTCGATCCAGGTGCAGACACACCTGGTTAACTATGTTTTCAAGGATGTTACAAAACCAAAAAGAGCTGTTATGAAACAAAAAAGAGTCATAGTTACCAAACGACCTGGTAACTATGACTCTTCCATTTCATTTCGTAACAGCACTTTTTGTCTCACCTGCTTTAGCAAGGTGCGATATAGGAGTTCACTTTTCCGTCCGTCCGTCAGTCATTCCGTTCGTCCGTACGTCCATCCGTCAACAATTACGTCGACCCTAGCGTCGACCGTAGTTTTAAGTCCATTTCTCGCATCTATAATACCTGCAATCATCAAACCTGGCATAAAGCTACTTCTTAGAATGTTCTCGAGGGCTGTGGCTTTTATTTTTAACCCTTGAACTATATTCTATGATCGGCTGACGTTGTAAAACCATCAACAATTATGTCGACCCTAGCGTTTAAGTCCATTTCTCGCAAACTATGATACCTACAATCATCAAACCTGGCATAAAGCTTCTTCTAAGAATGCTCTCGAGGACTGCTGCTCTTATTTTTACCCTTGACCTATATTTCATGCTCTGCTGACTTCGTAAAACTGCCCACCAACATTTACGTCGACCCTAGAATTTAATGTTCTTGAGTGTTGTTGCAATTAATTTACTTTTGACATATACGAGGGTTGATCGAGAAGTTCGTAGACACCTTAAATAACTGAGGAATCTGAAAAGGTCCATCAATGAAATGTTACATGCCTGTGGCCACACCATTGGTTAACACAGATGTAAATTTTGAATCAGATATCTCAAAGGGTTCATACACAACGATGCAGTTTGTATAGTTACCCTAAGTTGCGCGGCGCACGCCACAACGTCATGTTGACGTCTGGTATATGCTAGTGTTCAAATGCGAAGCTGATAAGACCCACTAAAGAAATCATATCACTAAAATCACAGTTTTAGCATTTATAAAATACGAGAAATACAGCAGTAAGACAATCGCAAGATTTTTCATCAGGTTTTATGAAGCACAACTTCTGATATCGCGTAAACATTTTTTGGCTCAGTTTTGAGGTGTAAAATCTACTATTTCATCGAATAAGTGCATCATTGCCATCCTGAGGTCCGAAAGTATGGCTCGAAATTTATTTGTAGCACTCTTTTACACAGTATCTTGAAATGTGGATGTCTCATGGTGCTTAGTGTAAAATATAATTGTTTCCATTGGTTTTATGTTTTTTTTTATGTCGACCTTTAGACAAACAGCTTGCGTGCAGACGTTGCAAAAAACGTCATTTTCTTCTTTCATGTCTGAGGGTGGTGGCCTGTTTTGTTTTTACAGACTGTCATGTCAAATGCAAGTAATGAATATAAATGTCGTTTGAAATTGGGAAATGCTACGTTAGTTCTTGACTTAAATTTTCTATCGAAACCTTAAGGATAAAAAATATACTGAACAAAAATAAAAACTTGACGGTTTTTATTTCTCCATTCGGCCAACCCAGCAAGTACGCAATGTATGTATGGATGTTTCCGCATTGGACAGACGTCTGATTACTTAAATCATGAAAAAGTACTGGTTAATTTTTGTCCTATCCGGAGTTAGCTAACGTATTCCTATTTTAATAATTCTGACCAGAACATTACTTTGCGCACGCGCAGAAGAAAGTTTTCTTGTATGCAATAAACAGTAAATCCAGTACGCACAGAAAACACTTTAAACGCTTATGTTTATTGAAATCACAACCTGAAAATACCATTTAAGATTCAAAACTTTCAGATTATCTCCCTTTGAATTAAACATATAGAGATTTTTGAGACGCTGTATTTTCTATACCAGAGCGTCTTTTTTTTATTATTCTCTCCGAGGTTTGTTTGATTGTCTTGCAAACTCAATGTCTTAATAACTAAATTTAGTAGAAAGCCATTCCTTAAACTGCCGCAGGCCAGCCGTGACTATAAAAGGCAGATTAGGCTCATTTCACATCAGTATGATTTTAGAGTCCAAAGGGCCAAGAGCTCTGCCATGCGTTTTGATTGGCTACTGGCTATTGGTAAAGGTTATCTGTAAAATGATTGACAGGTTCTTATCAGCTGAGTCAGTGAAGTGTTTTTACAACTAAGTCTGTATGACACCAATAAAATTTAATCTGTTTATTCTGGCATAATTGCATTATAGAAACAAGAAGTTATTATCTTCATTATCTTTGCTTTCCATTACTTTACTCTTATTTTTATTATTATTTATTAATGCATACCGATTCTTTTGATATTCATTATGAATCGTGTAATGACTATAATAATAATGAAAAATCGCCTTTGAACTAAGAAGTGATAACAATAGCAATAATAATAATAATAAATGAAATAAAAAGATAAATAATATTGACTAGTTTTCTTTTTATTTCAATTAGTATTATTTTGATAACTATTACAATTTATGTCATTATTTTCATCACCTTTGCTTTCATTACAATTACTATTATTATTATCACTATTAGATTATTACAATAATTTTTATTTTATTATCAATAATTTTATCATTAAAATTATAATAATAAAAATCAAATATTATACAAGTGCATATTTCCCTTTGACTGAAATAAATACAATGATCTATGAAATAATGGACAGATTTTAGTTCAGACATGTAAATCTATATCAGACATAATTTATTCATATTTTTAGAATATTATGATTTTTCTTTTCATCATGGGAACTAAATAAAAATCAAAACTTCAGGATCTCTGATTTTTCTATCACATCCCAAATATAATTCATGACTGTTTATTGCTAAACTGTAAATGCATGTCAAGTTGAATACCTCTTATCAGCAGTAAGGCTTAAGCTCCGGCCACATATACTGCCCAGATACATTACCTATACAGGTAAAATCTGCTGGCCGGGTGGACGACAATCCCGGCCTTTAGACTTTAATGTATCATGGGAATTCCATTGAAATTGAATTTCTGACTTCATAATGGCATGAACTGATAGTCCAGGGGCCCAGGAGAAAAAAAAGAGGTTCGCTACCCTTTAATAGTAGAGTTTGGCAACTCTATGCATTAAAATATACATTTATTTTACCATAGATTTTGGCCCGGAGACATTTCGAGAAACACACAGGAGACTCAAAAATGACCATTAGCTCACCTGAGTAATTTCTACAGAGAATCTATTGTGCTTCTTCTGACACTGAAACCAGCCTTTTGGTCAGAGATAATCTCTTCAACTTTGGGTTTGAACCTGTTCAAGATTAATTTCAGCATGACTTTACTTTAAGGCTGATGGTTCTGTAGTTCTGGCAGAGCTGCTTTTGGCCCTCTTGAGGGAGCGTAGTAACTAGCGACAGAGTCATTGGGGTTGGCCATTCTTATGTTCTTCAGAACTTTTTACAGACATTTCATGGTCTCCCCGCCTGCTTGAACAAGTTCTATTGAAATGTAATCAACTCTGGCAGATTTTTCCTTTTTCAGTGCAGCTACTGCAATCTAAGCTGCCTCGCGAAGGATCGGTTGTAGATCTTTTTCTGAGTGCCAAGTGCAGTCCAGAACTGTATTGTCACCATGACATATGGTTGTATAGCTCTGGGCAATATTCTATCCAACTGCTGAGAATTTGGTGCTCTTTTAGACATGTTCCAGACAAGTCTTGGATATTCGTTGATCTACCCTGTTTCCCCGAAGTTAGATCCTTCACCATCTGTTGATGCTGATATTTTTGTTCAGGCAAGTTTCAATCTCCTCGCACTGTCCTCCTTTGCTTTCTTCAGGGTCTTTTGAACCCTCTTGTCAGCTGTCCTGTATTCTTTCACTCTTTCTGTTTCATACCTGTATTCTTTCACTCCTTTTGTTTCATACCGGCTCTTCTTCGAATCTCTCCTCTCATCAGCGAGATCAAGAACATATCTGGAGACCAGGGCGTTGTCCTCTGATGTTCCTTCCCAAGTATCTCACTGGCTGTGTCAGTCAATGTTGTATTGTAGTTTGTAATCATGCTATCTATTTTTGTCATCATCCCTCAGACTGATGACTGGAGCAAATTACCCGCCTATTGTTACTTGGAACGTGCATGTCCATATCTGGGTTTTTGAACTTCTCACGGTGAAACCTTAGTCTTGGCTGGGTTGTCTTTCTGGGCTCCTTCAGACGAACTTGAGAGGTAATCATCAACAGTAAATGTACACTTCTTATGTCTGCGCTAAGAAAACTTCTTGACCTCAATCTGGTCTTAATGCCTCCTGTCTCCGCTGTGCTATGTCCACCTTGTGGATGGTTTGTGGGGCCCAGGTATTTGTCAGTACAGGATGTTAATGTTGCAAATTTAGGAGTTTGAGACCTCTCTCATTTGTCTCGGCATTGCAGTAGGGTCCTGCGTCTCTCCAGTCTGTTTGTGATTCCCTTCCACTGGCCATTCCAATCACCTTGTACAACCAGAATGTCTTTCGTAATTTACTGGAGTTACTGGTATAAATGGATCCTTCTTTTCATCTTGCACGGGTATTTATGACTGTGTTTTGACATTGAAAGGAGCTGTGCGCAAACGGAGAGTCTGCTGCAGACTGGTTGGCAAACGTTATATCTGTCATCCGTTGACATTTCACCAAAGTTCTCAATGTATCTATCAGAGCTCCAGTATGTTCCAGAAGTACCTGTCCATTTTGTGGATCAGCTTTTCAAGTTTCCCGGATGGCCTCAGAGCCCTCACATACCAGGTTCCTACAGAGATGTTTTCCCTACCTCTCCTTTTCTTGACCTTTGTCACACCAGTCGCACACTTATCAACAACTACTTACTAACGTCAAACGGTAGGTGTGATCATTGTTAAGCCGGGCCCGGACCGACCAGTATTTAAGTATCATTGGGGGGGGGGGGGGGGGGTGGAGAGGGGGCGCGTAGCGCACTCGGTTGCGTGCCTGACTTATAAGCCAGAGGTTCCGGATTTGATAACCGATCCGGCCGCTTCCGCTGATTCAAGAAGGGCAGTTGTCAGTTACTGGTGCCAGTAAGAGCACTTAGTACTGGTTAACCGCTTAGGAGGTGTAAGCCTGCCCAGGAACAGTATGGTTAGATTAACTGACCATACCGACATGCCCATAGCTGTTTACCGTGGACGTTAAACAATAACATAAGGACAAAAAGTATCCTTGGGTCTGTCTTCCAAAATGTTACTCGGGCAAAAGTCAACCTGACGGAGCCCATACTCTCCAGGCTGATTATGTTGACCACAACTGAATTCCAAGAAAATTATATGGCTTGCCTTGATTTTGAACACGTGTCCTTTGGCTAAAAGTGTTTTTCCCCCCGGGGGTTTACTTCTTCTAGGAAGACGTTCACTCTTTGATGTTGGGTCTACACCAACCCAAATTGACCCCTAGGCTTGGGAGACTCATGGAGGTGGAAGTGGCGTCTCGTTCAGCAAGCCTCTGAATATAATACAACCAGACGGAAAGGGCCAAGCTGATAAGGCCTATCCTAATCAACAGTGATCTCTGAAATCTAGATGTTGTACCAAGCTTAGCAAGGCTCGCTCGGATCTTGCAAGTAACACACGACTGTTAAACTCATGTTGGTGCTCTACACTGGCCGTTGACTTTTTCTAGGAAGTCTTCAACCCAGTGATGCTGTTTTAACAGGTGTTCTTTGGCACGGTTTGTTCACAGACCTAGCATGGACTGCCAACCAAGGCTAAGGATTGTACCTACCCTTCTACATGTAGTTCTTATTAGCCTCCGAGGCTGATGAGATCCATCTGCCTACATGCAACCTTTAGTATTGAACAACATGGTACCATGACAATTAGGTTAAACTATGCACTTTTACACTTTTAGGTTCGAAATAGCCCTGGTTCCACAAGTTTTTAAAATGACATTGTATCTTCATACAGTATAATCGTATCATATTGTACGTTTGGTATAAATTGTATTTTACATATAAATATGTAACATATATAAGTCAGAATCACACTTTCGTTTCTCCTTCCGCTGATTCAAGAAGGGCAGTGGTCAGTTACTGGCGAAAGTATGTGCACTTAGTACTGGTTAACCGCTTAGGAGGTCTAAGCCTGCCCAGGAATAGTGTGTTTGGTTAACTGATCGTCCCGACATGACCATAGCTGTTTACCGTGGACGTTAAGCATCAAATCAAATCAAAATCATATGAATATGTACATATTCTTCTTTAACAGGCTACCAACTTGTAAGGGGAACTTAATAAAATGTCTATTTACTACATTATTTTTGATACAGATTAAAACAGGGCTGCGGATTAACGACGGGTGGCCTTTTTCTTCAGGGTTTATATTGACTTAATATTAACGACTAACATGTCTGCAAAATTTGTATCAGATTAGGCATTTATAAATTTATTTAAATATTTCAGTGTTCATCAACAAAATTCCAACCAAAATGCGTTATTCCATGTCAATGAGAGACAGTTGTAGTTTGAATTGAAATAGTGTGGTCATTGGTTTAAGAGAATTTTGCAGTCACATATCTCATTTTACCGTGGCACGCCCGTTATCTCGAACAAAAATGTTATGTACTTAAAAACCGTCACAGGCTATGTGCAAACCCTCCATACTTAAATAAAATCAAAATCTTTTAGAAATGATTCAGAACAAAACTTTTTTTTGGGGTGGGTTGAAAATTACGAAATTTATACTACTGGTAATTATCCCTTCGTGGGGCCCCTTTGGTGATATTTACCTCACCTTGAAAGGTCTTATTTATTAGAACACATATGTGGCAACACATATGTGGATGTAATTTAATACAAAATTAAGACAACCGGATTTTTTTCAAAATTTAAAAAAATGAGAGAAAATAGTCATTTTTTGTCATTTTTACAAATTCACCCCTCTAGCGCCCCAGAGGGATTTCTCAGAATGTCTCCGGGCTTTATTATGTCCAGAGGGGTACAGGCTATAACATCCACATGAGTGCCAAACTCTACTCTTTAGGGAGAGCGAAAGTGTTTTCTAGCGTAGATACAGATTTCGGCCCTAGCACTATGAGGGTTTTCATCTGGTCCTCACGGCCTCCTAGTGGACCGTGCATCGGCATAATTTTAGCTAATGAGTCCATCCAGATTGGATTTAATAATGGAAAGGCATTGCCAACAGAATTTGTATCATTCATTAGACTTTAACAATTTTAAATTCGGCAATGTTTGGTTTTGAGCATAGAAAACAGAAAAGTACCCTTTGTTCTACTTAGGTTACTTAGCCTTCTCAGGCTACAATTCAGATTACATACGGTGTTCAGCATACTTTACTTGCGTCACTAAGCTTACTCATCTAACAACTTAATTTACTAAGGTTGCTCAGTTAACTGAATCTACTTATGCTAAAGAGTCACCCAAGGTTACAACTAAGATTGCTAAAGCCCCAGTCACACACACACATTACGGATAGGGCGGATAGTTGCGGATAAAATCCTCAGTTTATCCGCAGAATTTGTGGGCGTGGCCTAATTTTGTTTAATATATTTACGGATATAGTTAGTAATAGATGCGTTTGGATACGGATAAGTACGAACTACTAACCTTCCGTTACCTTCTGTAACCTTTAGATGCGGATAAATACCTTCAGATCCGGACTGTGTCGCATGCCTAGCGGATAGAAGAATAGAAAAGATTAACTGCGACGTCCACATCTGTGTCTACTCGTTGTATGTTCCAGTCACACACACACATACGGATTGTGCGGATACTACGGATGGCCCGTCCGTATCTATCCGTTTTATCCGTAATGGATCCGTATCAGATCCGCAGAGTCCGTAACTGTCCGTATCATATCCGCAGAGTCCGCAGGATCCGCGTCGAAATTTTGAAAAGTTTCAAAATTCGGGCGCGGATGAGTAAACCGTAATGGTGCGTTACTGAACGCATATATCCGCATCTATCCGTGTCTAATCCGTGTCGCATACGTATCTATTCCGTATCTTATCCGTTATTGAACCTATCATTCCGCAGTCCCACTCCAAGTTGAGGACCGATACGGTTTCAAGCGGATCGTTACCTTTAGTTACGGAAATTACGGGTCTCGTTCGGCGAACTGTAACGGACTGTTTTCTACAGTAACGTTTCGATACAAAAAGGTTGCGTTCCAATACTGACAGATACCTATAGGATGGTCTGGAGAGGCGGCTGTACGGCAACAACACCAGTAGTGGGGCAAAGAGACAGAGACTGTATCTCAAGGACTACTACAACAGAGAGGCCGGGTCGGTGCAATGGCAGTGACGTATGGTGCAGTTATGGTGCGATGTTATGTTTCTTATTTGTAACAGCCTAGTGGGGTCATCTTTTCATGAACTTGCCAATAGCAAAAGTAGGGCCATCATTTCATAAACTTATTTGACTTTTATCAATTTGAATTAGTTGTTTAATATAGGACAATTCTTTTATTAATTACAATTAGTTGCCCAATATAGGACAAAGGTTAATGGTGAAATGAAGCAATACATATCTACTGGTCAGGCTTGAGTAGCCGAAACTTCGAAGATGGCCAATGTTCCTTCTTTCGAATGTTCTGTGCTCTTGAATGAACTCTTTTAGAGTTCTGTTTTACTTCAGTGCCACTGGTTTCGTGCCGTGCGGCGACCGTAAAACGTCTCCCCGTACGTCATCTATATTGCAGATTATATATATATTTTTCCCTTGAGGTCAAGAAAATATTCTGAGAAATCAGAAATTTTCGTTTGGTTTAGATTTATAGTCTAGGTTAATTATTGCATTTTTTTTTCCTTTTAGATCTTTTATGGTACTAATCAGTCTTTGAATTTACTGCCTTATCAAAATTACATTATGCTTTCTCTGGTTGTCGTAACTAAATCATATCGGGGTCACTGATGCGGTTTGAGTAGCCGAATTCTCGAAGTATGGTCCATGTACCTTCCTTCGAATGTGTGCAGTGTTCTTGAAGGATTAGAATAGTATCTACTTTATCAACTGCCGACTGAATATCTATGTCAACCAAGCAGTAATTGGGTACCTTTTTCAAATCAGGGAAGGACAAGGCAGCGAAAGGAGAGAGATGGGCTTCGCCGTTCATATGCTATGCCCAAGATACATTGACCCTAAGCACCTACCCCCCCACCCCCCCTAAGCCACCGCCCCTACGGTAATTAGGCTATAGGAAACCTTTACCTTTACCCAATTTATAGTTTGAATCCAGGTATAAAAATTTAAATAAAAATCTAATCCTTCATGAGCACAGAACACTAAACACATTCGAAAGAAGGAGCATGTGCCATACTTCGAGGTTACGATTTTAAGAGCCTCATCAATGACCCTGACATGACCCATTACTTCCGTAACTAAAGGTAAAGCTCCGTATGAAACCGTATCAGTCCTCAACTTGGGACTGCGGAATGATGGGTTCAGTTACGGATAAGATACGGAATAGATACGGATGAGAAACGGATTAGATACGGATAGATGCAGATAAATGCGTTCAGTTACGGACTTTTACGGTTTACTCATCCGCGCCCGAATTTTGAACCTTTTCAAAATTTCGACGCGGCTCCTGCGGACCCTGCGGATATGATACGAACAGTAACGGACTCTGCGGATGCGATACGGATCCATTACGGATTAAATGGATAGATACGAATAGATTCGGACGGGCCATCCATAGTATCCGCAGAATCCGTATATGTGTGTGTGACTGGGGCATTACGTTGCGCAGTTTACTTACTCTACTTATACTATTTGGTGGCTTTGCCATTGCATATTATTACCCCATGAATAAAAAGAGGGATAATATAACTTTGCGTTTTGAGTCAATTTTATGGAAAAGGTCGACGTGTCAAATAATCATCGGCGACACCCCAATTAACTACTTGCTTTTTATTGAGAATGCGTGAAAAGTGCAAGTGTCGAATTGTAAAAAGAAAAAAAGGTCTAGTTTGTACTAAATACGCTTCCGTACAAAATTAGAAAACTACCTTATATGTTATCAACTAAAGTAAATAACTTAATATAAAAAGTATGTAAAACGATAGTGGTAAAGCTTTTACTTTGTCAACACATCTAACAGGGGAACTTAAAAATATACGTACCCTACTGAAATTAGACAAGAATTTTTATACAAGAGATTTTGCTACTATTATTGTCGTTGTCTCGTTATTCTTTTAGTGGTAGTAACACAATAAAGGTGTATAGATGATAGTATCATGCAGTTTTAAATGTAGTGAAACCCGATCAAAGTACAATATAACTCCTTCAAAGCTAATTTTAAAAGTGTTATAGAAAATTCTGATTATGTCGCCACTGCTGTGATGGCATAATACGCTGATGGCAAAACGCAAAGTTTCTCTTCTCCTGACTTTCTCAAACCGTGGCTACACAAAGAAGCCAATTACAAAATAGATACACTAGGTCCTATTACTAGGCGATGTCTTTGCTTTAACTTTGCTGATGGGCCACATGAGATTATTAACACAACTGTTGTGTTAATAATCTCATGTGGCCAATCATCAAAGTTGGTTGAGCTCATGTAGCCATAAAAGTTCAAATCCTCCGCGCCTGCACCCCACCCCCCCCCAAGACAGCATTTTTTCATGTGTTTTATTTCTAAGTTTACAAGGATGAATGTTCATGATGTTGTTCTAACTGTACGAAAATTGCAGTAAAGTTCAATCACCGTTGAAGTCGCATACGTGGCATTCTTAAGTGCATTGTTAAATGTTATGATGCGCATGCGTGAGATATGGCGGACGCAAATTTTTCTGAGCCCAATTTTTGTGCTTTTGGGATCTTTTTGTGTGGTTTAAAGAGTGAACTTCTATAAGAAAGTGTAATATAGATAAGGATAGTGGTATATTCCATCTGATGGGCAGATCAAAACGGAAAAAGGATATAAATTCGCCTGATTCTCAGAGTGTAGTCCCTGAACAAAAGAGACAAATAATGGCGAGTGGCAACTCACAACAGAACAATGGGCAACAACAACCTCAGGCCAGTCCTCTCTTTCAAACTTTCTCACAACCAATGCCTACTATGTCGTATAGCCAGCCGTATTATAGTTCTCCTCCCCCTCCCCCAGTGCCTGGGACGGGGGTGGTAATGCCTCAAAATTTGCCAGGTCAACCCGGGCCCCCATAAGATGTTTGGGCGAGAATTCTCGAGAGACTTGATATAATGGATAGGAAACTGACTCAATTAGATTCAATACAGGTCTCTGTGAACAAAATAACGGACCAGGTCTGTACAATGAACACAAAAATAAATAGCTTGGAGGCAAAGATGGTAAATGTAGAGCAAAGTCGGGAATTTGACTCTCAATCAATAGACTCGCTACAAGAGAAGCAAAATAAAATTGATAGTATATTGCAAAAAATGCAAAAACTTGAGGCCGATCAGAGAGAGAAGCTCTTAGACATACAGAGTAGGGAGATGAGAGATAATCTAATTTTCTATAAGATTCCAGAACAGAGAGACGAAACTGCTCAAGATTGTGAGGATAAAGTGCGCAGCTTGATAGAAAGAGAAATGAACGTTAGCAGTGCTCGAGAGATTCGTTTTCATAGAGTCCACAGGATAGGGCGATTTAATCGCAACAAAACACGCCCCATAGTAGCAAAGTTTGCCTTTTATCCTGACAGAGAGATAGTGAGAAAAGCAGCAAAAAATCTTGAGGGAACCAATTACTCAGTTGGTCAGCAGTTCCCAAAAGAGATAATGGAAAGAAGAAAGCGCTTAGTGCCAATTATGAAGCAGGCGAAATCCGCTGGAAAAGACGCCTATATTTCTTTTGATAAATTGTTCATAAACGGCGTCCTATACACGGAGAATGCGGACGTAAACACAGAAGCTATGGACACCGGATCAGCCGGGTCAAACGCAAGACAATCCCAGGGTCAAGGTAGAGCATAGGAGTTACGAGAGAGTGATGTGCATATTTTAAGTTGGAATGTAGAGGGACTGACGCAAGAAAAAAAGAACAATCCCGATTTTTCTAAATTTATTACGAACTATGATTTGATTTGTCTGTACGAAACTTGGACCAATAAAAGATCTCAAATTGACATTGATGGCTATAGTAAACCATTCCATTCTTATAGACGGTTTCAAAACAAAAGAGCTAAAAGATCGAGTGGAGGACTTATAATCTATATAAAAAATGAACTTAGAAAAGGAGTGAAGTTAATTAAAAACGATCATGATTCAATTATTTGGCTAAAATTAGAGAAAAACTTTTTTCAAGTACAAAATGATAGATATATCGTGGCTGCATATATACCGGCTGAAAAATCTCCCGTATATAATCTATATGATGTGGATTTATTTCGAAAATTAGAGACTGAAATTGGGCATTTTTCACAAAGCGGAGAGGTTTATTTAATTGGTGATTTAAATAGCAGAACGGGCAAAAAACAGGATTTTATTGTAAACGAATCATTTATATTTGATATTGATGAAAATGGTTTAGAACCAGACACGCCCACACGGCGGCGTTCGGCTGATATTACATCCAATAGATTTGGTGACTGTTTACTTGACCTCTGCAAAGCGGTAAATATTCGCATTGTTAATGGTAGATTGTATGACAATACTGATAAAATGACCTGTTATACCCCTAACGGCGAAAGTGTAGTTGACTATGTCGTGACGTCACAACAAAACTTTAAATCCTTTTCAAACATGCAAGTGCATGATTTTAATGAGTTTTCAAACCACGCCCCGTTATCATTTTCTCTAAAAATTGGGACAGAGAGGTCAAGACAAGCAGACGCCACCTATCGGAAAGCATACAAATGGAACGAAAATTTTAAAACTGAATTTCAAGATATTTTACAGAACGATATTCATTTACTTCACAATGTCTTAGACGAAAATTTAAACATAGATGAAACGGTTTCATATTTCAGCAATTTTATAACTTCGAGAGCAAATCCATTTTTCGAGAACAACATAAAGCAAAATCATGAAAATGTATTTACATGCGCAAATTTCAAAGAGCGACAGGTTTGGTATAACGATAGCTGTAAAGAGAAAAAAGCCAAACTACAAGATGCGCTTAGAGACTACAATCGCATGAAAAATGAAGAAAATCGAAAAAAGCTTTTTGAGTGTAAAAAGGATTACAAATATTTCTGTAGACAATGTAAACAAAAATTCTTGTTCGAAAGAAGTCGAAAAATGAATGAAATGAGGAAAAAGAGGCCGAAAGAATTTTGGAAAATGTTCAAAAATAAAAAGAATTCTTGTAAACACAATATTTCTGATGAAGACTGTTATAATTATTTTAAACGGCTAGCGGCTGAAACTGTCGATATTCAAAACGAGCAGGTGCAAAACGATTTGCTTAACTTCGATTTTAATACAAGGGAAACAACCTTTGAAGAACTAGATAAACCTATTACTCAAAGCGAAATACAAAAAGCCTTAAATTCGCTGGCGTCAAATAAAGCTTGCGGGCAAGATTGCATAATAAATGAGTATTTCAAACACACAAGCACTGTTCTTTTAAGCCCATTAGAAAAGTTGTTTAATAAAATATTGAACAGTGGGGAGTTTCCGTCTCAGTGGTCGGTAGGAATCATTGTACCGGTGTATAAAAAGGGGGGAGGTAAACGATCCCAATAATTACAGGGGTATAACCCTTGTTAGCTGTTTTTCAAAATTGTTCACATTTGTTTTGAACCAGCGTCTTAAACAATGGGCAGTCGAAAACGACACTTTAACCGATGCGCAGTTTGGCTTTAAAACCAATCATAGTACAGTAGATGCAGTTTTCATTTTGAAATATTTGATCGATAAGCATTTGCAGGCTAAGAAAAAACTGTATTGCGCTTTTATAGACCTAAAGAAAGCGTTTGATTCTATCTCGCGTGCAAGTTTATGGTATAAACTCATTAACAGTGGGATTGATGGCAAATTGTTAAAGCTAATTCGTTCAATGTATCAAAATATTAAACTTAGGGTCAAAGGTTTGAATTCTTTAACGGACCTCTTCAACTGCGATGTTGGGCTCTTGCAAGGAGAAATAATGTCACCGATTTTATTTTCGCTTTTCTTAAACGACCTTGAAATGCAACTTTCAGATAATGACAACGACGGCATAACCATTGATCAATTATCCTTATACTTGCTTTTATTTGCAGATGATGCAGCAATATTTTCGGATACGCGCGAAGGCCTGCAAAAGTCTCTCGACAATCTTGAGATTTATTGTAACAAATGGAACTTGACCGTAAACGTAGAAAAAACAAAAGTTATGGTATTTCATAAGGGGGGAATTTTAGCGCAAAATGAACGATGGACATATAACGATCAGGAACTCGAAATTGTTAATACGTTTAATTATCTCGGCGTAGTACTATCTAGTGGAGGTTCTTTTATACCAGCAGCCAAGGCCCTGGCAGATAAAGCATTGAAGTCTATGTACTGCTTATTTGAATGCATAAATAGTACCAAACCACCTGTGAAAATTAAGTTAAATTTATTTGATTCCCTCGTTGCCTCAATACTTAACTACGGCTGTGAGGTCTGGGGTTTTATAAGCGCGGAGTGCATTGAGTGGGTTCATAGAAAATTTTGTAAGTGGATTTTGAATGTTAAAATGTCAACCAACAATTATGCACTATATAAAGAACTTGGGAGATACCCTTTATCTATAATAAGGCAAGTAAGGATCGTGAAATACTGTTTTAAATTAATTAGCGACTCGAACATAAATTGTATTCTTAAAAGTGTCTACCATAATATGGTAAATCAAACTGAAAACACCAATAATCAATTAATTTGGTCAACTAAAGTCAAACAGCTGCTCCAAAGAAATGGCTTTGGCGAAGTATGGCTCTTTCCAGATTCGGTGAATGTTAATGCGTTCTTGAATGTATTAAAAACTCGTCTTATTGATAATTATTTAACAGAATTAAGGGAAGGTTTGAGAGCAAGTTCTTCTCTGACTGTATTTAAAGAATTAAACGAAACCTTCGAGTTAGCGACTTATTTAAAAGTGTTATGTAACGATAAATATCGAAATACTCTTGCCAAACTGCGATTGTCGTCACACCCATTGGCTATCGAAACCGGTAGGCACAGCGGTGTACCGCGAAGCGAGAGGAAATGTACATTTTGTGGCTCAGATGAAATTGAGGACGAATATCATTTTATTATTAGTTGTCCCCTTTATAACGAAATCAGAAAAGTGTATATACCGAAATATTATATCTTACGACCGAGTACGTTTAAATTTATCCAATTACTGAACTGCTCAAGTGTAAAAAAAAACTAAAGAATTTGGCGATATTTGTTATTAAAGCGTTCGAAATTAGAAATGCCGTGAATATAGTTGTAGATGCATAAAGCACCTGTTCAGTGGGCGCACAGCATTGAATCGACGTTGAATCAATGTTGATTCAACGTCTTGACGTTGAATCAGCGTTTATTCAGTGTTGATTCTGTGTTGTGCGCCCAGTGGTTGGTTGGTTTGTTAAAATAACTAGGCACAAAGACCGAATATGTATTAAATAAAAAAGCAAACATATCAATGTTCATAAAATTATTTCATGAGTAATATTGATTGAAGTAGTACATATAGACACTCTGGACACGTATGGTCCAGACCGTCTGTATGTATGGCTAAAGCTCATTTGTATGGCTGCTTTTAGTCTCTGCTTTGTGAAGCTGTAAGTTTAGGCAAAAAAAAGGTGGGGTTGATGGACTACATGACCGGACTGTGGGTGGGCGGGGACCGACCCCACCACCCGCAGTCTGTATCATGTGCCCGTTATGCATTATATAGACATTATCGTCAACAACTATTGTAACACAGGGAAGCAATATCATTCTTAACTATAGCAACGATATATTTTCACTCTCAAATAGTTTTAAGAAAGTTGAGTTTAATTGCATAAAATTTGATGGTAAAAATACATTGTATTGCTCGTCCATATCTCATGTAATTGTATTTGTATATATGTTCGTTTATAGACGATGAGCTGTATTATGCTTAAGTCTTAATAAATTTCTGTTCTGTTCTGTTCTGTTAAAGCTGTATTCATTTGTCTATTAGCCAACTGTATAGTTTCTTTTGCCGTTCAGTGTAGGCCTTACACAATACGCTTTTGGTAGAGTCGGGTAACTTCGGACAGGCGGGGTAAATTCTGACATATCATTGCAAATAGTTAAAATCCAGATGAGACGGCTCACAATGAGTCGTCCCATCAGGATTTTCACTGTTTGGCCAGTTATTGTTTTGTTTTTAGGACAACTGATATATAAAGGAAACAATGTCACTGTCCGAATTTACCCACTGTCAGAAGTTACTCGACTCTCCCTATGCAAAAAAAAATAAAAAAAACCCGGAAGATTAAGTTGCACAAACAGACGGACGAATGGGAAACTATCCCATTGCATACATATTAATTTGTAGATAAATCAATATCGTCAAGGTTCGGTTTGCTATCCATCCATATCATGCATATCAGATATCTTATATGTCAAGGACGGATGATATCTTTTGTATGAATAAAAGGTCATGAAGCGAAAAGCACAAAGTAATATGGATAAAAAAGAGGTACAGAAAAAAACCTGTCGTACGTGCGAAACACATTATTATGGATAAATCAATAATAATAAAAAAGTTTTTTTGTTAGTGTGTACACACGTACTGCATTTGATAATTAAACAGCCTATCCTGTCAATACGTGCTAAATTTGTATGTTACAAAGTTGAATGTTTGATAGTTACTAGTTTTGATGACAGAATCTAGCTGTGTTTAAAATAGTTAGAAAATCAAAAAAGAAAGGAATGGTAGAATTGACTAGCAAGTGTTTAGGTGTTGTTAGCCTGGTTGTGGCAAGGCCGAAATTAACGTTTTGTATACTGCTCATTTTATTCCTGATTGTGGGTCTCAGACCATTTATAGCTTTCTGGATAGATATTGTCTTTGACAATGGAGTAAATGACAGTTTATGTAGTGAGTGTAGTTATCATCATGAAGAAGAGGACAACGAGATTCCATTGAACATTCATCAGATATTTTACGCCATTAAAAGTAGTGAAATTCCACAAGAATGGAGACATGCGACGGAGTCTTGGTTGAGGATGAATCCAGGATTTAAATATACTTTATGGAATTCCAGTTCTGTTGAATCTCTCATAGTTTCTAAGTACCCCCAGCTTTGGGACACGTACCGTCAGTACGGTCACTGGGTTCAACGAATTGATATGGCGAAATATGTCATTTTACACCAGTATGGTGGGATATATGTAGACGCCGATATTGAATGCTTAAAAAGCATGAAAGATGTAATGAAAACATTTCCAGATAACACTAAAGTCGTTGTGTATGAAGCTTATCCTTGGGGAAAAGCCAGTGAGTTTATAATGTGTGCAAGGAAGCACCCTTTTATGACGTCTGTGATACAGGGACTCCATAGAGCCCACCGGTGGTATATAGCCCCGTACGCCAGGCCCATATTCACTACGGGTCCTATGTTTTTTGGTGGAAGATATGCAGCTTTTAAAAAGAAAGAAGATATATTGGTGCTCAAAGACAAATCGTTTTTAAAGAATCTTCACGGGAGTTCCTGGCATAGTTCGGATGGTAGAATAGTGTATTTTTTCTACAGTCGTCTTAAAGATATACTCTCTTTCAGAACGGTTATCTTTTTACTTTGTTTAATAGTTTTAATAATCCTCTTTTTATACCTTAAAAGAAAACGTAGATCGGATAATAGTAACAATAATACGGTATGGAAAAATAATCTAATTTAAATACGTGTTTATTGTTGTTGCTTCTGCTGCCCTCAAACACACACACACACACCCACACACACACACACACACACACACACACACACAGCAGGCTCACGACGTTGACAAAATATAGTTGTTCCACGGTCGTGTGTCTATCGAGGAATTATTGAGAAGAGCTAATACTCTTTCTTTGCACCCCATCTCAACGAGGGCTAACTCTTTAAGGACAGAATTTGCTCCCCTATGAGCAATTTTTTTCCTTTAAGAGTTGATCCCTATTCGGAAAGACAGGAAACAGGAAGTCACAAAAGTTGTTCCCTCTTTGGGTAACAAAGACCCGTAATGTTCTGTCAGATGGATGAATGGATGTTTGGGCTTGGGAGGGGTTGGGATGACTCTTCCACAGTGTTTCAGTCATATCAAGCCGATGGAGAATTGTAGATGATAATGAGGATGAAATCGTCGAAAGGCTAGAAAGGAGTTACGATAATGTTTCAGCATTTAAGGTGTATCGTTACACAACGTTTTCCTTTTTCCCGCCTTTTTTTTTACAAAGGGAGCAACTTTTGTGGCCTCATTGGCGAAGAAAGCTTACCAAACTGGGTCTACCTTTAGGGAAAATAATTTGCTCCTAGAGTAGAGCAGTTGTTTCTCTTTACCCCCATTGAAAATGGAGGTAAAAATGACGAAGGCAAAGTTGCACCCCCTAAAGCTTACCCATTCACCTTAATAATCGTTGTCGTAAAAATAGTTCTATTTTAGATATATCTTGAGGGTAAAAGGTAGCTGACAGTTGGTATCACTCTTATTAGACTGCACAGTCGAGTCGTCCGATAAGAATCTTACCTGTTCGCATTAACAATGGATTTTACAGAATCGGTATACCGACACTCGAAGACTGATAAGTATCTGTGCCGAAGCCCAGGTTGATCTCAGTCTTTAGAGCTGGCACATTTTCTCGTGATTTACGAAGTAAAACGATATGGGTGCACTCCTTGGTTACAAAAGTACATGTAAAATATTTGGACAGCCGCGTCAAGTATAAACGTATGTCGTACGTATTTGTGGACAGCAAAGACCTGTCTGTGAATCCTTGCAGTCTTGCTAGAGCCTTAATTCATTTCCTTGGTGCCCATATATGTAGTGTGAGAACAGTAAAGGTTCTGATCAGACTGAGCGGATGCGCAGGCTGCTCTGAGCCATCCATTAAGCACCGCGGCTTAGTTTAAAGTTACACTGGCGAGTGCATCTGTGCACACGTATTATACAGTCCGACTCGGATCACTAGATGACTTGCGGTTTAACTTTTTAATTTTTACAGCCTTTTCAACAGTATTTCATTCATATCAAGCCGATGGCTGAAGTTTTAATAATGAAAGGCATTGTGCGATAGAACCTCTGCTGTCCGCCGCCAGGAGAATTGACCTCGGACCGCTAGCTTGGCAGGCCAGCGCTTAACCCACTCAGCTACCGGGACTGTCTGACTCGGGGTCTGACTACAGCTTACACAGTTCATAAGACAACCTCTGATTTCCTCACTATTTACATTGTAAAACAAGCAAACTTCACATACCCTGCTCAGATCGTGCATATGCAAAGTAAGGACACATAAAAGCATTAATTTTCCATTTGTTCATGGAAAATCAATGGTTTGAGATGTCCCAATATTTGAGCACAATAGGGTATGCCCATTTCACATAAATATAGGCCTATAAAGGTTAATCGTCTCGGTGTGCTAAAGAAATAAAAAATATAAAACTTGAATAATGCCCACTTGAGTGTACCAAATAAAAGCGCGCAACCAATGCTTGATTATGGCGAGTCTGGTCCTGTTCTGGGACGTCTGGTTATGCTAACATAACTGAATGACATTCCAGTACGCGCCTAAACTGGGAGCAAACAGATCTATACTGTTGACTGTCTACCACCACTGGTTAACAATGTGTATACGAGGGCTGTTACGAAACGAAACAGTCATAGTTACCAAACAACCTGTTCACCAGAAACAAACAAGAATTCCGCGGAATGCTATGTCGCACCTGCATTGCGCTTCCACAGCAGTAAAGACTATAATAAAAAAGAACGTGTATGAGAGATGGACAAAATGCTAGGGTCAACACAATTTTAGATGTAAGATTTTACTAAGTCAGAATAGCATAAAATATAGGTCAAGGGTAGGAAAAATTGCAACATCCCTCATGAACATTTCCAAAGAGAAACTTTACGTCAGGTATGACGACTACAGGTATCATACTTCGAGACAAAAGGACTAAACTGCTAGGGCTGACACAATTTTGGGTGTAAAATTTTGCAAAGTCAGCAAAGCATGAAATACAAGGGATGATCCAGAAATTCGTGGACACAGTCCATAAAATCCAACTGCAATAAGTTATATCTTTCAAAACTTAACCAATGCTTCTCTATATATGACTGAATAATTTCTCATAATATCAGGTAAATAAAATAAATATTGGGTTTTGGCATCTTCGTTTGAATATACCAGGGGTAGTCTGTGTGGCGCACTCCAGCTTTTCTGTAGGAAAGTACAAAATTTCCTTTTAAAATAATCATATATATACTTAGCAAAAATAAAAACTTGACACTCGCTATTTTTCATCCTACGGTAGTCGGGAAAAGGTGAGACATAAAAATTATTTTCATTTTAAAAAAAAGTAATAATTTTGTGATATCATTGTCACTTGAAATTCAAGCGTCTTAAGATACAGCAATATTGAGGCTACTGTAAACGTCACAAGGGTACTTTTCTGTTTTCTATGCTCAAAACCAAACATTGCCGAATTTAAAATTGTTAAAGTCTAATGAATGATACAAATTCTGTTGGCAATGCCTTTCCATTATTAAATCCAATCTGGATGGACTCATTAGCTAAAATTATGCCGATGCACGGTCCACTAGGAGGCCGTGAGGACCAGATGAAAACCCTCAGTTCATGCCATTATGAAGTCAGAAATTCAATTTCAATGGAATTCCCATGATACATTAAAGTATAAGGAATGGCTTTCTACTAAATTTAGTTATTAAGACATTGAGTTTGCAAGACAATCAAACAAACCTCGGAGAGAATAATAAAAAAAAGACGCTCTGGTATAGAAAATACAGCGTCTCAAAAATCTCTATATGTTTAATTCAAAGGGAGATAATCTGAAAGTTTTGAATCTTAAATGGTATTTTCAGGTTGTGATTTCAATAAACATAAGCGTTTAAAGTGTTTTCTGTGCGTACTGGATTTACTGTTTATTGCATACAAGAAAACTTTCTTCTGCGCGTGCGCAAAGTAATGTTCTGGTCAGAATTATTAAAATAGGAATAAGTTAGCTAACTCCGGATAGGACAAAAATTAACCAGTACTTTTTCATGATTTAAGTTATCAGACGTCTGTCCAATGCGGAAACATCCATACATACATTGCGTACTTGCTAGGTTGGCCGAATTGAGAAATAAAAACCGTCAAGTTTTTATTTTTGTTCAGTATATTTTTTATCCTTAAGGTTTCGATAGAAAATTTAAGTCAAGAACTAACGTAGCATTTCCCGATTTCAAACGATATTTATATTCATTACTTGCATTTGACATGACAGTCTGTAAAAACAAAACAGGCCACCACCCTCAGACATGAAAGAAGAAAATGACGTTTTTTGCAACGTCTGCACGCAAGCTGTTTGTCTAAAGATCGACATAAAAAACCCATAAAACCAATGGAAACAATTATATTTTACACTAAGCACCATGAGACATACACATTTCAAGATACTGTGTAAAAGAGTGCTACAAATAAATTTCGAGCCATACTTTCGGACCTCAGGATGGCAATGATGCACTTATTCGATGAAATAGTAGATTTTACACCTCAAAACTGAGCCCAAAAATGTTTACGCGATATCAGAAGTTGTGCTTCATAAAACCTGATGAAAAATCTTGTGATTGCCTTACTGCTGTATTTCTCGTATTAAATAAATGCTAAAACTGTGATTTTAGTGATATGATTTCTTTAGTGGGTCTTATCAGCTTCGCATTTGAACACTAGCATATACCAGACGTCAACATGACGTTGTGGCGTGCGCCGCGCAACTTAGGGTAACTATACAAACTGCATCGTTGTGTATGAACCCTTTGAGATATCTGATTCAAAATTTACATCTGTGTTAACCAATGGTGTGGCCACAGGCATGTAACATTTCATTGATGGACCTTTTCAGATTCCTCAGTTATTTAAGGTGTCTACGAACTTCTCGATCAACCCTCGTATACGTCAAAAGTAATTAATTGCAACAACACTCAAGAACATTAAATTCTAGGGTCGACGTAAATGTTGGTGGACAGTTTTACGAAGTCAGCAGAGCATAAAATATAGGTCAAGGGTAAAAATACGAGCAGCAGTCCTCGAGAGCATTCTTAGAAGAAGCTTTATGCCAGGTTTGATGATTGTAGGTATCATAGTTTGCGAGAAATGGACTTAAACGCTAGGGTCGACGCTAGGGTCGACATAATTGTTGATGGTTTTACAACGTCAGCAGATCATAGAATATAGTTCAAGGGTTAAAAATAAAAGCCACAGCCCTCGAGAACATTCTAAGAAGTAGCTTTATGCCAGGTTTGATGATTGCAGGTATTATAGATGCGAGAAATGGACTTAAAACTACGGTCGACGCTAGGGTCGACGTAATTGTTGACGGATGGACGTACGGACGAACGGAATGACTGACGGACGGACGGAAAAGTGAACTCCTATATCG
This sequence comes from Ctena decussata, assembly GCA_963989385.1. Taxonomy (NCBI): domain Eukaryota; kingdom Metazoa; phylum Mollusca; class Bivalvia; order Lucinida; family Lucinidae; genus Ctena; species Ctena decussata. Next base: position 53,729,687 of record OZ022511.1, on the reverse strand, counting down.
CACCTTGCTAAAGCAGGTGAGACAAAAAGTGCTGTTACGAAATGAAATGGAAGAGTCATAGTTACCAGGTCGTTTGGTAACTATGACTCTTTTTTGTTTCATAACAGCTCTTTTTGGTTTTGTAACATCCTTGAAAACATAGTTAACCAGGTGTGTCTGCACCTGGATCGACTTTGCCCATTTGCAAGCATACATGCTAACTGGCATGCTACATTTGCCAGCATACATGCTAATCAGCATCGTCGGCATCCTCCATTGTTCCCATAGACCCATACATCCTCGCATTACCAGGGCCATCAATGATATTCCAACAGTGGACCAGTGAAAATGTTTGTCCAGTCATGGTTGTTTAGCTAGGCCACAGTCCCTGGGTACAAAACCAACATGCACATTACTTACGTTGTATGTAGAGTTTTGCAAGCACATGACTATAGCTTGCAGGTTTCCTGGGGTGGACACCACAACTGATGTTCAGTGACACTGCCACTATCAATCATCACTGATACACACTGATAGCACCTTTTCCAGCTCAGGGCTTACTGAGTGCAGATTTCCTGGTATTGGATTGAAAAACAAGAAGTGTGTCCTGACAGCATGTCTTGCCTGAACTCGTGTTTGCCCATCTCATAGGAAAAGAAACGAATTTGCTTTACATAACAGCTGTTCCTGCAAATAAAATGACCGTACTGACGGTACGTGTCCCAAAGCTGGGGGTACTTAGAAACTATGAGAGATTCAACAGAACTGGAATTCCATAAAGTATATTTAAATCCTGGATTCATCCTCAACCAAGACTCCGTCGCATGTCTCCACTCTTGTGGAATTTCACTACTTTTAATGGCGTAAAATATCTGATGAATGTTCAATGGAATCTCGTTGTCCTCTTCTTCATGATGATAACTACAATCACTACATAAACTGTCATTTACTCCATTGTCAAAGACAATATCTATCCAGAAAGCTATAAATGGTCTGAGACCCACAATCAGGAATAAAATGAGCAGTATACAAAACGTTAATTTCGGCCTTGCCACAACCAGGCTAACAACACCTAAACACTTGCTAGTCAATTCTACCATTCCTTTCTTTTTTGATTTTCTAACTATTTTAAACACAGCTAGATTCTGTCATCAAAACTAGTAACTAGTACTATTATCCCCGGGTTATTATCACAATTATAGTTTCTGTTTAATATCACCCCCTCTTCGCCCCGGCAAACATTCAACTTTGTAACATACAAATTTAGCACGTATTGACAGGATAGGCTATTTAATTATCAAATGCAGTACGTGTGTACACACTAACAAAAAAACTTTTTTATTATTACTGATTTATCCATAATAATGTGTTTCGCGATTGTATTAAAATCGAAGTTAAGCAAATCGTTTTGCACCTGCTCGTTTTGAATATCGACAGTTTCAGCCGCTAGCCGTTTAAAATAATTGTAAAAGTCTTCATCAGAAATATTGTGTTTACAAGAATTCTTTTTATTTTTGAACATTTTCCAAAATTCTTTCGGCCTCTTTTTCCTCATTTCATTCATTTTTCGACCTCTTTCGAACAAGAATTTTTGTTTACATTGTCTACAGAAATATTTGTAATCCTTTTTACACTCAAAAAGCTTTTTTCGATTTTCTTCATTTTTCATGCGATTGTAGTCTCTAAGCGCATCTTGTAGTTTGGCTTTTTTCTCTTTACAGCTATCGTTATACCAAACCTGTCGCTCTTAGAAATTTGCGCATGTAAATTCATGCTCTGCTGACTTCTCGAAAAATGGATTTGGTCTCGAAGTTATTAAATTGCTGAAATATGAAACCGTTTCATCTATGTTTAAATTTTCGTCTAAGACATTGTGAAGTAAATGAATATCGTTCTGTAAAATATCTTGAAATTCAGTTTTAAAATTTTCGTTCCATTTGTATGCTTTCCGATAGGTGGCGTCTGCTTGTCTTGACCTCTCTGTCCCAATTTTTAGAGAAAATGATAACGGGGCGTGGTTTGAAAACTCATTAAAATCATGCACTTGCATGTTTGAAAAGGATTTAAAGTTTTGTTGTGACGTCACGACATAGTCAACTACACTTTCGCCGTTAGGGGTATAACAGGTCATTTTATCAGTATTGTCATACAATCTACCATTAACAATGCGAATATTTACCGCTTTGCAGAGGTCAAGTAAACAGTCACCAAATCTATTGGATGTAATATCAGCCGAACGCCGCCGTGTGGGCGTGTCTGGTTCTAAACCATTTTCATCAATATCAAATATAAATGATTCGTTTACAATAAAATCCTGTTTTTTGCCCGTTCTGCTATTTAAATCACCAATTAAATAAACCTCTCCGCTTTGTGAAAAATGCCCAATTTCAGTCTCTAATTTTCGAAATAAATCCACATCATATAGATTATATACGGGAGATTTTTCAGGCGGTATATATGCAGCCACGATATATCTATCATTTTGTACTTGAAAAAAGTTTTTCTCTAATTTTAGCCAAATAATTGAATCATGATCGTTTTTAATTAACTTCACTCCTTTTCTAAGTTCATTTTTTATATAGATTATAAGTCCTCCACTCGATCTTTTAGTTCTTTTGTTTTGAAACCGTCTATAAGAATGGAATGGTTTACTATAGCCATCAATGTCAATTTGAGATCTTTTATTGGTCCAAGTTTCGTACAGACAAATCAAATCATAGTTCGTAATAAATTTAGAAAAATCGGGATTGTTCTTTTTTTCTTGCGTCAGTCCCTCTACATTCCAACTTAAAATATGCACATCACTCTCTCGTAACTCCTATGCTCTACCTTGACCCTGGGATTGTCTTGCGTTTGACCCGGCTGATCCGGTGTCCATAGCTTCTGTGTTTACGTCCGCATTCTCCGTGTATAGGACGCCGTTTATGAACAATTTATCAAAAGAAATATAGGCGTCTTTTCCAGCGGATTTCGCCTGCTTCATAATTGGCACTAAGCGCTTTCTTCTTTCCATTATCTCTTTTGGGAACTGCTGACCAACTGAGTAATTGGTTCCCTCAAGATTTTTTGCTGCTTTTCTCACTATCTCTCTGTCAGGATAAAAGGCAAACTTTGCTACTATGGGGCATGTTTTGTTGCGATTAAATCGCCCTATCCTGTGGACTCTATGAAAACGAATCTCTCGAGCACTGCTAACGTTCATTTCTCTTTCTATCAAGCTGCGCACTTTATCCTCACAATCTTGAGCAGTTTCGTCTCTCTGTTCTGGAATCTTATAGAAAATTAGATTATCTCTCATCTCCCTACTCTGTATGTCTAAGAGCTTCTCTCTCTGATCGGCCTTAAGTTTTTGCATTTTTTTGCAATATACTATCAATTTTATTTTGCTTCTTATGTAGCGAGTCTATTGATTGAGAGTCAAATTCCCGACTTTGCTCTACATTTACCATCTTTGCCTCCAAGCTATTTATTTTTGTGTTCATTGTACAGACCTGGTCCGTTATTTTGTTCACAGAGACCTGTATTGAATCTAATTGAGTCAGTTTCCTATCCATTATATCAAGTCTCTCGAGAGTTCTCGCCCAAACATCTTGTGGGGGCCCGGGTTGACCTGGCTAATTTTGAGGCATCACCACCCCCATCCCAGGCACTGGGGGAGGGGGAGGAGAACTATAATACGGCTGGCTATACGACATAGTAGGCATTGGTTGTGAGAAAGTTTGAAAGAGAGGACTGGCCTGAGGTTGTTGTTGCCCATTGTTCTGTTGTGAGTTGCCACTCGCCATTGTTTGTCTCTTTTGTTCAGGGACTACACTCTGAGAATCAGGCGAATTTATATCCTTTTTCCGTTTTGATCTGCCCATCAGATGGAATATACCACTATCCTTATCTATATTACACTTTCTTATAGAAGTTCACTCTTTAAACCACACAAAAAGATCCCAAAATCACAAAAATTGGGCTCAGAAAAATTTGCGTCCGCCATATCTCACGCATGCGCATCATAACATTTAACAATGCACTTAAGAATGCCACGTATGCGACTTCAACGGTGATTGAACTTTACTGCAATTTTCGTACAGTTAGAACAACATCATGAACATTCATCCTTGTAAACTTAGAAATAAAACACATGAAAAAATGCTGTTTTGGGGGGGGTGGGGGGGGGGGGGGGGGAGCGCGGAGGATTTGAACTTTTATGGCTACATGAGCTCAACCAACTTTGATGATTGGCCACATGAGATTATTAACACAACAGTTGTGTTAATAATCTCATGTGGCCCATCAGCAAAGTTAAAGCAAAGACATCGCCTAGTAATAGGACCTAGTGTATCTATTTTGTAATTGGCTTCTTTGTGTAGCCACGGTTTGAGAAAGTCAGGAGAAGAGAAACTTTGCACTTTGCCATCAGCGTATTATGCCATCACAGCAGTGGCGACATAATCAGAATTTTCTATAACACTTTTAAAATTAGCTTTGAAGGAGTTATATTGTACTTTGATCGGGTTTCACTACATTTAAAACTGCATGATACTATCATCTATACACCTTTATTGTGTTACTACCACTAAAAGAATAACGAGACAACGACAATGATAGTAGCAAAATCTCTTGTATAAAAATTCTTGTCTAATTTCAGTAGGGTACGTATATTTTTAAGTTCCCCTGTTAGATGTGTTGACAAAGTAAAAGCTTTACCACTATCGTTTTACATACTTTTTATATTAAGTTATTTACTTTAGTTGATAACATATAAGGTAGTTTTCTAATTTTGTACGGAAGCGTATTTAGTACAAACTAGACCTTTTTTCTTTTTACAATTCGACACTTGCACTTTTCACGCATTCTCAATAAAAAGCAAGTAGTTAATTGGGGTGTCGCCGATGATTATTTGACACGTCGACCTTTTCCATAAAATTGACTCAAAACGCAAAGTTATCTTATCCCTCTTTTTATTCATGGGGTAATAATATGCAATGGCAAAGCCACCAAATAGTATCACGTAGAAGTGCAAAGTATAAAAATGAAGCGGCTCATAACTGTCGCCGAGCAATTTTTCAACTTTAAGAGCTTAACATAAAATACATGGTTCCACTTTTGCTGTTGTAGCAAGGTGAATTAAGAAAAATTTCCTCTTTACCCGTGAACACAGATTGTTGGAGGGCAGATCACAAAATATCATATATGCTGAGCTAAGCAACGAAAGCAATGCGAGCAGTTAAGCAAACTAAGTGGTTATATGAGAGGGCTAAGTAAAATAATGAGTAGGTGTAATATGGGACACTACACAAAAACTTTGCAAAGACGAGCTTGGTAACGTAAGTAAACTGAGCAACGTAAGTAATCTATGTTGTAAGATGAATAGGCTAAGTAACCTAAGTAGCGTAAGTAAACTGAGCATTGTCAGTTAAAATAAGGTTAGTTAAATAGGCCAAGTAACCTAAGAAAAACAAGTAAACTGAGCAATCTAAGTAAACTAAGTTGAAAGAAGAGTAGGCTTGGTAAAATAAGTAGTGTAAGTAAACTGCGCAACGTAAGCAATCTTAGTTGTAACCTTGGGTGACTCATTAGCATAAGTAGATTCAGTTAACTGAGCAACCTTAGTAAACTAAGTTGTTAGATGAGTAAGCTTAGTGACATAAGTAAAGTATGCTGAACACCGTATGTGATCTGAATTGTAACCTGAGAAGGCTAAGTAACCTAAGTAGAACAAGTTAAATGAGCAACCTAAGTGAACTAAAGTGTGAGATGCGTAACTAAAGTAGCTTAAGTACACTGAGCAACGTAAGTAATCTAAGTCGTTAGATGAGTTGAATAAGAAACTTAAGTGGAAGGAATAATATATGACAAAATATAAACATCCTATATGCTTAGCTAAGCAATGTAAGCAACATGAGCAACGTAAGCTAACTAAGTAGCTTTATGAGTACTAAGTGAAATTATTAGTAGATGCCATATGGGACACTACACAAAAACTTTTAAAGACGAGTTAAGTTACGTAAATAAACTGAGAAACGTAAATAATCTAGGCTGTAAAATGAGTAGGCTAAGCAACCTTAGTAACGTTAGTAAACTGAGCAACGTAAGTTGACTAAAGGGTAAGTTGAATAAGCTTAGTAAATTTAGTAGAGCAAGTAAACTGAGCGAGCTAAGGAAATAAGTTGTTAGAAGAGTGAGCGGTGTGACTTAAGTAAAGCAAGTTAACTGAGCAACGTTAGGTATTTAAGTTGTGAGATGAGCAGACTCGCTCAATGACGTGATTACGTAGGTAAACCAAGCAACAGAAAGTAATATTTGTTGTAACCTTGGTAGACAAAGAAGCCTATGCTTTGCAAGTTAACTGAATTACCTAAGTAAACTAAGTTGTCAGATGAACAAGCTAAGAAATATAAGTAGCGTTTACTGAGCAACAAAAGTAATAAGAGTTGTAAAATGAGAAGGCTAAGTAACTCAAGTACGGGTAGTAAAATAAGTAATCAAATAAATAATCGAAGTAAACTAGGTTGTAAGGTGAGTACTTAAAAGTAGCATATGTAAACATATAAATAAAAGTAGCATATGTAAAAATAAAAGTAGCATATGTAAACTGAGCAACGTTAGTAATCTAAGATGCAATCAGAGTGGGCTAAGTAACCGAAGTAGTGCAAGTTAGCTGAAAAACCTAAGAAGTTGTTAGATGAGTTAAGTAACATAAGCAGTGTAAGTACACTGAGCAACGTATGTAAACAAAGTCATCACAAGAGTATGCTAAGAATACTAAGTGGCTTAACTGAGCAACATGGGTTAACTTAGTCGTAAGATGAGTAGGCTAAGTAACCTTAGTAGCAGAAGTAAACTTAGCAACATAAATAAAGAAAGTCGTGAAATGAGTAGGCTAAGTAACATAAGCAGCGTATGTAAAATGAGCAATGTATGCAAACAAAGTTTTAATATAAGTACGCTAATTAAACTAAGTCGAAAGATGAGTAGACTAGGTAAACTTAGTAAGGTAAGTAAACTGGCGGCGTAAGTAATCTTAGTTGTAAAATGAGTAGGCTAAGTAAGCGAAGTAGCGCAAGTAAACTTAGCGATGTAAGTTGGAAGATGTGTAGGCTAAGTCACCTAAGTAGAGCAATTTGACTTACAATCTTAGTAACCTAAGTTGTAAGATGAGTAAGCTAAGCAGCATAAGTAGCGTAAGTCATATGATCACCTAGTAAGCCCTGAGCTGGAAAAAGTGGTATCGGAGTGGCAATCGCTGATTGCAGTGTAACTGAACATCGGCTGTGGTGTCCGCCTCAGGAAACTGGCAAACTGTACAAGTGACACAAAACGCGACACACACACACACACACACACACACACACACACACACACACCCCGAGCTAATGTGCCTGTTATGGTATTGTATCCAGGTATTGTGGCCTAAGTAATTCAATTAAATTGAGCATCGTAAATAAATCTATAAAATAATTCTCTTTCGCTTTCCTGGCAGTCGCATTATCATTCTGCATTTTATAAAGTGGCAAAATTTTAGATTTGATGGATTGATTCCTTGCGCAATTGGCGATATTGCCACTTACAACATCCTTGTGGATAGATCTCTTATTGTTACTCTGCTTAGCTTACTTTGCCTACTTATTCAACAGTTTTGTTTGGTTATGTTTGCTTTTTATTCATTCGATTTATTCTTAGGATTATGTGCTTATTTCTTTAATTGTCTGTATATGTTGTGTTGATTTTACCAAATAAACGTCAATCAAGCAATCAATCAATTAAATTAGATTACTTTGGCTTCTTAGCCTACTCAAGTTATTACTAAGCTAACTTACGTTGCTCATTGTCCTTGCGCTACTTGTGTAACTTAGCCTACTCAGGCTACAACAAAGATTACTTACGTTGCTCAGTTTGCTTCCTATTCTTAGCTTATCTAACAACTTTGGTAGCTTACGTTGCTCAATTTACTCAGGCTTCTTATGTTACTTAGCCGTCTCATATTACTACTTAGCTATGTCACGTTGCTCAGTACACTTGTGCTTCTTAGGTTACTTAGCCGTCTCATATTACTACTTAGCTATCTCACGTTGCTCAGTACACTTGTGCTTCTTAGGTTACTTAGCCGTCTCATATTACTACTTAGCTATCTTACGTTGCTCAGTACACTTGTGCTTCTTATGTTACTTAACCTGTTCAGGCCCCAAGGTTATAAAACTTTTTTCATGCTCAACTCAGCTGAGCATGAAATTTCACCTGCTAATAAATAGCAATTACTGGTTAGTACATTGTTTTCTTGCTTGATTTAGCTGAGTATGAAATTTTCTATGCTTATGAAAATGAAAATGCCAACATTTGTTGGCATTTTCATATTTATCAGCAGAGAAAATTTCGTGCTCAGCTGAGTTGAGCATGAAAAAAGTTTTATAACCTCGGGGCCAGGTTACAACTTAAACAACTAACTCACCAAACTTACACTTGATATGATATTTTTTTTTTTAAAGAAAGTTGCTGTATGAGATAAACGTGACTATTTAAGGAGGCCGACTCTAATTTCGATTGCGCAACGTTCTGCGCATTGCCGTCATTCGGCGCTCTGACGACATTTTCTTCTTACAAAGTGAGCACGACAGGTCGGCCTGATGTTTTCAACGCGATACTTTCTTCCGTTTCTTACCGTCGACAATAGAACAGAATAAATTTTACAACTAATTTATGCCCACACACTGTACTTGCAACTGCGTTTTGCAATTACGTCACCGGTTATCATTTCCGGTAGCTGTCATCTGGGGGACGAATTTCATTATTTGTTCAACTGTTCATATTTTAAGACAGAGCGTATGAAAACTATTCCTCTGTTGTATAGGAAAAACCCTAATGTGTTAAAATTTCATGAGCTTATGAATACTGAAGATGTATTGTTGTTAACTAAGGTTGCAACGTTTTGTAAATCTGTGGTTATGTTTTTTGACATGGCTAACAAGTAATGTCTTTCGTCTGATTGGTCGTTTAAGGGTACTAGTCATATATGGTTGTTTTCTAGTCACTTGATGGTACTTTTGAGCTGAGAATCAATGTGGATCTGATCTATCATTTCTTGTATCATGTTTATCATGTTCATTCATGTTTATTCTTCACATGCCCTTCCTTGGGGGCCATGAATATTAATAAATCTTCAATCTTCAATCTTCTTCATCAATGAAGTCAGAAGTGAAAGTAGAAAAGAGAAGTTCCTGAAGAAAAAAAGTGTCGATCACAACAGGACAAGGATTGAAAAGTCATTCAAGGTGGACGCGGCCAAGGAGAAGGTGTTTTATTCAGATCTGACAGCATGATTTTTACCAGTCCCGTTATTTGCCAGCTGCTGACAGCACCTTCTCAGCTTCTTACTCTTGTTTTGGTACATGTTCATTTGAAAATATCAAGAGCTCTTTCTTTTCCGGCAGACTGAAGACATTAGACTTTTGCTTATATGTTGTAGTCCACTCCCCAAGTCCCACCAGAATTTTTTTTCCTATCTCCCCACCCCAGATAGGTAAAAAGTTTATTACCCCCCCCCCCCCCCAAACCAACGTCCCCCATCCAAGCTACCCTCCACAATCACCATATAACTTATTTTATGTATGACTGAAACTGAGACGCTCTTTAAAAATGAAGACTTATGGAAAAATTCTGACATTCCCTCCCCCCACCCCAATATGCCTATTAAAATACATGACCCACCCCCCACCCCCCATTCCAAGGCTTAGGCTATTTATTCTATTTACGACTCCCCCAGTACATCAACAAAATTCCTTTTGCTTATATGTTGTAGACACTCACACAGTCCCGCCAGATTTCCCCCCTCCCCCAAGATAGGTGACAAAAAAGTTTATGACCCAGCCCCACCCCATCCAAGCTAATCTTCACACACACACACACCATAACCTATTTTATGTCCGACTGAAACTGAGACATTTTTTTTTTAAAAATGAAGACTGGAAGACTGATGGAAGAATTCTGACATCCCCCCCCCCCATATGCCTATAAAAATATATGACCCCACCCTCTGCTCCAAGGCTTATTTATTTCCGACTCCCCCAGTACATCAACAAACCCCCCCCCCCCCCCCCCCCGAATGTACCAGGACCCCCCCCCCCCCACCTGTTCATAAATGACTGGCCCCTTACATGAAATGTGTTTTCTGTGTGAACTCCCAGCTCATCTTCTCTAGCCTAGCCAAGGGTACTAAGTCCACTTTGTTCCTAATAAACCACTGGCTGACAGCCTATTCATAAATCAAATTTCCAAATAGGCCATTTCATTGGATGCAAGCAACTTCCATTGCATCCGATCAAATTATCAGTAACAAAACATTTTCCGCATTGCAGGCGCTCTTGTCAATAGAATATAAGTTTGCTTTGAACAATTACCAACAAGAGTAGATGGTCAAGATTTAACTAATTTTTTTATCAGTGGTTTTGAACAATTATGCAATATTGTAGGACAATTGTGTTTTGCAATGGATCATCTGATTGGTCTAAAAATAACACGCACCAAGGGGAGCAACTCACTGCAGCCAAAAAACGGCACTGCAGGAAATCCGACTTGCAACTTGGCCATCGGCCATGGGTATGTTAGGAACAAAGTGGACTTAAATTTAAACTCCACAGGGACCATGTTAGCTCAGAGGATTTTTGCATGCCAAAGGTACTAAGGGACAAAGTAGACTTAGTACCCTTGGCTTGGAAAATTGCTCTGAGCTAAGATGCGCCCTGTAGAGTTTCAGGATATCTCATTGTGAGATGCACGATTGTTCCTCATTTGTCTGAGTGGCCATAGAGAAGCTTCACTGCTGAAAGTGGGCAACAAGAGGAGTGAAGGCCTTTGATGTCAACACAAATTGTCATTTCCCATGTTGTCATTATTTGTAAACAAATGTGCAAGATTCATGAAAAGCCATAAAACACAAGGAACTTCTGGAAAATCCCTGTTAAACATGTATAAAATATGTAAAAATACATACAGTACAGGTTAATAAATTGTTGCTGTGATCTGGTCATAGCCAGAGTTGCCTGTTTCTTTCTATCTCATCTCATCTCTCATCTAATCCTCAATCTCAATCTCAGTTTCATCAAATCAAATCTCAACTACATCAAATCGATCCATCCATCTATCTATAAATCTGTTGGTTTTTAATGATGCCAGGCACCAAAGGCACCTGGAGGCAATGCCGGTGGAACTAAATTGATTTTAGTAGCTCACAGTTAGCCATGAATGAGGCTCAAATAAAGTTCTGACTTGGGCTTTGCGCTCTGACACCCTAAATATGATTGAGGTGCCTTGCCGCTAGTGAAATTCTGTGGAGAAAGTGTTATAATTATGCTGATAGCAGGACCGTTGTGGAATTATGAGTACAGGCTGATAGGTGGGGATGGAGATGATTTTTATGCGTAGAATAGTGGTATATGTTCTTAACCTTATTATGGTTTAGTTAGTGTCCAAATATTTTAGTCCTCATGCATGATTAAGGTTGCCTGATACAGATGAAATTTTACCCTAGGACTGTAGTGGAATTTTGAGTACAGGCTGATAGATGGGGATGGAGATGATTTTTATGAGTAGAAAAGTGGTATATCACAGGGACCAACCGTAACGCCGGAAAAGCGGTCGAAACGTAGGATTTGCGGTGTTTTCACGCCGGATTGCGGTATTTTTCGTAGGATGGGTTGAAAAAACTATTTATTTATAACGTAAGGAGATTTTGTGTGAGCATTAGAACTAGCCTATCCGGATCTACATAGATGCCTTTAATCGCCAGAACTTCTGTTGGTACATAGATATTGTTGAAATATGCAATCACGCAAGGAGAAAATTGATTTGCATGTTTTGCCAAACGCTCAGACAGCATTTGAAGCAAGAGGGTTCGTACTTTCTTCAGTTGCCTTAAATTCTTGACCAACTGGTGGATGAATTTGCATTTTCAAATAAAACTACATCTTAAACAGCCGATTGCATAGGATCTTTTGCCTGAGGAGGCATAGACTGAGACACAATATGCGAAATTCAAAGTAACGCCGGATAACGTGGTAACTTCTGGTTTCTCCTTTGGTTAGTAGTTTCACAGATAAACACATTTAAAAGGGTAAAACGCAGGTAAAATTCTTATGTTAATATAATTTAGCCTTAAAATCGCTCCTGACCACCCACAAGTAGAACTTGACTAGTCCCAAATGTGACCCGAGCTGGCGGTAAGATTACAATTTTATCACTCAGCCAATGAGGCTGCCATCTATTGTAAGCTCCAGTGAGGTAAGCTAAGTGAGTATCTGTTAAATAAAAAGCTGTTCACTTACTTGCCACATTTGCAGTGAGGCGTTTGGTGTCATTTTTGTGTTATTTTTCCTTTACTGAATGCTACAATATATGTTTGAAAGGTAATTATGTAAGAAATTTCACTTTACTTAGTTATCAACTGAAAAACGGGCTAGCATAAGCTTTGGTATACTGTTGTGGGATTCGCAGAGGGTACCTGTTTCCCTAGTTTCCTGACAGACTAAGACTACAACTTTATCTAAGTTTGCACCAAAACGAACATCTTAATTTTTGATGTCCGTTGTTGTCCAAAAGTGACCATGTCTCATATACATGTACCAAGTTATACTCCCTAAAATATCCCTGTTCCAAAACTCCTTCGAAAAGTATTTTGAGACCTCACTGTTAGCTGATGGTTCTCACGATCGCAGTAGCATTGTGCGTCTGGATACTTCAAGTTACCAATATATCTGATTTGACAATCGAGTTGCACACTTGTGAACATTTTGATTGAAACTATGTCCTTCATGTGCAACCGTATTTCTGTATCACCTTCGAGCTTTTACACAGAAATGTGTTATATATTATAACCTCAAAAGCCAAATATTCCTTTTGCAGCTCTATTAAAATCATGACTTCATAATAGCATTTTTGTCAACATGTTCTCTGAAGTTATATGTTGGGTCATTGTGGCTGAATGTCGCGATGGTGCTAGTTAGTTTTATAGTACAGGGGCGCGCTACTGCATTGAAATATAGTAGGACAAGGGGTTGTTGTGCTTGCAGCAGATGTGGGTAGGTGGGCCAGTTTTTTATGAGTGCGCCTTCTTCTTTACGTCAATCCTATCTTTCATTTTCTAATGCATAATCTCTTGGGAGACCGACTGTTCTTGTGGTTTCAGTCATTATCACCCAACGGTAGTTGTCAGATACTAATAGCGCGAGCTTGTTTGGTACTGGTTAACCGCTTAAAAGGTTTAAGCATGACCAAGAACGGTGTTGACGAATGACCTACTGGCTCAGCATGACCTAAGCTGTCGACTGAGAAGTAACACCTCACAAACCGTACAAACAAATGTTTTGGGTCGCAGATAGTTAGTAGCAGAACAGGAATCGAACAAGGCACCAAGCAGAAAAGAAAATAAGGCTCTGTAGCTATATTTTATGGCTATCGTCATGTTGTCTGTGCTGAATTAATGTTTAAACGTTGTAAGGACCTAATATGGCAAAGCTTTACAATGTCTAAATCTGAAAAGGGACACATTGCTACTAATTTTAAGAAAATTCTCAGAAGTTTATTAGATTATCTACATACTGATTCCAAGCTGTATGCCACATATCAGAATCCTATCTCAAATGGTTCTCTAGATGTTTTGTTAAAATTGTGTTTAATCTAAATGTGTAAGTAAAACAGTAAAAAAAACGCAAGAATACCTTCCCCACCTTTACCAAAATATATGACACATCAAGGATATATATATATATATATGAAAAAAACAAACAAAAAAAACCAGCTTCCTAGATACAGTGGTTTAGAAGTTATCATATTCAAGCAAGGGGCATCTCTCCATCATTTTCAAACTAAATTTGCCCAAAAGATAATAAATTCTTCTACATCTAATATTAAAGCTAAATGTTAACATCCTTTCGCAAAGTATTATTCAGATATTGTGCTAATAAGATTTCGATTTTATTTTGATAAAGGAAAATAACTCTAAAAGTACAAGTTCGACGGCTGAAAAAAAATAGACTTTCACTTTTTTCATGACCTAAACATATATAAATTTCAACCTCTAAAGCCAGTGGTTCTTGAGCCCATATCTGCATAGGTGACCATCAGGTTAAATACTCCGTAATTAATGAACACATTTATTTATCTTTGCCAAAACTATTTGTACATCAAGGACTACTTGTTTCCCAAAAATGGGCAAACTGGTTCAGAAGTCGGAAAAATTGTAATCTTTGCATACTTTTTACTTTGAATACTGAGGGGCCTAACTCAGTCATTTCAACCGAATTTGCCCAAAGATTAATCAGATCTTGTAAACCTCGCCCAAAAACTGTATACTAAATATCATTATCCTAGCTTAAATACTTCTTTAGATATCATGGTAACGCGACTTTATCTTAATTTTGAGAAAGGGGAGGTAACTATAATAAAAGTACAAATCTGACAGAGAAAAACAACATGGGTCCCCTCAGTTTTCATGACCTATTGGTATATGGGATTGCGAAACCCTAGGCACAATGGTTCTTGAGCCTAGTAGCTACATCAGTAATTATTGTCAGGGAAATAACTTTTTAATTACCTAGGCGCAATGGTTCTCCAGCCCAGTAGCTGCATCAGGCATTAAGGACGAGAAGAAGAACTGACGAACAGATAAAGCGACAGCAACTTGCCCTTTCAACTTGAAGTTCGGGGCATAAAAAACGGAAATAAGAAATGCCAGTGAATTTAACTTGGGGTGAACCGGATTCAGAGCAGAAAGGAGTACCACAGAACAGCTCTTCAACCTTAGAATCTTGTGTGAAAAGTATCTGAAAAATCAATAAAATCTGTACCATGTCTTTATTAATTTCAAAAAAGCCTCTGGGAGGGTATGACATGCAGCCTCGTTGGCCACAATGCGGAAGTACAATATCAGTGCAAATCTAGTTTGCACCGTTGAGCAACTCTACGTAAAGGCTACAAGTGCATTCCTGATGAATGGCAGCGAGAAAGAATGATTCAGAACAACAGTTAGAGTAAGGCCAGGATGTCCTCTGTCACCCACCCTGTCCAACATTTTTTCTCGAACTCATCAATTCTGATGCTCTGGAAGAACATGACGAAAGGTTGGCATAGGCGGCTGAAATATTACGTACCTGCAGTTTGCAGATGACAAAGACGCTCTAGCTGAGGTAGAGCAGGAACTGAAAGCCCTAGTTGAAAGTCTCGCCAACCGTGCACAAGGTATAAGATGGAGATCAGTGCTAAGAAGACTAAACTGATGACAAACAGCGCCAATGACATCCAGAGGAAGATCAAGATAAAAGGGCAAAAGCTGGGTACTGTAACACACTTCAAATACCTTATAGCAGTTGTCTCAGATGATGGGGCTAACCAGGGGGTTCTCTCAAGGATTGAACAGGCCAATTCAGCTTTTATAAAGCTGAAGCCAATTAGGAGAAATAACAGCATATCTCTTGGATCGAAGGTAAAACTTATGCGCTCCCTTGTCATTTCCATATTTCTGTATGCCTGTGAATAGTGGATCTTGACGGCAGAGTCAGAGAAACACAGGCCTTTGAAATGAGATGCTACCGAAGATTACTAAACATTTCGTACAAGGACCATATAGCCCATGAAGAGGTTCGCAGAAAGATCAAAGCAGCCATTGGAGAATATAATGAACTTCTGGCCCTGGTCAAGAAACGGAAACCAAGGTGGTTGGTCCACGCCTCAAGGTCTTCTAGTTTAGCAAAGACGTTTCTACAGGGCGAACTGAAAGAAGAAGAGATAGACAGAAGAGGTGAAGATAATGATATTAAAGAGTGGACAAGAATGGATTTCGCCAGCTAAGCTAGGGCAGCTGAAAACATGACAAGGTGGAAAGGGATAGTTTTGAAGTCATGTGTGGTGCCAAACGACATTGTAAGGTTATGGGATAGAATAAAATAGAACCAGATATTTGTAATTATTCACAGCTTGGTGAATACATTTCCTTCACATGGCCTTTCAACCTAAAAGGAATATGAACATGCCAGAAGAAGACATGTCTTAAACTAAACACTGGCGAATACAGAAATACTCCTAATTTCCACAAAGAAAATATTGAAAAATTCATGGTGTCTCTCATGTAATGCTGAAGGGAGCAGTCTTACGCATAAACTGCATTAACATAAGTATTTTACCTGCGTTTTACCCTTTTAAGGTGAGGTGGGAGTAATTCAGCGCCGCCGTGCGGCAGTTTATGTCGCAACGTTACGTAATGACGTCAAACGTTCCGTTTAATAAAAACAAGATGGCGTCAACGTTAGCCGCTTCTGTGATCACTACTCACAAAATGCATGGAGGCTGAGCGCTGGGTGAAATTTAAAGGAAATAGAAAGTGCCGTAGAGAAAAAATCTGAAAAAAGTATAGCTAGTTTTCCATGGGGAGAAAGCTGTTCTCTGACAGTTTCTCGTCAGTTTGTTAGACGGAGTTCGCAGCTGTTGAGTTGCAATAATTTTATTTCAAATTTTCATACGACAACAAAGGCTCGTGAAATTAAATCCAGAAACGTACAAACAGTAGTCAGATCACGCACTTTACAGTTAACATGGTAGCAGCCATAGACAGTCGTTTTCATACCACCCACACTTAAAATACTAATCCGCAAAAGTTATGCCAAATTTCAGTTATATTAAAAATCTTAGATTGTCCCTAGCATCAAGGCCGTCGCCGACGGTCCGGCCGGTCCGGCTATAGCCGGACCACTTTTTTGAGCGAGCGTATAACTGGCGAGACATTACTTTCATTTAAATATTTTTTTTACCGCGATCATTAAATGTGCCGTTGCACTCGCTCAACGCACGCAAAAAATAAATAAATAAATAAAACTTTTTATAAAGGCCTAATGAACAATACAAGGCAGGAGTAGGTAGTTTATCTCAGTAATGAACAGACTCGCTGTTAGGAAATGCTGACATGGATTCATTCCGCTGACCCTCTTGGAGACCATTTTTATGAGAATCGAAACATCTCATCTCAGTATTTCTCTGGGCACCAAACAGTAAGCATCTCCAGCAAGTCATGAAAGTTCAATTACTGACCTGATTTTTGGTTGTTGCTTCTGTGGAGGTAATTACCAATAGCCTGGGACCTTGGGATGAATTGTTATCAGTATAAAATTTCCTTTTAAAAGGAAGGCTTGCACAGCTAAAACAGTGACATTTTCATGAGTTGTTATTGAAGTGAACCCGATTGTTAGTGCACTTTCTGTTGCTTACTTTTATTTAGCAAAGTATTTAATTTCTAACTTCTTAAATGGTGGCATTATCCACGGGTGTAAGGTAAAAACAAGTGTAGAATTTATTTGAAAAACAAATTGAGGAAACACACACACACACACACACACACACGCACGCACGCACGCACACACACACACACACACAATAACAACAACAACAACAAAAAATAACAGTTTTCCAATGTTTTGGCCGGCCGTTTTAGGCATGCCTCAAGTTAAATAACTATATGGACCTATTTCAAGTCTTTTCTTTACGGCTGTTGAGTCACATTTAGTCTGAATCAAAATTTTAGGAAAGAACTGTTTCAAACCCATGTCTATGGAATCTTGGCACATCTGAACTTGGCATCAAAAGAAGAAATAAATTAATATTTACTGAAGTTTATTTTTGGTTTAAGTGGCATCAGAGGCAGTGACTGGAACAAAATTTTGACACTCTGAGAAGAAAATGCATGCTGTTATTGTTTTGACAATAACTTGCTTTACACCATTTGGGAACAACAAAGCACGGAACCTATTGCGTTCGTATTTCCATGAACTCCCGACAAATGAAATTTATCTTTATATTTATGCTATGTTTTTACATCAATTTTGTTTACTCATTCGTGAAGTTCTGACTAATTAAACGCCAAGCAAAGGACGAATAATAGTTACGTGTTTGGTAATGAAGTACAGCAGCCGTCACTATGACATGACGTATATCAATCGTTACGTCGGCCAATCATTTATTTGAACTATCCGTGACGTTGCTTACGCGTAAGATTGCATGAATGTGTGTTGTTCGTGGATGTATGAACATCGTCAGCCCAGTATAGGTTCATCTAAGGAAATCGTCGTTGAGTGTAAATACTTCTCTGTACATTTGTATAGCTGAACTAAGAAGGCAACATTAGAGAGTGTTATAAAAGTAAGAAAAATGTCCACATACCCCAACCCGCACCTACCGCAAGCACAGTAGGCCCTTGTTCTACTATAATCCAAAAAAGTAGGACGCCCCGGCACTGGAAGTTATACCCAGCATCATCGCACCAACCGACCAACCACTCCCTTGTCATAAAGCTGTCAATGAATCCCCTACAGTTTCAAATTTTAACATTTCTGTATCATTGTTCAGGCTATTCATGAACATGTTGATGGCCAAAAGGAAATTTATCAGATGCTTAAAATGTGTACATAATATATCGCTTTGCGCCATGGAAAGGCCATGGCAATGCGTAAGCGTTGAGTGTTCACCGACATGACCGACTTTTACATACATAACACGGTCAGTTCTACATACAAGCAATTAAGCCACACATTTATTGTAATGCGTATCTTGGATGCACACGGCGGAAATTCTGTTTATTTCCAGCATATTTATTCGTTTAACTGTCTGATTTTTTTCCCAATAGTATATTTTTTCCCCAAAGTGTTTCCCCTTTTCATCCTCACGGAGCATGTATTACGGTGCACAAAGTCGGTGCGGGGGGGGGGGGGGGGCATTCTGTTTGGACATTGGTTTCCGCCACATGTTTTCTGTACCTGACTGTGCCGCTTTTGGTAAATTCATGCGCCGTGTGGCTGAGGAGGGGGAAACCATTGATTCCAGTGTGTAGTTTTTAGGAAGTGACTGTACTCTGGCACCATGGATGCAATGTCACGTAAGTGGAAAAAATATCCAATGTTCGCTGTATTTTTATTATTATTATTATTATTATTATTATTATTATTACCTTTGTGGAGCCTTTATCCGCGGTGATAAGATAAATCTATATGTAATGCATGATGTACATAGTCTCTTATAATTCTGTACAGAATGGTTTGGTGTATTTTATATGTCTGTATATAAACATGTATGTACTGTGATGTTGTACACCACACCAAAATGAGACTTTAATAAACTATAAACTCTAGATAGATGGAATACATTTTTTTCAGTTAATGTGATAAGAGAAGAAAATCGGCAAAAGCGCTTGTTTCTAAATCTAAACATGAAAAATTTGAACTCTGCTCTTTCAGTTTTTACAGATACACATATCAGCCCACTCCAGCATAAGCGCAGTCTTATCAGTCTATCCTCAGCATGAAAGATGTCTGCATCATGGATCATCATGAAGAATATTTATGCCGAAAAAGACTGATCAGATCCCATGAAGGCACCGGCGCTAGACAGTGTGCCGGCTGCTCTGACCAGTAAGATTATGCGATATGCCCTAAGGCCTTTTTTTCGCGACGCCGCTGCATGATTTCTGGAAAAGCTAATGCTTTGCGCTATTGCTATATATAAACACTGCAGTACACACTCTCCAGGTATTTTCCGACTAAGTGTGACGTATCGTTTCTTCCGAAAATAACTCGGTATCACTAAACCACTTGAATACTGGCTTGCCGCCGAGGCGGCAAGCCAAAAACAATAATTGAACAATAGCGCCGCCCACTTACGGTCTCAAACCGGGTAGTATCCGGATAGGATCTAGGTCTTTAAGAATTTATATAGATGAAGCCGCGTGAGATATAAACATGTTTATTGGGTGCCTTTATCCTATATGCAGTTAATTTGTTGGTTCATCAAATCTCACATAGGTAGTTATATCACAGGGTCATAAAACGGCGGGCAATCTATGTTGTATAGAATAAAATTAATATCAATGTGTTTAATGCTGTATGAAATAAATAGCTGATGGGAAACTTTAGTGTATAAAATATTATGTAATATTGAAAGCTTACCCAGCGATAATTTATTCAGGTGTGACAAACTGATCCATTTCGTTTTCATTTAAATTACGTAACGTGCATACAGACTCTTTTGAACACTACAGACGTATTCAAATTCTGAAAATGTATTTGCATAATTCATGAATACTCCAAATCCGTTCCAAATCAGCAAAAGACGTTCAAATTCTAAAATGGGCCTTTGTTCAGCAAGTTTTCAGTATTCATGGTTCGCAATTTGACTAAAGTAGTGTCGTGGGAATATTTTATCAAACCTAACCGTCGCATAAAGTTGGTGGTTGCCACCGCCTGACGAGACTTGCCGACGGATCGAAATAATTAATATTTGTTTGTTTTAATGTTTTGGCTATCAGAACTAGACCAGTCTGTATTAACAGAAAGTCAGCTCTAATTCCTCGATGATTCGATGATCTTTACGAATTTACTCTTAAAATAATAATAATAATAATAATAAATTAAACGAGATGCAACATAAACGCACCTACAAACTTTCAGAATGTAGTAATTTCTCGGGAGAGATCTCCCGCAACCCCCATCACCCCCTCCCTCCGCCTTTCCCCTCCCCCCCTCAAAAAAAAACAAAAAAAAAACGGGATTTTTCGCTCTCGTGCGTTCCTCTCTCGTGCCTTCGGTACGCGCAAATACATGGCCGGACCACTTTTCACGAGCCGGCGACGGCGCTGAGCATTTGACCAACGCCAGGCAGCCGTATCAGCGTCAATGCAATGTAGTCAGAATCTTTTATCGACGTTGATACGATAATTCAACGATCTGGACTGTCAACAAGCTAAAAACAATGTGACGTTTCTTTTTCCTGGCCTAGTCTTTCACTTTTCTGTCTTTCATTTCTTCTTTCTGTTGCAAGGGTATATCAAAGAGTCGTTTTATTGCATCTCCTTAACATAAATCGAATCCAAGCTACCTATCATTTTTATAGAGACAGAGAGAGAGAGAGAGAGAGTCCGAAGTCCAGTCGTTGGGACGCTAGGTTATAAGGCAGAACATTATATGTTCTTTCTTGCGTCGGGTTAGGAACTGGAAAACTTAACTCGCTTACACTGTACAAACGACAAGTGGACAAGGGAAATATTCGGATGCCATAACACGTGGAAGCCCCCTAAGATGTTGCTTCTGAGAGTTTGTCAACTCGGGCGCGCGTCAACTGTATGGGAGGGAAAACGGTTAAGACGCCTTATGCGGAGATTGGCAGAAAAGTGAATTATATCTGTCTTCATCCTGCACTTTCTCGAAGATGACAATCATACGTGATAAAAGTCTAGACAAATTTTGCCGGTAGCCAACAAAAAGCGATAGTTGATATGTGGCGCGAAAAGTAAGTAACGTTAACGTCACCTTGCGCAACGTTAACATTTCAGTCTACAGAGATGGCAAGCTGGGCATTTTATGCACATTAACTCAAAAGTTAAGTCGGCGACCTACTATTTTTATTGCTTTAATGTAAGCTTCTATCATTGGGCCATATTGTGTTAGTTTTTGAAGAAAAAAATGTGTTTTGTTTTCTCAGAATGAAGGTTTTTATCCAAGAGTGATGAGCAAAAAAAGATCATTTTCCATAGAACGCCATTATAACGTCGGGTCGAACATGTGGAAAAATGGACGTTTTCGACGTCAGATATATTGAAAACGACATCGGCGACCCCCCTATTTTATTACATTTTCTGAAAGAGGGACTGAAAATGTACAATATAAGGAAGTAGGAATAAAATCATGTGTTTTGTCAATTACTCCCACCTCACCTTAAATGTGTTTATCTGTGAAACTTCTGACCAAAGGAGAAACCAGAAGCTACCACATTATTCGGCGTTACTTTGAATTTCGCATATTGTGTCTCAGTCTATGCCTCCTCAGGCAAAAGATCCTATGCAATCGGCTGTTAAAGATGTAGTTTTATTAAAAAATGCAAATTCATCCACCAGTTGGTCAAGAATTTAAGGAAACTGAAGAAAGTACGAACCCTCTTGCTTCAAATGCTGTCTGAGCGTTTGGCAAAACATGCAAATCAATTTTCTCCTTGCGTGATTGCATATTTCAACAATATCTACGACCCAACAGAAGATCTGGCGATTAAAGGCATCTATGTAGATCCGGATAGGCTAGTTCTAATGCTCACACAAAATCTCCTTACGTTATAAATAAATAGTTTTTTCAACCCATCCTACGAAAAATACCGCAATCCGGCGTGAAAACGCCGCAAATCCTGCGTTTCGACCGCTTTTCCGGCGTTACGGTTGGTCCCTGTGTATATGCTCTGAACCTTATTATGGTTTATCTAGCGTCTAAATATTTTAGTCCTCGTGTATGATTAAGGTTGCCTGATACAGATGAAATGTTACCCTAGTGTCTGTAGAAGAAGAATTGCAACAGGACCATAGTGGAATCCTGATTAGAAGCTAATATTTAGAGAGAAAGCTTCTCTAATGGTCTGGGATTGTGGTATATGTTCTAAACCTTACTATGGTTTATTTGGTGATCATGTGTTTTGATCCTTATGTTGAATTAAGGTTGTATGGTATAGGTTAGATTTTGCCCTCTAGTGTGTCTATATGAGAAAGGATAGTGTGGCATGATCAAAGCAGAATTCTAATTGTGAGCTATTGGTTTGAGGGAATAATTTGTTTTGCTTATGGTAATGAGGCATGGATGTTGAATCTTCATACAATATGTAGTTAGTGTTCAAGTATACTGGGTCTAGTGTGCGATTAAGGTAGTCGGAGACATATTAAATTTTTCCCTATTGCCAAGATTTGGTTGGTTTCAGTCTATATCAAGCTGTCTTCCCAGAGAGAGGGAGAAAGGAAAGAGAGAAGAAAGGCAAGAGAAAAAATGTCAAAACAACCCCAACCCACACCTACCGCAAGCACTGTAGGTTCTCCAAATTAGGAGGACGGCCCGGCACTGAAGGATACCCAGCACCATCGCCCTACCGCAACCACCCCAATTGCCAAGAGAGAGATAATATAAAGCACAAACATAGGAAAATTATAATTATAGTCTGATAGATGCAGCTGGTGATTTTTATTGGGTCAAGGACCTTAGTGCAAGTGATAAACCATACAAAGATTTCATTGGTGTCTAAATATTTTGGAAGAAGCAGGATAGTTATTTGAGAGTGTTAGTATTCCTTTACACACCACAGATGTGGTAACAGAATGCTTAGTAAGGTAAGATATGGATTTAGGTGTATATGATGTCCTAGTGTTGATGATAAATATGGTAGATAGAGCTAAATGTAGTGGGGGCAATTTTTGGGATGTTAGGATAAATTGTAGAAAGATGGTAATTAGGACTCAAGTTAGGGAGAATTTTGGGGGTTTTAATAGTGTTGTAGCTCAATGAGTGAGTGAACTCGGGTTTAACGTCTCACCAATACAGAGGTCATATGAAGACGGGACCTCGGTTTAAAGTCTCATCCAAAACACCGGAGAAGTGGGGGATCGATCTTGCAACCCCTGGATTGGTAGTCCGGAGTGTTATCCACTACACTACAGCCGCTCCTGCAGTTTATTGAAGGAATTCAAATACAGTTTTTTGTAGGATGCTGGCAATTTGTTTCTCTGGGGGGAAAAGAATTGTTCTCAGGTCTAAACAGTAGACTTTGAATGGCTCAAACCCCTGATGGCTGTCCAACACTAGTTCTTGGGTCCCTAGAGTAAAGTTTATATAGAAACTAGTCCAGCTCCGGACTGAAATTATTTAAGAATTTTCTGTTTTCGCAGAACATAATATGTAGTAAGATCACCTAACCATCATAGAATTATATAGCACAGAAGTTACTTTAATGTTGGAGATCTTGACAAATAAACTGTGTCCTGCATGTAATTCTTACTTTTTATACCCCGCCACACGTTAGTGGCAGGGTATATTGTTTTCATGTTGGCTGTAAGTCTGTCTATCCATCCGTAGTGCATCCGTCCATCCGTCTGTCCGTCCGTCCATCCATCTGCATGTCGTTTCTGTTCGATCACTTAAGTATTTATGAACAGATTTTTTTCTTCAAATTTTGCATATGCATTTATACCAAGGTTGTCTCACTTGGGATTGTTAATGGGCTAACTTCGACCTATCTGACAGAGTTATGGCACTTGTCAATGTACAAAAAACAAAGTTTTTTTGCCTCTACTTCCATTACTGTGTGGAATATTATGGTGAAACTTAACAAAGATGATCAAAGCAACAACAGCTTTGTGTTACCATAGAAATTTTGTCCTCATGGGTTACCTGCCCCTGCCCCTGGGGCTCTATACATGTGTAACATCATGAAAAAATCAAGATAAAATCAGAATATGAAATGTTTTTTTTTTCTGAAAGTTACAGCAAATGATTACAGGAACAAAAGCATTCTGTGACGCTCAAAATTTACCCCATCTGAGTTATCTGCCCCTGACCCCAGGCTTTATACCTGCATAAAATGATGATAAAATCTGTATAAAATCATGATTAAAATAGATTTTTCTGAAACTTGTAGCTTATGATAGGAGAAATGAAAGCTTCTTGTGATGATCAAAATTTGACCCTAAGGGTCTGCCCGTGCGGTGTGGCCACATACATTTATAGAATCACTAAAATGTATGTGGTCAGAGTGAACAGAGATTTTTCAGAAGCTTACATCAAGTGATCAGAAAAATTTAAATGTCTTCTTATGACAAAAATTTTGCTCCATGGGGTTGGCTGCTCCAGCCATAATAAAAACAATCAGCAAAACGTCAAGGAGTGAAATAGGTTTGCAGTAGTGGGGCATCACACAGTCATTTGCGATGCTTTTATTTAGATATACCCCCACTTACTTATATGAAAGCTGACCCCCCTAGCGATAACTAGAGCATGGTTGATGTTGAAACATGTTAAAACATGTTTTCTACAACTTGGATCATGTTAGCTGATCATGTTAAAAGAACATGTTTGATCATCAAATTCAGTAAATTAGCCTTCTGCACTTAATAGACAATGATAAATTCTGCAATTCATTGTAAAAGTTGGAAGTACAATACAAAGATGTCAGTTATTACTTTGTTTTTCAAAATTATGCTCAATGAAAATCAAACATATTCAAACATGATTTAATCTGATGGATTTATGGTTGAGTTTTTAACATTAACTGCTGCATCAGAAGGTTCTTATTCATGTTCAAACATGTCTGACAATGTTCTGTTAATCCTTTACCCCATGGCATTTTAGATTACAAGGTTGTAACAAATAAGAGGAATATCTAGAAGACAAACAAGCATTGTTGGATAATTTGGAAAACACTGTGGGAAAACAAGCATTTGCTTGTTATGTCAGAGCAAATGCTCCTACCCTCACAATATGTGAATAGATGCATGGCCAAACATGTTCAAACATGATATATTTGTGCATGTAACGTGTTTGAACATCATGTGACACTTGATGATGTCATAACTAGATGGATGATGGGGAAAAACATGGTTGCCAGACATGGAGGGAATTGGAAGGCTGTGGTAAAAAATTAATTGTGAAGCAATTTCTACAAGGCAAACATGATAGGAAGTTAGTTGACATAGTGAGAACACCTGAAGGCACAATTTCTAAGGTTTTAAAGTAAAACTTTTGCTGGGGTTGTGCTGAAATGGAGCAATAATGGTGACTGTCATGCACTTTTCCAAAGGCAACAAATATCTGTAGGAGGTATGTTTGGGTTAACTGATGTTAGTATGTCCTGTAATAGAAAAAGGATACATTAGAAATTAGTACTTTCGTGTTTTTTTTTTTTTGTTTTTTTTTCAAGCAAATGTAAGACAATCTTTTGAAATGGGTGGGGTAAAAGGGTAGCATGTCACCATAATGAAAAGGTAGCATGGTTATTTTGCACAGAGATTTAGCAATTGGCATTCATTATAATATATAACTATGAATGTTGTTTATTCTTAATTGTCATTAATATTTCAGTGGAATTTCATAAAAATATCACTGGAATTTCAGGAAAAAAATCAATGAAATTTCAGTGAAATGTTGGAGAATTTTTTCCTTGAAATTTCTTTGACATTGATGGATGTAACATGTTTGAACACGTTAAATGCCAGGCACATTGGTACATGTGACATGTTTGAACATGTTATATGCAGGTTGGTGCATTTAAATTGTTTGAACATATTACATGCCACACTCTAACATGTTTAGACATGATTATGCATGTCCGAATGATGTTGAATACATTTTCAAGAACATGTTTCAACAAGTTTAATTATTGTATTTATATGATTGTCAAGCACGACAGAACACAGTTAATATCAGCTCATGTTTGACCATGGTACCATTTAACGCACTTGTTTAAACATTTCCTAACATGCTCATAACACTGTCAAAACATGCTGAAACATGTCCAAATAACATGTTTAAACATGTTTTAAACATTTTTGAACATGTTTAAATCATGAAACTTTCGCTATAGCCTGTTTTTATTTCATGTTTTTGTAGATCATAAGTAGTTCATCTCCTCTAATAGTAAAACTATCATATCAGCACAGAAGTTACTTTAATGTTGGAGATGTTGACAAAAAAAGTGTTTTGCATGTACATGTAATGCTAACTTTTGAAACGATCCTCAATTCCTTATATGAACGATGGCCCCTATTTTTATTTCTTGTTTTCACAGATCATATGTAGATACACCGCATAACTTAGTGACAACATCAAATCTGGCACACAATTTATTTCAATGTTTGCGATCTTGATATAAATGTTTTTCATGTTATACTTACTTTTGAAATGACACCTCTTCTATATATGACTGATGATTATCTGTTTGTAATTTATATTTTTGCATATCATATATAGATACCTAGCCTATGATAGTGCCACTATCATATCTAGCAAAAATAAAAAAATTAAAATGTTTGCAATCTCGAACAAAAAATGATGTTTTGCTTCTAATTCCTACTTTTGAACGACCCCCACTTTCTTATATGACCGGTAACCCCCTGTTTATATTTCATTTTTTGCAGATCTTATGTAGATACATGACATATCTCAGTGACACCAAATTTCTGGCACAGAAGTTATTTCGGTTTTCGCAAATGTGTCAAATTTAAGCGATTTTGCATTACACTCAATGCAAAAAATGCATAAAAACGTTATTACTTTTGGATCGACCCCCATTAGTCACCAGTGCCGGAGACATAATATTTTTATTACTTTTATCTATAGTTAAATCATTGATTGATACATTGTTAAATATAAAGAAATTCTGTGGCACAGGTTTTTCAGGAAAAAATGTAATGCTAACTTTTGAAACGACCCTCGTTTCCATATATGAATGATGACCCCTATTTTTACTTGCTGTTTTCATAGATCATGTGTAGATACACCGCCTATTTAAGTGACACCATCAAATCTAGCACAGAACTAATTCTTATATTTGTGAACTTGACAAAAAATGGTGTTTTGCATGTAATGCTTACTTTTGAAATGACCCTCATATCCTTATATGAACAATGAGCCCTATTTTTATTTCCTGTTTTTGGAGATCATATAAAGATACACTGCCTGCCTTAATGAAACCATCAAATCTTGCACAGAAGTTACTTTATATTTCGTGATATTGACCAAAAATGGCGTTTTGCATTTGAAACTTACTTTTGAAACGACCCCAATTTTCTTATATGAACGCTGATGCCCTGTTTTCAGTTCATATTTTTGAAGATCCTTTATAGATACAGCGCCTTTGTTAGTGACACTATCATATGTAGCGAAAATGTTTTAAATGCTTGCAATCTTGATAAAATAATGGTGTTTTGCCCCTAATTCCTACTTTTGAAACGACCCTCATAATCTTATATGACCGATGACCCCCTGTTTTTATTTCATGCTTCCACAGAGTTTATGTAAATATGTTACATATCTCAGTGACACCAAAATCTCTAGCACAGAAGTTATTTTAATTTTCACATTTGTGTCAGATTTTAGCAATTTCCCATTACACTCAATGCAAAAAAGTGTAAAAATGGTGTTACTTTTGGATCGACCCCCATTCGTCACCAGTGCCGGTGACATGGTGTTTTTATTACTTTTATCTAAAGTTAAGTCCTTGATTGATACACTGTTATAATATAAGGAAATTCTCTAGCACAGGTATCTCAGAAAAAAATTAGAGTCGGCCTCCTTAAGGGCCTATTGCCTAGGGGTACTTGCTTCAGCTGCGCAGCTTATCTTGCATATGCTTCTTAACTCATTGGTAAGGAATTTTATATTTAGGCTACATTTTCTATTCCATTTAGCGATGCAAGCTAGGTCGGGTATGAAAACCACAACCCGTACCTCCGTACTCCGTACCTAAATCCGTACTAGAATTTTTTCTGTCCTCTTCGGAAGGAACCAAAAGACTCAAAGTTAGAATTATTGGTGTCATATTAAGACCTAGCTTGCATCGCCTTTTTGTGTTACATTCTATATATAACGCTCGTCACTGTCCAGAGAGTGGTGCTCCAGTCGGAGGAGGACCAACAACGAAAGCATTTCAGCAGGCCGCATTTCGGCATTTCTGTGCACCTGATCCATAAGACAAAAAAAAAAAAAAAAAACGCAGAAATTTTACTTGATATTTCTCAAAATCTAAGACTTGACAGCGTCTTGTATTATGTCTACAAGAAGAGCTTTACATTTTGTCTTCAAAGTTGGAAACAGAAATGAAACAGCTAAATTCTTTCGCGAAATATTGGGCATGCAAGTAAGTGCTTAAAACTACAGTTTAGATCGATACGCGAACAGTACCTATGTTCGGATAGTTCATAACCTGACATATACATTACCTATACCGGATTACATGTCGACATCTACTGAGGCCCACTTGCCTCTTCTGATGCATTCTGGTAGTAGTTTCTAATGTCTCTGGTACTTTGCCCGGGTGCATAGCAGGATGGACTGAACTTTGTTTTTTTTTTTCTTTCTATATTTAATTTACTGCTACACCCTCTTTTCAGAGTATTATGAGCAGGTATACTTTTGTACACTCCAGTGTTGCAGGATGAAAGCCTACATATAGCCATGTAACTATAGTAGGGAGCTTTAACCTGCAAAGGGGATGACTCTACCTGTACAGGGACCTCCAGTTAACGTCCCGATCCGAAGGACAGCACATTTGTTAGCATCATCCCTGCAAATGATGCTAGAAAAACGCGTTCGGACATAGGAAGACTTCACCTTCGGTGAGGCTCGAACCCAGGACATCTGGCTTCAGAGTCAAGTGCACTAACCACTGAGCCACCACGCTTCTCGCCACTAAGCAACTGCGCTTCTCCCACTGAGCCACAGCGCTTCTCCCACTGAGCCACCGTGCTTCTCGCCACTGAGCCACCGGGCTTCTCCTACTACCTTTGTTGGGTAGTCTCACCAGAACCTGTTTAGCCGGCTTTTGAACATGTTTAGGGAGGGTGCATTTACAATGTCCTCGGTCAGGGAGTTCCGGTTATTGACTACTCAATTTGAGAAAGTATTTATTTGTATTAACACAAGTGACAGCTTAAATGAAAATCTACTGATGGTCATACAGTAGAACATGTAGAATAAAATACTAAAGACAATATAGAAATAACATGCTTTCTCTTTTCTCCCATTGTTTTATGCATAAAATAATGATAACTTATGTGCCACACAACAAATCTGCCATCCTGGTTATATTTTGACCAAGTGCAGTATTGGAAGAAAGAAAGATAGACTCAAAATTGATTCTCTGTCTCATTTCAGTTCTTGCGTCATGAAGAGTTTGAGGAGGGATGCAAGGCGTCCTGTAATGGGTATGTTTAGAACTCCAGATATGAAAGCGTAACATGATTAATTTAGGGATTATTTTCAGTAGCTGTACATAAAAGCATATATTATAATGAGTGGTCACAACATATGTTTTTCATTGAAGAATAAGAAAAAAAAATCTCAGAATTATCTTAAAATCCCCTAGCCTTTTTCTGGAGCTCTGCAGCCACGGTTAAATGAGCCACAAGATGACAAAACCAACAGAGTGGCATGTGCGCAAAGAAAAGACCGAGATCAGCCTGGGCATTCATGCTATCTCATCAGACACTTTGCTTGCACTTTAAGAGTAGCAAAGGGTCCAAGCAAGCTGCATGCGGACAGCAAAGACTGATAAGGCTGGGCAAATGCCCAGGCTGATCTGAATCTTTGCTGGGCTCACATGCCACTTTATTGGTTTTATTGTGTCGTGGCTCAATTGGCCATTTTTACAGTACAGCCTCTTTGGGAGAGTATTTTTATGCAAAAAAAAAATATAAGAAAATAAGAATAAATAAAAATAAAATAAAAACATAAATAAAATAAATGAATACAGTGACGACAGAACATGTGAGTAAATCCTTTCGGAGTAACCATGGTAAGGACAATTCTGTTAGAAAGAATAATGTATATTCAGACTGGCCCTTCCTAGCAAGAACTAAAAGAAGCAGTCTGATCAGGATATGTACTGTTTCCTAACAGTTTCTTAAATCAGATTATGTGAGCTATGACATGCAGACATACATAATGTACATGTGACCAGCAAAGGCTCAGATCAGCCAGTGCATCCAGACAATCTGATTTTAGCCTTTCATGTCTGCACACAAAGTGGACCACAACGTGACAA
This sequence comes from Ctena decussata, assembly GCA_963989385.1. NCBI lineage: Eukaryota > Metazoa > Mollusca > Bivalvia > Lucinida > Lucinidae > Ctena > Ctena decussata. Next base: position 53,699,132 of record OZ022511.1, on the reverse strand, counting down.
AACAAAAAAAACTGGCATTTGCACCCAGCAAAGTCTCAACTCAGCCTGGACATCCATCCAGTCTGATCAGAGTCTTTGCTGTCCACATGGAGCTATCTTAGACCCTTAGCTTCCCTTTAAGTGTGAAAGTATGGACACTTAGTACTGGTTAACCGCTTAGGAGATCTAAGCCTGCCCAGGAATAGTGTGGTTAGGTTAACTGACCGTCCCGACATGACCATAGCTGTTTACTGTGGACGTAAAGCAACAACACAACAACAACAACAAAATCCCTTTAAGTGCACAGCAAAGAATCTGATCAGCTTTAATCTGATCAGACTGGGCGGCTGCCAGGGCTGATCTGAATCTTTGCTGGGTGCACATGCCACTGTTGGTTTTGTCATGTTGTGGCTTGTACAGACCCTAAGGAATCTACATGCATAAAATGAGGGCTCTTGCTAGATTGCACAGCTACACAGACTGGTTTGATTGGTCCCTTTTGCGCAGATAAGCTAAGCACAGTTTATAAAACTACATGGGAGATATATATCATCTTTTGCAGACTGGTTAAGGGTAGCTTAAGATGTTCAGCAGTTTTGATTCTGGTGATTATGATCAGCAGATGGAAAGTAAAGAGTTTTTTTTATTATATTCATTGACTAATATCTGGACATGTTGACTCATATTTTATCTGACACTTTTTGCTTAACCTAAAAGTGATAAACAAATTGTTTTCAGCCCATATGATGGTAAATGGAGCAAGTCAATGGTAGGATATGGTCCCGAGGATAACCATTTTGTGGTGGAGTTGACTTATAACTATGGACTTGGCTCATACAAACTCGGAAACGATTTCTTGGTATGATATTTCTGTATTGCTTAACCGTTTTTGGACTCCTACCATACTCACTGTATTTCTATGGGGTACTCGGACAAAACGGACCATGGACAAAACGGACCAGACAAAATGGACCACGGTTAGAACAAAACAGACCATGTTTCAGGACAAAACGGACCACATTTCAGGACCAGACAGACAACGCTAGAAGACAAACCAGACCATTAATTGGTGACAATTAAAAGATTAAGGAATATATAATTACCAAAGACAATGTTAAATGTCCTTGGTCCGTTATGACCCTAATTCTTCTATGGTCATAAAAGTTATTTCCCCTTCCAAAACAATTCCAAAAATCTAGAGCCCAGTAGTTTCCCTCAAGAATTTTTTTAGGGGACATTATGTGCCCCCAACATCAGCAAACTGATGGACATATGAATAATTTGGTTTAAACGATATTTTATTAACTATAAATTACATACATATACTACAATACAATTTCATAAGTAACAGGATTTGACAGTAAGCAAACTGCTTGTATATAAAGTCATTTCCTGAAACATTAGAATAATTTGAGGGGACAAAACCTTCCAGCGGGGGCAAAAATTGCATTAGACTTCTGAATTTGTACTAAGAGTCTTAAGAAGCATCCTTTAATGAGGGAATTATGATAACTATTCACAAAAACACTTATCATCTGCTTTAATTTTTTTAGCTCACCTGGCCCGAAGGGCCATAGTGAGCTATTGTCATACCAATGCGTCCGGCGTGCGTCGTGCGTCCGTGCGTCGTCCGTCAACACCTTCAAACGTCTTCTTCTGTAAAACTACTGGTCCCATGGTTCTCAAATTTCACATGGAACATGACCTGACTCCAGGGTCTCAGAATTGTAAAATTGGGTCAGGTTGAAAATCCAAGATGGCCACCGTTACTAAAAATAGCAAAAACAAGAAAATAAACTTCTTCTCCAGAACCACTGGGTATATTTGTCTGAATTTTGGCATGGAACATCAGTGAAACCTTGGTATTCAAAATTGTAAAAATGAAAAAAATCTGTAGCGGAGTTTTGTCACAGTGACCTACTTTCTGTTTACGTGTGTAATTTTGCTCAATTGCCAATGTCAAAAAATGACCTATTTAAACAACTTCAAACAACTTCTTCCCTAAAACCACTGAGCCCATGGATCTCAAATTTCACATGGAGCATGACCAGACTGCAGGGTTTCAAAATTGTAAAATTGGGTCAGGTCAAGAATCCAAGATGGCTGCCATTACTAAAAATAGCAAAAACAACAAAATCAACTTCTTCTCCAGAACCATTTGGTATATTTGGTTGAAAGATTGCATGGAACATAAGTGGGACCTTGGTATTAAAAATTGTAAAAGTAAAAAAAATCTATAGCGGAATTAGGTCACAGTGACCTACTTAGCGTTAACAAGGCCGATTTTGCTCAAATGTCCATATCTAAAGAAAATGCAGCCAATTCTGGCCAGATTTGGTCAGAATTGGTTCTTGAATGGAATTATTTCAATTTTGTGCCAGTTGACTATCCAAGATGGCCACCATGGGGGCCGTTACTAAAAATTGCACAAACATAAAAATGACAATTACTCAAGAACCCTTGAATGGAATTGGACCAATTTTGTGTCAGAATGTTCCTTGCATGAAGCCGTTTCGATTAATTGCAATTTGGCATCCCAAGATGGCCGCCATCTGGTGTTACTAAAAATAGCACAAACATAAAAATGACAATTACTCAAGAACCCTTGAATGGAATTGGACCAATTTTGTGTCAGAATGTTCATTGCATGAAGTCGTTTAGATTAATTGCAATTTGGCATTCCAAGATGGCCGCCATCTGCCATTACTAAAAATAGCGCAAAACATGAAAATGACAATATCTCAGTAACTGCTGAATGGAATTGGACCAATTTTGTGTCAGAATGTTCCTTGCATGAAGTCGTTTAGATTAATTGCAATTTGGCATTCCAAGATGGCCGCCATCTGCCGTTACTAAAAATAGCACAAAACATGAAAATGACAATATCTCAGTAACCGCTGAATGGATTTTGACGAAATTTGTGTCAAAATGATTCTTGCATTGAGATGTTTCAAAAATATCTAACTGTAGACCATTCATATTATTGGCCTCTGTTACTAAAAATAGAAAAATGTGAAAATTAGAAAATGTCAATGGAGTTGGATTAATTTTGTGTCAGAATGGTCCTTTCATTAAGCTTTTTCGATTTTTTTGCATTTTAGCAATCCAAGATGGCCGCCATCTGCCGTTACTAAAAATAGCACAAACATGAAACTGGCAATATCTCAGTAACCCCTGAATGGATTTTGATGAAATTTGTGGCAAAATGATTCTTGCATTGAGGTGTTTCAAAAGTAAATATATAAATTAAAATCTTAAAAAGTTCCTTCAAGAGCAGAGAATACATACGGAAGTAGGAACATGGGCCAGACTACGTAGTATCGGCTAATAAAGCCTCGTCAGTGACCCTGACAATATCTGGTGACGAAACCAGAAAAAAGCATACTGTAATTTCTTATTTTTAATTGGACAGTCGATTCAAAGACTGATTAGTTTCAAAAGGATCCAAATAATATAAAAGACGATGATCTAGAATAATAGTCTAAATCGATATCAAATTTTAGATTTCTAAGAATCTATCCTCTGATCTCAAAGGATGCAAATAAAATATAATCTGACCAAAGCAAGTTGGCCTCTGTTACTAAAAGTAGCAAAATGTGAAAATGAGAAATTCTCAGTGGAATTGGACCAATTTTGTATCAGAATGGTTCCGTTGCACAATAGCCAGGTGAGCGATATCAGGCCCATTTGGGCCTCTTGTTTAGAGATTGTTTTGACTCATCATATTAAAAGTCATGTACATTTTTTACCCACAGATGTATTTCTCAGATTCTAGGACTGAATGGTGTGGGTGGTACACCAGAACAAGTTTTTGAGGGACAATTTTGGAAGATTTTCTCAGAGAAATTCAACTTTTAATGCACCCAGTTGATGTCATCATACAAATACTTGCAGCATTCAGTCGGAATTTCTAGCCCAGATGAGTAATCGTATCTATCAGCCGATAGGCATGTGTAAGGCTTCTCTAAATGTCAACATCTATTTTCATCTTTATGATTAGCAAAATGACTTTTTCTGCCATTTTTACAGAGGGAGACAACTTTTGTGACTTCCTGGATGACAACAGCCTTCCTAAAAATGGGGTCTACTCTTACAGGAAAGAATTTGCTCCGAGAGGAGCAAATTCTTTCCGTAAAGAGTTTGCCCCATTGAGAAAGGAAGCAGAAATTAAAAATGGCAGAGTTGCTGCCCCTTAAAAGTATACATTCACCTGAATTACACTTGAATTTACAACACAACACAGTGGGGATCATATTAAAACATTTTAGTGGGGATCATACCGAAACATTCTAATCCACTGATTTCTTTTTTTCTTAAATTTCAGGGGATAACAATCGAGTCTTCCAAAGTGATAGAAAACATCAAGAAACAAAATTATCCATTCCAAGATGTGGGTGGGGTATATACCATACAGTCACCAGATGGCTACAAGTTTCATATTTGCAACTCCCAGCCTAAAGGAGGTACCGTGAATGGGTTTTATATGTAAAAGATTTATTTTCTGGCACTTATGATTTCAAATTTATAACTGTTTTCACTTCATTGCAAGATTCTAACACTGGTCACCTATATAGCCTGTGGTAAAATCTAGTGATATATTGCGTGACAAATCACTGGGTGGACTATCGTGACGTTATTTAGCACCATTAGGACATCATCTTTGGTTTTTTGGTGACGTCAATTATTATTTCCATGACTTCAAAATGTAACAAAATACATGTAAGTGCCTCTATTAAAGTCAAAGAAGTTGGCGGTATTTCTTCATGTAACGGCGGAAGACTTGAAAATCTGAAGGATACACTTATTATTTCTTCGTTTGTTGTGAGTTAGAATCATAATAGACTGTCAGTCAATCGTCAGTGATATATCCATTTGAGGATTGACTTTCAACAAGTGATATATTGGGCAACAAATCAATGTTTCTTGAATCTATTTCATGAATAAAACACACCAGAAAGTTGTCTTTTTAAGTTGATTTGGTACACTTTCAGGGGAAGCAACTCTGTCATTTTCATTTTTGCCTCCCTTCTCTATTGGGGTCAACTCTAAAAGGAAAGAATTTGCTCCTTTAGGAGCAAGTTATTTCCTATAGGAGTTGACCCCTATTTGGAATGGTTACATCATCATGGGAAGAAACAAAAAGTCACTGAAGCTATTTCCTTTTGAAAAAAATGGCAGAAAAACATGGAATTGATCCTTAAACCTAAGCCAGCTGTCTGCACAAAAGTGCAGTCAGAGCAGATGCTGCCATATAGGCATCTGAGTCTGCAGACCTTTTTTGTTGTTTTTGCCAAACTTCTTGCAAGACGGCCATGAAGTATGATGAGCTGCATTGGCTGTTAACAGCAGCATTTGTTCATTTTCTTCATGTCACAAGTGAGAATAATAATTTTCTATCTATTTCAGATCCAGTGAAGATGGTTTCTCTAGCTTCATCAGATTTGCAAAGGTCTTTAGGTATGTTGGGCTAACGTAAACAATGCCAACCCAGCAGGCACATGACGTTGAAATGACGTCGTACTGACGTCGATGTGACGTAATGACGTCGCATCAACGTCAGTACGACATTATTTCGACGTGATGTGTCCGCTGGGAAAGTTTTACTATGCTCCCCCAAGGGTGAGCATGTAGTCACTGCTGTGTCTGTCTCTGTCTGTCCCGTCTATCCATCCGTCCTTCCATCATCCATCCATCTGTCCGTCCATCCATCCATCCGATACACTTTATCTGGAGCATATCTCTTAAATAATTAGAGAGAACTTAACGGAACTTCACACACTGAAAGAGGGCAATGGGGAAAATTGTCAAGTGCAAGAACCATAACGCTGTTACAGGTTATTAGGAAGTTAGCTCCCTTCCTTGTTTTTACAGTATTTGCTTTTCCAGAGCATATCTCTGAAAGTATTAAAGGGAACTTACATGTAGTGAATCTTCACAAATTGATAGAGGAAAATGAGGGGAAGTGCAGAGCACAAGAACCATGAAACTATTACAAGTAATTACAAAGTTAGCTCCCTTCCTAAATTTTTCATTATTTCGCTTGCCATAGCATATCTATGACAGTATTAAAGGAAACTCAGTGAAACTTCACACATTGATAGAGGGCAATTAAAGGAAGTGCAGAGCACAAGAACCATAACCTATCACAAATAATTACATAGTTAGCTCCCTTTCTAGTTTTTTCCAGTACTTTTCTTGTCTGGAGCATACCCCTATAAGTATTAAAGTGAGCTCATTGATAGAGGGCACTGGGCACTGAGTGGAAGTGCAGGAAACAAGAACTATAAACCTATTGCAAGTAATTACAGGAGTTAATGCCCTTCCAAGTTTTCCAGTATTTAGCTTGTCCGGAATATATTTCTAAAAGTGTTGAAGGAAATGTAATGAAACTTAAAATATTGTACATACATGTGGGTGCTGCTGCTGACCAAAGATCAAGGTCACAGACTTTGAAACATGTATTATAGGTATTTTTAGATTTAAGTTTGTCTTCATATTGTTATATTTTGATATGCGTCTATGTATACTACTGGGTTTGATATTTATTTATAGGTGCATTATGTATCAGAGGTTTTGTTTATCTGGGTCTAGTTGTTCATAGCATCTGTAGCTTAACAAAATCATTAGTCAAGGATTTGTTAAATGCTCTAGTACACATAAAATCAAATGTGTTAATATTTTTGCTGAAAAAATGAGAGGAGCTTTTGCCACATTTTTTCAGCAAAAGATGGTGCAGTATCTGCATATAATACGTTTGAGATTTTAACGTCTCATTCATTGATGACGTCCTTAGTTTTGAACAACAGGGCTCAGGTTTATAAGACGATGGCACTGGCCAAGGGTATACATGGACCTCTGGCCATCTGCTCTAATAAAAGTTCAAAGACTAGAGGGCAAACATTGTATATCCAGATGAGGTGGCTCATTATCTGGATCTGTGCTGTTTGCACATCCAAGTACCATAATAATCCTGTTAACGCCCCCGGGGCAAAGTACTTTGCAAAAGGGGGGCGTTATTTAGAGCCTAAAGTGTAGTAAATCAGCCTCTGCCAAAATCTAAAAGACGTCTAATAAGCAATGTAAAGGTGATGGGAATACTTTCAGAGGAAGCATCTCTACTATTTTTGCCTGCCTCCTCAGTAGGTTCTACTCTTAAAGAAAGGATTTGCTCCTCTAGGAGCAAATTCTTTCCTTTAAGAGTAGACCCCATTTCAAAGAGTTAACTTATCCAGAGAAGCAAATTCATGAAGGAATTCATGCAAGTTAATATAACATTATTTTTGGGGAAAAGGCAGGGGGCATTTATTAGAGCAGGGGCATTTATAGGATTAATACAGTATTTTCATTTTAGATGCTTTAAGTTTTAAGATATAGCATAATTTTTTTCAGATTTCTGGACAAAGCTGTGTGGAATGACACTCTTCTCTAAAGAAGACAAGAAATGTGTTGTTGGGTTCAGCGAGGACCAGTGCAAACTTGAGTTACGTGACATAGGAACAAAAGTTGATCATGAAACAGCTTTTGGAAGAATTGCATTTTCCTGTCCGAGAACTGAGGTAGGAAATGTGGTGTTCATCATCAAAATTCATAGATGGTAAATTTGCAATTTTTGCTGTAGTGTTACTAAGGGGATCACTGTACTCAGAATTAGTATTTTGGGAGATTGTCAATTTCGTGGTTGCAAATTTTGTTTTAGGGTGGCACATTAGGAGAACTGTAAAAAGCTACAGTCCAACCTGTATTAAGCAAGCACCTAAGGAATTATCGAAATGTGCTTGCTTAAGACAGTGCTTGCTTAATACAGGTACAGTTCGATATATTTGCCTTTTTGGGGAACTGAATACATTCTTGCTTAATACAAGTTGCTTGCCTAATAGAGGTGGCAACTAAGACAGGTTTTACTGTATTTGCAACCATAAAACCAACAGTTTACCCCCGCAAATGATGATGTGCTGTACAGTAATCCCCATTCTATTAAACTTTTTCACATTTTCAACTTTTAAAGTGTACAACTTTGCACAGGCCCGGATCCAGGGGGTGGGCTTTGGGGCTTCAGCCCCGCCATCTGGGCATCTGTGTTATGTAAAATATGTAGGCTTCCAGATAGTAAGGAGTTTGAGATTATTCATCCATGTGACTAGATTAAAATATATGTTGTGACATCTCATTAGAATCGCCTCGGTGAGGCGATTCTAATGAGATATTGCAACATATATTTCAAGGCAAAAAGACATTATCAAAAATTCTCATCAAATTGCTCCCTCATTATGTCATATATTTTTAACCTCCTTCCCATCCCCTACATACACATGCATCTCGGCACCTCCCAGCCCCACCAGTTATCCAGAGCCCCACCAATACGAGGTGGTCTGGATCCGGGTCTGTTGCAGACAGAACAACAGCTTTCAGCAATGTAAAACAAAATGTCAGCCAATGAGAAGTCACATGGTGGTATACGACAAAACCAACATAGTGGCATGTGTACCCAGGAAAGACTCAGATCAGGCTGGGCATCCGACCAGTCTGATCAGAGTCTGCACTGTGGGTTTAAAAGAATATAAGGGTCTGAGCTAGCTCCTTGCTGACAGTGAAGACTCCGATCAGACCGGGTGGATGCCCAGACTGATCTGAGCCTTCACTGGGTGCAATTGTCACTTTGTTGGTTTTATGGCTGGCTCAGATGAGAAATGTTCTTCTACAGTTGCCAGGTATACAAGAAGGTCTGAAGTCAGCCGGGGAGACAATACTAACACCTCTAGTCAGTCTAGATACCCCAGGGAAAGCTACAGTTGAAGTTGTAATACCAGCTGACCCTGTAAGTATAGTGAAAGACAAGTCTACAGTTATACCTTACCGTATTTTCAAGGAAAAATATAACTGAGCTGCCGAGATTCAGAAGTACACTGGCACCAGATTTTGTGGTCATAAGGCAAAAACTTGCCTTAGCTTTTCCTGAGTTTGTGTGAGATGGTTTTGCTCTTGGAAAATAGATTTTGAAAAGACAAATTTTGCCAGATGCAAGGTAATGGTGAAAGTATTTGAACATCAGAATTAGCAGCATCAAACTAGCGGCACATGGCAATTTCTTAAATTCAGTAGACCAGGAAATCTGCACCCAGTGTTCCCTGGGCTGGAGAAAGTCATATCAGTGTGGCGGTTGATTATTGCAGTGTTGCTGAACATCGGTGGAATCTGCCTTAATTCTTATGGTTTCATATTCAGGGACTGTGGCTCCAGATCAGAAGGGGTAAAAAGGATAATTTAGGGATAGTTTTGCATATTTCTCCATAAAAACATATTTTGTGATCCCTCATTAGAACCGTCTCGCCTAGACAGTTCTCTCATTAGAACCATCTCGCCAAGACGGGGTTGGCAAGAGGGTTCTAATGAGGGGTCACAAAGTATGTTTTTATGGAGAAATATGCAAAACTATCGTAGAATTATCATCATTACCCCCTCTTATCTGGAGCTAAATCATATCCAGGGACTGTGGCTTCACTGAACAAGCACAACTGGAGTGAGGGAATTCAAATTTAACATCCCACCAATACGTAAGTCATACGGAGACAGGACCAAAATCTCATCTGAAAGACTGAAGAAACTGGGGATTAAACCTGTGAACTCTGGATTTTTAGCCCAGCATGTTATCCACTACACTGTCATCTCTCCTAGCACAACTGGACAAACAACATTTAGCAGATTTAAACAGACTTGTATGTTCACTCTTGAGCATACAAACCTGTAATTTGGGACTAGTTTTCAGTAGTGACTTGATCATGTTTCAGGATGGTCATGAGATATGTTTTGTTGGTGATGAAGCATTTAGGGAACTTTCTCAGGTAGATCCTAAAGCTGATGAGTTACTGAATAAGGTAAGATACATGACTCTGAAGTTAAGTGACTGTGTACACTATGATGTTTTTCTGCCTTTCTTACAAAAGGTTGCAAGATTTGAGACTTCCTTTTTGATTCCCTGGACAAAAAAGCCCTTTACAAATGGGTTCTACATTTAAAGATAAGAATTCGCTCCTACCGGAGCAAATTCTTTCCTGTAACAGTTTACCTCCAACGAGAAGCAAGGCAAAAAAGAGAATGGTAGAGTCATTTCTCCTGAGAGTGAACCAATTCATTTAAGAATTAAAATTTGACTTTTCAGCATTCATCGTGTGATGAAGCTTGGGGGAGCTAAAATTCCATGAAGCATGAAGCGCTCTTTGTAGAATTTTAGCGACGACCACTGGCTTCTTCACACAATGAACGCTGAAAAATCAGATTTTTCATTCTTTGTTTACACTTCATTAGTAGACCCTTTCTGTGCAGTTTTTGTGGAAATTTGGTGTCAAGACATTCATTTACCTTAGACGTCCCTTGACAACCTTGTAACATGATCAATTGTCCTTCATCGGTGTATGGAGCTAGTTGCTTTAAAGGGTTTACTTACGGGAAGTCAGTGGCAAGTGTAAATATTATATTTTAATGGGACACACATTTGAAATATTTTGTTCCTCTACCATAGTTATTTCAGTCATGTAAATTTGTTTAAAAACATGCCCTTTAGTTTTCCATACATTTCTTTAGGATGAGAATGATTTTGATCAAGTGACAATATCTCGAGTTGTTGGTTGGTTGATTTGATGCTTAACATCCACGGTAAACAACTAAGGTCATGTCGGGACGGTCAGTTAACCTAACCACACTATTCCTGGGCAGGCTTACACCTCCTAAGCGGTTAACCAGTACTAAGTGCACATACTATCGCCAGTAACTGACAACTGCCCTCCTTGAATCAGCGGAAGGAGAAACGAAAGTATGTGGCCAGACGGGGATTCGAACCCAGGACCTCTGACTTACGAGTCAGGTGCCCTACCGATTGCGCTACCCGGCCCGGCAATATCTCAAGTGCTGCTGAATAGATTTCGACAAATCTTGGTCAGAATGATCCTTGCATAGACTTCTTTCAGAATTATGCAAAAGGACTGTCCAGAATGGCCACTGTTACTAGCATTTAAAAATAGCAAAACATGAAAATGACTGTTTCAATAATACACCTTAAATATTCATCTATGAGTTTCTTTATTGCAGGCAATGGAAGAAGACAAGAGTGAGGAATGGTTCGCAAAGAAAGGAAAGACGAAAGCCTCGGCATGATACTGAAAACAAAACTCTTTCATGCTTTCAGTGACAGTGGGTTGCTGGGATAAAACACATTACCAAAAAATTCTAAGAATTGGGACAGAAAGGTCTGAGGAAACAGTGCAGACCCAGATCAGACTGCTCCTTAAGGAGCAGTCTGATCAGGGCATACACTGTTTGCCATTCCATCCACATCTTGTGGATGTGTTTCTTCAGTGTAAAATCAAAAGTTTTCATTTTTAGGACAATTCAGTAATTATTTTAGGTGTCTCAGCTTCTAGAATTTCTACCCTAGTCAAAAAAAGTTGCATACCATCTCAAAGCTATTTGATTTGGTACAAAAAACATCAGCATAACTGTTTTAAAGAGTAACATGAACAAGGGTACATGTATGCAGGAATGTGAAATTGACCATCAGATTTCAGCTTCTTTTAGAAAAATGATTAGCAGCCCATGAACAGGTCTTGAGCAGTTATTCAAATTAGCCAGGCCCCGAGGTTATAAAACTTTTTTCATGCTCAGCTGAGTTGAGCATGAAAATTTACCTGTTAATAAATAGCAAATTACCGATAAGTACAGTTGTTTTCATGCTCAGTTTAGCTGAGTATGATATTTTCTCTGCTTATGAATATGAAAATGCCAACATTAGTTGGCATTTTCATATTTATCAGCAGAGAAAATTTCATGCTCAGCTGAGTTGAGCACGAAAAAAGCTTTATAACCTCGGGGCCTGGTTGTTTGTACAAAACAATCAGTGTTCATCACTTTATACTTTATATAAATTCCTTAGCATTGTAGACTTTATGGAATATTTGACTGAGTTCATGCACAGGCTGGTCTGAGTATTCAGAAGATATCTAAACAAACTGTTAAAACAGATAAGATGAATGAGTCATGCACAAGGAAGATTTCACCATGGCTAGTTGCAAACTCACCTTCTTTAAATGTGCCAAGACATGACGAGACCAGCAAAGTGGCATGTTCACCCAGCAAAGACCTAGATCAGCCTGGGCATCCGCCCATCTGATCAGAGTTTTCACTGTTTGCATGGAGCTAGCTTGGAACCTTAGCTAGCCTTTAAGCACACAGCCAAGTCTCTGATCAGACTTGTTGATTTTGCTGTGTTGTGGATCAAATACATATAAACTCTCTTAGTTGTTATAACCTGCAGGCAGGGTATTTGTACAAGTTAATCGAGAATAGTTTATGTGGTAGACAACCTGTGTCACAATCACTAGATTTACAGATGTGGACAGTTTGTATGGTGGACAACCTGTGTCAGAATCACTAGATTTACAGATGTGGACAGAAATCTTGTTTCAGATGAGAAAATTGGTTATATCATAGGTTATTTATGGCTGAATGTCTTTTAGAGGGATTTTCATTTTGGAAATTAAGCCAGCTAACAGAACACATCAAAACTTGTGACTGTTTTGAAGTATCCTAGTGATTGCCTTATTTTCATAAATAAGCTCCAAATGTTGTAGACCCCTTAGAAGTAAGGAATATACAGTTAAACAAAAACAGCAGATGTGCTTTATGTTCATGACCAGTAATGAAATGTGCAACACCTGCCACACCCCCTAGCACTGGTTTAAGCTGATTTTCAACATGACTAAATGAACTCTGATCCCTTAGGACCAGAAAATATAACGAACTCACTGATCCCATAGGACCAGAAAATATATGAGCCGTGAGGCGTCAAAACCAACAAAGTGGCATGTGCGCCCAGTGCAGACTCAGATCAGCCTGGGCATCCGCCCAGTCTGATCAAAGTCTTTCCTGTCTGCATGGAGCTTGCTTAAACCCTTAGCTACCCTCTAAGCCCAAAGCAAAGATGCTGATCTGACTTGGCGGATTCCAATACTGATGAGTCCGCACTGGGTGCACATGGCACTTAGATGGTTTTCTTGTGTTGCGGCTCATCTCATCTGCACTATGATGAAGTATGGGGAGATGCTTCATGGCCACCACAGGGTACTTAGCACTAGCTGAGCGAAGATAAACAAGCTATGACATTGGCTACAAAGGATATTACTACAGAGTATGTGTGCTTTACAAAATTAAGGTCAACCTTGTAAGACGGAGCTGCAGTTAATTTTTCACTCTTCTAAAGATTAATTATGAATAAAATCTGTATTATTTACTGTTACAGTCACCTGATTGTGACACAGGTATTCTTTCCGGAGTTTAGTTTTTCTTGTATTCATTCTTTATCTTTGTGCCTTCATGAAAGATGTTTGGACTTGTATCTGTATTAAGCCAGCACCTGTCTAAAGCAAGCACATTTTAACTATCCCTCAGGTGCTTGCTTGATTTAGGTTGGACTGTATTGATTGATCTTGGTCTTTACATTCTAGATTTTTAGTTTCCATAACTCCATATTTGAGTGGCTGAGAGCTACATTATACAGTTATTGACTATTGATGTATTGAATATATAAGATGTGATGTCAGCCAGAGAATACCAATATTGACTGAGACAACAACGGAGGTCAATCATGTTATTTTCTGGTTGACATCACATCATGTCTAATGTCTCAACAGTCAACATTTGTTTTATTATGTAACCCAACAAACTATGGTATTGCTTATCTGGGCAATATAGTTTCCCCATTAGACATTTCAAAATACTAAATTGTGCATTGACAATGTCGCTTCTGTTGCTAATTCCTCATGTACGTTTGTATTTAAGTTTGTCACATCATGAAAGTTTAACGTAAAAATGTCACTGGTTCCTGGATTTACATTCTGATTAGACAACAGTATCAAATGTTATGGACCTAAGTCAGCAAAAATTCCAGGAAATCTAATTTTAGAAAGTAATGTCGCATGGGAAAAAACCCTATCAAGTATGTCAAGAGGTATTAATCATGCTGTACACCAACCAAATCGTTAAAAATTTTAAGAATTGGGACAGATAGGTCTGTGCAAACAGTGTAGACCATGTTTCTTTGAGCAAACAGTGCAGACCAGATCAGGCTGCTCCTAAATGAGCAGTCTAATCATTGTCTACACTGCCAGTACATCTGCATCTTTTGGACACATTGCTGCATGATAAAAACCAGAATGTTTCATTATAGGGCAATTACATCAGAGCTCTAGATAAGAGGGAGTATTTGATGATAATTAAGGATAATTTTTCTTATTTCTCATCGAAACCATATATTGTGACCCCTCATCTGAACCGTCTCATCGAGACGGTTCAGATGAGGGGTCACAACATATGTTTTTATGCAAAATTAACTAAAATTATCCCTAATTATCACCAAATACTCCCTCTTATCTGGGGCTCTGTACATAACTAATTTAGGTGTCTCAGTTTTAAGAATTTTAGTGTTTTAGGATGTCTCTAAATAACAATCTTCTTACCACGGCATGGCCTGTGAAAGCTAGACAGAAACCAGCCTGGAATTATTAATATTCCTCTTGCAACAGAGAATTAGATTACCTTAGAATGAATTATAGGTTTGAGAAAAACACACTTTTCCATTGTATGAATTTCAGGTAACATCTCACTTATAATTCGAGTGGAGCATGGCATACAGTGTATGCCATGCTCCTCTTGAATTATAAGTGAGATGACGCCATAGATCTGTTACCATAGCAACTATGGAATTACCAACTGTTGTGCTTAGTATCTTGGCTGAATGACATCTTGATGATGTCACTTAGACCTTGGCGGGATGACATCTCGATGACTTCACTTAGACATCAATATGCCAATTTTTCAGTGATATTACAAACTGAAATTCTTTCAACAGAAACTACAGATTATCTCAAACTAATAATTATATTCAAGTCATTTGATTCCATGTTTTGTATAGAGCCTGAATGAGTTGGGTTGTGTCATTTATTAACAAATTTTTTATGTTAGATTAAACATATTTTATTGCAAAAAGACAAAGGGATTGGACACAAAGTCCTCCCCCTAAATGTGACAAGTTATCTACAAATGGTACAATGGTAAATATGATACCTTTTTTTTTGAAAATTTTCACTCCATAACATTCAGTAATGCCTAACATAAAATGTCTATGTTCCAGCAACTTTGACAAACAGGAACTTAAAACAGTAAATTTCAGCCTGTAAGATGTGTCATGCTGGAATTTTATGTGGAAATTAGTCCTTAAGACTGGGTACTTGTCTAATTTTTAGGCAGGATGTGGTCTCAAATACAGCATTATGCTTTATCAATTTTATCTTTTACTGTTAAATTTATATACAAGTTGACTTGATATATGGACAAGTTTATCTAAAATAAAATATAGTTCAACACCTAGACTTTTTTTATGTCAGGTCCTAATTTCATAGGACAGCTATGCATGCTACTCTTCAAATTCCTGTTAATGTCAGAGCTCTAGATAAGAGGGAGTATTTGGTGATAATTAGGGATAATTTTCGCGAAATCAGCATACAAACATATGTTGTGACCCCTCATCTTAACCGTCTCGACGAGACGGTTCAGATGAGGGGTCACAACATATGGTTTGAATGAGAAATAAGAAAAATTATCCCTAATTATCATCAAATACTCCCTCTTATCTAGAGCTCTGTAATGTAAGTATTGATTTTGTTTTTTGTTTGACTTGTTGCTTAACGTCCAGTAAACAGCTAAGGTCATGTCGGGACGGTCAGTTAACCTAACCACACTATTCCTGGGCAGGTTTAGACCTCCTAAGCAGTTAACCAGTACTAAGAGCACATACTTTCGCCAGTAACTGACAACTGCCCTTCTTGAATCAGCGGAAGGAGAAACGAAAGTATATGGCCAGACCGGGTTTCGAACCCAAGACCTGACTTATGAGTCAGGTGCCCTACTGATTGCGCTACGCGGCAAGTGAAATATTATTAGACAAATAGCTTTGTATCAAATCAGCAAGGACATTTGCAGTCTTTGCTGTACATTTTCAACTTGGCAAAAGATATCACTAGCCATACTGAGCAGGTGTGCATCTTGTTCTGTGTCTTTGTGTCCCTGTTACATATAGAGGATCTTACAGGAGTGCTCATGTTTTACTGAATTTATTAAACAAGTTGGGGAACATAGATAAGACTTGAGGCTATGCAGAGCATCTTATAGTTTTTCTCCGAGTTTAGTGAATAAATAATACAGGAGCATGAATGCAAGATTCTATTTATCATATGACACTAAAATGGCATTTTATTAGCAAACTTTGCACTAAAAGGTCATGATTTTACCAATAGAAAATGGGATATTTTTATGGATGCCAATGCATAACGTTACAAAGTAATTTGCATATTTAATCCACAAGCTGATTATCGTTTTTAATGCCTGGCTTTATTACACTCTCAGATGCATCGTTATATGATAAATGTAGATTATTTCTCATGCTCACACTGAGTTTATTCACTGCCTGGATGCACAGCTTGGTGTGAAGCTTTGCCGAGAGTCTGATTGATTGATTTGATGCTTAACCTCCACGGTAAACAGCTAAGGTCATGTCGGGATGGTCAGTTAACCTAACCACATCATTCCTGAGCAGGCTTAGAATGCCTTAACCAGTACTAAGTGCACATACGTTCACCAGTAACTGAAACTGCCCTTCTTGAATCAGCGGAAGGAGAAACGAAAGTATGTCGCCAGACCAGGTTTCGTACCCAGGACCTCTGACTTATGAGTCAGGTGCCCTACCGATGGCGCTACGCGGCCCAGCAAAGCCGAGAGTCTGTCTCGGCTCTAATGGGAAAGCAAATTCTGTATGATAAATCTGGAAATAAAAGCAACAGAGTTGTTTCTTACTGGCATTTGCTGAACAGAAACTGAATAGTGTCAGTGTCTTGAAACAGATTAATTGTTTAGAATGCCACTAATGACACATTCTGAGACCTTAGAAACATAACCAAGGGCGTAGCTACGTATACGGCAAATATGCAAGTGCGTATTGAAATTTTGTCAAAATTGACAAAATTTCAAAACGCACCTGCATATTTGCATGCTGAAATTTTATAAATTAGACAAGATTTCAATACCAATTACCAAAGTGGCTGAAATACTAGCTTTCCTTTCAAGAAGTAGAGCATAAAACATGGTTGTGCCTATCATGAAATTGCCCCTAGCTACGCCCCTGATAACAATGATTCTACAGTACAATTATCAGATATCGCACAGGCAGTGGCATACATCGTTACCAGTCACATAATCAAATTTAGGTCATAGCTTTTAATAAGGATTAAAAAGAAGAGAAGACTAAAACTTTAAAATTTTAAAGGTTTATTAATTCAACCTTTGCTTCAATAACTTTGCACGCCAGTTGTATTAAATGATAAATAAATACTGAATAACTATTCAAACACTTTAATGAAATACTGTATCATGACATTTCTGCTCCAGTTAAGGTGAATATCTTTAATGAGAACTTTGAGATAGGTTTTCTTAATTCTGAACAAAAGAATATTTGGTGACCCCTTATTCAAACAGCCTTGATACATCAAGGTAGTTCTAATGAGGGATCAAACATATATCTTAATTGAGAATTAATAAAAATTACTTTCAAATTATCAATTAATACCTTATCAGAAGCTTTGGGCCAAGTGTCAAAGAGACTGCTGAATATGTACAAACTTGTCTAAATTCATCAAGAATTCTGCTTAACCCTACTGCACTCAGAATGGCCAAAACTCCATGGAGTTTTGGCCGTTCTGAGTGCAATAGGGTTAACACTGTGTCTCGCCTGTTATTTGTTGTCTTATAGTGGCCTGTACTTCTTACAGAGCTAAACCAGACAAGAGGGCCAAGAGGCCCTGAATCGCTCACCTGAGAAAAAAGGTTAAAGGTCAAACTAGGGTCATAATTTGAACCAGATAGTTTGCAACCATTTCCAAATGGTTCTGAAGAAGATTTTTGAATGTTTTTCTATGTATTGCTATGGTTCAAACCCTGGACCCCCTGGGGCAGGGCCATTTGGACCCTGGGGCCATTATTTGAATAATCTTGGTAAAGGACCACTAGGCAATGCTAAAAGCTAAATTTCAAGTCTCTGAGCCAAGTGGTTCTGAAGAAGAAGATTTCTGAATATTTTTCTATGTATTTCTATGGTTCAAACCCAGGACCCCCTGGGGCGGGGCCATTTTTGACACTGGCACCATCATTTGAACAAACTTGGTAAGGGACCACTAGGCAATGTATCATACAAAATTTCAAGCATCTGCACTAAGGGGTTCCGGAGAAGAAGGTTTTTAAGTACATTTTAATTTCGACCCCAAAACTCCCTGCCCCAGGACCATTTTGAATCCCAGGGCAACCATTTACACAAACTTAGTAGGAGTCCACCAGGCAACGCATCATATCAAATTTCAAGCATCTGAGCCAAGTGGTTCTGAAGAAGATTTTTTAATAGTTTCCTATGTATTTCTATGGCTCAAACTCAGGACTCCTTGCCGCAGGGCCATTTCAAACCCTGGGGTCATCATTTGAACAAACTTGATAAAGGACAACAAGGTAATGCATCAAACCAATTTTCAAGCATCTGAGCCAAGTGGTTCTGAAGAAGATTTTTTAATATTTTTCTATGTAGTTCTATCGTTCAAACCCAGGACCCCCTGGGGCGGGGCCATTTATAGACCCTGGGGTCATCATTTGAACAAACTTCGTAAAAGACTACTAGGCAAAGGTACAAACCAAATTTCAAGCATCTGAGCCAAGTGGTACTGAAGAAGATTTTTTAAAATATTTTTCTATATATTTCTATGGTTCAAACCTAGGACTCCCGGTCCCAGGGCCATTTTGGACCCTGGAGCCACCATTTAAAAAACAAACTTGGTAAAGGTCTACTTTTTAAGGCAATACTACATACCAAATTTCAAGCATTTGAGCCTTGCGGTTCTGAAGTAGAAGATTTTTTATTATTTTTCTATGTATTTCTATGGTTCAAACCCGGGACTCCCTGCCCCGGAGCCATTTTGGCCCTGGAGCCACCATTTGAACAAACTTGGTAGAGGACCACTAGGCAATGTTACATACCAAATTTCAAGCATCTGAGGCAGGCAGTTCTGGTGAAGAAGATTTTTAAGTAGTTATTAGTTTTGAACCCAAGACCCCCTGCCCCAGGGCCATTTTGGACCCTGGGGCCACCATTTGAAAAAAACTTGGTAGAGGACCACTAGGCAATGCCACATAACAAATTTCAAGCATCTGAGCCAAGTAGTTCTGGTGAAGAAGATTTTTAAGTATTTTTAGCTTCGAACCTGAGACCCCCTGCCACAAGGCCATTTTGGACCCTGGGGCCACAATTTGAACAAACTTGGTAGAGGACCACTAGGCAATGCTACATACCAAATTTTAAGCATCTGAGCCAAGCAGTTCTGGAGAAGAAGATTTTTAAGTATTTTTTAGTTTCGAACCCAAGACCCCCTGCCCCGGGGCCATTTTGGACCCTGGGGCCACAATTTGAACAAACTTGGTAGAGGACCACTAGGCAATGCTACATACTAAATTTCAAGCATCTGAGCCAAGCAGTTCTGGAGAAGAAGATTTTTAAGTATTTTTTAGTTTAGAACCCAAGACCCCCTGCCCCGGGGCCATTTTGGACCCTGGGGCCACCATTTGAACAAACTTGGTAGAGGACCACTAGGCAATGCTACATACCAAATTTCAAGCATCTGAGTCAAGCAGTTCTGGAGAAGAAGATTTTTAAGTATTTTTTAGTTTCGAACCCAAGACCCCCTGCCCCAGGGCCATTTTGGACCCTGGGGCCACCATTTGAACAAACTTGGTAGAGGACCACTAGGCAATGCTTCATACCAAATATCAAAGCCCTAGGCCTAGCAGTTTAAGAGAAGATGTCATTTTAAGCAAATTGTTGACGACGCACGACGGACGACGCACGACGGACGACGGACACTGGGTGATCACAATAGCTCACCCTGAGCCTATGGCTCAGGTGAGCTAAAAAGGTAACCAAAGTTAATGCTGCCAATTCTGCTGGTGCCACTGGAATTGCAGTACCAAAATATTGCTTCTGCAAGTTGTAGGAAAGACAAAATGGAAGTCAATATAAGAGAGGCGCGGCAGTCGAGTGGTTAGAGTAGCTCGGCTATTGTGCAGAAAGTCACCATAAGGTCGTGAGTTAGCTGCTCACTGTCGCCATACGATGACTGGAAAACTCTCTCTGTCAACCCAGCAGTAAATGGGTACCTTTTTCGAATCAGGGAAGGATAAGGCAGCGAAAGGAGAGGGATGGGCTCCGCCTTTCATCAGCTGTGCCGAAGATACAGTGGGTCTCTAACCCCCACTGCCCCTACGGCTATTAGGCTATAGGAAACCTTTACCTTTTATAAATAGGTCGAAAGGTGTCCAAATACGTACGAAGAACATTATAACACATTTAAAGATGACACTGCCATGGTAAAAATTCACAAAGACAATAAATTGTATGCTGCACACAGCAACGAATACTTAAGGAATGAATTTAATTTTCCTGCTGTTTATTGAAGTAAAAACTACATTGCGTCGCGTGCAAAGTAAGTGAACTCCGAAGGGGTTCATGTAAACTTTGCTGGCGACCCAATGTAATTTATACTTCGATAAACATCAGAAAAATTAAGTTCATTGCTTATATTTACATTCTTTTCCATCTGTTAATTGACCATAAATTTGCGTTAGGGCTACAACTGAAGCAGAAAAACATTTATGCACAGTTTTTCAACTCAAAGCGTAACAGCATCAACGACGTAACGTCGCCTATGTCCAATCAGTTTTGAGAGAGCTATTGTTTATTTTGACACCAATTAACCGCATGTAATGTCGTGTGAACCGATGTAGTTATTGAAGTATAAACTACATTGGGTTCTAATGGTTCACTATAGGGATTTTCAATAAATGCACTGAGAATGTAAATATAAGCAGATCTCAGGCCAGCATGCACATACAGTCCAATATATACCTTAAGATGTTTAGGTACACGTCAATGTTTTTTTGCCATTTTTATAATGGGAAACAAATATTAATCAAAGCTCTAGATAAAAGGGGTATTTGATGATAATTGAGGGACTTTTTTTTTTCTCATTGAAACCGTATGTTGTGACCCCTCATCAGAACCATCTCGTTGAGACGATTCAGATGAGGGGTCACAACATATGTTTTTATACAGAATTAACAAATATTATCCCTAATTATCACCAAATACTCCCTCTTATCTAAGGCCCTGATTAATTTTCTGATAGCTGCCCTGGACAAAGACGCCCTTCAAAAAACCGGGTCTATTTTTATTGGTAAGAATTTGTTCCTTTGAGAGATGACTCCCATTGAAAAGGGAGGTAAAAATGAACATAATAGAGTTGTTTCCCCTGAACTTGTACCCATTCACTATGAGCCACTTTTCTCCTGGTATAGCTAATTACTAAGTGACCAGGAAATGCCTGCAAATATATGCTGATTTAACATGTTTTTTTCCCCCAGAAAAATGCATGGACAATAATGTATGAGTATAACATTGATGTTTTAGATCAACATCACTTTAAAAACCTGTCAGGGCAGATGAAACCTCATACCGTAAAAATTCTAAGAGTTGGGACACATAGGTCTGAGCAAACAGTGCAGACACAGATCAGACTGCTCCTTCAGGCGAAGGAGCAGTCTGATTTAGGCCTACACTGTTTGCCATTCCATCTGCCTCTTTTAGTCACATAACTGCATTGAAAAACCATACTGCTCCATTTTAGGACCATTATGGTAATTGTTTTAGGTGTCCCAATTTTTAGAATTTGTAGGGTATTAGCTT
The DNA here is from genome assembly GCA_963989385.1 of Ctena decussata. NCBI lineage: Eukaryota > Metazoa > Mollusca > Bivalvia > Lucinida > Lucinidae > Ctena > Ctena decussata. Next base: position 53,677,279 of record OZ022511.1, on the reverse strand, counting down.
TTGTGGAGAAAATACAGTCACAACCCCATCATTCCATCTCTACAGTGAAAGAATTTGTACAAGCGAAGTTTATAACACAACCATTATATTTAAATAAAATCAGGATAAAACGATACAGTTTGTGTCTTTAAAAGTCAGTCTCTCTTTACAATATATATTTCACTCAGCTATGATGAAATCATGGCTGTTTTTAAAAGGTTTGAAACCATCACAAGTATCTTTTAATTCTAAGGCTGTTTTTTCTCCACTTCCAAAACAATCCCAAAATTCTAGATCCATCATAATATGGGTCTAGATTTTTTGGGCTCATTCCAAAACAATCCCAAAATTCTAGATCCATCTTATAATATGGGTCTAGATTCCGGGGTTCATTTTAAAATCTAGATCCATATTATAATATGGATTTAGAATTTTGGGGTTATTTTGGAAGAGGAAAACCCATCTTATAGCTGAATCAAGACCAGTTTAGATATTTGGCATCGTTCTTAAGGGAGAAATCCCCATCTTATAACCAAATATATATGGTAGCTTCAATATCTAGCTCTGTTCCACTTGAAATCTCTATAGAGGCCGAACAGAAAATTTGACAATAACAGTTTATAGCATTTTTCTTAAAAGTCACATGTGTACAGTACACTTCTTAAAACTAAGATTATTGCACACTCTCCCATATCTCAAGTTTTAAACAAGTCGCCCAAGGGCAACGATCGCTCACCTGCCAGTATATGCTCAGGTCAAGTGGCCAAAAGACCTTGACCTTTCAGTGACATAATATCTTCATCTGGTCATTTAGTCGACCATGTATACCATGTATTGTACCTAAGACTTAAATAGTTTCTGAGAAATCCACTGTATAAGTGTTTTCCCATATAAAAGCCTAACATACCAAAGTTGAACATGTCGTAAATTAATTCAAGGTCAACACATGGTCATCATTTGTATAAACTATGATGGGCCAGCATGCCCGATGCTACATACCAAGTTTCAAGGTCATAGGCCTTTTGGTTCTAGAGTAGAAGATTTTCAAAGGGTTTTTACCATATATGGGCATGGTGGCCATCCTGGTCATGTGACCCAGACCCCGGGTATAAACTTTCGTTCCCCCATCCCACTGAGACTCCATATGAAATTTGGCTTCAATCGGCCCAGTGGTTTCAGAGGAGAAGATGTTTGAAAATCTTGATGTCGGATGGTCTGACGGAATAACCTTGACCTTTAGTGACATAATATCTTCATCTGGTCATTTGGTCGACCATGTATACCAAGTATTGTACCTAATACTTAAATAGTTTCTGAGAAATCCACTGTTTAAGCGTTTTCCCATATAAAAGCCTAACATACCAAAGTTGACCATGCCCTAAATTAGGTCAAGGTCAACGCAAGGTCATGATTTGTATAAAATATGATGAGCCCGCATGCCCAATGCTACATACCAAGTTTCAAGGTCATAGGCCTTTTGGTTCTGGAGAAGAAGATTTTTGAAGGGTTTTTACCATATATGGGCATGGCGGCCATCTTAGTCATGTGACCCAGACCCCGGGTATAAACTTTCGTTCCCCTATCCCACTGAGACTCCATATGAAATTTGGCTTCAACAGGCCTAGTGGTTTCAGAGGAGAAGATGTTTGAAAATCTTGACGACGGATGGTCTGACGGAATGACCTTGACCTTAAGTGACATAATATCTTCATCTGGTCATTTAGTCGACCCTGTATACCAAGTATTGTACCTTAGACTTAAATAGTTTCTGAGAAATCCAGTGTTTAAGCGTTTTCCCATATAAAAGCCTAACGTACCAAAGTTGACCATCCCGTAAATTAGGTCAAGGTCAACGCAAGGTCATGATTTGTATAAACTATGATGGGCTCGCATGCCCGATGCTACATACCAAGTTTCAAGGTCATAGGCCTTTTGGTTATGGAGAAGAAGATTTTTGAAGGGTTTTTACCATATATGGGCATGGCGGCCATCTTGGTCATGTGACCCAGACCCCGGGTATAAACTTTAGTTCCCCCATCCCACCGAGACTCCATAGGAAATTTGGCTTCAATCGGCCCAGTGGTTTCAGAGGAGAAGATGTTTGAAAATCTTGACGACGGATGGTCCGACAGAATGACCTTGACCTTTAGTGACATAATATCTTCATCTGGTCATTTAGTCGACCATGTATACCAAGTATTGTACCTTAGACTTAAATAGTTTCTGAGAAATCCACTGTTTAAGCGTTTTCCCATATAAAAGCCTAACGTACCAAAGTTGACCATGTCGTAAATTAGGTCAAGGTCAACGCAAGGTCATGATTTGTATAAAATATGATGGGCCGGCATGCCCGATGCTACATACCAAGTTTCAAGGTCATAGGCCTTTTGGTTCTGGAGAAGAAGATTTTTGAAGGGTTTTTACCATATATGGGCATGGCGGCCATCTTGGTCATGTGACCTGGTCCAAATATATAAACTTTCCTTCCCCCATCCTGTTAAGGCTCCATATGAAATTTGGCTTCAATCGGCCCAGTGGTTTCTGAGAAGAAGATGTTTAAAAGTGTGGACGACGCCGACGACGCCTACGACGGACGACGGACCAAGACTATACTATAAGCTCACCACAGGTGAGCTAATAAGTCATGTCCACAGAAATTCAAATGTCATGCCCACAGAAATTGAAATAATTTATGATATGATAAATACTGAACTACAGAAACTGACTAGAAAACACTTATGACGACCTACTTTCTTTTGGGTACTAGTACATGTATGCTGAAATATTGGCACACCTAAAAAACATTAATTTTCCATTTGGGACAAATGGAAAATTGATGATTTTTTGGTGTCCCAAGACTTAGGCATATTACTTACACATTTAACCCATTAATGCCTAGTGGACACTTCTAGCTCATAGTATGGACCGGTCCATTATAACTATAATGGGTGTCAGACTGGATTTCAATTATTACATTTTTGTTTTCAGAAATTCAAATCTTTGAATACAAAGTTACAGTAAACCCTGATCAGATGATGCAGGAAGCTGCATCTGATCAGGGTCTCCTCCATAATGTCTCTTTTATGGAACCCTATGTATTAGTGGGTTAACTCTGATAACACATCCATGATAAAGAGTATAACATGATAGCTATCAGAACAACCAGAAGTTACAAAAATTTCTCACAAAAATTCGTCTTATACAATATATCAATTTATGAATCGCTGTTTAAAATGTACATGAAATTTTGCACTGCAACTAGTGTGGAATGTACAAACATTTGAATGTGTTAAAATATACAAGCTGGTCCTTTGTTAACTATACTTAAGGACAAAAGTACTGCACGGAACAACCTTGCTGAACTTTTGTCCTTAAGTACGTATATTATGCTCAAGAGTCCAAAAACTCATATCTTATACATATCTTTGATTTTAATAGAATGACAATCCTTCATTACTCAATGATAAAAGCAGTTGTGTTAAAAGAATAAAGCAGAACTCTAGTCCCAAACTCTGGGGTTATATCTAATTTTGTCTAACTTACTTCTCCATAAGAACAGATGCTACAAAATCATAATTGAGCCGCGACACTAGAAAACCAACAATGTGGTTGTGCGCCCTGTGCAGACTCAGATCAGCCTGGGCAGCTGCTCAGTTTGATCAGATTCTTTGTTAAGAGCTCAAAGGGTAGCTAAGGGTCTAAGCTACCACCATGCGGACAGCGAAGACTCTGATCAGACTGGGCGGATGCCCAGGCTGATCTGAGTCTGCGCTGTCCGCACAACCACTTTGTTGGTTTTCTCGTGTCGTGGCTCATATTAAAGAATAGCAGGAACCTGGAAATTCTAATCAGATTTTGTAGCATATGTTTTTATGTAGAAATAAGAACAAAATATTAAATGGATTTTGAGTTCCAATTTTTTGTGCTTCTCCGTTGCTTTGATACATTAAGCAGGAAGAGTGTGCAATTATCTTTTATAGCTGTCTACACTACTAAAACTCCAACTTCTGTGACGGCGGCGTATGCGAAGGAAGCTTGTACTTCTACGTGATCGGCTGTATGACTTGTAGGATTCATAGCTGCTTACAGAGCTGGGAGATGGCGGAGTAGGTCGGTGGTATGGAACAGGACGCTTTCTGGCACTGAAAAATAGCATATGCATTAGTGGTTTAAAGTTAGCTGATTTTACTGCCTTCAATAATTTCACCATAGTTGGGGTTTAAATCGATCAACTATTTTTTATTTGAATATACAGTATCACAAAATTTTAGCAGTTTCAGCTGACTAAGCATAACTCAACACCATTGTAAAATTATGAAACATTCATCAAAATGAAAATACTACTCTCTTTACATGAAGGAATTTCATAAGAAACATTAATCTGCTGGCTTGAATTGAAATTTACCATGGCAACAGGAAGTTAAATTTGACATCTGAAATCATCTAGTACTATTTATTTTCAAATAATAAATTAATATTTTAGATATCTTTAATTTCAATTGTTCATAAAATGAAACTAGATTTTTGTAAAATCTCTTCCCTGTGAGTTATATTAAAATGCTATTTATCTCAAAACTTGACATCTTAATTCTATCAGAATTAGGGGTATCAGATGATAATTTTAGGAATGTTTCTGTTAGTTTTCTATAAAGCATACACTGAGGAATTCCCAAGAAGGGCCATAATATATCTTTTCATACGTAAATCAGAAAAATATGATACATGATTATCATTCAGGTGAACAGGTGAACACTTCTTTGTCTGGACTTCTGTAAAACAACATAAGAAGCAAATGATATGCAAAGGGAAAACAAGTTAAAACTAAGCATGCAAATTAACATGCAAAAAACAAACAAAGGATTAGAATGAAACAGAAAAAATATAAAATGAAAGCAAACTTAAAGAGAACAGCAAACTTATTTTTGTTCCAAATCTAACTGTATTGGCAATTGCAATTTAATATGACCTTTCTCCATGCACAGATTACTTAAATTTTACAACCCTTCTAAAATATTTCACTAATATTAGACCAGCTAATTACTGCAGAGGAAAACAACATGTAATTTTGTTGAGTTAGGTCAAATCATCGGAAACCCTGCATTAACCCTATTGCACTCACAATGGCCAAAACTCCATAGAGTTTTGGCCGTTCTGAGTGCAACAGGGTTAATGGGTGCACTTTCTGGGGAAGCAACTCTGTCATTGTCATATAGCCTCCCTTTTCAATGGGGGTCATCTCTTAAAGAGAATTTTGCTCCTCAGAGGGCAAATTCTTTGCAGTAAGAGTAGAACTCCATTTGAAAGGGTTTGATTGTCTAGGGAAGCAAAGTCTTAAAAGTTGTCTCCCTCTACATAAAGGGTGAATAACACTGTAGGATATCCATACTCTTAACTCGTGCAATGGGAAAACCTTTCTCAAGGCAAACTATGCATTCCCAGACCTTCCTAGAGACAAGTGCAGTGTGGTCATATTGTTTAAGGGGTGTCACTCCTTGGAGTATTGAACACTCATCCATGCATTTCACTCAAAATTTTTAAGGCTAATGTTATTTGTATTAAAATTCAAACATGTTTTAGATGTCAAGCATTCTGTAAAGTATGGGTGTAAAATAATATTAGTATGCAATATCAGAGCATAACAGCATTTCATGTACAAAGAGTATTAACACACATCCATATGTTTCACCCAAATTTAAGGTTAATTATTTGTATAAAAATTCAAACATAAAAAGTCAAGCATTCTGATTAGTCCTGGATTAAAGTAATATTAGTATGATCATTCCAAGAGCAAAACAGCATTTCAAGTACTAAGAATTTTGTTGAACACTCATCCTGTTCCATGCATTACACCCAAATTTCTTAGGTTAACGTTATTTGTATTGACTTTTAAAGGCATTCTGATTAGTACTGGTTAAAATAATATTAGTATGATCAATCCAAGAGCAAAACAGCATTTCATGTACCATGAGTATTTATAGATTTTAATATCTATTTCTGGGCTGCCTTGACCTTTGGTTATATGGTGACGGTGACCTTCGCTGGGGCAACTGGGATTCTTGACGCTGATATCTGTCATATTCCTGATGCCGCTCATATGACCTGGACCTTTGATAACAAGGAAAGAGACAAAATAAAACAACATAAAAGAGCAGAAAACAGAAAATAAATTTGAGAAAGAGCAGAGAATTTGCAAATGAATTGTTAGTAAAAATTTCTATACAAAAAAAAAAGAGTACACATACTTTTTCATATACGCATGTGTCATTGATACATACTAGATCATAACTGACTTCTATTGAACTTTTGTATAGGATTGTTGGGAAATTATGAAGAGAAATTTCACATCTTGTGACTGAATCTGGTTGGTATCTTAAGAACATACGACTAAACACTATTTGTATTCTCCACAAATAATTGTTTCATTTTTAAATCTATGGCTAGTTATGCTCACTTTTTTTGCAAACAAGCCCACAGCAAAATATTTTCAGTCTATTATATTCTGACTCAACTAAAATTATCAAAACTGATCCAAGTACAAGCTAACTTAAAATATAAGCCCATTTGTTTTTGATACAGAATCATCCAAAATTAAAAATAAAGCATATCAGGTCAGGCTAACAATGTTGATGTCAGATAACCAGATATTATCTTTTTAAATGTAGTGTACCCAAATCATCTTTTGCAGAAAAAATATGAGGAGCTTTGGGCAAGGTCTACATCAAATGCAAATTCTCTGCAAAGCAAAACGACTGAACTTACCTTTTTTTCAAACTAAAGTTATAGTGAAAGAGAAACTAAAACAAACAGAAAACCATTTTTGTACCACAAAAAATAAATCATGCAAATTAAACCACATTAGGTACATGGTCCACAATAGATATAGGTAAAACCTGATTTCTGTGCACAAATATTTGCCCTTATTAAACTAACATATATAACAACACTGTCACAAAAGTTAACAACATGAAAATAATTACAACATTTTTGAATGTCTCTGTAATAATTAATATTTGCTCATTTTAAGCATTTCTTAATTTTTTTTTAGATTTATCATGCATCTGCTACAAAATTCATCTGATAACGGGTGTGTTAGCATGAATTGATATCACATCACTTTAGAACTGTGCTTGCCCGAACGTTAACTGGTAATGCCTTTTGAAGCAATCTTTGAAGACAACTGGCTACATACTGCGTTGACCATGATAACAACGCTCGATTGGTAAGATTACATCACCGAATTACGTCATAATGCGTTCATGACATCAGCAAGTTCTAGCAAAACTGGGTTTGCTTTTCATTTGTTTGATTTCCTTTCCATTGTAAAAACTTCTAATGATGCTTGATAAATAGAAAACCAGTTTAGTGTCTTTTGATATCAAATTTATCAGGCTCGACCAGAAACAGGTCAGACTTGCTTGGCCAGCCTTGCCATTCCTATGCTGTTTCCAGTCTCTCCAGATAAACTTGATATCAAAAGACACTAACATGGTATTCTCTTTTTATCACATATTTCCTAGAAAACACCTTGATTTAGTACATGAGATACTACTGAATGTATAAAAGACCGTTCTGAAAACTGACTGGCATGACCTGTTTAATGAATTGCATTGATCGGATCAGTTTATATTCCAACTGTATGCAGGATGATCTGTGTCTTCTCTACTCTCACACCTTTCAATTACAATTCTTTCTCTATAACTGTTACAACAGATTCAACACTATTCAGTGACAATACAATTACCAAGGAAAAATACCTTGTAATACGTCTTCTCTCTAAATGGCTTGGTGATCCTTTACGTCGTCGTATTGATGGACTACGTGACTGTCTATTCCGTGACCGGCTCCTACTTCTTGAATTGTGTTTCTGTCGTTTAGAAGAATTTCTTGACCGGGAATCAGATCTAGATCTGCTTTTTGTTCTGTTAAATAAAAATTGCCTTGGAAATGATGATAGAAATTTTGCTATTCAATAATCTTTAAACTTGTTATCAGGTCTTATGCAAAAATTTGACAAATTAAATGTTTTAATCCTAATAAATGCCCCTGCTCTAATAAATGCCCCCTGCCTCTTTTCAAAAACTTATGTTATACTGACTATCACTTTGACAGAAAATTCCTGTTTGCTTCTCTGGAGGACGTGGCTCTTCCAAAAGTGGTTGACTCTTCAAGGAAAGAATTTGCTCCTAGAGGAGCAAAAAAAGGAAAGTATTAGAACTGCTTCATCTGAAACTATATCCATTCACTTCAATACTGTTTATAACAAATATTTTGGCAGTAGCTGTGCTGCTACTCTTTAGACTCTAAATAATGCCCCCGTTTTGCAAAATGCAGCACCCATGGGGCATGTTAATAGGATTAATATGGCAGTAGTTTCTGGTAGCAAATTACAAGATATCTGCAAGGTGCCATCTAACATCAACATGCGTAATTTTCATACAAAATAGAAATTGTTTGTGATTGCATCATCTATCAGCAATCATAAATCTGAAACTTGCGGCTTGTATATGCTCTAAAAGAACCAGAAATATATAAAGTGAATTAAGAATTTAAAATTTGATTTTTCAGCATTCATGGTGTGATGAAGCCAGTAGGCGGAGCTAAAATTGTAGAATTTTACCAACGACCACTGGCTTCTTAACAGGATGAACCCTGAAAAATCAAATTTCAATTTTTATATATACACTTTATTTTCAGACCCTCATCTATGCCATTTTCATGGTAATTCAGTGTAGAATATGAAAAATATGGGTTGAAGAAAAGTTAGTAACAGAGTGTTCGGCTATTACGTTTAACACCCCTTGCCATGATGTGGTGTCAAATGAACATAATTTGGACCAATCAATACGTTCATTTACCTTAGACGTCCCTTGATGACAATGTCACATGATCAGTTGTCATTTATCGGTGTATGAAGCCCTCTTACAGGACAGGCATCTCTTAAGATTTCACAAGCCACAAATTATTATGTCTCGCCTGTCAGCCCAATGTTACAAAACGGATAAATGATAAAAAAAATAACAAAAGTTTTACACTGCCACAAGAAAAGTAATATCAATGTCTTGCTAGTTTAGCTGTTACACACTATACAGGGTCTTTAGCATCAGACTTAAACCGAGGCCCCGTCTCCGTATGACCTTTGTGTTGACGAGACATTAAACCAAAGATCGAGGTTATAAAACTTTAGAATAATCTCAAACTCAAAATAAAGCACACTGATTGGCTGCTTCCGAGCATGTGCTCAGAAGCAGCCAATCAGTGTGCTTTATTTTGAGTTTGAGAATGCACTCAAGTTTTATAACCTCTGGGCCAGATTTTCCTCACTCACTAACTCACAATGCCTTGCTTCTGCTAGCTGCAGGCCCGACAAAAAATCAACGAGTCCAAACTAACAGAAAAATATCTATATAAAATCAATGACAACAGTATTTCCAATTCTATACCTTCTTCTTGACTTGCTGTTAGATCTTGATCTTCTAGGAGATTTAGAATAACCTCTTTTACTGTGTTTACTGCTTCTAGGTGATGCAGACTTCTTTGGCCTGGTTGCTACCGGTGATGATGACTTCCTCTTCTGCACTGGAGAGTAGCTGAGGGAGCGACTGTGTCTTCTGTGGGTAGGGGAGGGGGAGGGAGACAATGACGGGCTTGGGGAAGAAAGACTACCACTTCTGTCATGGCGTTTTCCATTTGGTCTTTCAGCTCTGGAATAAAGACAAATCAACATAATGAGCTTATTCTCAAGATCCGAGCTGTAACATAAGAAAATATTTCTTATCCTTGATTTCTATTACTGAACTTGTCTCCGAATCACCTAGTTGTTGGTGGGACGTTAAACCCGAGTTCACTCATTCACTCACTATCACTGAAATTCCAGGAATTGTAGATTTCTCCACTGTTGTACAGCATAGTTATCACAAGTAATTGTAATTCCTTTAAACTTTTTAACATATTGATTTTACTACTCATTGATAGAAAATTGCTGGCCAAGTGGTAAAATTGGAGATCCTGACCGAACTGCTCTTTTTCTGAATTGGGTCGTTCAGGAAGTTTTGTCCCAACATTTATGGTGATAACAATATTATCCTACTTAGTACACTAGAACTTCTATGGCTCGAACCTGATGGCTCGTTTACCCTGCCTGGCTAGAACTCATTCTTGGGTCCCTGGAGGTCAATTTACATTGACACTAACCTTGGATGACTGAAACTATATTTGGCTGGAACTAATTTTCATGGTCCCAAAACTGTTTGAGCCACTGAAGTTCTACTGTACTTATTAATGCGCAAATTTGCAAATTCATCTGTGTTGATCCATATGAGGTGGCTCATAATCGATGAGCCCCTTCAATTTGAACTACACTGTTTGCCCTGTCTTTGAATTCTTGATATAACATAGTCTGAATGAAGCATTTTTAAATTTTTCAGATGTAAATTTTGTCATCTGCTATCTTGACACTTTAAGGCTTAGTAGGATAGAAGGAATACCGTATTAATCCATTTAAAAGCCCAATGGACATTGCATTTTGCGAAAGGGGGGTGTTATTTATAGCCTGAAGTCCAGTAAATCAGCCAGTGACCAAATACCTCTAATAAGCAATATGAAAGTGATGGGTATACTTTCAGAGGAAGCAACTCTACTATTTTTGCCTCCTTTCTCAGTAGGGTCACTTCTTAAAGGAAAGAATTTGCTCCTCTAGGAGCAACCTCTTTCCTTTAAAAGTAGACCCCATTTCAAAGACTACCTTATTCAGAGAAGCAAACAGAGTTTCATGCAGGCTAATAGAACATTATTTTTGGAAAAGAGGCAGGGGGCGTTTATAAGAGCAGGGGCATTCATTAGGATCAGGGGCATTTATTAGGATTAATACGGTACCTACCTTTGTGGAGAAGGTGAAGAGGACTCTGACCCTGACGAGGATGATTGCCTTGACCTCTGAGGTGACCTTGACTTCTCCGGTGACCTTGACCTCTCATCTTCTGACCTCTTTTTGTTCTTTTCAGGGATGGATTCGGCTTCAGACAAGCTGTGTTAAATACCGTATAATGGAAAATTTTCACGTCGCCAAATTTTCGCAGATTTGCCCCAAAAACATGAAGATTTATTTTCACAGTTTTTAATTTTCACGGATGTGAATATCCACGAAAATAAAAATTGTATGTGTCCTATAAAATATTGGCCTGACTGAAAAATCAAGATGTACAAGGAGAGAGAAACGTAATGCAACTGTAATCACTTTGTTATGAACACATTTGTTTACATAGCATCGGCTCCTTTTGGGTTTGGGAAGATATTTGGGTTTGGGAAGATATCCATCCCTTTTTCACAACCCCCCCCACCCCCCCCCAAAAAAAACAACAAAAAACCCCGTAAGATAGTCATTTGTACAAATCAATGTTTAGTACACAGAAACAGTCAACTGAAATATGCCAGCCGCTATTAGAATGGCCATTGTTCAGGATAAAAGTAAACAGAACTCACAGACAATTAAAAGTTATTCAACTATACTTGCATAATCAGGTACAAGTGTCTGTTAATCAAGCGAAAAAAGTGACAGCCTGTTCAAATTTTAATTATCTGCTAATTAGCAGCTAACATAATCTGCTAATTAGCAGCTCACATTATTGCGCCGAAAATAATAGCTCTATAGCTACCTACTCTTAAGGTCTGTAGGGCGCTTTGAAAACCACAAACCATATGTTTGAAAGATTGAATTTCCTATTACTATTTTGCACAAACTTAGCAAATATTTTGCAGAGTTTAATTTTCACGGATCGCTACCGACCGCGAAATTCCGCGAAAATTAGGCGACGCGAAAATTTCCCATTATACGGTAAGTAAAAAGTTGTTTTATCTCTGAATTGCTTTTGATGCAGTATACTTGTAATATACATGTTTTTCCCCTTTTTTATTAAGCACATGTGCATTGGAAATATATCACTGGGGCATCCTAAAGATATTAAATTAAGGTAGGGCAAAGGTGAGCTGTGTTTTTACAGTAGGTGCAGGATAGAGTCTGTTTGGATTTTTTTTACTCTCATGTAGTCTGCCTTTTCTCTGGGACATGGCGTTACACAGACTGAAATACTGTCATCAATCAATCAATCAAGCTTTTAGCTTACTGTCAGATCCCGTCCCCTCCCGTCCCATCCCATCCATCCAAACATTAGCATCAGACAATGGCATCATGTCACAGCTTTGTATAAAAGATTGTCTTGAACTTTCTATATAAGCATCAATTCACGTTGATTATGCTAATGGTGAAGCATGCACTGTTTTGCTTCGCAAAGGTCACTAAAACACAAGAAACAAGTCCACAATACACAGTGCTCACAAAAACCTCAACCTGAATAGTGCTTGTCCTGGAGGCATGGATGTATGCACATCAGTATAGACTCAAAATCATGTATAATACAAACATTAATATTTACCTTTCTTCTTGTTCTGACTCCACCCCTGAACTTGAATCTGATCCGGAGCTCGGTGAAGTTCTTCTTTTCTGTTTCTTAGACCTCTTTTCATGAGACTCACTGAAATGGTATGTTTTATTGCTAAAAGTGCCAACCAGTTGAATTTGCAAACAGCGTCGATCCAGATAATGAGCCAGATCGATCCAGATCCAGATCATCTGGATCTACAATGTTTGCCCTTTGTCTTTGAATTCCCAATATATTTCTCAATGCTATTCCTTGAAATTTTGTAAAATTTTGTCATCTGCTTTTTTTGGGTGCTTAAGAGTCATCATATGATCAAATTTGCTGCACGTTTATGACCCATGTTCATCCTACTCGTTACCGTGTTAAGATCTATTAATATTAATCAAAAATTCTGCAGAATGCTGCAGTCTCTGACCCAAACCTACTGGGTCTCAATATTGTATTACATTACACAATTTCAGACACGACTATTATGGACTCTTCCACCCTCAAACTTTGACAAAACACTGGATTTTCTACAAATGGAATTTACCTTAATATGGAATATGGATTTACGAAAATAAGGAGCTTCCTAAAACCCAGGTTTTGGCTGCAATATTGACTTGAAGTACCTGTCTGTTTATTGAAAGACATAACAATTAACTTTATTTTCTACTAATCATGTATCAATGAATAAATTCAGAATTATTAATTTTTTTTAGCTGTGCAGGTTTAATGGGATATTTACATTAAACCTGTGCATCTCACATCTTCTCAAAACCCAAAAGTTCTGAAATAAGTTGTTGATACACGATAAGGAATGTCTTTTTCATTATACATAAAGGTTTTTCAAGGCAATATTGCAACCAGAATCTTGCTTCTCTGTTCAAATATTTACTGGAAGGGTGACTATGGCTCAGTTGTTCAAAGCATCGTTAGCTTATCAAATCCATACCCATAAATCAAATTTTTTCATATTTTTGTTGCTAAAAAATTTAAGGGGCTAAAGCACTGCAAAAACTCCTCACATTTTTTGTCAAACAATGGCAGGGTGTTTGTATACAATATGTTTGAAAATGTAAAATCTTGTACACTCGCGATGTCATTAGTTTTGAATAACTATGCTCAAAATATCTGTCAGATAATTTCTTCTTACCTTTTCTTATGTTTAGGCTTATGTTTCTTACTTTTCCTACTCTCAGACCTACAAAATATTGTTAATTCATTACAAGACAATCTTCATACAAAGCACTGGCAACAAAATTCATACACTGTTATACATTAAATTATTATATGTTATACTCTTTTGAGGTGAAAACATTATATGGGAATACATGCACATGCTTGTTATTTTAATTATTTTGCAAATCTGAATAATACCAAGTACTACCAGCTTCTTCAGATGTTGAGCTGACCTTCAGTTGTGACTCGGGTTCCAGTCCTCAATTTCTGCCCTGCTCCAAAGGATTTTAGTATGTCAAACAACTTGAGTAAACCTACCTGAATACTTAAAGCGCCAAAAAATATATGAAAATACACATTTAGCTGAATTTGCAAGCAGTGTAGATCCAAATGAGGCTGCTCATTATCACAATGAGTCATCTCATCTGGATCTATGCTTTCAGTCCTCTGTTCTTTGAATTGTGAATACGATATAGCCTGGACAAAACATTTTTTGAAATTTTGCAGACATAAGTTTTTTTTTCTGTTTTTTGGCACTTTAAGGGTTAAAGCATATGCATATGCTTTTTACACATGCTTTAAGATTGTGTTTCTCTCAATGACGTCCTATTACATTTTGCTGCTATACCTGAAAGCTACAGTAATGCCAATAAATTTAGTTCTTTTTTTTACCCATAATGAGTTTTGGTTATTCTCCTCAGAAGCACTTTTTTGCTGTTTTATTACTGCTAAACATTGTTTGGTGTGGCTTTTTGAGTTTTGGAGATCAAGTGCCAGTCTGGGTTAACTGACCTCATTCAAAGTTTTTAGGCTTAGAAGAAATCCAAAATTGAATGCAAAAAGCTCAAGAGTAACTTGTACTTTGAATCTTACAACTGACTGTGTTCAAATTTCCTGTCTAAACTGCTCCAAAGTTGACAGACCAAAAGTCCTTTTACTGTAATTCATGGCCTTCAACCTTTTGTGTGTTGCAGACAAAGGCTGCCAGTAGGAGTTACCAATCTCCAAAAGATCACTTATATAAGCTACAAAGTTTCATGTAAATACGGTTGAAGTTAATGCTGATTTGTTGAATATTTTTTCTTTTTCAAGGTCTGTTGCTGGTTTCAAGCTAATTTGAAGGTCACTCTGTCAAATTTATGTGAACCACAAAGTTAACTATCTAATAGTTTCCTCAATCAGTTTAGCTGAGAACTCTTCCCAGATCCTCCCGTCTTTGAAGCTGGATAAGTCAAGTTGTCCTATCAAGGATGTTTTATCAAATGTAGAAAAACGGTTAAGTCCCTGAACACACTGCTTCTTTCTGTCCAAATATGACGAAACCAACGCTAAATTATGGGCTACAGGAGTCAATAGTCCAGTTCATGTAATTTTTGACATTACTGTAGCTTTCGATGTATGTATGAAAATATTTGACAAACATATCTGAGAAGTCATACAACAACCAATCAATTTACAACATGCTTCATGGTTTGCTAATGATAACACATTTGATTGTTGTCATTTATTTTTAGTCAGAGCCTCAGATACTTTCACCTTATAATCTGCTGTTTTTCCAAACTGAATTCTTCTGTCTTTGAATCTGCATGAACAGAAGCAATATCTGATATATGACAAAAAAGCAGATCCTAATCAGATTGCCTCTTGAGCAGTCTGATATGGGTCTACAGTGTTTGCAAAATCCCATTCAAATCCAACGGGTTAAAGGCTAAGAATGGTTTGTCAAACTTATAAAATATTTCATTGCAGTATAACGGATAACAAACAGATAACATGATGCGATAAAAATTTTGCAAGTTAAACCTAAAATCAACTGATATGAGCGAAGACGGCCTACAACAGATAAAAATTCTAAGTTACTTTCTTTCTGATCTTGAATATCATGTAAACCAATTTTCTTTCACAGGCATACTTGGATTAATAGCTACCAGAAACTTTCACAGCTCTGCAATGTAATAATCTTATAAAGAAATGCTTGCTCCCACAGGAGTGAGAAACACAGACATTTTCTTGCCCATGGATGTTCCCCTGATGTCAAAGAAAGTTGGTTTACAATATAAAGTTCCTAATAAACAGTCAAGAATATTTATATCACCTGTTGTAGACCAACTAAAGCAAAGTCTTGGATACAAATTACTTTATACATAGAAGCAATAATGTATAATTTTGGCTTTGGATATTATATAGTCATCACGTCAGCACAAGAATCTTCTTTAGAATGTTCAGTCCTGGGTAAGAACAGTTACAATGCAAATGTGTCAGGTTCTGTGCACAATTTTCTGCATATGCATAGAATATGCGGTGAATAACATCCTTGCAATGCATCAAACAATATAACTTCCACTGCCTATCAGTGTTATATTATCATATTGTTTCAGGGCTCGGGAAATATTGAAAAATGAATCGGTCCAGCCGATGACGTCATCACCTAACTAATTTCCATTGGAAAAAAATGATACCTGTCACGAAAACTAATGACAACAAGCGAAGTCCTAAGAATTAATCCCGATTTCCGTACAATGGTCGTACATTGTTGTGTTTGGTGGAGTTCTTGGTTTCAAACATTTTAAGACGTTTAGCTACGCATGCAGAAGCAAATACAAGACTAGAACGTGTTCGTAGGCAAAGCAGACGTGATAGAAGACAACACACTTGATTGACAGGTGGACAGGGGAGACAACCTGTTCAAGCCCATTGCATTGAAATAATATTATTGACTGTCATTCCTGTTTGTTTGTGAACAACACGTAAGTCCTGAGCATTAACTCGGTTGTACTGTTTAACGTACCCAAATTGCATAATTTCCCCTCCACTGCCGCCGAATGGGCCGCGTCAGAAATGGTGACTTACGGAACGCGTGAAGAGCGTATAATGACTAGCTTCCACCGAAGTATTAGGTTGTCGCTAGGTCGCCGTTCATTATTATTCATGTTAGATGCGAACAAGAAAGACCGGTCTGACAGCTTAGTTGCGCTGGCTGATACGATTGTTAGCAATCTGTGTGTGAACTTAGGTACCTTTAGCCGTCATACAATTAGAATGACACTGCGTACGTTATACTCACAGCGGCGTCTTTTATCTTTACATCAAAGACAAAACATGCTTGACCCATAAACGAGCGGGTAATTGCATATCAACGCTACCGTTAGTATTATACCCAATATAATAATCGCGTAGACCCTGATCAAAATGCGCTATTTTTGTGCACTGATCGGCATTACTTTCGCACTGGTCTGCATGACGATATGACGATACAACTAGGAAAATCGGTGAAATGGACGTTTCCATTTTCATGTTTTATGGTTCCATTATTTTTTTACAAGATGGACACCTTTCATCCCAAAGCCCAGTCATCGTGATTTTGATAAGTTGTTTTGCAGACTATCGTAAGAGTGCGCATCATTATGACACTTGTTATTGACAGGTAGGCGGTCCGACATGTGGTTCAGTGCTCGAGACTGACAATCTCGATTGGCCCGTAGGCGGTCTTTTCGTCTGGCTAACACCTGCGTTAATCCGATTAGTTATGACAAGTGCTAGAGTTTTAAAGACAGTGGCGATATTTCATACGTCGGGACAAGATCAAACGGCCGTATGTAACAATTATCGGACGAATCGGAGAAAATTTCGTAAGTATTGGGCCAGTATGGGACCGATTTTGGGGGGCTTTGGGCTGTTTCCAATCGGTCCCAATTTCTGAATTTCGGTCTGGGACCGAAAAAAATCCGGTTTTCCCGAGCCCTGATATTGTTTTGTTATATTGCCATTCACCTAAAAGACACATAGTCTTTTTAAACCAAATCTGGGATAGTTTCTGCATTATCCTTAAAAATTCTTTTCTGCAAAATTACAATGCATACTGTATTATTCATATTTAATGTTTGCCACTCTAAAACTATTTAATCATTGAAAATTGCAAAACTTACTGTTCCGAATAAGAAGGCTGGTGCTTTACCAATAAATGGTAATATGACAATAATAATTTCTTTGTTTGGAAAAAAAAGTACATGAAGCAAAGACAGGTTACTACCCCGTTCAATAAACTCAATACTTCACCAAATCATGTGAATAGGCTTTTTCCATCTGAGGTTGCTTTGTGACCACTCACAATGAAGCTTTTCATATTATGACCTGTTTGCAGCATTGATGTAAAGTTTGTTAAGTCAAATTGCTGGGGAACAGGTTGTTGCTTTTCTTTATTCATTTCATATTATTGTTAACATATTTATTGATTCATTCTTCCTCCTAGTGTCAGTGAAGGGCTATGTTACCTGACTGTGGCATTACCTAAGTATCATTGTAAGAATTTTAGACTTTATTATTTTTATTTTTTTTCTAACTCTCTGTTTGCCTTCAAAAATTTATTGGTTTTGTTATGGCTATTTTGGTGGCTTATCATTTTGCTTTCAATATGTGTTGCCTTTCATGCTTATTTTGGGGGCTGATGATGACATTTTGCTTTCAGCATGTGTTGCCTTTCATGCTATCTAGTACTCTGTTTCTACTCTTTTTCCATTGGGATGCTGAATTTGATTGCATAGCCAAATGAATATGATAAAGCTAATTGTATCCAAGACTTTAATGAATGATTAAATGACAAGAATAATTTGCTTTGATTTAAATCCTGTAACTGCCCTCTCCACATGAAAAAACATTGAATTATAACAAAACATTGAACCAAAGCTTACCTTAGAATATCTTAGCACAACAACTTCATGTAGTGATAAGCGTTCAAAAGAGGATGGTGAATTTTAGATGGGTTTGTAACATTTACATAATAATATATGGATAAGAACAGTCTACATAATATGTAAATATTTTTTCAATAGTTCAATTGTGGACTGATAATCAGTCTCATAATCTGCATTAAATTTTACTACAAAGATGTTATAAACTTCGCAGGTCCCTTTTAAAATGAGACTGAAAATGATCCAACTTATGCACATTCTGATTATCTTCATTCTATTTTCAGTCAGTCAATACTTGACGTTAGTTACAATTTGCTAAAAACATGTATTTAGAAAATGGTATAATTTAAATATGTCAATGGTACAAATCTAGTTAAATAGTTCAAAATACACTTATGCAGTTTTTTTTTTTTTTTTTTTTTTTGTATTTGTTTTCTCTCAGCCGGTAAAACAGAAACAATGAAAAGAAAGAAATAAGAGTAGAAGTATATAATCCAAGTTTATCAGTTATGAACAATGTGTAAATAATTCTGGACTGAAAAAATATTTCATTGTTTTGTTTTGCAGAAATTTAGTGTCCAGTCTTTAAATATCCCATATAATAATTCACATACTAGACACGGCAATCAACTGTAAGAAAGACATGCTTTCTGACTGCAGAACATTCCAGGAATAGTTACCTGAATTCACGCATGAAGTTACCGTGAGAGGGGCAAAGGGTTGGGAGTGGGAGTGAGGTGGGAGGGTCTAGTTTAATGGTAGTTCTCAGATACTTTCAGCCCATTCTCCAGATGCAGTTCCATTGAGGGCAACAACAAGTTTTTCCTTTATTTAAACTCTTAAAGCATCCAAAAAAATAAAACAAAATAAATTAAATTAAATTAACAATACATCCAAGCTATATCAATTTGAGAAATCAAAGACTAGAAGGCAAAATGCGTAGCTCCAGATAAAGTGACTGCTATTATTAGCCATCTCATCTGGAACTACACTGTTTGCAAATTCAATTATTTTCTTCTTTTTTTTTTTTTTTTTTTTTCTTTTTTTTTTTTGGTGCTTTAAGTGTATAATGTATAAAATTTCTATTAGATATATGGACATCAAACCTCTCATTAAGTCCTATGTTGCTGGACCTTACAATTGGTTGTAAAAATTAAATATGATAATTGCACACAAAAAATGT
Organism: Ctena decussata; assembly: GCA_963989385.1. Classification (NCBI taxonomy): domain Eukaryota; kingdom Metazoa; phylum Mollusca; class Bivalvia; order Lucinida; family Lucinidae; genus Ctena; species Ctena decussata. The sequence goes on along the minus strand of OZ022511.1, from coordinate 53,657,834 downwards.
CAATAAATATTTCAAAGGCACAGAAAGTGCTGGGGCTGAAATTTTGAATTCTAATCCAATTAATTCAATTTGTAAATGCTCAATGAAACCTACTGAAGCATCAGTCTCTGTCAGCTCAGAATTTTAATGAAAGAGACAGAGAAAATAGAGCTCTCTTCTTCATGCATGAAATTAACACTTAAAGTGACAGAAATGAAAATAGCTGAATTTTGCAAGAGACAGAATGCAATCAAGCCACTTTTTAACATTCCAAGACCACCTGTGATAATGGGGTCTTAAAAAGTTCTGTGTCATCTCCCACAAATGAGTCCATGCTAGTCTGATGAGGGGAGTGGACAAGCCATATTTTAGCAGTCTAAAGCCCGATTTCATGTCAATAGTTAGAACACAGACTGACAAGTCCGTGATTTATTTTACCGTAAGGCTCAATGTAAAATTTTGGTGTTCCAAATACTAATCTGCGTATTAAGTTTGATGTGAAATCTGGCCTGCGACCTCCCGTGACCTTGAAGGTCACCAAAACCTAATTAGCATTTTGCCACCTTTGTACTTCTCAAAAGTTTGAACAAATACCATTCCCTTCAGCAAAAAAGGTTCCAATGGGATCCACAACCCAAAAATATGTCTTGCCCCTCCCTACTCTCACCATGCCCTTATTTGTTCAGGATTTGGAGCGGGTGATATAATTTCTCTTAAATGCCAAAGATCACTAATTCCCAGATGTTCAGGAATTGGCTGGGCCCTGAACATGGTAATATAAATCTTCCAGTTCAATGACTTTCAGCACTATTTCCTGTAGTACTGTTAGCTTAATCAATTTAAAGAATCTATTTAATATTATTATTACCAGTTCTTTGTATGTAAGAATGTTATCACTGCAGTAAGGCTGCACAATATCGGGGGGATTATAAATATGAGATAAGTATCTTTGGATACATAAGCTGTTGCTGAAAAGGAAGACTTCGATAAGCTGCAGAGACGCGTAGGCTGACACTTCTTTAATTTTCAATCACCTGACTCCTTACGATCTGTATGTTACAAGGGAAACTGCAGGAATATGATCTCCTTGTCATTCATTCTCTCAGAGCTTTTTCTCATGGTATCACACCATTTTGCCCTTTTTACCTTCGAAACTTGCTCTGAAATTTTACTGTTGATGGCTACATTCAATCTACCTTATGACACCATCCAACACTTGTTTCACCAAGAGAGGAAAAGTTTCTAATTATGGGATGTGTAAAAAGATCAGCCTGTACAGCAGTACAGACCATTCACAGTCTTTGCTTTTCACCATACAACATAAGCTATTAAATTATTACACATAGGAAATATTCTGACTTGAATAAACATTTGTGCAGGCTGATCTATCAATTAACCCTGTTTGCACATGCCCAAAAAAGACTTTCACATGGCATGGAATGTTTCAAATTACTTTACTTAAGAAAGAAAACATTCACTGCTACATTAATTATCTAGGACTTTCTGCTAACAGGGTATGCTTCTTTTATTTTTTGTTTGCTTGTATGCACTACATTCGCAATATTCAGGGTCATACCAGTATGTCATCAAGTTCTTCCTTCCCTCATGGGCTCTCATTTATGTTTTTTTTATTTTATGTTAGTTTCTTTACGGACTATGGGCATACCTCCATGCTTTTCTGCCATTTTTACAAAGGGAAACAACTTTTGTGACTTCCTGTTTGCTTCCCTGGCAGACAAAACTCTTCCAAAATGGGGTCTACTCTTAAAGGAAAGAATTTGCTCCTAGAGGAGCAAGTTCTTTCCTTTAAGAGTTGACCCCTACTGATAAGAAAGGCAAAAATTAAAATGGTAGAGTTGCTTCACCTGAAAGTGTACCATTCATCTTAACTGTCACTATGACTCAATACCTGGCTGCACTAACTCTACCTGATGACACCACGCTACATTTGTTTCACTGCAACCGTCATCAATAGACGCACTTTAACTAATAAGGAGAATTACACACTTCATAAATAAGTCTAATTGATTGCCGTAATTTCCCTTCAAATCCTCTTTCTCCCCTACCGCAATTACCCAAATAATGAGACGTTTTCACCATTTACTATATTTATTGTCTTATTTTAAAGTTTGAGAAAGCTGATTTTATTATTCCGAGAAGCATCAAAACTTATTTTTAGAATGTTAAACAGTGCAGATCCAGATCAGACTGCTCCTAAGGAGCAGTCTGATCCGGGTCTACACAGTTTGTGAAGGTACTGCTGTCTCAATGGTTACGGCAATTTCGATATTTCCAGCATCTATTTCGGCATTATTTATTACTTCAGTTCAGATAGAGCTATACATTAATGATTTAATTTCCTTGCCATGCATATTTTATAAATTGCTTCCAAGTCAAGTGTGTTATTTATTTTAGTAGACTCTTGTTACATCAAGTACGGCTGGTGGGAGCATGATTGCTTTAATTTTTGGTGGGGATAATGTAGCGGGCACCGTAATAATGATCACAATCCAAGGTGTCTGAGGCTATTATGCAACAAAACATATGTCTCAGCTTTTCAATTTCTGCATGTTTTATAAATTCTATGTCTGTTGAAAATTTAACCCTTAAAGCACCTAAATGAGCAGATGACAAAATTTACGTCTGCAAAACCGAAAAAAAAAAATCTTCCATGCTGTATCATATTGAAAACTCAAAGACTAGAAAGCAAACAGTGTAGAACAAGATAAAACAGCTAATTATGAGCCACCTGGATCTACGCAGTTTGCAAATTGATTTGTTTTTGTTTTGGTTGCTTTAAGTGCTAACACTTTAAGCACCAGTGACAAAAATAGCATAATTTGCAAACAGCTTAGATCCTGATGGGGCGGCTCAACATGAGCCGCCTCATGTGGAACTACACTGTTTGCCCTCTAGTGTTTGACTTCTCAATATGAAAAGTCTTGGACAAGGCATTTTTTCAATTTTTGCAGATGTAAATTTTGTCGTCTGCTTTTTGGTGCTTAAAGAGTTAAGCTGGAGCAGTTATTCTGTGTGTTATGATTTCCCGGAGTCCATATGTGACCAGACTAGATGCAGATGCTGATATGAGTTTTTGCTGTTCATTATGTTCATATGCATTAAGGACCCTTCCTTAACTTGACCTCTTAATACAAATACCAGTTTCTCTAATGCTGGGCGCAGGTGATGCAGCTATGAAAGTTCATCAAGTCCCTTCTTAACCTAAGCCATTTTGTTTCCTGTGTAAGAGAGATTATTGAGGCTAAATAAGTGCTGAAATACTCGTGCACTTTATCTAAAACAATATTGGTTTTATTTCACACAAAACTTTAATTTCAGAGACAGCAGCTTAAAACAGATCTATCATAACAGAGCTCCATACAAACACAGTAATAATATGATGGAAATTCTACCATGATTTCTGTCAATTCTCAATTAAAGTTGGAGACCTTGCTAATGAGGGGCCATATCTTATATAATCATGATGAACAAGAATTCCTCAGAAGGCAGTGTCTAACCAATCCGCACACTGTCACAAAACAGAGCAAAGAAATTTGGTCCATAGTTTAAGCCACCAGCAGCATCCTGGATACAGTCACTGCCAACATTGTAAAAGTAATACCCACGCATGTCTTATTTCTGTTAGTCGCAAGCAAGACCAGAATTATCTCCTAGAACACTCCCTGTTTCTGGACCTCTGTCAAATAAAACCTTTTTTACTATGATGCGTATTTTAAATTGCTAAGTTGATGGGTTTGAATGTCTTCGCGGTATTATAAATTAATTTGCTGCACATTTATTAGCCTATCAGTGGAATGCAGAATACCTGCATATCGATATTGTGCCTGATACATAGATTTCCTTAACCTCACTTGAGATAGTCATTCTAAACCAAATTGAAAGTCATGACAAATAAAAAGTAACTTTTTACATTTGAGAAACTGTTTTATTTCACAACAGTCTTTAAAAATAAACCATTCAATTACTTGCCATTACTTTCCATATAATCCAAGCATCAGAACTCCGGATAAGCTGGGATTAGGTAATAATTCTGAGATAAATCCTGTTAATTTTCGATTAAAAGCATATGAACTGCGACACGACAAAACGAACAATGTGGTTGTGCGCCCAGCCCAGACTTAGATCAGCCTGGGCATCCGCCAAGTCTGATCAGAGTCTTCGCAGTTCACATGGCTGTAGCTCAGACCCTTAGCTACCCTTTGAGCACTTAACGAAATGTCTGTTCAAACTGGGCGGATTCCCAGGCTGATCTGAGTCAGCACTGGGCGCCCAACCACATTGTTGGTTTTGTCCTGTTGCGGCTCAATTATGTTGTGACTCCTCATTAGAAATGCCTCACAACAGATTTTCATGAAGAAATTAGATTCATCCCAGAATCGCCACCAAAATCCCCACGTATCTTGAGTTTGGACATATCACTCTTAACTCATTGCATTCTGGGTATTTTTTGTTGTCTGCTGAAATTGTCATCTGCATAAAAAACCAAGAAAATTCTGACACTAGTGGTCTAACTAACTTGTGCAGAAATGATGTCTAAGCTACAAACAGTTTGGATCTCTTGTCAGACCCCACCTTTGTGGGGCCTGATCTGGATCCAAACTGTTTGTCCAGATCCCCATGGAATGGGTTAAGCCAGTTTAAAAGAAGAAATTCTCAGAAGATGGTGTCTTGCCTATTAGAGCAATGCCACAAAAAGAGCTAAACAAAAAACTCTACAAAAGTTTATGCTGTCATCACTCATGATGCGGACACTAGAAAAAGCAATATCTATGTCTTGCAGTAGCAGGCGAGACAATGATAAAAGCCCTTAAATTATTACAACCTACCGGTACAGTCAACTAAGATGCAATTTTCAGCATCAAAATGTATTATATAATGTTTTTTGTCTCCTTTAACCCCTATGACCTTGAAAATGAGGTCAATGTCACAAAATCTAATCAACTTTTTACCCCCTCCTAATGAGGCATTCCTACAATTGTTTAATCTCTGGTAAAAATTGACCTATTGTTTCAGGAAAGAGAGTGCAGCCCATGCTTGTTTCCATAGTCCAAGTATAGTAGTGACCTTGAAAACTGGGTCAAGATCACCAAATTCTTATCACATCTTGAGTTCATCCCAGTCAAATAATATAGTATATTTGGCAAGAATCGATCCATTGCTTTGTAAGATAGAATGTAGATAAGATTTTTTTGGCCATTTTTCAATCTGGTGGCCTTCAATATGAGGTCAAAGTCACTATCACCTAATCAGCTCTCGAACCTGCCCCCAACCCTCTACCCCATCTCCTACAATCCTGTGATGTATCCATTCAAATTTAGTAGAAATCTGTATATTGCTTCAAGAGAAAGAGCCCTAGCAAAAAGCTATGCTGACAGAATCAGCACCAAAATCAGTATGTCCACCCTACCCCTTTTCCCTTCAGTGTGGGGGCATAATAAGGAAGAGTGTGATCAAACTTAATGACTGCTCAGTGATTTTTATCTTCACTACATGTCCAGATTGTAAGACACCTCTTTATATAATGTGGCTGGTTTGACATGTCAGAGCCTTTTTTATTCACACATACTATCAAGATCTTATCCTCATGGGCCATCCTTAATGATACAAAAAAAAAAAAAAAAAAAAAAAATAGACAATGTTGTAAAGCAAATCATTATATTATACAAACCATACAATGTTGATGATTCAGTTTGTTACTTTAACAATATAGTAGTACTGTACAGATTAATAGATGAACAGGCAATATCTCAAATACCTAATAAAACAAAATATCTAACCAAACTTAATAAAACAAATCATTTTGAAATGAATAATTATCTTAGTGGATCATGATTTAATGACTCAAAACAATGAAATAATGAAATGCTAGCCCCATCTCATTTGTCGTCCACCCTAAAACCAAGCTTTATTGACCAACAATATTTTTCTGCTGAAAAGAAGAGATGATATAAATTCAAACTGTTTCTCTACGAGACTATATCTTTCTTTTTTCTCTGCAGTAGAAGGCAGTGCTCCAGATAAGGAGGAGTAACAGGGATAATTTAGGGATAATTTTCCACCCAACTCTTATAAAAACGTATGTTGTGGCCAATCATTAGAACTGTCTTGCCAAGACGGTTCCAACTAGGGGTCACAACATACATCTTCGTTGAGAAATTTTCTCAGGCTTATCCTTATAAATCCATCTTTTCTGAAGCTCTGAAAGACTCTAAGGGAGAAAGAATCTCTAGAAACTAAAATTCAATAACACTCAAAGGTACATATACACAAACATGTTCAACCAAATGGAAATAAAGCACTTACTTTAGCAATGCACAAAATTATATGAAAACTCAAATAGTGACAATAAGCATGTAAACTAAACAAAAGCATAAACAAATGATAATTTAAAATGTTATGTTTGACTTTAAGTCATGAAAAACAGCACAAAGCAAAATATTATATGACTGCCTGGATATGCCAGCAAGCCAGCATAAGTACAGGGTAGACTAACACAAACATGCAGATCTACCCATTCTTATCCAGGCATTCTTGACAACTACAACAACAAAGCCTTTTTCTCTTTGTTTAAACCAACAGGCTAGTGCAGCCTTTACATTCATGCTCCAGATAAGGAGGTGTAGAAGGGATAATTTAGGCATAATCTTCCGTATTTCTCCACAAAAAAATATATATGAGCCGCGACACTACAGAACAAACAAAGTGGCATATGTGCCCAGCAAGACACAGATCAGCCTGGGCATTTGTCCAGTCTGATCAGAGTTCGCTGTCTGCATGGAGCTAGCTTAGACCCTTAACTACCCTTTAAGTGTACAGCCAAGACTGCTCAGACTGGGTGGATGCCCAGGCTGATCTGAGCCTTCGCTGGGCGCACATACCACTTCCTTGGTTTTGGTGTGTCGCTGCTCATATGTTGTGACTCCCTCAGAAGAATTGTCTCCCTCGACAGTACTAATTAGGGGGTCACAACGTATGTTGAGAAATAAGAAAACTTATCTCAGAACTTTCTTAAAAAAATCCACCTTATCTGGAGCGCTGCATGTACAATGTTTACATGTATTTTTCAAAACAGATGCTTCTAATATTGCTAGTGCTTTGCATCAGAAATGAAAAACTAAAGGCAATAAGCTACAACAAAAAAGATAAAAGACTGATAAACAAACACAAGAAATATTGGTGCAATAACCCATGCACAACTAATGATGAAACTTTATGTGCGTAACTGCGTTATGGTGATACATATTTAGTTTAAGTTTCATGAAATTTCAGTAATAGGTTACTTAGTAACGGCTCATTATATTGATTTAAAGTCAGTTCAAGGGCGATAAGTCAAGCACTACTGAAGCCAGTCTGCTGAAACTTTACATGCATCAGCGTGTTATAGTGATATATATTTAAGTTTTATCAAATTTCGTCCAGTGGCTACTTAGTTATGGCTCTGGATGGATGGAAGGACAGACAGATATAGAGAAAACTTTATCCTTCAGCCTTTGGCGTGGGATAATTAAAGGACATGCTAAACGAAATGAGACAAACTGTTTTAATACTTGAAGCACCAAAAACAAAAATAGCTGAATTTGCAAACAGTGTAGATCCAGATGAGGCAGCTCACTATGAGTTGCCTCATCTGGATCTAAGCTGACTGCCCTCTAGTCTTTGAATTCTAGATTTAAATGTGACATAATATTTTTTGAAAGCTTGCACAATTTTCTTGTGTGCTTTTTTGGTGCTTTAAGGGTCATAGACATATTATACTACAATTCATTGACCAGCCTGCATTTACTGTGTTCAACTGCCCATAGACAGGTTTTCTCATAACATGACTGAAATGTTAGGAGTTAAACAATGCCAAACAGGGTAACAAAATGCAGATAAACAAAGTGGGATAAATAACTAATTAGGAAGAAGATAGTGAGATCTGAAGTTGAATATCACAATCAGGTCAGTAGTGATACCACTCACTGATTATGCTAAATTTTGGGTCTGGAAAGCATAAAATAAGCTCAACAAGTATGTGCAAATCTCAGAGAAATGGACAGCACCACACAGCTGATGGAAATCTGATGGCTCACTATACTTTTTGACAGATACTATACTGGAAGATTTACTCATTAACACACATCAGGTCTATTTATGTTTTGGCTGACCTCCCCCTCCCCTCAATACTTTAAGTTTTCAAATGCATGATTCATGATCAGTCTAACTATAGGAAATTTTCTTATTCAGTTGTAAGGGTGTTTCTATAGGATGGGAGTATCTTGATGGTGTCTTTACTTCAACTTCACTATAAGATCATTATTGTATTTAAATGCTTCATCTTATCGCCTCCCATTACCTATTTAGTTTTTGAAAATCACAGAATATGTGTTCCGAATAAGAAGGCTGTGGCTTTACCACCAAAATAATGATAGAAGGCAATAGCTATTTTCACCTATTAAAATTTTTCATCTGTGAAATATATCGGAACAATGACTCACCTTTCCTAACAGCCAATACAATACTTACTTAATGCCAATAAACCAGTTACAGTTTTATAATTTTGGCAAAGAATAGGTACAGTTTTGTTTATAAACAAGCTATCAGAACTATCAAACCACTGAATAACAAGTATCCCTTTCTCTATGCAGACAAAACTGGTGAAAATCTGAACTTGCTAAAGAGCCAAGAAGTTTTTAAGTAGAGTTTTGGAGAAACACCTACCTTATCAAAATCTGATTTTCATTACTTTGTCACATGGGACTACAAAACCAAAGCAGTGAAAATCAGATTAAAACAAAAACACTTTAAACTGTTTGCACGAAAGGCTACCACAATGGCACATGATGAAGCCCATTGAAAAGTTTAAGTTTCACTACTTTTGTCCCTTCTATCCAATATTGGAGGTTTTGGAAAGAAATAAACTTCCAAACATTTTTTTGAAACATCTGGGGTTCAGATGAGCATTATTTCTGATGACGGCCTTTGTTAGTAGGGACCTCAAACAAAAACAGACAAAACTTATATCAGATTATGCATGCTGGTCTAATCCTTTGCTGTTTATACACTGTATATGCAGCTGGTATTAAGACATACAATATTATATATCTGTTTGCACACCAGGTGCTTGTTAAGTGTCACCATCAAATCTGAACACCAGCACAAATGATAATAAGACACTAAGTCATGCAGACTACTACTAATGGCAAAACAAAACAGCCATATAATGATTGACTTATTCACATTTAAATGGCAGAAATTGACAATGATACTGAAATATTAGTGGAGTTTTTGATTAAGAGAGAATCTGGTGATAATTCTGAAAATATCTCTTTCAACTTCTGTAAAAAGGTATGCTGTGATGTTGTGGCCCTGATGATAACAGCATAAGGTGGTTCTCATGAAGGGCACAGAAAGTGTTTAGTAGTATAAGAACAATCTTCAGAATGTAAATCAAACAAGGAACTTTATGTACAGCTCTAAGGCTGATTTCATTTTTTTTTCCAAATAAAGGAATGTTGGGAAAATGGTATTCTGCTATAGAATTCTGGGCCCAGTTGTTCAAAACTAACATCGTTAGATAATGTTTCATTAAAATTTCAAACGTTAATATCTCAAATACACCAACATTTTTTGTTGAAAAAATGTGAGAAGCTTTTGCAATGCAAAAGCTTCTCACATTTTGTCAACAAAAAATATCAGTGTTTTTGATTATTAAGTCATCAAACACTTAACAAGTTGACCTCTTAACAAGCTCGTTAGGCAAACAATGCTTTGAAAAACTGGGCCCTGATCTGCAATCACACACAGCCAAAAAGTATCAAAACACCACACAGTATTTACCTGGTTAGAATTAAATGACACCATATGAAAAAGAGGCTTGCGACATGTCTGAACAGAGATGACTCAGACCTGCCTGCACTATGATCAATCAATCACTGCATCAACAATCTACTGATTCTGAAGATATTCTGTTTACTGTCTATGCAATTTATACCCTGTTTTTAATAATGCACTATCCCTGCTTGGTTGGTTGATTTGATGCTTAACGTCCACGGTAAACAGCTAAGGTCATGTCGGGACGGTCAGTTAACCTAACCACACTATTCCTGGGCAGGCTTAGACCTCCTAAGCGGTTAACCAGTACTAAGTGCACATACTTTCGCCAGTAACTGACAACTGCCATTCTTGAATCAGCGGAAGGAGAAACGAAAGTATGTGGCCAGACCACTATCCCTGAGTATCAGTTAATTTCTGCCACTTTCTGTGAATTCACTTATACTGCACAGTGAGTGTCTGAGAGTTTGTCAAAGTTAATATATACACTAAACACAACACTCATCCCTTCACCGGTTATCAGTGTGTGATCCATGTTTTGTTTTTCCGTACCTGTCGTGCTTGTGCTTCTTTTTCTTTTTCTTTCTCTCTTTTCTCTCTGAGGAACTGCTGTCATCCCTGTAAATATACAGTATTTAATCACCTACAGTAATAATTGGTAGACTGGCATCACATGTAAAGGGGTTTTAAGCCATCTGTATCTATGAATCAGGCGAGTCTAAGGTGTACCAAAATTTAGCCACATGTCAGTAGTTACTTTACAATCATGGCTTTAGGTCTTTTCTCACACAAAGCTTTTCAACTACATTCAAACAGAAATGCTAGAGCAAATAGTGCAATCAAGAATGAAACTGCCCCTATAGAAGCAGTCTGGTCAGGTCTGTCTTTTTTGCAATGCTATTTTCAATTTTTCATATACTGCCAGACAGATTTTACAAGAATTCCAGCAACCGCGTGATGTCATCCACATTACAATAATCAACATCAAGATGTTATATTTGCAAATGCCTTGTGCGCAGAAGAATGATTTGATGATTTTATATATTCACTCTACAGATCCATGACAATATTAGTATTTCTTTATATTCTACTGCATTTTAAGTATAAGTTTACGTATACTGAGGATCTCATGGAAGATTAAGCTTACATATTATGTATGTGCTAAATGCTGAAACTCTCATTACATAAAGTCTTTTCTTAATTTATTTACAGTCAACACTTGATATCTCGAACACTGATAACTCAAAGTACCCTCTTATATCAAAGAATATAGTTAGGTTTGGTCGGGGTGGCTGGGTTGCCGCCTATTTGGGAAAGAGCTGCTGAATTGGCTTATCACTTGTAATTTATTGTTTGTTGGGATGTCTTTGTCAATCTTTCCCTTTGATGTTGGGGATAGGGTTTGGGATCTGATTCAGTCAGTTCCTGAAGTGTAATTTCTCTTTAAATTAGGACATAATTCCAATTTGTCTTTAATTTTCAACTCTTCTTATCTCAAACTACTGATATCACAAAGTAAATTTTCTGGGAGCAGAAAATTTACTTTGTGATATCAGTGGTTTTGAATAAAACTGACTTTGAGATATTGAGAGTTACTGTACTTATTTTTTTTCTTTTTGGCAAAAAACTGTTAGCACACTTGATTTTATGTGTGCTAGAAAACTTAACAAATCCTTGACTTCATTAAGCTAACAATGCTTGTAACAACTGGAACCTGATATTTACAGTAATTACAATAACAATCTTTTTGTTTTGATCTAAGAATATGGAGCCAAGGTATGGCTTTATACCAACCTTGATTTAGATTTCTTTTTCCTTTTCGGGGTAGGGGATGGTGATCTGTCTGATTCACTCTCTGAATCTGGTAACAGACTGAAATATACAAATATATTACTGTATTTATTCGGTAATAAGACACAAGTTTTAAAATTACTGAAAATACCATATATAATCCTATTAAACACCCCTGCTCTAATAAACGCTTCCAGCTTCTATCATAATGTTATTATCAACTTGTATAAATTCCTGTTTACTTTTCTTGACAAGGTAGCTCTTTGAAATGGGGTCTACTCTTAAAGGAAAGAATTTGCACTGAGAGGAGCAAATTCTTTTCTTTAAGAGCTGGCCTCACCCCTACTGAGAAGTGTAATGCATTGTAACTCTTTGGGACCCAGTGCATCCCATACACAATCACACAATCTAGTAAACAAACTTATAAAATTTCAATTGTAATGCTATTACACGCTGTAGGACCCAATCCTTGCATAATATACATGCACAATCTAGTAACAATCTTCAACTTTCTGGACTAGAATCCAAGAAGCTAGAGAGCACTGAATAATTAATTATTGATATCCTGTGATTTAATTTATCTCTTTCTCAACGTGTGACATTTGTATTTCTGATCAAATCTTTGAGAGTGTTGTAATCAGATCAATTAATCAGTAGTAGTTTCTGAATGGGCGTGCTACTAAAGTGCAACAGATCTGTTGTTGTTGTAAGCTCTTTTGTGAGTTAACAACTTTATAATTTCAACACAATAAACCGCAATTTGATTGGTCAAGAACATATAGAAATTGGTGTTTATACTTCCATAAATCCCCTGAACCAGAAATCGGGAACTACTTGGACTATTTTCTTTGTGGTAGTTTCTAAAATACTCTGTATAGTTGACAATTTTAAGATAAAAATGACCAAGTTGGAATAATTAGAATTGAATTTTATTTTTGTATGTATATGCCGGCAAATCACTCATAAACTGAACATAAAGCCTTTGGGCTTTATTCAGTTTGTGAGTGATTTGCCAGCGTTTACACATTGATAAAATCCACAGAAATAAAATTCATTCCTACACTGAAAACAGCTCAGCAATGAAGGGCCAGCCAATCATTACCCAGAGACAGGGACCATTTGTAACTATGAAATATCATCATGAAGAGAATCTGTGTAGGGATATGTATGTAACATTATAAACACTGAACAGTCACTCTTTATTTATGAAGTTTCAGCAAAATGCCTTTATTAAATTATGGAATTTGTACAAGACTATGTATTTGAGTGTTTACATTCCTCCCAGCATTCAAACATCCAAAATGCCTTCATCAAAATTATGAAATTTGTACGAGACTACATATTTGAGTGTTTACATTCCTCTCAGCATTCAAACATCCAAAATGCCTTTATCAAAACTATGAAATTTAAACATGTTAAATGCCTTTCTCAAAATTATGAAATTTGTACAAGACTACATATTCAACTCAGCATTCACACATCCAAAATGCTTTTATCAAAATTATGAAATTTGAATGCCTTTATCAAGTATGCTGAAAGGAATGTAAACACTCAAATATGAAGTCTTGTACAACTTTAATAATTATGATAAAGGCATTTTGCCGAAACGCCATAAATAAAGAATGACTGTGCAGAGTATGAAATATCAGACTGTCACTCAATGACCTTGTGACAACTACGTACTGCCAGAGATAAGCAACTTTTCTCTCTGACAGTTGTCCAGTAGAATGGCCTGGCTGAATTTAGTGCTCCCGATAAAAATGGGTGACAGGGATATTTCGGAATGATTTTCTGTATTTCTGCTTAGAGATTCTATCCCAATACACACTGTTCATGAGAATAAAGGCAAGGCAAAATAAAATGTCAAAGTTTCTCCCATTAATCTGGGCAATGTCAGAAAATTGTCTCTCCATTTTCAAGCAAATAAAATGCAACAGGGGATTCCAATATTTATGAGCTATGCTATTTATATTTGTCACAAACTGACAATGAAAATAAACAGACACTGGATGGATCTAGGAGAGAGCTTCATTACATATCAAGGCTCTTTTAGCTTGTGGTTGTTTAATTGAGTTGGTTGAGCATTGGTTACTTTCAGCAATCTGAGTTGATGATCAGTAAATTTTCTTATAGTAGATTACTCGGTTCGTATACCCCACTCTCTATTATTTTAAGGATCTTTTTCTGTTCTAAAATATGCTGGATTTGACTTTTTTATTTTGTAAGAATCAACAGCGAAGCGTATATTAGGAGCTTGTAGAAAGCACAGGTTATTGTGTATTTCCTGTACACTTTCAAGTGCACAGCTAACTCTGAACAGACTGGGTTGCTTTACAGGCTGATCTAAGTCTTTGCATGTTGCGCATGCCACTTTGTTGGTTTTGTTAATTGTGGCTCATTTGTAGAATTCACATAAAAGCATGGATAAGCACTCATACACCTTATCTGAGTAATACAGTTTGAATGAGGAGTCCATGTATGACTATGAGCCCCCCTTTGACAGCTACCTGTATTTTTTCTGTGCCATGGCCAGTGCCTTCGCTGCCTCTTCTTTGGACTTCCTGTCGGGATCAAACGCACTGCCATCAACATAGTACTCCCCGAGACCAAATGCCTCCTTAAGACGAGCATTCTTCTCTTGTGTTGCTTCAGCAATCTGATGTGTCTCTTTAGCTCTGAAAAACACAAACATACATCCAACTGAAAGTTGATGTATTTCAAGATGAAATCCGTAATGCTGCAATAACCCTGTTTATCATATGACGTCGCATCTGAGAGTGTAATAAAGCCATGCATTAAAAACGATAATCCACTGGTGGATTAAATATGCAAATTACGTCGTAACGTTATGTGTTGACGTCCATGCAAACATCGCATTTTCTAATGGTGAAATCATGACGTTTTAGTGCAAAAGTTGCTCATAAAAGACGATTCTAGTGACATATGATAAACAGAATCTTCCATTCATGCTCCTGTCTTATTGAATTTATTAAACTCGTTGGGGAAAACGATAAGATGCGAGGCATAGCCTCGCATCTTATCGTTTTCCCCAACTCGTTTAATAAATTCAATAAGACATGAGCATTCATGTAAGATCCTCTATTTGACTATAAGACAAAGGTAATTTCCCTCCAAATCAAGCCCCAAAATCTACATCAGATGGATCAAGATTTTCGGGATTGCTTTCCACTTTAAACACCTTAAAGGATAATAGTGCAAGGCTGACTTAAATATTTCATATTATTTTGGCAGGGGTGGGGGTGAGGGGCCCCTGTCTTACACCTGAATTATTTAATTCAATACTGATGCTCGCAGAAACCTGTACTGGCAAATTAAAATCAAAAGTGCTCCTTAACTCTTCAATATGCATGTCGACAAATTCTTATTACGGATTCAAAATCATCTTCCATTACCAAAGTCATAAATAAACATTCGTGAGCCATAAGATTGTGAAACATGCAATCCTGGGCTTTAACACACCAAACAAAGAGCAATAAACAAGCATATCAAGAAACTTAAAGGAATGAATTAAAGATGAAGAATGAGCATAAAATACAAATGTTCAGGCTTTTTTTTCTCCTTCAAAACATAACAGGGGACTACAGTGCAGCTCTGGACTCAAAATGCACAGTCTGTTGGTTCAAGATTAGCTTAGATGGTTGAATGAACTAAAAGGATACTAACTTAATACAAAACTTGAAATGTTAATGGCTAGATGGACAGAAAATGGACCAATGAACACAGCGATGAACATTTAAATATTCAAGTATAGGCTAAATTTTCGTCCCTTAAACTCTGCCCTACCCGGAGCTTCATTTGCGCATGCTCCGGGTAGGGCAGAATTTAAGGGATGAAAATTTAGCCTATACTTAAATATTTAAATGTTCAACGCTGTGTTCATTGGTCCATCTTCTGTAGACTATGTACCTCTCAAAAAGCTCAATACAGCTAAATTTTATCCCTGAAATTGCATTCTACCCGGAGCTCCGTTTGCTCATGCTAAGGGCAATGAGAAAGACTTACAAATCATTAATAAGGCTTTTAAACTATACCAAATGAAAAGAAGCTCTCTTTCAAAATCCACTTTCCATCAATAATTAATTCCAATAGTTCTAGGGGAAATTGGCTTTTTTTTGCCTCTTACCATATTTTCTCTTACTATTTTGGGCAGGAATGCAACAGTGCATACCATGATCAGACTGCTCCTAAGGAGCAGTCTGATCATGGTATGCACTGTTTACTTCAGTATTTGTTTTAATGTACAGACTGGCTGACCATTAAAACCAAACATTATTTTACAAGCTTAAGAATGGTTGAGATGGCCGAATATTTTTGACAGATACAGTAACCCTCCTAACCATGCTAACTATAAATACAAAAAAGTCAATACCTAATTGCCTTTATATGAGGGGAATAACAGGTTAAAAGAATATTAAGACAGTCTTTATTTAGATCATATGGAAGAATTAATGAGAAAACAATAGGATACAAAGCACCGGGACATTGAAGTGAAACAAGACTCGATCACTGATCTATACTGCACAGAGGTCCGTACAGTAACTTTTTATAAGCCACTGGTGCAGCCCTTGGCTTGCATGGGGGTTGAGTTCGGAATGTTCATATGAGCCTACACATAATACTAGAAGGTTGTCCAGGGACAATTGGTTAAGCCCGCTGTTTGCTATGGTGGCCTAAAAGTATGTCAAGACTAAGTAACTGCTTCACTCTAGAAAGAAGCCAAACACGTCATACTTAGCCAGCATTTTCTTCTTTTTTTTCAACTTTTCACAAAGGAAAATAAGTAGAAGTGATGACCCAGACAAGCTCAATTTATGACTATTACAATATCTGACCTTCAAGTGTGACCTTGACCTTGGACCTACCCAAACATGTATGTCACTGGACACTTCCACTAATTAAGAAGAAAAATTGTATCAAATTCTTTTAAAATCCATCTGTAAATGTAGAAGTTATGGCTCGGACAAGCTCAATTTATGACCATTTTATCATTTGACCTTCTAGTGTGACCTTGACTTTGGACCTACTTGAACAAATGTTCCAAATGGCACTTCTACTCATCAAAGAGAACAATAATGTGCCAAATTATTTTGAAATCCATTTGTAAATGTTGAAGTTATGGCTCACACAAGCTCAAATTATGGCCATTTTATCATTTGACCTTCAAGTGTAACCTTGACCTTGGACCTACCTGAATAAATTCTCCAAATGGCACTTTTAAACATCAAGCAGAACAATTGTGCCAAATTATTTTGAAATCCATCCATAAATGTAGAAGTAATGGCTCCGACAAGCTCAATTTATGACCATTTTAGCATTTGACCTTCAAGTGTGACCTTGACCTTAGACCTACCTGAAAAAATGTTTTAAATGGCACTTCTACTCATCAAGGAGAACAATTGTGCCAAATTATTTGGAAATCCATCTGTAAATGTGGAAGTTATGGCTCGGACAAGCTCAATTTATGGCCATTTTATCATTTGACCTTCAAGTGTGACCTTGACCTTGGACCTACATGAACAAATTTTCAACTGGCACGACTACTCATCAAGAAGAACAACTATGCCAAATTATTTTAAAATCCATCTGTAAATGTAATAGTTATGGCACGGACAAGCTCAATTTATGGCCATTTTATCATTAGACCTTCAAGTGTGACCTTGACCTTGGACCTACATGAACAAATGTTTCAAATGGCACTTCTACTTATCAAGGAGAACAACTGTGCCAAATTATTTTGAAATCCATCTGTAAATGTAGTAGTTATGGCTCGGACAAGCTCAATTTATGGCCATTTTATCATTTGACCTTCAAGTGTGACCTTGACCTTGGACCTACATGAACAAATGTTTCAAATGGCACTTCTACTCATGAAGGAGAACAACTGTGCCAAATTATTTTGAAATCCATCCATAAATGCAGAAGTTATGGCCCGGACAAATCTGAACTGACGCACGCACACACTTACGCACGCACAGACATACACCGAATGGACATTGTAACAACTATGTCTCGCTCACCGCAAGCTGGCTCAACAAAAACCAACAAAGCACCCAGCGAAGACTCAGATCAGCCTGAACAGAACATCAGATTCTGCTCAATCTGATTAGAGTCTTTGCTGTAAGGTTGAAGGTTGCCTATAGACCCTTAGCTACCCAACAAGCACAAAGCCAAGACTCTGATCAGACAGGACAGATACCCAGTCTGATCTGAGTCTTCCCTGCGTGCACATGCAACTTGCAACATGTTTTGTAGTGATGTGGCTCATACATGTAATTTCCCAACCTCTCCCACTTCATACCCTCGGATAAAATCAGCTGTAATTCATTCAAGCTATGAACAGCATTTTTATCAAGAAAAAGGAAAAAATAAATTTTCAAATTTGCCCATTTCTGGCCCCAATAGACCTAAAAAAGTGAAATTCAGGTGAAACTGACATGTCTGAATTTTCGCACTACCTTCTGTTAACCCTTAGACTGCTGAAAAAATAATTCACCTGGCCCTAAAATGGGGGTAGGGGTATCTCAGAGGCCATAATTTGCACACACTCTGGTCGATTTGCTTGAAATTTTCACTCAATATGGCCGATGTGTTAGTTGCCATTTTCCGGAAGTTACCAAGGTCATGTGACCTGCCATATTAGGGTGTCACATGATACCACCGGGAACCAACGTAGACACTTAAAAAAAAATAAAGTACAAGATATTAGCGCCAGTGATATGCTTTGTATGACAAAAGTAATTGCTTGTCTGAGGGCCGGTGTTATTGCTGAATATTTATCAAGAGAGAAAGTTTGGAAGGATGAAGTCTAGTTGTCAGAAATCGGGATCAAGTAAGTAGGGGTAGCCACCTGAAAAGCTGATGTTGAAAATATCATAAATTTTTGACGTTTTCTCCGAGTTTAAAAGTCAACAAATCAATTAGGTGGGTAAAACCTTGCTCTAGTAGAATGCAGATTCCCTCCTGCATAGGACAACCGCAAATGATGGGGAGTACTTGATGCCTAGTGTGCCTGACATGCTCTCAAAGTGACCTACCCCTCGAGAACAACTATAGTCGCGCTTAGCAGCCTAAGGGTTAATGAGCTATTGTTAACTACTTGCAAGAACGTTCCCACCACCCCACCCTACCAATGTATATGAGTTATCTTTGCATTATTATATGCATAATGGTCAACATGAAACTAATCTTACTTTTCCACTGAACTGAATGGTAATCTGAATCGGTACAATCTTTGCATTATTATATGCATAATGGTCAACATGAAACTAATCTTACTTTTCCACTGAACTGAATGGTAATCTGAATCGGTACAATCTTTGCATTATTATATGCATAATGGTCAACATGAAACTAATCTTACTTTTCCACTGAACTGAATGGTAATCTGAATCGGTACAATCTTAAACCAAAGTTTGAAGATGGTACCCTATATACACACAATGTATAAGTGGCTAAAGGTTTGATGAATTGTTTTGTCCAGCCCTGCTTGTTTATCTCCAGGCCACAGTCCCTGGGTTCAAAACCATAACAATAACTAGCATGGACCATATTTACCACACAAATAAATCACAGGGTATGAACCAGTCCGCCAATTTTTGCTTCCTGCAGAGACTGTCCTTCATATTTGGCTTCTGCCGAGACTGTCCGCAATCTCTTGCTTCTTGCTGAGACTTCTGTACATAATAAATGGCTTCCTGCAGAAACCGTCTGTGTGACTCTGCTTCCTGCCGAGGGCCTCGGCAGGAAGCAGAGTCATGCGGACAGTCTCGGCAGGAAGCCATTTTTCGAGGAAGGTAGTCCCTGCAGGAAGCAAGAGATCGTGGACAGTCTCTGCAGAAGCCAAATATGATGGGCAGTCTCTGAAAGAAGTGAAAATTGGCCGACTGGTTTATACCCTGTGTAAATGGCGCTGAGCATGCAACAGGAAGAAAAACAATAAATTACTGTGACAAGCAACTTGACATCTAACTGCCAAGCAACCAATAGTAAAAGACAATCAATTCAAATTATGCCATCCAGCTCAGCACCTAATCTAATTCCACCTATGTACATCTTAATCTGTCTGTTCCCTTGGGCAGTTAAAACAAACCAGCCACTTGTAAATCCATTATTCAGCTTCTTTAGAAATCTATGACTTCTGCAAGCAGCAAGTTGCACAGATACTTACTGCATATACCACCCTTACCAGAAAACGATGACTTCAGCATGAAATATTTCACACTGAGTAAGGTATACAAATTGATAAAGGTGTTATGAAATAGTTATATCATGGTTTTTCCGCCTGTACAAGAGATTATCCACTCGCTAAAGCTCATGGATTATCTCCTCGTACCCGGTGACAAACCATGGTATAACTATTACCTACAGGACCTGACAGTGTAAATTTAGCCTAAAAACTTCAGTCAAGTATTTATTGCTGGCAGTTTCAGAATATTAAAGCACTCAACGAATGCCTTTTTCCTAATCCCTGACCCCTGGCCTCACTGGTCTAAAAGCTAATTATTTATACCTACATGTAAACGTCATAGCAACCAAGATGTATTCCATATGATGGCTGCCTAGCAACCTGAGACTGATATCCAAGATGGCTGCCATATTCCTGATACCTGATTGGCTTTGGAGAATGAAACTGTTCCCAGAAAAAGTCAAATATTGTCTGTTTTGGGGACTGATGAAGACATAAGGCACTTCTTTGGCAAGAATTACTTAAGTTTGTTTTATGTTTACGACACAAAGATGGCACAGTACTGTTCTTCCATGCAGCACTTTGGAGAATTAGAACTCCTCTGTCACTGGTGCATGAATCCATATTGCCTCTACGTGAGTACATGTCAGGAAACCAGTATTCCATAACACAGAACTACTTTTTTATTTCCTTTATTCTCTTAAATTTACATGTACTCCTTATAGTAAAATATCTCAAAGGCTTCTCATTTCACTGTTATCATAGTGTCTCCATTAAAAAAAAGTACATTGTAAATAATTAGGAGAATTGCCTCACCAAGGTGAGTCTAACAAGTACCCACATCATAGATTTTCAGAGAGATTGGAGAAAATAATAAAACATAGGTTTTTCATGGAGATTAAAATATTATCAAACTAAATCCTTCCTTTATTTTAGTGTTACCCAAAGCACATCATGATGTATCAATAAATAGGCCGCAACACGACAAAACCAACAAAGTGGCATGTGCACCAAGTGTAGACTCAGACCAGCCTGAGCAACTGCCCAGTATGATCATTCTTCACTGTCTGCATGGAGCTAGCTAAGAACCTTAGCTACCCTTTAAGCTCAAAGCAAAGACTCTGATCAGACTGGGTGGATGCCCAGGCTGATCTTAGTCTTTGCTGGTGCACATGCCACTTGGTTGGTTTTGTTGTGTCGCGGCTCAAATCTTGAAACACTGCTCATATTAAAAGAAAGACCATTTGTCAATATTAAAATGATAAATTTTAAGCTTTTAAGCTTCATGACAATTTGGTATACTGTCTACCAAACATTGTCCAAATATCTGACACTAGTACAAGTTCTACCCAATGTTGTGCAAAGGTCCCTGACCTTGAGACAACATGGGTAGAAATTCCCTGGGAGTAAGCATTTGAAACATGTAACTTAGTTCTCTGCATCAACCATTACAGTTTTTTTTCCCTATCAGTCTGAAACTCTAGATGTGTTTTTGTTTGTCTGAAACTATTCCATTAAGAGACAAAAAGTGTCAATAGATATTCCCCAATAGTTGTGCTTCCTTGCATATGATCCGTTTTCAATCTGTTCAAAGATCAAACGTTTCATTGCATAAAAACCACATGAAATATTTGTATTTTGTTCTGTTTGTACAAGTAACATTACATGACCTAAAAATTCTTTTATACGACATAACTTGCTCATCTGATTTAGTCTCAAATACTATTGTACAGAATACCTGATACTTTAATCCTTAAAGCACAAAAAGCAGGCAACAAAATTTACAGCCGCTAAATTTTAGAAAATGTTTTGTCTAAACTATATCATAATAAATGAGAATTCAAAGATGCAGATGGCAAACAGTGAAGATCCAGATGAGACAGCTCATCTGGAACTACGCTGTTTGCAAATTCTACTGTTTTCATTTTTGGCGCTTTTAGTGTTATAGGCTCATATTCCCAAGTGACTATGTATTTACAAATAGTAAAAGCCATTAATGTTTCAATAGAAGTTTAGAAATGATGCTCAAAAAGGACCTTTTTTATCAAGCCAGACATATAAGATGGAACTTTTACTTCCATATGATGTCAAAGCACTTATGGAACCTATAAATACATCCTATAAATGTGCCACAGATAGAATATAAAGGTTGACACTGTCCCCACTGGGAATTGGACACAAATCACTTCTTTCGTCATTCTCAATTTTATAAACTGACATGTCTATAGGTCCACTGGTACAAAATCATAGTCATCATTTGACAATTCGAGACAAGTTCATGGGTACTATGTTTTTCCATGATATTGGTTAATGCTTTGTTGCTGGGTTTATTCTGACCATTACATCTGACTACACAGCCAACCTTGACACATACAGTTATAACACAGTACAGGTACATATAATTTACACTCTCTTAACCTTTAACCCTTATAAAGGGCCATAAATGAAAATAGCTCAGTTTGTGAATAGCCCAGATCTATCCAGAATGAGGCAACTCTGGACCCATGCTGTTTGCCTTCTATAATTAGTCTTTCAGTTTTCAATATATGATATAGCTTGGACAAAACTTTTAAATTTTTTTTTGTAATTTTGCAGACCTAAATTTTGTCGACTGCTTTTTTGTGTGCCTTTATATTATTAGAAAAATAGCAGAACAATTTAGATGTAAATGTGAGGGTCATTGACTGAAGCATTCAATGATCAGAACCAAAAATTCAATCTAATTAATTGACTTTAGCAATAAAAACTGGTAATTCCAAGTCTTTTACTGTTATTAATGAAAATGAAAAACATTTTAACTCCAAAACAATTCAACCTGATCCTGTTTAATAGATTCCAATTTCTGAGAATAGGTTAAAACCCTGTCTTAATTTTACTTTCAATGACTCCATTGAATTGCAAAACACATCGAACGCCACAAATAACCTTTAATAGATACTTGAAACATCTTAAATCTCGAGGAACTTGCAATGCAATTAATTTTATTTCTTACTGGGTACAAATTTAAAGCAATTATTCAGACACTTAAACAGTTTTTGCAAAAGCTTCTTCTATCTTCAAATCTCCGAATTTGGACAAGTCCAAGTAATCTGTCCTTTCAGGGAATGTTTAACCCATTCCATTCGAGATACCCCTTTAGGAGTATCTGGGCGAAAAGTCTGGATCCAGATCAGACCCCACAAAAGTGGGGCCTGATCTGAGATCCAAACTGTTTGCTGCCTAGACATCATTTCTACAAGAGTTAGTTTGGCCAATATTGTCAAAATATTCTTGATTTTTGATGCAGACAACAATTTCAGCAGACGACAAAAACTACCCAGAATGCAATGGGTTAAACCATTGGAAAACAGTGCAGGCTATGGACAGACTGCTCCAGACTCTGAGTCTGTACAGTTTTCCCTCCCATATTACTGCCAAAATATTTAGAACAAATACGGCATTCAATATTCATCCCACAAGAAATATCCATGTTTAGCAATTCTGATCCACTGTATTGCTGAGAATTAAATTTTAATCTCCCTCCCACGGGTAAAATTTTGCTCCCGCGAGTACAGGTTTTTATCTTGGTGAAAATGTCAATACTTGACATGTTTTTTGAAAACAAACATAACTACCCAAATACTGCAACATCATAACTTAATGTATTTATCCTAAAATTTTACCAAGCAGTGTTCAATATCCGGTGACATGTTAAGAAGTTGTTATCTGAGCTGGGAAACTGTACAGACCCTAATCAGAGAACAAACCCCGATCAGAAAGCAGTCTGATCTAGGTCCACACTGTCAGCTTTCCTATCTATGCTAAATATGGTAGTTCTTTGACTCCGAGATATTTCTTCTTGTCATGCAACAGGGAAATTTATTTACATTAAAAGTGCTGAAAAGCAGTGAAATACGTTTTTTTGTTTTTTTTTGTTTCTTTCCTTTTTCTACCTGTTTATTTGCACATTTGAAGGTGAATAAAAACATCTCCAAGTTTTTCTACTATTTATTATAATTGGTAACAACTTTTGTGACTCCCCGTTTACTTCCCAGGGTGAATTATTATATCCCTACCAACAAGGAGTCTACTCTTAAAGGAAAGAATTTGCTCCTTTTTTTTAAGTGTTGACCCACATTGAGAAAGATTAAGGCAAAAATGAAAATGACAGAGTTGCTTCCCCCCATGGTGTAATTATTCCTCTTAAGAGACAAAGAGTTTACATAGATAAATCCCAAATGCACTAATGCCAGGGTTGGTTGGTTGTGTTATTGTTTAATGTCCACGGTAAACAGCTATGGTCATGTCGGGACGGTCAGTTAACCTAACCACACTATTCCTGGGCAGGCTTAAGACCTCCTAAGCGGTAAACCAGTACTAAGTACACTTACTTTCACCAGTCACTAGGGATTTTATTATTTAGAATAATAAACATATTATCTTTTCCACCATTCAAATGATTCTTTTCTCCAATGCTACCCCTTTTTCATTTTCTTTATTGTTCTGACTTTAAGATGTCTAAAATATTCTGTAAACTACAGTCGAACTTCGATGGCTCGAACTCGCCGGGATCACCCAAAACAGTTCGAGCGATCGGTAGTTCGAGCCATTGAAGACCAACTCACAAGGTCCAGCTGTATGTACTATGTTTTTCTATCATAGAAAGGTCGACATCCTGTTTATTGATCGGTCATAATTTAGGCCACTCGTTGACCATTGCACTTTTTGGGAGAAAAAATAAAACGCTTTGTCAATATCAAAGCGTCTTATGACAATTATCAAATGTTTGAGTGACCGTTATTGAAATGGAAATTATTAACAAGGTAATTAGGTCGAGCCATCGGTGAGTTTTTAAATAGAAAATGTACCTTAGGGACCGGGTTTGGGGTTCGAGCGTTCGAGCCATCGTAGTTCGAGCCAAAGGTGGCAGATTAAGTGAAAATGAATACGAGTTTTGCCGGGACTGGAAAGTCAGTTCGACCGAAGCATGGCGTTCGAGCCTTCCGAGTTCGAGCCAGTGAAGTTCGACTGTATATAGATCGCTGGACATAATTTTAAGTCTGTGTAAAATTACTTCACATAACCATTTACACGGGATATTTTCAGAAATAATTTTTGTCAGTTTCCTTCAGAATTCTAAAGAAATCATTAAGTGTTTTGGCTAAAGCAACCTCATAAACCCGACTTAGACTATAATTTCACACTTCTGACACTCTTCCAATAAGAAACCTATCAAAAAGTCTACAATTTATAGTCCAGAGGCATGCAATATGTCATAAACCTTTTAATTATGCCACTTCCTTTTTTGGGATGTTGACTTATTCCAGAAGCTATAAACACATCTTTAATAATCAATAAAGCAACTTCCCAGGCAATCAAAAACAATTAAAGACGATCAAGATTATCTCAGGGGGCAAGAGCTCATCACACTTGCTTGGAGGTATAATATTTACAAAATCTGTAAGCATTTCCAACCACTCCTAGTTAACTATGTATATAGACAAGGGCTGCATGTTATGAAACGAAAAATAGCTATTATGAAACGAAAAAGAGTCATAGTTACCAAACGACCTGATGACCTGGTCGTTTGGTATTATGACTCTTTTTCATTTAGTAACAGCTCTTTTTTGTTTCATAACATCCTTGAAAACATAGTTAATCAGGTGTAAACAGTCAATAACATTCTCTTGCCAATTCATGTTTGTTTGTTTGTCCAGTAGTGCTTGTTTTAAAGCGAGGCCACAGTCCCTATGGGTATGAAACCATTATACAGGCACATAACCTCAATGTGTACTGTGTCTGTTCCATTATGGTTATCCTTATACTAATATAGGCCTGCAAGTTTGGGGTAAAAAGGTTAGAATTTTTAAAAACAATGAAGACTTGGATCACAATCATAAATGACTGTTGCTCAACAGTCTGAACAAAGTTTATGATGTCTACTAGCTTTTTATTTTTCTTCTTAAGGTGACAACCTTGAAAATAAGGTCAAGGTCAGTAAAATCGAAGAACTAAATGGCTCTTACAAATGATATAATCTGTAAATGTTGGTCGAAATTGTCAGCGAGTGTGCAGACCAATTTTTTGTTTTTGCTGAGGGGGGAGGGGGAAGAAGGAGGTGAAGATTTAACAGTGAAAGTCTCCCTCCGACCTTTAAACTGGGTTCAATGTCAACAAAAACTAAAGAGCTCTTTGGCTTGTTCCTTAGTGAAATTCTATCCTGACTGGTAGAAAAGACTTCATGAAACAAGAAACTGTTATACAATGCCAACATCACTGAGACCCACTCTAAACCCATATATAGTCGCTCATTGCCTTTGATGGAGGTGAATAATAACAGTGCAGAATACTGTATTAATCCTATTTAACACCCTGGGCATTGCAATTTGCAGAAGCGGGTGTCGTACAGAGTACAAAATGAGGTAAATCAGCCACAGCCAAAATACTTCTAATAAGCAATATAAACTTGATGGGTATACTTCTAGAGGAAGCAGCTATACTTTGTTTGCCTCCCCTCTCATTAGGGGTCAACTCTAAAAGAAAAGAATTTGCTCCAATAGGAGCAAAATGCTCCAATAGGAGCAAATTCTTTCCTTTAATAGTAGACCCCATTTCAAGAGATACCTTATCTAGAGAAGCAAACAGGAATTCTTGCAAGTTTATTTAACATACTTTCCGCAAAAGAGGCAGGGGGTATTTATTAGAGCAGGGATGTTTATTAGGATTATTATGGTACGTGAAGTTGCATGTTGTCATACAAGATGTATTTTCATGTGATGAGTGAACTGACAAAATTTTCATCAGCTTAAAGAAATATGCATCTTCAAATACATGTTTGAGACTGATCTGCACTTGCAAAATGAAGCCGCAGGCTCTCTGTAATCTTTTTCAAAAGTTTCAGATAAAACAGTGTCAGACTCTTTGAAGTTCCATTTCATTTTAATATATTTTAATTGCAGCCTTAAATATTATCTCTTATATCATCTTCAATCATTCAGACTGGCATGTATTAAGGTGTATGTGTACACTCCATGGTTTACCATCATTTTTTCAATGAGGAACAACTCTTGTTGTGACTTCTTGTTTGCTTCCTAATGGAGGATTAATCCCTTCCAAAACGGGCTACACTTAATGGAAGGAATTTGTTCTTCCCTTTAAGAGTTGACCCCACTGGACAAAAGGGGTAAAAATGAAAATGGCATAGTTGTTTCCCCATACAGTGCACCCATTTACCTTAAAAACAGTAAAATTTCCTTTTGTTTTTGTTTCATTTTTCTTTTTATTCATATTTTATCTTTTAATTTAAACTTCAAAATCTGTTCAGAAGTACTGAACACTAGAGAAGGGTGGATTTTCATTAACTTCATTACAATTTGCTCATAAAATTCGCAGTTTATAATGAAATTAATACCCTGAAGTGCTTAAGAATTGGGACACCTAAGAACCATTAATTTTCCATTTGTTCCAAATGGAAAATTAATGTTTTTAGAGTCCTAATATTTAAGCATATTGGGGTACTAACAGTGCGATTTCAACAGTGTGTTTCAACTAATTAATGAAAAAAATGATATCAATAAAATTAATAAATAAATAATCAACAAATAAATATGTCAGTCAATTTTGGTCTTCACTCCATAGAAACTTTCACACTTAATGGAAATAATCCAAATTCCACGAAAACTAGCCACTACATATCCTGAGAAAAACTAATATCAGAAGTTAAGCAACATGTTTTATTCCAGTGTATCAACATGATAGAGCCCAATGCTGAAGCAATATTCTCCGATCCAATAACAGAAGTAGCCTCTGAGCCATTGTAACAGGAGTTTGAAGACAGAAATTATTCCCAATACCAGTTAGTGAAATGAAAGAATATCATTTATGCACAAAAGAGGAACAGTCACTTCTTGCATCCCAGATAAAGATATCCGTGTGTTTTGCTAGAGATTGAAATTCTTATCTTACCCTGGTTATCTGACCTGAAGGTAGGATAAAAAAAAAGTTTTTGCGTGACTTTGGTTTGCATTGTTTGTATTGGATGTCACGCAACTTCCTCGCTAGCTGACGTCATAACAACGTCAGAAATCACAACAGTTGTCAAAATGGCTGACGTCGCAACACAGTGTCTAGAGGAATCTTTGATGTAATTAAAGCTTCAGAACTTAAAGGTATGCAAGAAAAAGAATCTACCATGAGTGTGAGGTAGGTATAGACAAATCTGTCCCTCAGGTCACTGTTTGGCATCACTCGGCAAGCCTCGTGATGCTAAACAGTGACCCTTGGGACAGATTTGTCTATCCATACCGCACACTCATGATAGATTCTTATAATATTTGCTTAGAGAACAAGCTGGCTGAGCATCAGTCATAGGTAAGAGCCCAGTTTCAAGGACCGTTTATCCTACAGTTTACACCCAATCAAGCTGAAACTTGGTATATAGTTCCAATGATTTTTAGCAGAGTTATAGCCCTTTACTTGGATTTTTTAGCATGTTCATTTCCAGTTAACTCCTCCTATAGTTTTTGTCCAATTAAGTCGACACTTAGTAGATGTGGAGTAGCCCATGTTATTTAGAGGTTACACTGGGATGATTTTTAGCAGAGTTATGTCCCTTTGAAGAAACTGACTGTGGTAGTTTGTAAGGCAATTCTTGTGCTTTCCGTAATTAGATTGCTCTTAAATTTGGAATATCATGATGAAACTTGATAGCAATGTACATGAGGTTAGGACAGCATGTCTCATGCGAGAATGGTTGCTCCCCTTTACTTGATTTTGGAGTTACCTTCTTTTATTATGACTACTTTTGTACAGCCCATAGGTAAACCACTGGGATGTAGTGATGTCATTTAAGAACACAATGCATTAGGATGAGACAGTTACATGTCACATATTAGCATGATTGCTTCCCCTTACATATTTTTGCAGTTACATGCTTTTGATTAATTTTTAAGGCTGTTACTGTGCAAGCCATAACTTAGTAAACATATGGAATATCTTGATGAACATTTATAACAATTTGTATTAGGTTTAGACAGTGTCTCACATATAAGAATAATTGCTTCCCCTTCCTTATTTTTTTTTAGTTAAAACCCTCTGATTTTTTTTAGGCTATTCTTTTGTGGGGCATAACAAAGTAAGCTTTCGGAACATCTTGATGAAACTTTGTAGCAATGTGTAATAGGTTGAGACGGTATGTGGCATTTAAGAATTATTGCTCCCCCTTCCTTACTTTTTGAGTTATATCCCTTTGATTATTTTTAAGGCTATTCTTGGGAGTACTCTGACTAGGTTCCTGGTTACCATTTGGAATGTCTTGATGTAACTTTATAGCTATGTTGTCAAGGTTGAACTGGTTTGTGTCATACAAAAATGGTTGCTCCCCGTTACTTTTTTTCTGTGTTACATCCCTTTGATTATTTCTTGATGACACTTTATAGCTATGTCCATTAGCTTGAGACTTATGGGTTGAATATAGGAATGGCTGCTTCTCCTTCCTTTTTGAAGTTACATCCCTTTGATTAGTATTTACAGAGTATTCTCGTACACACATTAGTACCTGTGTGTGGCTGATTGTCAGGGATACAGATCTGCCCAATGTACTGACTGGGGTTGAGACTCACTCAGAAATGGGAGTATATTGTCCCGCTTGTGGTACTCTTGTCCCTATAGTTACAGAAATTACGGTATCTAAAAGCTTAGGTATTGACCATCAGACCAAAAATCATCAATTATGAGATGTTGCTCATAAATCATGCAACATGTTATTTTGAAATATGATATCCTAAAGGTCATAGCAGGTGGCGAACCTGCGTCACATCACGAGCACATACATTTTGTATTTATGTAATAGTAAGTATTATAAATTTAAGAAAGATACTTATTACTCTCAATACCAGTAAGACAACATCTAAGGCCTTCCAAGGCCAATTTCCATTTTGTAATGTGCACATACCCTGTATTGGCGCTAATGTCATTGTTAGAAGAAATAGAGACAGTTAACAAAATGCTTCAAAACAGCCAAAGGCTTTGGTAGTGCGGCTGTTTATTAGACACTGGTGTAACAGTTTATCTTGTGGGGGCCAAGCTGTAATGGTGAGCTTGCCCTCTGGGGGCAAGTTGTACAGGGGGGGTGGGGATAAACTGGAACATGGGCATAAACTTTGAAGTTATCTGGAATAGCTCTGTTTTGTGACAAGTGACAATGCAACGAAAGGCAAGACACCGCTTTCTGCAGAATTCTTGTTTGATTCATTGTCCGAAGGCTACACCCATCTTGTAAAACCCATATTTGACTGCAGTTTAATTCACTGCCTCTACATGAATCAGAGAGAATTCATTAAGAAATTGATAAAGACACTAACTATTTGTTTAGAGACAATATTACTAAAGATTTGTCAGAGAATATTGTTATAGTTTTGCAATTAAACCAAGCTGATAACTAATGAGAATGCCTTTGTCCAATAAAGACCAAAGAAGCTGCAACACAAGAAATGATAGGCGTTAAGTGAAAAAAAACCTTAAGCCTACGTATTGTACACTAGACACTCAATTAAATCAGCCTGCACATTTGAGCAAACTAGCAAGAAGCTTCGTGTATCACTTTTTCATTTCCCTGGTATTCTTCAGCTTATATTGTACAGATACAGTCAACTCTGGATATCTCAAAGTCAGATTCCATCCCAAACAACTGACATTCTCCATCCCAAACAACTGACATCTGGAAGCAAATTTTCAGAAAATTTACTTTGTGTTATCAGAAGTTTGAGATAATCGGAGTTGAAATGAAAATAAAAGTTGGAAATATGTCCAAACTACATGTATAGTCTTTGACATAAGAATGAACTTTGAGATATCAGTATTCCAGATTTCGAGAGCTGCCTGTCTGTGCATCCAAAATGTGAATTTCCCTGTTCAAACATGTTTTAAGGTATCTTTTCAAGTGATACCAATCAAATGAGCCACGACACTACAAAGCCAACACAGTGGCATATGCCCCCAGAGAAGACTCAAATCAGCCTGGGCATTCGCCAGTCTGATCAAGAGTCTTTGCTGCATGGAGGTAGATCAGACCCTTAATTTCCCTTAATACAGCGAAGACTCTGATCAGTCTGGACATATGTCCAGGCTGATCTGAGTCTTCACTGGATGCACACGCCACTCTGTTTGTTTTGTGGTCTTGTGGCTCAAATCATGATAAAAGGCCTGCGCAAACAGAAAAGACAGATCAACCTGCACATCCATGCAGTTTGATCAATCTTCACTGTTTGCAACAACAATATATGGATACTGAGAATTCTGTCAGTGAATACAACATCTTTTTAACAGTTTTTATGCATACACAGACTGATCTGATTCTTTGCTGTTCAAAAAAGTTGTCAGACTCCTTTTAAGAAATGGTATGGGCTGCATAACACAAAAATGGGCTTCACAAACTTGGGAACAGTTATGACTCAAATCAGTCTGTTCATTTGTGCAGTCAGGTTCCATAGATCGAGTCCATTCATGTTGTGTGTGAACAACAAACACTGTCATCAGACTTCACAAGTCAGGCTGGTCTGAGCTTTTGCTGGCTGCATATGCCTTAAGCACCATTTTGCAGATCAACTAATGTTTCTGCTGTTCAAGAAGTTCCATTAATGGATTTTTAAGACAATAAACTGACCAAAGCAGATAAATGACTGAAGACATGTTTTTCATTAATTCTCCAACATGATCCAAGCGCTATTCAGTACCCTCTTTCCCCTGTTCTGGGCACCTCCCTTTATACAGGACCCAAGTTTATCTCGCTTATTAGACAAAGTGCTCCCAAGACTTTTATGCCCCACAAGACTTTCTCCATTTTATGTACAGATACATTAATGCAGAACAATTTTAGAACATTGGTTGTAGGTTAATAGCGCACATTTATACTACCCTTACCAGAAAAGGCTAACTTCAACATGAAATATTAGGCTATGAGAAAGATCTACACTGATAAGGGTGGTTAAAATAGTTAAACCATGATTTGTCCACCTGTACGGGATATAATCCACTCGCTAAAGCTCGTGGATTATCTCCTCGTGCAGGCAGACAAACCATGGTATAACTATTACCTATACCATCCTTGCCACAAAAGGCAAATTTAGCATGATATAATATTATGCAAACATTTCTAATTATTGAGACATGTAGGAACAGTCTGATCACAGTTTACACAGTTTACCATTCGATCTGCATCTTTTGGATGCATTACTGCACTATTAAAACCAAACTGTTCCATTTTTAGGATAATTAAGGTAAATATTTTATGTCCCAATTTATAGAATCTTTCACCATATGTCATAATGTGCAAGAACTGATTAGTGTGGAGTGAGGCTAGTTTATATCCAACAGAGTCCACAGACTGTTTATGGTCTCTGGCAGTTTGGTCACCCTTATTGCAGCTCAATCTGCCTTCTGTTTTGTTCTGTTTTGTAACTAAAATAAGTAAAAATAGATGTTGATGCTGTTATTGGGGTAGCTGAATGACCATCTGTTTGGGAAAGAGCTGCTCATTCGGTTTACTGTGCATGTCTTTCGTAAACTTGTGTCACTTTCTGTGTGTATGTGCTTCTTTCCCTATTGGTTTTGGGAGCCCAATGTGGGATTTGATTGTATTAATTCCTGATCATTGCCCATCTTTTTACTTTGACTATAGATAATCCACTCTCTTAAGCTCTTGGATTATCTCCTAGTACAGGCATACAAACTGAGGTATAAAGGTGCAGCCCTACCTAGCCCTATTGCTAGAGCTTGGCACTTTTATTATAGAAAATATAGTAACCGTTTTCTGAAAATATATTGTGCAGGTTCCATCACTGGATATATTTTGATAGTGATTTCAATCTCTTAGAAGTGTTTAGTGTTTGTCTGGGAACTCGTAGATAAACATCTTGCGGAAATGATTGTCTCTGTTTGTCACATTTCCAATTTCGTTCCGTCGCTTAAAAAGTGAGAAAACAATTCTAATGTAAAACAGCAACGTCCCTAGGTGCTGGTCAGACTGGCGTATTTTGACATAACTTTCACCATTATTCCATGTTTTGTCAGAATTCAAGTCACTAAATTCACAAATAGAAATTCAATTTTAAAGTAAAATTGTTGGTGTCTGTTACATCTTTTGAGTTATATAGGATGTAGCCTCCTGCAAAAGTCTGTATTTAAATAACCTGTTTCGATTATCACTAGGAAGAAATTTTCGAGATTCTGATTGGGTGAGAAGTCAGAAATCTACAGGAGTACAGGTATTCTCCATAATTTTCTGCCATTATACTGTATACATGTAGGAAAGGAGCGGCTGTAGTGTAGTGGATAACACTCCGGACTACCAATCCAGGCGTCGCAAGGTCGGGCCCTTGCTTCTCCGGTCTTTCAGATGAGACTTTAAACCGAGGTCCCGTCTCCATATGACCTCGCTGTTGATGGGACGTTAAACCCGAGTTCACTCACTCACCATATAGGAAGCAAATTTTTTAAATTCTTGTTTTTGCATAACTGGGTTTCTCCTAGGGGAGCAAATTCTCTCCTTTAAGAGCTGGTCCCAACTGAGAGGGCAAAAATGAAAATGGTAGAGTTGCCTCCCCTGAAAGTTTACCCATTCACCTTACAGATGAAATACAAAAACCAGGGTCTGGTTGTTCAAAACTAATGATGTCGTTAGTTAACGAGACGTTAAATTTTCAAAATACTATATACTTAAAAACTCTGCCTTTTTTGCTGAAAAAATGTGTGAAGCTTTTGCAATGCAAAAGCTCCTTACAGTTTTTCAACAAAAATTATTACCACAGTTGATTTTGTGAGTACTGTAAGACTTAATACCGGTAATTCTTCAACTAATGATTTCGCTAAGCTAACAATTAATGCTTTGAACAATTGGGCCCAGAACACACTTTTTATCAGCTAAAGCCAAGGTCATGGTTCAGTGGTGTCCATTCATATGGGAAATTAATCCCCAGCATCAACCCATCACAAAATGATGGTGTGAAAATCAAATCAATTAATTCCACAAGCAAGCCTCTTCATTTTTTCTGTAATTTCAAATTATCAACAGCCAGAAAGCGGAAATAACTTGATCTGAAGCAGAAAACAATTGTGACTTTAAAAGTTTCCAATATTTGTACTTAATTTGCAATTTTCTGCTGGGAAAATTTGAAAACAGATCAGATTGTCAGGGAAGAAAAGTGTTTAAAAACATGGGATGATCTTTAATGTTGATTTGTTATACCGTAAAAATTCTATGTACTGGGATAGATAGGTCTGACTAAACAGTGCTACTGCCAGCCGGCTGTGACGGGCTGTCAACAGCAAATGTTTGTTATCATCAGCCAGGTTTCAATAGCCACTTCCTTAGTATAAACAGACAAACCTGTCTTAAGGGGTCACCCAAGGGGACACAAAAAATGGCTACTTAAGACAGTGACCTCAAAATGCACACAGCTATTACCATATGGGTAAAACTACATTTTGTTAAATATATGAGCCACGAAACGAGAAACCCAACAAAGTGGTTGTGCGCCCTGAGCGCACACTCAGATCAGTCTGGGCATCCGTCCAGTCTGATCAGAGTCTTCGCTGTCCACATGGAGGTAGCTTAGACCCTTAGCTACTGTTTAAGCGCTTAGCGCAGAGTATGACTGGACTTGGCAGACACCAACGCTGATCTGAGTCTGTGCTGGGCACACAACCACATTGTTGGTTTTCTCGTGTCACGGCTCATATGTACTTTTATAAAAGATTTGTAAAAGCTATTTACATTTCATTTTCAAAGTGGTACTGTCTCACTACTGAAATACTGTAAGATTACCAAAGTCTCCTGAGATCAACTATCTATAAACACTTATTGATGCTGTCATTTTTCTAAAAGAAATTTGAATATCTCACGAAATTCCATGAAAACAGTAAAGACACTAAGTAGGGGGACATAAGTGCCTGAACACACAGTGTAGACACTGATCCAAGTGCTCTCGAGCAGCAAACTGATCAGGGGCTGCTGTTTTTGCCAGTATTGGACATATTGCCCAACAGTCAAAATTCTTAGTATGAGGGCAATTAGTGCAGACCCAGCTCAGACTGCTCTTGTAAAATTTATAGAGGAGCAGTTAAATCAGGGTTTACACTGTTTGCCATTCCATCCACAGCTTTCGGATGCATTACTGCATTTTAAAGGCCCTATTGCTCGATAAACATGAAACATTTCATCACGAGGTATCGCTGCAAGCTTCCCACTATAGTTTCTTCATTGAAAATGACCACGATCGGCCGACTGAAAACAAATGAAACCTCCATGAGTTTCACATAAAAAGGGTTTGAAAAATTATTTGGGTCGTTTTAGTTGGCAACTAAAATGACCTACTTTCGATTTCATGTCCTTAAATAAAATGGTAAAAAATACAATGTACAAGGGTGGGGCCTCATTCATTGTGGCGCTTTTGTTTATGTTGCATCACTCAACCGGAAACCAGAAAAGGAAAATCATATTTTGCTGAGCGATCAAAATCCTGTTTTCCATACTTTTTGCCAGCTACGAGGGGCGTTCGAAAAGTAATGCAAATGACGTAATCTCTCGGTAACCAATATAAAAACAGAACTGCTGATTGCAAAAACACATAAAGCTATGATATGCGTAGAAAAGTCTGCAAACACGGTGTAATTTTTTAAAAAGGGCGCAATTTTATCTTCTTTGAAAGAGGTACATGTATACCCTAAAGACACTGCAGAATTTTAGTTTAGTAGGCCGTAATTTATATATCGTCAGTCTTTGGTTTGTTTTTATTTTTGCTACTTAAAGACAATGCCCAGGCAATGTGGTCCTGTAAATATGGCGGAAATTATTTTAAATCTGGGTTCCATACTGGCCCGGGAATATGGATTATGTAGTAGCAAATTCCCCATTTCTACCAAAAATTAAATGATTTCGTAATGAAAACAAGTGCATTAGCATTCAAAATCTTGTCAGCAAGAGCATTTACATGGGTCAAAGAAAACCTGTCAATAAATTCAAATTAATGCCAAAAACGAAGCCTCTACAAGCTTTTACAAATGACGTTAACGTATATTTCAATAACGTCATCAGAATTGCGCATTGCTTTGCCAGGAATAAATCGATAACAGTTGCCACCCTTCTAACTTTTGTATGAATATTGTAGGCAACAATGGACAAGCAACTGACAAAGATTAATTTTGTATTTGCAATGATATTTGACTTGAATGCCCAACACTGAAAAGATTTTACATATGAAAATAGCCCAGTGGTATGACAGGGGCCTAATAAAATGCGTTGTAAGACAATATGGAAAGGTGTCTTTGTACACCGTTTGGTATCATAGTAAAGACAAAATGTAGTGTTTTCAGCATATGCATAGCATTTGTACCCAGTTTTCCCCGAACAAAGTTATGAGGCCATTTGCATTACTTTTCGAACGCCCCTCGTATTTGGACCAATTTAGGCACATCAACCTACATTTTATGACCAAATGCGCAGATTGAAAGGCTTTTCGTAATTATTTGTGTTTGGGCGTTTTTACACTCATAGGACTATGGAGACTTTAAAACCAAACTGTTCCAATTTTAGGACAGTTTTGGTGACTACCATAATGTGCTTAAGTATTGAGACACCTAAAATAATTAATTTTCAGTTTGGGACAAATGGAAAAGTAATTATTTAATGTGTCCCAAAATTAAGGCACATTAACATATTTTTTTGGTATCCCATTTAATATCATTTTTACAACATTATGTCTACTTCAGCAAAAGTTCCCATGTTACTTTTCTATAACAAGAGTTCTAAGGTTACTCAAGGGTCTATTAACATATTGTAATAGATATAAAATGGTCTGTGAGTATAAAATAAGATTCTGTTCTTGAAGAATCCGCCAATGATTATGTCTACGTATCAGGCCAATCTTTTGTTAGCTTTCTTTTTAATCTAAAAATATCGCATCACTGACATAATTATACCATAAGATGTAGCATATTCAAAAAATTTCTACCAGAAATGCTACAAGAGCATGTAGTTGAAAATTAAGTTTCTTTCATTAGTAATGAGACATATAAAAATATATACAGGAGTACAGTTTAAACCCTTAAAGCAGCAAAAAAGCAGATAAAGCAAATGACAAAATTTATGTCTGCACAAATTTCAAGAAATGTTTCACCCAAGCTGTATTATATTGAGAATTAAAAGACCATAGCGCAAATAGTGTAGATGCAGATGAGGCAGCTCATAACCAACTGTTTCTGTTTCTGTTGCTTAAAGGGCTGATACATGTACTGACCAAAAACAGAAATGTTTTATAAAGTTACTCTGAAAATGCTCGCTTTCACAGGATGCAACAATTAAACTTCAAACTGTTTAATAGTGTAACTGCATCTGTTGGTATTTGTAGAGAGTACCAGTGGCAAATTTTTAGCTTTGGTTAAATTTTGAATGAAGTGTTTCTGAAGTGGGAAATGGTTTGAATGGTGATGTAATGTTACTTTTTTTGTTCAGTATACAAAGATGCCCAAACAGACATAATTGGTTCACTTGTACACTGCCAACCAATGCATCAAAGCTGGAACTTTTTCTGTCTCAGATAGTATATCATTCTGGAAATTTAATACTCCCAACACCAGTGGCAAATTTGTTCCATTAATTTCCATAGGGATGGTCTGTCTAATGTAATGCTAATTTACATATAGATATTTCTAACCCACAGGATAAAATACAACTGGCATGGCAGGGTAATATGCAATATGCCATACACTTTTGGGAAGAAAGGAAGACCTAATACCCAAGGCTCTGAATCTTTGCTGTTTGTCAACTTCACTGGCAAGAATAAAATTATTTATAGACAAAGACTAAACAAACTGCAAATGTAATAATGAAGGAAGACATCTGGTTTTTCACATTTAAGACAAGGACAAGTGGACTGATCCCAAGTCACCTGTGGAAATACCCATTATAGTACTGCTGATGGATGAATAGACTTAAGGTTTTTAAGGCCATTTCAACAGTATTTCAGTCATATTGAGCTGATGGAATAATGAAAGACTGTGTGCAATGGAGCCCGGTTTACAGCTGGAAAGAATTCCACCTCTAGTGGAATTCAGAACTGGGCTGCCAGCTAATAGCAGGTCAGGGCTTATGCCACTGAACAATCTGTGCTCTTAATACAGAAATGAGTGTGGATATGTTGTTCCAGTAACAAAGAGTTGATGTGGTATTGGTCCTGCAGCAGAGTTCCAGATAAGACAGGGCAGCAATAATTATCGATATTTCTCCATAAAAACCTATGTTGTGACCACTCATAAGAACAGACTCAGTCCTATGTTCTGACCCCTCATTAGATTATTCCCAAATTTTTCCTAAAAACCCACCTTAGCTGGCGTTTTGGTAATGTCTTGGGTACTTTATCACAAGTTATGGCCACTGACAGACACTGTCCTTTGGGCAATCAGAAAATACATCTTGCAGAATAGTTCCATAAGTCAGAGGATAATCTTCACAATTGTTTACTGATAAATAGCTCCCAAGAGGGTACAAAAGATCATGCTGCTAACCAATACTGACAATGCTCTGACTGCGCAGTCTGATAAGGGTCTGGACAATATTAGCCTGTCTATTTAAGGTATAATTATATACCCCATTGTTTTTCTACCATTTTACACAAAGGGGAACAACTTTTGTGATTCCTGTTTCCTTAACTGGACAATGTAAAGGAAAGAAGAGGAGCAAATTTTTTTCTTTTACTACCGTAATGATCCTAAATTTTTGGACACCTGAAAGTCAGACAATTATTGTTAAACTAGAAGGTTGTCCAGGGACAACTGGTCAAGCCCGCTGTTCGCTATAGTGACCTAAAAGTATGTCAAGACTAAGTAACTGCTTCACTCTGGAAAGAAGCCAAACAACATCATGCTTAGCCAGGATATTTCTTCTTTTTTTCAAATTTTCACAAGGGAAAATAAGTAGAAGTGATGACCCAGACAAGCTTAATTTATGACAATTACATTATCTGACCTTCAAGTGTGACCTTGACCTTGGACCTACCCAAACATGTATGCCACTTGACACTTCCACTCATCAAGTAGAACAATTGTGCCAAATTATTTTGAAATCCATGCATAAATGTAGAGGTAATGGCTCGGACAAGCTTAATTTATGGCCATTTTGTCATTTGACCTTCAAGTGCGACCTTGACCTTGGACCTACCTGAACAAATGTTCCAAATGGTACTTCTACTCAACATGGAGAACAATTGTGCCAAATTATTTTGAAATCCATTTGTAAATATTGAAGTTATGGCTAGGACAAGCTCAAATTATGGCCATTTTGTCATTTGACCTTCAAGTGCGACCTTGACCTTGAACCTACCTGAACAAATGTTCCAAATGGCACTTCTACTCATCAAGGAAAACAGTTGTGCCAAATTATTTTGAAATCCATCCACAAATGTAGAAGTAATGGCTCGGACAAGCTCAATTTATGGCCATTTTATCATTTGACCTTCAAGTGTGACCTTGACCTTGGACCTACCTGATCAAATGTTTCAAATGGAACTTCTACTCATCAAGGAGAACAATTGTGCCAAATTATTTTGAAATCCATCTATAAATGTAGAAGTTATAGCCCGGACAAATCCGGACGGCTGCACGCACTAACGCACGCACGCACTAACGCACGGACATACACCGAACTGAAATTGTAACAACTATGTCTCGCTCACCGCAAGCGGGCTCGACAAAAATTACTAGAATTTCAAAGTGGTTTTCACACAGGTTGATGCATCCAAAAGATGCTAAGTGAATGGCAAAACATTGTAGACTCTGATCAAACTGCTCCTTGAGTTTGATCTGGGTCTACAGTGTTTGCTCCGACCTGTCTGTCTGAATATTTAGTGTCATTATGGTAGTTGATCCATCTGAAAAGGGATGCGAAAAAAGACCCTGAAAGGGAACCCATTTACCTGATCTAGAACAATAAGTTCTCACTGAACCTAAATTTTCATTCCCTTTATAATCATGCTGCCTGGTCAGCCTTTATAGAAATCAGAGAAACAGCTATTTCCCCCACAAAAGTAACAGGCTTTTTCTGGCGCTCTTTATGTTTAGCAATAACAGCTTTGGGGTCAACAACATGGAAATTGCTAGAAAAGGTATCTATGTTTTCTAATTTCCTCAGGACCTCAGAGATAGGAGACTATATTTCCTTAATTATATTAAACTCATTCTAGCTCACAGACAACACACATCACTGACACCTCCTTTAATCTTGTGCCAACTGAGGGACATGACCTGATATTGATCCAGTTTGATCCAGTTTCCTAAGAGCTAACCTGAGATCAAATAGAATCACTAAAATGCCAACAAAGATTGGTGGACAATGCTCGGGCTGACTGACAGTCAACAGACACTACTGAAATATTGTAGTGTTTAATTGCAAAACATTTTTGCTTTTTAATTTTTCTGAGGAAGAGTGATCAGACTTTAAGTATAATAAGAGAACTGTTACAGAATGGTACAAAATCAAGCCCTGTTACCCCCACTCCCCACCACCACCCTACGTGACCTTTAGAACTGACATTGGGCCCCTATTGTGGCCTTGACCCTATATCATATGGCCAAACCATCCTTTTTTATGCTTTACCTTTCTATGAAGAAAAAATTTGCTTTCATATGATGGGATAGATGCATTGCCATTTTACATCTTTTTTAACCATGACTGTGACATTGACACCTAGCAAGGGAACATAATTTTTTAAGCTTTATCTTTCTGTGAAGTCTGATAAATTTTGCTGAA
The DNA here is from genome assembly GCA_963989385.1 of Ctena decussata. Taxonomy (NCBI): domain Eukaryota; kingdom Metazoa; phylum Mollusca; class Bivalvia; order Lucinida; family Lucinidae; genus Ctena; species Ctena decussata. The sequence goes on along the minus strand of OZ022511.1, from coordinate 53,617,248 downwards.
GTTGTATTTGAATAATTGTGGCAATACAGTTTGGCATTTTTCTCATTTTGTCCTTACTGTGAATGGCCTTGAACCTTGCATATGGCATGCCTTCTTATTATTCTTTACTTTTCCGAGAAATTGATGGAAATGGTTTTTGAGTAATTGCAGAAACATAGCCCTGACTGTGTCCTTGACCTTGATCATCAGAGGCTAAAACTTGTGCCCGGCCAACCTTCCCATTCTTCTTTTATTTTCCTGTAAAATTTTCTTGCTTTTGAGTACAGGCATACACATATTTTGATACTTGACGCCTGACTGTAAACTTGACCTTGGGTATAAATACCAAAAGCTTGTGTCAACTTCTCATTCTCCTTTATATACATGTACCTGTGAAATTATTTATCAAATTCTCTTTGGTAGTTTTTGAAAATAAGCAGACACAATTTTGATCCCTGATTGTGACCTTGATCTTGGGAAAGAGAATATAACAAGAGCTGTTGCCTGACAACATAGCTCACCTGAACTGGTGCTTGTCCATCACACAGGCATTGCTATATTGTGACCTTATCCTGAAGGTTACTATGGGGTTATGGCTTGTCCATCAATTATCATCATATTTATAAACAAAAGCTTTATGATAAAATTCTTTATCAATGACCTTGACTTCAAGGTCACCCAGTGGGTGGGGAAGTATTTTGTAAAACCTCAAGCCAGTACCTAAAATCAGTTCAAGTATAAACAAAATCTGTCCCAAGCATTATATAACTGTATGCCACAAGAATGCAGGTACACTGACCATATATTTAGAGAGATTAACCATACTGGGATAATTTCTGTCCATTTCCATTGACCCCTCATTAGAACTGTCTCAATGAGACAGCTCTAATGAGTGTTCTCACTATACATTTTATAAAGAAATGAGAACAACAAGAAATGTTTTTTGAAGAAAACAGATGTCCCCCACCTGCCCTTTCCCAGCAGTATCATTTTCCCTAAATAATACCAAGTTAAGAACTCCTTTGACCTTGAAAATAAGATCATGGTCAACAAAATTTAATTTGTTCTTTTCCACCTCTCTATTACACACTTGTCTATGTTTGGCCCTAATCCATCAATCCATTCAGGAGATATGGTGCAGAGAAGCCATTTTTTCAACACTCTTTGACAATTTGTGACCTTTTTTGAATATGAGGTCAAGGTCACCAAAAATCCAAGTGTTTTTTTCCCATCTCCCAGTGATATATCTGTGTAGTTGGTTGGTTGATTTGATGCTTAATGTCCACGGTAAACAACTAAGGTCATGTCGGGACGGTCAGTTAACCTAACCACACTATTCCTGGGCAGGCTTAGACCTCCTAAGCGGTTAACCAGTACTAAGTGCACATACTTTCGCCAGTAACTGACAACTGCCCTTCTTGAATCAGCGGAAGGAGAAACGAAAGTATGTGGCCAGACCGGGATTCGAACCCAGGACCTCTGACTTACGAGTCAGGTGCCCTACCGATTGCGCTACCCGGCCCGGCGATATATCTGTGTGAGTTTGGTTAAAATCCATCCATACATTCAGGAGGTATGGTGCAGACATGCCATTTTTCAACATTATTTAATCTCCTGTGACCTTGAAAACTGGGTCAAGGTCACCAAAATATAACCTGCTCTTTTGCATCTCCAAATGATACAGCAGGGCAAGTTTGCTCCAAATCCATCCGTTCAGGACATTTAGTGCAGACAAAGCATTTGTCAACCCTCTTTGACCTGCTGTGACCTTGAAAATAAGGTCAGGTCACCAAACGTTCTTTTCCATCTCTCAGTGATATATCTGTCCGAGTTTGGTTAAAATCCATCCATCCATTCAGGAGACATGGTGAAGACAAACCATTTTTCAACGTTCTTTGACCTCCTTGAATTTGAAAATAGGGTCAAGGTCACCAAAATCTAACCGCTTCTTTCCCCCAACCCAATGATGTATCTGTGCAAGTTTGGTCAAAATCCGTCCATCCAGCCTACTTCTCTGCTTTCTTATCTGGAGCTCTGTATAATATTGTTCCTTTAATAATAGACAGCCTTTTCATTTGCTTATATAAGTCTGGAGTGAAACTATTGACTTAACTAAGACAAAACGTGTCTAATTTTAATGTCCTAATCATCTTGTAATAACCCTCAAGCGCAAAAATGCCGGAAAACTAGAAGACAAGAACAATCAAAATTTTTTTCTCTGACTGTTTAACTACTTTTGCACAATCAGTTTGCACAACAATATACCACTGAATACTGTAAAAACTCTAAATATTTGGACAGTCAGGTCTGAGCAAATAGTGCAGACCCAGATCAGACTGCTCCTAAGGGAGCAGTCTGATCAGGGTCTACACTGTTTGCCAGTTGATCTTCATCTTTTGGATACCTTACTGCACTGTAAAACCAAACTGTTTTATTTTTGGGAGGGATGTTCGAGAGGTGCAACAGTGCTGTGTATACTTCCAGTGCCGGTGCGTAATACTGATTTGGAACATTGTAGGGCGAAGGGCCTACAGTGCTTGCAGTAGGTGCGGCTAGGGGTTGTTTGGACATTTTTTTATATAGACTGAAATACTGTCTCAAAGGGCCGATAAACCCAAAACAATCAATCAATCCAGTTTTGGGACAATGGGTCAGTAATTATTAAAGCTGTCCCAATTTTTTTGAATATTTATGGTTTAAGAGAATGCTGAATATTGGACAAAAGGGGTTGTTTATGAACTCTCCTAAGTTCCAACACTACAGATATGAAAAATTTATGTCAAGGTTTTTAGCTAGTGCCAAATCTGCAAACCGGTGGTACCACCGTGCTTTTATAAACTAAATTTATGCCATTATTTTCATAAAGCCTTCAGCTTTCACAAGTATGAGATAGCATATCCTTGGCAGTGTAGCTCACTGTGCAATGCCCTTTCAAAGAGAGTAAATCTGGTAATACCATGTGACCACACCTATATAAAGCAGGTATTCACCATAACAGGTCATATTTTCTTTGGCGTGTAGCTACTACACATCTCACTGTGGTAAGTTTGTGAAATTTGTGAAATTTTGTTATAAATTAATCTCCAGTTTATGATGTGACTGTTGCACGTAGTGCAGATTTTATCACTACAAAGTTCCTGAAAGGACGCTGTCCTTCAGTAGGATACTTTAAATAAATTTATCTTCCATTTATTGTGTGAATTTAGCTCACTGTGACTGTCCAAATATTTTCTGTTGAAAAATCATTGTTTTCCATGACTAGCCTGTTGACAAGCAATAGCTATTTTTCTGCCATATTGTGAAAGACGTAGTCTTCCTACTTAGACCCAAAGAAGTTTCTCTTTGGTCCCAGATAATTTGTTTTTGTACATGCAATCTTACACTGGTACAGTGTGACAGGTTGTAGTCTGGGTGGTCTTGGTCTGACTCCCAATATATTTAGCTCTATACTGAATAATAGTGTCTACTATCAGGTTAGCCATAATGAGAGATGTTATCTCCAAAAAAAAAAAAAAAAAAAAAGGAAAAGAAAGGAATTTCACTGGAGATTATTTTACAAATGATATTTAGGCGCCCTGACAATTGTAACCTCAGATTATAGTGCAAATGAAAATTTATATCCTGGCCCAGGGGTTTTCCTAGGGACCAAAATGCCATTGGCCTGCAGGGCCACCTGGCCGGAAAATCTACTGGCCATCCAAATTTTCAACTGGCCCGACTATTTTTCCAATGCGGAATATACAGGACTAATTATATTCAATAAAATAAAGCACCATTAAAATGTATGATCCTTTATCACCAAATATCCAGTCTTATCTGTAGTTGTTTAGTATCCGAATGTTTAAGATAATTAACCCATTAAGCCAAGTCTGATACCTCATGATATAGCAGTGAGGTTTTCTTGTAATTGGTGCATCCAGTAACATAAGAGCCAACTGTGTCCCTAGTTTTACAAATTGAACATTTCATTCCTAGGGCATCATCAAACTCGAGCCACTTCAGGCACTTGAATTCAGTCAGCCACCCAGGTTGAAAGTACCGATGGCGGCCAGACTGTTCGTATTTGTCTCGGATGGCTTTTTGTCTTCATCGGACTTAAGCAGATGTTTTTGTTTTTTAGATGGCGGGGGTGGAAATAAGCGCAGAAGTCCTTTGGGGTCCATTTTTTTACATGCGACTTCTGCGATTCATCCCCAAACTTCATGGGTCGGCCATATTGTCTATTTGCAATGCGAGGAGAAATTTCATTGGATTAAACATTTCTGATCGACCAATGAAATCATCCGTAGCAAAACGAAAGTAGACTGGTTTTCAGATGGTTTTCGCTTCAAGTTTGAAACAAACTGAATGTCCCGAAATGACTCCCCGAAATTCAACTGGCCTGACGGACCTGCTACAGTGGGATTTAACTGGCCCGAGGCCAAAATCAACGGGCCCGGGCCAACGGACCCGCGCTTAACAAAACCCCTGCTGGCCATGCCAATGCAAGTCAGTTCAGATTATTTTATGAAAGCATGTAAGCTCATAACAAGTAAACAACTCATGTTAGACAGTTGTTGGTCTGTAAAGAAGTACATACTGGTTACATGTGGGTACAGTTATATTGACCCAGATATGTTATACTGGGTAGTTTTAGACCTTGCAGAGGCAAGATACTGTTTTATATTTACCCTTATAACTTGTATCTATCTTGTACACTAGAAGTCATTTTTAGTGTCAGAATGGCATTAAATCGAGACATGTAAGGAGAGGGATGAATTCCGCCTTTCATAATCTGTGCCAAATATACAGTGGGCCTTTCACCCCCACTGCCCCTAAGGCCTTTAGGTCTTGGGAATCTTTACCTTATATTGTGTTCAGCAGTTTTGTATGAGTTTTCCTACAATAATAATTAGGTTTCCTGTTATACATTGACAGGTTAACCTGTATAATTGGCAAGAATTCTGCAGAATGCAGTATTTTGCCTGTTTGTGCAGTGACACAAAACGACTCAACTAAGATTATATGTCGACAGGGGAAAATTATTTCCTATGTCTTATTTCTGCTTGTATAGCAGGTGAGAAAAACTGCTGTATTCACTTCAAAATTATTATAGTACAACTTATGTAAGAGTTGTACCGGGCTACAGAAGCCTATATCATATCACTTTTCTTGGTTCATGAAGATAAATGTTTGTACTGAGAAATTCTCAGGCTCAAACAAAATAAATGAAATAAAGATGATCTATAATTAATAAATTGACACATAATATAATAATAATATATGAATAAATAATAGAAAAAAAATAAAAAAATAAATAAATAAATAAATAAAAAGAAAAATAAATAAATAAAAAGAAGGCATGAATCCTATAATATCATGCCAGAGATTAGTTTTACATAGTACATGTCTACATACATGTACATACAGCAGCAAATGTAGATTTCTTCCTCATAGATAGTCGTTGGCTGGTGTGTAACAGATCACAATAATACCAGTAAAAAATAATTTATATTATCAGAAAGCTGTGATGATGCTTTCTGTTCTTATCAAATTTGAAAATGAGCTCAGTGTTTGAGACATTTTCTCAGTCTGGACTGGAAACAGAGATTTTAATAGTTGATTTATACTGTTACATCATTGAAGATGAAGAAATAAAAAATAACAATGATAAAAATGATCACAAGAATAGTGATATCCAAGTATTTGGAATAATACTTCCAAAACAATCAGAGATGTTTAACTGTTATTATACACAGAGACTGACACTTTATGTTGTCAGCTGATGTGTAGAGTTCAAAAGAATACTGAAGGTGGTCATTTCCATCACATGGAACTCATATTGTTCAATGTGATTTCCATTCTATGTATTTTTGTGTTTGAGAAATATTGGCCTTCTTGCCACAAACAAGACAGTAAGTCCTGATGGTTGTTTTTACTGTTTGGTGATAATTGATCAAAAATCTTTATTTAAAATACCATATTTGTCTGTTCATTATTACAACAACGGCAGTATATTTTTTCTCTAGATCATGGTCAGCGTAATGACACAACATTCACATTTCTGACACAAGTCCATTAAGCATTAAAACAGAAGAATTGCAGGTTTATTGTTCATTATGAGTTGATTAAATATTCATGATAAATGATGTCAGTATAAAAAATGAGTATTACAGAGAAAAGAGAGACCTATTTCCTCTTGTTTCTGGTTTTGTTCAGAATTTTCATTTCTTTATGGTAAATACGGTTATAACAAGCCTTACTGTTTATGTTTTTATAAAACAGGCAGTATCATATTAGTGATAAGCAAGATTTAATTAATATTTCCTGTTACAGAAGAGTTTGATTTATAGAAACCATATAACATGATGGTTAAAAATATATTGTTTCAATTTTGGTTTCATGACAGTTTGCTTTTATAGAAAATTTTTGCATGTTTTGTCCGATTGTTGAGAGTAATTTTGGTAGTCAAATGCTTCATTGGATTTGATATACCATACAATATGAACCAAAAGATTGGTAATAAGTATTTTATACTGTACTGTTCAATGTACCAGTAAAGTTATATTTTAAACTTGAAGTAGTTATTTAAGGAACTTACAAGTATTCAGCAAAAATAAATTAAATAAATAAATAAATAAATAAATAAATAAAGCAGCTTTTAAGCTGTCAGAAGCTACTTATATTATTCTTAGTGGCTGAATCTGTAAGATCTGTGTAAATTAGAAACATTACACGATCTTTTCTGTCTCTAGGAGTCTCCATGTGCTTTAGTTGTAAATAGATAAATAAATAAATAAATAAATAAAAATCTAATCAGTTGTGTCAGCATAACTGCATATGAGTTTATGCCTGTATAGTAAGCAAGTAAAGTCATTATTTTACGAGGGTGACAACATTTAGCAATACAACTAATCTTCCATAGAACTTGGTTTTTTATTTTATCACTTCAGGCAGTAAATTGCTGTTGTCTTTGCACACAGTCCTTTTCATTCAAGTGTATTATTCTCTGAAAATGAAGTTCATTATACTTGCTCATAATTATTACTTTTATTGTTATAAATTATCATCATTATTAAAAAAAAAAAAAAAAAATGAATGAAAGTTAAATCTGTTGTACCAACAGTGGAGACATTAATTGCTGTATGCCTATTGTACAGACTTTACTTATTCAGGATTCCTTTTGGGGCTATAATGTGAGACTTGAATGGGTATGAATTTAGTCCTCAGTTAAATTTGAAAAGTAGATCTTCTCTGTGTTTTCTATTCATTACTGGTGCACAGACAGATGTACATGTATTTATCAGCTGCACTTAATAGATATATAATATACTTAGGAAGTTTATTAAAAGTTTCAGAATTCAAATTATTAATGAATAATATCTAGTTTATGTAAAACAATTTATGATAAATTAGTTAAGAATTGTAAAATAAATAAAATGATTTTGTGTATTAGATGCTGCTGAAAATTCAGTCAATTTCTGAAAGAGGTAACAGTTGTATCTTTAGATTTTTACACACATACACAAAAAAAAAAAAAAAAAAAAAAGAGAAGTGAAATCTCTGAATCTAAAGTTTTGTGTGATATTTGCATAATGCAATCGGAATATATTACCTATTTTATATTTGTATGGGGAATTTACCAGTATAGCCTGTGTTGGGAAGTTCTGTCAATGGTTTTCCACAAACGTGTTTTATGGTGTTGAAATTTTTTTCTAATCTTAAGATAAGTCTATGCTCTTTAATTTTCCATTATGATGTTATTCTTTTAAATGAAAACATTTAGACAGTTGCAGCTGTCAGTCTTTTGCAGAAACAAAAAAAAAAAAAAAAAAAAAAAAGGTTCAGAAGTGTTCCTGGATATATTGTTATCTTGTAGTATTATCCTGATTTTGAGATTTTTATATATTTTTTTTTTAGTATGTTTGTTAATTGAGATTTGTATGTTATGGGTGTAGAATTTTTAAAAGTGTATGCCAGCAGGTGTTCTGCTTTGTATAATGCAGATACAGATATACACACATTATTATATATTTGATTCACCAGATTTGAGTCATTTGGTTTACAAGTAAATATCACAAATAAATTTCCATTTTAACACAAATTTCTCCAGAAAGACTATCATTATCTGTTTTTGATGATTAATACATTTACTGGCACATCAAAACTTTCTTCATGGTTTTATATGCCTAATGTTTTGTTGCCGTTAAAAATGCTATCTCATACTTGTGAAAGCTGAAGGTTTTATGAAAATAATGCACCCTCATCCAAGCTTTAGTGCAGGATGAAGGTCATTATTGGAATAAAGCCGGAGGCTGAGCAAGTATGCACCCACCCATAACACGGTTATCAAATATTAAGAACATATTATGTAATAACATTATTGATAGAATTACATTTCATTGAACCCTCCCAGTTATTTTCATGCAACAAAACATACATCTTTAAAATATGACCTGTTATGGTGAATACCTGCTTTATATAGGTGTGGTCACATGGTATTACCAGATTTACTCTCTTTGAAAGGGCGTTGCACAGTGAGCTACACTGCCAAGGATATGCTATCTCATACTTGCTCAGCCTCCGGCTTTATTCCAATAATGACCTTCATCCTGCACTAAAGCTTGGATGAGGGTGCATTTTTCAACAGAAACATATGATGATGACTTTTCCTTCTAGGCGTAAGTAGAGTCCTAGCAGCTCAGTGCTGGCTTGCTAAGCCAGCAGTCCAGGTTCAAATCCCACAGGAGGAATATAAACAGTGTTCCACTGCATTATCACCCTTCCATCAGCTTGATTTGACCAAAATACTGTTGGAAGGGCTGTAAAACTGACTGCAAGTTATTCACCCATCCATATACACGGTAGGGAAACCATTTGTGTACTACGTCATCAGCTTGTGCTCCGATTCGGAGAGAACATTTCTCCGGCAGACAGGTAAATTCTTTTTATTGACGTGTTTGCTCAACGTACAGTTGTGGCAGTATGCCATCATATGCGGCTTTACGTCCGATTTACGTCGCTGTTGTCTTTTTATAGCTTGTTTCTGTCATTTCTGAGATCATTCATGAAATTGTTCCGAAATATGGTGTGGTACCTTCCACAGACGGCAACGATTTTGCACGGAAAGTCGGTTTTATTTTCAATAAGAGACATTTTAGCACCAGAGTTTGCTGTGGTTAAAATTAGCATTTAAATTCACTTACTTTCATCCCAATTTCATTGAATCTGTCTGGCTAGGTTTGCAATGACAAGCCATATTTGCATGCTGGTAGCTACGACGGACAAACAAATCGAACAGTAAATCATGGTAGCTTACACGGATACAACGTTATACGAGAGAACTAGATTTGCCAGTTGTATTGGTTTGATTTAAACATGCCTTGACGTGTTCACAGGTGCCACAGATTCACACACAGTATACTTAATGAAGTGTATGGTCTATGCCGTTTAGGAATTGTTGCTTTGATTTTAAATGTATTCATTCCGGTACCAGTTTATCTGTAAATAGATTTTTTTTATTATTATTATTATCATCATCATCATTTTCATTTCTTTCACCTCTTTTTACACTTTTCCCCACCTACTCTATTTGCAATACTTCATTTCTTCCAGTTCAAAAATATCATACTATACTAAGCACAACTTCTAACCGACCACTTGCGTTGTCTTGAACACTGTCGTTTGAAGATGGTATTCGGACATAATTTTCTTATATTCAGTATTCCCAATGTGTCATGTAAACGTTGTAAAATGTTTGAGCTCAATACCTTTAGAATGGTTTTCCTGGCAGCAGAGGATGCACATGTACCCCCATTTTCGAACTTCGCAAAGATTATGACTGTGTTGGAGAATGTTTTTTAATTATGACTAAAATTTTGAATTATGTATTAAGATAATGCCTTATTATGAATTCTCAAGTTCATTTAAACATTTTCTAACTATTCGCACAAATCATATGCATATGCTGACAAGATTCCGAAATGTGGTTCTGTCCGAATCGTGAAAATCTGCTGAAATGTTGCGATTTTCGGAAACAGGGGTTCCATTATCTTTCACTCATTCAATGGTATACGGATAAGATTTTTATTTCAGAGTTACCTGATTTACTTTACCAATATCACAATTTAATTAAAGATGGAAACATATGTTTGATTGTCCTTTTTATTTAGCGGAAAACATGCTATAAATAAGTGGTCGGTTAGAAGTTGGTTCTAGTATATAAGAATCATTATTGTAGAAATATTCACTTTTCTTACAGGCTTTTAATAATATTTTCATGGATGTAATGACGAAGGTCTGGCTTGTCGTCTTCTGCAATGACGCCAGTAATAAATACTTTACTCGATCGTATAACACATATCTGAAGGTGGTTAAGGTGGTTAAGGATGAGTAATGATCGGTAATGATCATACTAACTTCTGATTATGTTTTGCTTTTTGTTTTTTTAAATAATTTCGAGTTTCTTTCAGGAAGAATCTATTTTCTAATTGTTAAGCATCTCAATAGTTTCCTGCAAAATGAATGGCTTACAGTTTTAGACTTTATTTCATTTCACGTTTGATATTTCAATTATAATACAAAAAAAAAAAAAAAGAAAAAAAAAAAAGAAAGATTTTATACGCAAGAGAAGTAATCCAAAATCTTATTTTGGAGCTACATCCCTTTGATTCACTATTCCTCTGAGCACATTAGTATCTGTGTGTGACATATTGCCAAAAATAAATGCTAAAATCGCATACTTTGATTAGGTGCTTACATTTTTATGCCCCCGAAGGAACTTCCGGTGGCATATTAAAATTGCACCGTCCGTCCGTCCGTTACAAATCGTGTGTCCGCCATAACTCGAAAACCACTGAAGGGAATTTTATCAAACTTCACATAAAGGTAGACCAAATTGAAAAAAATGTGTCGCGCACAAAATTTAGGCTCCCATGACCAAGGTCAAGGTCACAATCAAAGGTCATAGGTTTGACCCTTATACATCGTGTGTCCGCCATAACTCAAACCAGAGGACCAATGGTCCTGTAGCTCACCTGACACTTGGTCCTGGTATTTATACATGTATATAGCACCAGGGCAGGGGCAGATAACCCCCTCCCTTGGGGATTAATGTTGAGTCCCAATTCTATTTACCAAGCCACAAGGTCACTGGGCCTTTGGTTCTGGACAAAGATTTCTGAAGGGTTTTTATCATATATGGGTGTGGTGGCCACCATGTTCATGTGGCCATGACCATCTGAACAAACTTTGATTCCTTTGACCCAGTATTAAAGCTCCATATGAAATACAGTAATCATTTGTATAAACTATGATGGGCCTGAGTGCCCAATGCTACATACTGGTACCAAGTTTCAAGGTTATAGGCCTTTCCGTTCTCGAGAAAAAGACGTTTGAAGAGTTTTTACCATATATGGGCATGGTGGCCATCTCTGTCAAGTGACCAAGACCATCTGAACAAACTATGGTTCCTCTATGCTGGTGAAGCTCCATATGAAATATGGCTTCAATTGACCCCAGTGGCCGCTGAGAAGATGTTTGAAAATGTTGACAGGTGACAGAATCTCAATGACCTTGTACAAAAGTCAAAGAATGACCTTGACTTTTAATGACAAAATATCTTCATCTGGCCATTCAGTTAACCATATATACCAAATATTGTACCTCATACTTAAATAATTTCTGAAAAATCCACTGTTTAAGCATTTTCCCATATAAAAGCCTACATAACGTACCAAAGTTGACAGTGTCATAAATTAGGTCTAGGTCAATGCACGATCATTTGTATAAACTATGATGGGCCTGAGTGCCCAAAGCTACATACCAAGTTTCAAGGTCATACACCTTTTGGTTCTGGAGAAGAAGATTTTGAAGGGTTTTTACCATATACGGGCATGGCGGCCATCTTGGTCAAGACCCCCGAGAACAAACTTTTACTCCCCGATCACACTTAGACTCCATATGAAATTTTGATTCAATCAGACCAGTGGTTTCAGAGGAGAAGATGTTTTGAAAATCTTGATGACGGACAGAACGACAAAATGACCTTGACCTTCAGTGACACAATATCTTCATCTGGTAATTTAGTTGACCATATATACCACATATTGTACCTAAGACTTAAATAGTTTCTGAGAAATCCACTGTATAAGCGTTTTCCCATATAAAAGCCTAACGTACCAAAGTTGACCATGTTGTAAATTAGGTCAAGGTCAACGCAAGGTCATCATTTGTATAAACTATGATGGGCCCGCATGCCCGATGCTACATACCAAGTTTCAAGGTCATAGGCCTTTTGGTTCTGGAGAAGATTTTCGAAGGGTCTTTACCATATATGGGCATGGCGGCTATCTTGGTCATGTGACCCAGACCCCGGGTATTAACTTTAGTTCTCCCATCCCACTGAGACACCATATGAAATTTGGCTTCAATCTCCCCTGTGGTTTCAGAGGAGAAGATGTTTGAAAATCTTGATGACAGACAGATCGACAAAATGACCTTGACCTTATGTGACATAATATCTTCATCTGGTCATTTAGTTGACAATATATACCAAATATTGTACCTTAGACTTAAATAGTTTCTGAGAAATCCGCTATATAAGCGTTTTCCCATATAAAAGCCTAACATACCAAAGTTGACCATGTTGTAAATTAGGTCAAGGTCAACGCAAGGTCATCATTTGTACAAACTGTAATGGGCCGCATGCCCAATGCTACATACCAAGTTTCAAGGTCATAGGCCTTTTGATTCTGGAGGAGAAAATTTTCGATAGTTTTTTACCATATATGGGCATGGCGGCCATCTTGGTCGTGTGACCAAGACCCCGGGTATAAACTTTCGTCCCCCCATCCCACTGAGACTCCATATGAAATTTGGCTTCAATCTACCGAGTGGTTTCAGAGGAGAAGATGTTTGAAAATCTTGAAGACGGATGGTCTGACGGAATGACCTTGACCTTTAGTGACATAATATCTTCATCTGGTAATTAGTCGACCATGTATACAACATATTGTACCTTAGACTTAAATAGTTTCTGAGAAATCCACTGTTTAAGCATTTTCCCTTATAAAAGCCTAACGTACCAAAGTTGACCATGCCGTAAATTAGGTCAAGGTCAACGCAAGGTCATGATTTGTACAAACTATGATGGGCCCGCATGCCTGATGCTACAAACCAAGTTTCAAGGTCATAGGCCTTTTGGTTCTGGAGAAGAAAATTTTTGAAGGGTTTTTACCATATATGTGGGTGGCGGCCATCTTGGTCATGTGACCCAGATACCCCGAACAAACTTTCGTTCCCCCAACCCATGGAGGCTCCATATGAAATTTTGCTTCAATCGGCCCAGTGGTTTCAGAGGAGAAGATGTTTGAAAATCTTGAAGACGGATGGTCCGACGGAATGACCTTGACCTTTAGTGACATAATATCTTCATCTGGTCATTTAGTCGACCATGTATACAAAGTATTAAACCTTAGACTCAAATAGTTTCCGAGAAATCCACAGTTTAAGCGTTTTTCCATATAAAAGCCTAACGTACCAAAGTTGACCATGCCGTAAATTAGGTCAAGGTCATCGCAAGGTCATGATTTGTACAAACTATGATGGGCCCGCATGCCCGATGCTACATACCAAGTTTCAAGGTCATATGCCTTTTGGTTCTGGAGAAGAAAATTTTTGAAGGGTTTTTACCATATATGGGCGTGGCGGCCATCTTGGTCATGTGACCCAGATACCTCGAACAAACTTTTGTTCCCCCAACCCATGGACCCTCCATATGAAATTTGGCTTCAATCGGCCCAGTGGTTTCAGAGAAGAAGATGTTTGAAAATCTTGAAGACGGATGGTCCGACGGAATGACCTTGACCTTTAGTGACATAATATCTTCATCTGGTCATTTAGTCGACCATGTATACCACGTATTAAACCTTAGACTCAAATAGTTTCCAAGAAATCCACTGTTTAAGCGTTTTTCCATATAAAAGCCTAATGTACCAAAGTTGACCATGCCGTAAATTAGGTCAAGGTCAATGCAAGGTCATGATTTGTACAAACTATGATGGGTCCGCATGCCCAATGCTACATACCAAGTTTCAAGGTCATAGGCCTTTTGGTTCTGGAGAAGAAGATTTTTGAAGGGTTTTTACCATATATGGGCGTGGCGGCCATCTTGGTCATGTGACCAAGATACCCGGAACAAACTTTCGTTCCCCCGACCTAGGTAGGCTCCACATGAAATATGGCTTCAATCGGCCCAGTGGTTTCAGAGGAGAAGATGTTTGAAAATGTTGACGGACGACGGACGAACGGCGGATGCCTGGCTATACTATAAGCTCACCTATGAGCCTAAAGGCTCATGTGAGCTAAAAACCCTGAAGTGAATTGAAACAAATTTCACAGAAAGGTAAACCATAATGAGAAGGTGTGCCCCCGCACAAAATTTAGGTTCCAATGACCAAGGTCAAGGTCACAATCAAAGGTCATAGGTTTGTCTCCAACACCAACACATCTTGTATCCAAGATATCTCAAAAACTACAAAAGGGAATTCAATCAAATTTTACTGAAAGGTAAACCAAAATGAGAAGTGGTGTCATGCACAAAATTTTTGGTTCTCACAGTCAAGGTCAAAGTCACAGTCAAAGGTCATAAGTTTGTCTCTTATAAATCTTGTGTCCAAGATATCTCAAAAACTGCTGAAGCGAATTTAATCAAATTTTACAAAGGTAAATCAAAATGGTAAGTTGTGTCATTCCCAAAATTTAGGTTCCCATAACCAAAGTCAAGTTCACAGTCAAAGGTCAGGGGTCAAATACCAGGTGTTAGGGGCCTTCGGGGGCATTTGTTACACACTGTAACATTTCTTGTTTTTCTTATGAACTTTGGATATTTATATCGCATAAGAGAAAGCAGCCTGTAACTTAATTGTTGCAAAAACGCTAGGAGACATCGCGCTTAAGATGATAATCTGTGCAAGCAGAATGGATTTTTAAGGCTGAGTCTATCAGAAATAAAGAAAGTACATTTATATGTTATTATAGAGCTGAAGACCACCTTTATCAAGCAATGTGCTATAACATAGTAATTGTAGAGAAGTTTATATTTTAAAACGGCAATTCAAACCTTTATTTTTGCGATGATTTGAATCCTTAAGACAAATGCAAAGGATATTGGTTTAAACATATTTTATTTCATGAAAAGAACATGACAACAAGCATATACATTTGTAATCTACAAGTATAAGGATCAGAACGGAAGCAATAGTACTTATATAGTTCCTCTCCTTGGATGAAAGTTCCAAAGGATATTCCAGACTGACTTACTAGGGCGAGTAAAATCTGTTGGACTATAAAATGCCTTATCGTAACATCTATTCGGGGCCGTCTGCTGGTGACCCCTCTCATGAACATTGAGACCGGATGTACTGCGGAATAATTTTCCGCAGTAAAGACAGATACTTGGCTGACCCATTCCTTCAACATGGTTTATACAGCGATCATTAATGTGAACCACCCATTTTGAAACACTTTGTCCGTGGAAGCTACCATCATTTGTGTATCAAACTTTTGTCCGTGGTAGCTACCACGCTGTAAAAATATCACTTTTTGGCGAAGAAATGGCTATTACTAGTGTAACAAGAGTTGTCAGAAGACAACAAAGCGCGCCTTATGGGTGCCTGACTCTCACAGTCACAAAGACCTACAAATATATCAGGTCATCTGCAGTGTCAGACTGAGCCATTATCCCAGGTATATGATGAATACCTACTAAATACAACTCAAAATATGAAGCAAAAGCACTGAATGATTAAATTTATGTCTGAGTGACCTAAAATTCCCAAAGAAGATGTTAATCTATAAATAGTTTTGGAGACACAAGGCAAAATCAATGAACCATGAAATATAGGTCACGGTGATCTATAAATAATATGAGGTTATTCTCCATGTCAGACTGATCCAGTATGCCAGATATGATGTTAATCCATCAAACAGTGCTTGAAATATAAGACAAATTCACTGGACCATGAACAAAGGTCAAGGGCACAGGAGTCTGCATGGTAGCTTTGCACCTGCTGCAATTATAGGGATATGCTATTTGACCAAGTATCAAGTCTCTTCTGTCAAAGGTTTCATCAAAACTAGAAAAATTTGCCTTAAAAACAGTGCCAAACAGCAAAGTCAGTCAACCGTAACATATAGGTCAAGGACATACAATTGTGTCATGTGGCTGGTGCAGTCATATGGATGTATATATGTACCAAGTATGATGATTGTAGCTGCTGTAGTTTGTAAGATACAGTGTTGAACATCGAGTTAAACGCAATTGTTAACATTGGTTAACCTGATCACGGACGCCGACGAGGACGCTAACACGGACGCTAACGCTGACGCTAACGCATACTCGGACTACGACGCCGGGGGTATAGCATAAGCTCTCCTTTGCTTTGCAAAGGCGCGCTAAAAACGGACAATTGTTAGTAAATTTGATTACTGGTTTTATATCATGGCTATACTTAAATCCAAAGTATGTTGTTACGGGCATAAAAAGGTTTTTACGCCCAAAACCTTTGCGATCTGTGGTAGGGACCGTCTGATTTATCGTACAATTTCATGAGTGCTCTTAATAAATACACAGTCTTATAACAAAATTTAGGTAGTGACAAAAACTAGAATAAAGACCACATATGATGGTATACATGCTAAAGTTGCCTGTTGGGTATAGTAAAGAACGAAAACAATTTACCTGTTTGCCGGCGAAATGGCTCCTTCGAAAACTAGTACGAAATTAATGACGTAATCAAATCTTGGGTAATTTGATAGCTACCATGGACTTTGTTTCCCTACCGTGATATAGTTACGTCTTTTCCTTCTTGGCGTAAGTTACAAATACATGACTATGAATATGAATAAAGAAAGCAACAAGTGGGTTACAGTATAGACTGTCTTCGCTATCAAACTGCTGCTAATGAAGGAAGCCATCCACCCAGACCCACCGGTTGAAAGCATCAATACCTTAAGAAATTTGGTTGTCAAGGATTCCTGGACCTTAAGTGTTCTAGTACACATACTATCCTGTTTGCAGTACCAAAGCTCCTCACAGTTTTCCCTAAAACTATGGCAGTGAATTGTAATGTACGATAAAATGTAATGTTTTGCTAACTAACAATGATGTGGGTTTTGAACAACTAGATCCTGAAGTCTGTTGTTGCTGTTATTGTTTAACGTCCATGGTAAACAGCTATGGTCATGTTCGGATGGTCAGTTAACCTAACCACACTATTCCTTGGCAGGCTTAGACCTCCTAAGCGGTTAAGCAGTACTAAGTGCACTTACTTTCACTACTCTACTGACTGCGCCACGCGGCCCGGCTCCTGAAGTCTGACTCACGTGAGACAACACTACCACAATACAATGACGAATACTTATTATACTGAGGAGCTACTTACATTGGTCTACCAAATTCATCTTTCTCCACAGCTGATGAGTCAACCACACCTTCTTTGTCCATTAACATCTTTCTAAACACTGTCACCTTTCTGTCAATTTCATCTTTACTGTAACTGCAACAAGAGACCAAAACTTATATGAGTCCTAACACGATAAAACCAACAAAGTGGCATGTGTACCCAGTGAAGACTCACATCAGCCTGGGCATCTGTCCAGTCTAATCAAAGTCTTCACTGTCCACAAGGAGCTAGCTCAGACCCTTAGCCACCCTTTTAGCACACAGCAAAGACTCTGATAAGACTGGGCAGATGCCCAGGCTGATCTAAGTCTTCCCTGGACGCACATGCCACTTTGTTGGTTTTGTTGTGTTGCCGCTCAAATAAAACATTTTGGTCATATCAAGAGAATGTATAGAATGGGACACTGACCAATTTACTGTATTAAAGCTATCAAATGCTTCATGGGCACTTCATGTTAAGAAAGAGTCTGAAATGAACCAAATCAAGTTTGTTCGTGTTTTGCATACATGGCATGTGTGGGGTGGGTAGAAGATTTTTTTTTTAATCATTTATGTACATATACTCTTATGATACATTCCATTTGTGGATCATTGCAATATAGCGATTTTTGGAAAGCTTGAATTTTATTTATCCGATTCTATCAGCATAGCAATCCTTTAATAATTTCCCAAACATCAATATCTTAAAGTACCCCTTGTATCAAAGAATATAGTTCTGACAAATTTTGTATTTTCCTTTACACTCTGACTCCTATTATCTCAAACTACTGGTATCTCAAAGTAAATTTTCTGGGACCAGAAAATTTACTTTGAGATATCAGTAGTTGGGGATGAACTCTGACATTGAGATATCAAGACCTGAATGTATCTGAATTGCCATGAGATGTTTCTTTCTTTTCCTATTCAGCTTGTAGGTCTACAGATTGTAATCTCAGTAAAACATAAAACTGCATTAAAATACTGCCAAGGTTAAATTGATTGAGATACTTAACTAGCCGATAGACAAACCCAATCTGTTTTGTTGACTAATGAAAACTGTTTAAAAACATTTTCCAAGCTTTAAGGGTGCTACAAAAGACACGAGGTAAGATGAGGTTTAAAGGATAACTCAGGGATAATTTTTCTTATTTCTCCCTAAAAACATATCGAGGGGTAACTGCAAGAAGGGCGTAAGTGCGTTTTCCAGAAAGCTGAGAAATAACGATTTGAAAACTTCATGACAGCATATTTTGTGCATAGCTTGTTGATTACTGAGATACATTGGGCGAGTAAATTGCCACTGATATGCTCATTATATATTATGAAGATAATTACTGGGATTGCACTTAGCTTCAGAAAAAATGAGCATGTAAAAATATCCAACTTTTTTGCAGAAAAAAAAGTTATGCTTTATAAAAAATCAATATTGGCTCAAGTGTGATTATTCCATTTCAGCTGAAGAGTTCAGCCATTATTCTTTAGTTCCATAAGGTCGCAACAGCATTTAAGCCTTTTTGGCAATAAAATTCACCATCATATTTTACTTCCCAAAATGACTTAAATGCAGTTACTTCTTTGTAGCAGAATAACCTCATAGGACAATTTAAAGACAAAAAGGTAGTAAGATCACTTACTGCTTCTTGGCAGAACCTTATTCTAATCTATGTATTGTGTCAGTAAGAAGCAAGTGCTTTTACTCCTCCTTGACAGGAAGTAAAATCCTTGAGAAATTTAAGGTAAATGGAATTAAGTACATATAGACCCTTTTGGCATAATATATATTGTCACTATCAGCTACAAACATAAGGGTTACAATGGTTTAAGTGTAATAAAAATTGCAATTAAGCACAACTGATATACATGTACATTTAATACTTGCAATAATAATTTCCACTGTCTCTGTAATAAAGTTTCATACATGTACTTCACTTGTAGTTTTAAGTAGTGTTCAAAAGCATTTGATATGCAAATCTAAGCAATGTTTTTAAACTTTTCACATGTAATACTAAGCAACAGTTACACTTCTGTCTCAAATTTAAACATTATCTACCTAGCAGATTTATTAAAAAAAACGTATGTATACAGAGCTTAATTGTCATAGACTTATAGCAAGCAAGCTTTGCACAGCATCTCAGGGCTTTGCCTTTCTGTTTTAATTATGCAAGCACTTTATTCAACATCAGAGTCATAATCTGACTCTAGAATATCTGGATCTGGAATTCGGTCCTCTCTACTGTTAGAAGTGGGCAAAAGCTCGTAGTAACCATGGAATTCTTCAGGGATAATATTACTTTTGCACAAAGATATAAGATCAGCTTTTTTCTGACTTGATATTGGGAGTTTTGATTGATAACAGTATGGGATATCACCTTTAACTGATGATTTGCCAGATCTACCTGATTTCAACCTTATTGTGTGGAAAGTTTCATCAAACTTGTATTTGAAGTAAATAAAATTTTCAGCAGTCTTGTTATACTGCATCCAACATATTTTCATCCACATGACTCGCTTTCCATCTTCATCAACTGCTGCCTGTGGTATTATTTTCTCTGCAACTGGCTTGAAGTTCAGAATGTCATAGTGTTTTAAAGGCACCACTGTGTATGGGGATTTCCGTCTTGCCATTCTAACTATTGTGTCCCACTGACTCGGCACAAATACTGAAGTACGCTTTTTTGCTGTCTCTATGGCTGCATGCATACTGTCGCACTCCATCTGAGTGTGACCAGATTCCAAGTACTTATGCTCGACTGTTTTGATGTAGGGATGTGTTGACACTGCATGCATAAGAGCTGTAGCAATGAATCTGTTTCGGTTCTGTCCTGTGCAGGAATCCGAGAAAAAGCATACATGATCAATATTTGATGGTAGTGACTTCAGATACAGAAGAAGGCAAGTTCCAATCTCACAAGAGCCTCTGTTACCCTCTGTCTCATTCCAGAGAAAACATGATGCCTTTGAATCCCCAAGAGAATATACAGACAGATTGTAGCAGGAAAGTTTGCGTTTGTAGTAAACTTGACTAACCAAAGAACATGGGATTGGTAGAACTGCTTCTAGATCAAATGTGCATGCATGAAACGTCTTGTTTTCTTTGGATCTAATCTTATCATTTCTTTTTTCTTCACGAGCTCGTTCTTTTCTTTCTATGTGATTGTCATACTCATGTTGCATTTCGGTTGTAACTGATTCAGTTTGTTTAGCTTGATCAAAGAGTACACATGTTTGACACTGGTCCTTCTTGGGTACATGAAATGAAAAGTTATAGTGATTGCAAAATATTCTTCTGTATGTCATTGGGCCTGCTGCTTTCACTCCCTTTTTCGTACATTCATCTTTGTATAAATTATACATCTTTGTAATGTTCAGTTCTTGGCCAAGAAACTTCCTGTTTGTATCTTTTCTAGTGTAGTGAGCATCCATCACAGGAAAAGACTCAATATGTGCTTTTACAGCATCTATAATATATGATGGTGTTGCATTGTGAGGTAAGCGCTTTTGTAAAACTGGTGTATAAATACCTCCTTTTTTATATTTTAAAGCAGTACAAATAGTTTTCTCACCAATGTTCAGTGTCTTACTGAAAAATGTCTTACAAACACGAATATTTCCATTAGGCAGCGGAAGATAGAAAATGCGAGCAACATTTCTTGGTCGCTTTGCTGTTTGTTTGATCCTGTCTGGGTTTCTTTCTTCGATATGACTGCAAATATAATCCATTTGACGGTCCTTACTGTTCAAATTCCAGTATGAATCAAATATACTCTGTCTTTGTTCCTCACTTACATTTGTTGTGCATTTAAATCTACATTTGGAGCATGATGATTGCTGCACCTTCCTTGCATTAACTTTCTTTCCTGCCACGCTTGTATACTCTTTACCAGTCAAGCGAAGATTTTTCCTGATATTTTTTTTCCAGGCACAAGGATTAGCTTTCCGTTTTCGGACTGAATTTCTTTTTCTAGGGCTTTGGAATTTGGCTTGTTTTCTTGGTGTTATTGCTGGAGAATTGCTAATATTCTTTCTTTTAGGAGATTCTATAGATGTTGTTGCCGAGTCCTTGTCAGGTTCATCTCCTTTTGCAGTATGTGTATGCCTGAACTGAGTCTTGTTTATAGTATCTTCTTGTTTCCTCTCATTGTTCTCTTTTTCTTCCTCAGTTTGGTCATGTTCTACCCCCAAAGCTTCACAAGAGTCATAGTGTTCAAAACCAGGTGTTGCGACATAGGCAAGAAAAACTGGAGGTCCATGAAGCTGATCCAAATGAACAGTTGGTTTCACTGAAATGACAGGATTAGATCTTTTGCTAGTATATATTGTAATTTCTCTTTTAATATAATTTGCCAAAGCAAGGGGCAGGACATCAGACAAGTCCACAGACCAGCTGCCACTCTGTCGCAAAGTATCTAATTGTCTGTTGAAGCTATCTTCTATAGTTTCTTCTTCATAACTCTTATCATTCTTTTTCAAGAAACCTATGTAGTCATCCCTGTTTTCTTTTATGTGGTCACATATGTTATTCCGCATTTTTAACAGCTCATCTTGTAAACCACTGCTTTCTTTGAGTGCTGCAAAAAAGCAGTTGCCATCACCTTCTATTTCTTTCCTTTTCAATCCATTACTATAAAGAAGTGCATCTAATGTTCTGATATGTAAATTGTTGAGGCACTCTCTCACTTTAAAGACACCGTGACTTATTTGTTTAGCACGAAGCAGAGATTTAGCATCAGAATTTACAGCACTTATTTTTAATTTTCTTGATAAATTCGGTGTTTTTGGTCTCCCTTGAACGAACTGTTTCCTGTTAAAATTAGATGGCTTTCTTTTCCAGTTTTTATCCCTAGGATATACACCTTTGTTCTTCTTTTTGTTTTGTATTCTTTGTTGAATTTTTGTCAGAGATGGTAAGCCCTGTGTATTTCTATTCTGTTTGAAAGATTTGTGTGTCTTGTGTTTCTTGTATAAATTATCATTTGATTTCACCTTGTCACTGTCAATTATTTTGGCTTGATTGTTGCCTGCTGTGCTTAATTTCTTCTTGTACTTTTTTCGTTTGGCAGCTGTGCCAGTTTCATTATCAGATGAATCTGAGTTATTTAATTCTTTCTTTTTAACTTTAAATGTCGGATCTTTTGCTGAGTCATCCGATTCCCAAGATGAATCCCAAAGATTTCCGATATCGTCCAGGCCTTCTAGTATGTCCTTCTCTTTTCGTATCTTTTCTCTCACTGTAATCAGTGGCTTATCCTCATCGCTACTTTCTACTTCTGTGTGTTTATCATCTTGTGTTTCATTTTGTGTACTAACTGTAGGGTCATCGTCACTTCTAGCAGCCATCTGTAAAACAATTCTATTGTTTACTGATGACATTGAGGTGGACTGCATTACAGGGTCAATTTATATATTTAAGATTTGCAAGTTATGGTTTCAAAATGCCATGACATGTTTTTCTTTGCATATGTCTATACGTAAGCATTTTTTAGCTTCCTAATATAACCAACATCAATGAGACACCAATATTTCAATCCAAGATATTGATCAAAAGAAATGAGAAATAGAATGACTTGACATTTAACTCCTATTAGCCTTAGATTACCAGGACAGTACTTTATCTGCAGGATTTTGAAACTTGTGTGTTAAAGACTGCTTTATAGTGTTTTTATCATTGCTCCAAACGATAAAGTCAGTAAGGAGGGACGGTTACGTTGAACAGAACACAATTGCTTATCACAATGGCACTGAACTGCTATAAAGCAATTATAATATGTTTACAGTTTATATAATTTCAAATGGAATTAGCATCGAAACAAACTAGTTTGTTTTATATATTAATATTAATACACAAATATAAAAAGAGAGGTCCTACCGTGAGTCGTTCAATTTTGTATATTCCTGTATAGAAATTCAAAGAAGTGCAGTTATATTCTACAACTTAACACACATCTTATCTATAGCAAAACTTTATTCTGTTTGTGCTTATATAATCTGAAACAAAGAAAAGTTTATCTTTTACTCTCTAATATCATGGGAAAATGTAATATAATACTTCTTGGCTGGGCGATACAAGGAGTAAGTGAAAACACATGTGGCGCAACAGCACTTACGTCTATGTAGGTCTTAAATTTTGTTGAGAATTGTTATGAAAATATACAGTCATAAAGTAGTAAAACCACTTCAAGCATTATGGCACTCCAGTATCTTGATGTTTTTGTTCAGCTAAAATGGCTTAAGTGTAGCTACGCCTAATGTGAATAACAATTATGGTGCAGCGATTTTCTGCAAAAAAGGCGCAAGTGTATATGCAGCTTTCTGGAATAAAGAAAATGAAGTTATTTCTACAGTCATATGGACTTAACTGCACTTACAACATTTTAGTTGAGAACTATATGCAATTTGCAGAGTAACTATTCTGACATAAGTGCATTTAAGTCTATACAGCAGATCTCGTTTGCAGTCATTATCACTTAGTGCTTTATGTTTCTAACGCATATTTCTTTTATTTTTCGTAATCTAATTAAAATCTTAAAACCAGAATATAAATAATCAAAAAATCTTTCAGTTTCTTTGAAAAACCCCGTTTTACTAAAATCTGCACTTACGACCTTTTGGCAGCTACCCCTCGATATGTTGTGTGTGTTTTCATTGGAACAATCTCGGTGAGACAGTTCTAATGATGGGTCACAAATGATGATTTTATGGAAAAATAGGGACAATTATCCCTAAATTTTTTCTGTTACTCCTTCTTATCTGGAGCACTGTACAATACCATAACTGTTGGGACTGATGTAACTTTGCAAACAGTGTAGACCCAGATCAAATGCTCCTGAAAAGGAGCAGTCTGATAAGGGTCCACATTGTTTTCATTGTTGGCAATTTTGAAACATTACTGGATGGTAAAAAAATTCTTCAAATTTTGCAATTATGACTATGAATAGTATTTCATTTTAGTATAATTATGAATAGAAATTGGATGTGGTGTCCTAATTTTTCGTGACACAAGGGTAAAGAAATTGCAAAGCTTTTATGAGTAACAAAGGAAGAATCACCAATTATTATAGGAAACTCTTGAAGTTTAATGTTGCAGAAGGAAACATTAAAGTCTACAGAAAAAATCTGTTACTTAATTATACCAAGTCTGATGAAGCAAAAGCATGCCATTCACAAAATTGTGCAGTTAATAGATATTCCTGAGCAAAGGGTGTAGACAGAGTTCCGACTGCGCCAATTTCAAGAAAGTCTTGGCTTCAGCCTGAGCTGTTACCCTTTCTGCAGCATTGTTTGAGCAGACAGTACTATGCCATGACCTGCAGTTCAAGGCAGTCTGCATGCTTCAATCAAAATCTTGCCATCTACATGACTTAAATCTTCGTGGATAAATTTCTAAGTCTGTCACCTTGCTCTATAGGCCATGACCAGGGGTGGGGATGGTGCTGAATAAAATATAGGATTGATATCTACATGTATCATCATACCAAATATAACTCAAATCGATCAAAGGGTTCAGAAACTATGAGATCTTAAATAATTTTAAGGTAAAACTTCTAAGTCTGTGACCATTTTGCAAATGTAGGTTGCTGTGGCCTAGTTGTATGGCAGGTGACCTGGTGCTATTGGGCAGGGGTGGGGATGGTGCTGAATAAAATATTGGATTAATATCTACATGTATCATCATACCAAATATGACTCAAATCAATCAAAGGGTTCAGAAACTATGAGATCTTAAAAACTTTGCAAACTTTTGCAAATGTAGGTTGCTGTGACGATGTTGTATTGCAGGTGACCTGGTGCTAATGGGCATAATATGCACTGATGGTGTTTCAAAGACCAGAGCTTTGTGAAGCCCAGATAAAGTGAGACTGAAAACCAGGTCTGTCATTGCCTTTAACAAAAATTAAAAACTATGTCCATTTTCAAAGAAGTACATCATGTTGACCTACTTTTGTGGAAGTTAATTTAAGATTGCTGGGTGCATATACTGGTTGAATTTCAAAGGTCTGTGGCTGACTGAAGCTTGGACTGAATATTTTACAAATGTAGGTCACTGTGACCTAGTTTTGTGGCAGGTGACCTTGCTGTTTGGTACCTGCAATGATGGAGTTTAAAGGCCTAAATCATATTGTAACTGATATAAAGGGTACAGCTGGAAAACAAGGCGTGTTGCTGATTTTCACAAAAGTATGTTATGGTGATCCAGTTTAGTGTCAAGTGACTTGGAGTTGTCAAGGACATACACTGACCAATGATGCACAATGTAGTTTCATAGGCCTGAGGCTTATGGAATGTGAAATATACAGTGAATCTTGAAATTTCATGAAAGAAGATTTCCTTTTTGGTGGAAAAAAATAAATCAGAGTAAAAACAGTTTTATTTGGAAGAATGGACTGGGCAATCAGGAAAACTATACCATATGTTTTTTGTCACTGAGTGGTTGAATTTTGACCCTAAGCGGCAAGAAATATCCCTGCAATCTAACCCAGCTTTTATAACTAAGGGAAATAAATGTCAAGCATTATTGAATAGGTGGTATTATGAGTGGCCTCCACACATCATGAAGTTTAGCCGCCACACATCATGTCTGTCACTTCTGCATTGTTCAACTATAAAATACCCTCATTTGTCCTGGATTTTTTGCCTAATTTTCATATTCCCTAATTATTCTAATAGAATGGCACTGTGGCTAAATGATTAGGTTGCTAGGCTTTGGTGAAGATTGATTGATTGGATTTAACGGCCCTATGAGACAGTATTTCAGTCTATATCGGGCTGTCTCCCAGAGAGAGGGAGAAAGAAGTGAGAAATGATACATGAGAGAAAAAATGCCCAAACAACCCCCACCTGCACCTACTGCAAGCACAGCAGGCCCTTGCCCTACTATAATCCAAATCAGTAGGACGCCCCCACGCTGGAAGTTACACACAGCACCATCACACCACCCGACCACCCCCCTGGTGAAGAAGGCAATGGGTTTGAATCCCATCAGCCCTAAAACTGATAACTCCTTCTGTTGACTCAGCAGTAAATAAATAGGTACTTGATCTCAGTCGAGGCAAGTTAAAATGCAGCAAAAAGAGAGGATTGGGCCAAGTGTTTCATATGCTGTGCTGAAGATAAAAGTGGGCCTCTAACAGCAGGGCTTCCACTAAGTTTCAAAATTTGGAAGTCCAGACTTCCATGGTGTCAGATTTGGACGTGGAGAGAATTTTTTGGAAGTCCGAAGTTTTTAAGAATGACTTTTACCTCCCCCCCCCCTCCCCCACCCTTACGCATCCCTCTCTCTCTCCCATACTGTAGTGAACTTTTTGTTCTACGAAGGGAAGCCTGAGCATTTGCGCAGTCTAATCAGAGTCATTCCTGTTTGTGAACTATACGCAAGTCCTGAGCACTCTAAAAACATAAGACTCGCCATTGCACTGTCTGCTATTGCATAATATTCGCCGAATGGGCTGCGTCGGAAATACGGTGACTTACGGAACGTATAATGACACGCTTCCACCGAACAACTCGGTTGTCACTAGGTCGATGTTCATTATTATTCATGTTAGATGCAAACAAGAAAGACCGGTTTGACTGCTTAGTTGCGCTGGCTGATACGATTGTTAGTTATCGGCGTGTGTACTGAGGTACCTTTACTTTAGCCGTCTCAAGGTTAAAATGACACTGTGTACGGCACGCGTATATACTCGCAGCGGCGTCTTTGATTTTTACATCAAAGAGAAAACGTGCTTGACCCATAAACGAGCAGGTAATTGCATATCAATGCTACCGTTAGTATTACACCGATTATATAATCGCGTAGACCCTGATCAGAATGCGCTATTTCTGTGCACACTGTACGGCATTATTTTCGCACTGGGTTGCATGACGATACAACTAGGAAATCGGTGAAATAGACGTTTCAGTATTCGTATTTTAATAGTACCATTAATCAAAACAATGTATATTACCAGGAAATTTGCTTTGAATCAACACTTTTCGGGGAAGAGGTTCATATTCCTAAAAACTCCATTGAGGACAGTATGGATCATGACAAGACCTTCCGTTGTAAGGGCAAGCGTTAATATGAATGTTGTGTTTTTAAAAACTTCTGATAGAATTTGTCAATACATGCTTCAGTATTTGTGTGTTATGGATACATTCACAAACTTTTGAAGTCGGCATACGCTTTACACATACAGGTCAGTTACATTCTTGCGATCGTAAAAAAGGAAGGACACCTTTCATCCAAAAGCTCAGTCATCGTGATTTGATAAGTTGTTTAGCAGACTGCCGTAAGAGGTTGAATCTACGAGTGGGCATTATTATGATAATCGTTTTTGACAGGTAGGCGGTCCGACATGTGTGTTACCCGGTTCAGTGCTCTATACGGACAATCTCGATTGGCAAGTAGGCGGTCTTTTTGTCTGGCTGACACCTGCGTTAATCCGATTAATTATGACGCGTGCTAGAATTTTAAAGACAGTGGCGATATTTTATACGTCGGGACAAGATCAAATAGCCGTATGTGACAATTATCGGGCGTATGTCAGACGCCAGAGGTCCCATTTCTCGACGTACGGGAGCAAATCCTGGGCGTAATATACTGCCATGCGCCCGTTAACGGAAGCCCTGTCTAACAGCCTCCTGACTCTACAATCACACACAAGGCTATGGGATACCTTTACCTTTTCTTTACATACAATTTTTCCTTGCCAGGATCTTTTTCTGATTTTCCTCTTCAAGCCCCCCACCCCCTACCCTCCCCCACATCTTCCTACCCCGCCATTTCTGAATTTCTGAGACTCTGGCTATACTACCTGGTGTCTTCAACCCCAAAACATACTAATTTACTATCGTTCTTTCTTTACATTGCCCCAGCCTCATAATCTCAGATATCACAAATAGTCCAACCGTCAACATACATGTAGCATGTTTCCGCTTCTACCTTGCCCTTTTTAGGTCTCAGGTAGAGTGAGCATTTGATGATAACTGCTGGACAAATCATACATCCAAACATACATTGTGGCCTCTCATTAGAGCTATCTTTGGGACTTCTAATGAGGTGGCAAGCGTATGTTTATTCTGTGGCTTCTCATTAGAACTGTCTGAGAAGCAACAACATAAACATTGCAAAAGGGTCACAACCTATGTTTTAAAGAGAATTATGAAAAAAAAAATCTCCGAATTATCATCTGATAATCTCCAGCTTTTCTCCAATCCCTAAACCACAAAGCTGCAAAATTCTACTCATCCACTCACCAGAGCTCCAGATAAGAGGGTTAATGAGGATAATTCAACGGCAGTTTTTGTTATTTATCAATAAAATCATACACAGTAAACCCTCATTACAACCGTTTCTATGAGACAGTTCTAATGAGTGGTCACAATGTATGTTTTTTTTTATGAAAAAATAAGAAAAATTATCCCAAGTTATCCCCTTTACCCCCTCTTATCTGGAACACAGACTCACCATATGGAGTGCCTCAAGCTGAAGGATGAGTAAAAATTTTGAATATTTTACACTATTGAACTCACAAAACATTTTGTCATGCAGGGCAAGTGAAAATATGAAGAATGTTCCAGCTCTGCTAAACCTACCCTTGTTCCTCCATCAATTCTTCCATCTCCATACATTTGAGTTCAACTTTTCTTTTCCTCTCATGGTCCAGTATTTCTCTGTTTGGCTGTTTTAACATCTGGGCATCTAGTTTCTTTATTTCTTCCTCGGACTTGTAGTCAACTCTATCTCTGTGTCGCCGTACAAATGCCTTATTTGTCTGGACATAGCCATTGGTTCCAGAGCCCCTGGCTGTCTGTAGACCGATGCCGTTATACATCTTGAGGAAACTGTAATGACGTCTTTACAATTCTGAAATGAGATACCACAATTTTAACCTGACAGAGTACAATATTTCTTATAAGACAGATTTTTTCCCTTTAAAAACAATCCCAAACAAACCCACGGGCCACAAAGCTCACCAGATCTCCAGCTCAAAATTGCAATCAAATTTGTATTAACTTAAAATTGCCGTCACATCTGTACAGGCTAATACAAAATATACAACTACAAAGTCTCAGTCTGACAGTCTGTTGAGTTGATAACAAAATATAAATATATTTCCCACATTATGATTGCAGTAAATGCCATTTCAATTTTCCACATCATTAGTCAATGTAAGTCTAATTTGCCATAGCAACGTTAACCAAACTTAAGAGCCGATTTTCATTAAAAAAAAAATCAATTCCCCTGCCCAAGGATACTAAAGATATAATCTGAGCCCAATCGGCCCGGTGGCTTCAGAAGAGATAATTTTTAAAGCATCTTCTCCCCCCCCCCCCCCCATTTTTTGCATTTTGGTTTCCATGGCAACCAATAAAAGGAGCAGTGGGCCAGAAAACATATAGCTGATAGAACACTCCTCAAGGAACATTTCCATAAAAGTTTTGTCAACATATCTGCAATAGCTTGGCAATAAATGCCATTTTTCCATTTCCCAATTATGAGTCAATGCAACTCTAAGTTACCATAGCAACCAAACTAAAAAACTGATTTTCATATAAAAGATAAAAATTCAACACCCCAGCCTAAGGATACTACAAATGAAATCTGGGCTTAATCAGCCAAGGGGCTTCAGAGGAGATAATATTTTAAGTATTTCTTTTCCATTTTATGCATTTTGGTTTCCATGGCAACCAATAAAAGGAGCAGTGGGCAAAAAAACATATAGCTGATAGAACACTTCTCAAGGAACATTTCTATAAAAGTTTTGTCATCATATCTGCAATGGCTTGGCAGTAAATGCCATTTTTCAATTTTCCCCATTATGAGTCAATGCAACTCTAAGTTACCATAGCAACCAAACTTAAGAGCCGATTTTCATAAAAAACATAAAATTTCAATCCCCCAGCCTAAGGACACTGCAGATGAAATATGGGCCTAATTGGCCAAGTGGCTTCAGAGCAGATAATTGTTTAAGTATATTTTTTCCTCTTTATTGCATTTTGGTTTGCATGGCAACCAATAAAAGGAGCAGTAGGCAAAAAAAACATAAAGCTGATAGAAGACTTTTCACAAAACATTTCTATAAAAGTTTTGTCAACATATCTGCAATGGCTTGGCAGTAAACGCCATTTTTCAATTTTCCCCATTATAAGTCTATGGGAACTCTAAGTTGCCATAGCAACCAAACTAATGAGCCGATTTTCATAAAAAACACAAACTTTCAATCCCCCAGCCCAAGGATGCTACAGATGAAATTTGGGCCCAATTGGCCCAGTAGCTTCAGAGGAGATGTTGTTTAAAAGTGTTGACGGACGACAGACGACGACATACGACAGACGACGACAACGGACAACTGCCTATACTATAAGCTCCCCCGGAGCCTTCGGCTCTGGTGAGCTAAAAATCTAGATCCATAATTATCCTCAAAATCCCACCTTATCTGGAGCTCTGCTCAGACTAGACATTCACATAATACCTGACAATAAAGACCACAATGTCACAGAGGTGACAGAGTCAGAACAGGTGACAGAACAGGCGACAGACTCATAATAGTGTTGGGTCATAAGGCCAAGAAAAAAATAGTCATGTTTCCGAGGTGATGCCAAAAAAAAAATTAGAGTTGGTAGGTAAGCAAAACTTCTTTTTAAATTTTTCATTTTACCCCACCTGGTCCCTACTACCTTCTCTCCTAGCACTAATTAAAAATGGCAACAATAATACTCATAAAGCTTTGTCAGCAATCCTCCAGGTGCTACCACTATGAGAAAGTGCGCTACAGTCTTATTTCTGTCAGCTACATTCAAGAAAATACAATTAAATCTGTTCATTTTGCTGCCTCTCGGATGCCACCATTTCAGAAGGTACTGCTAATTTACCGAAAAAGACCGGATTGGCGATAATAAACCACATCTGATAATGTTTTTCCGCTACAACTTAAAAAAAGTTTTAAGGTCTGCGGGAAAACATATGGTTCGGTCGGAAATAGAGGTATTTTTTATTTTGGCCTAAGTGTCAACAAAATGTCTTCATTAGTGTAGCAGAACCATCTTCCATTTTAGTGTCACTAAAATGATGTATTTCAGTCATACTGAGTGGATAAAAAGGAGATAATGAAAGGCTATGTGCATTGCAGCCCTGTTTGCAAACTCTGAAGAATTATCCAGACACAACCTATTTTCAACCACTGCCTAATTTCAACCACCTTAGACTTTGCCTCATTAAAATTCTAACAAGCTGAATTTTGCAGGTATGATAGTATCTTTGCTTACAGCAGGGACAGGCATATGATATTATGCAGCTGTTTCCTTTCAGATTTGGTAGTTCAATGTGCACCATGATTAAGCATTGCATAGAAGTACCCTGTTTTCTTGACACTTTTCTTATAACCAAATTTTCTGTTTGTTTCCATGGCTACTATCTATACATGTTTGAAACAAAATTCATTGTTTATACAGCTTTATAATTAAAAGTGTTTTCTGTGACCACTGTTTCCCAACAAAAATGAATGGCTTACCATATAAATTTATTTTGAGGTAAATGTTTGGTCTACTATGCTTATGGCAGTTTTCTTTATTTTCTCTGCTGTTTTAAATTATGCATTAGAAATTGAAAAATTAAATACCTCATCATCATCTTCAACAATTATCTTTTATACTGATGTGAGGCCTTGGTTCCCTTCTGTTGAAATACACTTGCTTTGTCTCTGTAGATAGTGCAAAAATTATTGTATACCATTTGCTTAAACCCTTATTCCAGTAAGTCAACTGTTCATTCAGAGAAATGTATTTAATGTATACTGACATAGTGTGTTGGTCTGCATGCTCTCATCCAAAACTAGTTTGTATGTGTTTTGCATTTGTAAGGTTGTACTGTGACAACAGAAACATTTACAGGGCAATTTCATTTTGTCAGAAGATATTTACCCAAGGCGGTCGGATTTAGGTTGTTAATTTTCAGAATGTCCTACCTCTGATAACTTCCAAAATATAGGGATACAGACTCACTCATTTTTCATAGGGGCATGCTGGGCCACTAAAAATTGAAAATTAGGAGCCCAGCCAGAAATTTAGGGGCCCACATTTAAAATGCTGGAATTTTTTTATTCAGAATCTATAAGCGAACTCGGAGTTATGCACTGAGCATGCGCACACTCAGATCTTCCTCTCTAAGGTCAAAGGTCACCGATGCCAAAAGCCGTATACACAAAGCGTAACATATTGACAAATATTTCAATTATCAAACATTCCCTGTCTATTCTGTCTTGTTAAAATAATGTAACTATCCATTTTCTCTGAAATGAAAACAATTAACAGTTTAACTGTATTTGACTATACAAAATAAGCTATCTTAGCGCCTTTTGTGTTACAACGTTATTATAGTATAACACCCAATAAAAGTCTCACAAATAACACTACAAATGATTTGCAACCAAGAGAAGCCTAAGTAAAATAACTATTCCCATGTTAAACTGATTTTTGAAATTGCTTTTCAGCTATTCAGGTGCTTTCCGGTATTTCTGTGTTTTTCGGTTTATATTCTATGAACCCGACTTGAAGGTTAATAAAAGGACACAAAACAATACTTAAGCGGTTAAAAACAGGTTGTGCCAGGCTACTTGCTTAGCGGTCCTACTAAAGACAGAAAAGGACTTATGCCACCAAAAAGAACTTTTTTGGCACTGAAAAGGACTTTTATTTGCCATTTCATGCTGTAAATCATATATTTAAGAACTCGAAATATCATAATGATAGTGATGGGACATCGGCTGGAAATCATAATCAATCATCGGTTGGAATCGGTTGCTGCTGTCAATGCGATTCTTCCTATTATTAATCGGTTCTTGATAAGTTTGCTTTTCTATGCATTTTTCACTGTTAATCCTTGTAAAATCCATGTATTATAGACTAGAAATAGCTGCTTCTGTAGTGTAGTAGCTTTTGTAGTTTTGCAACTGCTTTCTATATGCACCTTTTGGTTCTTAACCACCTCTGCTTTGTGCTAGTTGGCTTAGTAACACATAAGTATGGTGGATAATGTGATGCATGTCCATATGAACCATTAACCAGGCTCTGATAGCATCAATAAATTTTTTGGACAGACAGGTCTAGCCAAACAGTGTAGAATGTAGACCCAGATCACTGAGATCACACTGCTCTTTTAGGGTCCACACTGTTTGCCATTCCAAAATTCCACCCCACACATGCAAAAAAAACTAAGTCCACACCTAAAAAGATTCAAGCAGAGGTTCCCCTTAGGCACTGGCTACATTAGTTAACCCCCTACCCATAATAACCAAGGCCTCAGAAAGATGAGGTAAGAAAACAAAACATGAAGATAGAGTGGGTGGGGTGCCAGAATTATTATGTAAACAAATATTCAGAGCAAGAACTATTCATTCAGATTGTTTATCATTGGATGGAATTATTCCCAGATCGAATGTAGTGGTCATGAATTGGTTGTAAGATAACAGAGACATGCCGTCACTTTTTACTGAAAACCAGTACTTGTTTTGACGAAAGATTCTTACCCTACCAACCCCTTTACTCATATCGAGATAGTCTTTTGTTGGTGGCAGATATCGTCATTCTTTTGTAAAATCCGAAGTATTTCCACACGTTGGATTTTCTTTTAGTGCCGGGAAGGCCGGGATGATCATAAAACTGAAATTGTTGTCATTGGAAGCCATATTGGAGACATTGGCACGCTCTATTGATAAAACAAGAGTGGCGACGTGCGCCGCACCGCGTATAAAACCCGGTACCGGAGTACTGGACGGTGCAGAGACGGCTTGCATGCCGCTCCTCCATTTCATGTCGATGATCGATTTTGACAAAGTTCAATCGATTATCGGAATCAGGAGCTTCTAGCACGCCGCTAATCCAGGGACTGACAAATCCATTGCCCGGATGCCCGGGACAAGCTCCAAATCTGGCCGGACAAGTGCCATTTCCAGCTCGACGCCCGGCCGGGCAAGTAAAAGAAAATCCCCAACACATTAAAATTTGGAAAGAATAACTGTAAGCGTGTTCAAAAAGACAGCCGCACTGCTGTTTACAGCTATAATAATCATGATTTTCTCACCTTTAGTTACTGAAAGTTTGTTTATTGTCACCCATCCGTTAATCCAGTGTAATGGTTACTGACGGTGTTTGCGACACATGTCAATCATTTAGCAAAATTTCACACCTACATGTGGACCGTTGACCAATGAGTTTTCTTCTCGGATGCATGATGAGCTTGAGTCAAAACAGGTCGGTACTCTTTGATCTACAAAGCGATCTTTATTCTAGAAATTGGGACAACCGAACAGTTAAAAAATCAAACATTTTTTATTGCATCTAACAGATGAAGGCAGAATGGCAAAACAGTGTAGACTTTGATCAGACTGCTCATATTCAGGAGCAGTCTGATCTGGGTCTACACTGTTTGCTCAGACATATGTCTCAATATTCAGAACTTTTATGGTAATCTATTTGGTTTACCGGTATTCTTTGATGTAAAGTGCAAACAACCTGAGTCAACCAGTACAAAGCATGCATTTTCCCGCCAAATGTCACCTAGACAGTGTATGCTATAAAGATAAAAGGAAAGGCTTCCACAATTACCTTACGTATTTGGATCAAAGTGTAATATTGCTTGGCAGTCAGAGTAGTCCCTGATCAGACTGCTCCTACCATATTTGGATCAAAGTGTAATTATACTTGGCAGTCAGAGTTGACACTGATCAGACTGCTCCTATGCAATTTGTGCAGGGTTTACACTATCTGCCAACATCTTTGTCTACTAATAGTCTATACTCTTTGCTCAGACCAGATTTCCAAATTTTAGGGAATGTATGACTGTAAAGAAGGGTGTTTTTTGTGTTTATGTGTGTGTGAAAAATCTGGGCAAGCAATTTTTTTGCCGGACAAGTGAATTTTGTTTTTACTTGTCCTGTAGGCAAGTGGAATTTTTTTTGATTTGTCAGCCCCTGCTAATCCATACCACCTGATCATCGGAACACCACTACATGATAATGATATAAATAAATCAATGCTTCAGTAATAGTTTTTGCATTGTATTCCACAAAAATATAGCAATTTTATTTTGACTTTAATACTAGTGGAAGTCGCATAAACAAAAATGGTACAATACTTTTCCCCATTTATTATTACTGTCAACTTAAACGACTAAGGAACTTATTTAGCAATACCCATTCCTAAAATCTGTTATAGATGTGTCTAATTATTAATAAGTTAAGAAATGCAGCATCAAAAAGGACGCAACCGCTGGTCACTGAATATAGATTTCAGGTACTGAAGAGGACATCGTGATCGCCGAATTTTAGTCACCGAAAAGGGCTTTTTTCGCTAAATATGCTTGAAAATTACTTTCAGAAATATATCTTCCATCCTTAAACATTATTTAACATACGTGTTTATAGTATCAAATGACAAATAAAAAACCTTTTCGGTACCCGAAAGTTCTTTTCGGTAGCACAAGTCCTTTTCTGTCTTTAGTAAGACCCCTTGCTTAGCAGGCCTGTGGCCCAGCACTTGACCCACAAAGCTACCAGGGCTTTTTCAACACTAAGTGACAGATATAATTCAGAAAATGGCATGGCTATTCTGATATATTAGTTTGTTTTTGTAGTTATCATCATCATGAAAACAACTGAGCAACATTTGGTCCCTTCTCAGATTCTGCATTTCGACTATTTCACCTGAAACACGTTTTTCTGCGAGCCATGATACTACAGTTCTGTCTAGTTTCATGCAAAAGAATGGGCTGGATATATTTGTGATAGTGAATTTAAAAAGTTTACTTAATTAAGTGAAATATTTACGTTTTTGTCACGATTTCAAGTAAACAAATCTATGTTTTCTTTGACCGGAAATGAATGAAGTTGCGCCCCCTATTCCAGTGCGCCGAAATACCGGATTTATTCACCCGGTGGACCTAAAAACAGTAAAGTAGCAGGAGCGCTATAGTGGTACTTTCGAATAAAAATCCTGATAAGGACTGTGAGTGGCATTTGGGTGAAAATACTATCCATTTGTCTGAAGATGCGCTTCAATTTGGTGTGAAAAGAGCTGGAAAAAAGGAATCCTCCATAAATGTGAAGGAACGTATAAGCCTAGCCAGGAGAACGTCATACTCCCAGATGAACACAGGTTTACATGGGTCAACAGGACTAAACCCTACAACTTCATATGTGATCTACAGGGCCTACGTTCTTCCACGTTTACTGTATGGTCTTGAAACGCTAACTCTAACAAAGGGACAAGTGGAACAGCTCTCCAAATACCACATACAGACTCTTAGAAATATTCAGTCCCTTCCACAACGTACATCAACCTCGGCAGTGCTACTACTCCTTGGCGTACTGCCACTAGAAGCTGAACTACACAAAAAGAGACTAAGTTTAGCCATCAGTGTTATTAACAGTGAAAACCCTACATTGAAACTACTGGTGCAGAGACAGTTAGCATGCTCCTTTGATACCAATAACAGTTTCTTTAATGAACTATCAAAGATCCTCCAGCAATATGAGCTGCCATCTTTGAGTCAGCTCTTCTGCAGTAACTTTACCAAGCCCCAGTGGAAACACATGTGCACAAAGGCTGTAAATTCATTCTGGACGAAACAACTTGTGTGTGACATAAAGACTAAGAAAACTCTGTAATATCTCCCGGTTCATAATCTACGTGTTGGTACCACACACCTGGTCTGGAGAACAATGGAGTCCTCAGTAACAGATGTTAAAAAGGCAGTTGTGAAAGCCAGAATCCTCACTGGCACCTATATCCTCCAAAAGAACAGACAGACCTTCAGCGGCGGCACAGTAGATGCAGCCTGTCGTCATTGTTATATAGAGGAAGAAGATTTACTTCATTTGGTGGCACGATGTCCAGCCTCCTACAGCATACGTGTAAAGACTGTTAGTGCACTTAAAGACATTGTTGTTGGTCATGCTAATATAGACATTTGGAATCAATACTTTTGTGAATGGACATTTATCCTGAAAACGTTAGTGTGTGCTGAGTCAGT
Organism: Ctena decussata; assembly: GCA_963989385.1. Taxonomy (NCBI): domain Eukaryota; kingdom Metazoa; phylum Mollusca; class Bivalvia; order Lucinida; family Lucinidae; genus Ctena; species Ctena decussata. The sequence continues at coordinate 53,579,839 of OZ022511.1, read as the reverse complement.
GGCTAGGTTATTGCCAGACCTAAATGAAGCTAGGGATAGCATAGAAAGACTATCAAGAGACTACTTTTACAAAATCCATGCCCGTAAACTACAGTGTGAAATCCGGAGGGGATAATGGTCGCCCGTATATATCCGACGGAATGTATATAAGTTATTTTATAAGTTGATCTTAGACCAGTGACTTTTTATTACCTCGTTTATTGACGTCTTATCTACACCTTTTACAACGTTCCAACTTGGAGCGGTGCTCCTACGAGAGGAGGATCATACACTCAACAAGAACAAGGAGCGTAAAGTGGCGTAAAGTAGCAAAATATATGGCGTAAAGCAGTATAAAATAGCCAAATGGGAGAATCCCAGAAAGACAGATGTCGGACAGATTGTTTAGGTAGTAACTTGAAAAAAAAAATAGCAAAAGTAAAAACGTATTATTCAAAATTGAAAATTGGAAACTAAAATAAGGTTGTATTATATTCTTAAGCAGAGATCTATCTATCTATCTATCTATCTATCTATCTATCTATCTATCTATCTATCTATCTATCTATCTATCTATCTATCTATCTATCTTGTTTGTCTGTCTATTTGTCTGTCTATGTCCATCTATCTATCTATCTATCTATCTATCTATCTATCTATCTATCTATCTATCTATCCAAAAAATAAACCCAAAAAATGTAGATGGAGGTAAAAAAAGAAAATATCAAAATCGACTAAAATAAGAATATAAGAAGAATGAAATAAAAAAAGATTTAAAATCGACTAAAATGAAATAATTAAACAAGAAATGTTACAGTGTGTAACAAATGTCCCCGAAGGCCCCTTAAACTGACCTTGACCTTGGCATAGAACCTGAGTCTTGCACATGATATACATTCTCATTTCGTTTTATTTTTCTGTAACGTTTAAATGCACTTTGGAAGATTAAGAGGATTCGAGGGGACTTAATTCAACCACTAACCAAACTGTGTTGTGTCCTTGACATTGGGTCTGGGAACCTAAATGTCGCACCTTACAGAACTTATCGTTATACTTTACTTTTCTTTATGTTTCCATTTAATCATGCTTTACATTTCAGTGAAACTTAATGAAATTGGCTTCAACAGTTTTGAGTCAGTTCAGAGACATGATTTGACCTCTGAGCCCTGACTGTGATCCTGACTTTAAGCAACAGAAACACAATTTGTTTGTGACATATTCACTCATTGTTTTATACCTTTTCATGAAGTGTAATGAAGTTTGCTTGAGTAGTTTTTAGGTAATTGGGGATAAATGACTTGACCTTTGACCTCTGGCTATGACCTTGACCTTGGGTGTGGGAACCTATGTCTTGTGCAAGGCAAATTTTCTCATTAGGCTTTATCTTTCTTTAAAGTTTGCTTTGGTATTTTTCTGAGTAATTGCCGAGACATGATTTGACCTCTGACCCCAGATTGTGACCTTGACCTTGGATTTGGGATCATAAATATTGTGTGTAACATACCTTCTCATTATGGTATACCTTTCTGTGAAGTTTGATGACATTAGCTTCAGCAGGTTTTAAGTTGTCACAGAGGCGAGATTTGACCTTTGACCCCTACTTGTGACCTTGACCTTGAACCTGGCAATCCAAATCTTATGTGCAACATACCTTCTCATTATGTGTCATCTTTCTGTAAAGTTTCATAATTTTGCTTCAGTAGTTTATGAGCAATCGCTGAGACCCAATTTTGAGACACAATTTGACTTTTGACACAACTGTGGCATTGACCTTGGGCGTAGGAAACTGAGTCTTGGGTGCGACACACCTTCTCATTATGCTTTATCTTTCTGTGAAGTTTCATCAAATTTGCTTTAGTAATTTTAAAATTATCGCTGAGACACGATTTTGAGACACAATTTGACCTTTGACCCAACTGTGGCCTTGACCTTGGGCGTAAGGACCTAAGTCTTGCGCCCGACACACCTTCTCATTATGCTTTATCTTTCTGTGAAGTTTCATCAAATTTGCTTAAGTAGTTTTAAAGTTATTGCTGAGACACGATTTGTAACGGACTGACGGACGGACGGACGGACAGTCGGACGGTGCGATTTTAATATGCCACCCGAAGTTCCTTCGGGGGGCATAAAAAAAATTATTAAAAAAAAACTTGCTTTTATTTTTTCTCGATTCCAAAGCATCGGACTAATTAATCGTTTTTTTAAAATTATTATTATTATTATTTTCATTTTCATATTTTGTTTGTTTGACTTTCAAAGGACTAACACCTCAGTAGATTAGGCGGCACGCGCCGTTCACACCTTACTGATGTGTTACATGACACCTGCCATCTCATTTACAGAATAAGGAATGTCTATAATGGTAGTTGATTTCATTTCACACTTAGCAAACATCTAGCCCCCGTTCTTAATTCGATCATGTTCACCGACACGCGTCTTTCACGCCTTAGGTATAAATAATAACGACCCCCTTTGTTGTTTAAAAATATCTGTACTGCAAAAAGGCTGACTAATGATTTTCTTCCTACTTTCAGATTTTGAATGAAACAAATAGGACAAGGTGGAATGGGCCCGGATGGTTTCCAAGTCATCTGTGGTGCCCTAACGACTTTGTAAGGTTATGGGACAGAATAGAATAAAATAGAATGACACAATCCATGTACTCCTAGCCGTCTCTGATAAACAAAAAATATTTTCTGGTTGGCGGCTGTTACTGTTAGCGTCGAAGGACATCAGCATTGAAAAGTCCCTTCACCCTCCCTCAATTCCAACATAAGATTTTAAGGATCCCAGATGTTGTTTGCAAGGTATTATGGTGTTTTCCTCTGTATAAGCCTATTTCAAAAGGAAGATATCACAAAATTTGGGCCAGATATATACTGGAACATTACATAGAAAGTGAATAATCAGAGAAGGGTCGGATTAAAATCAATGTCAGTGACAGTTTGCCGTCTGTCAGATGTACTGACGACATGCATTTGATTTTTTAAAGTGAAAAATATTTTTTACAAAATTACGCCTGAAACTATACAGGTTCCTACTAATGTGGATAAAGTAGGACAAGGGCCCACTGTGTTTGCAGTAGGTGCGGGTGGCGGTTGTTTTGATACGTTCCTCTCGCCTATCATATCTCTTTCCTTTCTCAATCTCTCTGAGGGGAACTGCTCGATATAGACTGAAATACTGTCTCAAAGAGCCATTAAACCCAAGACAATCAATAAACAAATTTAGCCTTTTCAAACTTAAAAAAATTACGAGGTATGGCTAAAATAGGATGGCAAGTTTGTATCAACTCCTCCGTCTAAAGCAATCATTGTTTCTTTTTTGTTTTTGTTTTTTCCAGATTTTCCAGACATAATTAAGACACACATTTGTTTTATCTGTTTTTGAAGAGAGAGAGGTGAACAGAGGTTGGGGTAGGATGGAGAAGTTGGGTGGGGTGGGGGGGGGGGGGGGGGGCATAGCACGGGGGCATCATAGAACTGTGTCTTATAGACTTAATTTTCCAGTTTTACTGCTTTACGCCATATTTTATCTACTTTACGCTACTTTACTGTTTTTAGGTACACCCCATATCACCTCCCGTATAGGAGAACCGTAGATACACTACTGTGCCAAATGATCTCTCCTCTTCGAATTGAAGAGGGGAAGGACAGACAGACTCGTTGTCGAGAGACGATTCTTATTGATTCGTTCTACTGAGCCTACTGTGGAACAGTGTTATGAGAATTAGGAAAACAAGAGGGCCATGGTGGCCCTGAATCGCTCACCTGAGCATTAATCAGTTCACTGGCTCTGGTGAAAATTTATAAGAGTTTTTAACATAGATGGGAATGTCGTGGATATCGTGAGGATAAACATTCTGACAAAGGTTCATGAAGATTGGATCAAAACTGTGCCCTCTAGAGTGTACACAAGGTCGTTCTTATATCTGACCTAGTGACGTAGTTTTTGACCCGACATGATCTACTTTCAAACTTGGCCTAAATATAGTGACGATAAACATTCTGACAAAGTTTCAAAAAGATTGGATCAAAACTGTGTCTTCTAGAGCGTACACAAGGTTTTTCTAAGATCTGACCTAGTTTTTGACCCAAAATGACCCAGTTTCAAACTTGGCCTAGATATTGTGAGGATAAAAATTCTGACAAAATTTCATTAGGTTTGGATCAAAACTGTGACCTCTAGAGCGTACAAAAGGTTTTCCTAATATCTGACTTAGTTTTTGACCTGACATGACCCAGTTTCAAACTTGGCCTGGATATTGTTAGAATAAACATTCTGACAAAGTTTCATTGAGATTGGATCAAAACTGTGCCCTCTGGAGCGTATACAAGGTTTTCCTTATATTTGACCTGGTGACCTAGTTTTTGACCCAACATGACCTAGTTTCAAACTTGACCTAGATTTCATATAGATAAACATTCTGACAGAGTTTCATGACCATTGTATCAAAACTGTGCCCTCTAGGGTGTGCACAAAGTTTTTCTAGGATTTGACCTAGTGACCTAGTTTTTGATCCGATGTGACTCAGTTTCATAGGGGGCTAAGATATGGGCAATAAACATTATGACAGTTTCATGAAGATTGGATCAAAACTATGCCTTCTAGTGCGTACGAAAGATTTTTCTAAGATTTGACCTAGTGACCTAGTTTTTGACTCGACATGACCTAGTTTCGAACTTGGCCTAGAGTTTATGGAGATAAACATTCTGACAAAGTTTCATAAAAATTGGATGAAAACTGTGTCCTCTAGAGCGTACACAAGGTTCTTCTATGATTTGACCTAGTGACCTAGTTTGTGACCCGACACGACCCAGTTTCAAACTTGTCCTATATATAATAAGAATTAACATTCTGACAAAGTTTTATGAACTTTGGTTGAAAACTGTGCCTTCTAGAGCAAACACAAGGTTTTTCTAAGATTTGACCTAGTGACCTAATTTTTGACCCGACATGACCCAGTTTCAAACTTGGCCTAGAGTTTATAGAGATAAACATTCTGACAATGTTTCATAAAGATTGGATGAAAACTGTGTCCTCTAGAGTGTACACAAGGTTTTTCTATGATTTGACCTAGTGACCTAGTTTTTGACCCGACATAACCCAGTTTTAAATCTGTCCTAGATAGTATAAGGATAAACATTCTGACAAAGTTTCATGAACTTTGGATCAAAACTGTGCCTTCTAGAAAGTAAACAAGGTTTTTCTAAGATTTGACCTAGTGACCTAGTTTTTGACCCGACATGACCCATTTTCAAACTTGGCCTAGAATTTATTGAGATAATCATTCTGACAATGTTTCATAAAGATTGGATCAAAACTGTGTCCTCTAGAGCGTACACAAGGTTTTTCTATGATTTGACCTAGTGACCTAATTTTTGACCCGACATGACCCAGTTTCAAACTTGTCCTAAATATATTGAGGATAAACATTCTGACAAAGTTTCATGAACTTTGGATGAAAACTGTGCCCTCTAGAGCGTACACAAGGTTTTTCTAAGATTTGACCTAGTGACCTAGTTTTTGACCCAACATGACCCAGTTTCGAACTTGGCCTAGACTTTATGAAGACTAACATTCTGACAAAGTTTCATAAAGATTGGATCAAAACTGTGCCCGCTAGAGTGTACACAAGCAAAAGTTGACGGACGTCCGTACGGACGTCCACACGTACGACGGACGACGGACATCAGGGTATCCCAAAAGCTCACCCTGAGCACGAAGTGCTCAGGTGAGCTAAAAAATGTGCCAAATTGAAGTTCACAAAAATGAATTCCAAATGTTTTAAATACATTCTAATGTTAAATTATCTTAAAAACAACAACAAATTATCGTAAATATCATATACCAACTTAATATTCAACAAAGTCGTTCAATCTGTCTATTTGGAATGTGTTTAATGAATGTCTTGTCATCTTGTCAGCCAACTATGCTGAACCTGCAGAGTGCAGAGCAACGTACCATATTTTACAGACCTATGTTATCCCAGTATTGTTGTGACAGCGTCTTCCCTGAACATCTTCAAAACGAAGTTAAACTAGAAATTGTGTTTGTGAAACATTATGCCCCCAACCATATGCTTGCTTCTAAAGGTGTCAAACTTTAGAATGTCTAAGTCTGAAAAGGAGTTACCTAATCTTTATTGAAATATTAAACACATCAAGAACTACTGTTAAGGTGGTGATAATCACTGATTTGGGACAAAGACAAACATCTGCTTAAAATACTCAAAATAACACCGATCTTTCCAAAACTTAGCAGATGCCTTCTTTATGTTGTTTCTCATAATTTAGAATCCCAAAATGCAGCATTTGTTAATGTTAAAAAGCGTTTTTATAAGAGAAGATCAAAGGGTAATTTTCTGCGAATAAATCTGAAAAAATAATATCATTATTGAAAATATACTTAGTGCTTAGAGTACCTTGTTGCATAATGGAGAGCGTCCTAGCAATTATTTTTTCAAACTCTTTCACACATTATCAGGCTGAGCAGATAAAAAGATGCAGTCTGTGTCCAATTTTTTTGACAAAACACACAGGTGAGACAGGTGATACTATTTTAACAAGGTTGAGCAATTTCATCTACACACCACTGATCATGTCAGTTATGTATTATTTATATTGTAGGTGTTAACATAGGTATGCTTGCCTACCCTATATTTAATAAACACGTCCAGTGTACATTTACGGTGTACATGGTTGAACATTTGAGAAAAAGCTACCGTTTTCATCTGGTCTACATTACAATTTGAGAAAGAGTTGGAATAAATAATTGCTAGGACGCTCTTCATTATGCAATAATGCACCTTCAGCATAAATTTTCAATAACGTTATTATTTTTTTAGATTTATTCGCAGAAAATTACCCTTTGATCTTTCCTTATAAAAACACTTTTTTAAGCAGCATGTATGCCTATTTTGTATTCTAAACTGTAAAGAACAACAAAAATAAGAAGTCTGCTAACTTTCAGAGAGATACGTTACTTTATTATGGTTTTATGCAGATTTTTACATTTACCATAAATCATCACCTTAAACAAAAAATCAGCTTCCTAGATCAAGTAATTCAGAAGTTGGAGAAATGCCAAATTCAAACAAGGGCCAAAACTCCATAAATATTTACAGAATTGTCCAAAAAGTTAATCAGGTAATCTACTCCTCATACCCAATCAGCATACCAAATATCAAGGCCATAGCTCAAATACTTTTAATACCTCCGTAATTAATGAATGCAGAGTTACCTAACCAGTACTAAAGTATCAAACTCATAAAGGACTACTACTATTCCACAAATCAGCTTCCTAGCTCAAGCGATTCAAAAGTTGGAAAAATGCCAAATTCAACCAAGGGCCATAACTCCATCAAAACTTTACGGAATTCTCCCCAAAGTTGATCAGGTAATCTACCCCTCATATCAGTATACCAAATATCAAGGCCATAGCTAAAATACTTTTTGAGATATCTTGCTAACAAGATAGTTATCTCATTTTTTTAAAAGGGGCATAACGCCAAAAAGGGGGCATAACTGGGAAAAGAAAAAAAATATGTGTCAGCTAATTTTCCGCAAGGAATCCATATATGAAATTTCAAGACTCTAGCTTGCAGGGTTCTTAAGTTACAGCAATCATGAAAAGTGTGACACACACACACACACACACACACACACACACACACACACACGGACGGACAAGCCAAAAGCAATATGCCCCACCAACTTTTTCAAAGTTGGGGACATAATAAATATTGACACAGGCACGCTCTAATATATAACCAATCATGCTACATTACGGGTCAACCAACTGGATGGAATGGGTCAATAGAAGCTGTTGGTAGCTTGGAAGGGCCTCAACGACGGTAAAATAACTATGAGTGAGATGTATTGCTTATGTCAAAGAAATCAATCATGGCAAAGACTGATTACCTTAATAAAAATTGTCTGCCCTCCGCCCCCCCCCCCCCCCACGCCATTACCCCCCCCCCCCCCCCCCCCCCCCCCCCCCACGCCATTACCATATCACCATCAAACAACTCTGATTAAGCAATTCTGATTCCGGTTCCTCAATGTTACGTGTTCTTATGTCTGCTTGTCTATGGGCCTCTAGCAATAGGGTCACATATATAGCTGTCGTCTTCGCTTTCTGTTTTGCTTTGTACACGTAATTTAAAATGGAAAATAGGTAAAAATAGATGTTACCATGCGTAAATTTTTTGTTAATTTATGCATATCCCTTTGAGTTTTGAAAGCAGGTTATGGGATCTGAATGTATTGTTCAGGAGAACTCAATTTCTGAAAGCTAGACCGGGTCTTCATTTTCACTGATTAGTCCTTCAGATACAATTCGGTTTTATGGTTTTGGTACTTTGACCTTTTTGAATTTTCCACACTATTTGTAGCTGCAGCTCGCTTAAATTAGATCTTTTTCCGCTGGGCTGCCGATTGCCAATATGCCCTTTCTATTTTTTTTTAATCATTCTGGGTGGTTTGTGCTGCGACTATCTTTTGCACTGCTCTCTCTCTCTCTCTCTCTCTCTCTCTCTCTCTCTCTCTCTCTTGCCCCAAACATCAAATGGACAAGGAATACAATAAAGACCGCACACAAAGCAAAACAAGTGAAAAGCCAATAGTTAGTTGTTTTCCTGAAGATTGCAAATCCTAAGTGATGTACAAAAAGTCAAAGACTTCAGAAAGCCGACAATCCATGAAAATAACAGTAAACTTCAACAGAAGCACCGCTTTGGACCAGTCAGCAATAAATCACGGGGGTGGGGATGGAAGTGAGGGGCTTAAACCGGGTTTATATGCGCACAGTCCTCGCCGTTGATAATTTAATAATACCATGTCAATATTAAAGCACCTCAAACTCCGTTGCCGGTGACCGGGTTAAAAAAATAATACATACATCCCCCCCCCACCCCCACCCCACTCAAAAAATAAATTGCTCATTCATTCGTGTAATCCAAAGCTGTGCTTATGCTTCTTTCTAAATAGTGTGACAGGGTAACGTGAAGGAAGTGGACATTGTAAAAAGTATTTTTTCTTTCTGCTGAGTAGAATTACCAGAGGATCATTTGCCATGTAGCTCACCTGAGTCCATTCATCCTTAGCACTCACTGGTAGGTACTCTAAGGGAAATTGTACAATATGGTCAAATTTCGAATGCATCTGGGTTTAAGACCTCTATAATATATCGGGGTTGAGACTGACTGCATTTTCATATCAGAGTACAACAGCAATGTTCAGAAGAATGCACTTCTTTAGCTTTTCGCATTCATATGCCTAAGGGACCGACCTTGCCGTAAAATAAATCAAGGTCAACCCAGGAGAGTCATCATTTATATACATTTTGTGGTACTAGAATCCCAGATGCCACATACCAAGTTTCAATGCAATCAACCCAGTGCTTCTAAAGAAGAATATTAATATAAGGTTTTTACCATATATGGTCATGGCGGCCATCTTGGTCATAGGACCTGTACCAAATATATATTCTTTCTTTTTCCCTTTGCCTAAAGGTTGCATGTAAAATTTAATTGAAATTGGCCCAGTAGTTTTACAGCAGAAGTCCTTTGAAAATGTTGACAGAAAACGGACGATACCTTTGGCCAAGGTCACTACATGACCTTGACCTCTAGAATTCATAGGGGTTCACGTTGACTGCTTTTCCATACCACAGAGCATACTAGCAACAGAAAATATGCGCTTTTCAGCATTTTGCATTCAAAAGCTTAATGGACCAAATTTGACCTTGCCGTAAAATAGGTCAAATAAGTTTTTTTTTACAATATATGGGCATGGCGGCCATGCTGGTCATGTGACCTGGCTGAAATATATAAACTTTTGTTCCCTCAGCCTGTTTAGGCTCCATATGAAATTTGGCTTTAAGCACCCGGTGGTTTCTGAGAAGAAAATGTTTAAAGAGTGTGGATGACGACGACGGATGACAGACAACATGGGCCTACCTATACTATAAGCTCACCTTTGAACCTTCGGCTCAGGTGAGCTAAATGTCTGAAAGGTTAGAGCCTTCCAAAACAAGGGCTACACCAACAGAAGTAAAAACAGCAGACTCGGTTGAATCGAGTCTTTTCATATCCAATTATGAAACGCGCAGCACTGGCGATGCCTTCAAGCACCGACCTAAGCAGAGATATATTCTAAAAAAGATTATAAATGAATCCAATAATCCCAAAGGGCTGGAAGGTATATAATCTGCACTGGATACTTTTTTGTAATTATTTTAGATGTCCTTTACAGTAGGATAGAGTCTGGTAAATTCGGACAGCGGGTAAATTCGGACAGTGGCATTGTGTCCTTTATATGTCAGTTGTTTGGAATTTAAGCAAAAAATAACTGGACAAACAGTGAAAATCCTGATGAGACGGCTCATTATGATTATGAGCAGTCTCATAAGGATTTTCACTGTTTGCAATGGTATGTCCGAATTTACCCGCTGTCCGAAGTTACTCGACTCTATCCTACCTGTATCGGTGTATTAACCTGAACAGGTCTCTGTGTAATGTGTGTAGGTAGCGGATCAATACTAGGGCACTGAATGATATAGGATTTTGATCTGTTAAATGTGTAAGTAGTTTTAATTTATTTTATGTAAAATTTATGCAACATGTCGATTCCATTACATCTAAGCTGATTTGCCTTTCAGCGTATGTGAAACTTTGAAAGTACGTGTTTGTATAACGCACTGCACATTCATACAAGTTAGCCCTCATTACAGTATACTGTTAATTTTTACATAGATCAGAATTGGTTAACATATAAACGGTTACATATATCATAAAATATTATTCAACGTACTATGTAGGAGGTAAAAGCATTTTTAGCTTAACTCAGGCAGCTGACTTAACGTCGCATAGAACTATATGGGCGTAACTAGAGGCAATTGCATGGTACGCACAACCATGTTTTAAACTCTACTCCTTGAAGGGAAAGGTAGTATTTCAGCCTCTTTGGCAATTGGTATTGAAATCTTGTCTAATTTATAAAATTTCAGCATGCAAATATGCAGGTGCGTTTGAAATTTTGTCAATTTTGACAAAATTTCAATACGCACTTGCGTATTTGCCGTATAGGTAGCTACGCCCTTGCAGTATAGAACTATTACACCGTGCAACATTTATGGTTGTTTCCAAATCGCGTGTAATAGCCCACAACGCCCTTCTCTTAAACGCACCTAAATGATTTTTAGAAATAAGTTGAGTAAAAACAACTCTTTCTCTATTCCCCGAGGAGCTAAGGACAACCTCATGCATTATAACCCATGGCCGAAGACAAAGGGTGACCTTGTATCGGGTCACCCACAGTACCCGGGTAGCCATCGACCTTTAATAAATGCATCACGTCTTTTTATGCTTACAGGTGATACAGGTGATTAAGATCCAACAATATATTCTTCGCAAATGGAGCCTGTACTGATATCTCTAACACCGAGTCAGCGCTTGCTCTCTCTACGGCTGGGAAATGCACTGGAAACTTGTGGGGCATCCGAGAAAATGAGATATATTTGGAGGGAAGCTGCCACAACCAGAGAAATTTTAAGCACTATTAACACGCGTTTTATTGGGGACACCCCTATTACTAAATATACATTTGGTAGCTCTATTGAAGGAACGACAACTCCTGGTCTTCGTTCCGATCTGGATCAACTTTTTTCATTCGAAGACTGGCTGGTTCTACAGAATCTTGCTGAGTGTCCCCGTGATAAAGAAGAAAGTCTGTTAATGGTAACGGACGATTTCACAAAACCCGGATATGCCAAACTTCAGCTGATAATCAAAGGTGAACCCCAAACTTCTATCCATGCTCAAAATATTGATGAGTTTGGAAAGGTATATAAATTGGATAGTAAAGATCGAATTGTCGTCTCCCGACGTGAACTGACAGAAATTCCGAAAACTGAAATTCATGGACCAGCAGATACACTACCAACGCAAATGGTCAGGGCAGCGACGGACATGGTTCAAGCATACAGATGTTTGCGCTGGCCAGACAGTGCCACTGAATGGCTTCAGAGGACAAGACACCATAACTGGCCTGCGCCCGAATTACTGAATCAGATAGTATCAATGGGGTTCTTTCTTGTGCCTGTGGGCCACCCTCTGAGTAGTGAGAAGGAAAGAGAATGGAGAATATCTCTGTCTCTACAGGAGAGATTGTTGATGTTTCAACTGAACCCCACACAGCACAAGTGTTATATCATAATGAAAATGATCAAACAAGACATTTTATTTCATTTAGTTGGGGAAAGTTCTCTTAGTTCTTATCATATCAAAACGTGTATATTCTATATGGTAGAAAATACACCAGATGCCTTTTGGGCACCTGATAATTTTCTTGCCTGTATTCATTGTTGTCTCAGCTGCCTTCTTACTTGGGCTATCAACTGGGTTTGCCCCAATTATTTTCTACCAAGCGAAAATATGTTTGATGGGCGACTAGATCGACAATTACAAGCAAAGCTGGTATCCGCGTTGCAAACGCTGCTGTCTGCTGACTTTAAGTACCTGCCGTTCATACAATGCGACAATCTTGGTCTTGAGCTAAAAGCAGTCTTTATGAACAAATATTATAGCCGTGCCTCAGAACTTCGTACAAAAGAAGCGGAACAAACAGTTTCACTGTACTGTGGTGAAATATTTACGACACTTGCAACGAGAAACATTATTCTACACAACTGCATCAAAACAGACAGCCACAATTTTATTGAGAATTGCTTAAGTACAATACATGAACTGCGTAAGACGGAACATGTTACAGAACATTCTAAAGACGAAATAATAAAAGCAGTGTCATTATTAGTACCGATGCTTGAAGTTTACCTTTTGTCAAGCATTTATAAAGAGATTAAGGAAAACAGTCCCGATTCCATATGGAATTTTCTAACGAGTCCCAGGTGGCTTCAGTTAAACGTTACATCTGATTGCTTCACGGCAAGACTCAAACAAGCAACCCTGCTGTTAGTGAATGGTTATAGAGACGCATCATTAGAGCTGTTATATTCGCTGAGATCTACAAACACGCCAGTGGTTGTTTCGGCCTGTGACTGTCGGCTGTATAAACGGCCGTTAGACAGAAAGAAGTTAGCGCATGACCTGCTGTCACACAAGCTCACGAAAAAAGACATTCAAAGACATTTTATAGCGCCATGTGTTGTATTTCTTCCAACTGAAGCTGAATTTATTCCTGTCCCGCTAAGATATGAAATGATCCGTTCAGTGGGTACTCTGCCTAAGTCAAGGTCAACATTTAGCTTTTGGTTTGACTGGGCAGTGGTAGACAGCAAATTCCTGCTCCATTTTCTGCTCTATTTGAACCACTCAGTGCTTCACATGCGTCGTGATGCGATTCAGGACATTAAAAATATGGGTGATATTCTTCTAAATGAGTCTAACCTTAACCACAAAGAAACGGATTACAACTTGATGGGCTGGGTATTCAAGCAAGAAGGACTGGCACACGAAGCGTTTGAGTGTTTCAAGTATTCGTTGAAGATATTTCCTGAGCATAATGCAGCAATATGGCATCTTATTGATACTATACTTTAAGGGTTATCAGACTTACAAAGGGCAAAAGCTGCCATGGATGAAACGATCAATTGAAGACACTACACGACGGTCAGTTATCACAAATATTAAAGGGGAGCATCGTAGGTGTGCATTTAGTTTGTGTTTTAGTATGAATCCATCTTCATTTTTCATTCAAGATGAGAAAACATATGGTTTAAAAATCGAAATTAAAAAAAGAACATTTTATAAAATGCTTTAAATTAAAACAATGAATTGATGGATCATACATGTTTTTTATGCATTAATATTTACCGGGTTCGAAGGAAGTTATCTGCTGTGTTTAAACTTCTTCCGCGGGACCCGGCAAATGTTAATGCAATGAAACAACCATGTTCGACCACTATTCTTGCATTTTTTGAGTACGCTTTAATTAAAACCCCCCCAAAATAATGCGCCCAATAGCTAAATCGGTAGCGAAGTTTGTCTCTAAACTGTCTAAATATTTCTGCCGCGTATGTTCAAACCCAGTGCTGGCAAGTATGAATGCTTGGCTGTTCCCTTCGGGGTTGCGGCGGCTTCACAGAGTGTTTTGCAGCCCCTTTACAGATGAGAACTACTACTGACTTTCTTCCACACCAGAACAGTCCGCTGATATAACAATTAGATATTATCGAATCGGTGTATGAAAGAGAGAGAAAAAAAAGAAAGAACGAAAAATGTATGGAGACTCATAAAAATCGCCATTCATAGTAGCATGTGCACCTTTGAGTGGTTCTACAAAAAAAAAACAATATGGCTTTGACGCTAACAAAAGTGAAAAAAAAAATCTTACTGCATGGCCATTATGTAATGTCGGGAATGTCATGTAAACAAGTTACGGCTCACATGGCGAATAAGCAAGTCTAAAACAGTGTTCGAACAGCACAAGAATTTCATTCACACACTGCATCAAACAACTATGCATATAGCTATAAGTATAGATCTGTGGAAGAATTAACTTTTGTTATCTTGATCACATGACGCTAACGTTAATTACATTCGGCATATAAGATTAGTCTAATGCACATGCGTATGTAACGCGACATCTTTGAATAACGTCTAAATGCGACAGTATATCCTGCGATACACTGTTGGAAATCCGACGTCATTACGTAACGTCTCTTCTCATTGGTTGACGTCCTATTTTACGTCGCTTAAAGCCTTTGCTATATGTGCAAAGTAGCACGCTTTTAATGGTGAAATGTGAAAAGAGAAAAAAGCATTAGAATGGGGATAATTGTACTCAAAATTGTGATTTGGGGAGGTAAATCGTCGATTTTATGGTCGCAAATTGCGTTTTACGGCTCCGCTGGCGTGTCGGTTTGATTGTCGCAAATTGCGTTTTACGGCTCCGCTGGCGCGTCACCATAAAATGAAATTTCCGATCATAAAACCGACGATTTACCTTCCAAAATCACAATTTTGAGTACAGTTATCCCCATTCTAATGTTTTTTTTCTCTTTTCACATTTCACCATTTAAAGTGTACTACTTTGCACACATAGCAAAAGCTTCAAGCGATATAAAACCAGATGTCAACCAATGAGAAGGGACGTTACGTAATTTCGAGTACAGTTATCCCCTAATTGATCTACATGCATTGTGTTTTCGTTTTTATGATACTAACCAAAATTACAACTGTTCTGTTTACATTTTGTGCCACTTGTAGTTTACGACTGAATGAAAAAGCAGCGAATAATGAATTATTACGTATAATTCCCAGATGGTGGAAATTAAATGGATTCTACCACTAGACTTTATGTTAACATATCAGCCGTCTTAAAGCCTCGTTCACACGACCAAAGTTTCTTTGTCACAAGAACTGTAACGTAGAAAGTTTGGCAAACATTTTGCGTTCACACGGAGCAAATTATTTGTTAAAGAAAAATGTGGCATAGAATCTTTGTCAAATAAACTTTGGTAATGAAATATTTGCAGCCGTGTTCACACGCACAAAAAATTCTCGTCAAAGTAATCTGGACATACAAACTTTGTTCGTGTAAACGGCCAACTGTGCCATATTTTTTTTTATTAAATATGCTTTGTTCAAAATCAAACTGATTTGATTATGAACAAAGTTTACTATGTTCATCTCCATAGCTAGTTTCTTTGTTACATATTCTATGGCAAATTTTCTGTACACACAGACAAATTTTGTTTGTCATAGAAACTTTACCATATAAATTTGGCAAGGACAATGTGGCATATTTTTCCATTCACACGAGCAGATTTTTCTATGCCAAACCTACTTTGTCTTGGAACCTTTGCCCGTGTGAACGAGGCTTAAGGCACATAAGTGATCAACAACGAATAAACATATGGATGATTTTCTTCTGAATACTGGTTTAAAGGTAGGGTCCTGTACTTTGGAATGCATCATAATTTTGATGATCCAAGTTGTTGGAAAGCACTTATAAAACGAAATGAATAAGTTTCACTAAAAGATGTAAATCAGAAAAATATTAGAAAAGTTGTTTTGCAAGGGATTTCCTAACTCTGCTTCGCACACCAGTTAGCGCTATTTTTTGTTCGCGCCAAAAATAGATAACGCAGCCGACGTCATGCTGCATTGCATTTTGGGATAGTTTTAACCCATCCGCCATGCCAGGACCTCTAGGAGAGCTCACTGCAAGGGAAAATTGACCTTTGGAGAATGGCATAAAAAATCGCGCACTTATAGAAATGATAAACATACTTATTTTTAGAACTGGAATTCCAACGAAAGAAAATAAACCAAAAGGGAAAACGACTATTTTCTTCAACATCTGACGAGTTTCTCAGTGGCAACAAATTCAGAAAAATAAGAGAATTCAATACTGCTCAGAAAAAGACGAAATTATTTTGTGGACATAATAGTTATCGCTAGTTCAGGAACCTACCTTTAAACAATATATTTTTATAGAAAATACATATACTGTACATCAAATATTACACAAGATGGTACAGGATCTGACAGTAAGGTAATGCTTATATATCATTTGGTACATAATCTGACGGTAAATTGTGAAGTATGGAAATGAAAAATGAGCCAACTGGACATTATTGGGTAAACAATAGATAGAATCAGCAAACTGGTGTCCTCTGTTTTTTAACCGTTTATTTTATTATTTTTTGCATATTCGGCCGTTGCACGTTTGATCCTATTATAGTGGACGGCGTCATAAATAATGCGCTTTGAGAAAGCACCATTTTCGCTGAACACGTTCGCAACAATTTGGCCTGTTGTGATGTCAAGCATAAAGAACATACCCTTAGAAAGAATGGCCTGTTACAAACTAGAAGTCCGGAACACGTGCAACTGGCACTCTGACTATCAAGTAAACTCTCATTCACTTGACTTACAAAAAGATTACACTACTGTCCAAGTCGCACCACCAAGAACATGCTGCAAACAGAGATCGTTTAATGACTGCCCGGTTAATTGTGACCTCATCCGAATTGCCACCACAATCACCAATGTGACTGTTTAGTTTAAACAATATTTGAGCCACGACACGAGAAAACCAACAAAGTAGTTGTGCGCACAGTGCAGACTCAGATCAGCCTGAGATACTGCCTAATTTGATCCTGCTATTCGCTAAGCGCTTAAAGGGTAGCTAAGGGTCTAAGCTACCTCCATGCGGACAGCGAAGACTCTGATCAGACTGGGCGGATGCCCAGGCTGATCTGAGTCTACGCTGGGCTTACAACCACTTTGTTGGTTTTCTCGTGTCACGGCTCATTTTATTTTTTCCCTGTAAACATATATAATATACAACATATGAATTTATTGGGATTAATGTGACTGTTTACGTAACATATAATGTAGTGAACCGCAACAGGAGTCAATGCCACAGTCGGGTTTGTAATTCCTTATAATAACCTTTATGCAACCGCTCTTAAGTAAACGGATTCAACACTATGTTTATCTGCGCGGTGTGCAAGGTGAGACAACTTTTGTGACATTCCTGTTAATTCCCTGGACGACAAAACGTATGCGAAATGGGGTCTCTTCTCTTTCAGAAAATAGGAGCAGATCTTTCATTTAAAAGTTGACCCCAATTTGGAAGCGCGGCAAAAATGAAAATGGCAAGAGTTGCTCCTCCTAAAAGTGTATCAAGGTAAGTGGACCAGTCCAAATTCAAAGATGGAATAGTCCATTACAGAAATAAAGAAAACTGGACAATCACCAAAGGTGACGAATGCCCTCGACATTTCCCTCACTAGATGAGTAATGTGTTGATATGTTTGTTAACATTTGTGTGAAGTTATATCAAATTTGGTCCATAAATAAAGGTGCTAGAGGGAAGACTAGTTTTTTTTCTCTAAAAATAGC
The DNA here is from genome assembly GCA_963989385.1 of Ctena decussata. Taxonomy (NCBI): domain Eukaryota; kingdom Metazoa; phylum Mollusca; class Bivalvia; order Lucinida; family Lucinidae; genus Ctena; species Ctena decussata. The sequence goes on along the minus strand of OZ022511.1, from coordinate 53,561,985 downwards.
AACTGTGACCGTGACCTTGCCTCTCAAATGCTGGATCGCGAATTTGCCCAAGATATTGTCACACATATCATTTGTGTAAAGTTATTAAATTCAAATTTCAAATTCAAATTTATTTTATTTTGAAAACCTCTGTTAGCAAGGTATAATTCGAAACGACAGAAACAAGAAGAATTATGAAAAGAAGTGTGAACAAGTCATTAAATATGTCAATAAATAAAGGTGCTAGAGGGGTGACAAACTTTTTTTTCTAAAAGTAGCAACTGTGACCTTGACCTAGGATCTACAATGCTGAAAGGCGAACTTGTCCAAGATATACTCATACTAAACGTGTGTGAAGTTATGTCATAATCAATTCACAAATAAAGGTTCTAGAACCATGACAAAAGTTGACCTAAAATAGTTTCTATGACCTTGACCTTGTACCTACAATGATAGAAACACGAACTTGTTCCAGATAATGTCACACTTAATATTTGTGTGAAATTATATCAAAATCGGGTCATCAAAAAAAATGCGCATAGTATTTTCTAAAGGTAGCAACTGTAACCTTGACCTGACCCTAAAATTCCAAACTCGTCCAAGATGTTGTCACACTAAATATTTGGGTGAAGTTTATCAAAATCTGTCGATAAATAAACATACTAGAAAGATGACAAATTGTTTTCTAAAAATAGCAACTGTGATCTTGATCTTTAGACCTACAATGCTGAAACAAAAACTTATACAAGATCATTTGTATGAAGTTATATTAAAATCGGTTAAATCGGTAAATAAATGTAAGCGCTAGAGCGATAACAAAGTTTTTCCAAAAATAGCAACTTTGACCTTGTCCATGACCCTACCGACCTGAAATCCAAACTCTGAGGTATTATCATACCCAATGAACCTGTAATGTTATATTAAAATCGGTTAATATTTGCGGTCGCTAGAGGGATGACAAAAGGTTAGCTTGTTCATAAGGCACAGAAATATAGTCAAAATATGAATGTCATTTAAGGGAACATAATTCGGCAATTATGACCTAGAACAAAGTTCCGTTTCCTTAATGCACATGTTATATGCATGTATAAACTGAATTGCAAGTTTCAAATCTCTGCATCAAATATTGTAGGAGAAGTTGCAGAGACACGAACAGTACAAGAAAGTGTGAAGTATCGTCAAAATATGTGTCATTTAAGGTTACATACTTCTGCAATTATGACCTAGATCAAAGTTTTGTTTCCTTTATGCACAAAGATGATATCATAGGAACATTATTTCTTGACTTTCGCAAAGCTTTCAACTTAGTGGACCACTCTATCTTATTACCCAACTTTTCAACCTATAAATTTACAGATGCTGCTCATAAATTACTTGCTTCATATTTACAGAATCGTCAGCAAGTCATGGATAGCGACAAAGGCATGTCACAACCAGCAATAATTAAATCAGGAGTTCATCAAGGATCCGTCGCTGGACCCACATTATTTTCAATGTTCATTAATGACATACATTTATATATGGAACATTGTGATAGGAATTACTATGCGGACGATACAACGGTTCACATAAATGGAAAGAATGAGATGACGGTTGAGGTAAATTACAACTCGATGCCAATAATGCAGAAGTTTGGAGTAAACACAATAAAATGTATTTGAACTATGACAAAACTACTTGTAAGCTAATAGGATCGCGACACAGATCTCAAAACTCTCAACGGCTAAATATCTATATTGATAATAATGAAATTAAAAGCGTCAACAAACAGATATTGCTTGGCATATACATAGACGAAAATTTACTATGGTCAGACCATATCGATTATCTTTGTTGTACTATCTCGTCCAAAATCTCACTTCTAAAACAACTTTCTTCTTATATTCCTGGTGAAGCTCATAAACTATATTATCAGGGATACATTCTGCCGTTAATTGACTATGGCTCCATCACGTGGGGTACCACATCAAAAATGATATTGAAAGGCTATTAAAACATCAAAATAGAGCAGCACGGATCATCATTCTAAATGCTGATTACGATACAGCATCTTCTTATGTGTTTGCAAAACTAGGTTGGTCAACCATAACTCAACGACATAACTATAAAAAGGCCGTTTTGATATATAAAGCATTGAATAATCTCACACCGTCTTACATATCGGATCTTCTCACTCCAATGTCCCATTTGCACAATCGCACGCTAAGATCATCTACAGACGGCTCCTTAGCAGTGCCCAGATCAAGAACAGCAATGTTTGATGGTTCATTCTCGTGCCCTGCACCTAGATTATGGAACCACTTACCCGAGTCTGTCAGAAACACACATTCTCTTAATGTTTTTTAAAAGAATGCTAGAGAGAGTAATTAAGGATGCAAGATTTATTCTTTTATATAGTGACTAAACGTTTTATCTTATCGTTTTAGAATAATTATAGGTAAACACAATACCTTACAAGAAATGGAACCGTTTTATACGCCCTAATATGGATATTTTTTTTAAATTAGAGTATCGTTATGTAATTTTATAATACTCTTGTATTAGTGTTCCAAAACTTAGTTGTCAGCTATGCTTATTTTTATGGGCCTGTCTGGGAGTTGAATACCGTGGAAGTCTGCGAAAGGGCGTGATGTCTGGACATTGGCTCCGCCACACGTTCCTTGTGCCGAGACCAAGTTTTGTTGCACCGAGTTCGACTACGGATTAGTATTGACGCAACTCAGTTACGCACTTAGGGTCATATGCAATCGATAAAGAGACTGTGACATGTCGTGCGATTGTTAAAATATAATGTTTTATGCAACGGTAGATTAACAATATCTAGATTTTTATTTCTTTTTCATGCAATGTATATCGTTAAAGATTGTCTCCCTCGTTTATTTCATGTTTTCAGAAACAAATATTTTAACAAAATTTCGTTAGACAATATGTAATAGTCTCATAATTAACCGTAAAAGTTTTGATAAAATGCGTATTTATTCGATAAATGTGGAATGAAAAATAATATTCAAATTAAAATGCAAATTGCCTATTTGCTCACGGTCTGTAAGAATATCGATTTTGACCACGTGTGTCATGTGATCAGGTAGAGGTATTTTTCTTATTCGTGCACGTGATTGTGACGTATGAATAAATTATTTTTGTCCAATAATGCGATTTCAACCGCGGTCCGCGATTGTATAAAAATATATCTTATTTTTTGTTCAAAGTTACTTTTATCAAATATTATTATCTAAACTCTTATTCAAATATATAGTTAGACCACGTCGGAGGTATTGCATGAAATATTTCTTCAAATCATTTTTGTTATTATTATAAAGGGAGTAAATCTTTAAATCTTTGTATATATGTATATATATTTTAGAGGAACAAATGGTAGACTAGCTAATATAGCTAAATGTGCTGTCCCCTGTAAATACTGTACAAATGAATAAAAATAAATGTTTAATGCTGTGATGCAGGTTTTTAAAATGTGATACAAGTTTTTAAATCTCTGCATCAAATAGTACTACAAAGTGAGAAATATGGTCAAAATATGTATGTTATTTAAGGATACATTATTCTGCAATTACGCCCTGGATCAAAATTCCGTTTCCTTTCTGCACATGTTCACTGCATGTCTGAACTGTGTTGCAATTTCAAATTCCTGCATTAAACACTGTAGTAGGAGTTGCGGACATAGTTTGAAGGACGCGCGGACGTACGTACAGACAAGGGTAAAGCTATATGCCCCTCCCCACTCCGTGGTGGGGGCATAAAAAAAGTTGTACAAGGGACGTTCAGAAAGTTCTGATTCTCGCCGCATAACTTTGTTTAGCGGCATGCTGGAGACATATGCTATGCATGTATTTTCCCTTTACAGCAATATCTAACACTATACTAAGATACATTTTCTTATTGAGTTACAAAGCATTTTATTAGGCACCAGTCATACCACTGGGCAAATTTCATATGTGAATTAACTTAAAGGCCCGGATTTTGTTCTATCATTTTGACCCCCCCAATCTAATCCCCTCCAATAAACAAGTGATAAGAAAATCAAAGGCACCTACTAATCCCCTCATTATCAGGGTCGTAAAACAATGCAGAGCTGAAACCACTGCCTGTCTGTGGGGCCCCAGTGGGATAAATTCATGCATCAGTCAAATTGTAAGAGATCAGAACAATATATTCTATAATTTGTAAAAATATAATTTGCTGATTGGCAGCCAAAGAATACCCAAATATGAATTAAAAAGAAAAAAAAGAGAGAAAAAAGGGAAAATGAATAAAAAATACTAAAGGAAGAAAGTAAAAAAATAACTGAATATATTTTACAAATATTTTCTTGTATTATCACTAACGACTATAACTTTTTTTATATTTTACTAATACGTTACTTTAAATTTTATTTTATTAAATTTTATTTTCATAATTTCTAATTATTTATTTATTTTCATTTTTTTATTTGAAACCCGTGTTCTGGGCAGTCTGGTGACATTAAACATGTTTTGACATCTTTTGAAAACTGTGAATTGGTCAAAGTTCATTTGTTTTTACAAGAACTGACACTGTAGTCTTGTTCATTTTAGACTGTGATTTGTTAATTACGGATTAAATTTTATCTTTATCAATTTTTTTCCACAGAGTATATTATTCTATTTTGGCTTCTCTAATAATGAATTTTGATCATTGTGAAAAGGGATAGATGTGAACTTAAGATTTTGTAAACATTACCAGAATATATGTATATAAAATGTTTTTCCACATCAAACTTTGATGAATACTAATGCCTGTATTTCAGTCAAAGTATCTGTGTTATTGATTTCCCCCATTTTGGGCCTCTGCAAGAGACTGCTGGGACACTGGTCTAGGTAAGACAGGCTAGCCAGAGGAGACTGTTTATTGGATTAGATTAGGATTACATAACTTACTAATGACAAAAATCCAGGTCTTTAAGTGTGCCAATCGTTGTTAATACAAAATGACACATACATAATACTTTGTCAGCTGTTTGTGAATCATTTTCTTCAATAGCCATTCAAAAGTTAGAAGGGTCGTAACTGTTATCGGTTCATTCCTTGCAAAGCAATGCGCAGTTCTATGACGTTATTGAAATCAACGTCAACGTCAATTTTGAAGATTGTAGCAGCTTCTTTCATATTTTTTCGACAGTTTCGAATTGGCCCATGCAAAGGTTCTTACTGAAAAGATTTTGAATGCTAACAAACTTGTTTCCGTTACAAAATCATTATAACTTTAGTACAAAGGGAGAAATTGCTACTGCATAAAAATGCAGATAATCCAAATTCACGGGACGGTATGGAACATAGATTAAATATTATTTCCACGATATTTGCGGGACACATGCAGTTGCCTAGGGACTATGTAAAAGTAGCAATGATGAAACAAATTCAAAGACTGCATTGTCTTCTAAAGTAAAAGTCTGCAGTGGCAGAAGTACCGACCGCCTCGTACCGGTCAGTAATTAATCACGGAGGTGCATGGGGTGAGGGGCTTAAACAGATTTTATATGCGAATAATATAACTCTCGAGCAAGTATCGGTTTCGATTCTCTACCCGGCCGTTGGTACCATATTAATCTTGATAAACGCTCCCGCTCTAATAAACGCCCCCTACGTACTTTTTGCATTGGCAAAAAACCTCAGATATTGTTTTCTATATATGGTATCACGTTAACCATGTCACGGCCAGGGAGTTATTTCACGCAGTTGTCAGCTGTAATGTCTATTATATGATACCTGAGTGCAGCTTTTATTCTTACATGATTTAATACTGTTTATCAAAAGCATTCTGACGAGTAGCCGATTTGCTACCCGACATCTTTTTAATGACGTTCCTTCCACAAAATGCAATGCCCCCCCAGGCCAGGGTGTTTAAATAGAGGATCTTAAATGAGTGCCAATGTATATTATTGAATTTATTAAACGAGTTGGGGAAAAGATAAGATGAGAGGTTTTGCCGAGCATCTTATCGGTTTTCCCCAACAAGTTTAATAAATAGGAGCATGAATGCGAGATTCTATTTATCATATGACACTAAAATCGCATTTTATTAACAATTTTTGCACTAAAACGCCATGATTTAGCCACCAGAAAAACGCGGCTGTTTTATGGATGTCAATGTGTTGCATATTTTAATCCACTAGTTGATTATCGTTTTTAATGCATGGCTTTATTACACTCTCAGATGCGACGTCATATGATAATATGATTTATATGGTATTTTAATGGTATCATGCCAATAGTAAAACACCTCAAAGTCTTGTGCCAGTGTTTGCGTTAAAATAGTATATCCATCATACGAAAAAAATAATTTCTCTTTTATTTCTGTTATCCAAGCTGTGAGGGGTGGTCGGGTCGGGTGATAGTGCTGGTTAACTTTCAGTGCCGGGGGATCCTACTAATTTGGGTAATAGTAGGACAAAGGGCGGCTGTGCTTGCAGTAGATGCAGGATAGTGTTTGTTTAAGTCTCATCTATCCTATCTATTCCTTTTTCATTCGATTCTTGAAGTTATTTTGCCTGATTAAGTCTAATAATCTGGAATACATGTATTGCATTCATCTTTCATATATTGCATTCATGTTTCAATGCTCACGCCTGTATGCAAAGCAAAACGGGATACATTCTAATTTATTTAATTTGAAGACAATCACGACATTCTTATATATATATCTAAATAATAATGACCATAATGGTTGTATCTTTAAATAGATAAAAAATCACAATAATAGTATTGTCACTTTTGACAGGTCTGGGGCCGTATTCATAAAGCCACTTAAGTCGTTGCTATGCTGTTGCTAAGGCTAAATATCTATAAAGGAGATTCCCTACAACTATGAAATTTGGTCTGGAGGAACAGTCTTTGTAAGACTGTTCCTCCAGAGCAAATTTTATAGTTGTAGGGAATCTCCTTCAAAGAAATTTAGCCTTAGCAACAGCATCGCAACGACTTAAGTCGTTTTATGAATACGGCCCCTGAAAATATTTTGAAAGCCAAAGAAGGCAGCTGATTTATACGATTAATACCGACTACTTCTTTAAAATTTCAATTACAAATCATTTCTGTATTTTCCAATGATAACATTTTAATTTTCCTGAAAACTGTCACTTTGCCTTTTTTCTAACTTAGCATTAAGATTCTAAGTATTGGGACAGATATGTCTGAACAAACAATGCAGAACTAGATCAGACTGCTCCTATAGGAGCAGCCTGATCAGGCCATTCCATCTGCGTCTTTTGCACGAAAAACAAACTGTTTCATTTTATGGCAATTTCCGTAGTAATTTAAGGTGTCCCTATTTTCAGATTTATTACAGTACCTGTGCCGGGCCGTGTGGCAATCGGTAGGGCACCTGACTCGTAAGTCAGAGGTCCTGGGTTCGAATCCCGGTCTGGCCACATACTTTCGTTTCTCCTTCCGCTGATTCAAGAAGGGCAGTTGTCAGTTACTGGCGAAAGTATGTGCACTTAGTACTGGTTAACCGCTTAGGAGGTCTAAGCCTGCCCAGGAATAGTGTGGTTAGGTTAACTGACCGTCCCGACATGACCTTAGTTGTTTACCGTGGACGTTAAGAGTACCTGTAATCGTAAAATTTAGTCTACCTGAGCCTTTTGAAAAGCGTGGCTTGAATACATTAAATGTGTGTTAAGTATCGGATCAATATCCTAGGTAAAACTACGCCACTTTATGATTGAGGATTTTGATCTGTTTTGTGTAAGTAGTTTTACATTTATTTTACGATGTAAAAGGGCTGGGTATGATTTGGGCCATATTTGGGCTGCATATTTATAAATTTTCAGAATTGCATTTTTTAACCTCTGTCAATGATATATGAGTGTTGAAACCTTTTTATCTACTTTGATTCCAATTTTCTACATTCTCTTCTAGTTGCACCCTACTCGATCAGCTGAGTTTGGGCATTTCGACCATTTCGCCTGTATTTAGGCTATGAAATATGTCAGCACATGAATATACACAACTAATTTTAAGCTCAGTAATGCATTTTTAATAATATCAACAATATGTGAAAATTTCAGCTGTGCACATTTATGTGCTAACACTTAATTTTGTTCTTTAAAAAAAGAACAAAAAGAAAAAAAAAGTTTCTTGGGCATTTCTCCAGTGATCTTAGCATAAATGCCACCATCTCTGCTCATAGATAAAATAAACATACGTTGTGGTTTTTGTTTTCTTAGTTAGAACACAGGTACATATTTTATTTTGAACCATTGAAATTTTTTGGTTAGCGTCTCTCGACATGGCAAGTTGAGTGGATGGGGTACCTGGACACGCCTTTAACAGTGTACAGCTGTTTAGCAGTGCTGTACCACTCATTAGTGTATCACCAAGGATCTATCATCAAGTGCTCTCTAAAGAGCTCTAGATAAGAGGGGTATATGATGAAAATTGTTGGATAATTTTTGTTATTTCTCATTGAAACCATATGTTGTGACCCCTCATCTGAACCGTCTCGCCGAGACGGTTCAGATGAAGGGTCACAACATATGTTTTTATGTAGAAATAAAAAAATATCCTTAATTATCACTAAATACTCCCTCTTATCTAGAGCTCTGTCTCTAATGCTGTATTAATTGTCTTATGTCTAAACAGTTTTCTTGCCATTTTATTTAAGATTACTGACATACAACAGACATGTCTGAAATCATGTTATTCTGAGGATTCACGAAAAAGAAACATATTATTTCTGTATGAACCCGTTTACTTAGATGATAAGCAACAGAAACAACTTAAGTTTAAGTAAATTTGAAGTGGTGCCAAAAATGACCCAACTATACCAGGTCCGTTATGCAAAACGTCGATTTCATTAGGCCTATATACGGGGAAAAGTGAAAGTCCGTCTGTATAACATATGAACGATTGCAGGTATTAAACATACAAAATATTATTATCCAACTTACCTATAGGAATTAAGTGATAGCATTTTTGCTTTTCTCAGATCTCTCTACTCAGGAAGCTGACTTAACGTCGCACAGAACTGTTAAACCGTGCAACAGCATTAATGATTGTTGTCAAATCGCGTGTTATAGCTTGCAACGCGCCTATATGATTGCTAAGAAATGAGTTGATTAGTTGGGTAGTCAAATGACTCTTTTTTTACCGCGCAAGTTGCTGTGGACGATCTGAAACTCTGTTACCCAGGGCCGAAGGTGACGGTGCATCAGTTCGCCCACAGTGGTCACCGGCCTTGGGTAACTGCACCATATCGCCCACAACACTACTGGGTCTTTAGTTGTAACTTGTACCCAGAAGGGCCGAACTGGTTGTATAACATAGTTTCCGGATGAAAAAGAATATGACTTTGCAGCTTATTCTTAAATTCATTTGATCCTGACCAAATCTACTTTGAAGTGAGAAACTGATTCTATTTTTCTTTTATGAGAAAATATGGCAATTTCTGTTTTTTTGTTTGTTTGTTTGTTTGTTTTTGTGTGTTTTATATGAATAAATGTATAATACAATGATTTAACATATTTCAGTTTCTTTTAATGACTACTTCTGCTACTATTAAATTACGAGGCTCCTCAAGTGGCTCAGCGGTACGTAACCAACTGGCTTTTTTGCTCTTAAGGATTTTTTTTTATTTCGGCTTCTTAAGGAGGACGATCCCGGAAGAACTCTGTTCTTGCTTGTTTAAAAAACAAACAGAGTTATTGTTCATCATCAAGGCGACTAACTGTGGAGTAAATACAGTTATAATATACACTTACAATATCTACCGTAAAGATCCTAAGTTTTCGGGCACATAGGTCTGTACAAACAGTGAAAACTGAGATCAGACTGTTCCTTAGGAACCAGAATGATCAAGATCTTCACAGTTTCCATTCCATCTGCGCATTTTTGTCGACATTACTCTATGGTAGAACCGAATAACAGGAAAATAAATAATAGGGCAAGGACCGGCTGTGCTTGCAGCAGGTGCAGAATTTGGGCAGTCTGTTTTGGGGATATTTTGAACTTAAACATTGTTTTTCTAGGAAACGAAACGGTGAAATGTTTGTTTTTTTGTTTTATTCTTTAACATACGACGTAAGTTTTACTAAAATAATACGCATAAGCATGCCCCATCGATTGATAATATTTTTCATGACGTTTTTCATGAAATTCAATTTTCTTGCATTTTTCAAAGAATGTAAAAATATACTTATTAACAAGAAAACTGCAATTTTTTGTTATCAGTTTGTTTCAAATATCATATATTACAGATTATATGATTTGCTGAAATGAAAGTGCATTCATGTGCTAGAGATATGAATTTTAATGGAAAATGTTTAAAAATAATATGTAGAAATACAAAATATTGTTTTTTAGGAAAACAAAACGGTGAAAATTGTTTTTTTCTTACCCAAATGTTTTATAGCTCTTTGGGTTATTTAGATGGTATAATGGTTTGAATGCCCCGCCAATATTTCTATTCAGTATTCGTCTACCTTAAGACAATTTACAAACTGAGCTGCGGTTATATGTCTGGCGCAAAGTCATAACGCAAAGCGCCTGGCGGGATTCTAACTTTGAAATTCTCTATCAACACGTCTACGCTCCACGAGAAATAAGGTCTGAAATGCTGATTAAAATTGTGTTCTTGTATTCCTAAACTGCTACAGAAATAATAAGTGTCCCAATATAAAGTTATCACAGTTTTGTATACTTTCTCTTTATGTTTACAGGTGATAAACAATATATTCTTCGCAAATGAAGCCTATACTAATTTCCCTAACACCGAGTCAGCACTTGCTCTCTCTACGGCTAGGTAATGTACTGGAAAGTTGTGGGGCATCTGAGAAAATGAGATATATTTGGAGGGAAGCTGCCGCAACCAGAGAAATTGTGAGTGCTATTGAGACACGTTTTATCGGAGACACTCCTATTATTGACTATACATTTGGTAGCTCTGCTGAAGGGACGACAACTCCTGGTCTCCGTTCCGATCTGGATCAACTTTTTTCATTCGAAGACTGGCTGGTTCTACAGGATCTTGCTGAATGCCCACTGGATAAAGAAGAAAGTCTTTTAATGGTAACGGACGAATTCACAAAGCCGGGATATGCTAAACTTCAGCTGATAATCAAAGGTGAACCCCAAACCTCTATCCATGCTAAAGATATTGATGAGTTCGGACAGACCTATAAATTGGATGATAAAGGTCGAATCGTCGCCTGCCGACGTGAACTGAAAGAAATTCAGAAAACTGAAATTCATGGACCAGCAAATACAATACCAACACAAATGGTCAGGGCAGCGACGGATATGGTTCAAGCATACAGATGTTTACGCTGGCCAGACAGTGCCACTGAATGGCTTCAGAGGACAAGACACCATAACTGGCCTGCGCCTGAATTGCTGAATCAGCTAGAATCAATGGGATTCTTTCTTGTGCCTGTGGGCCACCCTCTGAGCAGTGAGAAGGAAATTGAATGGAGAATATCTCTGTCTCTACAAGAAAGACTATTGATGTTTCAGTTGAACCCCACACAGCACAAGTGTTATATCGTATTGAAAATGATCAAACAAGATATTTTATTTCACTTAGTGGGAGAAAGTTCTCTAAGTTCTTATCATTGCAAAACTTGTATATTCTATATGGTAGAAAATACACCAGATGACTTCTGGGTACCTGATAATTTGCTTGCTTGTATTCATTGCTGTCTCAGCTGCCTTCTTAATTGGGCTATCAACTGGGATTGCCCCAATTATTTTCTGCCGAAGGAAAATATGCTTGATGGACGACTAGCTCGACAATTACAGCCAAAGCTGATATCCGCTTTGCAAAATCTGTTGTCTGCAGACTTTAAGTACTTGCCGCTTATACAATGCGACAACCTTGGTCTTGAACTAAGAGCAAGTTTCATGAATACATTTTATAGCCGTGCCTCAGAACTTCGTAAAAGGGAAGCAGAACAAATCATATCAGTGTATTGTGGTGAAATATTTACGACACTTTTAACAAGAAACATTATACTATACAGCTGCATCAAAACAGACAGCCACAATTTTACTGAGAAGTGCTTAAGTACCATACATGAAATACATAACATTGAACATGTTACTGAACATTCTAAAGAGGAAGTAATGAAAGCAGTGTCATTAATCCTTCCGATGCTAGAAGTAAGTCTTTTGTCGAACATTTTTAAGGAGATTACGAAAAACAGTCCTGATTCCATATGGAATTTTCTGACAAGTCCCAGGTGGCTTCATTTAAGCGCAACATCAGATTACTTCACACCAAGACTCAAACAAGCAACACTTCTGTTAATGAATGGATACCTAGATGCCTCACTAGAGGTTTTGTACACGCTGAGATTCACAAACACACCAGAGGTTGTTTCGGTTTGTGACTGTCGGTTGTACAAACGGCCTTTAGACAAAAAGAAATTAGCACAAGAACTACAGTCACATAGGCTCATAAAAGAAGACATTCGAAGACGTTTTATAGCGCCTTGTGTTGTATTTCTTCCAACTGAAGCTGAATTTATTCCTGTCCCGTTAAGATATGAAATGATCCGGTCAGTGGGTACACTGCCAAACTCAAGGTCAACGGGAAGCTTTTGGTTTGACTGGGCAGTTGTGGACAGCAAGTTCTTGCTTCATTTTCTGCTCTATCTGAACCACTCACTACTTCATATGCGCCGTGATGCAATTCAAGACATTAAACATATGGGTGATATTATTCTGTATGAGTCTAACCTTAACCACAAAGAAACGGATTACAACTTGATGGGCTGGGTATTCAAGCAAGAAAGACTATCGCATGAAGCGTTGGAGTGTTTTAAGTATTCGTTGAAGATGGTTCCTGAACACAATGCTGCAATATGGCACCTTATTGATACTGTACTTTAGCGAGTATGGGACTTTTATGGTGCGAAAGTGCATCGATGAAACGACCAGCCAACGATGTTGCAGGACGGCCACTAACCATAATTCTAACATAACGATAACGTTTTCCCCATTGGACGCATATGAAGCAGCATCGTGTGAAAATTGTGATAAATTACTTTGCTTAAACGTCGAGGCGTTCATTTTTCGCGCCTTTATGACGTCGAATGTAAACATTTACTTCTGTCGACGACCACCTCAAAATAGTTCTTTATAAAACGACGCAATAGACTTTTATATTCATTCTGTAAAATGTTAGACTCAAAATATTTTTTCCTTATCCAGAATTCTAATGCACTTGCAAATGTAACGCCAGACCTGATGGATAACGTCAAAACTTTGTGACAATATATTCTCCGATATACTGTCACAAACCCGACGTTATTCTACGAAACGTCGCTTCTCATTGCCTAACGTTTGGTTTTACACTGCTGAACGCGCTTGCAATGGGTGCAAAGAAGTACAGTTTAAAAGGTGAAAATGTGAAAAAGTGCATTAGAATGGGGCTAACTATATTGAAAATCGTCATTTGGGGAGGTAAATCGTCGGTTTTATGGTTGCAAATTGCGTTTTACGGCTCTGCTTACGCGTCGCCGTGAAACCAAATTTCCGACCATAAACCGACGCTTTACCTCCCCAAATGACAAAGTTGAATACAGTTATCCCCTAAATTATCGTTGATTCTAATGCACTTACGACATCTAATTGGATAACGTCAAAAACTTTGCGACAGTATATCCTGCGATATACTGTCGGAAACCCAACGTCATAACGTAACGTCGCTTCTCATTGGCTGACCACAGGCGCTTGAAGTTCTATGCTCAAAAAACCCTCAAAACCCTTTATACTTGACGCAGTCTATAGGTCATTTCGTAAATGGCTCATAGCCTAGATGTTTAGCGGCTTTGAAATATGTTTCATAGCATAGAACTTCAAGCGCCTGTGGGCTGACATCTGGTTTTACGTCGCTGAAAGTGTTTGATATGGGTGCAAAATTAGCACACTTTTAGAGGTGAAAAACTAAAAAGTGCTTTAGAATGGGGATAACTGTATTGAAAATTGTCATTTGGGAAGGTAATCGTCGGTTTTATGGTCGCAAATTGCGTTTTACGGCTCCGCTGGCGCGTCGCCGTAAAACGCAATTTCCGACCATGAAACCGACGATTTACCTCCCCAAATGACAATTTTGAGTACAGCTATCCCCTAATTATCACATGTGTTGTCGGGCAGATGGGAATATTAATTCACTCCAGTTTCACCTTCGTGAATGAATATTTCGCGATCTGCCCGCCAACACCATGTGTTAATGGTAAGGAAAATTATTTCTTAAATAAGAGAAGCTACAAGGAAAATATCCTAAGTGTGCTGTTAGCTTGCGCTTTAATATAAAGCTAACTTCATTTTCCATTCAAGATAAAAAAAAAAACTCGATACAGTCAAACCTGTCTTAAGGGGTCACCCAAGGGAGGCTGCTTAAGACAGGTGACCCCTTAATACAGGTTCATTTGCACTGTATTTTGGGTCAAGGGATCCAGAAAATGTGGCTGCTTAAGACAGGTGACCCCTTAATAGAGGTGACCCCATAAGCAGGTTTGACTGTAGTTCAAGAACAGAAATTATGACAGAATGTTTTGTAAAATGTTTAAACTTTACCGACATTGAATAAGAGTTTGTTATTATAATCACATGACATCAACATGAATAACTTTTAACATATAAGTATACTACACTGCTCAAAACATTTGAAAGAACGCCAAATATTTTTTCGTAGACGACAGTGCAACGCATCCCCACTTTGAGGGCCATTTACTTTCGCTCGACAAAGTTAATTTTTTTCCATTTTTTTGCCAGTTTTCTTAAAGAGGGTCGAGGTTAGAGACAGCACAAGTTTTGATCCAATATTTGCCCTGCTCACGCCCATGGACTTTTTTTTGTACGAATGAAATTTTGGTAAAAAATTGCATTATTTAAGAACGGGGGAAGAGCATGAAAATTACAACCAAAATCAACACAATCAGTTTGCCTATGAGGCTGAAAATCTTACAAGGTGACCGGTTTGAAAGGATCACTTTGAACTCAAGTTTATGAGATTTTATAGACTTCCAGAAAAATGCCTCATTTTCAGAAAAATCGAAAAATGCAAAATTTGTTCCATGGAAATGATCTGGGTATCAGTTGTATTGAAATTCTTGTTGTCTAAAACTGTGATTGTTCTTACAACCCCTGCAAAGGAATGGTGAATTCTTGGCCTTTAGCGATCGAATTTATGGGCCGTGGAACTGGGTATATGTTGTAGTAATGTCTATGGAAAATATCAACTGTTCCTTTAAATATTTTGAGCAGTGTACTCTCTTAATGTCCAGTTTCACGTCGCTTTGATACTGGATTAAGGGACGAGTCATTTATTATCGGGTTGGGGGTAGGGGTACATTTAGGGGGTCGGAATTATTTCTGATGATGTACTGGGGGAGGGGGTCGGAAATCAATAAGCCTTGGAGCAGGTGGGGGGTTCATATATTTTATTAGGCTTATTGGGGGTAGGGGGGGGGGTCAGAATTCTTCCATCAGTTTTCATTTATAAAAATGTCTCAGCTCTTGGGCGGCTCCGTGTAAAAAAAAACTTCTTTTCATTGATTTGCTAGAAAGAACAGTATGAAAGTGTCTATAATAATCATGTCGAGTAGATTTTCTTCTCAAATTTAATGCCTGCGTTTGTGATATCAGCTCTCCAGGTGACTTTTCATCAGCAAAACTACTGTGGCATCTTGGGGCTGCGCCCCTAGACCCCCGCCCCTCAGAAGTCCAATTAATATTATTAACAGTTATAATTATTAAGCATTCAACATCAGATTTAGGGATAGGCCAAAAGCAGACAAAAGTGCAAGAAATGCAGACAAAGTTAACACGTACAGACCATGATTAATTAACATGTTAGAATAAGAAAATGTTCTTTGTGTTTCATCAGGTTTTGATTGAGGTCAGTCTGTTGTGTTATTGTGTTATTGTTTAACGTCCACAGTAAACAGCTATGGTCATGTCGGGACGGTCAGTTAACCACACTATTCCTGGGCAACCTTAGACCTCCTAAGCGGTTAATCAGTAATAAGTGCATTTACTTTCACCAGTAACTGACAATTGCCCTTCTTGAATCAGCGGAAGGAGAAATGAAAGAAGAAGCCGGACCGGGTATCGAACCCAGGACCTCTGGCTTAAAAGTCAGACGCCCTACCGACTGCGCTATGCGGCCTGGCGAGGTCAGTCTAACATAAAATAGGTAATATCGTAATATGTATCCCCCCCCTCCCACCTGATAATAAATGACTCATCCCTTATCACTTGAACAAGATCAATTTTGCATAACGGTCTATAGGATTATTCGTGATTTAAACCACAGATGGCGATTTAAACGCAACGTGAAACTGAGCCTGAAACTCATTTATTTAGTTCATACTTACTAGTATCAACTACATGCTAACAGTATTAAAATAATGTCAACAATGCAATAGAAATGGTCTATAATTGGTTAATAAATATCTTGTATTGTCTTATCTGCTATTGGGCGCTGCTTTGGTGATGCCTGCATAATACCGATTTGACGTTAGTCAATATTTTTACGTGACCTGAATCACAGATAAAGCAGTTTCTTAAGGTGGAACTTTGTTGAAGACAGTCAAATAATAACGGGAAAACAGCAATTTTTCCGGAAACTTTTTGACCATCCCTCGTAGTTGGGTGTACGTAAAGGTCGGTGACACAGAAAAGGCACAGAATTTAAGTTGGCGCCATTTGTAAAGAATCATCCCGCTTTGAAACCCAACTTAAAGCACATACAAATGGTAAGAAATATCTGTTACAAACCCGAACTTCCGAACACGTTCACCGTGGCACCCTAGCAAAGCTAACTCTCCGCGTCACTTGACTGACAAAATACCACAGTGTAGTTGCAGTCGTGATAGCTTATTGACTCCCGGGCAGCAGTGACCTCCTCTGAAAAGGCACCACAATCATCAATATGACTGGTTTCAGTTATACAGTAAAACCTGTCTTAGTGGCCACCTCTATTTAGCAAGCATGTGTTCAGTTCCCAAAACAGGCAAATATATTTAAATGTACCTGTATTAAGCATGCACCTGTCTCAAGTAAGCAGATTTTGATTATCCCTTGGGTGCTTGCTTCATACAGGTTTGACTGTAACATATAAAGTGATTTAATATCGAAAGAGGTATTCACTTGTGCAAGATCTAAATCAAAAGCTTCGTTCACATGAGCAAAGTTTCTTTGTCACAGAAACTATAGCAAAGAATGTTTGCCAAAAATTTGCGTTCATACGGAAAAATTATGTGCCACAGCAAAAGGTTATAATCTTTGCCAAACAAACTTTGGCAAAGAAATATTTTCTTCAGTGTACACATGAACAAAGACTTTTCGTCAAAGTTACCTGGACAAATAAACTTTATCCGTGTACTGGCCAACGATCTGATTTTTTTCAAACTAATTTGATTTTGCGCAAGTATTTTGTCTTCATCTCCATGACCACTTTTTTTTTTATTACATATTCTATGACAAACTGTCTGTTCACACGGACAAATTACCTTTACTATATAAGATTGGCAAAGAAAATGCGGCATTCATACGAGAATACTTTTCTTTACCAAACCCACTTTGCCCATGTTAACAAAGCTTTTAAAAGTGATTAACCACTTCCGACATTAGATACATAGAGATTATTTAATGGGGTTTTCGTTATCACCCGATTTATCAGCCCGAGACGCCAATGTCGGACCGAGGGCTTGCCCGACGTCCTATATTGGTCAAGGATTGATAAATCGGGTGATAACGAAAAACCCATGTTATGATCTGTTTATCATATAGACTCTAGTTAAGAAAAAAAAACGTTGCGAAGTAGTTGCTAGAAATCAACAATTTTGAAGTTGTGGAAACTTGCTACTACTGCTAACGATCAAGGCCTAAAATTGCAAACACAACGGCATGGACAGCCGAGTGTGATTGTAATATTTTATTGTGTTATGAAATGAGACAGGCAATTAACGAAAAGTGTCTAATGAAACGAGGGATCTTACTAGCACACAACATCACTGCATCAGCTGAAATGTTATCCGCCCATCCAGTCTTGTAGCGTTTGCGGTTTGGAGCAAAACAAAAAATTCAGCCATTTCAATATTTATTTTGACCCCAACGTGTTCCTTTCGATCTAACTAAGAAAATGAGTGGTCACACTTTATGTCTACGATAGATAATAAGAGATATAGAAGCTCTGAAAGGATGGAAAATTTTCTGTTCTGCCACATCGCACTCGCCATTTTAACGTGGAAGTAACTCACGCGACGTCGTTGACGTTAACAACGGGCTGATAGAGTTATCAGACCGGGAAAACCTGGGGCCGAGTGCACAAAGGAGGTGTAATCTACGCCGGCGCAGATTACGAACGCCGGCGCAACTAAGTCGAGCGTACGACTGTATTGTAAAGGGAGCGTTGGTCAGGCGTAGTTACGACTGGAGTGCGACTGCCACAAGTTATTTCAAATATATATAATCCTGTGAGTTTCATGTGTAGCCTGTACAAACTGATTTCTTTGAATGGTAAGACAATGATCGAAAAGTTGCTGGGCTTATCTGCGAAAAGCCATGACCCAAATCAGTCTGCGGATCTTTGAATTTTAATGATAGACACCTCTTTATCTCCGTGTGGTCCTCAGATTCCAGGCATGTTGTTTTAGACTATGCAGATGCGCAAGCTAGTCTGAGCCTTAGCTGTTCACATATACCATAAATACCATTTTCGCGTGTTACAGCTCAATTCAATACTTCAATACGCTTGATACGTTTTACTCTCTTGATATTCTTCCTGTTAAATGAAACGAACGTTACAAAACTTTACAACATACATCAAAGTAAAAAAGATAGGCAATGATCAGGAATTAATACACTCAGGTGAAGGTTTTTCACTCAGAAAATATGTAGATAACAAAATTTTGGAAATTGTTGGCAATGTGTAAGGACAATTTGGAGATTCACAACTGTTTGCACGTCAAAGATAAAAACATAGAAGGAAATACAATGTGGTAAATGCCAATGGATAATAGACGATATTAAGTACAAGGAGGAATCTGTTATATGCTTATTCTAGACAAAAAAGTATACCAACAGAAATATCATGTCCCTTCTTAAAAATTCTTTACAGCCCAGCAACAGTTAACTGTAAAAATTTACATGCACTACTTACGGAATAACTCAAAATAATACGATACGCCACTGTTAAGTCTGCTGTCTAACAGACGTGAGTTTTGAAGCGATTTTACGACAAAGTTTGCGTCACGCCTCTGTTGTGCACACGGCTTAAATTTCTGCGACAATTTTACGACCGACGTACGTCGAATGTAGGCTTACGTCTGCTTTGTGCACTCGGCCCCTGTATCGGACCGGCGGGCAGGATAAAGACTCTGAAAGCCAAGCTTTATAAACATGCTGATTGCTTCTTAGGCAGTCAAAAATTCTGTACATGTATGTATGTGAAAAAGATTGCTACTGCAAGATCTACAGTAGAACCCTGAACCGGGTCACATGAAGTTAGCGGGTTTCTGTACTTCCACACTGGGTAAACCTACAGTTCCATCCTCACCTGAAAATTAGGAACACAAGCTTCTGTAAATTAATTACCAAAATATAACAATGTTGTTCGACTCATATAATTATATGTAAAGCAAATACATGTAGAGGATATTTGACTTTTTCAGTATAAGATCGATTTTTATTTCACCGAATGAATACCAAAAGCAGTATTTTCACGAGTGGCGAAGCCACGAGTGAAAATACCACTTATGGTGTTCATGAGTGAAATAAAAATTTATCTAACACTGACAAAGTCAAATTTTCTACATGTATTTCTTTTATGCTTGAAAATCGCAATAATTCTGTTTAGGCGTCAGCCATCACGACAGAAACACAACTTTTTTTCTACCCGTTTTGCGTCAAATTTGATGTTTCCAGCGTGTTTATTGGGTATGATATTTGTTGCAAACAAACAAATTTGCGACTGAAAAATAGCTTCAAATATCATTTTAAAAAACAGATCTCAAAACATTTGCCAAGAAAGAATGCCAACAGGAGACTTAGGCGGCCTGACGTCGCGTGCAGTAACAATGTTGGCGCTTTAAGTAACGTCATTAACGTCGTAATGGCGTGCAAACATGCGTGACATAATTTTTGTCAAGCCAGATAAGATTTAGCCAATTAATCAACAAAAAACTTGAGGCTATTTCACAAAAATCCTATTTCTGAAACAGTGAAATCGAAAGTGATAATTTCACTGTTTGAAACAGTGAGATTATCAGTTTCGATTTTACTGAGAAATCTCTATAATTCATTGGAAAATATAAAAGAAATAGATGATATTTGACATTTCCAGTGTAAGATCTGTTTTTATTTCACCGAATGAACACCAAAAGCAGTATTTTCACATGTGGCGAAGCCACGAGTGAAAATACCACTTTTGGTGTTCATGGGTGAAATAAAAATTCATCTTACATTGAAAAAGTCAAATTTTCTATTTCTTTTATGCTTGTAAATCGCAATAATTCTGTTTATTCAAGAGCGTCAGCCATCACGACAGAAAGACAACTTTTTTCTAGCCGTTTTGGGTCAAATTTGATGCTTTCAGCGTGTTTATTGGGTATGAAATTGGTTGTAAACTGAGTTTGCAACTGAAAAATAGCTTCAAATATCTTTTGATACACAGATCTCAAAAAATTTGCCAAGAAAGAATGCCTACAGGAGACTTAGGCGGCCTGACGTCGCGTGCAGTAACAATGTTACGCGTTATTTTGGCTTTAACCTGATATAAAATATACAGAGATTCACTGATATTAAAACTGCGCCCAGCGCATAAACGGCTATCATAAAGATTCCTTCTTTGGTCTACATACTGGTTGATAAAATGCATTTTGCCCCTATTCAACATCATATACTACCATGTTTCCCACATGCCACAATATTTCATAACCCCTAAAACAGAAGGGCTGTTCATGCGCTATCTTTTCATGTTAAAAAATAGTCCGGGCGTCGACAAACCTTTGTATGTTTTATAGTTCTTGCACCAATCTGTGTAGTCTTATGAGAGTCGTCTTGCCATGATTATGTTGCTATGGTAATAGGTCTATACTTAAGGTAACAATACACGGAAGAGGTGACACTTAAAGACACTGATTATAGACTAAGAAAATTAGTTTTACCATGCCAATTTGTTGTGTTACTTGTGTTGGTTTATACTGGCAAAGTCCGAGTATAGTTAGAAATGGGCGGCCAAAACTCTTTATCTTTCCCAATTTACCATCTTTTCAAGGAAGCTGAATGTTTGTTTTGAAGTAAGGAACAATGGGAGTTATCACAAAGAAATCCTGAAAGTGGTCAAACCGAAATTTAGTTTGGCCACTTACAGGAGTTTTGTGAACACTCCACCAGTTTATCGTTTACAAAGCTGATTTCTTTTATACTTTTCAATGAATTATAGAGATTTCTCGGTGAAATCGAAACTGATAATCTCACTGTTTCAAACAGTGAAATTATTTCAGAAATAAGATTTTTGTGAAATAGCCTCAAGTTTTTTGTTGTTTAAGG
The DNA here is from genome assembly GCA_963989385.1 of Ctena decussata. Lineage (NCBI taxonomy): Eukaryota > Metazoa > Mollusca > Bivalvia > Lucinida > Lucinidae > Ctena > Ctena decussata. The sequence continues at coordinate 53,540,476 of OZ022511.1, read as the reverse complement.
TGAGGTGGGAGTAATTCAGCGCCGCCGTGCGGGAGTTTCCGTCACTATGTTACGTAATGACGTCGAACGTTCCATTTGATAAAAACAAGATGGCGTCAACGTTAGCCGCGTCTGTGATCACTTCATGGTCTGCTCACAAAATGCAAGGAGGCTGAGCGCTGGGCGAAATTTAAAGGAAGTAGAAAGTGCCGTAGAGGAGAAACTGAAAAAGATAGTTAGTTTTCCGTGCGGAAGACTACTTGTGGGATATTTGACAGTTTCTTAACAGTTCATGAGACGGAGTTCGCAGCTTTTGAGTTAGAGAGTGCCGTAGAGAAGAAACTGAAAAAATATATCTAGTTTTCCGTGGGGAGAAAGCTGTTCTCTGACAGTCCCTCATTAGTTTGTTAGATGGAGTGTGCAGCTATTGAGTTGCAATAACAAAGCCTCGTGAAATTGAATCCAGAATCGTACAATGAATAGTCAGATCACTGTCTACACTTCCACCACGTAGCCTACTTAGCAGTTAACATGGTAGCAGCCAAAGACAGTCGTTATCATACCACCCACACGTTAAATACTAATCAGCAAAAGCTATGCCAAATTTCAGTTACATCAAACAATCTTAGACTGTCCCTAGCATTTGAACACCGCCAGGCAGCCTTATCAACGTCGACGCAATGTTGTCAGAATCTTTAATATAGGGATCAAACATGGTTTTGCATGCATTAACGTTTGCCAGGTCCCGAGGGAGATGTTGATAACCGAGGCCGAAGGCCGAGGTTTTCAACATCTCCCAAGGGACCTGGCAAACGTTAATGCATTGGAAAAAAATGTTTGATCGCTGTTATTGCATAAATTCAACGAAATATTCTTTAAGATTTGTGAAAATACGGCACTATATTTTGTCACCGTTTCACAGCCAACGCGCCGGTGCATCACTTTTATTAATATCCGTCTTCCTGGCCCGACAGCATCAAGCTGTTCAAAATGGCTGCCATCATCCTATTCAACCTCAGTATTTATGGAAAGAGTCCATGATGGTCGTTGCAAATTCATCAACAAAAAGCAGATACCTTGATCAAAGAAAAAATTCCATACAGAACATGCCTGGCCCATTCATGCACCATCCTGCAGTTCTTGATTGCTGAAAGCTTAGGATGCATGTTTTCTTTAACACTCTCCATTTGGCATCGTGAGAATGAAGACAACATGGCTTTGAAATCCGTGTCAGTACTTTATGACGTAATAAGAGTACAAAGTATGATGACGTCACAAGTATACATAGGTAGCACGCGACCAATTATATTGTTAATTAACCGAAAGAGGAGAGGCGCATTACCATTTTTCGACCCAAACGGGAGAGAAAGGTGCATGGCGGTTTTTAGTGGCCCGGCACAAGCATAACGAAAGTTCTGTCATCGTGTTTCAACAGCGCGTGAAAAACATTGTTGAAACACGGCTTTTCGCCTGTTGATGCACGGCTGTTAATACCTCTCGGCACTGCTTTTTATGCAATAATCGACGTTGATGCGATAATTCAACATCTGTTCTGTCAATAAGCTAAAAATAATGTGGCGTTTCTTTTTCCTTGCCTTTCTTTCTCTTTTCTGTTTTTCATTTCTTATTTCTGTTAGTTTAAACGATATTTTATTAATTATAAATTACATACATATACTACAATACAATTTCAAAAGTATCAGGATTTGACAGTAAGCAAGATTTCTGTTTCAAGTGTATATCAAAGTATCTCCTGGACGCTCAAGTGAATCAAAGCTGCCTATCATTTTTACGGAGAGAGAGAGAGAGGGAGAGAGCGTCGATGAAGTCCAGTCGTTGGACCGCTAGGTAACCATGCAGAATATTATAGGCTCTTTCTTGGGTCGGGTCAGGAACTGGAAATCTTGACTCGCTTACACTGTACAAAAGCCAAGTGGACAAGGGAATTGTTCAAATGTCATAACACGTGGAAACCCGCCCCAACTCGGGTGCCCGTCAACTGTCTCGGGTGCCCGTCAACTGTATGGGAGGGCATAATGGCAATGCTTTCGATTTTTTTAAATTAAAAATACTTAGTTAAGACGGATTATTCAGAGATTTAGAGAAACGTATTACATCTGCCTTCATCCTGCACTTTCCAGACAATGACAATCATGAGTGATGAAAGTTCCAGACAAATTTTGCCGGTAGACTACAAAAAGCGATAGTTGATATGTGGCGCGAAAAGTTAAGTAACGTTACCGTCACCATGGGCAACGTCAACATTTCAGTCTAAAGAGACGGCAGGCCGGGCATTTAATGCATTTTAACTCGAAAGTTAAGTCGGCGACCTACTATTTTTATTGCTTTAATGTGAACTTCTATCATTGGGTCATACTGTGTTAGTTTTTGAAGAAAAAAAATGTGTTTTGTTTTCTCAGAATGAAGGTTTTTATCCAAGAGGTACGAGCAAAAAAGTGCATTTTCCATAGAACGCCATTATAACGTCGGGTCGAAAAAGTGGAAAATTTGACGTTTTCGAGCTCAGATATCTTAAAAACGACATCGGCGACCCCTTTTTTTATTACATTTTCTGAAAGAGGGACTGAAAATGTACAATATAAGGAAGTATGAATAAAATCACGTGTTTTGTCAATTACTCCCACCTCACCTTAATTGGCTAAATCTTATCTTGTTTGACAAAAATTACGTCACGCATGTTTACACGTCATTACGAAGTTAATGACGTCACTTAACGCGTATCCAGAGGTTGTAAAATGATCTCATTATATGAGAAGTTTACGAAATAGTGTTTTTAAGATAGATGCTCCATGCAACACGATGTATTTTCGCAGCACTACCTGTAAAGATTTGATTTGATACTTCGCTGGGGGTCGACGTGAGAAATATTATTGAATTTTCACTGCTTTGAAGGTGCTGTCTAGAAAATTGTTTACTTTATGTCAATATAATAAAGGGAAAACAAACCTGTCAGGGGTTAACGTCGCTCAAATTTCCCGAAAAAGTTTTCAAACGCAATTTTAAGAGGCCGGAGCAATCTCACATCAGTTTCGGAGTAAAGAATATTTAACACTCATTTGGACGGCAACAAAACGGATGAGACTTTGTGATTTGAGGGATTGATCTCTTTGGCGTTTACGCTTTCGTTATACAGGCATCTTTAAAACGTACTGATGCCTTTAATATTATGTTGTCATCAGCCAATTTTCATTTTGAAACAAAAGTACAGAAAAGAAAGAAAGAAAGAAAGAAAAAAAAAAAAAAAAAAAAAAGAATATGCGTTATTTTGGCGGTTGAGTAATACAGTTAGTATCATTGTCATGAAACTCATTGTGCGCATGAGTAAAATTATGATAATAATTTGAGCCGCGACATGAGAAAACCAACAAAGTGGTTGTGCGCCCAGCACAGTCTCAGATCAGCCTGAGCATCTGCCCAGTCCGATCAGACTCTTCCCTAAGCGCTTAAAGGGTAACTAAGGGTCTAAACTACCTCCATGCGGACAGCGAAGACTCTGATCAGACTGGGCGGATGCCCAGGCTGATCTGAGTCTGCGCTGGGCGCACAACCACTTTGTTGGTTTTCTCGTGTCGCGCCTCATATATCTTATCAAGGTTTATCTATCTGATACGGGTGGTTCAGATTTTTATCATGTGATATATACAAACAAAGAAACGTAACTGAACTGTATTTATCAAATTTCGTTTTGAACTTAACACTTTTAAACACAACAAAATGAAATGGCGACTGTTTACAAATTAATTAATTTCGTTTCTTACTTTCTCATCGTGATAGTTTTGACACAGTGTTTGGTCTCTTCAGCCGAAAGGTGAGCTTTTAAGAGATAATCTTGAATTGGTTATAGTTATTGCATTTATCATAGAATTGAACTTCAGCAAAACATGTCTCAAGGGGTCACCCAAATGGACCAAAAAAGACTGGCTGCTTAAGACAGGTGACCACTTAAATTGTATCTGGATCAAGGGACCCTAGAAGACACATGACCACTGAATATAGTGACCATTAAGTCAAGTTTGACTGAAGTTGATTTAAGTAGCCGCTGATGTGTAAACATGGCTGAAGAAATTTCAGGAGCAGCCTGATCTGTGTCCTCACTGTTTGTGTGAGTTCTTTTGTTCCAGTATTTAGGGTCAGTAACCCACTGGGCATACAAGGTTGAATCAATTTTGAATCAACCTTGATTCAACGTCAAGACGTTGAATCAAGGTTGAATCAAGGTTGATTTAACCTTGTGTCCTGCTGGGATAAAGCACGCTGGTAGGCGGAAGCGCGAGGGCCAGCTATAGCATGATAGACATATTACATAAAAAGATATAAAAGTGATAAGGCTGATGATAAAATAACATCTACCACTTACCAATGCTACCATTAATTTCCAGTATTAAAGAATTAACCACCTGAGAGAGAGAGAGAGAGAGAGAGGGAGAGAGACAGAGAGAGAAGAGCAATGGATACAAAAGTGATAAACCTAATAATAAAATAAAATTAACCACTCAGCAATGCTATTGTTAAGTTATTAGTACGAAAGAATGACGGAATTTGTTGAGAGAGAGAGAGAGAGAGGTTTAAGGTCTGGACTCATAGCTGACATAAGGCAGAAAGTTTGTGTATCCTATAAAGTAGGCTGCCCTTGAGCTTTAAATTGGCCAATTAGATTACACACACACACACTCACACTGGTTGGTTGGTTGTTTTGGGTTTTATGGCCCTTTGAGACAGGATTCAACTGAATATCGGTCCGTCTCCCAGAGAAAGGGAGAAAGAAGTAAAATAATAGACGAGGGAAAAAATGTCCAAACAATCCCCACCCGCACCTACTGCCAGCACAGTAGGCACTTGCCCTACTACTATTAATCAAATGAGTAGGATGCCTCGACTGATAGTTACCCACACCATTGTCCTCCCACTCCGCCCCCACACACACGCAATGGAAAATAGAAATCCCTTAGAAGCAAATTCTTTCCACTACAAGTAGACTCATTTACAAAATGGCTTCGGCGACCAGTGAAGCAAACAGGAAGTCGCAAAAGTTGTTTCCCTTTATAAAAATGGTGGATTAATATGATCCGCGACACGACAAAACCAACAATGTGATCGTGCGCCCAGCGCAGACATAGATCAGCCTGGGCATCCGCCCAGTCTGATCAGAGTCTTCGCTGTCCGCATGAAGATAGCTTAGACCCTTAGCTAGTCGTTAAGCGCTTAGAAAAGAGTCTGATCAGACTGGACGGATGACCAGCTTGATCTGAGTCTGCGCTGGGCGTACAACCACATTGTTGGTTTTCTCGTGTCGCGGCTCAATTATGGAGGTGCACTCATACACCTTAAAGAAGTAAAGTTCGATAGAACAACTGAACGTTACTATATTAGAAGATGGAAGAGCCCATTACAGCAATAGTAACTGTAAATGAGCCGCGACACGAGAAAACCAACAATGTTGTTGTGCGCCCAGCGCGGACTCAGATCAGCCTGGGCACCCGCCCAGTTTACTCAGACTCTCAGTTAAGAGCTCAAAGGGTAGCTTAGGGTTTAGGCTACCTCCATGCGGACAGCGAATACTCTGATCAGACTGGGCGGATGCCCAGGCTGTTCTGAGTCTGCGCTGGGCTCACAGCCACATTGTTGGTTTTGTCGTGTCGCGGCTCAAATACTCTTTTTAATATTCTGCAGCACTGGCAGTTATTTACCAAAACTCTTCTATATTTCAGTGACGGTCATTTTCATCGAAATAACTTTGTTATTGTCAAAACATTTATGTTAGTAAATAGTGAATTTCCCTGTAATGTATTACATTGAAAATCGTATGGTATGCACACAATCCATCATCTTGCATAGATCATCACAATCAGCGACACGACTTGTAAAGACCAGTATTAGCTTGGCTTCCAGCTTATTGGTTATACATGTATGAGTATATATTCAAATGGTAATAGTCATTATGGTGCTTATTTTAACTCTACAATATTGTGGTGTAAAATTTATTCCTGACAGAGAGAATTCCCTTCATTACTTCTGGACATAAAACATATGAACTGGTGCCAGTCTAAGACCATTATGTACACAAGTCAGTCTAAGCTTGTACCCACTGCAAAGGTTTAAAATAATGATGAACTTTGATGTAATATATTTGAAACTTTATATTGCAGAAAAACTTTAGGTGGTGTTGGCCTACAAGAAGATAAGGATCAGTTGATCAGCCGTTTACTTAAACATAAAGATACAAATATTCGACAGCTAGCCGCCAGGATACTTAATTCTACGAAAGATAAGCTAAATGAAAATAGCGAAAGTGCAAATTTAGAGTTGTCAGACAAAAATGAAATAGTCAGTAAAGATCTAGGCTCTCAGCAAGAGTATCAAGACAAAGAAAAATACACAAAAGATGCAACACTTGCTGACAAGACAAATGACGGTTATAAAGAGACAGGTAAGGATGATGCACTTCAAATGCTAGATAAACCACAAAACCAGTCTGATACACAGTCTGGTGGAACCGGGCCCGAAACTGACGGTTTAGAAGAAGATAAAGGAAGCGTGAATGAAAATCTACAGAGAAAAATACCATATCAAGATGTTTCATATACGACAAAGAAAGCCAATTTAAAAGAACAAGAAGAGACAGATAGTCAAGAAATTTTATTGGAAAATAAAACTAATCAGGCTGCACACAAAATTGCGAGCAAAGATTCACCTGACACAGAAAAAACTAACAAAAACGAAGAAAACGTAATCAGTGAAACGCTAAACGATAATAAATTTGATAAAAAAGATAAACAGTCACCAGAAACGGAGGGTAAACATGCCGTTAAAGAATTAGCAAACAAAGATTCATCAGAACAAAATGAATTACATGACACAACACAAAAGAAACAACATACTAATTTAGTGGAGAATAATGTAGAGGCACATATTCAAAACGAAGAAAAACAAGATCAGGCACCTTTAGAGCAAATAAATATCGCGTCTACCAAAGAACAAGGAAAAGATTTGCCAAATAATATAGAAAGCCTAGATCCAAAAACAGTAACTGATAAAATACCTAAAATTATTATAACAGAAGCTACTGAAGAGCTACAGCAAAAAGATAAAGAGTTATTGAAAAATATGGATGATGATGATGATGATGATGATATAAAAGAACTTATAAACGAGGCTTTAGCTGAAGAACGAGGTGATAAAGAAAAACCTACGAAAGATCAATCAGATTCAAATTCTTTCGAACAAAATGAGGACGAAAGTGAAATAAAAGAAAATGATATGGCGATGAACAGAAAGGGAGACGAAAATGATGTGAAAGAAACTTCAGATGAAGCATTCAGAGAACAAAATATAGAAACGGGAGATATTGAAGAACATATGGATAAAAATAGTAAGAAGAATTCGAAGGAAGACACCGCAAATCTGGAAGAAAATTTACGTCTACATCAACAAGAAACCCATAAACAAAATGTTTCACGGAAACCTACCACAAAACCTGTATCAGCACAGAAAGTTACTGAGCATTTAAAAGAAGAGTATTTAAATACAAATATAAAAGAGCAAACAAAAGAAACAACGGCGGCAAAAGACAACGAGAATCAAATGTCTGAACATATAGACAAAGTAAATGGAAATAAAACTGATTTGAAATTTGACTCACAACACAAACAAACTAAAACGATGACCAAAGCTCTTAGTAGTTCAGTAGAGACTACGTCAATTAAGCAAAAGCTATATTCAGTTTTAAACACTAAAAGTACAAATCCAGTGTTGAGTAGCTTAACAAAGGAAAGTTTACTAACAAATAAGGGAAAGATAACTGTGACTAATTCGAAAGCTGTACAGACCAGTTCTGTTCAGACGTCAACTCAAGCTGTCTTTATTTCTAGGATTCACGATGATACAAGAAAAGTGGTCGAATCTGAGCAAAAGAAAGAGGCATGTCTACCAGACAGGTAAGTTTGGGCTGGGAATATTATTTCTTTTAGCGTGCACGGATAACGTCCAAAGGGAGACCACTCTGGCATGGCAATATATGCCTCCCTTATCGTAGGGTTTATCTTAAGGTAAATGAATACATTTTCAGGGGAAGCAACTGTCACTTTTATTTTGCTTCCTTTTCCATAGGGGCCAGCTCTTAAAGTATTTGTTCCTCTCGTAGCAATTTCTTCCCATTACGAGTTTTTATCATCTAAAAAAAACAAACAAACAGGAAGCTACAAAAATTGCCCTCTTTGAATAATTTGGCGGAAAATATAAAAGTGTACTCATACACCTTTAAACAAACACCGCTCTTTCTATAGAAAGCATTTTCTCTTTTCTCCTTTTATGGTCACCCTCTTATAGAAGGAATAACCTATTAGGAAAAGAGCTACAATTCTGTTTAACAGTCTCCCTTGTAAAAAAAGCGACAAAACTAGATGCAACTATACACCCTAAGAATGCTTTGAACTTGCTTTATAAATAATGTTACGATTATAGCCTATAAGCATTTTGTGCCCAGTATAGATCTGTTAATAATACTAGTAATATTTGTAAATAATAACGTCTGGAAAAGAGAGAGAGAGAGAGAGAGCATGGCTACAATGACGATGCAACGTAGCCTGCCGTTTAATTAGCAAAATACAAGAAAATTTTATATACTTTAACACGAGGGATTTAACTCTTGTCATATAAATTCTAACAAATTGAACCTAAACCAATATACAGGGGAGAAAAATATTTATACAAGAGGAAGGCAGTTGTATTAGCTTTTGCATGATACGTATACTGCTTAGGTAACACTATAGAATCTAAGTTTTGCAGTGGGCACATGAAGTTGGTGCTTTGTTTGGTCAGTGGAAACATTCTTACTAGAATATGCGATAAGATCGGACTGAGAGAGAGAGAGAGACAGAGAGAAAGAGACAGAGAGATGTATTCTGATGGTACTTCTGAAACACCGCTGATGCAAAAGCGATCGACTTAAATGCGTAAAAACAAATACCTACTGGTAAATCCTTTTTTTGAAATGAATGATAAAATATAAAGCTTCCTGAATATAGTAACACTTTTGTAATATTTTCAATGTTCCAGTAGTACTATATTCAAGAAGTGTTACATTTTATTAAATATAAATTTGAGTATTATCAAATATAATTCTTTTCAGAGATGATCTTTACAGAAAATCAGCTCTTGTGAGTGCGGCGATAGGAGGAGCGTTTATCGGCGGTTTCCTTGTGCTGGCGGTGTTCTACTGTAAAATGAAATTCTCCAGATACCATAAGGGTACTTATCAACGGGTTCCAGTGGAGTACGATTTCGAGCTGAATCCGAGACTTAAAACACACAACGGATGAAATTATTTGAGACGCGACACGACAAAACCAACAAAGTGGCACGTGCCCCCAACGAAGACTCAGATCAGGCTGGGTATCCGCCTAGTCAGATCATTGGATACAGAGCACAAAATAAAGTCAAAGCAAGTCTCGTATGATGCCGTTACTTTTCAAAAAGAGCAAGGGCGTATCTACCTATACCCGAATACGCAGATGCGTACTGAAATTTTTTCAAATTGACAAAATTTCAACACGCACCTGTGTATTTCCGTGCTGAAATTTTGCAAATATTGTAAATTGGACAATGGTTCAGTATCACCTGTAAACAGACATGGCAATATGAAATATCTTAAGGGCTATACCCTAGATTGTGCATATCATGTAAATGCCTGACTACGCCCCTGAAGAGTAATGGAATAATACGAAGTTTGTCGGCTAAGCACCAGTTTTTTTTTTTTTTGGGGGGGGGGGGATAATCTCTTTTTTCGCCATGCTATGGAATCCGAAAAGAAAATCTTACAATTTCATCAAAGTAAAAAGACAGGCACTTATCAGTAACTAATACAACCAGATCCCACAGCCCGTCCTCAAAATTAAAAGAGAAAGAAGTATATACATACACAGACAACAGTTTACAAAAGACACGCTCGGTAAACCGAATCCAGACACGTTGTCATTTAGCTATCCCAATTGAAACCAGCAGTCGCATTTGTATTTACCTATTTCATATTTTAAATCAGAAAATAAAACAGAAAGCAGAGTGGGCAGCAATACAAATGAACATATTGCTAGAAGATCACAGGCAAGCCGAGATAAGAACATATAACATTGAGGAACCACAACAGAAGTACCGCCTTGGAACGCTCAGTAAAAGATCTTTTAAACCAGTCTTGTCTGGAATTCTGAGAGCATATGCAGATGCGTAAATGTGTTCAGTGTTTGACAATGAAATTGTATTTGGTCATGAATAGCTTTCTCAACAAGCACATGATGTCGTACTGACGTCAATGTACAGTAATAACGTCACGTGCTCGCTAGTTTGTCAGTGAAATAGGAAACGGTTTTCAACCAGTCTGGACTTAATGATAATGTAAAAACTAAAGAATCATAGTTTGATGTGAATTCAACTGAGCCGCGACACGATAAAACCAACAATGTGGTTGGGCGCCCAGCGCAGACTCAGATCAGCCTGGGTATCCGCCCAGCCTGATCAGAGTCTTCGCTGTCCGCATGAAGGTAGCTTGGACCCTTAGCTACCCTTTAAGCGCTTAGCGAAGAGTCTGATCAGACCGATTTAAGTTACATGCATATCGGTCACTGAAAATTGCAATGTATGAGCGTGTATCTATTTTTAGAAATAAGCAGGGTTAAATTCTCAGCTCAATAACTCCAGTGAGTATGAACTGATGTTCAAAAGACTATATTCTCCCTTCGTCCACGTCTACTGAAAGAGACTGGTTGTGCGTGTGTGTCCCTATTTTCATTTACTTTGATATAAATATTTGTTTCAAAAAGAAAAAAAAAGTAAAGTTAGTAGTTGAATTTCTTCTATTCAGGATCAAACAAGTCAGATATTAATAGGCTTTCTGGCAATAAACATTGTACTTTTTGTTTTGTAAAGATTTAAAATAAAAAAAATATTTTTGGAACTGTATGAAAACGTCTCCATAGACTTAAGGGTCCATACTCCAAGAAACACACACTCACACCCGCACGCGGCGAGTATTACATTATTGGGATCGTAGGGATTGGTTTTTGTTGCTATTTTTCATCGTTGTTTGCCTTTGTGTGGCTCTAAGCTAAATACCAAAACAAGCCCGGATCCAGAGCATCATCCGCCGGTGGGGCTCAAAGTCTGTCCATGATGGGAGCCTAGTGCCGACATTTTACAGTACTCAAAATTTGCTTAGCACCAGAATTTATCAATTCCTGTTTGCAATGTAGATAAAGCTTGAAGATCCTATTACGCCAACCAAAATACCGGTATTTGATGCAATTTGAAACATTGATATTATATGTACACATTTTTAGAAATTTTTGTTGTTGCTTCCATTCTCATAATAGAAAATGTTTAGTATCAAATGTGCATTATGTATAATGATTCTGGTGCTTGAAATTTTAAAGACTTGGTTTAACTATACAAAAAGCCAAAATATCTGTTTTCATCATTTTTATCTTTACTTCTAACTATCTTTAAAATCAATATCTACAGAACAAGTATCTAGTATTTAAACCTTATAGCACCCTCACAATCAGTCTTTTAGCACTCTTGATGAGAGATTAGCACACTCGACTCTCTTGTAACAGAGTTTACTCTGAGAGAAAAGAGCAGATTCTTCCCTTTTAGAGTAAGCCCCATTAAGAAATCTCATTCCTTCTCTTAAACATTGTCCTCCTTTTAAAATCTTAAGTTGAATCAAAAGACATTAACCCTTACCCTGATGATTTTGATAATTGTGCCGATACAGATCAGATAGCTTCAGAAGCTATCTTATTTGGATCTGCACTGTAATCTGATTGGTTGCTAGTCCAGTGGTCCAGATAAGAAGGGGTAACAGGGACAATTTAGATATAATTTTCCTTGTTTTATATAAAAAAAATATGATGTGACTCCTCATTAGAACCCACTTGCCGAGATGCTTCTAATGAGGGACACAACATAAGTTTTTACTGATAAATATGAACCATTATCTCTGAATCACCCTGTTTCCCATTCCTCTCGGGAGCTCTGATAATCAGGGCGTGGCAGTTCATATCTTCAGCAGGGCAAAGGTCAAAATGCCTCTTGAAAGTATTAGTTCCAGGTCTATTCACTGTTGAGAATATCTGGCAGGTTCATTTTTCTGACATTTTTTTCTAGCAAATTCTCCTATGACTGCCTTTATATCAATGTCCATGTCTCTGTGAATACTTATCAGGCACAAAGAGGAAAGTCTCTCTTCACCCATTGAAGCTCTAAGTCTTGTTTGTACCAATCCCAGAGTGCTAATACTCCTCTCGCATTCACATGAAGTCACAGGAAAAGCACTAGCAATCCTCAACACTGTTGCCACATTTGGATATAGACATTCATTACAATTCAGTAGAGCAGTCTGGATATTGTCAGGAGGAGTAGAACTACTAGACCTCCATTTTCTCTGCCACATCTGAATTCCAGCTTCCAGGGTAGATGGTGATGTATGATCTTCTATATACCAGTCAAGACTCTGTCTATCAGTCTCACAATCATCACTGAAATAATGGCTGGAATTAGACATAAACCCATAGCTGCTTTTCTTTGAAGATCTACAAATCTAGTTCTCATTTCAGTCAGCAAGTTATCAAGAAAAACCAAAGTTAAATTGCGCCGGTAATATTCTGATGCAGTTGTTGCCTGAGTATTTTCTCTTCTGGTTTGTCGTCCACATATTCGCGGCATAGATGGCTCCACACCAACACTCTCCGCCAAGCTCACTGCAGCTTCATACCACAGATCATTGAACATGTCTATGTCTGTTCTCACTTCCTCCAGTATTGTGGCGATGGCACAAACTTCTTTCATGGCTGATACTACATCCATATCTTTACCTGAAACATACATTGAAAATATTTCTAAGTATTACCTAAGCTTTCATTTAAGAGTAGAATGGAAAGGAGGAGATCACTACACTGGATAAAATAAATAACTGCTACACTGGGGGTCCCAAAACATTTCTTCAACTAAGAAATCTTTAACATTCAATCACGTTTTCTAGAGTTTCAAATCAATTTTGGAGTTATCTCCCTTGCCCTAATGGAAAATGAACTAATTACATTTCAATCTTAATGTGGATACATTTCCAATCATTTTTTTTATAAATTTACATTTGGTGTAACAATGTTGTTCATACTTCAATGAACACGTGGAAACACAACATCACATGATCTTATATCTGTTTGTATTATCTTGTGATTTTGGCGCTGTTATGTTCTTCACATAAAAGCAGTGTCTAAATGTTTCATAACTTCAAATTTAGCCATTCAAGCCTGTCATTCTTCTGTGTTTAAGGTGGTGATTATCACTGATTTAGGGCAAAGACAAAAATATGCATAAAATGCTGAAAATACAACGGATCTTCCCAAAACTTAGCAGATGCCTTCTTTATGTTGTTTCTCACAATTCAGAATCCCCAAATGCAGGACTTATTGATGTTAAAAGAGATTTATATGAGGAAAGATCAAAGGGTAATTTTGTGCGAATAAATCTAAAAAATGACCATCGTTATTGAAAATGTAACTAGGTCTGAACTTAAATTGATGTATTATGAAGAGCATCCTAGCAATTATTTTTTCCATTTTTGCTGCGCGTTATCAGGCTGCGCAGATAAAAAAAAGGTGTGGCCTGTGTCCAAATTATTTGTCTTTAAATACACAGTAGAGTCTATTTTCATGGTTTTCGAGGTTGAATAATTACAATAACACGCCTGGTTTAGTCATTGTAATGTAATATTTATACTGTGAGTATGATAATAGGTATAACTGACCTACCTGTATTAATGAATGCAATCACTATACATGCACTTATATACATGGTCAGACATTTGAGAAAAAGCTACTGTTTTTATCTGGCTTACCTTACAATTTGAGAGAGAGTTGGAACAAATAATTGCTAGGACGCTCTTTTTAATGGCTTAATTTAAGTTCAGACCTAGTTACGTTATCAATAATGATGGTCATTTTTTAGATTTATTCGCACAAAATTACCCTTTGATCTTTTCATATAAAAACACTTTTCTAAACAGCATGTCCCTCAATTTTGTATTCTAAACTGTAGAGAACAACAAAAATAAGAAGTCTGGTAACTTTCAAGGAGATTCGATAATTTTTTATGGTTTTATTGAGATTTTTGTATATACCACAAATCACCACCTTAATAGAAGAATAAACGAATGTAAACAAGACCTGTCCGCATACAGGATAGCTCGCCTGCAGCGCCTTGCCCATCACATAAAAAACTTTCGTACTTTCTTACAGGCAAGCTAATAACAAGAAATAAGCATCCTTTTTCTGATGTTGATCTAGATGAAAAAGACTCTGGACTGCATGCAAGTGTGCAGGCAACCCAAAGCTGTTCATACATGAACTTCAATGAACATTAAAAGACTGATATAATACACAGTTCCGAGAATAGCCGCTAAGCTCCGCCTGCTTAGTTACAGTTACTACGTCTCACAACCTTACACAAAGATGGCGGAAAAACAAATGACAAAAGCAAGTGTCTGCTAAATGTTGGCGATCTATGGCAAAGAATCAGCCTCTTCATGATCTACACATGGCAGTTGGCGCATCATGCATTTCCGATGCGTTCTGTTCTTGCAAAGCATTGTAAGTTATTATTAAAAGTGGTGTTAGTTTGTTTTCTTTAAAGACAAATATTCTGTACTGTATAGAACACACCCTCAGTGTTTATTGGCCTTATGACCCTGTTATGTCATTACCTATGTGAGATTGGGTATTTCCTTTGATGAAACAGCAGTGACACTGGACTGTTGCATAATAGGATTAGGAGACCCAATATACAAGAATATTTGTCTTTAAACAGGTATACATCCCTCCATTGACTGTTAGGTAAAATCACGGACTTATGTTGGATACTGACCACGTGCGATTTGTTTGTGAGACTATGTCACGTGCCAAGTTGTCGTTGCATTGGCCAGGTATACGCTATCATGTGATTTTGAGTGATATTCTGGGTATGGCTCGGAACTGTGTATTTCCATAGAATCTTTTGTAACACTATGCTGAGCTGCTTGATGTAGCCGAGACACTTGAATACAACCATAAGAACCGTGATGAACTGGAATGTTGTGATAGCATGTAGTAGACCAGAAGAGTCTGCAAGTGTATCAGATCTCGTTTCTTTTTCTCCATAAGTCTCCAGGGCATTAACTACAGCCGGAAGAAAGTCAGTAAAGATCTCCAGAGCACATGTCTTTCAACCTCATGTCTTTCAACCCATCGAGTTCTACACAGCTCCTGTATAAAATATGAAAAACCTATAGACAACTCTAACAATGCAAACAAAAAATACCAAAAGCCTGATAACTCAAGCATGTAAACAATACTTTGAAACAAAACTGAATTATTTTAACAATTTGTTGCAAGTTTAATGAAAAATCACTTTTAACCCTGATTTTAATACACATTTTTGTCTGATGTACCTTTTGGCATAAGGTTATAAAAGACAAAGACAAAAGTATATTAACGGGGACCGCAAGTATTGACGTCATACGAAAAAGAATGGCTTAGGGCATGATTAACTTTATGACATGATTAGCGCGTGCTTCAAGTTTAAAGCCGCAACCAACAAAGTGCCACATGAAAACTCAGATCAGCCTGGACAGCCACCCAGTCTGATAGGAGTCCTTGCTGTGCGCTTTATGGGTAGCTGATGATCTAAGCTAGCTCCATGGGGGCAGCGCAGACTCTGATCTGAGTATTCGCTGGGCGCACCTGCCACGTTGATAGCTATGTCGTGTAGTGGCTCAGTTATGACATTATTTTAACGTAAATTGGTACACCTTCATGTTTTTTCCCGCCATTTTTACAAAGGAGAACATCTCCTGGAACTTCCAGGGGCCGTATTCATAAAGCCACTTAAGTCGTTGCTATGCGGTTGCTAAGGCTAAATATCTATAAAGGAGATTCCCTTCAACTATGAAATTTGGTATGGAGGAACAGTCTTTGTAAGACTGTTCCTCCAGAGAAAATTTCATAGTTGTAGGGAATCTCCTTCAAAGAAATTTAGCCTTAGCAACAGCATAGCAACCACTTAGGTCGTTTTATGAATACGGCCCCTGTTTGCTTCCTTGAATGATGTAGTCCTTCCAATGGGGGTCTACTCATTAAAAAAAGACTTTGCTCCGAAATACTACAGATTTTGTTTCCTTTTTGAGCTGGGGTCTTTGGAAGGGTTGGCAAGAACGAAAATGGCAGAATTCAATTGTTCATTCTGAATTCGATTGTATAACCTTTTGTTTCTAGCTCTCGAGTGCAATGACCGTACGCCATTTTATGGTTTCTCAACAATGAAAGAGGAAACGTATCCCATTAATGATTTGCTATGATGTTGCTATAGGTCATTTTAATGGGAATGTCCGCATCAGGTTCGAAGTTTTAATCCATATGTTGTTTTAATGGCCTGTAACAATGCTCATTAAAATGGAAAAATCACAGTTTACGGAGCACCACTAACATATCAAATATTATCCTTTTTCCTGTATAAGCCGTCATTAGTATTTAAAAATAAATGAGAAGCCACAGTGAACCTTCGCAGGCGTCTCAATAGCAAGAGGTAAATGCACCTTGAGTTGAAAATATAGGAACTATTTCCCGAGAGAGTGAGTTGTAAATCCGATCAACAAGTGTGACAGCACGAGTTTGTTTATAAGATTTGCAAGGCCCGAAAGCCATTAACGCCAATAAACAGAAACAGAAACAGATGAAACATTTGGAAGATAGACCCTTTGAAAAAGTGATTTCAAGCCAACGGCAACGCTTTTTATGCATAAAAATAAGGTTACTATTTGCCATGAAAGCGGCGTTTACAAAAGATATACAGCTAAGAGAATGACATTCTTCTCCAATCTTTGCAAGTATTATTGCATTGACGACAGTGTGTTTATGCAATAAACAACGATTAAACATGATTATCTAAGGCACTTACATCTGCTGAGTCTCACGGGAGGTGCTGAGACCCTTGCCTTTCAGGCTCGAGTGTTCAACATCTCCCTCGGGGCTCAACAGATGTTGATGCATAGAAAATCATGTTTGATTTCCATAATGCGTTTCCATTGTCAATTAAATTGTCAAGAAGTATCAACAAGGCGCACTGAATACGAAGACAATAAATACTTCACTCGAGGTCCAGCCAATCACGTTCTTTGTTTATAAATAACCCAAAGAGAGCTATTTAATATGGGTTTAGATTTTTTGTTTGTATTTACATTCTGTAGGTTTATACTTTTCGATCTACAAAACAGAAAACTCTAAACATATGATATATGTTTTTATCACGCAGTAAATTGTTTTATAGTGTGTAACAAATGTCCCCTAAGGCCCCTTAAACTGACCTTTTACTGCTGCTTGTGGCCTTGATCTTGGTCAAGGAATCCCAAATCTTGCAAGTGAGACACCTATTTAACTTGCTCTACCTTACTCTGAAGTGTGATGAAATTCCCTGCAGCAGTTTCGAGTCTGCTTGGCGACATAATCTGACCTCTGACCCCTGGCTGTGACACTGACCTTGAGCATGGAAACTTTAATTTTATTTGTGACATACCATCTCATTATGTTTTACCATTTCAAGAAGTTTAATTCAATTTGCTTCAGAAGTTTTTTAGTAATTGGGGAGAAACAAAGAGACCCTCAAGCCTCTGACTGTAACCCCAAACTTGGATGTAGAAGCCTATGTCTTGTGTTTGGCAGACCTTCTCATTCAGCTTAGTCTTTATGTGAAGTTAAAGGCAACTTCTTGGGTACTTTTCTGAGCAATTGCTGAGACATGGTCAGATATCTGGCCCCAGATTGTGACCTTGACCTTAGGTTTTGGAGAATTAATATTATATGTGACAAATCTTCTCATTATGCTTTACCTTTCTGTGAATTTGATGAAATTCACTTACGTAGTTTTAAAGAAATCGCTGAGACTGAATTTGATCTCTAACCCCTGACAGTGACCTTGACTTTGGGTGTGGGAACCTAAGTCTTGTATGCAACACACCTTCTCATTATGTTTTATCTTTCTATGAAGTTTCATTTAATTTGCTTCGGCAGTTTATAAATTATAGCTGAGACACGATTTAAGAAGTGATTTAACCTTTCACCCAATTGTAGCCTTGACCTTGGGTGTGGGAACCTAAATCTTATGTGCGACACACATTCTTATTCCGCTTTATGTCTCTGTGAAGTTTCATCAAATTTGCTTCAGTAGTTTTTAAGTTATCGATGAGATACGATTTGTTATGGGCGGACGGACGGTGCGATTTTAATATGCCTCCCCAAATCCATTCGGGGGCATAAAAATTTGTCAATGGACTACATCTAAATGCGGAGTACAAGACAGAAATTGCTATTCGCTCTGGTACTGGCTGTCCAAGTGACTGTCGTCCAGGCAAGGAGGTCTTGCCTTCGTTTAGGTAATTGCCTTTTAGTATGAGGATACAAAATTTGCTAAAATCTAGACTGAATTGACATAGCGACATGAAACTACGCGGAGTTCCATTCTGTTGCAAAATTTTTGACTTAATTTAAGTTCTTAGTGAATCGGGCATCTTCTTCCTGATGCCCATTCCTGTCACCTTTCTCGGGCCATTTGGTGGAGGTGGCTCGGTGGGGGCGCCTGGTCTCGCGAGTTAATACGTAGGCGTCTCTTACCCGCACTCGGAGCACCGCTCGGCCAATTCTGTGAATCAGTTGAGTCATGGAATTGGCCGAGCGGTGTTTCGATTGTGTTACCTGATGTCTGCAGCGGCTTTGTCTCGCGGACTACGTCAGTAATTGAGGCTTGGAGAATGACGGACCTTGCTTCTAGCAAGAGCGTAGCTACCTGTACGCAAATACGCAGGTGCATATTGAAATTTTGTCAAATTGACAAAGTTTCAACACGAACCAGCGTATTTGCATTCTGAAATGTGAACTGGGCCAGATTTCAATACAAAATGCCAACTGACATGACAATATGAAACATCTACGGGGCTAAATCTCCTTGATTTCCTCTCGATAAGTATAAATCTGACTGTGCGTATCAATTAATAGCCTCTAGCTACACCCCTGGCTTGCCAAGACCTTCCCATCATCTTTTCTTTATATCTCAAAGTGTTGGGATTTATACAGAAACGCGTACCATTCGCACTAAATTTGATAATCGTGCATTTTTATCGAAACCGTTGGGCCGATATCGGTGCTGGTGGACAATTGTCCCCAAGGCGCTTCAGCGCTGAGTGCTGACTATGACTAGAGAAAGTCATGATACACGTTCAGCTTATTAAGTCTTTCGACCAGCACATAATTTCAGATTTCGTTACTGACGACAGCATCGATAATGATTCAAACTGTGTTTTCCAATTTATTTTCTGACATTGTCAGTATTACGTGCCTCATTAAAAGAAATACGAGAATACAAATGCCCGAAAACCAGCATGTAATTTGTAGCACAGAAATTTACTCATGACCTCATATATTACAAAGAGAGACGTTTATGGTTTCGGAAAACAGGAAACATTATAGGCAATGATGATAAAAGTATTAAGTTTAAGATTCCTATCAGCCAGGGCATCCCTACAGTCTGATCAGAGTCTTTGCTGTATGCTTAAAAAGTAGCTAAGGGTAATAGCTCCATGCGGACAGCGAAGACTCTGATTAGACTCGGCGGATGCCCAGGCTGATCAGAGTCTTCGCTGGGCGCACATGCCATTTTGTTGTCCTGGCTAAATTATGTCCTTTTTCTACATGGTTTAGTTTTGTCGTATGTCTCAAGTTTCTTACACCCACTTTACCCATTAATGACCAGTGGACTCGTCCGCCTTGAACAAAGCTCTGAGTCAACACGTTCATTTTAGTAAATATAGGTGTCCTTTTTTATTGCAAACAGTATAGGCGCTGATCAGCGGTGTCTGATCTGGAGCTACACCGTTTTAACAAATACCTTTTTTTGGTGGAAATAATGAGCTAAGGCGCTCTGTGATGGTGTGATCTTTCCAGTTCTATTTTTTCCCATTTTCATTCTAAATAGACCGTGAGATTAACCAACTTCTTGTAATATGTTTTCTTGGACATTACGAGTTTCCTTTAAATATTACCTACGAGTTACATCAGAAAAGGCAAATTGCCAAACTGCGAATAAGTACACGCAGTACAGTTTTTGAACTATCATATCTGCAAAACTGAAATAATTCTTCAAATGTCTATTGGGGTGGTTGGGTCGGCCGATTTTGCTGTGTAACTTTCAGTGCCGGACAGCTCTATTTATTTAGATAATATTAGGACAAGGACCGGTTGTACTTGCAGCAGGTGGGCTTCTATGGAATGTTTTTCATTCTCGTCTTTCCTTTTCTTCTTTTCTTTCTCCAGCTCTTTGGAAGGCGGCTCGAAATAACCAGAGATATTGTTCAAAAGGACAGTAAAACCCCAAACAACCTGCAACCAACCTACACTTAATCCATTAATGCCTGGAGATCTTCTATCACACAGTTCGGCGGTGATCTGGAACTACGCCGTTTGCATAAGTATATTCTTATCGAACGTTAGGCATTATTTTTTAAAGGTGTTCTCTGAGATTGTGACCTTTTCTGTTTATTTCATTCCTGATTTTACTTTAAATAAACCTTGAAATTTGTTCTTTTTTATTCCTATTTTTACTTTAAATAGATCTTGAGAGTAACCAAATTTCTTTATTATGCTTTCTAAGTAGGAATCACTTAGGATATTACTGAACGTCAAGTCTGATTTTCTTTAAATATAAGAGTTACGTACGCTACTCTGTAGAAATCGTCTCAAAGTACGTACAGTGCAGTTTTCGAACTAATCTATACCACTCTATTCTAAAAGAATATCCACTTGAAGCAAACAACACATCAAAGAAACGAAAATAGCACTCGGCTAAATTGGGTTGGTTTATATGCAGTGATGAAATAATATAATGTTGCTACACCGCACACACCCCTTGCACTCTAACAGCTCTGCAAAACGGGTCTCTCTCTTCAAATGTCAAAATCTCAAACATGCCGAATATGCTTTATTTCTTTTAAACAAATGAGGTTTTGTATAGTTTCTAAGTTTATTTCTTTTCTTCTTGTTCATCACTGGGACTAGCTGGCAATAAAACATATTTATTTCCTATAGGTTAGGGTAAAGTCGGGTAACTTCGGATAGCGGGTAAATTCGGACATACCATTGCAAACAGTGAAAATAATGAGCCGTCTCATCAGGATGTTCACTGTTTGCCCAGTAAGTTTTGTTTTAATTCCAAACAACTGACAATGTCACTGTCCGAATTTACCCGCTGCACGATTTTACCTGACTTTACCCTAATTAAAACGTATTCTGTGAGAAAATGGAGGAAATCCACATTATTATAGGTAATGATATCACACATTTTCATTCCATATGTTCAGCTTGTTTAATTTAGAAGTTTTAAAAATCTTGTCCTATAAAGGACCAGCTTACTGATAGAAATATGAACAGCAGTGAATTGCTAACAAAGTGCTCATGGACACTAAAGAAGTTCATTTATTTAGCATGCAAGCAACTGCCACTGCTGTTCATATTTTCAAAAATGACAAATAATATGATACGTAGAACTATCTCTTAAATGGTTTTGAAGATCAATTAGGAATTAGAAATTTATGTTGTTGTTGTTCTAATTCTTACAATGACGGTAATCTTAGTAATGATGCTCAGTGTTGTATCAAAATAGGTTTTCGTTTCATACAGCCTTTGGGTCCTGGTCGTTCAGTCCCAGTTTTTAACCATTTATGACGCACATGAAATGTCAAACTTAGCAAGAATTCAATGTTTAGATACTGGTCCCTATTTAGAACGTCTTTTTTTCTGATAACGAATGTAGCAAAAACGCACTGATGTTAAATTAAACATATCAGGGGAAGCCATCATTTATTGGCATCCAGTTTCATCCACGTGAAAAAGTAAATGTCAAGTGTCTTTTTAACTCTGAAACCTAAGTAACTAGGCCTAACAGCGTGGTTCCATTATTACTGTAAATATTCTAAAATTGGGACATATAAATAGAGGATCTTACATGAGTGCTCATGTATTATTGAATTTATTAAACGAGTTGGGGAAAATGATAAGCTGCGAGGCTATGCTGAGCATATTATCGGTTTTCCTCAACGAGTTTAATAGATTCAATAATACAGGAGCACGTATGCAAGATTCTGTTTACCATACCATCGGACACTAAAATCTAATTTTATTAGCAAATTTTGCACTTAAACGACACGATTTCGCCATGAGAAAACGCGACCTTCTTGAGGACGTCAACCCTTAATGTAACGACGTTATTTGCATATTTAATCCACTAGTTGATTATCGTTTTTAATGCATGGCTTTATTACACTCTCAGATGCGACGTCAAATGATAAAATAATTTCCGTAAGTGTCATAAAGTTAACTCTGTAACAATGCATCCAAAAGATGCAGGTAGAATGGTAAACGGTGTAGGAGCAGGCCGATCAAGGTATGCAATGTTTGCTTTGACCTATCTCTACCAATACTTTGAAGTTTCACTGTACCCTGACTTACACAGAAACCTTTGCCTTATTAGAATTTTTATCATGCGTGTTTTGAGGTCGTCAAGTCAAACATTTACAAACTAACCTCCGTGACGTCAGGGAAAAATGATACGTAATTGCGATGAACAAGGGTATCAGAATCGAGAAAGAGTGCACATATGAGCTACGACATGACATAACTAACAAAGTATCACGTGCGCCCAACGAAGACTCAGATCAGCCTGGGCATCCGCCCAGTCTGAACAGAGACTTCGATGTCCGCATGGAGCTAGCTTAGACACTTAGCTAGTAAAGACTCTGTCGCGGCTCATATACCTTCATTTGAATATTATTATCGCAATCTTAGCGATTCTTTAGAGGGCAAAAATGAAGGTACATGTACAGTTTCATTCGTTTTTGCAACTTCTGAAGTCAAAAGCAATTACTCTTCTACCTGCTGAGCGCTCGATTTCTTCTGTGTCCGTTTTAAGGCTCTAAAGCAAAGATGGTCATTGATCAGATTATCTGCAGCGGAGAGTAAGACCAGTACTGGATGATACGAGGCAAAAAAGTTATGTCACTAATGGACTTCAGTGGCTCATGTCTCTCAGTTAGTCCGCTGTGCTTAAGCCTGTTTGTGTTGATAGATGGAGAGGGGAGCTGCACGCCACTGAGTTGTTCTCACAGGGTTATCGCAGAGCGAAGCTTGTATCAGCAAAAAGTTCTATTTTAGACACCAAGACCTCATTGATCCCTACAATGTGGCCATTTCTAAACTTATTTCCGTTTATTGCAGAACGAAGCTTGTGTTAGCATTTAATAAATTCTATGGGAGACGATCAGACCTCGTTGAGCCCTACAGTGTGGGCGCTTCTAAATTTATTTACGATTATTGCAGAACGAAGCTTGTGTCAGTATTTAAAAAGTTCTATGGGAGACACCATAGCCTCGTTGATCCCTACAGTGTGGGCGCTTCTAAACTTTTTTTCCGATTATTGCAGAACGAAGCTTGTGTCAGCATTTAAAAAGTTCTATGGGAGACATCATAACCTCGTTTAACCCTACTTAACAATGTGGGCGTTTCTAAACTTTTACCACCCATACCAGAAAATGCCAACTTTAGTACGAAATATTTCGCAATGAGAAAGGTTTACACTGGTAAGGGTGGTATAGAATAGTTATACCATGGTTTGTCCGCCTGTACGGGAGATAATCCACGAGCTTATTATCCCCTCGTACAGGCGGACAAACCATCGCTAAAGCTCGTGGATTATCTACTCGTACAGGCGGAAAAACCATGGTATAACTGTTATTTATTGCCGATTTGATGGCCTCAGCCGAAGCAAGGTGAGGCTTTCAGTTATTGTACATTCAATTTCACTGACTTGTTCCACAGATTCATAGAAACGGCGAATGTTATGCTTACATTTCGCGATTAACTATAGTTTAGCAAGTGGAGTTCTTTTTATCCCCTTGTTGAACTACACAATTAAGCTTTTGAGATACCATCCGAATTTATGAAATTACCAGAAAGATCTCAGTTAGTTTTTCAATGGCCAGTAAAGTACGAATTGGACTGGGATGTCTGTTATTAGGACGTATTTTTTTTATCAAATTAGTTTTTTTGTTTGATTTCAGAAACTGCTGTAGATAGCATAGACCATGAGCAGACGCTGCGTTTTGCGGCGTCTTGTTTGGTAAACGCTGTTTTACAATACCCTTTTCTGGGACTCAAGGCATTAATGAGAAAATGCAAACCAATCCAAGAATACCATTTTGGCTGTAACTTATTTGGTATAGCTAATATAGTTTTATGGTATAACAGAACGAAGTTAACCTTACTTGACAGCTGTATAACACATCAGAATTTTGACCGTGTTCAGAGACAGCCTGTTGGGTTTCTTTCGCCCGCTGTAAACTAATGTCGACAGTTTTCTTTTAGTGGAATAATATTATTAAAGAGACGTAAGGGAGTTTAGCTATATATAGGTATAAATAAAGACACAAAGATACCTTTTACGGGACACTAAGCATTAATGGGGAAAAAGGTACAGTCATTTATTGAATGAAATATTGACTATAACTTATTTAACCAATCTATCCCTGGCGTCCAAAATGAGGACATAGACAAACGCGGCGGCTGATCAGAGTCTACACTGCATATAATTTACCGCACATTCTATAAAATACGCCAGACATGCCTAAAATGGTAAATATACTCATTCAATTCATAAGGATAGAAAGGGCCAATAGACATTAATGAGGTGATAGCTTAACAGAACAGCCATTCCTTGAATGATATTTCAACTGTAATATACTTATCAGTGAGCGGAACATCCGGGTGAACTTTAACAACTTTGTAAAGCATCAGGAAATCTCTCAATGTACTCTTATGCCTTTTTTGGGGCAGTTGCCAAACCCCCACCAGATTTAACATACGAGATTTCAACAAACGGTTTTTCCGTTATTGCATAGTTCCTAGTTGACGACCATATCGCTCAAATTGGCGTTATGCCATTGCAGTCTAAAATGTTATGCTGTTAAATAATAGCGGATGAATAAATACTACCGTATGTATTTCTTGTACAGTACATTAGAGTAAATGGCAGAAAATTCGTTTATTGAATATCCTAGCTTGATATTGTGACATCACGAAGGCGACTTTTTAATAATGAGTGGCATCCAAAATTACTTTGCGATATATCAAATTAAATTTCTGTTTAGCCAAATGACGATAAAATGACAACCCAAACACTGGTATTTGTTCTTGCACCGTACGTTTGTTCTATGCATAGGTCAAATTAGTAAACTTCTTACAAAACACACGTAAAAGGACAAAACGTATTTTGGGTTTGTTGTTTCTGTGTTCGGAACACTAGAAACCATACAAATTTCGGCTAATAAGTTTGTTAACGATGTCCCGTATCTGTTTAAAGATCTGAAGTACATTTAAACTCGACAACGTTTAATGGTTACGTGTGAGAAAGGACGTAACTGTAAGCAAGTGCGTCAAATTTATTTGAAAAGGTGGGCGCCTGACCGTCGCCGATGTCTTTGATCGGGTCCCTATGGTGGTTGTTTTTTTGCCATTAAGCGCCATGCGAAAAGAAGGAGAAAAGACGGAGAAAATGCCACGCAAAAAGCCGACAAAATAAAATTTTCAAATGACCTTTTTTGTATGGCGTTTTTTCCGGCTTTTCGCGCTGAAATTTCGTCTTTTCGCATGGCGGATTTCGTTGTTTCGCACGTCGTTATTATGTCCTTTGGCATGGCGTTTTTCCGTCTTTTCGCATCGCGTTTTTTTTGTCTTTACATGCGGCGTCTTTTCGCCACGAAGACGAAATGGCACAGATCAGCCACCATATGTCCCAATGATTTATTTTCATTCCAAAACATATTTCTATCTTATATACGAACCTTTCATTTAAGTTATATTGCAGAGGCAGGACCGACAAAGACACCAAGCATTTGGTTTAATGTTGGGATGTTTAAGTGAAAGCATTGGCGTGCACAAAATTTTTAAGGAAAACTTGCATATGAGTAAAAGTAGTGCGCGTCGTTGGGTACGAAGCATGGTGTGTTGCTTGTGACATTTATTTCATTTGACGTCGAATTTGCTGTACCGTGCTCCGGGTGAAAGAAGGTAGCTGTGCGTTATGCGTTGTTGTGTTGCAACCATTTATTGTGGAATTATGCTTTATAGATCATAATAAGATAGGAAAAAGAATATATTTTCCGAAGAAATAACTTTCATTTCTCAGTTAAAGACATCTGATCTGTTATAATGGAAGTCTACGAACTTATATAACAACCTTCGTATGTTACAATTAATGAGCAAAAAACAGGAATATATGTCGGTAATGTTTGATGTCTCTATCATGTAATATGACTTCTCTGCAGTCATTGCCCTTTTACACTACTTTCGGTGTTGCTCATTACAAGAATGAAAGTTCAGTTTCTGGAGCCTTAGTTTAATGACTTTCTGAACGTTAAACCAGTTGACATCATATTCCGTAGGTATATACTGTTCTTTTACCGACTATCATTGAAAAACATGATTTGATCCAAGTATGACAGACTGCATGCCTAATAAATTCATTATATTTTTTTTATAA
Source organism: Ctena decussata (assembly GCA_963989385.1). Classification (NCBI taxonomy): domain Eukaryota; kingdom Metazoa; phylum Mollusca; class Bivalvia; order Lucinida; family Lucinidae; genus Ctena; species Ctena decussata. Next base: position 53,513,818 of record OZ022511.1, on the reverse strand, counting down.
ATTCGTCAATGGTCAAGTAAGTTTACAGATCGAATGACAGCTTACATTGATCCTCAATATAAATGTTCAGGTTTACTAAAATTTTATTCGGCTACAAAAAAGAGTTCCAAACAGGCTTAAACTTTGATGGGTGCCCAGATAATGATCGCATCCGCCAACATTTAATTTTATACTAGAAAATGCTAGTTTCCATAAGCCATCACAGAAGTAGAATTCACTGATTTATGACAAGAAATTTAAATAAACGGCGCTTTTAGTTTTTCATCTTCCTATTTGTCTTTCTGTACAGAAAATAGAAAAAAAGATGTGCATTAGCGCAAAAATAGCTAGAATTTTAAGAAGTGAGCGCTTGTGCCTCAGGCTTTTGGTTATTGGGGAAACGGACAAAGGTCTTAAACCTCCGCAATCATTATAATGTGGGAAATTTCAGTACCACCAACTTGTTATATAATAATTTTTAAAAATTGTTCACGTAAAGTACCAGAAATGATTAAACCTATAATCACAGTAACTGCGAATTCCCATTAACATTCTAACGGCGAATTTCCTTTAAACATTGACATAAACAGACATTCTCGTTTAACGATGAATGACAAATAAGACGGCATGAAAATCAGGATGAAACTTATAGAATTAAAGTAATTCAAACTTCATACAATATGAAACACATTTTGAGCAAAAGGGACTTATGCAATGTGTATGATATAAGGCTTTGTACTTCGAATCAAGTAGCAAATCAGTGCCAGTTTTTGTTTGCTTGACTTTTTTCTCTTTCACCTTTTCCCGATATTTTCATGCCAGATTAAGTCAAATTGTAACAGTTAAGATTTCTATAGAAGATATGAGTATTACTTTGATGCCGACATGGATTGAATAAATACCTGGAGTAAATCTTTCGGCTGCCCTTTCTAGTCACAAACCTAATATTTTCGAGAGCATGAATAAATTCAGAAGTTACCAATCATCACACGCACACTCAGTTCTTGTTACCACATTTGGATTAGTTTAGAATGCACTGGCATAAGGCAAGGATGGATGACTTGCGAGCTTACGTCATTTTTAACAGTATTTCAGTCATATCAGGACGATGGAAGGTTGACAGTGAAAGGCTGTGTGCTATGGAACCCCGTATACGGTTGAAATAAGGCAAGGAAGAGTAGTAATTCATTGTTCACATAAAATTCTTTGGGATCTGAGGAATAAATACAGAGGAAAGCAAAGGGTCAGATCAGACTGCACGGATGCGTAGGCTGAGTTCGCACTTGCAATCAGTAACATTTTCTCATGTCGCAGCTCCAGCACATGCTTCACAAATGAACCGTGTCATGTGACTTCCAACAATGTGGCAGTTTTGTCATGAGATATTCAGCCCATCCTTCTCATTTATACAGGTAGATCAGAGATTTCGCTGTTGGCTGTATGGCTTGGGTCACTTCCATAGATGGCTGATGTGACAAGCGAAGGCTCTGATCAGAGCCTTTGCTTGTCACCGATGTCACGTTGTTGGAAATCACATGATGTGGCTCTAATGTTTTTTTTTAAAAAATCCTGCAGCGTCAGACTGCGTAGGAAGACATTACCGTTCTGAGATTTTGTCACGTGCTTTTATGGCTATTTTACAGTGTAATTGCATCGAGAACACTTAAGCCATCAGGGCACGAAGGGAAAAGAACAAAACAAAAAGCAACAATGCAGTACAAGGACACATAGAACAACTGATAGCCAACAAAGTACTAGGCCTTAGTGCGAACCCTTATGGTGACAATGTTTATCGTGTACATTATGAATTGATTTGCTACAGAGAAGTGCAATAGTCCAGAATAAAAAAGGAATTAAACTGGCTTCTTTTTTAATTTTCTTTTTTTCACCTAGTACTTTTGCTGTTCCTGTCTGTTTAGTTTGTCCTTTCAAAAGTTATTATCATGACACAAGCTGGTGCAATATTGTTTTGTGGTCGTTAAGAAATCCCCGTACTTCACTATAGTGCATATTTGGTTCATGTTAGGTCAGTTGGGATCATGAAATTTTATTTATCATTTAAAAAACAGAGTTTCATTGAAACAAGGGCAGGCAACATTTGAAATTACATAACTGCACCTGAACAAAATCAATGGGCCGGAGTCTGCTATTTTCATTTCTTCGCTTATTTGTCGCTATCGTAAGATCTATCTTTCCAAAAAGCATTGCAACAAAGACATAACTCACGACTTCATCTAATTCAAACAGGCTGTTAAACAAAACAACAAAAGACAGTTTAAGAGTAAATGATAGCAGCTCTCTGAAGACTTCTACTTACCCACTGTCTGCAGCTAGAATGTAACGGGTCTGGCGAATCTATAGAGAGAAAAGGCCATCTATCTGACAAATGTATAAAAGGAATATTTTAAGATATGAGGTTTTTTGAGATATGGGTCTTAGCTGTTCTTCAGGCTTACTATAAGTCACACGTTCCCATGTCATGCCTCAAACAACAGCTTCACATTTTGTTTCGAATCCTGTATTGGTAGACGGTAAGGAAAGCTATGACATATCTTACATGGTGTTATGCCCTTATATTTTTTCAGATACTGTAGGGGATACTTTACATATGCAGAATCCTGAAATAACACATTGTAGGTAGTGCTTTACAGTATTATTACATTCATCGGTAAGACGGAAGACAATGACAAATAATTCTAGAAAAAAGATCAAAATATAGTAGTGAAACAATATTTTTGCGTCTCTGATAACTACCCAAAGTATGACATTTTATGGTGCACATTTGTATGTTTTGATTCAGTGGGTGGAATCGCTATAGAATGCACACCTGGTCTACATTAAGGGAACAAAAGGAATTATATTTTCATTTTGGTTTTTGATGTTCGTGTCTGTTTAGTTCTTACTTCTGAAAGATCCGTCGGTTAAGAAGTTATTTGTCATGACAGCAGCTGGTGTAGTGTAGTGCAACGGTCGTAAAAAGACTATGTTAACTTCACTATCTATAGTGTATCTTTCATTTAAAGACAAAATAATGCTTATCCTGTGACATCCAGTCACCGATTTATGGATACATATTGTCAACATTATAATTTATCGATATCAGTATATCGAATATTAGATAGCCAGACCAGACATGATATTGTGATATCACGAAGTCATTCTTGAATAATTAGTGTCAGCCCCGGATCCAGGGGGTGGGCTTGTGGGTTCAGCCCCATCATCGCGGCTTAGAACTGTGGTATGTATAGGCCTCTAGATAATAAGAAGTATCTGATGACAGTTTGAGATGATTTATCTATGTGGTTAGATTAAAATATATGTTGTGACATCTCAATAGAATCTCATCAAAATGGTCCCTAATCATGTCATACATTTTCAAGCCCCCTCCCCCAACACACATACATCTCGACACCTCTAAACCCTACCAGTAATCCAGAGCCCCATCAGTACGTGATGGTCTGGATCTGGGCCTGAGTGACATCCCAAATCGTTTTGTAGTATCACTAACTATATTTCTATATACTCAGTTGGCATTTTCATAATGACGCTAAGAATTTAAAGCGTGGGTCAAATTAGTAAATACAAAAACAAGAGAGACCGTATTTAGTAATAATGCCTACTGAACTGAAAAATGACAACCAATTTATTTGGCTTATTAGTTCCGTGGTCGGTGCAACGGAAACCATATGAACACCTTTTTAAAAGTATGTTAACGATGTTCTATATCTATTCAAAGCTCTCGTACTCTTAAACTATTCATATTTATAATGGGTGCATGTGAGAAAGCACGTACCCGTTTGTTTTCGTGTCAAAATTTGTTTCTTTTTTTTCATATCTATCCCGGATGTCCAGGGTATATGGACATAAAATCCCAGCCCTAAAATCCAGCGGACACAAGGTGACAAAATGGCGTCGTACTTACGTCAGTGGGACGTCAGTGTGGCGTGACTGCGACGTCATAAGCCTGCTGGGAAAGTATATATAATTTGGTCTTTGTCTTGTTTCTTTCATGTGTTGTAGATGCGCTAAATGTACTTGGCAATCTGATTAAAGAATTGAATCAGTAGGTGGGCACCTGACCATCGCTGATGCATTTAATCGGATCTGACTGAATTAACTTCATCTCATATATACAAAATTATATCGTTTTTATTTCATTGCAATGGCAGGACAGACAAAACATTAAACATTTTGCTAAATGATGGACCATTTTTAAGGAATCAGATTTAGTGAATGCAGAGAAATGAATAAAAAGGAACGTATCTGAAAATAGCAGTGTGAGGCTATCGATGGGATCAATATTCAAAGCTGTACTAACCTTGTTAATAATGTAACCGAAAAATTATCTCCTCAAAATGTAGAAGTTTCTGGCATTGCCTATCTTTTTACTGTATCCTGCAGTGTCAGATGTTCTGTTACTGCATAATTTCACCGAAAGTATTTAAATCTTTGATAAAAAACGGAGGCAACATTATTCTTAGCTCAAAATGGCATAAAGAGATTTTTCAGGCTGAACAAAAAGCGGATATGTTTGATTTAACAAATTTTATTCATTTTTGGTTTTTATTATGATGTAAATATTTGGGAATTCCGCTTGTTTGTTGTTTTGTAGTTTATTCATTTCTTAAACATTAATTTGTAGAAAAAAAAGATTGAATTACGTCCTTAAGTTCAAGTGAATGCCCATATGTGTTTGGTATTAGATTGTTCGTAATGAAACATAGATGCTAAAATTGTAATTTATGTTTCAGTTATTTAACATTTTATCCAATAAAGATAACTTTTCCAAATTTTGCAAACAAAGAAATGTGTCAAATTCTAAATTTACTCGACGCTTCTTTCATGTTTTGATATGGCATTGATAAGCACATTGATAAGCACATTTCCGCGTCTCAGAAGGAGCTAAAACTTATGTCATTCAAACATATTGATGAATATCGAGATTAACCTGCTACTCAAAGTATCTAAAACACTGAAATAAAAGCAAAGAAAACTATAATATTTTGTCTCCTGAATTTGTTATAGTTTTGAACATCATAAGAACTTAATGAGCTGGGGCCGTATTCATAAAACGACTTAAGTGGTTGCTATGCTGTTGCTAAGGCTAAATTTCTTTGAAGGAGATTCCCTACAACTATGAAATTTGCTCTGGAGGAACAGTCTTACAAAGACTGTTCCTCCAGAGCAAATTTCATAGTTGTAGGGAGTCTCCTTTATAGATATTAAGCCTTAGCAACCGCATAGCAACAACTTAAGTGGCTTTATGAATACGGCCCCTGGATTCCCAGATCATTAAATTTTCAGTAAAAATATATACATACATATATTGTACATAATACAATATTTGAGATTAACTCATTAATGCCAAGCGTCCCATAAGAAGGACTAAGGCAAATAGTAAAGACCCAAATCAAACGCCGCAGAACGCGGCGTCTGATCAGGGTCTATACTGTTTGCACTCATTTTACAGCAGCTTCTATAGAATATGATATAAATAAATAGACCAGATACCCTTTAAATGGTAAGACTAATCCAGTTTATAAGGGTAAAAGAGTCCACGAGGCATAAATGGATTAAAAGCAAAATTAAAACGCTTACAGAGACTTGTCCAGATAGTCACAAATGAGCTGCGACACGAAAACAACAACACACAGTGGCATATAAGCCCGGTGGAGACTCAGATCATCCTGGGCATCCGCCCAGTCTGAAAAGAGTCTTCGCTGTCTGCATGGAGCCAGCTTAGACCCTTAGCTACCCTTTAAGCGCACAGCAAGGACTCTGAACAGACTGGGCGTATGCTTAGGCTGATCTGAGTCTGCGCTGGGCGCACATGCCACTTCGTTGGTTTTCTCGTGTCACGGCTCAAATGATGATTTCTGTTATAAAATGAACAGGACAAGTGAGACAGCGTCAAACGTTTATTCAGCACTCATGCTTTCGTACTCAACATTTCTGAGTTTCGACGTTCTATGTTTCCATCTTATCTGTCAATTACTTCCATAATTTTCAAGTTATGATTTCAAATAGCCATGCTGCTACAATATATCTTAATGAGTAGGAGACCCGATATTTCAAAAAATATTTATAATTAAGAATAAAATCATACTGTTACAAATCCTATTGTTGCTACATGAGTGTCAGTGGCGTGCAAAATCCATCTCCAGACATATTGAAAAGACTCGTTTCCATTAAATTATATTTTGCTTAATTTTAGGTTATTATTTTATATTCACGATGGAAATAATCGCGCAGTACGGTTGACTTTTGAGCTAGCAAATTTCAGAGGAACTCCAACCCATGTTTTGAAGATGTATTGTAGTTAGCTCGCGCATTTGATTAAGTTAATTCGATAATAATAGTAATAATTATAATAATGATAATAATAATGATAATCATCATATAATTATAATTATAAAATAAATACAAAAAAATGCACACATAATCGACAAAATTTGGTAATGGTACACTTTTTGTGTTTAAAACATTACCTGGTTCGACCTAGTTAAATTTCTTATAGAAAAGGTTCTAAACAGCTTAAAGTTTTCGAATAAACGATAATTGGCCCATTCGAGTTTGAATGATTGAGCCATCAATGCCTAGCGTCGCATAAAAAGGGCATAGGCAAAGGGTGCAATTCCAGATCAGACGCTGCAGAACACGGCGTCTGAATAGGGTCTACACTATTTGCAGAAGATAAACGGGTATTTCTCCTGAAAATGAAATAAAAAAATCAAACTAAACCACATACCCCTTAATTGACAAATGAACCCATCCTTTTGATAAGGATGAACCATTCCACTGGGCATAAACAGATTAATACATGCATTGTGACTTGTAGTAGTAAGCCCTTTTTGTATGGTTTCAGACTGCAGATTTTATAACCGCTGATCACCTTTTTTTCGCTTTATAGCTTCCCTCACAAGGGTATACAATATCTTCATTAACGTCAAGCATAGATAAGTCAAAATGCAGCATTAGATTAACCAAAGAGGCAATAAGGCAAAATATTGGGAAACATTGAATAAATACTGGAACAAATCTGGGTCCGCAAGTACATAATATATCAGATTTGTAAATACCATTCTGTAAATACTTCAACTTTGACTAAAGTGGAACATACTGGAAAATATAAAATGTACAATTTAAGTGCCATTAGCCGGTAAATTCTTTCATTTTTCCATAAATTCAAATTGATGCACATGTATCTTGCATTTTTGTATGAATATACTCAGAGGCAAAAGAAAGTACACACTTTTTGAATGCCTTTATTTTAAATAGTTTCCACTATTCAGGTCTGAAATTCTGTATGATTTCTTTTTGCTCATGGTACATGAATGTGGTGTAGTTAAATGGACCTTTCCGAACGAAATTTCAAATACAGATGAACAGCAAAATCGTATATTGTCCTGGTAAATCTATATGGAGAAAAAGCTAAAACAAAAGACTCATACCTTAAAATATTTGTTTTAATCATTATTAAACGAATATTTTAAGATATAAGATATATGGAGAAAAACTATCTGAGACTCGTTTCTTAAAGAAACCCTCATATTTCAAAATAATCGTTTAAAACATTATTAAACCAATATTTTAAGGTATGGGTCGTTTTAAGATATAAGGCTTTGTTGTTCGCACTGAAAATAAATCACACGTTCTCATGTCATGTCTCAAACAACAGCTCGACATTTCAGTTTGAACTGCAGTGTTAGACGGTGTAGGAAGATAAACTGTCCTGATATTTTACCAGAGGCTGTAGAGTTATTTTACTGTATTTATTTTGTTCATCAGCAGAACGGAAGAAAACATTGCACTACAAGGAAAGATGATTCCGGGAAAAAAGATTAAATATAGAAGTGAAACAATATTCTTGTGTCCTTATAGCCATCAAAACATGACAATTTTATCTTGCAATGATTATCTTGTACATTTGATGTTCAGTGGGTTGATTCGCTATAGAGTGCACACCTGGTCTAGATCAAGGGAACAAAAGGCACTTTTTATTTGCTTTTTTATGTTTTTGTCTGTTTGGATCTTTCTCTGAAGGCTATGTCGCTTCAGAAGTTATTTCTCACGACAGATGCTGGTGTAGCGTTGTGCGACGGTTGTATAAAGATTCCCTTAACTTCACTTTAGTATGTCTTCATTTGATGACAAAATAATGCTTATTCTGTGGCATCCAATAAGCGATTTATGGATACTTTTCGCAGATATTCTAATTTATTGAAATCAGTATATCGAATATTAGATAGCGAATCCTGATATTATGATATCACAAAGTCATTCTTGAATAAATAGTGGCAGCCCCGGATCCAAGGGGTGGGCTTTGGGGTTTCAGCCCTGCCATCTGGGGTTAGAACTGGGTTATGTATAGGCCTCTAGATAATAACAAATATCAGGTGACAGTGTGAGATGATTTATCTTTGTATTTGGATTCAAATATATGTTGTGACATCTCAATAGAATCGCCTCGGCGAGACGATTCTAATGAGATATCACAACATACATAGTGGCATCTCAAACATTTTATAATATCACTAATTATATTTCTATATAACCACACTGGTCTGGCATTCAACACAGACAACGAAGGCAACGTACAAGGAACCTGCTTGTTCTGCTCATCAGGCTAAGTTTGTTTCAGAAGTATAGTCTCACGGACCATCCGACCCCTTACTCTTTAAATAGGACTCAAAAGTTTTACTGAATTGATATGCATATTCAAGAAATGCTTGAAAACAATTTTTGGGCTACAACGACCAGTCAACGAATTGGTGAAAAACCTTATTCAAGCACTGCATTTATACTAGACGGAATTTCTTCGAAAATCTGGTCTGACTATGAGGTCTAGTAAACTGCCGGGTCCGTAAGAATGATAGTTTGAAATTAATGTAAGAAGTATGCGAAAGCGATCGTGTTTTAAAGAACGTTGCCTCGTTGCCTGTGTTGAATGCCAGACCAGCGTGATAACCAAATTAGCATTGTTTTAATGACGCTAAGAATGTAGAACTTCCTGCATGTTCGATGCGTGGGTCCGATTAGTACATACAAAAAAGAGAGACCGCATTTAGAAATAATGCCTGCTGAACTGAAAAAATGACAACCGATTTATTTGGCTTGTTAGGTATGTGACCGAAGCACGGGAAACCATATGAACCCCTACTTATAAGTATGCTAACGATGTTCTATATCTGTTTAAAGCTCTCGTAATTTTAAACGCACTCTTCGTTTGTAATAAGTGCGTGTGAGAAAGCACGTAGCCGTTAGTTTTTTTTCATATGTCTATCCCGAACGTCCAGGGTATATGGACAGAACATCGCAGCCCTTAAATCCAGCGGACACAGGGTGTCAAAACAGCGTCGAACTGACGTTGATGGGCCGTCAGTGCGGCATGCCTGCGACGTCATATGCCTGCTAGGAAGATATATATGATTTGGTCATTATCTTGTTTCTTCGATGTGTTGTAAATGAGCTAAAATGTATTTGGCAATCTGAATAACGAAATGAATCATTAGTTTGGCGCCCGACCATCTCTAGCCTTAATGAATTATCGTCTTTCCATATATACATGTAACATCGGATTAAATGAGTTGATAATAATTATTTGTTTCAGAAAATCTGATGTTTCGCATAAAAGAAATTTAGTTTTGATCACACCTCTGTTTTGGGGTCCATGTCTGTGTATCTAAAATATTCCGGAATTGTCTATGTTTAAATGACCTACTAGTTCGGACTTATGATTTGGGTACTTTGACCACTATTATTTTTAAATGTCATTGAAAAACACTATTTGCTATACTCCGATACCAATGACGTCATAAATCTGTTACCATAGCAACAAGAGGTCCATACTGAACATCAAAATGACGTCAGCGAGACCTCATTTTGCCAAGGTACTAATCACAACAGTTGGTAATTATATAGTTTTATGGAAACTTATCTATGATATCATTGGTGTAGGAACATGGCATACAGTGTTTGCCATGCTCCGCCAATTATTCAATGACATTACATACTGGAATTCTTTTATGAGAAACTTCAGATTTTCTCAAACAAATAATTATTATCAAGTCATTTAATTCCGTTTTCATATCTTTTTGATTTCATTGTAAAGGCAGGACAGACAGAATATTAATCATTTGGCAAAATAATCGACCTTTTTTAGTGATTGCAGATTTAGTGAATCCAGAGAAAGGAATAAAAAGAATGCATCTGACAATAGCAGTGTAAAGATCAATCAGCGATATGATTATTTTCTCAAAATTTAGTTGTACCTATTTACATTTCCTGTTCACTGCCTATCTTTTTACTTTATCCTGCAGTGTCAGATGTTCTATTACTGCATAATTTCATTCAATGCATTTCAATCTTTGCTAAAAAACGGAGGCAAAACTATTCTCAGCTCGAAATGGCATAAAGAGATTTTCCAGGCAGAACAAAATATGGATACGTTTCATTTTAACACATTTTGTTCATTTTCTTTTCAGTATAATATATAAACATATATATAGTATATAGTACAATATTTGAGATAAACTCATTAATGCCTAGCGTCCCATTAGAAGGACTAATGCAAACATTGTGGATCCAGACCAAACGCCGCAGAACTAGGCGCCTGATCAGGGTCGGCACTGTTTGCACTCACTTTACAGCAATTTCTGTAAAATGTTATATTAATCAATAAACCAGATACCCCTAAAATGATGAATGAACTAATCAAGTTTATAAGGGTAAAAGAGTCTTCTAGGCATAAATGGGTAAAATGCTTACAGAGACTTGCCCAGATAGTCACAAACAATGATTTCTGTATAACTTGTATTTAAATCTGTTGAGAGTAAGCAACTTATTAGAGGGGCAAAGAGACAGATATTTCTTAATGTAAGAAAAGAACAGAGGAGAGACAAAAATATTAACAAATGGACCAGCTTAAATTAGAAATGTATTTTATTAGGCCAGTCAGTCACTAGCCGTATTAAGCGACAAGCTTGTAACACCACTGTCTGCCACTACAAGCACTCTCGTCATGCAAATGAAAAGCAAGCAGCGTTTGTTTAGAAAAACAACCGAAAATTCAAATACTGATTTAACAGTAAAATTGTATTGTCCAATGTGATGCACGTTGGAAAGGGGCAAAGGGACATGAACGTATAGTGTCGCTAGTAAAACATTTCGTTTAGTAATCTGACTGCACCACTGCGTTTATGATTTTGTTCCTTAAGGAAAAATACACCATGCAGAATTCCAGACCTGAGCAGAGCAAGAAGATATATAAGGGCATTTAAATATGTATTCTTTCTTTTGCCTCTGTGCATATCATTTCTGCCTTCCACATAGAGCCTAGACATTATGCAAATGAAACGCAAACGTTATGGCTTTTTTTTTTTAAAAAAAAAGAAAGAAAAAAAACAACAACGAAATTTCAAATACAGATGAACAGCAAATGCGTATATTGTCCTGGCAAATCTATATGGAGAAAAGCTATCGGTTGTGAGACTCGTTTCTTGAAAATACTCGCATCTAAATACTCGTTTTAAACATTGTTAAACGGATATTCTAAGATATGAGTCTTTTTAAGATATGAGCCTTAGTTGTTCGCACTGACAATAAGTAACACTTTCTCATGTCATGCCTCAAACAACAGCTTCAGATTTCATTTTAATCTCCTACAGCGTTAGACGGTGTAGGAAGATATAACTGTCCTGATATTTTACCAGAGGCTGTAGAGTTATGTTACTGTATTATTAAATTCATTATCAGAACGGAAGAAAACATTTGCACTAAACTACAAGGACAAATGATTCCGGAAAAAAAAGATTAAATGTACAAGTGAAATAGTATCCTTGCTTCTCTTATAGCCACCAAAGTATGACAGTTTTATGGTGCGATATTTATCTTGTACAATGATATATTTTGATTCGCAATAGAGAGCGCACCTGGTCTAGATCAAGGGAAAACAAAAAATTATATTTTTAGTTTGCTATTTAGATGTTCTTGTCTGTTTAGTATGGAAGCCGATGGGGGAAGCCGATGGGGGACATTTTCACCAGTGACATTTCGACTTGTGACTTATGACTAGCGACTTTTGACTTATGACTCGTGACTTTTGACTTGTCTGGGGCCTATGAAAAGCCAAGACATGTATTTTTTGTAAAAGTAGGTCACGGTGACCTACTGTTGTGTGTGGGGATGTGGGTAGGTGAACTGGAGTGATAAAGTGTATGCACTGATAAAGTTTCAAAGGTCTGCAGCCTATGTACCTTTATGTGAAAATAGGTCAAAGTGACCTAGTTTTGTGTGTGTTTAGAGGCCGGTGTGGGGAGAAGAACTGGAGTGGTAAGGTGCATGCACTAATACAGTTTCAAAGGTCTGGCACCTATGTACCTTTTTATGAAAGTAGGTCATAGTGACCTAGTTATGTGTGTGTTAGGAGCAGGGATGAGCGGCCTAGAGTGGTAAGGTGCATGCATCGATGGAGTTTCAAAAGTCTGGGGCTTATGAAAAGCGAGATATATATATGTACTTTTTGGTGACCTTAGCCCTGGATGGCAATTCTAACTTGCGACTTATGACTTAAGACTTTTGGCTTAACACTTTTGACTTGTGACTTTTCAGTTATGACTTATGCACCTCATTACTGCAGGCCATTCTCCATTAAACTTTCAAATTACTTCTTGCTTTCCAGACCTTTGAAACTCCATCAATGCATGCACCTTACCATTAAAAGTTGCAACCCCATAAAACTAGGTCACTATGACCTACTTTCACAAAAAAGGTACACATGCCCCAGACCTCTGAACTCTATCAGTCCACCTCCCCACACCCACAAGAGCATAAAACTAGGTCACCGTGGCCTATTTTTACAAGAACATGTATGTTTTGGCTTTCCATAGGCCCCAGACAAGCCACAAGTCAAAAGTCACAAGTCATAAGTCAAAACTTCAAAGTCAAAAGTCACAAGTCAAAATGTCAAAAGTCAAAATGTCGCCCAACGGCTTTCATAGGTTAGTCCTTTCTTCTTAAGGATCCATCGTTTAAGAAGTTATTTTACATGACAGCAGCTGGTTTCGTGTTGTGTGACGGAATCTACATGAATGTCACTGTAGGATCCATTGTTTATACAAAATTATGCATATCTGGTGACATCCAGTAGCCGCATACTCTCATCACAGGTACAATAAATTATTGACATCAGTATATTGGCTATTAGATAATTAGATTTAATTATGTGATATCACAAAGTCATTCTTGAATAATTAAAGGCGTTCCAAATTATTTTGTAATTATCAGGAATTATAGTTCTGTATAGCCAATTAACGGTATTATGATGACAATAGGAATTTTAAGTGTTGTCTGTTCTGTGCGTAAGTCCAATTAGTCAATACCAAAAACAGAGAACTTATTTCGTAAATAACGCCTACTGAACTAAAAATGACCGCTTTTATTGTTGTTTCTGTGTTAGGTGCACGGAAACCCATATAAATCCCTTCTGATAAAATGCTAACGATGTCTTACATCTATTTAAAGCTCTCCTAAACTATAAAATCTCTATATCTTTAACGGGTGCATGTGAGAAAGCACGTAGCCGCTGGCATTCGTGCTAATGTAGCCGCTAATATTCGTGCCAAAGTTTGTCTCTAAATTTTGGCGCCTGACCAGCGCCGATATCTTTCACCAGATCTGAATAAATTGTTATCAGCTTATAACAAATCGCTACATCTTACACGAGTGATCATTTCATATGAAATTTATGGAACAAGCCCTAGGCTCGTTTCATAAAATCATATACTGAGAGACTTTAGAAACGCACCAATTTGTAGCTTTGGATATGCTAGAAAAATGAATTTTTGTTTCATACAGCCATCAACTATTGTAATTTTGGTTTATTCAATTTTTAACCGGGAACACAAGCTTTCAAAATGAATGCAAAATGTGGCTTTAGAATATTCCTAAAGGGAGATAAATTCGCATTAATCCAATGATGATTGAAGCGTGATTTTCAGCTTGCTGCAATTTCGTAACTGCTGATCAGATTTCAATGACATAAATATCAGATGTTATTCATTGTTCATGCTTTGTGTTCTCTTTTTACCGGTTACATTTTTTTCTTTTCAACTTCATTTTGCAAAGATTCAAATTTTTCACAAAAAAAACCGTAAGTGAAGGTAACGGACATTTGAATAATTATTCAAAATTGCTTGGAACTGGTACATTAAGACATACTCTCATGACCTGGGTAGGTATACAATCAGTTGGTCGGCTTTTAAGTCGGGCATCTCCAAATTTTGAACTGTACCCTATTTTTGTTAAAAAAAATCCAATTTTCGAACATCGATAAAACTCTTTTTCAAGGATCTTTGCCATTTTTCATTGGGTTAACATTGTGTGGTATTCATTCAGATGCATAAACTTTAAAATTCGACAAAATGTGAATTCCTTAAAACTTTATGCGAAAAAGTAACCAAATTTTCATTTTCTCGAAATTTCTATGCATGGTTGCACACTCTCTGTAAGCGTTTGCAGACTTAAAGAACTCAACCATGCTAACTCGCACGAGTGCTTAAACGTTTCCAATATTGCAAACTCTGGGTAAAATAACATGATATACAATGGTGCGTTTTTAAAGTCCCTCAGTATATAAAATGACCACGACTGTAAGATTCTGTTTATCATTGTCTCTTTAAAATGGGATTTTACCGTTTTCAGAATGACCATTTTTTCAATAAAAACGCATTACTGACAGGGGCATTGTCAAAGACGTTACATGTTTGCGCCAAAATATGTGGTCATATGATCTTTATGACTTGACGTTTCCATTGAATAACAGTGATCTCATATGATAAACGCATATATCAAATAGTTTCCTAGCGAAGGCAGGACAAGAAAAGAATGAAACATTTGGCTAAATGTTGAACAACTTTATGAAAGACCAGACTGCGAGGATGCGTAGTCTGGTTTGAGTCTTAACTGTCCGCACATAAAGGAGTACGTAAACTGCACCGAAAGTATTTAAATCTTCACTCAAATTGGAGATAAGATTACTTATACTACACCGATATAGTAGGAGGTACGTGATATTGCTTTGCAATACTTGAACATATTTGGAGATCAGATTAGACTGTCATATACCGATATAGAAGGGTACGTGACAATCCTTTGCAATACTTGAGCATTTTCTAAACTTTTGTATTTTTGTGGAGCGATGTGATTAATGGTACAACGAAAGATTGTTCCAGGCAGCTGGCAGAAAGTGCTGAATCTCGGGGCTATATCTGCATTTAAGCAACAAAAATAACAAACAAACAAACAAAAAAACAAAAAAAAAACAACAACACCAAAACAGAAAGCCAACTGGACAGATATACAGGTTACCACAAAGCTTGAAATACAACAAACGGGGCCTGCATCGGAAGCTTTCTGCATGGAAAAGAACAGTGGCCTAAACAAACCTGACTGTAACAGGAATATGGTTTTATAACATATTATGCTTAGATAGAAGCATTTGAATAATTTTGTGTTTGCACTGTTCATTGTTTTGGGAAATCTTCGTTAGATTTGTAAACTTCCAACATAGTATTTGTCCGACTTATTGTAATCAGTCAAAAGCTGAACTTAATTTGATTGCAGACGATTCAGGCCTTTCAATGTTGCGAAGAGTCAGAACTGGGGAAGATATCAGAATACGATGGTAAAATTGCCCCTATATATACTTCTTTTCCAGGGAATATTCATTCGTCTTTGTTTACTCCGAGTGATCAAAATATTCGTTAAGGGATAGAGCAGATCTTCACAAAGGCAACACATTAAATTCATTATTAAGTGACAAAAACTTGAGCTTTGTCTCACAAAACTGTCTTTTGATATCTGTTACCTAGGTACATACAGACTAGCCTGTATAACAACGCTGTCTCATTACAGTCTTTGTTTGCGGAGAAAAACCATTGATAAAACCGAGCGAATAACTACTTCTGTTGGACTCCAAATGGTGTAGCCAACCATTATGGTGCATAACAATTATTTAATTGACGTGTTGTCAAGAAACAGGGGCCATATTCATGAAACAACTTAAGTGGTTGCTATGCTGTTGCTAAGGCTAAATTTCTTGAAGGAGATTCCCTACAACTATGAAATTTGCTCTGGAGGAACAGTCTTACAAAGACTGTTCCTCCAGACCAAATTTCATATTTGTAGGGAATCTCCCTACAACTATGAAATTTGCTCTGGAGGAACAGTCTTACAAAGACTGTTCCTCCAGACCAAATTTCATATTTGTAGGGAATCTCCTTTATAGATATTTAGCCTTAGCAACCGCATAGCAACGACTTAAGTGGCTTTATGAATACGGCCCCTGATTTCAAGGCTTTTTATCGCGCAAACTTTGTTTCTTAATGAAGGAGCCTAAGTAACTCGTATTTTAGACTCCACTGAGTGCATACTTTAAAATCTCTTTAGAAATACATTTTTACATGAGAAAAAGAACCTAACCATCTGAAAAGCGGTAAAAAATCGGCCAAAGTCATACTGATTGTCGTAACAATTTGAAGAAATTGTATCATACTTATGTACGAAATGAGGCTTCAGTATCACTTCATTTTTGTTTGTTTGGTTAAGTGAGGATCTATTGGATGAATTGGATATCCCGTCTTTTAGGCACAATGCACAAATAACAGCGCCAGGATTCTAACCCTATCTAGCGAGCGAAGGCTCTGATCAGACTGGGCGGATGCCCAGGCTGATCCGTTTGGCGCACAACCACAATGTTGGTTTTGTCGTGTCGCGGCTCATTGATAGAGTTATTTAGGCATTACTTGCTAGAGGCCGACTAATCTGTTACTTCTGTCAGATGTTCACAAATACAGAAGACAACGAAATAATTCGGTGCCGGAGAACATTTAAATGGACTCATCTTGAGTATGCTTTGAAGATGCCGAATTCGATGAGAATATTTACCAGTTTTGTTTGAGTGGAGTAACAAACAATATGTTTTCTAATGCAAAATTGAACAGACAATTAGGACAGTAGAGTAAAATGTTTTTACAACACATTTTCTTTTTTGCTAGCCTCTTGCTTTTTTAAGGTACATGGGTACACCAGTATGCTTTTCTCGGAATTTTTTAAAAGGAGACACATTTTGTGGCTTCCTGTTTGTTTTCCTCTTCCAAACAGGGCACAACTGTTCAAGGGAAGATTCTGCTCCTTTTGGAACAAACTCTTTACCGTAAGAGTTGACCCCAGTTGAAAAAAGAGGCCAAAAAGGAGAATGACATTGTTGCTTCGCCTGAAAGTGGACCCATCATCCTAAAGACTTCTATTCGTGTGAGCTTTGTCGCCCTGTGGTTTATATTTGAGCCGCGACACGAGAAAACGAACAAAATTATTGTTCACCCAGCGCAGACTCAGATCAGCCTGGGCCCAGTCTAAACAGAGTATTTGCATTGAGCTTAAAGGATAGCTAAGGGCCTAAGCTACCTCCAAGCGGACAGCGAAGACTCTGATTAGACTGGGCGGATGCTCAGGCTGATCTGAGTATGCGCTGGATGCACAGCCACTTTGGTGGTTTCTCGTGTTGCGGCTTATTTATCAGTCAGTTACTCTCATATTTTTCAAGTTATCACTTATTGACGCCATGCTGCTGCGGTATGTCTTAATAAAGGGGAGCCTCGATATTTCAGAGAATACTTAAAATAAACTTTTGTTGATAAAGTACAAAAGTCTTAGTGTAACGAAGCCTAATTGTTGAAACTTGAGTGTCAGTGGCGTGCCAAACGAATCTCCAGACAAAAGGCAGTAGGGGTCACTATAGAAGTCTATGGGAAAAACAATTGGTTCACGCTGCCCTGATGCCTTGCATCAATGTTTTCTTGTATCTATCATGTGCCCTTCAAACTCTATTGTCAAGACTCATGTGCATTAACTTATAATAAATTGAGCCGCGGCACGAGAAAACCAACAATGTGGTTGTGTACCCAGCGCAGACTCAGTTCAGCCTGGCCATCCGCCCAGTTTGACCAGTCTCTTCGTTAAATGCTTTTAAAAATGGTGGCTAAGGGCCTAAGCTACCGTCATGCGGACAGCGAAGCCTTTGATCAGACTGGGCGGATGCCCAGGCTGATCTAAGTCTGCGCTGTGCGCACAACCACATTGTTGATTTTGTCGTGTCGCGGCTCAAATTATTATATCTTATGATTTTATGTTGATGTTGGAAATACTCGTGCAATATGTTGATTCTGAGCTTGCGAATTTCGAATGAACTGCCATGGCTTAAAGTGTTCGGCAGCTAGCCGCGTATTTGATTTACATTCAGTAAAAGATAGGCAATGATCAGGAATTAATAAAATCGAATTCTACATCCCAGTCGATATAAGAAATAGCAATAATAATAATGATAATAATCATGATAATAAGTTTTAAATCACTCGACACTGTGTCCATAACTCCTTGTAGTTTGTGTTTATTTACATGCTGCCATGGCTGTTAATTGTAGAAAGAAATCCTGCCATGCCAGGGCACCCCAAGTGGTTTGTGGATTGTATCATGAAATGCTGTAGAGTCACGATTGCTCGTATACTTTCTTTTGCCTTGTAGTATATATGAGTCTCTTGTCTTATCATAGTAGTAGGGAGGAAACGTCTCAGAAAATGACACAATTCAATCCCAGATCCAGCTCAAGACACCATGTGGGAAAGAGACAACACAAAATTAGTCACCACCAAAGACAACACCAGCGGCAGCCATGTGAACAGCCATTTCGCATGCAGGTGGTCAACAGGCTAGCCTGAACATGACAAACAATATAGACGGCCAGCAATGAAATTACTTGGGGGGCTTAACCGGTTTGTGGTCGACCAAGTAGATTGTTCTGCCTTGGTTCAGATACTTTGTTGTTCAACCCAAAAGAAAAAAAAAAAAACCCGTCCACACAACAGTCTCACAAAAAGAAGCAACCCTGACAATAAGAACAAATAGGCCTTCAAAATTTAAGGTTGACCGAGAAATACCGTTTCCGGAAATTCACAGCGGTAATTACTGGTATAAGTATCGTTTTTTTCAAATCTCCAAACTTGGCTAGAGTAGAAAATGCTGAAAATATGATAGCTGTTTAGCCAATAAACTCTGCCGTATTTGTAAAATTAAGCTGATGCACATGTATTTGCCTGTTTGCATAATCAGGTGTTAAATTCCCGGACCGGTCCTTGCAAAAGGATGAAGCAGATTTTTCTTTGCTGTTAAAAATACAAAGATTATGTTTAAGAAATCATTTTAAATTCGAATTATATAAATAACCTGACATAAAAGTCGTATGATGATCTATTAAGCAAACTTCTGTCTCAAGAGGCCAAATTTGTCGATCCAAAAGCATTGTTTTCAATATAAATTGGCCTGTAAAAAGCAAAACTATGCTTTAAGTGAGTTTTGTGTCATTTCGATCTGAGCGTGCTTAACACCTGTTTGACCGTACATGATACACATACTTCCTATAAAGCATGTTCTCTGCGCGTGATTAAGACCTGTTTGTGCATACATGATACACATACTTAGAATAAAGCATGTTTAAACATGCTTTATTGGAAGTATGTGTATCACGTACGGACGAACAGGTCTTAATCACACACGCTCTTTGACCTCAGGAACAGTTGCACATGACATGGATCGGTACAACACTTACCCAGGAGGCATCAGAGTTTATTAAAACTGCTTAAAAGGTATTCATAATAATGCACGTTTTCCATAGTTTGTGATTTTGCTTTTCGTGATTCTGAAGACTGAAATTATAATAGGTGCGTTTTTTCTGAGGTTCACATGACTCTTGATATAACAAAACACATTGATTGCATAAGCAGATCTAGACGATAGTTTTATATTTATACAGCATTCTAACATAGTGGGCCTATAGAAGCAATGGAAAGTTTCCATATTTTATTCTGCAACAATTCACTGCCTCGGAGCGCGTGAGTCTAATTGCTGATGTCACGTGCATTAATGACGTAACTAAGTAACGTTTTGAGACGCAAGACGGTGTAACGTCTCTTTTTCTTCAAAAATTGCCATAAAAACGCACATTTACCTTAGATAGAGTTAAGAATATTGGCGGTAGCATGAACGCGCTGGCAGGAAGATTGGGAGAGTTTGAATGAACAGAATACTTTTTCAGCGTTTTGAGCGTTAGAGTCGAAATAGTTCAGCTCTAGCATTGAATTGTTGAGTAATAATTCACCGTTTTCGGTCAGGTGTAAGTAGATATATCACTCGCGCTCCACGCTCGTGATATGATCTACTTTACAACTGACCTCCAAACAGTGAATTATTACTCAACAATGCACTGCTAGAGCTGATCTATTTCTTAAGTAACAATGTCTTAAGTGATTAAAGGAAAGGGATGGATGGATGAAAGGACAGATAAATTATGTTTTATTTTTCCGGCCATTTCAATAGTGTCAGTCATCGGTAGCCGATGGAATGTTGATAATAAAAGGGTGTGTGCAATGAAACCCTGTTTAAGGTTGGCATTGGTTCTGCCTCCAGCGGGATTTAACCCCGGACCGCTAGCTTAGCAGGCCAGCGCTTAGCCGACTGCGCTACCGGAGCGCCAAAGGAATAGAGAGATATTTAGATTATAAAATTTAATTATGTTATGCATACTTTTGTAAGGCTATAGAAAAATAATGACTAAAATTGCCTGTTTGTCAAAGAATCAAGTATCCAGGTATCCCCGAGAATTATCACTATGATTCCTGGTAATTGCCAGTATTTCCCACCGTCATGGGAAATATATATGAGCCGCGACGCGAGAAAACCAACAATGTGGTTGTGCGCCCAGCGCAGACTCAGATCAGCCTGGGCATCCGCTCAGTTTGATCAGAGTCTTCGTTATGTGCTCAAAGGGTAGCTAATGGTCTAAACAACCTCCATGCGGACAGCGAAGACTCTGATCAGACTGGGCGGATGCCCAGGCTGATCTGAGTCTGCGCTGGCGCACAACCAAATTGTTTGTTTTGTCGTGTCGCGTCTCAATTATTATTTCCCGCCTTGCGGTTTTCCCAACCTTGGTCATATCTACGACCCTCGTATGAACTCAATAATGCTTAGCGTCCCTCAAATGGGACATATTCAAACAGTGCAGACCCAGATCAAACGCCCAATACGCGGCGTCTGATCAGGGTCTGCACTTTTGCAGAAGACAAAATGGATATTCTTCTTAAAATATAAATGAAAATGATAAAAATAAACTAAACCAGACACCCCCTTAATTGACAAATGGACTCATTCATTTGATAAGGATAGAATAGCCCACTATGCATTAATGGGTTAAAACTTTATTCCTTTAAAGAAGCTTGGATCGATAACCGGTGGAGATGTAGTAGTAGGTGACGGGAATGACGACACTAAATAAACACAACCAGAGCTTGCTATGGCGTTGATTACAACCATATTGGCATTATTACCAACAACAACCACACATATATTTACTCCTGAAATATAGAAGAATGAATTTCATAAATCAAAAGAACCAGGCATTGATTAACAAACAAGACGGTCATAATGGTCATCAGTTGCTCGCTTGAATTTTTATGCTTATACGTTTCTGTGGACATAATTGTTAGAGTTTTCAGATAAGCAAGATAGAATAAATCCCATCCGTGGTAAGCATGTCTTCCTGTTTTCGATGATTTATCTTGACTCGAGCAATCCTGTTTAGGAGACAATGTAGAAACCTTCTTGACAAATTATTTTAACATCGGAACGCTTTCTCAGAAGGTCTTTAATATTTTAAGACAAGAAATACACAAGAAAAACTGGACTCCGCCTGGAATAATGTTTAAGTGAAAATTTCTGGTATATGTTCGCCATTGAAAACTACACCTAAATTGATTTGAAATCAGACACTGGTCCTGGTGAATATTTGAAAGTTTTCGCTGTAGACATAAAAGAAAACTAGGCCAACTTCTGTGGGTTCTTAGCTGTTAATGAAAACGCATGGCTAAGGCAATCTTTGTGCTGGTTGAAACAAGTAACGTCTTTATCACGTTGTTGTGAAATCGGGCCATCGATTTCTGAAAAAGTATTTAATGATGTAAAAACAAGTATATCAGGAAATCCAGAATCATGTAAATATATGCTTAATAAGCAAATTAAGAGTTTTAGAGAATTATGTTACCAGGTAAATGTATGTAAGTAAAGTCTTACCCATGTTTTTAAGTTGTGTGGCAATAGGCACTGGACTTTCTCCGATGCTTGACTGACCGTCCGTAAGAATCCAAACCACTTTCGCGGTTGTAGTCAAACTATTCTGTTGAAACTCGGTTTTGGCTCGACTTAGATTTTGCGCAAGAGTAGAAGATGATCTAAAAGTTTGCAAAACAAGAACAAGAATGATGGATATATCAGATTTTATTATATAATCTATAAATTAAACTCATTTCATTGGTTCAGAGGCTGATATCGTGCGGTAGACAATTGTTGACTTTTGTTTCGGTGAACATGAAATGTTAGTATGCAGTAAACAATTTATATTGAACTCCGCTTTGCGTCGGTCAGTATGAAGTTTACTCTTTAACGAAAGTTAATAATTGTATGATGTTGTAGCCATAAGTACTAATTTCTTAATGAGATATTAAACTGAATTTTGTTCGAAACAATAATAACTAGTATTTTATAGATAAAATATCTCAAGCGCTATGCTTGTTTTCCTGATCCTATATGTTGTATTTATACATATACCATGTTTCAATAGACATGTATCTTGAATAAACTACTATTTAATTCAATAAAAAGATGGTCTTATCGAAGTCGAATAATAACCCCTTTTCGCAGACCCCAAACTGTGACAAGTCCAGCCTCACGCGCGATCAAACAGCCCAGCAGGCACATGACGTCGTAATTTTACGTTGTCGCTAGCATTTTGGGCCGTTCCGAGGAAATAAGCATTTTAAACTATATAGATGGGTGTTCAGGGACAACTTTTCGAACTCTGCGTTTTCTCTTTGGTAGCCTATAAGTATGTCAAAACTCAGTGCTTCACTCACTTTTTAGAAATACGCCAAACAACATCATATTACTTAGACAGCATACACGTATTTCTTTTACATGCCTCCAACTTCGGAGAAGTTAAGGGGGCATATTGCTTTGGGCCTGTCCGTCTGTCTGTCCGTAATGCTTTTTTGCAGCTGGGAAACTAAAGAACCGCTGAGGTTCTTGAAATTTTATATGTGGCATGTACATGAAAAATAAGCGGACCCGTGTTTTTTTTTACTCCGCCAGTCATGTCGTTTAGGAGTTATGCCCCTTTTTCGGACATAGGCGTTTTATAAAGGAAAAAACTTGTGACCTAAATATCTGAAGAACCCCTTATGCTAGGAATTTGATATTTGACACACAGACTAAGGTGTAAATGACCTGGTTAGCTTTAGAGCATGTTTCATAAATTTTTGGTTGAGTTATAACCCTTTTTCGGACATAGGCATTTTATATAGGACTAACATAGTGACCAAAATATCTGAAGAACCGCTAAAGCTAGGCTCCTCATATTTGGCATACAGGTTTGGGCTAAGGTGTAGATGAACTTAAACTTTTGAATATATTTCGTAAATGTTTGGTTGAGTTACTTTTTTTTTGACATAGGCATTTTGTATAGGAATGAATGTTTAAGTTATTTATAGACGCTCAACCCTGGTAAGGGCATATAGCGTCTAAACGTCAGCAATTTAAAACGTTTCTATAAGACAAATTCAAAAACGATTAAATGTTTAAAGTATTATGTTACGTCCAAATGATAAAAATGTTATGTACAATAAAAGACTAAATCTTGTTAAAAAGTCCAGCTTCCTTTAAAAAATCAATAATTTGGATAGAAGAAACTCTGCTAAAAAGCTCGATCATGGTCTTAATGTTGTAATATTTTGAACGAATATGGTTAAAGTCAATGCATGACACAAGAAGATGTTTGATTGTAATGACTTCATTGCATGGTATGCAAAATGGTGCAACCTCATTATTTAATAAAACGAATGTGTAATTCTGGTATGCCCTATTCGGCATCTGGTAATGACAGTCTGTTCTTTTCTATTTGATAGTATACTGTCCTTACTGTGAAAATCTGGTTTAATTTGTCGGAGTTTGTTATGAATTTGATTTTCCCAATTAGTTTGACATTTTGATTTGATATATGTATTAATTTGAGATTTAAAATCTGAGTGCGGAATTCGGAAGGTACTTTCTGGTAAATTTAAAGCCGCCTTGGCCTCTTTGTCGGCCAGGTCATTTCCACGAATATTGACGTGACTTGGAACCCAACAAAAGATTATTTCTTTTGATGGTAACTGAAAATATTTACGAAGTAATTGTTGTATTAAAGGATTGGGGTGATTGACATTTTTAAGTGATGATAAAACAGAAAGTGAGTCTGAGAATATAATAAACTGATTGTTCTCTTGAACTGAAATTTGATTGAGGGCCAAATCTATGGCTTTAGCTTCGGCTGTAAATATAGAGCTGTCATTTGGTGATCGTATAGTATCTGTGAATAGGGAACTTACAACCGAACATGCAACTTTATCTTCTTGTTTTGAACCATCCGTATAGATTGTGGTATGGTTCGGAAAATTAGATTTTACTTGCAAGAATTCTGATTGAAGAAGGTCAGGGTTCGTCTGTGATTTTTTATTCTTGTGTAATGATAAAATAACGGTAGGAGGTTTTAATGTCCATGGCTCTTGGACAGGTAAAGAAAATTTCTGGATGTTTTTTATGTCAATATGAGAGTCTACTAGCAAAGGTTTAATACGTAAACCCAAAGGTTTAATAGATCTCGGTTTGTTGTTATAAAATATTTCGTACCGAGGGTTAAAAACACAATCGTAAGCAGAATTCTTTGGGTTTGCAGCTAGTTTTGATACATATTGTAGTGATAATTTCTCTCTTCTGATATATAGAGACGGTTCATTCGACTCTGCGCAAAGACTTTCTCCGGGAGATGTTCGAAATGCTCCAAGAGCAAGACGTAACCCCTGATGATGAATGGTGTCAAGACATTTAAGGTATGATTTCCGTGCCGAACCATATACGACTGAACCATAATCCAGTTTAGATCTCACAAGAGATCTATACAGGTTTAGAAGTACAGTACGATCTCCTCCCCAATTTGTATTGGAGAGCACTTTTAAAACATCTAAAGCTTTTAAACATTTAGCTTTCAAAGCTTTTATGTGAGGAATAAAAGTGAGTTTCTTATCGAACAGAAGGCCTAAGAATTTGGCCTCATTTACAACTGGAATTGGCGATCCATAAATGTTCAGAACTGGGTCGGGGTGCAAACCCCTCAACTGACAGAAATGAACACATTGGGTTTTAGTTTTAGAAAATTTAAAACCGTTTTCTGTGGCCCAGGTTTCTACTTTATTCAGGCATCTTTGAAGTCTGAATTCTATGTTTTCCATATTTTTCGATTTGTAAAAGATGCCAAAGTCGTCAACATATACCGAAGAATCGGTATCGTTAACACATTTAACAATGTTATTGATTTTTATATTGAATAAAGTAGGTGATAAAATACTTCCCTGAGGAACACCCTGTTCTTGTTTAAAAGTGTCAGACAACGTAGACCCTATTCTAACATTAAAGGATCTGTCAGATAAGAAATTCGAAATAAAGTTTGGAAGTCGGCCTCGAAGGCCAATATTATGTAAATCTTTCATGATGCCATATTTCCACGTCGTGTCGTACGCTTTCTCCAGATCAAAAAATATTGCGACGACATGTTCTTTTTTCACAAATGCATCACGAATAAAAGTTTCTAATCGAACTAAATGATCTACAGTACTGTGATTCTTACGAAAGCCCGCTTGATTTCTGGAAATCAAGTTATTTGACTCCAGGAACCAAACGAGCCTATCGTTAATCATTCTCTCCATTGTTTTACATATGCAACTTGTTAACGCTATCGGTCGGTAATTTGTAGCTTCCGTCTTATCCTTTCCCGGTTTGGGAATAGGAATGATGATTGCTTTATGCCAGTCTTCTGGAAAATTTCCAGTATGCCATATATCGTTCAACATATTAAGTAAGGTCTCCAATGCATCAGGTGGTAAATGCTTAAGGATTTGATAATGCATATCGTCCGGCCCTGCGGCCGTATCTTTACATTTATCAAGAGACTCCTTTAATTCTGATATGCTGAAGGGAAGATTATATTTTTCGTTATTTAACGACTGAAAATTTAAATTTTCTGATTCTTTTTCAGTTTTCAGTTCCTGAAATCGTTGACTGTAATTTGAACTTGATGAATTTTTCTGAAAGTTTTCGCCTAATGCATTGGAAATCTCTGTAGTGGAAAAACATTTGTTACCGTTGGAAGATTTAATATGAACACATTCAGATTTCTTGTTTTTCCCACTGATTTTTCGTATCATTTCCCATATCTTTTTTACTGGCGTTTTAGGATTTAATTTATTGACATATTGTTGCCATGATGAACGTTTCGCTTCTTTAATAGTTCTTCGTGCTTTAGCACGAGTTACTTTTGAATGTAGATGATTTTCACGAGACGGATTTTTATTAAATTTTCGTAAAGACGATTTGCGTTTGTTGATTGCAGTTTTACATTCATTAGTAAACCATGGATTACGTCTTTTTGAACTTGTCGAGAATTTCGGAATACTTTCTTCTGAAATTGCATGTAATGCTGATGTAAAAGCAGACATATCTTCTGCTGTTTTGAACTTTTCAGAGCTAAGCCGCTCCTGACATGATGTTACGAACATTTCCCAATTTGCTTTTTTCAAATTCCATCGAGAATGCTGTTCTTCATGAGATGAATCAATTTCTTTAATTATGATTGGGAAGTGATCGCTTCCATGCAGGTCATCACAAACTGACCAGTCAAAATCTAAATATATATTAGGATGACAAATAGACAAATCTATGGCAAAATAATTTCCCGTGGGAGGGTGAAGATATGTAGGCTGTTTTTCATTAAGTATGCACAAATCATTTTCAGCAATTACATCTTCAATAATTTCTCCTCTGTCATTTGTATTCAAACAACCCCAGGTTTTACTGTGACCATTGAAGTCACCAACTAACATAAATGGCTGCGGCAATTGGTCTACTAGATTGACCAAGGAATTTTTAGAAAGTACATCATTTGGCGGAATATAGATAGAGCATATCGTTACTTTTTTGGATAAAGTAACATTGACAGCAACTGCTTGTAAGTTTGTATTCAGATTAAACTGACTATGTGGAATGTTAGATTTTACAAGAATCGAAGTTCCTCCTGATGCTCTTTGACCATCAGGACAAATATAGTTAAACATACTAAAATCTCTGTAACTAACATTATCTGACTGCTTTAAAAAGGTTTCTTGAAGACAAATGACACTTGGAGATAAAAGAGACATTAAAATTAGTAATTTATTATAATTTGCTTTAAGACCACGACAGTTCCACTGTATTATTGACTTTTTATCCATGTTTAAATGAATGGGAGAGAAAAAAACGTGTCAGGAGACCAATCAGGAGAATATACTTCTCCTAAGCAGTATCCATGTCATCCTCCAAAGCGCCATATTTATTGACCGTTTTAACGGGATCCGGAGATCCTTTGCCGAGCTTATTGGAGGACGAACCTCCGATGGCAGGTTTATTGGAGGACGAGCCTCCGCCAGAATGTGATCGACGGCCAGAGCCGTGACCAGAAGGAGAACGATGTTTATCCTTCTCCTTCTGCGCTTTAGCCGCCGCTTTAAGCTGTTCCTTAGTCTGTCTAGCAGACTGCGAACCAGACGAACTAGACTGTGAACTAGACTGTGAATTAGACTGTGAATTAGACTGTGAATTAGACTGTGAATTAGACTGAGAATTAGACTGAGAACTAGACTGAGAACTAGACTGAGAACTAGTTGGACGAGCCGCCGAAGCGGCCCGAGGCTGTGAACCTGAGCCAGAGCGGGCTGTAGTTGCTCTTGGCTGAGATGTTGGCTGAGATGTTGGTTTTACAGATGGTGAAATAACTTTAGAAGATGGTAAAATGTCAAAATCTTTTTCGAAAAATTGGGTACCAGTAGTTTTTGTTTCGGGTCTTGCCAGTGAGTGTACAATTTTTGTGAAGTCCAAATCCGATGTTTGAGTTTGACTTTCATATAATTTCCTAGCTTCCAAATAGGTAACATTTTTGTTGACCTTAATTTTCAAAATTTCTTTTTCTTTTTTTCCATATTTCACATACGCTGGATCGAGAGACGTGATCTTTGCCGCAGTTAACGCATTTGGCCGGATTTTTGCACGTGGAGGTATGGTGGTCATGACCTCCCGCGCCACAAGTCGCACAAACAGATCCGGGATCAACGGGGCAATTGTTTTCGTGATGGCCAAACCTCTGACAGTTGAAACACCGCAGAGGATTTGGCACATACACGTCAACCGGAACAACGCGGTAAAAGATTTTTAATGATTTTGGTACCGTGACGGTGTTGAACGTAAGAAGTAAAGTGTTAGTCTCAACAGTATCATGATCTTTTTTGATGGTAAAGCGTTTGCAGGCGGTCACGCCCTGTTCTCTTAGATAGTCAACGATTTCATTTTCTTTTTCCCCTTTCAGCATCCTGTCACGGATGATGCCTTTAGAAGAATTAAGGCTTGTATGCTCCGTGACAGAGACTTTAAGGCCAAAAAAGGTAGAAATTTTCAAAAGATTGTCCGTTTGAGCTTTTCGACATGTTTCAACTAGCAGAGTCTTGTTTTTTAGTTTTTTTACAGATTTTGGAGTTCCTATTAAACTTTCTATTTGCTTTTCAATCACGAAAGGGGAAAGGGTCGTGACCGCCTTCTCTTCAAGTGACTGGATGACTAGAAATTTAGCGAAACTAACATTACCTTGAAATGTGAAATATGAGGGCCGGTCCGCGTCGTCATCAGAGTCCATTAGAAATCTTCTCTTATTTGAGGATCCCATGATTGGTGTTTATTATTCATTGGCTATGCGCTTCACCCTCCGCGGAGTCCTACAAGGGGACGTTTTAGGGGAACGGATCTCCTATTCCCAACGCCAAAGCTACATAACCATTATACTCAACGATCAAATCCCTCGGTTTAAACCCCCAATGCTGAAGGCCGAAAAATGTGCCCGTCAATTAACCCATCAGCCGCTGCCCATCGAAAATACCCATATAGAAAGAAACGAAGGGAAAATTTTAAGCCCGGTATGTACCATTATAGATACGTATAAAGAAAGAAGGAAGTGAAGGATCAAGAAGCGCATTTCTAGAGCTTAGCACGACTGAGCCGATTGAAACGGGTCGGGTCTAACCCGAAACGCTCGTCTATCTGAAGCCAGGGCCAAAGTAGTGTGTTGGAAAGCTGGAGATCCCTGGGCTTCCCTCAACTACCAGGATCCCTTTTTCCAGCATACGAGATGCCACCCACGGCAAACAGGTGGCTCCTGTTTTGACAGGGAATTTCACCCCGTCCACTACAGAAGTAAAGTGGCCTGTAAATTTTATTCCCCACAGACAAAGGGAAAAAGAGAACCGTTTGCTGAAAAGACGTCTTTGGCGTTGTCGGAATAGGAGATCCATATCCGGAGTATATGCAATGAGACTAAGAAGTTGTCAAAGTTACTATATAGGTAAGAAGAGGTAGCAACATATAAGATTTGTTAAATGATTTGAAACTTTAAGGCATATGCAAACAAAACGTAGCAGACAATTGCTACAGAAGACAAATTGTTTATTATTTTTCTGTTGAGACAAATTTCTTTCTTATTTTAAAGTGCAACGTGCTCGAGTTTGGAGAAGTGATACAAACACAAGACAAATGTTATACACAGATGAGGTAATAATCTTCGTCCCGTGTGCGACCCACGGGCACAGAATGATACACAAACAAATGAAGCATGTTAGTATCATGAAATAGTAAAGATCGAAAGGATAGAATTCGCGTTTGATGCCTACTTAAATATATCTAAAATTTCAAAATGGGGTTTATTTAAATTCGCACGTTGGATCTGTTTGTACGTAAGATTTGATCATTTAAATTTGATCAGTTAAACTGTATGAACTATATAACGGACGGTTGCTTATATAGTGGGGTTTCACCACCTGCTCAAGCGAAAGCATCCAACTATTTATACCCCCCGGTTGGCACGGGGCCATTTTGTATAGGAACAAGCTTGTGAACAGAATATCTGAAGAATCCCTTCAGCTATGATCTTTATATTTGGCATACAGTTACATACCAAGGTGTAGATGACTTGATTATCTTTATAGCCAATTCTAGAAATAATATGTTTAGTTATATCCCTATCCGACTAATACATTATGGGATGAACCTCCTTTAGAGGCAAGCATACGGTTGGAGGCATAGTGTTTCATAACCACAATTTCTAGTTCATATTTGAATGAACCAAAAATTTCAAATTGATGATATTTACACTAGCCACTGTCTTTCCTTAAGTGAGGCTTTAAAGAGCAAAGGAATTCAATCCCAATGAATGACAGTTGGTGATGTGAAGTGACGTCAAAGATGACGTCTAATTTATTGAGAGATTTAATTGGACGTCTAAACATTTGAGCGACGCCCCGCTGTGGTTACGGCTGTTTAACGTTAAGATAAAACACAGTGGTTGTCATCGTTTTTGTCATCTTTTCTATGCACTTTAAGCTAACTGACTATAACTGCTCAACAAATGAGCCGCGACACGTGAAAACCAGTAAAGAGGCTGTTCGCTCAGCGAAGACTCAGATTAGCCAGAAGATCAGACTCTTCGTTGTGCCCTTAAAAGGTAGCTTAGGGTCTAAACTAGCTCCATGCGAACAGCGAAGACTCTGACCAGACTGGGCGGATGCCCAGGCTGATCTCAGTCTTGCTGGGCGCACATGCCACTATGTTGGTTTTCTCGTGTCGTGGCTCAATTATGTTTTAAGATTAAGTGCTTAATAAAAAAATGAGTTAATTCAATGGTTCACATGACACTTCTACTCATTAAGGGAAACAAGTAGAAGTAAAGGCCCGGACAAGCTTAATTTATAACACTTTCATTATTTTGCCTTTGAGCGTGACCTTGACCTTGGACCGACCTGAACAAAGTTTTCACATGACACTTTTACTCATCAAGGAGAACAATTATGCCAAATTATTTTGAAATACATGCGTAAATATAGAAGTAATAGCTGGAACAACTTCTACTTATGATGATATTTTCATTTGACCTTAAAGGTAGGTTCCTGTACTTCGGAATGCATCATTATTTTGATGAACTATCATCTAAGTTGTTTGAAAGCACTTACAAAAGGGAATAATTAAGTTTCACTAAAAAGTGTAAATCAAAAAAATATTAGAAAAGTTGTTTTGCAAGGGATTTCCTAACTCTGCTTCGCACACCAGTTAGCGCTATTTTTAGTTCGCGTCAAAAATAGATAATGCAGCTGAGATCATGCTGCATTGCAGTTTGGGATAGTTTTAACCCATCCACCATGCCAGAACTCTAGGAGAGCTCACGACAAGGGAAAATTGACCTATGGAGAATGGCATCAGAAATCGCACATTAATAGACATAATAAACATAGTTATTTTTAGAACTGGAATTCCAACGAAAGAAAATAAACCAAAAGGGAAAACGACTATTTTCTTCAACATCTGACGGGTTTCTCAGTAGCAATCAAATTCAGAAAAATAAGAGAATTCAATACTGCTCAGAAGAAGATGAAATTATTTTGTGGACATAATTGTTATCGCTAGTACAGGAACCTACCTTTAAAGTGTGACCGTGACCTTGGACCTACCCAAGTGTATGTTTCACATGACACTTTTACTAATCAAGGAGAACGACTATGCTAAATTATTTGTAATCCATGCAAAAATATAGAAGTAATGGTTCTGACAAGCTCAGTATATGACCATTTTATCATTTGACCTTCAAGTGTGACCATGACATTCAACCTACCTAGTTTCATTTTCACAAGACATTTTACTAATCAAGGGGATTTATTGTTGTTTTCTTACTTTACGTTCACGGTAAACAGCTATGGTCATGTCGGGACGGTCAGTTACCCTATCCACACTATTCCTGGACAGTCTTAGACCTCCTAAGCCGTAAACCAGTACTAAGTGCACATACTTTCGCCAGTAACTGACAACTGCTCTTCTTGAATCAGCGGAATAATCAAGGGGAACAACTGTGCCAAATTATTTCGAAATCAATCAGTAGATGTAAAAGTTATGGCCCGGACAAATCCGGATGGACGCACGAAGTCACGCAAATGTATACACTGAAGTGAAGTTTTGAAGACTATTTCTCGCTTACCGCAAGCGGGCTCGACAAAAATTGGCTGAAAAATGGTCGAGGCTTATTATGAAGTCTGATTATGCTCTTTGAAAACCTGTTTCTATTATCATCCCTGGGTAACTATGTATATGCTAGGGCTGTTACAAAACGAAAAAGAGCAGTTACGAACTGAGAAAGAGTCATAGTTACCAAACGACCTTATGAGGTCATTTGGTAACTATGACTCTTTTCCGTTTCGAAACATCCTTGAAAACATAGTTAACCAGGTGTGATTATATGATGCCTGGTGTGACAAAAATAAGGTGACACAAAACTACTTTCGAGTAAAATGTTTTCACTTACTTGTATTATAGATTACATTATCTATTGCATTTTTTATTTGCCAAACATAATCATGGTCACCGAAACCGAATACCAGGCTGTTCAACACTATTAACGTCATCCTTGAACCAGTCGGTGAAAATGGTGCCCTGTTGTCCATGAAATCAACGATGACCTGTCAACAAATAGGAATTCGGAAACTGGAGATTAATATGATATGTCATGAATAACGTCATTAATATATAGATTGTGTTGTAAAAAAAGACTTAAGGCCTATTAGCTGGCGAAGTACATTCCCTCAAACGTATGGCGCACTGTACAGTCAATTCAGGGCATGTACTGTTTGAGCTTAAGCAAAGTCAATTCAAGTGAAGTGCACATATGCTATCCAACCTGCATATGAATGCATTAGAAAAGATTGAGGCTTTTACACATTATGTCAACATTCTACAGAAAAAAAAATTCAATTAGCCATGACAATGAGCACATGCACCACTGATGGATGATACCGTACAATGTATCATCAATGTGTTTTAAATCTGACGTCATTATTTCGCCAAACAGATATTTCATTCGTGGCTCACGAATTTAATTGTAGTAGTAAGAATCCACCATAAATAAATAAAAAAAATTAATAGAACGAAAGCAGGAAAAAAACTTCCGTTACGACAGCTGAAACAGAACAGAACAGAACAGAACTTCCAGTGCCGATGAGAACAAAACTGTACATTTCTCATACTCAGTTTTCCGGTCTAAGCTTGGAATATTTGTTAGTTTAACTGTGATTATCTTTTCTACTGTTTCTAATTAACATTTATCATGTTTCAAAGTTTGAAGTGTTTACTCTGATTATAGACTTGGGTCCGGTAGTTCAAAACTAAAGACGTCGTTTGTTAACGTTTCGTTAAAATTTCAAATGATGATATCGCAAATACGCCAATATTTTTGTTGAATAAAACATGAGAAGCTTTTGCAGTGAAGCTTATCATATTTGTTTTCAACAAAAATATCAGTGTATTTGGTTATAAAGTCATAAAACACTTAACGACTTAACCTCTTAACGAGCTCGTTAGGCTAAAGATGCTTTGAACAACTGGGCCCTGTATAGTAAACCATATTGAACAGGGTCGCATCGATGCTAGGTCATAGGGCGTTGCATCGATGCTGAGACGGGTATACTTTCAGGGGAACTCTACCATCATCATTTTGCCTTCCCCATCTTTTAAATGAGGTTCCACTCTTCAAGAAATGAATTTGCTTCAAGAGAGTGACTTCTTTACTTTAGGAGTAGACTTCAGTTTGGAAGAAATTTTCGTCCAGGGAAGCAAACATGAAGTCACAATAGTTGTTACTCTCTGTAAAATGGCAGAAAAATATGAGGGTAAGTCCAGTACCAAGTTGTTTTAAAATTGTGTGCCTATCTAATAAAGGCTATTTACCTTCAAAGATGCTTTCGCCTGGTTAAAATTGTTTGCGCCAACAGAGTCAACTATCAACATGAAGTCTATATTTTGTTGCTGTCGTAATGCCTGTTTCAAATTCGATCGGGATTTGGCAGCACTTGTGTCTGAAATTATAACTATAATGCAGTCTTTGTCTCTTCTATGTTTTTGAAACAATAACATGAGAAATGTAAAGAGAATGGAAGGATATCTAAATAATTTATCCTGATAACAAATGCTGACCCCTGGAACACTATTGTCGAGCTCAAATTAGACTTTAACTACACCTAATGAAGTCTCTTTTATTAAAAAAAAAAAAAAAAAAAAAAAAACAAGAAATGTTACAGTGTGTAATAAATGCCCCCGAAGGCCCCTTAAACTGACCTTTGAGCCCTGGTTGTGACTTTGCCCTTGGGCATGGAACCCGATTCTTGCACATGACATACATTCTCATTTCCCCCCTTTTCTGTGACATTGAAATGCACTTTGAAAGTTTAAGAGGATTCACCATTCAACCACTAACCAAACTTGACATTGTGTGTGGGAACCTAAATGCCGCACCTTACATAACTTATCATTATAGTTTACACTTCTTAAAGTTATCATTTTATCATGCTTTACCTTTTAGTGAAATTTGATAAAATTCGCTTCAGCAGTTTTGAGTCAGTTCAGAGACATGATTTGACCTCTGAGCCCTGACCTTGGACAACATAACCATTATTTGTTTGTGACACATCATCTCATTATTTTTGATCTTTGCTTCAGTAGTTTTTAAGAAACTGAGGATAAATGAGTTGACCTTTGACCTCTGGCTATGACCTTGACCTTGGATGTGGGAGACTATGTCTTGTGCATGACAAATCTTCTCATTAGGCTTTATCTTTCTATATGGTTTGCTTTGGTACTTTTCTGAGCACTTGCCACGACATGATTTGACCTCTGGCCCAAAATTGTGACCTTGACCTTGGAGTTGGGATCATAAATATTGTGTGCAATATACCTTCTCATTATGGTTTGCCTTTCTGTGAAGTTTGATGAAATTCGCTTCAGCAGATTTTAAGTTATTGCTGAGGCAAGATTTGACTTTTGATCCCTGATTGTGACCTTGACCTTGAACATGGTAATCCAAATCTTATGTGCGACACACCTTTTCATTGTGCTTCATCTTCCTGTGAAGTTTCATTCAATTTGCTTCAGTAGTTTATAAGTTATCGCTGAGACACGATTTTGAGACACAATTTGACCTCTGACCCAACTGTGGCCTTGATCTTGGGAGTAGGGATCTAGGTCTTGTCCGCGACATCCTTCTTATTATGCTTTATTTTTCAGTGAAGTTTCATTTAATTTGCTTAAGTAGTTTTAAAGTTATCGCTGAGACACGATTTTGAGAAACAATTTGACCTCTGACCCAATTGTGGCCTTGACCTTGGGCGTAGGGATCTAAGTCTTGTGGGCGACACACCTCCTCATTATACTTTATCTTTCTTTGAAGTTTCATCAGATTTTCTTCTGTAGTTTTAAAGTTATCGCTGAGACACGATTTGTAACGGACGGACGGACGGACGGACTTTGTGATCCTTCGGGGGCATAAAACATGGCTGCTCGTTAA
Source organism: Ctena decussata (assembly GCA_963989385.1). Lineage (NCBI taxonomy): Eukaryota > Metazoa > Mollusca > Bivalvia > Lucinida > Lucinidae > Ctena > Ctena decussata. The sequence goes on along the minus strand of OZ022511.1, from coordinate 53,478,195 downwards.
TAGATTTAAAAAAAAAGTAATAAAAGTTTATGGTAGATATATTACGTCAGAACACTAACCATCACTGCAACTCAGACTCTCGTTCCCTAAAACAAACCATCTACTGAACCGTCTTTGTTATGCAAATAGTCATGAAATGAACCTCCGATAAATCGGGTCTCAGACCCTTTTGCAACCCTAACACGTCGCACTCATGGTATGAAAAATCACAAAAAGTCTTGATAGTAAGTTTACCTTCATAAAGACAGAACGTGCCAAGAATAATTAAACCAATTTCGTAGCTCTTCATTTTTTATGTTTGAAGTCTTTAAACATATTTTGACGGAAACCTTTATTATATAGCTAAACCCATGAAAACGGGACGTGCTACTAGTAACGTGCAGTTTACGTAACAGTTCAGAGAACTTACGTGCAATCAGGGATCATCGCTTTGATGCAACGGTATATTAATATAATATTAAGGATGTGGCTTAAGATCGATTGCAATTTATCAGTTTTTAAAGTTATTTTTTCGGCTGTCATCTATGCATTTGCGTGAACCTTGATGGATGACTGTGTATTTTATTCTGTCTTTTTCACACTGCAGGGATTAATACCGTAACTATCTAATTATTGTTACAGAAATGTCTGAGCAAACACTGTGAAGCCAGATCAGACTTCTCCCCGGGAGCAGTCTGTTCAGCGTCTGTTCTGTTTGCCATTCCATCTGCATCTTTTTGATGCATTACTGCATTGTAAAAACAAGTTTTTCAGTTTTTATTCCTTTTGAAACTAATCAGTCTTTGAATCGACTGTCCAATTAAAATTAAGAAATTACAGTATGCTTTTTTCTGGTTTCGTCACCAGATATTGTCAGGGTCACTGACGAGGCTTTATTAGCCGAAACTACGTAGTCTGGCCCATGTTCCTACTTCTGTATGTATTCTCTGCTCTTGAAGGAACTTTTTAAGATTTTAATTTATGACTATAACAGCAATAATTTCAGGTGTTCCAATTTTTTAAATTTTTACGACACTTCCCACTATTGATGAATGAATTTTGACAACTCTTTAAATAGCACATATCCTTCTTCAGGCGAAAGGGAATTTGAGAGGATATACGGCTGAAATAATGATACTAATAAGTAATGATAATAATAATAATAATAGTAAGTGCAAAAGAGTCATGACCGAAGTAGACATAGATCCATTCAAATCTGTGGGCTCGAGAACCAAACTTTTCGTCCGCTAGCTCGCTTTCCTACATGCCAACTTTCTCTACCCCACATCCCCCCTACCCACCCCCTCCATCCCCACCCCTCGAAAAAAAATCCCCGCTGTGGTATCCAGCCGAACATATGTTCCGATGTCTTTTCAATTCCTAAATACAGTATATACGGTTTGATGTAGCTCGCATTTTTCAGCATTGTAAATGCACAGGGTATAAACCAGTCCGCCTATTTTCGCTTCCTGCAGAGACTGTCCGTCATATTTGGCTTCCGTCGAGACTGTCAGCGACCTCTTACTTCCTGCTGAGACTCCTGTACATGATAAATGGCTTCCTGCAGAGACTGGCCGCGAGAGTCTCGGCAGGAAGCAGAGTCACGCGGACAGTATCGGCAGGAAGCCATCTTTCGAGGACGGTACGTCCCTGCAGGAAGCAAGAGATCGCGGACAGTCCTACCGGAAGCCAAATATGATGGACAGTCTCTACAGGAAGCGAGAATTGGCGGACTGGTTTATACCCTGTGAAATGCAAGAGTAGAAATCATGTCAGTGGAGGATTGCAATGCGACCCGGTCTATTTTAAAGAACACATTTAAAGTGCCATTGAATAGCCGAAGTCGTAGGCAGAAAAGGGTAAACATCCTGTACAAACGTTACCGCAATCGTTTTGTCATTTATGACCGCTGAGGATGAACTCACTTTAGATGGAATATTCGTCGTTATGAAAGAAACAATTAAAGCAATGATCAAAACGGAATTCTCGAAGAACAATGGTATAGGTACATTGCTTGAACAAGATTGCTGAAGGTATGATTTTAAACGTTTGATCGAGAAGTATCATAAGCTTTACCCACGTTTTTCTCAACACACCGCGACCCAAACAGGTGTTTGCAAGTCATCCTAGACAGAAGTGACAAATTGCCTCATGGACACGATAAAAGATACAATGACATCAGGAGATATGATTTACTTGTACACATTCCGGATTCTTGATGTATGTTCATGGTGCTTGATAGCAAAGCTGTAACCTAAAAACATGAAAAAAAAAAGTTGCTAACGCCTTTCAAAAGGTCATCTTTGAGCAATGATCTTCCAGGATATTACAGTGTGACAATGGTCTCGAGAACAGGGGGCATTTTCAGAAACTGTACGATCAGGACATACTGAAGACTATAATTTGCGGCCATATCATCCGCAGTCACAAGGAAAATGCAAGCGAACGAAGCGGATGTTGAAAATAAAGATCTTATGACCAATAAAATATACTGAAGGGATTTAAAAACTTCCACCCATTAATTTTGAATATCTCAAAAATGAATGCAGCTACGTCCACCAAAGTTTTACAACATATATATTCTCTTATACCTGATTATATCAATATATCGAATTTGAAATCGTTCGACTGAATCGATCAGGTATAAGCACGTGCTCCTCGTGTTTTAGTACCGTTTACATACGGATTAATAGCGTCATGTGTACAGTTTTCTGATGAAACATTTCTTTTCCAATATCAAATTGAATTTTAAAAGTTTGAACTAGGTCTGTGGCTTTATTTAGCCTACCGCGCCTAAGTATTGCAAACAGGCACTGAGTTTTGGGCCAGATAAATGCTGCAATTTCAAAAAGTGACGTCGCGAGACAATTTTATGTGTTAATTACGGCAATTTAAAATTTAAGACGACGAGCATGGTTTACAGGAAGCTCAAAAGACCACCAGAAAAGCACCTAACCGAGATAAAAAAAACCGAGGTCATGACGTTAACTTACGTAGACACCGTCTCCGTAATAGGCCCTGCGCGAAAGCATCATCCGCAATGATACTTGAAAATCAACGTGGAGGTCATCACAATATTAAGACAGTAAGAAATGATCGAAAAGAGTGTTGCATAAGATAACGCCGTCATCGCCTTATGCATTTCAGTGACGTAACGCTCTTTTACTGACGTCATTTAAGTAAATGGTACGTATAAAGTGCGTAATCTTTAAATTTAATAAGTTTCAAGCTTTTTGTCGTTAAATATTCAACACTGTCATGAGTAAACAGGTCAGCAGCCAGCAATAAAAAGTGGAAGTTTTTAAATCCTTTCAGTATAGTTCTGAGTGTTCAAATGTGCAAAGTTTTAAACAAATCTGCAAGACGAGCTCTTGGCCACCGTTCCCCGTTTGAAGTTTACTAAAGGCGAGGAAACAGAAATAAAAATGACAATCAAACTCAAGAACACTTGAAAGCCGTAGCAAATTATCTTCATGCATATGAAGTTGCCACGGTGGTAATTTGAGTTCTTGCGCTATTGGAAAAACAAAGCTGCGATATCCTCTCAGGACTGGCAGGGATTCTAACTAAACGATAACTTATTGTCGGTATTATAACGAAAAGGAGGAAGAATACATATAAAAAGTTTGTGAAGTAGAGGAAGCCAACTAAAACGGCTTCAGAAGAATGGATCGGGGTTAAACACATCACTAGCATCACTGTTCCTAAATAAAATTGCAGAGGGGATCATTCTGTCCAAAAACAGTCTAGTGGGCTCTGAAAAGACTGATAAGAAAAATCCCCATCGCAATAATTTTAAATATGATACTGGACCATGGTAAGAATCTTGGGAGATTAGACTTACTCCTGTTATATGGGAGTAATACAGGTTATTCGCGAACCAGTTTCAGATGGGAACTGTTAATCTGACGCAAATTCCAGTCAGCTGCAGCAATTAGAGACATGCACAAATCCTCAAAATCTGCGAAGAGAAGATGTTGAACAACTGAAAAAAAGATTACAGATGCGTTACAAAATATTTATACATGGGTAAATATTTCATATTTTTTTTTACATACCCCAAATTACTTCATTTGCTTGCCATATGTATTCAGATCGTGGTACATAAAAATTACTTTTGCATATGCTTTACAGATATCCGAAGATGCAATAAACTGACTTTTCAGTTTCCTGTCTATGGACAATGGCATTGTTTATCGTATCACATATGTGGTATCACTTTAAATAAACATAAAAACTTGACAGTCGCTATTTTTCATCCTACGATAATCGGGAAAAAGTGAGACATGAAAATTCTTTTAATTTAAGAAAATGTAATCATTCTGTAATATCATAGTCACACAAATTTCAAGATTCCTTAGATACAGCAAAATTGAGGGTATTGTAAACGTCATAAGGGTACTTTTCTGTTTTCCATGCTCAAAACCAAATAATTACCAAATTTATAATTGTCGAAGTCTGCTTAAATGATACAAAATCTGTTAGCAATGCTTTTCCATTATTAAATCTAATCTGTATGGACTCATTAGCTAAAATTATGCCGATGCACGGTCGACTATGAGGCCGTAAGGAACAGACGAAAAACCTCAGTCCACGCCATTATGAGGTCAGAAATTCAGTTTCAATGGAATTCCCATTACACATAAAAGTCTCACTCTCTATGACAGTTTAAGAAATGGCTTTCAGATAAAGGGGGGGGGGGGGGGTCTCACCCAATAGGAAATTTAAATAGAGTTCTGCCCACGCTCGGAATTTAATCTTAATATGCATAAAGATTGTCAAGCACATGAGTCTTGCATTTGTGATATATTTATCCATTGATCTATTTCAGTATTTAAATAACAGCAATTTTTGTATTTTTCGAGGAAAAAGTTGGTGCCCTTGTTTAATCCCCCCAGAGCTGTGAAATTTTAGAGTTTTGTACCTATTTTTTTATCGAAACGATGCCTAGTAATTTGTGAGTATGTATGTAACATAATTGTAGATCAATGTATCAAATGAAAATATCCGCATAAAATTTCAACTGAAATATCCCCATATTTCAGATCCATAAATTATTTTCAATAAATTAAAATGTTGATTTTAGTTTGTTATAGTTCTTGTCAACCTATGAAATTCACATCAAAATTGACCACACATGTGTAGGTAATGCTATTAAAAAATCAAGAAAAATTAAAACCGGTAACATTATTTTTTTTAGAGTTTTTATGTTAACAGTCAAATTTTTTGAAAAGTGTAAAATCCACATTATTCAAGGAAATTTGTTTTTGGTATCTTTGTGTTTCATTGTTAGGCCAATTTTATGTTTCTATCATGTTTTGCATTGCCAAGCCACATAAGACGTTTCTGTTTCTATGATTAAAGGTATTTTTCCGAGATAATGGCACCTTGTTGTACTCCACAGTGGAACTTTAAATATATTCATGATAAGTCTTAATTAAACGAATGTTTATCGTTATTCTTCTAATTTCATGAGAAGTATACTTTCCATATTTGTGTGGTACTGCCAGATCAACAATTCTTGTAGAAGGCTTCATGGTAATTGCTTACTTGTCGCTTTTACTATACGGTTAACCAGTACTAGATCCCATAACATTTTCCAGCTAGTACCTAATTTTGCAGTGTTTTGCTTCTATTCATAAGCCCTAACCAATCAGAATCTATCCATCATTTCCGTAAGATACCACAGCTGACTTGAACCGTTTTGCATCTGGCAGTGCCTCTATTGATGGGTGATAAGCCATGTATCCAAGATAATATAGGATACTGGCGATATGAGCACACATGCCAATGGTCCTCTTCCAAGCCGGACAGATGCAGTAATAATCTTTAACTGGGTCATTATCATCAATTTCAAAGGTTGACTTTTTTAAATTTGAAGTTGAAAATCATGTTTTGGTAATTTCAGCCTTAATTATTTTATAGTTTCAGACTTTATGTTTCGAGAAAAAACATGTGTATGTATCTATTCAATCACAAATGGTATTGAAGGTATCTATAAACAGTCTTTTTACAATTCTAGTTCAAAGTTTATGAAATTAAGGAAAGCATATACTTTAAGACTAAAAAAATGAATGGCAGGTATCAGGAAAAAAATGGAGTACCTCAAGGTGCTCTCCTGAGACCTAAAATACCTTTTTGAAGATAATAAATACATATTTATAGTTGATAGGACAGTGGCACTTAGCATGCATAGTAACAAGAAAATCCAAGTGTGGGCGCATATGAGACCTATGAGACCCCCCAAAAATTTAGTAATAAAGACATTGAGTTTGCAAGACAAGCAAACTAATCTCGAAGAAAATAAAGAAAAAGACGCATTGGTATAGAAGATACGGCATCTCATAAATCTCTATATGTTTAATTCAAAGGGAGATAATCTGGAAGTTTTGAAACTTTAAACGTTATTTTCAAGTTGTGATTACAACTAACTTAAGCGTTTAAGTGTTTTCTATGCGTACTGGATCTACTTTCTATTGAGTACAAGAGAACTTTCTTCTGCGCATGCGCAAATTAAAGTTCTGTTCTGAATTATTAAAATAGGAATAAGTTAGATAACTCCGGACAGGACAAACATTTACCAATAATTTTTCATGATTTAAGGAATCGGACGTCTGTCCAAATCGAAAACATCCATATACACATTACAAATTTGCTAGGTTAACCGGAATTGAGAAATAAAAACCGTCAAGTTTTTATTTTTTTTCAGTATATATATTAAGTATATGATCCAGAGTTTTGGTCGAAATATTTTGCTACTTAAGCAGATTGCTGAATCGAAATTATGTCAAGTAAATTGCAACTTGTGTAAGTAAATTAAAGCATAAGATTTCGTTCCCATTTACATATAGCTCACCAACTTTGCAACGCTTTAAAGATATAGCTGCTTTGTGTTTCACCAAGCTTTCAAATATTGTACAAAGAAAAAAACTGTCCTTATATACACTTTGTGCTTTGCTTTTCTAGTCATTACATTTTCGAAATATCAGACCATATTACGAGCACGGAACATAACAGGGTACGTTAAGCACTTTTTTCACTGCAGAATGGCCAAAAGATGTCCTCTGAAGGTAAGCAACATTTAAAACATTTTAGCCAGTAGCTGCCAATTTGAAATTTCTGATTTTGTTTGAGAGATTTCAAGATTGATCTTTGAAAAATATTCAAATTGGGTATTGCTTACAAACTAAATGCACCTTGCCATTCTTCTATGTATCTGATGCCAGAATATTGCACTTCTTAACTGGTCGTCAAACTCGCCAGATCTAAGCCCAATAGAATCCTATGGAATATTGTGAAGCCGCGCATGGGGCTATTGCCGAAAAGGAAAGAGGATCTTCTGAAAATTGTCCAAGAAATATGGTACAGCATAGCAATCATGGATGAATTAAAGGTCCTATATTCGACCATGCTTGCTGGAATCAAGGCTGTTATTATTGCAAAGGGTGGTGAAACTGGGTTAAAATGCATCGGTGCTATACCGGTGACCGTGGTTCAACTTCATAAATGATTTACATGCAATGACAGGTTTATAAATTGGCATGAATACAATATACAATATTGTAAATAACATCATTTTTTTCAATCCTCGAATCGTCTCTAGATTATAATACCTGTCTGTAAAAAATTATGAAAAATTTACCCATGTATAAAAATTTTGTAACGCACCTGTACATTATGTAAACTTAATACCGGATGACGTTCAGATATATCGAAGACAATGTTCGGAGATAACCTAACAGTAATAGTTTTAAATCGTGAATTCAACTTGCAATGTTGGCGACAGCGCTAGTTTCAAATGATGGACTCTACCACCCTGATATTACAACCATTTTCTTGGGATGTCTTTCCGAGGACAACGGAATGCATTACGTGAGTGTGAAGATCAATGACCCCTTCACTAAAATGTACATCAGGAGATGATTTAAATAAGCTTCAGCTTTCTATCAGATCCTGTACCATATAATATTATGTACAATTCTATAGCAACTTATTTGAATAAAATATTGTTTAAACCAAAATGTACATCAATTAGGCTTCAAACAACAGCGAAGGATCTTTCGGGGAAGGGTAAGTAAACTCAAATTCTCAAAAACGCTGACATCTGTTCAGATGTGGAATACGACTGCAAATATACAAACTCACAAAAAAAGAAAGAGGAAGAATACTCACTGATACGCTAAGTGTCACCAGTTAACAGCAAAACGTTAAACTGCTCGTTGAAAATGTTCGACGCGAATCCCGGGCTAAACATCGCCAAAGAAAAGCTCACGACCTGAACATTGCAAAGGTTTTCAGCAGAAATCTTGCATCACATCTTTAAACTCTGCATTCAGACCATCTGATGCGCTCTTGTTAAAGTTAATGACTGTTTACCTAGCGCGTCGCCGAAAAACGAAATTTCCGACCATAAAAACCGATGATTTACCTCCCAAAATGACAATTTTTAAGACAGTTATCCCCTAAATATGTCCTGCTTACAATATTCTTATATTCTTACAAAGTTTCGAATCAGAATCTTGTACAATGGGGTTGTAAATAGAACTATAATCTAAAATGAAAGAATAAGGATCAGATAGTTTTATTTCATTGCATTACGTTTGCCGGATTCCTTCCTCGACAACTTCTTGGGGAGACGGCAAATGTTAATGCACGAAATTAAGCATGTATGATCTTTATATTATATTGCACGAGGAGAGGAACAGCCAGTCAGGTTCACTGTTACTAGACCGGGATAAGGCTAACTCATGTGTAAGTCCTGGGGACGCACAAATTCTCCCTAAATCGCACACATTTCGTAACTTTAGTTCGAAATTCTGGCATATCAAACGAAATTCGGCTTGAAAAATTAAAATACCGTATATGACTGCATAATACCCTGCCATTGCAAATCAATTTCCAGACTTTCCCTTTAAGATATTTATAGTCCGTCCTTCTGGAATAATTTGATCTTGTCTCGTAACAATCAAAAGCGAGAGACGCCGTAGACCAAAGCACAAACCAAGTTGGAAGAAAATACAGTCAAACCTGCTTATGTGGTCACCTCTATTAAGGGGTCACCTGGCTTAAGCAGCCACCTTTTCCGGGTCCCTTGAACCAAAATACAGTGCAAATGAACCTGTATTAAGGGGTCACCTGTCTTAAGCAGCCAATTTTTGGGCTTCCCTTGGGTGACCCCTTAAGACAGGTTTGACTGTACGTAAAAAAAACAAAACTCATGTTATCGTACGAAGAAGTGCTCACAAACGGGCGGCCAGACAGAGACGGGCGTACAACGGATGGACGGACAGACATACTGACAGCAAGCGGTAAAACGTAATACCCCGCCATTTACGTGTGGCAGGTTTTGAAAATTGCATTTCGGAGACGCATTCTAATGTGGTTACAAGGAGTATTTTCTAATTGGCCTTTATCAATGAACTAAGCTTCATAAGCCTAGGATTAAGAGATATCGCAGCGTATGTTCAGAATTTCTGGCTGGCTGAAAAATTGATGCAAAGCATCTTCTTATTTCCTCGTATATAAATTTATCTTGGACACTTTTAAAATTGACAGGATCCTTATTCTGGACAGACGGAACTAGAACAATAATGTCACAATTTGTGCAGCAAATTTTTAAGCCGCTTTCATAGCGATGCATGTTTGTCTACGAATACAATCACAAATACACGAATAGAGCTAACGGAGTAGCTGTATTCGCAGGTAGCCATGTGCGTTACAACGATGCACCTTACCTCAACAGATTCGTTTTGACAAAATGTGTTGTACAATATTTGATTAGGTTCATGTGAAAAAAGAACCTGCGCCATTTGCGTACTTAGTTGCACGCCGGTTGGTCAGGTATAAGACTCAATGATAGGCTCGACATAAAGCTACTTAGTTTAGTTGATTGGGAACGGAGTTTGCCGCGTCTATTGCTTGGTTATTCGGGGTCTAACTGATGGTCTTCTTTTGCTCCGGTATTTCAGTGGTGTTGTTTGGCTTCCCAGGGGTCTCCTGGTGTTGCAATACGTTATTTTCATCGAATCCGCATCTCTGATTCATCATAGGTCTTATACGCGATCTGTTTGTTTCTGATGATGTTTCATTGATGGGTTAGGAAACCTTCATGCGGACCAAACAGCTAACTAAATGTTTCGTACCACTGCAGAAGCAGAGGGCGAGGTGTGGTACCAGTAAAACATGTTTAAGCCCCCAAGTAATCTTTTGCTGACCGCTAAGGCGGTACTTCTGTTGTGGTTCCTTGATGTTACATTGTGCTATGTCCGCTTGTCTATGTTCTTTGGCCGTTTGGTTACCTGTTTTGCTACCCAATCTGTCTTTTGTTTTGTTTTGTTTTGTAAGTTAAAAATAAAATAGACAAAAATAGATGTTGATTCTGTTTTTGATTAGGGTAGCTGAATGGCCTCCTGCTTGGGAAAGAGCTGCTCATTCGGGTTACCGTGCGTGTCTTTCGTGAACTTGCGTCAATTTTTCCGTGTGTGTGTGCTTCTTTCTCTATTGGTTTTGAGAGCGAGATTATTAATTCCAATTCATTGCCTATCTTTTTACTTTAGATAAATAACTAGCATGTGCGAAGAGGAAAGACGACGATCAGACTACACAGATTCGCAGACTGAACTCAGTTTTCCCTGATCGCACATACCGCCGTCTGGTATCTTTTCACGCGACTTCAATCATTAATTTTCATGAAAGTATTAATGCATTTGCCAAAATCCAAAGGGAAAACTTATGTGCTAATTTTCATGAAAGAATAGATGCACTTGCCAAATTCCAAAGGGAAAACTTATGTGCTTAGTTCGGGCTTAATTTCGTCGAAATTGTTTACGTTAGTGTCCAATTAATTTTGCAATGCAATGGAACCAAGGCCAAAGTCAGGGTATTATACCGCCTACTAAAGAACACTGTAACCATGCAATGACAAAACCTGCCTCTAAGGTAAATGGGGACCATTGACTCTTCCTAGCATTTCCAGCATATGCCTTAATTAAGGTTTTTCACACCACGGAACTTATTTGTACATTGTTTACAGAGCGACAGACCTCTTCAAAGTTCGAGAGAGTGCTTTTGCCCCTGGACATTGAGAGGTCTGAGAACAATTACCGGCGACAAGAGTCTCTTCCGAAGACATATTAGTGACAGGCTCTGAAATTAACCGGAACTCAATAAGGGTGAACCATTTAATCGCCATCAAATGGAGTAATGGTACAGTCAGAGATAATAGCATACAAGAAATGAGGGCATTTAAGCTGTTTCAATGTAGACAATCCGTTAACAAACTGAAAATTGATGTTTAAAACGGAACAATGACCCAGTTTCTCCGGCTAAGTATATGGAAAATATGGACCAGCACCCTATGTATGTTATGTTATATATTTGTCTGTCGTGTTCTGTTGAAACTACGTGTCAAATACGAACAAACATATAGCAATATATAGCTGCGTCGTCAAACAGACCGATTCGAACCTAAATCACTAGGGCGCTGCACGACATCTGCAATAAGATCCAAAATTTGTCATTATAACGTTGCGCAAAAATATAATTTTACCTTACCAAATATATTTATTTCCAACTTACTTCTATGTACCTTTATGTTAACCTTTAAAAAAAGCGCCAAAAATTAAAACTGTTGAATTGGCAAACAGTGTAGATCCAGATGAGGTGGCTCATAATGAGCCACCTCATCTGAATCTACACTGTTTGCACTCTAATGTTCGAATTTTCAATATGATATCGCTTGGACGAGACATTTTTTGGACTTCTGCAGACGTTAATTTTGTCGTCTGCTTTTTGGCGATTAAGGGTTAAAGATATATTAGAATCTACTACTCAGTGCATATGGATATTCAGCTGTGAAAGAATGTATTGACTAATGCCCCTATTCCACACAGACCACGAATCCACGAATCGCCACGAATTGATAAATATATGAATTCGTGGCGATTGTATATTTTCTGGTCCAATTCGTGATGCTCTACGATTCAGTTACGATACAAGTACGATGGGGTTAAGAATATTCGTGGGATTCGACAGCATTCGGCTGGACTCGCACGAATATTGTCAAGAATTCAGTACGATTTACACGAATCTCTTTGGAAATACTGCACGCACGTTCAGAATTAGTTACGAATCAGCTAAGAATACGCCGAATGCACGTACGAGTCCGTTACGAAAAAAATGAATTCGTGACTATTCTTGAAAATTCGTGGAATTTTCTCCCAAGATAGGTATGAAAAGGCCCCAAGCCTGATCAGATCCTTTGCTGTACGTACATATTAAGTTGAACCATCAGAAATCTATGGCCACAAAATGAAATGTCTACGCACGAGGCACATGATGTCGTAACGACGTCGTAATAAGGTCAGTGCGCCGTAGTGACATCTCATCGACGTCAGTGCGACGTCATTTGCCCGCTGAGTAGATAAATGCATGCGTCCAGAGTCTTCACTGTGCGCAAATGCATCAAAGGTACAAATTCACGAATCTCCGAGTGAGTTGAGAACACTACGAACGCCTAAGAATCGATTTCGATTCTGTTACGACGCCTAAGAATGCATTAAGATTCTGTTACGAATTAACTACGAATTTTTTGAATCGGGAGTTCGTGGCCAAAATTTTGAACAGCTCAAAACTTTTGCCACGAATTCCCGATTGCTCAAGAATTGCAAGAACTGACTACGAATATAAACGATTCAGTTAAGAACTTCACGAAGTAATTACGATTCAGCTACGAATCCTAAAATTTATCAATTCGTGACGATTCGTGGGATTCGTGGTCTGTGTGGAATAGGGGTATAAGATAAAATACGCCCCTGTAAATAGTTTTAAAATTGACACTAATACCACTGAAGCTCCCATCGTCTACACAAGGCTTAAGTACCAAAGTAAGGAAAATAGCAGCATCGGCTTTACTCAGTCTGGTCATGAACAGTATTTTTTGTGTGAAGCTTTTAACGCCCTCTGGGTGTGGGGCTGGGTAGGGTCGGGCGAAAATTCCGCGAAACTTGCGGCGTTGTGGCTTCCTACTTATATTGGCATAAAGTAGGGCAATGGCCTACTGTGCCTGCAGTAGATCCGTGGGGGAATGTTTGGATATCTCTGGTATCCCGTCTCTCTGTTCCATCTTCCTCTCTTTGGAAGACGCCTCGAACTATACTGTCTCAAAATGCCGTTCCACATAACAACCTTACAGCTATATACATTTCAGAGGAGGATATTTTGACTTTGCTAGCTAAACGATATTTACATCATATTGTTTAAGCAAAAATACCCACTGCATACCCATGTAAAAGCTTTCTTAACATCTCATGTTGACGCAAAAATAGCTACTGAAAGCTCATGTAAAAGCTTGTGCATTTAGCGACAGGCGGAGCTACTATTTCAGGTTAAACTGAACAGGCGTAATGAGCCCAAAGAACCTAAAATACAGTAAAATAAGGGCACACGGTTACAAAAAAATTTCCTACGAAAATGTTTCCCACCAATGAAAGGCATGATGCGGTCAATGCCAGCCCATTTTAAGAACACTATTTATGTACACTCCATACCAGTCCAAAGGCAAGATTGGCATTAACCATATAAAAGATTGTTATTAAAACCTACCGGTGTTGACCATCTCATGACTCTATCTACATTTGAGTGTAGAGTGTGATTTTACCATATACCTAGTGGTACTATATCACATTCCGGATCTGGGTTCGGCTGATAGGACTAATAGCTAACGTTGCATACTAAGAATATACGCATCAATCATTTCAGAAAAGTGTCAAATAGATGCACACAGGCATTTGATCAATATTTATGACAGACGATTTCCTGAAAAGTTCAGCAAACCTGATTCCTCGATTCACTGAAGCACTAACAACAATTTCCGGAGATATGTTTCTGCTGAAAACATAAAAATGCTTAAGCGTAGGAAAGTATTGTGATGTGAATAATCATGCTTGTTTAAACAATATTTTATCAATCATTTCACATGTAAAGTTTACATCGTAAAGTATCAAGACCCGACTGTAAGCCAGAAGCTTATAGTGGCCATCTACTGGAAATCATCACTGATATACAGAGTATATGAATAACTAACAAAGTTACTACTATTGAATGCCAATAAAATGCTTAAACGAATGTTTTAAATGACAAAATATTTGAGTCGATCATTGTTGCGACCATCGTTACCTAAAAACCCCCGCAATATAAGTACCAGCATCGAAACAGCAAGTGGCACAAATTCACAAATTTTCAAGAATATCTGAAATGAAATCTAGCACTTGCATATCCGCCGCACACTGCGAAATAGATGTCCGACATAGTGGACCAACACATACAGTAATGTAGAGGAACTACGGGAAACAAAAAAGCATTAAATTAGTTTACATAAAAATTATGATAAGAAAAAAATAAACGAATGTTTACAGAACAATAATAAGAACTCGGCTATGTCATGTAGGCACCACCCTGAACCAAGCCAATGGAAATGTTAAAAGTGTCAGGCCTGTGAAGAAAGCGTTTCGATTTGATACTAAATTCTTGAACTTGTAAGAATAACAACTCATTTTCTCGCTCTGATGTAGTTTCTCTTCCGAGTTGTGAGTATGTCTAAGATCACTTCCTGTTCCTCTACAGTTTGGACATGTATAGAAAAAGTGATATCTTCTCCACAAGTACAAAGAGCATGATCTACAATATCTACTATGGGAATTTTAAGGAACTACACTTAAGGCTCATCCTTGTGTGGAGTGATTGCCCTACACGAGAGCACGAGTTATAGTATATGGGTATTTCCTGGCATTTGTATTTAGAATGTTTTAAAGAGACTACTGAAAAAAGCTGTCTTAGTATCATCTGAAAGATTATTCAAGGCTCTGATTGTTGATTGTAAAAAGGAAATGAAATAAAGATTAGAATTTGCATGAAAAGTACGTAAGTTGCTACTGTTTATAGTCCGTATAATACTTGATTTGCACACGAGGCGGGACTATATCAGACTGATTGTTAGCAGGAGTATTATTTAACCTTTTATAAAGAGTAAAACAAGTTTATGATTAGTTCTACTTTCTTCTCGTCTTTCCCATCCTAAATCTGAATAATGTTTTTCATTACTACAGCGTCCGTGATTACCGGTATTAATAATGCCCCAGTATGAACAATATCAAGCTGCTTTTTGCAGTGCAATATAACTGCAACAAGTACTTCTTGAAAAAAGGCTGGAAATAACAGACAACAAAATTTACTATCAGATTCTGGCCTGTTGGCCTTTCGCTTGTCTTGATTTGTTCTGTGTGCTGTCCTTACTTTTATTCTTTTCTCCATTCGGTGTTTAGGGCAGAATGTGCTAACCTCATATGAGCCGCGACACGTGAAAACCAACAAAGTGGCATTTGCGCCGAGCAAAGACTCAGATCAGCGATCAGCCTGGGCATTCGCTAAGTCTGATCAGACTCTTCGCTAAGCGCTTAAAGGATAGCTTAGGGTCTGAGCTAACGCCGTTCGGACAGCGAAGGCTCTGATCAGACTGGGCGGATGCCCCGGCTAATATGAGCTTTTGCTGGACGCACATGCCGCTTTGTTGGTTTTGTCGTGTCGTGGCTGATATGTCGGTTCCTGGTCACTACCTTTTCATTTTATTAGCTTACATCTAAAAAAAAACCTGTTTCGTCTAAACTATATAATATTGAGAATTCTAGGACTGTAAAGGGCAAACATTATAGATCCAGATGAGGCGACTCATTATGCAAATTCATCTGTTTTCATTATTGACGCTTCACGTGTTAATATGTTTGTCTAGAATTCATCTATCGGCTACTTGTATCGGCTTGGTATTTGATGGTAGCTTTTAAAATTGTTAACCTTCAGCTGGCGGCTGTCATTTCTACAGCAACAGTCCTATGTACTTTCCCAGTTCTACTCCTATATGTATTTACACTGGAATCTTACAGCCATATATTTTGCTTAGCAAGTTCGCAGCTCTAACTTTTGAGCAGTGTTGCTGTGCTAGTGATCAAGTGATTTAAATCCACAGCTTACATCAGGAAGCAATTGAAATGACGTAACGAAAAGTCATTATCTGATATTTTAAAAACTGTTAAAGTTTTTCTTCCATCCGAAAGAATTCCCATATTTTCAATTAGTTAGTAGTACAAACGTACTGCACTTGATTTATCAAATTTCTAGCAAATATTGAGGAAGTAATGGCGTCACTAATTGTATAATCATGCGCTTTGTCTTTGGTTTCCTAACAACAATGTTGTTAATGTCTGAAGCAAAACAAAAAGACAATTTTTACTATAAATATTCAGGCAACTCGGTCATTTCCTTTAAGGTGACTGAGACGTTCTTGGAAAGCAATTCTGCTATTTTTCTTTTTGCCTCCCCTCTCAATGGGGCCAACCCTTAAAAAAGGAATTAGCTCCAACAGGAGTGTTTTTTTCTTTCCTTTTTACCGTTGAATCCATTTGAAATTGAGATGTCGTCCAGGGAATCAAACAAAAGTTGCACCCCTTATAAAATGGCGGAAAATATGACGGCTTGCCATATACCTTCATGGACTCTTCGAAATATCCAATTTCACTTTCAAATATATGCATTATGACATATGGATATACATAGGCATATAGTTTATTTGAAACCTATATTGTGACTGTTCATTAAAACCGTCTCGGCGTGACGGTTTAATCGAGTGGTAACAACATAGGTTTAATGGAGACATTACAGAGGTTATCTTATATTATGTTCAAATACTCATATCTACATGTATATGATAGACTTAACATATAGTATAGGTTCGTTTCAAGCAAATTCTGTCATACAAAATAAATAACAGTCGTTATTGTCAACATCGTACATCTTTGACACGTACATATAATTCTAAAGAACTAATCAATTTAATATCAACAGCAGGTTTAACAACTGCTTGTTTTATCTGTCGTGTGTCAACAAACCTCTTGTCTCCAAGCATGCAATGTGTGTAGCTATGACAAACTTTTATCACGCTACAGTAAAGAAAATAGAACCATAAGTCTTTGTCCATTTTCATATTCTTCACACGAATGTATAGCATGTGGAAGAATGTGGCCGCTCCTAAATGTCTGGAACGAAATATTCCATGCTCAAGAAAGCGCAAAGAATGACACGTGTCAAACTGTAATTCGAATTTAAATCGTGTACTTTAGTCAAAATGTGCAGCCTTTGAAACCAGACTTATGTTTGAATTCATTTTCTTCTTCAAACACGAGAACCGGCGTTTATTGAACTGTAGAGGATGTCTCAAGAATGCAGAATTGGAACTAATAACTATTATGCACGTAATGCAAATATGTTGTTTAAAGAAATTAAACTGCGAAGTACTAGTCTAATCAGGGCATCCGCATATATATATGGGCCACTAGGCATAAATGGACTAATGAAACGGCACAGATATGCAGGTTTTCCATTTCGTTTTGGCGTATACAGGAAGCAATTTATAAAGAGTGCAATGGCTCGATTTTCTTGCTGATATGCAATGAAATTGCTCCTGAGACACCTTTCAAACTTTCTAGAAAACGTGATATATTGATAGGCACACTGTCTGTCAAACTCATTGCACGAATTATTAGCTTTAATTTCCTCTAGATACAATTTGTATAGAACATGTGGCTTCGCTGAACTAATAGTTCAGACGTAAATAAATGTGCATTGGAAATAAATTTTAAGCATGCAAGTCTCCATTCACTATACAACAAACTAAGTCGTTATGACGTTGAATCAACGTTGATTCATGTGTCATAACGTTGTTCGCCAGCAGAGGGATTGCTGTGTCAATGATCCTCAGGACTATACTTTTACTTCGTCTAAAACAAACTACAATTGAGGAAAGATTCACGCTTTTGAAACAGATCGAAGAAACTCGTTTTAATCCTGACTTGCTTTTCTGTATTCAGATCTTAGGCGGAATATTCAAATTCCTATGTATATGTTTTACATTTTACAAAGTATTTGAATATCTTGTTTAAGATCTGAATACAGTGACACCTAAAAACGAGTTGCGAAAGATTGTATCTCCGAATAACAGAAAAAGAAAATTACAGAGTGCAAGAGTCATTTGTACTGAAAATAAATCGGTTATATATACTTCCAAGTATTGTCACTTACTTACCACCGTGGAGGCACTGCAACGTCGCCAGAAAATGTGTTTCACATGTTAATTGCATGACTATCTGCCTCAATAGTAATTCTGATTTTTTTTTTTTTTTTTGGGGGGGGGGGGGGGGGGGGGGGGAGGGGCTATCTTCAAATAGTTTGCAGCAGAAACTGCTCTTTTGGTGTGCATAAGACTTTTTCTCGAGCTTGAAGACAATGTTACTGTGGAGTTTCTGAGTGTGTTGCCAGTATTTAGAACAAGAGAGGAGAAGGTACCGGTGTGTCCAAAAATACCATTTACGAGGCGCTTACAAATGTGTTTAAAAAATAGCCGTGAGTTACCGTTTTTCATTTCTTCTGTCTGACAACAATGCAATCATCTGTTCTGTGTTTTTAAGATGTCTTTTCAAGAGTTGGTTTAAAGTCGACCTTATTAGTGCACTGACTGAATTGCTCAAAGGATGCAGTCTAAGCAACTTAACGCTGTAATTGAAAACTGAAAATTATGTACATCACAAAAGTTTGAAATTTAAATTGCAAGTTTTTCTGTCTGGCTACAATTCCAGTGAGCCTTGTTTGCACTGAGATGTGAACTTCTGTACTTAAGACGAACGAAAAAAAACTCCATGTTTCCCGCTATTTTAACAGAATTTATAACTTCTAGTCGGCTGGGGTCTACACTTGAAGGATTGAGTTTTCCTTTTGAGGAGCAAGGTTATTAAACATGACCCAGATTCGTAAGGACGGCAAAAATGAAAAAAGCTGCTTTTCCAAAATGTGTATCCATTCACATTGTTCATAAATTTCTGAAAATATCTTCTAGTGACCTAACTGTCTGAAATAAAACATTTATACACATGGCTGGTTAACAAGCGATTTTATATCGTTTTCAACAATATTGCAGTCATATTAGGACTATGAGAGGGTGATAATGGAAGGATGTGTGCATTGGAACCCCGTTTTCGGTTGAAAAGATTTCCGCCTCCAGCGGGAATCGAACTCGGGACCACTAAATCAGCAGCCAGCGCTTAACACACCATGCTACCGTGGCTCCTATTCACACTGAAAGCTGTAGAAGGATTTACATTGGAAATTAACAAAACAAAAGAAGAAGATATGTGACACATTCAACAGAGCAGCTCAAATGCGATAAAACACCATCATAGAAACACATGTACATGTACTCCACAGTGATGAGACAAGGATGAGCGCTCATGTCAGATACTGCAGCCACTTACAGCCAGGGCTTGAGAAAACCACAAGTTGAACCATTGTGGGCCTGGGCAAAGAAAACCCATCAGGCACCAGCCCAAAGTAAAAGGTTTTGGTGGGGCCGTCATTAAGTCTGAGGCTTGACCTGGCGTCGTGCAGTTAAAGCTAAAGAATAGTTATCAGCAGTGATCGGATTAAAAACTAGGCGTTCAGCCACATAGTTGACTCGTGTCGGATAGAGACGACACAAAAATAACTCGACAAGAGTAGTGCAGTTAGGCCACATCGTAATTCCAACAATTGTCTGTAGAGTTTAGTGCCAAAATCTAATAAACGTATTGTCCAACGGATAGATAAGGGCTTCGCAAACGCTTTGATATGACCACATATGTCGAAAATCACTTTCTACAATAAATTCTAGTGTACCATTCTACACATAAACGGTCTAAAGATGCTTGCTGTGCTGGCGCATGCTTTCTCTTCCTGGAAAATCGTAATGTCCTTTTAAGCTCACAGATATTATAATATTAGGTTTATGAAAATCGAGCCATGACACACAAAAACATGGCTTTTACAGGGTCACTGATGAGGCTTAATTATCCGAAACTACGTATTCTGGTCCATCTTCTTCCTTATTAGTCTTTTTGTTGCTCGTAAGGAAACTGATTTATGAATTTTATTAGCAAACAACAAAGGCTCAGATCAACCTGCGCATCCGCACCTGAAGTTCGTGTATACTTTAAGCCACTGAAGCGGCTTTCAATGTGGCTTTTCTTCGTACCTTGACATCTAGAGATATTGATCGTTTACGGATAAGTCTGTAAACTCTTAAAATGTAAACATAATAGCTACACGATTGATGTGTTACTGAACTTGAAATTTAAGACAAACAGGATTATTTTCGTTTCTAAGCTAGACAGATAAGTCGAAATGTACATGACGTACTTACACCAAGGCCAGTCTTTAAATAGATATGTATATGGATAAACATGCATGTTTTTTTCGGCAGGAAGGGACCTTTTATTTGCCTCCCTGGGCAGACAGTCCTTAAAACTTGTGCCAACTCTTTGGGGAAAGATTTTCGCTCCTAGAGGAGTAGAGGGGAGAATTCTTTCATTTAAGAGTTGACCCCCATTATATTGGCGGCAAAACTGAAAATGATAGAGTTACTCCCCTGAATTTGTATCAGTACGCTTTAAAATAATTCAAAATATCTAGTCATACCCCATGCTGGCCAACAATGTTGAAGCAAATTTGGTAAATTATGTTTAAAGCCTTATTCTAACATAGTGCGCCTAAAGAAGCAATGGAAAGTTTCCTTGTTTCATTCACTGTTTGTGAGTGCGTGAGTCTAACTTCTGATATCACTGTCAGTTACTGGCGTATTTTGTGACGTTTTGAGACATTAGACGGTGTAACATTCTTTTCTTCTTTCTTCACTCCCCATAAAAAACGTACATTTATCTAAGATACAGTTAAGAATATTGTCGGCAGCATGAAAGCGCTGGCATGAAGGTTGGAAGATTTCGAATGAAAAGAATACTTTTCCAGTGTTTGTGAGTGTAAGAATCGAAACGTATCTACTTATAACTGTCTATCAGTTGTAAGTAGCTATCTCATTCGCGCTCCGCGCTCGCGATATCATCTACTATACAATGACCCTCAAACAGTGAATTATTTCTCAACAATTCACTGCTAGAGCTGATCTATTTCTTAATCAATGTCGGTGCAACGTCATGTCGTTGTTATAACGTTGTTTCGACGTTGTGTGTTGACTAGAAATGTGTGAACAAATCTTAAATCATTAAAAGCGGATAGTTTTTGTTACTTATAAGACCACTTTACTCTCAGTTGGGAAAGTATCATCGGACGATTTTAAGTGTGAACTGTTTTGCGGTCTAAAATTAGAATGTTTAATGTTTGTGTGATGGTCTCTTTAAGTTAACAGAGCAGCAATACAATACTGTTGCGATATGGTATGCTGTGCTTTTAATGATCATTAGTTCAAAGGTCTTTATTTTCATCATTATCTTCTGTTTCAGTTAATTCCTTTACATCTATTACACAGCTGAAGTTTATGCAGAAGTAAAATGAAATTAGTCGTAGGAAAGACGATATACGGTATAAGAAAGCAGTGTCGGTGCAACGACATGTCGTTCTAATGATGTGTCGACGTATAATGTGTCCACTAGATTTTTAAGGAAACAAAAGTGTTGTACTTTCTCTCATTTGCTCCATATAAGTACACAGTACATTCACTGGGAAAAACACCGTCATGATCTGAAAATATTATACATATTTTAGCTTTTTCGCACTGTAAAAGTAGAAGGCTTAAAGTCTGTCTGAAGGACTCTAAAGTAAACAGTAAAGCAATATCGTAATGTTGTTCTCTGGTAGTTTGACAATTTTGGACAAAAAACCAAACATTCGGATTTTCAAACTGTATTACTGTATCTTTATAAGTTATACTTCTGGTATCTAGTTTCACTAAATCATATGATGTTTTTTATATGAATAAATCTCCACTTCTATGGAAGATATCAGCATAAGGCGTTGCCATGCGTTTGTGCCTTTGATAAGAGATTTTAGATGGGAAAAACTAGTGGGTGTGGGAGTATCTTCCATACTGGATGGGTAGCTTTTTTATTTCTACATCTACATCTACCAATTCAGTGCATGGCCAAATATTGGCATAGTCGCACTGTGAAAAACCTTAAAACATTCGTGCTGGGAGGTTCTAATGTACAGTTTAGATCAGGTAAAATCATGTTGCTCACAATCTCGGTCAAAGGATACCTGCACTGACAAGGAGCTTGAAGTCATCCAAAGTCGGTGCATTCATAGTTATATAATATAGAACTGGTTTATATGTGGTACAGATGAATGAAAATCTATTGTTGAGAATTATGTTCAATTTTTGAATAGCATGTGAATATGCGTCAAAATTTGCAAACGTTTTATGTGGTTTGGCGGTGCCAAGGGTGCTGCGTGTAACTTCCAGTGCCGGGGCGCCCTACTTATTTGAATAGTAGTAGGGCAAGGGCTTACTGTGCTTGCAGTACGTGCGGATGGGGGTTGATTGGACATTTTTTTCTCACGTCTATTATTTCTCTCTTCTTTCTCCCTCTCTACGGGAGACTGAAATACTGTCTCAAAGGGCCGTTTAACCCCAACCAACCAACCAAACGAGTTTAAATTTGGCATTTGCAGATACAGAAGTTTGTTTTTACTTCATCAACAGTGTTATATAGAACGGAGGAATAAACATATTTTGCTTATTCCTCCGTTCTATAAAAAACTGTTGAAGACGTCTCATAAACGTTTGCCAGTTTGATAGAAAAAGTTATGTCTGTCTTACTGAATGTTGCCACTTCTTTGGACAAAAGCCATAAAGTATGAACATTTTGAAATGCCACTCCTCAAATAGCAACGTTGACTTTCAGTTTTTATTGTTTCAATATACACGTATTTATGATATGATGAAAATGTAGGATCCAGATTTTAAAGAAAATCTTTTGTTTAGATAAAAAGTTTGCTCAGGTGTCAGTAGTGACCTTAATTTCACAGTCTACTTCGAAAGAGGTATACATTACTGGCATTACTTGACTTTGCAAATGCAGCAACGCTCTGAAAATGGATGCCATTGCCTATAATTTTAAAGGACAAATAGATAGCACATATATCTCAAATTCATTCTGTTTAAAGCACTTTATATTCTAGACCTGTGGCAACAAAACACTTTAATCCATTGCTGATTTTATGTTCAAAGTTCTACACATTGATAAATAGTTGTATTAGCTTCTAAATTACTTACTTATTGAAGTATATCATGAAAATGTTCTCTGAATCAAACATGTAAAACATCGGGCTAAATGACGTTAAGGGCTCCTTTAAAATCACTTGAAATCACGTGAAAGTGTGTTTCAGTGACATAACAGGTATCCAGCTTTTGTGTCGCATATAATACACTGACATCGTTTATTTTATGTGTAAACGGAAACATTAATTCTGGATCTTTCAGTGCAAACAACAAATCTGTGCCAGTAAATGCGTAAACACTCAGTTGCACAAACGTTTGTTCGATTCCAAGAAAATGTTATAGGGTTGTGCAAGTACATTAGTTCCTTGAAGATAGCCTTTATGTCCAAGCATTTTCACTTTAAGCTTAATCACACTGAAACGGTATTCTCATGCACTTAAAAATATTTCGCGACGTCTGATTGGATAACGTCAAAAATTTGCGACAGTATATCCTCCGATATACTGTCGCAAACCCGACGTCATTATAAAACGTCGCTTCTCATTGGCTGACGTTTGGTTTTACGCTGCTGAAAGTGCTTGCAATGGGTGCAATGAATTGCACTTTCAAAGGTGAAAATGTGAAGAAATGCATTAGAATGGGGATAACTATATTGAAAATTGTCATTTTGGGAGGTAACTCGTCGGTTTTATGGTCGCAAATTCCGTTTTACGGCTCCGCTGGCGCGTCGCCGTAAAACGGAATTTCCGACCATAAAACCGACGATTTACCTCCTTAAATGACAATTTTGAATACAGTTATCCCCTAATTTATTCGGCTATAAAACGGCATTTGTCCTTTTCTAGAAAATTGCAAAATATCTAAATCAGTCATGAATTTTTGATATGATATTTTTTTCTCTTCTAAAACAATCCCAAAAAATCTAGATCCGTCTTATAAGATGGATCTAGATATTAGGTAATGATTTGTAAGAGAAAACTCCACGTCTTATTACTGAACAAATACAATAGTCATTATAATAGATCAAAGTTAGAGCTGATCTATTTTCTTATAATAGTGTCAAAAACCCATTTACTAGATAAATACCTCATAAATGCCTCTAAGTGCTCTAAGGTAAAAAACGCATTTCAAGAGACATGATACAAATGGTGTCATATCCGTGCAAATTGTATCACCAATATAAATCGTGGCCATATATTATATAGAACATAGGTAAAATAGCCGTACAGTCAGTGAGTGAGGGACAATCCGCCTTAGAACGGCCCGTCGATGGAGTAGATGAGGTGGCAACGATTAGTAACCGACACAATTGCTTACCACTTACCACATACTCCCGTAAACACCCAATGGGAAATGAAATAATAAAAGCGGAGCATAAAGCAAACTGAGACAAGAGAGAAAAGCCGCGACGTCAGCTATTTCCCAGTAGATGGTCACGAGGCTACTCTTAACAATGCGAAAAAAGTCAAAGACTAATGGAAAAAAAAGTAAAAAGATAAGCAATGATCAGAAAAGCAAACAACCAATAAAAATAATAGTAAACCGCAGCAGAAGTATCACCTTTGAACGGGCAGTATTAAATTGCTGGGGAGAGGGTGGGCTTAAATCGGTTTTACGAGACCAAACCCTCGCCCAGGATTCTGTAAATTCGGTTTGCAATGGGCTCGTTAATGGAGTGTTTTCGAGCCAATGTGATATTTGTGGTTAAGATTTAAGTCTATGGTAATTTCCTAAAATTAAAAATGCAATGAATAATATACCCGTATTATTCAACAGATGGGAAGAACATATCTAAAATATAAATGCGAGAGGTATCTTCGTATGAACTGAACTGTTTGTAGTTAGGTTACCTAAATGACCAACTAGACTACCTCGCAACTACATGTTTATGCTTGTTTTCGAATCTTTAGTCATTTTGGGACAGGGCAGTTTCAAAGGCAATGCGTGGCATGTTAAAATAATGGTTTGATTTCATGGCGATCATTCGCATTTATGTTGCCTGTTTATTATCGAATCGTTCAAGGCACACATTTTTGTTTAGAATTGGCGATTAACTTCGAAAATTGACTTCAATAGAGCCGCGACACGAGAAAACCAAAAATGTGGCATATGCGCACAGCGAAACTAAGATCAGCCTGGGCATCCGCCAAGTCTGATCAGAGTCTTTGCTGTGCGCTTAAAATGTAGTGTAGGGCCTAAGCTACCGACAGCAAAGACTCTGATCAGACTTGGAGGATGCCCAGGCTGATCTGAATCTTCGCTGGGCGCACATGCCACTTTGTTGGTTTTGTCGTGTCGCGGCTCAATTAATGATCATCGTAGTGACGTCAAGTAACATCTTAATGCTTTGAAAAGTTAAAAGCATGCCTGCAGTAAAATTATTGGTTTAAACAATATTTTATTCAACATACTGTACGTATATGTGCATACATATAGCTATCTTTTTATAACATACAAACATACAGTATGAAAAGGATACAGAAGTTAGTCGTTGACTTATTTAGAATCTGTCTCCCATTATTCGAAATTCCATAAAGCAGTTGTAAAAGAACATTGAAAGGTTTCCACATCCTACGTGCTCAGTGGAAAATGGTCTTACACGACCAGAACTGAGCTATTTAAGTTGCACAAGGATGAAGAGATACACATGGAAACAATGCTTTGCAATTTGTCATTTTGGCCTGTCCTGTACTTCTTCATTTATATTTCTAAAGCTAATTAAATTTCTTTCGTAATTAAAATTAGATTGTAATATTTTCCAAAGCTTATATAACCTATATCTTTGTATGAGAAACTCAGGTAATATCATTACCACCATCACAGTGGTTGGTTGATTGATTTGATGCTTAACGTCCACGGTAAACAACTAAGGTCATGTCGGGACGGTCAGCCAACCTAACCACACTATTTCTGGGCAGGCTTCGACCTTCTAAGCGGTTAACCAGTACTAAGTGCACATACTTTCGCCAGTAACTGACAACTGCCCTTCTTGAATCAGCGGAAGGAGAAACGAAAGTATGTGGCCAGACCGGGATTCGAACCCGGGACCTCTGACTTACGAGTCAGGTGCCCTACCGATTGCGCTACCCGGCCCGGCCCATCACAGTGGAAATTCTCCATAACAATCGTTTCATATTATAGACATTCGGCATTTTAGTAAAAGTACAAACCACAACCACTCAAAAGACACTATTTGTCATTAAATTCATTGTTACAGTAAAAGACTGTTCAGTAAGTCATGTCTGAATGCACGCATACAGTCCATTTTAATACGAATACAGTCAATAGTGCACCAAAGAGGTAAGCAACGTTGAAAAAAAGAAAGGAGGAAAAGTTGATTAAGGTGGTGATTTATGGTAAATGTAAAAATCTGCATAAAACCATAAAAAAGTAACGTATCTCCCTGAAAGTTAGCAGACTTCTTATTTTCGTTGTTCTTTACAGTTTACAATACAAAGTAGACGTACATGTTGCTTAAAAAAGTATTTTTATAAGGAAAGATCAAAGGGTAATTTTCTGCGAATAAATCTGAAAAAATAATTTCGTTATTGAAAATTTGTGTAGTGCTGAAAGTGCATTATTGCATAATGAAGAGCGTCCTAGCAATTATTTATTCCAACTCTTTCTCAAATTGTAATGTAGACCAGATGAAAACAGTAGCTTTTTCTCAATGTTCAACCACGTACAAAGTAAATGTACACTGGACGCATTTATTAGATATAGGGTAGGCAAGCATACCTATGTTAACATCCACAATATAAATAATACATTACTGACATGATCAGTGGTGTGTAGAGGAAATTGTTCAACCTTGTTAAAATAGTATCACCTGTCTCACCTGTGTGTTTTGACAAAAAAATTTGGACACAGACTGCATCTTTTTTCATCTGCTCAGCCTGATAATGTGTGAAAGAGTTTGAAAAAATAATTGCTAGGACGCTCTCCATTATGCAACAAGGTACTCTAAGCACTAAGTATATTTTCAATAATGATATTATTTTTTCAGATTTATTCGCAGAAAATTACCCTTTGATCTTCTTTTATAAAAACACTTTTTAACATTAACAAATGCTGCATTTTGGGATTCTAAATTATGAGAAACAACGTAAAGAAGGCATCTGCTAAGTTTTGGAAAGATCAGTGTTATTTTGAGTATTTTATGCAGATTTTTGTCTTTGTCCCAAATCATTGATTATCACCACCTTAAAAGTTCTGATTGCGAATCAAAATTGTATGTGCTCATTGCTCCAAAAGGCCACCCCTTTTAGAACTAAAAACATCGGAACTCCAAAGATACTTACCGAAATTATCCTACCACAGACAGTTTGCTTTTACAATGCAGGATGCAGAAGATTGGCTGACAGTGTGGTAGACCCTAATTCGACTGCTCCTTAAGAAGCAACTCTGAGTAGTCTGATCAGGGTTTGCACTGCTTGGTGAGGTTCTAGCATTGTATTCATATGTATAGCTGTCAACTTGCCTCATGGTTTATTTTGTGGTTTAAAATAGAAAATATGTGGGCCTAAATGAGCCGCAACATGACAAAACAAAGTGGCATGTGCGCCCAGCGAAGAATCAGATCAGCCTGGGCATCCGCCCTGTCTGACCTGAGTCTTCGCTGTGCGCTTAAAGGGCAGCTACGGGCCTAAACTAGCTCCATGCGGACAGGGAAGACTGGTCAGACTGGCTGATCCGAGTGCGCGCTGGGTGCACATGCCACTTTGTAGGTTTTCTGTGTTGCTGCTCTAATGTACTTTGTATGGCTTTTGGCGTTTGTTGTATTGATGTACAATTCCCTCGCAATGTCTGTATTGGACTGGTTGTGTCTGTTATCGAAGATTAACTTTCTGTATTGTAGTTTGCATGTCTCCCTTTTTCTCCTTCTTTCGGTGTTTTGGATGGTTAGACTTTAATTTGTGATTGTGGCCTTTTCTGATATCTTTTTGTGTGGCTTTCAATTTTCGTAACGATGCTCTCCCCGCATCTCAGCGGAACGTATCCCTGACCACAGTACAGGGCACTGATCGTCCGTCCGTTGTTTGTCAATGGTTGGTCTGGTTCGTCCGTCAGTCTCCTCTTGATGTCTTCGTTCATATGATATGTTTGCATTTGAACTATTAGTCCCTGTAAAACAATGAAATTACATGTTTTTGCTGTCTGAGATCACTACAAGTGTTTTCATTGGTAAAGTACATAGTAATAAGGAACAGTATTTGCTAAGTACAAATTTAATAGGCAGAATGGAAATGCATTAGTAAAGTACATCATAAACAAGATGAGAACATATAAATGCCAGATTAAAAGGACATTAGTATGCATTTGGGAGCCATACTAGGTTCTTTTCGGTGCGCCATCGTCAAGTAACTCTCACTTAAGATTAGTAAATAGCAAGTGTGCACGTACTTTTCCGTTCAGTATTTAATTAAGATATGACAAAACTGTTGAGCACAATGGCTGAATGGAGATTTGGTTCAAATTAATCCAATTACTCGATCATTATAAATGAGCAATTATGTGTATATACTATCATGTCCAGTGTATGCATTATACTGCATATTTAATGTTTCTCTGGTGCTTTGACTTCCAAGGACAGCTTCAGCTGTTATTGCATCTCGACTAAGAAGTCCATAGAAAATGTTTCTATGAACATCTCAGTAGAGACGCAATTAAATACAACAACAGAGTAGCTCTCGGACAAAACCTACTGTTTATTCTAAATAGGCTTCTGACAGCCTCATCAATCGATGGTTACTCAATCATCGATCAATTTCAACACCCGATAATAGATCACAAAATTTCAGCAGAGTCCAACAACTAGCGTCAACCAATTTCGCGTTTTCAGGCAAAAAAACGGCATGAACAGTGTACAATTGACACTATAAGTAGACCAAAACAAGAGATAATTGACTGGTCTGCTACAAATTAAGATATTACAAAATGATAAAAAGCTAATATATCAACCTTCGACACCAAGGCTCCAGTGAAAGCCGTGTAGTACGAAAAGTATGCTGAAAGGTTAATGAGATACCTCCATATGTCCCGTCATCCTTACTGAGGTGAATAACTTCTGCCACTTCCTGATTGCTTCCCTGGCAGACGAAATCCTTCGAAATAGGATTCAACTACTGAGAAGAGAGTCAGTAATGAAAACGGCAGAGTTGGTTCCCCTGAAAGTGTCCCCATATACCCTAAACCATATTCAAACGGAATTACCAGCCAGTAAAACATGTAGTCTGATCAAGGCATACATACTTCTCATTATGAATTCTACGTCGTCTACTTGATGTTTGGGCAAATTGTGCATGTTTTTGCCTAAGTGTACATCTGCGCAGACTGGTATGAGCATGTTTACTCTACTTATCTCTTAGGCAAGATATCCCCATGGATGATACTATAATAGCTCCCAGACTGATAATTAAGGATTATTGCAATAACATGTGCCTGCAGGACAGGCGTCGTATTGTCATTTAAGCATTTACGGTACTTTTTGTCGATATCATCCTATCGACATGTATGTTGATTTACGATTTGTTAGCTGGTTTGCTGTAATATCTTGCTGAGAGACCGAATCAGAATTATTTGCACATACATACATACATACAGTACATATTAAATAACGAGTTTCGTTTGTACCTATTGACTACAAATAAGAACGCAACTACTAATTTGTAGTCAGTAATGAAAACGGCAGAGTTGGTTCCCCTGAAAGTGTCCCTACAATTTATGAATTCCCTCAACCGAATTAATAGCGCAACATTTAATTTTGCCAATGCTCATGCCTCATTACAAAATGCAGATGATTTACAATTTTATTTCAAGGTAAATATGAATTAATATTTATTGTCCTGTTTATGAAATGATTCATGGTTGAATGAGCACTACTGATTATCGTGTTAGTTTAGTTTAAACTAGAGGTGGCAGTAAGCATGGCTTACTAAATACCCCCCGCATTTAACAGTTAGGCATGCATGTTATGACAACTGCAAGTGCACATCTATATACCAATATCTGTTCACATATTTAATATCAGTCCAACGGTTTAGGAGAAGTAGCAACAACAAACTCTGTTTACCAGGACTACAAAGGGACACAACAAAGCTGGAAAACCCTTTTGAGAAAAACAGAGCAATATGTGCCAACTCTTTCTTCTACTGTATCTGTGCACCAATTCTGAATAAAATGGAAGTGAAAATGGCATAAAAAACTTCAAACTATGGCAAAACATATAAAAAGTGGCATAACTCATGCAAAAGGGTTAATGTACATCTTCATTCAAATATGTGTTTGCACACTTAATTTCAAGAAAATCCATCAAATGGTCTTGGAGAAGTAGAATAACAAACTTTTCTTTCGAAAACTACAAAGGGACATAACTCAGCAGGAAAACCTTTCCGGAAAAACTGAACAATATGTATCAGCTCTTTCCATATGCTGCATCTAGTAACCCAATTTGAATAAAATGGAAGCAAAAGGCAAAAACCCTATAAAATAGGGCAAAAATATCAAAAAGGGGCATAACTCAGGCAAAAAGGGACAGAATTTAAAATCAAAACCCTAATGCACATCTTCATACCAATATCTATTCACATACTTAATTTCAAGAATATCCGTCATACCATCTAGGAGGAGTTGCGATAACAAACTTATTTCACGAAAAATACAAAGGGGCATAACTCCGCAATAAAAACCTTCCTGGAAAAATTGAAAAATACGTATCCACTATTTTCTTATGCTGCATCCATGGACAAAATTTGAAACAAATCGGAGCAAATTTAATGCAAAAACCCTATAAAATAGGGCAAAAAAATATCAATAAGGGGCATAACTCAGGCAAAAAGTGGCTGAATTTAAAATCAAAACCCTAATGCACATCTTCATACCAATATTTATTCACATACTTAATTTCAAGAAAATCCGTCAAACCATCTAGCAGGAGTTGCGATAACAAACTTATTTCACGAAAAATACAAAAGGGCATAACTCCGCAATAAAAACCTTCCTGGAAA
The DNA here is from genome assembly GCA_963989385.1 of Ctena decussata. Lineage (NCBI taxonomy): Eukaryota > Metazoa > Mollusca > Bivalvia > Lucinida > Lucinidae > Ctena > Ctena decussata. The sequence goes on along the minus strand of OZ022511.1, from coordinate 53,447,124 downwards.
AATTGAAAAATACGTATCCACTATTTTCTTATGCTGCATCCATGGACAAAATTTGAAACAAATGGGAGCAAATTTAATGCAAAAGCCCTATAAAATAGGGCAAAAAATATCAAAAAGGGGCATAACTTAGGCAAAAAGGGGCAGAATTTAAAATCAAAACCCTAATGCACATCTCCATACCAATATCTGTTCACATACTTAATTTCAAGAAAATCCGTCAAACCATCTAGGAGGAGTTGCGATAAGAAACTTGTTTCACGAAAAATACAAAGGGGCATAACTCCGCAATAAAAACCTTCCAGGAAAAATTGAAAAATATTGAAAAATACGTATCCACTATTTTCTTATGCTGCATCCATGGACAAAATTTGAAACAAATCGGAGCAAATTTAAGGCGTTGCGGACGGACGGACGGACAACGTCAAAACAGTATACCCCCCCACAAACACAGTTTGCGGGGGGGGGGGGGGTATAACAATATTTTATTCAACATATAAACATACACAATCAATTCATACATGGATAATATAAAGGATTCGACAACAAGCTATCTAGCTTATAGACATCGTCTTCTATTATAGACATCGTCTACTGATTATCGTGTTACTGGATATGTGCGCCGTATCTAGTGCCTCTGATCATCCAAGTCAGCCAGACTCTGTGTATTTGTCTGAAAGTCGTAAAGTCTCAGGCTTACGTTAGCATGCAACATGTGAATGCCCCGGCAGCTTTACCCATTACTGAGAATTTCGAAAATCAGGCAACTCTCAACAGAGCCCGCTCAAGTGAAAACCCGTTTCAAGAATGAAACTAAATTTTAGGGTTATCAAATATCAGTTCCTTGAAACCTAAACATAAATTAATGATAGTCTGCATGTGAAATGATCTAATCAAATGTTGCATTTTAATCCGACAGTATAGTATACTGGGTTAACGCCCGCTATGTGAGCGAGCATATCATCAACACAGCTTTTTTAAAAGCCCAGGAAACCAAGTATTATGAAGCATCCGTTTGCAGAAGCTGTTTTGTGCTGTTTTCCTTCATTAGTCTCTCCTATTTGTCTTGCAGGTCTTGAAATAAAGCGCACTTAGTGGTAAAACACACATTGATGGACCAAGAGAACATATGAGCCGCGACGCGAGAAAACCAACAAAGGGGTTGTGCGCACAGCGCAGATTCAGATCAGCCTGGGCATCCGCCCAGTCTGATCAGTCTTTGTTGTCCGCACGAAGGTAGCTTAGACCCTTAGCTACCCCATAAGCATTTAAGGAAGACTCTGCTCAGACTAGGCGAATACCCAGGCTGATCTGAGTCTGCGCTGGGCGGCTGACACCACTGTGTTGTTTTTCTCGTGTCGCGGCTCATATTAAATTGGATAAGTATCAGCTTAAGTGGTAGAATGAACTCCATTAGCAAAGTACATCATGAGAAACGTGAGAAGTAAAGGACATCAGAACGCACAACTTGTTTCGTAAGTTAGGTAATATTACTAAGGGTCATTTCAGTGCGGCGTTTCCAAGGTTCTTTGACCAGCAAGTGTGCACGTACGTCTCTTAGGATATTGTGTGATCCTACAAATAAATCGCTTTACGGAGATCTGCCTTTAGTTCAACCAATTTACCATTTCCAGCTATTTTAAAATCTGAACATATTGCAATTACTTCAAATTGGAGGAGGAGATAAAAGCAAGAGCTCATTTGACTCCTTATAAATGCTTATGTTATGTCTAGAACTTCATATTGATTGACTGATTTATTGCTTAACGTCCACGGTAACCATATGGTCATGTCGGGACGGTCAGTTAACCTAACCACACAATTCCTGGGCAGGCTTAGACCTCCTAAGCGGTTAACCAGTACTAAGTGCACATACTTTCGCCAGTAACTGACAACTGCCCTTCCTGAATCAGCGGAAGGAGAAACGAAAGTATGTGGCCAGACCGGGTTTCGAACCCAGGACCTCTGACTTATGAGTCAGGTGCCCTACCGATTGCGCTACGCGGCCCGGCCTAGAACTTCATAACAGATCCCCTTACAAAAGTGAACAAAAGTCTCATATACGGACATACGGTCTAAGTACGTTATTAGTCTTTGACTTTGTACATTATTTAGAATAGCCTCGCTAACATATACCGGGAATGAGCTGACTGACCTCTTGGCCTTTCGCTTGTTTTGGTTTGCTTTGTGCTCCGCCTTTGTGTCCTTTCTCATTTGGCATTTACGGCAGGATGTGTTAAACGATTGTGCCGGTTCCTGGTCATTGTCTTTTAATCTACTTTGAAACGAAAAATATTAATGGCGTCTTTGCAAGGGAAACGTTAAGCCAAATTCAATCATAAACGGCTCAAAATAAGTTCAGCACTATGCCAGCTTTATCTCGTAGGCGCAATGTTAGAATTTACTATAGGGCTAACAGGCCCTGAATCGCTCATCTGAGCAAAACGGTCAAAGGTCAAATTAGGCTCATCATTTGAACAAATTTGATAGTTTGAAACTGTCAAAATATGAGAGACATTGGTTAAAGGTCAATGAATGGTCTTACCCTCTATTACTCAAAATGATCATTTACTCATTTCGTTGTCAGACTGTAACAACTTTTGCACAAAAATCTAAGTTCCATGAACTCTTATGTTTAAGCATTTTCCCATATAAAACACCAGAAAGCAAATTTGACCTTGCCGTAAAAATGTCAGGGTCATCCTATGGTCATCATATGAACAATATTGGTAGAACTCCAGTACTCAGTGCTGAAAACCAAGTTTCAAGGCCATCAGTCAAATGGTTCTGGAGAAGGTTTTTTTACCATATAGGGGAAATTGGGGTAAGAGGGAAACTTATTGGAAAAACACCTGCTTTCACAGGATAATAAGCTAGAATGAGATCAAATCTGTTGGCCTTTTATAACTCCCCATCACATGATTTCATATAAAACATAAGATGCCTTGTACCAGTATATGTTAATCAACAGGGCAGCTTTAATACCATGCTGTCAAATGTCCGACTTACCCAATTATTTTGGGTAAGTGGGACACTAATTGCAAATAGATTTTAAGCATTTCAACTTTCATTAATGTTCACTATAAAAGAAAAGTGCACGAGTCTAGGTTGCAGATAAAACCATTTGGATCACAGAACAGAGAAACGCAAATGGTTAACATAGATTAAACTGCTCACGGACGCGGGCGCGAACGCTGACGCATACTCGGACTATGCCGCCGGGGGTATAGCATAAGCTCTCCTTTGTTTCGCAAAGGCGCGCTAAAAACCTGTTTCGTGACACAAATCTGCATGCAGACATGTTGTATAATCGTCTAAACTTAGCCTACTTGGGATATATTAAACTGGGTTGTATGCAAGATGTGTGACTGCATAAACCCACGTGTAGATTGTTCAGTCTTTGCATGGCTTTGTGACAGCTCTCTTTAATTTTGTTCATGTTATGTCCTTTTTGGTGCCTTGTTACGTTTGTTTAGTCCTGTCTGGGATTGTAATCTCCGTGTCGAGCAATAAAGAGCTGACTACTTTTCTTTGCATCATTTTTCTTATTTCTTATATGTTTTTAACTTTTAAGCTTGATTACTTTTTCCCATGGTGCCATTGGATGTCTGTGATCATCTGTGACTGCCACTTCCGGGGTTTATTCATTAGTATTTCATAAAGCAGTACACCGCCAAATTTTCTCGCCATTTTCCTGAGGGAAACAACCCTTGTTACTTTTAATTTTCTTTCCTCGACGACGAAGCTCTTCAAAAACGGGTGAGCTGTCAGAGGCAAGAACATGTTGGAGCATTTTTTTCCTTTAAGAGGGTGTGGTCGGGTGGAGCAATGGTGCTGGGCAACTCTCAGTGCCGGGGCGTCCTACTAATTTAGATTATAGTAAGCCAAGGGCCTACTGTGCTTGCAGTAGGTGCGAGTCGGGGTGGTTTGGATATTTTTCTCTCGTTTATCTTTTCTATCTTCTTTCTCCTACTCTCTTAATGACGTCCTGATATAGACTGAAATACTGTCTCAAAGGGCCGTTAAACCTGAATCAACCAACCAACCAGCTTTCCTTTAAGAGTTAACCCCAATTTGGACAGAATGCAAAGAAGAAAATGACAGAGTTCCTTCTCATGAAAGTGTTCTCATTCATCTTACTGGAAAAAGAGTTGCCATTTTGAGGATGAAATTGATTGTGAAGGCCCTAGAATTTCTTACACACATAGATCATATTTGACAACTAAGCCCTGCCTACCAATTTAAGAAGTCAAATCTGAATTATCAAGACTGTCATACTGTCCATCCAAATCACGCTTTAACGAAAATAATCACTATCTTTCTTTTGCAAACTCATGCCTCAAAAATCTGCCACCTCAATGATAAGCTATGAATTCGTTCGAAACCTAATTTGTAACTTTGCAAGGAAAAACCTTGAATTGAAATAGATTTTATGTATTGTGGTGCCACGCGAAGATTTGATGTATAAATTCAATTTGCATCAAAAATCATGGCAAGAGCTATTGATGCCAGGAACACAATTCTTGTTATATTAAATTAGCTGTAAATCATCCGCCGCATCTGTTGGAAAAGATTGGCAATGTTAGACACGAAGAGTCTACAGCATTAGTTCGGTAATAAGACGCGGGTTATTCTTTCAAAACAATCCCAAAGATCTAGATCCGTCTTATAAGCTGAATTACACAATACTGACTAACATATCTGCGGTAATTTTGGGGGAGTAAATTCCCGTCTTATAACCGAGTAACTACAGTAATTCAGTTGCCTTTACTTGGTTTTAATTCAGATTCAGTCAATTATCTAGATATAAAGGCGTCAGTGAGTGAAGAAAGACTGCATTTATCAAATTATTGCTTTACATGTATCGGGTCAGATTTGATAAACGAAGCAAACAAATTCTTATTGATAGACCCTTTTGGAAGCAAGAAACGTACAAACGAAATAAAAAAACAGGTCCTCTGATTTATGAACAGAAATGTACAGAGAAAATCTGTCAGGCCTGGACAAGCCGACGTTTTTTATTTGTGCCCACATAATTTTTCTTGGAACTTATATGCTTTATCATCTTCAGACGCTGTGTATGCATATTCTGCATATATTTATAAGAGATTAGTTTTGTAGCTAACTGTGTTTCCCTCTGAAAATAAAGTATATTATTATCATAATTATTACAGAGCAGGGGGCGGTCGGGTGATGCGATGGTGCTGCGTGTAACTTCCAGTGCCGGGGCGTCCTACTGATTAGAATAATAATAGGGCAAGGGCCTACTGTGCTTGCAGTAGGTGCGGGTGGGCTTGTTTGCACATTGTTTCTCTCGTGTATCATTTCTCTTTCTTTCTCCCTCTCTCTGGGAGACGGCCCGATATAGACTGAAATACTGTCTCAAAGGGCCGTTAAACCCAAATCAATCAATCAATTAACCAATCAACTTTAACATGGCAAAACTTACATGTATCATGTCATCTAGCACCTTGAGAAAACTTTCAGAATAATCACTCACTTATACCAAACACGGCTGGTAACGCGTAAATCCATTCCCACTTGAAAATAAAATAAATAAATAAATAAATAAATAAATAAAAAATCAAGCTTCTGCAGATAGATTGCCAAATTATATCAATGCTATTCGACTCATGTTTATCATGAAAAGCATATAACATGTAGTACGAAATTTCAAGTTTTTACAGGATGAACTGGTAGAATTATCAAAGTGACTATCTGAATTAAAGGGTTGCCACCCACGCCCCCCGCCCCCCCCCTGAGAGGCACCGAGGTTGAGTGGTTGGAGTGACTCGGTTATGGTGCAGAAAGTCGCCGGAAAGTCGTGAGATCGCACCCAGGTTACTGGAAAACTCTCTCTGTCAACCCAGCAGTAAATGGGTACCTTTTTCGAATCAGGGAAGGATAAGGCAGCAAAAGGAGAGGGATGGGCTTCGCCTTTCATCTGCTGTGCCCAAGATACAGTGGGTCTCTAACCCCCACTGCCCCCCCCCCCCCCCCCTTACGGCTATTAGGCTATGGAAAACCTCAACTTTTTTTTACCCAACCCCACCTCCCCCCATTAAAAAATTGCGTGATAACTCCATCGGTTGGCCAATTTCAGGAGTTTTGTGATAAATCCCACAGCTCTTTAACAGCAAAGCAACAAAGCAAATGGTGCACATAAATATGCTTTTTATATACTGAACATATACTGAACATCAAAAGAAACGCATACAAGTTTAGGTTCAGTTTTCTTCTGTCAGCTGATTTATGGTTTTAAATCACATATGGCAGAAAACATTACTGAAGTCTTCTAACAATATAAACTTAGCTTCTTGCAAAATTAAACCTTTATTAAGGAGTTATCTCAATTTATCGTGAAACATTCAAAATTTGTGTAAGAGTTGTCTTTCCTTTGGCAGTATAACAAATTGTTTCTTAAATGCGACTCTAATGTGTGCTTGTGAAAAAAAACTTCGGATTGATTACCATGGTATTCTTCTGAGGAATATGACAGCAGTGTGAAGTTGAACCCTTGTCAAATTATCTCCCTTGCAATTAAACAAATAGCGAAATGGGAAGTCCAATAACAGCAAAAGTTTTGCAGTGCTACCAACAATTTTTTTTTCTTTATTTTACTCTTGGTAATTCATTTAACCTCTTCGTATGAATGGTTTCTCTTCTTTTCAAGAAATACAGGGTGTCAAAAGGTCTATGGAAATCCAATGGTAAGCCGGTGTTACTGTTTCTACTGCCAACTTTCACCTGACTGTTTCTCTAAAACGCAAGACTCGATTGCTTTGATATTTTCGCTGTTTCTTATCCTTGCTGCGGACATTATGTCTAGAGAAAATAATTGCCTGAGCATTTTATGGAATTATAAAATCAGCTTCTGAAAGTATGGTGACTTTAAGTTTTTGTGACAGCAATAAATCAAGTACACACACACACACACACACACACACACACACACAAACACACACACACACACACACACACACACACACACACAATAATAAAATAAATCAAGTACACAGTCATGTTTCGAATTGTTATCGAATGAATTCTAATCAGATACTGAACAACGTTATGAACATACAGACAAAATCGAAACAGTAGGTTTGACTTTAGAATATAAATAAGGATGTGTTTGAAAGGCTTCAGTCATTGAACTGTTTGCCTCGGATGACCGATAAATGTATATTATTGGGCCGCGACACGACAAAACCAACAATGTGGCTGTGCGCCCAGCGCAGACTCAGGTCAGCCTGGGCATCCGCCCAGTCTGATCAGAGTTTTCGCTGTCCGCATGGTGGTAGCTTAGAACCTTAGCTACCCTTTGAGCACTTAACGAAGAGTCTGGTCGAACTGGGCGGATGCCTAGGACGATCTGAGTCTTCGCTGGGCGCACAATCACATTGTTGGTTTTGTCGTGTCGCGACTCATTTATGGAGTCTGTGCTTTAATTACTTGGATAAATCAAAACCGATTTAATGAGCTTTAGTGATTCCATATATTGCCACTCGTTATTTCTTGAAAGTACAAATGGCGGGCGATGATGAATAAACAAGATTAATGCTGTCTGCAATGGTTTGTAAGTCTTCGTCGTCTGTTTAGGTAATCTTAAACTGTGTACTGGACAACATGAAAAAATAACATTTACCTGCGGCATCCTACATGCTCAAGCATACCAACAGCATTTTGGAATATTATTGGTTTGAAATGCACCAAGACTTCGGAGAACTCTCTGAATGAGCTCGGAGAAAAAACTGTCAAAGGTCGGGATGCCAGAAATGCCGTGGAGGCGTCATAAAGGTAGCGCAATGCCTGCTGTGTTTGCTGTAGGTGCGGGATAGTTAGTTTAGATTTTTCGCTCTCCTGCTCTCTGGATGACGGCTCGATATAGATTGAAGTACTGTTTGACAGGTCCGCAATACCAAACACAGCACAGAATTCCAAAACAAAAGACTCTTTTAAAAACAGGTCATTTCAAATTAATCCAAAAGCCAGAGACTTTGGTTGGTTGGTTGGTTGTTTTGGGTTTAACGGCCCTTTGAGACAGTATTTCAGTCTATATCGGGCCGTCTTCCAAAGAGAGGGAGAAAGAAAGAGAAATGACAGACGAGAGAAAAAACGTCTCACTTCTTTTGCGGCGTCTTGGGTGATTGTGGCATTTCCTATATATTCTTACATTCCCCACTTACAGTTAACCCGGCGTCTTCAATATGTGTCGGTGGATTGGGACTGGGTTGAAAATCCGACCTCAACAAATATGAGTCTATTGAATTAAAATTAGATTTGCCGACGCCTTTTTATCCGGCTTCTTTGGAATCATTTTCCTGCCAGACAACCGTAAATTTGTCAAGTTTTTAGAAGTCAAAAGTAATAATGTATCTATCCCGGATATTGGAGCACCTAACAATTTACTGTAGTTGTCCTATACTTTGAACAATGTAATTTTGCGCTGGCTGTTGCTATGTGGCAAAAACTATCCCGGACGGATGGCATCATTGTAGTTTCGAATCAGACTGTTCCTTAGCGGTTTGATATATTGCACTGCTTGCTTAGGCACCTCTATCCAAACATTTAGGGACATTAGGATATTGCGAATGTATGCCCTCTCTAAGATGTTAAAGTGGCCATATAACCTTACAAGTCTGCGATATTTCCGTATTAGTAATTGTGAAATTCTAAAGCACAAATTAAAGACATAGCTCAATATATGTCAGCGTTAAGAAATCTTTTAAGTTCGAAAATGAGTCATTAAAATGGGGACAGATGAAGATGATGCATACGTTGCTAACGTGCAGGTACATGACGTCGAAATGACGTTGATGCGACGTAATTACGTCGAATCGACGTCAATACGAAGTCATTTTAACGTCATATGCCTGCTGTGTAACGTGCAGATTTATATGACGTCGAAGTAAACATGTACTTCTGTCGCCGTCCACCTCAAAATGGTCTGTTTGAAACACTAGAAAACGTCGCAATGTCCTTGTCTTATCATTCGATATAACGGTTGAATCGCAAAAATGTTTCGTTACCGACGAATAATTATAGGGATCAAACATGTTATTTACCGTTGCAAGGCCTCTCGAGAGATGTTGAAAACTAATAGTGGAGCAAATATGCTGGGCTATCTTTCAAGGGGGTGGTCTACGGAGTGTAACATTTGTTTTTGTTTTTCAAAATGATCGTCTGGGTCTATAGTTATCAAATTCAGCGTTTGCCACTTTGACAAACCTTGCATAACTCTGCAGTAGCCAGTTATTTACGTTACCCCGTAAGATTTTAAATATCAAACATATTGATTGAAGTTAATAAGAAATGTGTTTAAACAATATAAATGTACCAAATATTAAAATATTCTGCAAGAATGATTAGTATGCTATAAATAAGGCCGCTTAGAAAATAGTTCAGAGCTTCTTTGCTGTTGTTTTCGTTACAATATATTATGTACCCCTCGAAAATTTAAAATGTAACTTAGCTTTTGCATTTACAAACATTTTGTGACAAAATAGCCCAAACTGTTTCAATTTTCTAATTGTCCCGTTGAATACCTTTCTAACAAAAAACATTTGATACCTCTAGCTTCTATACTTTGTCAAATACATACTGTTAAATATGATTACACATATTCCCTGTTGACTGCTGCCAAGTCATTTTCTCACAATTGTTCGTACGAAAGATGGCTAATAAATTATTCAAACTGGCAAACTGGCCATGTTGCATTAAGATCATGTAATCTATGATATAAAACAACAGTTCACATTTTTGTTTTGACCTTACAATACATATTTTAAACATAGTAACGTACTTTACAGATTAAAATGTCTGGGTATAGCATAAATCATTCCCTCCACGAATATACCTTTCTGAAATTCTGACTTTTAAACAACACAGTTGTGATGTCAATAATTGTTATTTATTGTAAAATGAGAGTTTAATCGCCTACTTAGACAGAAAACAGTACATGACTTGCTTAGCTAAATTGTACGGATGTTCAAAAAGAAGCATTTGAGAATTAATCTGTACATGGAATATTTATATGTTTAATAAATAGCCAAAATTACTTTAAAACAAAACCAAAAGTGTCAGACTAGCTAATCATAACTTACAGTTTTGTACTCAGAAAGGTAACGTTAACAACCTTTATTTCCAAACAGTATCTGAGATCAAATAAAACTACTGTTAAATATGTGTAAGCTTTATTATTTTTGGCTAAAATAAAAACATTTTAAAGGCACATTAGACTGGTTTAACTCATTATTCCAAGGTGGATCATCAGTTGTGGTGTATCGATGTTATAGTTTGTGTTGTCCTCTTATCAGTTTATTTCATGGGCTTATTTGCCATCATTCTGCCAGATATAGCTATAAATAGAAAAGGACAGAAATGGGTGAAAAAAGGCGATTGTGTGACTAATTATGTTTCGTTAAGGCTAGCTTTATGATCATTTGCATGGAATGGATTGGATGTTTATTTGGCTAGTATCGTCTGACTACTTGTCTTATAACTATATGCTCTAGTTTTTTTTTTTTTTTTTTTTTTTATATCGCGAGCGGATGGTTTCACAGAAAGATTCAACCCTGATTGCTGCCCCTTTACACTACTTTCTCTGTTTTGACGTTTTCCTATTAAAAAGCATTATATAAGCCGACGTTTACTTTGTTTTACCTAAAAGCATACATTTTCATCAAAGTAACGTATATAACAGGTTAAAAAGTATTAGTTATTTTATTCTACTGCAGCAAGTGTAAAGTTCCGTGTGCTTGTCATGAAACGTTCCGTCGTACCTCATCTTATTGAAAATTATTTTTGGGATAACCTAGGCTGTTAGAAAAAAAGAAATTAGCTGAAGCTGGTGCAAGGGGGCATTGGCATTGTTGCAACATTACATTGCTGGGCACACACTCAGCTTAACCAAGGTTGCTACTTTTGTTTTCTCTGGTGCATTCCTTGCTTCCAGAGAATCTTCCTTCAGACCTTTGTTAAGCTTTTTATCATTCCACCAGATTTTAAGGTGAATGGATATTGTGTGAAATGAAATAGCTATGACTTTTTGGCCTCACTGTCTAACGGGGTAACCTTTTTACTTTGCAATCATCATCACATGACATTTAATTCGAGTCAATAATAATTCACTGACTTCGACTCCTTGGTTAGGTGGTCAAAAGGGTAACGTATTCAGCGTACAGCAGTAAACAAGTTGTCAGAATACCCTTTTACTGCTAAGATGTTTTCATATTAATGCTCAGTGATTTTTTTCTCACTATTTTGGGAATGGTGCCGGTGCCCACAGAATTAGGAAAAATCGTGTCGTATTCTCCTTAAATTTGGAATTTCAGAAACACCTTTATTAGCTCAAGTGGTGGGATAGGGGACATGGAACTGAATATATAATATTTAAATTTAATTAAAGCTATATCTGCCAGTTCTCTAAGCAAGCAAGTACATTTTTGCTTGTAGAATGGTCCCTTGAAAAATTCTTCCTGCAGTTGGGAAAAAAAGATACTATTTTGAATTGGGACTGGTGCCTTTTATTGGCACCACTTTAATAGAAAAAAACCACTGATGCTGGAGTAACAAGGTGCAGAAAGTAACCACCCGCAAGTATAACGCATATGTTGAAAGCAAACATTCAGGAGCCGTGGGTTAACCTAACAGCAGTATGGTCATACATCTCTGAAGGGATTTAAATATTTGACAAAATTGTTTTAAATAATTACAATCCAAAAGAAAGGGCTAAGACAGTAACATAATAACCCACAAAATATTTTAATGCATAGTTTGTATTAGTATTATGCCTGTTTTAGATGTTTTACTTAAAGGCGGTTATTATCTGCACCTGGTAACTCGAGCATTAATATGAAACTTGTTTACAGTAAAAGGGTCCGTCCCAAGAAGTGGCAAATTTTAATGCTACATCTTACTGCATCACATCAAACAGATGATATCATAAAGAATCATAATTCTAATCTGACAAATCATTTACATTTGAATGTTGTATACGTTACATTTTAAACCCAAAACAAGGACTTAAAGTGAGTAAATCATCATTGACTCAATTAAAAGGTCATTTTGATAATGATTTTGAAATAGTAACAATATGTCATAATCAGATTATCCGTGCCAGATCTTGAAAGGAATCAATTAACCGAGTCGGCTATGTTCTTTCTCCTGTGTGATCCTTGCTTCCACATGGTCTTCTAGTATATTTTGGAAATAATATTGTATAATTGTGAATGGACACACCACAGTGTTTTACTACAATTTGTTATGCTCCCGTAGATGCTTCCTATTTACTTCTGTGGATGATGTAACCCTTCCAAATATTGTCTACTCTTAAAGACAACACTCTTCTCCTACAGAAGCCAATTCTTTCCTTTTAGAGTTTACTCCCATTAAGAAAAATGCTAAAGTAAACTTTGCAGAATTATTTCACGTAATAGTGTATCCAGGCACCTTAAACTCCTGGACTGATTATTTAAATAAAGAAAGAAAGTTTTCCTGGAAACAAAGAATGGATCACAAAAATCAATAAATAAATAAATAAAACAAAACAACAACCTCGGTTTAGCTAAATTTGTGCCCAGGAATGTAATGTTGCAACACATCCAATGCAACCTAGCACCAGCTTCAGCTATTTATTTTTTTCAAATCAACTAAGAATGAGTCCAGATTATCACAAATGACCAGATAATACTTAATTTCCATTTCCTTGAAGTACAAGGAAGCGTTTCACGGTGGTCACATGACAATTTACACGTGGTGCAGTGGAGTAAAATAACTCTTACTTTTTAACATGTTGTATACGTTACTTTTGTTTAAATATATGCTGTAGGGCCAAAATATTTTAACTACAGTTTTATATATTGCTTTTATAGAAAACGGTCAAAACAGGTAAACAATGTAAAAGGGCTCCGATCAGGAATTGATTAAACTAGTACCACGACTCTCCCACAACACCAAACTGAAAATAGTAACATAAAGTAAGACATGTACTCAAACGAAACTAACAGGTCGCCAAATAAACATCCAGTCCATTCCATGCAGATGACCACAAAGCTAGCCTATATCAAACATACCCTGAAACACAAATTGTCTGTTTTCACCAATTATCTTTTGTTTCTATATATATCAGACTGTCGGCCAATAAACAGACAAAACAAATCAAAGTTTTGAAGGCTACTGGTAACTGAACAACACAAACTATAACATCAATATACCAAAACAGATGCATCGCCGTGGAAATGTCACTGATAAATTACTTGTGGTGGGTTTAAACCAGTCGAACCTGCCATTTTGAAAATATTTTAAATCAAACTAATAAGGCTTAGGCCTATTTGGCTGTGGCAACAGTTAATCTCAGGGATTGTTTTCAAATAACGGTTACAAACGTTACCTTTCTGAATACAAAACTGTATGTTATGAGCAGCTATTTTGCTATAATGGCTGTTTTAAACGTGTTTCGGATATTAATGGAAAAATAATAGTGTTCCATGTACAGGTTAACTCAAGAAGGCTTATTTCTAATTGTAGGAAAAGCTCACCTTCGTATGTCATGTAAATAACACTCATCTGTTTGCTGCCCAAGTAGGCAACTTTACTACGCAAAAATTTTATTTAACGAAAAAACCCACATAGTTATCACAACTGGACTGTTTGTAAGTCAGAATTTCAAAAGAGCGTCTTCCTGTCCGGAATGATAGACCCTTTACACAAACATTAACAATCTGTTAAGTATGTTACTTTGCTTAAAATATGTGTTGTAAGGTCAAAAATATTTTTAAATCATTTGCATTATATCATATTTAACATGATCTTAGTGCAACAGACCCAATTTGTCAGGTTTAAATAGTATGAAATAGCTTATAAGCCACCTTTTGCACGAATAATTGTGTGAAAATGACTTTTCAGCTTCCATAAGGGAATAGGTGCTACCATGTTCTACAGTACATGGCTGACAAAGTATAAAAGCTAGATGTCTCAAATTTGTTTTGCTAGAAACGTATTGAAAATTGCTAGTTGGACAATTAGAACAATTGAACAGTTTGGGCTATTTTGTCACATAATTGTCGTAAATTGCAACGATTTAAGTTAGTATTTTAAATTTTCAAGTGGTACATCATATATTATCACGAAAATAACAGCATAAAAGTTCTAAATTGTTTCTGAAGTAGCGTAACTTATAGTATATTAATCATTCCTTCAGAAAATATGGACATTTGATACATTCATAATGTTTAAGCATACTTCCTATTGACTTCAATAAATATTTTTGATATTCAAAATTTAATGGGGTAACGTAAATAACTGGCCACTACAGAGTTATGCAAGGTTTGCCAAGGTGGCAAACGCTGAATTTGTAAACTACAGACAAAGTCAATCATTTTGATATATGATAACAAATGATACACTCCGTAGACCACTATCTCCCTTTTCTAGGCCACTTACGCAATTATATTTGCTCCACTATAAGGCCGAACGTTTGCAAGGTGCCTCGAGAGATGTTGAAAAACTGTTCTTCGGCCTCGGTTTTCAACATCTCCCGAGGGATCTTGCAAACGTTGATGAATTAGAAAAATGTTTGCTATCTATTATTGCATAAATTCGACTAAATGCTACAAAAATAACGAAAATGTTAGGACATTTTTTCACCCTCATCGCCATTACCTTGCTTATTCCTACACGCTGATTTCTACACACACTGTGCATGTTTATAAAAAAAATCCTCGTTAGAGGCCATGCTCAGCTACCGTGAATTTTTTACAGCCTTTAGCAGCAGTTCACAAGTCATAATCATGTTCCTCGTAGTTTTTGCTCGATGTCGTCTGCATCATAGGCGTAGCTAGGCACAATTAAACAGTACGCAAAATCATGTTTTATACTCATTAAGGGCAATAATAGGGAGTCATGTCCCTAAGATGTTTCAAATTTTCGTGTCTGGTGGCAGTTAGTATTAAAACTATGCCCAGTAAACAACATTTCAGCGTGAAAATACGCAGGTGTGTGTTGAAATTTTGTCAGTTTGACAAAATTTCAATACGCACCTGCGTATTTGCGTATAGTTAGCTACGCCCTTGTGCACTTCCATTTTCACAATATCCGAATCTGCATAATGGTTCCGTAACAAGTCTTGTACCGATAACTGCAAATGGCCTGTTTATGTTCTGTCGGAGTATTGCTCTGAAACTTGCATATGAAAAGTCGTAAAGGCGGTCATTAAAGCACGTGAAAAGCCTTGTAAATACATGGTTTTGTGTTCGTTAAAACATGCCTATTAAAAGCGTGTGACACCGATATATATGCAAAAATGCTGATTAACATATATATTGTCGGACAGGTGCGAATATCAATTTGTTTCGGCTTCGCCGTTTTAAATAAATATTTCGCGACCTGCCCTCAAACGTCACATGTTCAACAGCAATAAATTACCAGCAATGAATAAATTATTTTTATATCAGTAAATTGACTGGCCGTTCAGACATCGGAATAACGTTCAGCTACGAAGGTTTGGCATTGTAAAATATGGTATGGTATGATGGATTGGTATTCGGTATGGTATGAAAATCCTATACCCTACCTCATACCATACCAAACGACCATACCAAAAGTATTATTTGGGCAAGATCACCCAGAGGTGATCTTGTTAACATCGTTGTCATACATTTGATAATGATGGGTGTAATGCTTATATAGAGGTGATCTTGTTAACATTGTTGTCAAGCATTTGATAATGATGGGTATAATGCTTTTATCAAGACCAGACTGCTATTGACTTTCAGAGACTACAGATCTAGAAGAAAATACAAGTTAATAATACTTTTGGTATGGCCGTTTGGTATGGTACGTGGTATGGTATGGGATTTTCATACCATATCACATACCAATCCATCATACCATACCATATTTTACAGTATGCCCGAAGGTTTCTTAACGCATTAATGAATCATCACAGAAAGCAAGCAAATCACGGATAAGGCCTATGATGAATTAGGGCTAAGGAGTCTACAGAAATGACCCATTGCGACACCTGCAGATCTCTGATCTTCAAGTGTTACAATACGTTATTTCTGTCGACTTGGGGTATCAAACAACACCATTGAAATACCGGAGCAAAAGAAAATCACCAGTTGGAATCCGAATGGCCAAGCAACAGTTTGTAAAATTATTTTTAAATCTAAAGTAAAGTTTAAACAAAATTAAAAGATAGTTGTGGTTCATTCGGTATACCGTTATTGTCTTTCGTAAACTGGTGTCAGTTTATGTATATACTTCATTCCCGTTTGGTTTTGGGGCGGGATATTGAATCTGATTGTATAAGTTCATGAGCATTTCCTATAGTTTAACTTAAGACAGGCGATCCCTTTATGCAGGTCCATTTACACTATATTTTGGTTTAAGGGACCCCCAAAAAATCACGGCCTGCTTAAGACAGGTGAACCCTTAAAAGATTGACCCCTTGAGACAGATTCGGCTGGGAAATATATCTCTTAGCAAAGACTGCAGATATATGTTTGTAATTCTGACAGCTTTTTCGATGCACCGCCGAATAGATCTTTAATGAAATCAGATTCTTCAGTTTTCGGTTTACTACAGTAGTTCTTGAAGACGTCATGTTACTAAGAAAACCGTATTCCTTTCTCGAATGACCCCAAATATCTATATGTCTTCCGAAATTCTGATACTTAATGGACGTTCACTTCCAAAACAATCCCAAAAATCTAGATCCGTCTTATAAGACGGATCTGAATATTTGGGATTGTTTTACAAGGGAAAATTTCTTCTTATATAAAGAAATCAGGTACGTCATGAGTTCCCGGCTTCAGAATGATCTACTTTTCTTGTAGACAACGAGTCGCCCAGACATTAGTCTGTTATATCTTAAGTGCGAATGAATAATATCTTTTCATGATCTTAATTGCTTTTTTTTCTTACAAACTGTTTGTATTTGCAAAGTTGAAGTTCATTAATCCACTGCGCAAATACAGTCATATCTGTTCAAGTAATCAGAATTGCAAAGATGAATAAATAGAAGCAAAACTGACAAGCTTAGATCTCGTGATTAGAGGACGCGCTGCCATTAGTGAATTTAAAATAAAACAGAACTAAGGTTTCGTAATATACAATCATCAAATATTCAATATGCTCCATCTTTGATTGGAAAATATGTTACGAAGTAGAAAAATAAAGAGCTATTGTTTTAGGCACATATTAACGTATTGTTTTGAAATCCTGATGTCAACAGGTCCTTAGCAAGGCTGGTAAAAACGAGCATGATGTTCAAAACAATCTGTTTTAGGTGCATGATGCTTTCCAAGAAAGATCACAATAAGAAGAGAGTATTTTTTTCCTACTCATAGGTGGATACTGGTTAGGGTTTGTTTCTGTCTTAGCTTTTAAAAAGGACGTCCTTATTACCATCCGGCCAATGTACATTCACAGATCAAATGGACAGAAACAATCAGTAAGTTAACACGGGTCATAGGCATCCATATGTTCGAAGCTGAATCTTCCATGGAATTACTTGTATTAAAATGATTATATGATGATAGTTCTAAGATAGTTTCTGCTAATACTCCAAAAACTTATGTTGTGGCCCCTCATTAGAACCGTCTCAATGAGACGGTTCTAATAAGGGTCACAACATAAGCTTTCATTGAGAAATAGGAAAAAGTATCCACGAATTATTATCAATTACTCTTCTTATCTGGGTCTTTGCATGTTATGTAAGTTTCCAGATATATACCAGTATGTCTAATCAGGCCAGTCTATATGACTGCACGTGAGACAGTGACTTGCTAATTTTACTAATTTTTACATTTATATTGCTCTAGCAAGAGTGAACAAGCCTTTTAATGGAAAATGTTTGTCTCCGTTTTGTACCATCTCGTGATCATATGATAAATAATATCATAACTCGTGATCAGAAAGTATAAATGTATTGACATTTTGTCGTATTTCTTGGTTTTCTTGTACTTTCACGAAAATATCTTGGTAACTAAAGCAACAATATGAAACCACTAAAAGACAGCGGCGTAAGTAGGTGAGTGGAGGAAAGATGGATGATTTCGAGTCTTGTTGCTTTAACAACAGTATTTCAGCTATTGCGGGTCGATATGGAACTGTGTAAGATGATGATGGGTGGGAAATATTTTGAAGGTTAATTCAGAAGTAATGACTGAATCCGGAATCATACCCACGACAGCTAAATCAGGAGTTTGATTGGTTGGTTGGTTTGGGTTTAACGGCCCTTTGAGACAGTATTTCAGTGTATATAAGGCCGTCTCCCAGAGAGAGGGAGAAAGAAGAGAGAAATGATAGACGAGAGAAAAATGTCCAAACAACCCCACACGCACCTACTGCAAGCTCAGTAGGTCCTTGCCCTACTCCAATAAAATTAGTAGGACTCCCTGGCACTGACAATTATCCAGCACCATTGCACGCCACAACCACCCCCTCTAAAACAGGAGTCACAAGCGTAAAATCCTCGGCCTATCATATATGAGCCGCATCACATGACTTCCAACAATGTGGCAATTTTGTCATGTGATATTCAGATGATCCATCTCATTCACACAGGGTAGTCATAGACCTCACTGATGGCTCTGTGGCTAGAGTCACTTCGATAGATGGCTTATGTACTAATCTGACTCTGATCAGACTGCACTAATGCATCTCGTGTATGAGCTCATACCATCGGAAGCGTCTCGGGTGATCCGATGGTATGAACTCATCTACTCCACGTGATACAGTACGCAAGATCAAGTTACTATTATAATAAATACACATTATTATCGAGTAGATGAGTTCATACCATCGGATCACCCGAGACGCTTGCGTCGAGGGTGATCTGATGGAATGAGCTCATACACGAGACATGATACAGTGCGCAAGATCAAGTGACTGTTATAATAATTTGTTTATTATATACCTGAGGGAACAGTCAACTATTCGTACTTGCCAGCGCTAATGCATCGACCCGGATTCGAACCTGCGCGGCAGAGGTATGTAGCTAGTCGTGAGACAAACGCTAACGACTGAGCCATCGTTGCGAGCCATTTGACGTGTTTGTTGACGTTACGTCACAAGTCCAGTTTCTCTGGTTCTCGTTTCTATGATTCACGTTAACAAATGACGCACCTGAAGCTGGAACTCAGAAATAGCCTCGTTTTAAGGGAAAGTGATATGGATTCAAAAAACGTCAGTTTGATACGACTCTCTGTATCAGATGGCCAGAAAACAGGCAGTTCAAAGGGTGTATCATTGATAGGTATATAATAATGTGTATGTCATATGCAAATAGTGTAGACCCTTTTCAGACGCTGCTTTTTACGGCGTCTTATCTGGGTTTGCACTGTTAAGTTTGTCAATGTCCCAATTTTGAGACGCCAGGCATTAACGGGTGAATAATAAACCTATTAAAAGATAAGATAAATGACACTGTGTCGTTTGATTTAGGTATCGCTTTTTCCGCAGTGTATTATATAAAGATGTAATAAACCAAGATATACTATTTACCTCGAACTGAATTAAAATAAGATTTTCAGGCGCCTTTTGATCCGGATTCACAGTGATGCCATTTTCCTTCTAGCTAAGTATAAATGGATCCACGAGCATTAGAACATTATATGTTTGTCTTACATTTAGGGCGGGAACGAGCTGTTTCTAGTCTCTTTTCCAATTAATACCACAGTATCAGAACGCACTGTACCATCTCTTACGGTTTTCATAGCGTTGAATCGAGAGTACAAAGTTCACTTATAACCAGTAGTCGGAAATCATTATGTTTTGAGATTTTATCCGGAATCTGCTGCGTCATTTATAGTTATTCAGCTTGAAAATGTAAAGAGGTAAGTTTAATATACAATGTAATTTGCTCTTCGGTCTTTTACTTTATTACCCTGAAGAGCTGGTACAGAGCGTTCGGATACTGTGAATACCATGTGTGGGATGTAGAATTTGTTTGTATCGGTACCTAAGTATTACCACTTTTACTTTTTATGCCCCCAATTTCGGAGAAATTGTGGGGGCATATTGGTTTGGGCCTGTCCGTCTGTCCGTCTGTCATATCAAGAACCGTAAGAGCTAGGAGCTTGAAACTTAATACACATGATCGGTATGAAAAATAAGCGAACACGTGTTTTTTCTTTTTTCCGCGGGTCACATATTTCAAGAGTTATGCCCCTTTTTCGACTTAGCCTGCGGAACCTTGTGAACAAAATATCTCAAGAACCCCTGATGCTAGGATCATGAGGTTTTGCAGGATGAGAATGCCCAAGGTGTAGATGACCTGATTAACTTTTGAAACAAATTCGTGAATTTTTGACCGAGTTATGCCCCTTTTTCGACTTAGTGCATTGTAAGCCTATGGAACCTTGTGAACAAAATATCTCAAGAACCCCTGAAGCTAGGAGCATGATTTTTTGCAGGAAGATACTGCCTGTGGTGTAGATGACCTGATTAACTTTTGAAAAAAATTCGTGAATTTTTGATGGAGTTATTCCCCTTTTTCGACTTAGTGCATTGAGGCCTATGGTACAAAGGTACCCTTACATATAGTCAAGAACAATAAGAGCTAGGAACTTGAAAACTTTATACACATGATCAGTATGGAAAATAAGCAGACCCGTATTTTTTTATTTTTCCGCCGGCAATGTATTTCCAGAGTTATGCCCCTTTTTCGACTTAGCCTGTGGAACCTTGTGAACAAAATATCTCAAGAACCCCTGATGCTAGGATCATGAGGTTTTGCAAGATGAGAATGCCCAAGGTGTAGATGACCTGATTAACTTTTGAAACAAATTCGTGAATTTTTGACCGAGTTGTGCCCCTTTTTCGACTTAGTGCATTGTAAGCCTATGGAACCTTGTGAACAAAATATCTCAAGAACCCCTGAAGCTAGGAGCATGATTTTTTGCAGGAAGATACTGCCTGTGGTGTAGATGACCTGATTAACTTTTGAAAAAAATTCGTGAATTTTTGATGGAGTTATTCCCCTTTTTCGACTTAGTGCATTGAGGCCTATGGTACAAAGGTACCCTTTCATATAGTCAAGAACAATAAGAGCTAGGAACTTGAAAATTTTATACACATGATCAGTATGGAAAATAAGCAGACCCGTATTTTTTTATTTTTCCGCCGGCAATGTATTTCCAGAGTTATGCCCCTTTTTCGACTTAGCCTGTGGAACCTTGTGAACAAAATATCTCAAGAACCCCTGATGCTAGGATCATGAGGTTTTGCAAGATGAGAATGCCCAAGGTGTAGATGACCTGATTAACTTTTGAAACAAATTCGTGAATTTTTGACCGAGTTATGCCCCTTTTTCGACTTAGTGCTTTGTAAGCCTATGGAACCTTGTGAACAAAATATCTCAATCACCCCTGAAGCTAGGAGTATGATTATTTGCAGGAAGATACTGCCTGTGGTGTAGATGACCTGATTAACTTTTGAAAAAAATTCGTGAATTTTCGATTGAGTTATTCCCCTTTTTCGACTTAGTGCATTGAGGCCTATGGTACAAAGGTACCTTTACATATAGTCAAGAACAATAAGAGCTAGGAACTTGAAACTTTATACACATGATCAGTATGGAAAATAAGCAGACCAGTATTTTTTTATTTTTCCGCCGGCAATGTATTTCCAGAGTAATGCCCCTTTTTCGACTTAGCCTGTGGAACCTTGTGAACGAAATATCTCAAGAACCCCTGATGCTAGGATCATGAGGCTTTGCAAGATGAGAATGCCCAAGGTGTAGATGACCTGATTAACTTTTGAAACAAATTCTTGAATTTTTGATCGAGCTATGCCCCTTTTTCGACTTAGTGCATTGTAAGCCTATGGAACCTTGTGAACAAAATATCTCAAGAACCCCTGAAGCTAGGAGCATGATTTTTTGCAGGAAGATACTGCCTGTGGTGTAGATGACCTGATTAACTTTTGAAAAAAAATTGTGAATTTTTGATCGAGTTATTCCCCTTTTTTGACTTAGTGCATTGAGGCCTATCGTACAAAGGTACCCTTACATATAGTCAAGAATAATAAGAGCTAAGAACTTGAAACTTTATACACATGATCAGTATGGAAAATAAGCAGACCCGTATTTTTATGCCCCCAACTTCGGAGAAGTTGAGGGGGCATATTGGTTTGGGCCTGTCCGTCCGTCTGTCCGTCTGTCTGTCCGTCCGTCTGTCCGTCCGTCTGTCCGTCCGTCTGTTCGTCCGTCTGTCCGTAACGCTTTTTGGCAGCTAGGAAACTTAGAAACGGCTTATGATAGGATCTTGAAATTTTTTATGTGGCATGTACATGAAAAATAAGTGGACCCGTATTTTTTCTTTTTCCCGTCGGTCAGGTATTTTCAGAGTTATGCCCCTTTTTGGACTTAGTCTCTGGAACCTTGTGAACAAAATATCTCAAGAACCCCTGATGCTAGGATCATGATTTTTTGCAGGATAACATTGCCCAAGGTGTAGATGAACTGATTAACTTTTGAAGAAAATTCATGAATTTTTGACCGAGTTATGCCCCTTTTTCGACTTAGTGCATTGTAAGCCTATGGAACCTTGTGAACAAAATATCTCCAGAACCCCTGATGCTAGGATCATGATTTTTTGCAGGATAACACTGCTTAAGGTGTAGATGACCTGATTAACTTTTGAAAAACATTGGTGAATTTTTGACCGAGTTATGCCCCTTTTTCGACTTAGTGCATTATAAGCCTATAGAACCTTGTGAACAAAATATCTCAAGAACCACTGATTCTAGGATCGTGTTTTTTTTGCAGGAAGATATTGCCTAAGATGTAGATGACCTGATTAACTTTTGAAAAACATTGGTGAATTTTTGACCGAGTTATGCCCCTTTTCGGCTTAGTGCATTGTAAGCCTATGGAACCTTGTGAACAAAATATCTCAAGAACCCCTGATGCTAGGATCATGTTTTTTTGCAGGAAGACATTGCCTAAGGTGTAGATGACCTGATTAACTTTTGAAATACATTGGTGAATTTTTTACTGAGTTATGCCCCTTTTTCGACTTAGTGCATTTTAAGCCTATGGTACAAAGGTACCGTTACAGTCAAGAACCATAAGATGTAGGAACATACAGTTACAGGCTAAGATGTAGATGAATGGATTAAAACCCCTTTCTGACCTAAACATTATGGGATGAACCTTCCTTAGAGGCAAGGATACAGTTGGGGGCATAGTGTTTCATAAACACATTTTCTAGTTATTCTTATCTTAATTTATTTTTGCAGTACTTAAAAGATATTTAAACAAACAGATTGTGCACAAAAACAAGAAGGCGTTAAATTCTACTGCATCCAGCTGGTCTATTCTTCAAACTGATCATTAAGAAAGCTAAGTTTGAAAATGGCCCATTATCGGCTTTGAATATTTTTCCGTGTGTCTTAGGATTATAAATATAAGACTCATTTCAAAAATAGTCCCACTTGTTTTGGGGGATGTGGGCGTTGTTACCGTTATACTGATCACGGACAGATGCAACAAGAAATCCGCAGAATATTGTCTCACCTACCCGCCTTTTTTCACAGAAACACAGCTAAACCAGAAAACTCGACAAAATTTTAATCCTGTGCCACCGACAGCGATTGTCTTGTTGTCTGCTTACAAAGAAGTCAGTAAATCCCGAGTCTGCCATTTTCGGTTCTTTGATGTGCTCCTTGCTTCCTAAAGATCCTGGGGCCGTATTGTAAAACGACTTGAGTGGTTGCTATGCTGTTGCTAAGGCTAAATTTCTTTGAACGAGATTCCCTACAACTATGAAATTTGGTCTGGAGGAACAGACTGTTCCTCCAGACCAAATTTCATAGTTGTAGGGAATCTCCTTTATAGATATTTAGCCTTAGCAACCGCATCGCAACGACTTAAGAGGCTTTATGAATACGGCCCCAGGTTTCAGAATTATTCAGAATTTCCATATAAATTAGGTTTGATAATGTTCGAATTTCATGTATGCTTAGATAAGGATATACGAGAGAGCTTTTAGGGGAAAGGTCATTCAGATGGACTGTATCAAGATGTAAATGATCGGACTGTCAAGAATAAGCATATGACAACGGCACGTTTTACATGTTTTACTTGTTCACACGGCACACAAACCTAATCTGATATTGAACATTCAACGTGAAGACCTACGAGGGTCATTTCAGAAATAGTGTAAATGAGTCGGCCATTCCTAGGAATGTTGACCGATTTTTGAAATTCATGTTTTAACTTTCAGATTTACATATCTCCCATTGGCATTCACTCAAAAAAATTTGAGGCTCTTGTATTTTCTTCAAAATATGCCTTGACAATTGTTGTTAGGGTAAGGACACTAAGTAGAAACAGACGGAATATTTATGTAAAGACAAACTCATATTTTCTAAACTCTGGATACAAGCAGCTCTGGATTGATAGCTATAATACCTGTTATACTGAAAATATTCCAGTATGAAATACATTGTATTGGCCTTGCTAACACACAAGACTTACCTTGCAAGATATGCTAATAATGGAACAATTCGCGTTTCTGATGACGTCACTTCCTGCGCTAAATTGAAATGTATAGTAAGTTGTTTAAACTTCGATTTTGAGGTCAAATTTAGTGAAAGTAAATGTTTGGTGACAGATATGAAACAAAAAATAAATAAGATTTAATTCGTCATGCTTGTTTTCTGTTACAAATAATCTTTTACGGTACCTTATGCTCTTTTGTCAGTGGTCTACCTGATTTTTTACGATAAGTCTCCCACCCACCCACATATTTCAATGTCAGTTTGTCATATTAGATAACAAGTCTTTCAAGTCTTTATATACGACTTTTTCTCTCAATATGTCCCTCTAATTTTTGACATTAAACAAAGTTCAATATTTTGAGCCTGTGTCTTTTTATTAGAAGATAACTTCATTTTATTGTTTTGTATTTATCATGATTTGCTGCTACTTTGCAACTTTCGGCGTGGGGTTTGCACACGTATCATCCAGTTTCATCAGTGATTTGATGCTAGTCGTAACAAAATATAGTGACCTAATCATTTCAGTAATAAAATGTCTGTCATTTGTTGAAATTGGATGTGATTGAGTCAAAAATCACAATTTTATTGATAAAATGCATTTATAATAACTTTGCATTTATAACCACATAGCAGACAAAAAAATCTCGTTAATTATGTTACTTGTGTAGAATCTGGAAACAATTTCTGTATAACTTTCTTATTTTACATTGAAAGGACAGTATTACGTGTTTCTTTATCAAAATATATCATTTTCTCATTGAGCAAACAGCAATAGAACACGAGAGACTTTCAGTGAAAATGTATAGTATCCAGTATCCACACCCGTATGACGTATAAGCACGTGCTGTCATGCATGGGTGACTTAGAAATTCTTTTAATGCATACCATTCTAAAGCACTTGAATTTAGCTTTCCAATGATATATAACACCACTGCTAGATATCAGCCAATAGGCTACCCTGAGATCATTTACATTATTTCTGAATTGCCCCTCGTATTATAGCGTTCTTAATTGAGCAAAAATGAGAGACAAATACACCCCACTAAATGTGTCATTGCATCTGTCTTGTATACACCTTTCCTATAAATCGATAAAGTCGCGCACGAGTTATCTACCCAAGTAGACTGTGACGTCATCTATAGGAACATCCCATATAATTCAGTATAAATGCAAGCACACATAACATGCATAAAGCAGAGGTTTTGTAAATGTGAACTGCAAAAAATACATTGAAAGACCAAATTAAAGTATAATTGCCCTGTTGTCATGTGACATTTTTATTTATATATATTTCTTTTATTTTAATATCATATTGAGAATCCCAACAAGTCGCTCATGATTTTCATGACCCCTTTCATCGACGCCGTGTTTCAACTCCCCGGCAAAACATTCACGTTTGTTCAATATAAAATAGCTACAGTTCGTATAAATAAGTTTCGTAAATCTGAAAAGTTCTTTCGATTTTCCCGACAGGTAAAACGTCGGCATTCAGGTAGTAACTACACATTATTACCAGGCAGATTATACCGCTGATATTTATGGTTTCTTGTGCGATGCACCGATCTAAAAGCATCAGCATCCAGACAGTTTTCCGTAAGTTTGAACCCAAGGTTGAATTTATATTATTTTTTCCATCTCCTACTTATTTTCGGTATTATTTATTTGTTCGTTTCCATTTCACGGTAGGGTGTTCTTAAAGCTGACACGTGTCTAGGTAATACACAATCATAGGTGTTTGTTTATTGCGGCAATGCGCGCGATCGGTGATTACACAAACGAATTCTATGTCAGCACACTTTGCTGTCATATTTAGCGTGTGTCTGCTTTATAATCAGCTAATTTTTCGTTTTGTATCTTTTGTAATAAATCTTCCGCGATTTTTTTTCTTTTCCTTATGTTTTGGAAGCTCATTTGGTGATTAATGCTCTTGATTACGGTAATTTTGGCCCGAAATTTTTGTCGGAACTCTTTTAATTTTATGTCAAATTCCCATATGCTATAAGTTATAAAGCTTATTCTCTGACAAAGAAAGGGCTAAATATAGCTGGAACAAAATAGTTGTCTTAATCTTAACCGTTGAATGTTAGTTTTGAATATACGGAAAACCGGCATTTATTTGGTTACACAATGAAAAACAATAGCCTATCCTATAGATGACGTCATAGGCGTTGCAAGGGACAAAACTCGAACAGACTCTGAATTATAGGAAAGGTGTATAGAGGATTTGATTTCATCTTTGTCAATAACCGTTTGTACATTCAACCGAACAGGCCTAGAAGCCTTACATATCATCGCAGATATTATTTGAGCCGCGACACGACAAAACCAACAAAGTGGTATGTGGGCCCAGCAAAGATTCAGATCAGCCTGGGCATCCTCCTAGTCTGATCAGAGTCTTCACTGTCCGCATAGAGGAAGCTAAGTCCCTTAGCTACCCTTTAAGTGCACAACAAAGACTCGGGTCAGAGTGGATGGATGACCAGGCTGATCTGCGTCTTCACTGGGTGCACATGCCATTTTGTTGGTTTCGTCGTGTAGCGGTTCAGTCTTGTTTTCATGGGTTCCCGGGATGACTTGCACAATGGGTCTAAGGAGATAAATAACATTGAAATAGTATAAATAATTAACCATGACAATTAGAAGCCTGATTTATTACCATGTTTTCCTTTTAACTGCAAATCATTACGTCATTTTGGTTCCCTCCCTCTTCTGTTATCACAATGTTATTCTTTAAATAACTCACTGATCTTTGTCATTTAAAGAGTATAAAACATATGTGTTATCGGAATTTAAATGCTAAATCAAGAGATTATGAGCATAGGCTTGTTTAAGCCATATGAAAAGCGAACCTTACCACCGAAAATATCTGTAAAGCAACTTCAACGCAAAGCACATGGGTAGGTTTGGACTTCAATTCGAGGGTTAATCAAGAGATATGCGAGTTTCATTTTTGTGCTTTTGAGAAAGTTCAGTTTTCATGACTCACAGTAAAAGAACAAACATATCAACATAAAGTTAATGTTCACAAGACTTTAGTGTATTTTCATGTATAATCTGCACAATTCTGGCGCTGCTAAGAAACAGAATGACTACTACAAGCAACACAATTATTTTTCCCCTTGTCTCTATGTTTGAATAGCATAACGTTAAATTTTGCTAGTTTTTACGTTCTTGACATCATCGCCCTTGACATCAATAAAACAGAATGTAAGGGAATATCACAAAATCTTGACACTGAGATGGCTGCGTGTTCAAGCGTTTAATCATATTGTCTATTTTATAACTGCGCAAGGAGAAATGGAAAAGGTAATGTAATTTGCCTACAAAATCGCCTAATGGGTTGCGGTGGTGTGACAGAGTATTTCCCAGAACTTGTACAGCTGAGAACTACTCATTGCTTTCTTACACCACAGAACAGCCCTCTGATATAATGATCAAATGAGCCGCGACACGAGAAAACAAACAAAGTGGTTGTGCGCCCAACGCAGACTCAGATCAGCCTGCACATGCGCACAGTCTGATCAGACTGTTTGCTAAGCACTTAAAGGGTAGCTAAGGGTCTACGCTACCTTCATGCGGACAGCGAAGACTCTGATCAGACTGGGCGGATGCCCAGGCTGATCTGCGTCTGCGCTGGACGCACGACCACATATTTGGTTTTCTCAGGACGCGGCTCAAATGTGATCAGATCAGAGTACGAAGGGAGACTGTAAGGACAGAAATTAACCCTCTACCCTTGGAAAAATATTTGTAGAATAACATACGTTTCTGTCACAAACTTGCAGCTATACTGATCCAGCTCTTCTTACCATCCTACTGCATGTTGCAAAAAGTGCAGTCATGATTATTTGGGAATTAAGATACTGAAAGCGTACATCCTACTGATAGATCTAAAAGCCCGGAAGGATTTCACGCTGTTTAAGATAATGGACGGAAACATTGGGAATCTAATCATGTCTGCGCTGCTTTGTGATGACCCCTGTAATAATTATAATAGAAGTGCATGCAGTATATTAGGACTGTCCTCAATAAATCCCATCTATTTTTTACCTCTTTCGTATAAAAAAAAACTTTCCAAAAGCTCTGAATATGTACCAATGTGTCTTTCTCCACGTAAGCTTCCTGTCCTAAATGATCTAAAATATAGTTTGTATGTTTCTATCATACGGCATCATTCAGTCGATTCGTACTCAGCAGCCACATGACGTCGCATCAACGTCAATACGACGTTATTTCGACGTTGTGTGCCCGCTGGGTATTAGGTCTTAATTTCTAGCAAAACATTATTTTATCACATTTTGTGTGACTTCCTAGTTGTTTTCCTCGACGACCAAGTCCTCGAAAAAGTGGCCTACACTAAAATGTAAGAATCTGCCCTTAAAGGTGCTCATTCTTTCCTTTGAGAGTTGGCTTAGTGGTGGGGCAAACTAAATGGAAATGGCTGGGCTGTTTGCCCTGAATTGTATCAAGCCACCTAAACACACAAACCCTAGCCTGCGGTTCAGGTTTTATTTCTTTCACGTTTTAAAGCTTCAAAAGGATTTATATGAGCCGCAACGTGAGAAAACCAACAAAGTGGTTGTGCGCCCAGCGCAGACTCAGCTCAGCCTGGGCATCCGCCCAGTCTGATCAGAGTCTTCGCTGTCCGCATGGAGGTAGCTTAGGCCCTTAGCCACTCTTAAAGCGCTTAGCGAAGAGTCTGATCAGACTGGGTGAATGCACAGGCTGATTTGAGTCTGCGCTGGGCGCACAACCACTTTGTTGGTTTTATCACGTCGCGGCTCATATGCTTAACATAAAGCACAAATTCCATTATGGCTCCTTTAAATGAAATAGAAAACTACATTTTGCTTGAATCAGTTGGAAGGATGTTAATTGCTTTAGGAAGAATTTTCTGTATATGTGATTTATTGATGTGTACATGCCAGCAAATGGCTCATAAACTAAATTAAGCTACGTTTGATGGAGATTTACCGGCGTTTACAAATTGATAAAAGGAAAATTTATTCCTTTAAATAACCTTTCTCTGTCCTTGTTTCAGTGCATGAAAAGTCATTTAGACAAGTAAAAAGTTGATGTTTAAAATAAAACAAAAAGTCGATGGTGTCATCATTTTGAACATTTTGATTATTAGAACATACAGTTTTGAAACAATTGTTTTTTTTCTTCTGTTTTTTTTTTTTTTTTTTTTTGCAGTACCTTCTAACAAAGGAGCTTTAAAGGTTTCAATTGGTTGCTTGGTTGTTTTGAGGCTAACGGCCCTTTGAGACAGTAATTCAGTCTATTTCGGGCCGTCACCCAAAGAGAGAGAGAGAAAGAAGAGAGAAATGACAGACGAGAGAAAATGTCCAAAAACACCCCACCCGCACCTTCTGGAAGCACAGAACGCCCTTGCCCTACTATTATCCGAATCAGATGGACGCCTAGGCACTGGAAGTTATACCCAGCACCATCGCACCACCTAACCACTCCTATAAAGTTTTCAAGCTGTGTATACAGTTGAAGTAAACATCATGTCTACGATGCTGTATTTTGAACATCCTTCAGGATACTTGTTGTTGTTGTCTTATTGTTTAACATCCACGGTAAACAGCAACGGTCATGTCGGGACTGATGAAACGGCAAGACCTTTAGACTTTATTTATCACTGTCTGCTATTTTACTTCGGTTACGTTTACTAAATTCTATTGAATCTTATCGTTCTTTACTACACTTGGCGTTAAGTGGTGTTTGTCAACTCAGTGTACTTATGTACACCAAGTTTGAAGATTCCAGCTTTAATATGAGGAAACTTTAACACAAGTGTTCAATGTTAACTTGCAAAAACGGAAAAGAAAGAAAAAATAGATAAAACATAGAAAAATGGAAAAGCAATAAGTCAATGCCTTAAGCCCACGATACACATATCCAATTTTAAAGATTCTAGCTTGTACAGTTCCTGCGAAAACTATGGAAAAAAAAACATCTTGAAAAGAGAGAATAAACTGACAAAAAAAGGAAAGAATGAGAGCAATGAGCTTAATTCCCGTCCTAGAATATAACAACTCATTGTACCTGCGTACTCTAAATATGAAGATTCAAGCTTTAGTAGTTCCTGAACAAACTCTGAGATTTAACTGTTACTGGCAAAAAAGAAAAAAAGAAAATAAAAAGAACTTGTGATGAACTATTATTGTCATTGTCGGCCTTCTGCCGGTCTTTGACTTTTTGTACAATTTTAAGGACAGCCTCACAGACATTTGCTGGGGAAAAGAGAAAGAACAGATCTCCTATACCCCTGGTTAACTTCATATACAAAGCCTGTTACAAAACGAAAAAAGATGTTACGAAACGAAAACGCGTCATAGTTACCAAACGACCTAATGACCAGGTCGTTTGGTAGCCATGGCTCTTTTTCAAGAGCTGTGACGAAACGAAAACAGCGTCATAGTTACCAAACGACCTGATGACCAAGTCGTTTGGTAACTATGACTCTTTTTTGTTTCGTAACAGCTCTTGTTCGTTTCGTAACATCCTTGAAAACATAGTAAACCAGGTGTGTCTTAGCTTTTAGCCTGTATTATTTTACTTTGTGTGTCGTCTTTATTGAACAATTTTTCCGTTTGGTGTTTTTGGCCGGATCTGGACAAATGCTTATGTAGTTTCATCACAGGGTATAATCGATTCCGCCAATTTTCGCTTCCTGCAGAGACTGTCCGTCATATTGGCTTCCGCCGAGACTGTCCGCGAACTCTTGCTTCCTGCAGAGACTACTGTCCTCGAAAGTTGGCTTCCTGCCGAGACTGTCAGCGTGAATCTGCTTCCTGCCGAGGCTCTCGGCAGGAAGCAGAATCACGCGGACAGTCTCGGCAGGAAGCCATTTATCATGTACAGAAGTCTCGGCAGGAAGCAAAAGATCGCGGACAGTCTCGGCGGAAGCCAAATATGATGTACAGTCTCTGCAGGAAGCGAAAATTGGCGGAATCGATTATACCCTGTGTTCATGGCCAATGCCATCTCCTCTTTCATGGGCTTTCAGTTACTTACTAACATTAAAGAACTATTCAACGATTTTGGTTAGACGTAAAGAAGTTGGGAGGCGCCTTTGTCGATTCGACAGAGGCACTCGGTTATGGTGCAGAAAGTCGTGAGTTCGAATCCTGGCTTTGGTCAACTCGCGACTGGAAAACTCTCTCTGGCAACCCAGCAGTAAATGGGTACATTTTTCGAATCAGGGTAGGATAAGCCAGCGAAAGGAAACGGATGGGCTCTGTTTTCTATATGCTGTGCCAAAAATATAGTGGCCTTCTAACTCCCCACTGCCACTACGGCCACTTGCCTACGGGAAACCTGTACCTTTTATTTAAGCAATTCTGTAGGCACTCACGACGAAAAAGACGCCCTCTAAACGTTGTAACGTCGTGTTGTTGTGTGAGGGTCGATAGAATCTTCTTTCAAGTTTTTATTACTGTAGAAACAATGATGCGACAGCATCTGCTTGCAAAAGAATCCAGATATTTTTTGTCAAACGAACAGAAGACAATGCATCAACATATTCTAATAGGCTTAGGGAAAATGAACTTGAAGACACAGCTTTAAAATAAAAGATAGCTTAGATGAAAGACATACAAATCAGTCATCATGTTAGCCAGCTTTGATATGAAACTCATCACACAGGTACAGTATTAAGTGCAAATGACTTTTATACTTTTAATGTAAATGCAGTTCATACTTAGAGAGTGCCGTTGCTGATTTTGCGTAAATAATAAGAGTACCAGGAACAAAGGACCTCTGACGGTTGTAATGTTAATTTGCCTATAAAAATAGTCAAAATTAAATTTTTGATATACCCAAGAATTTCTCTTGAAATTTGTTGCACTCAACTTCCCCTTACTGGCCATGAATTTAATTTCTGATTATTTTGCTCATAGACTTCAATTTTTGGTGGAAAAAGTCAAATTTTGTAATTAAACGTAATGGAAACAGGAAAAGTTTTTTAAAGATACTTTTCCCCCCGTGCCTCAGCAAGCCACTTTTCCCCCCGTGCCTCAGCTAGCCACTTTGCATGTATGTGTGTACTATCATAATACACATTATATGTGAGTGGCTTGCTGAGGCACGGGGGGAAAAGATAGTCTACAGCTGAAAAAGTGGGTGGGGTACTTACACCCTTTATATCTAAAAATAGGCTAAAGTACTTAGCACTGAAAAAATATTGCTTAATATCAGTAACAGTAGTGTGTATGTTAGTTTTAGCATAGTTATCAATTAAGATTTCGATATCTTAGAAAACCAAATAAATGGACTTATTTTCAGAGACTGAAAAATTCACATACCCCTCTTAATAAAATCGGTCTATGTTAGTCTAGAGGCATGATAATTTTTCAAAATCGCTGTTAAAATGTCTTTATAGTACACAAGGCTACATATTAATGCCAAATATTTCAACTTTTGCTGCCCGAGGAAGGTGGATTAATTTGTCGAAAAATGGGCAAATATGCATTGATACTGTCAGAGGTCCTTTGATGCAACAGAGGCTCATTTCTGTGCAAACCTTGAGCATCCTTAAGGCGACTCCAGGCACTCAAGAGGGATGGTCCATTTTGAGAGAATATCCGGACCATAAGAATAAAAAAAAACACACTATCAGTGGATGTTCTCCAGTATAGGAGGAAATACCAAAAGTAGATATTTTACCCTCGTTCCTAGGTGTTGGATTTTTTACCCAAAAATAACGTCAAATTAAGATTATTTTTAGTTACAGATTTTCCGAGGGTCCTTTGATCTGGTTTATCATATTTTTTTTGAAACTAGACTCGATCCTTAAAAAAATTCTAGAGAGAAATATATAGCGACAACAGACGTAGGCAGAAAAAAAACAACCACCTCTTTCGCGCTGAACACATACGAAGAGCTAATCTCTTGAAGTTTTATTTCTTTTTAGAGAAACGGTTCCGGGTCAAAAGACGTGACCGCCATGTTTTGGAATCGCGTGACCTAAAACACTTTCAATTAAAATGGTGGCGAATGTTTGCCTGCAGTGCATGATAACATGAGGAAAGTTGGCTGTAGGCTATGGAAATTATAGCATCTGAGATAAGGGAAACCCCTCGGAAGGAGTCAGCTTTTAAAAATGCTCAGCATGCTAAGTGTTAAATTCTTCAGCGAAAAAGGTAAATGGCAGATCTGGGTTCGCAGTGGAACGGACATTAACCGATGTGACTCAAAACTTCATGAACAT
The DNA here is from genome assembly GCA_963989385.1 of Ctena decussata. Taxonomy (NCBI): domain Eukaryota; kingdom Metazoa; phylum Mollusca; class Bivalvia; order Lucinida; family Lucinidae; genus Ctena; species Ctena decussata. Next base: position 53,413,397 of record OZ022511.1, on the reverse strand, counting down.
ACTACTAGGCAGAGAGTATCAAGAGTTTGAGACAGGGGCTCCAGGCAAACGTTAGAGATAGACGGCGTATTGCTTTAGATGCTAGCAAACGAATTTCTAGACTTCTTTTGATCTCATCGCATGCCAGACAGTTTTTTCTCCTCGAGCTGTTCTTCGTCCTTGAGTTATTTCCGTTTAAGCACTCCACTTGACCCAAGGTATCACAAATGACATTTCAGGCGCAAAACATTCTGAGCACTCCACTTGACCCAAGGTATCACAAATGACATTTCAGGCGCAAAACATTCTGAAATAATCAAATTTTATCACAGAAAGAGATGATGAAATTTAATTTGAATTCTTATCTGCAGCTGTTGAAAATCAACATAAAAGTATTTTCCAAGTTCTCCAAACAAATATTGCGCAGTGTCTGATGCAGCTGTTGTAAATCAACATTTTTGAACAAATGAAGTTTTTCCCCGTTCTCGGAACAAATATTGCGCATTGTTTAATACAGCAGCTTGTTTGAAAGCATATAAAAGGTTGTAGAGTGCAACTGGATACTGTAAAAAAGATTAAAGTTACATAAAAAACAAAACAAAACAAAACTGTCAGCGTTGACCTACCATGGAACAGTTTGTTTGACAAAGCTATATTTACCTTCAAATGAATGGAATAAAATGGCAAACACTGTAAGCTATAATAAAACTGATCTGGGTCTGCACTGTTTGTCGGAAAATATCTGTACCAATATTTAGACTTTTGCAGTATAATTTGTATGTCATTAGCATTGCTGGAAGCGTACTCAACTGCGCAGATGCAAAGTCTTTGTTGGTTAGAGTTCACTTGAAAGGAATCAATGTTTCGGAAGCTCTCTATTATTATAAAAATATTTGTCTGTCGGGTTTATCTGCTCCTGGTATATACATATACAAATCAAGAACTATTTCCTATTGTCTTTCCAAAGCTGATTAAAATGAAATTTTATATGAAGCCTTCAATTGGTGGGGAAATGAAAGATTGTTTGGATGGTCCCTGTCCATTAGCCAAGATGGCTGCCTCGGAAGATTCACTAATTTTTGGCAAATCAAGTTTCTTCCCCAGGAAGCGAAAAAGCTCATTTTGTGAGACACACATACACGTACCAAAACAAATTTGTTGATATCTTAATCGATGGCCAAAATAGTAAATCAGTTTTTGGCCTACCTTTTTCCTACATGTATGTAATCGTTGTACGTTCTGGAATATGTTGGTGAAACTTCATTAACCTGATCTAAGTGATAATCATGTTTCTGCCTCTTGGTAAATAGATATGTAGAAGTCAATACAAAAAGGCATTAAATGAAATCGGTCCTTTTGTATTGTTTGGTTAGATAGTTTGGCTTAACGGCCCTTTGAGACAGTATTTCATTCTATATCGAACCGTTCCCAGATAGAAAAAGAAAGAAAGGAGATTTGACAGGGGAGAGAAAAATGTCCAAACTACCCCCACCTAACCAACGGCAAGCATAGTAGGCTCCCGCCCTACTATTATCCAGATTTGTAGTATGACCCGGCACTGAAACTTACCCAGCACCACGACCACCCCGTAACGTATTGGTAACGATTTAGGTAACGTGTAAAGTATAGAATATGGATTTCAATTCTTCATTTTTATGAAGATATTAATACCGCAGTGGAACAAAGATATAGGAACTGTTAACATATTTTATACCATTATGTCGCAAGGTGATAAAGCATCCGGTATTTCTATCAAGCAGTCGGAAAATAGTTAGGCGTAAATTAAGTATATGCAAGCGTTCTTGAAACTCTCTTACTCTCTACGCACGAAAATGTAACTATATGCTATACCTTTCTGGTTTGCGATATACTACAATTGCATATTACAGCAGTGTGCACAGTAGAGAACAATATGATTCGGAAAGTCGTTATTCTTACCTTCTGCAAGACATGAATGATAGGCGGAGAGAAATCACATAAATCTGACAAGTTGTTTGCTTGTATAGCCAACCAGAAAACGCGTTATGGCAAAAGCACACCCGTCGAGTGAAACTTAATAATTTAAAGCATAATCCCATTTCATTTTCACAGCATTTTCACAGTTGGAACAGTTTATTTTCACAGCATTTTGTTGGAACAGTTTATTTTCAAGTTTGTTTTCACAGCATTTTGTTGGAACAGTTTAACATCCCTGGTTAGTGCGTGTTTGAAATAAAATTAGAACAGATAACAAAAAAGTGTGTGACTTCCGAAACCAGCCCCGAATATAGCACTTGAAGAATGATTATGATGTTGTTTTATTGTTTTACATCCACGGTAAACAGGTATGGTCATGTCAGGACGGTCAGATAACCTAACTACACTTTTCCTGGGCAGGCTTATATCTCCCAAATGGTTAACCAGTACTAAGTGCACATACTTCGCCAGTAACTGACAACTGACCTTGAATCAGCGGAAGGAAAAACGAAAGTATGTGGGCGGACCGAGTGTGTGCGACGTTACCATTTCATTTTTGTATAGCTGAACTCAGTTTCGGTTAATATATTCTGCCAAGTGGCAGTACATGACAACAAAATAAACGTGAGAGGACGTTTACATTTACACTGAGTGCTCTCAGTATGACGTATCTTCGTTTGCAGCATACTTATGTTATCTAATAAAATAAATCTGTCAGAGTTTATGACTCTGTTTTTGGCATCCTGGAGTGAATAACTTCTAATATAGCAGAAAAATAGGACAGTCAATCGCAAGACAGTCAATTAGTTGTTCATAAAACCAATTTTAGCATATAGGCCAAACGTTATGACAAAAAGGTGAAGATGTCAAAGTTCATTCAAATTCTTTAAGGTGGTGATACTCACTGGTTTGGGGCAAGGACAGATAACTGCAAAAGATGCTGAACACTAGTTATGCTCTGTCGCTGTTTTGCGACGGGTATGTCGCCAGCTCACCTGACCTGAAGGCTAAGACTGAGATTTCGGTGTCTATCACTGACCGTCGTCTGCCATCGCTCACCCTTTCAAACGTCATTTCTGAAAAAAGCTAAGACGATTAGACGTATTTTAACCTGTAGACTCAATGTGTTAGGGGAATGAGAATGTGTTTTATTTTTAGCTACTTCATTGTGCCGTCTGGTGGCCGTAAAAGTCTGCACGTACATCATCATACTGCAAATTATATATTTTCTTATCCTTTTGGATCAATGGGCTCATTCTGAGTCGGCTTAAAATAGAATTCCGCTGAAGCCGGTGTTAGAAGGCATGAGCAGTGTTGCGACATAAGATTACTATACATGAACAGACTCAATTAAATCGAATCTGCTATTTCCGTTTCTTTGGTGTGTTAATGCTTCAAGAGGATATTCGTTCAGATCTTATTTTACGTTTGATGTCGCAGAAGGGATTTGAAATTTGATTATCAAATCAGTGCCTGATCATTGTCCTTTTACTTTACTAATTATGAAAATTTAATAAAATGACTAGTCACAACAAAAATTAGGTTCATGGTTTATTGCTTTACGTCCACGGAAAAAGCTATGGTCATGTCGGGACGGTCAGATAATCTAACCACACTATTCCTGGGCAGACTTTGACCTTCTCAGCGGTTAATCCTTACAAAGTTCAAATACTTTCGCCAGTAACTGACAACTGACCTTCTTGAATCAGCGGAAGGAGAAACGAAAGTATGTGGCTGGACCGGGTATCGAACCCGGTACCTCTGGCTCTTGAGTCAGACGCGTTACCGATTGCGTTACACAGCCCGGCTACCTGGAATTAGCTTTTTATCCGTTCATCAAGCATTCATCCGCAATAGGTATGACCACTACGGTATGTTCCCGTAAGGAAAAGTCGAAAAAGTTTACCCCACACACGCCACTCAATGCAATTTTATGATGTGACCTTAGCATGGATGGATGGATGACCTGCGATTTAGCGTCCTTTTTAACAGTACTTCAGTCATATCAGGACGGTGGGAGGATGATAACGAAAGGATATGAACAATGGAACGCCGTTTACGATACGACTGATTCTCATATCAGCACGGTGGGAGGGTGATTATGAAAGGCTGTGTGCAATGGAACCCCGTTTACAATAGGAAAGATTCTCGCTTCAAGCGAGGTTCGAACCCGGTCCGTTAGATAAGTAGACTAGCGCTTAACCCTCTGAGCTACCTGGGCTCCCGTGATCATAGCAAACAGAGCGAAGTGATTGCACTGAAAACGACATTATGTCAGAATATCATGCAATTACGGAAATCAGGTAGATTTTATGGCTCCATCTAAGCAATCTATGAACATATTCTGATTAATATAGATCAAACTTAGGGTATACAGTGATTAATACCAATTCTCTGTAAGCACCAGACTTTTTGTATAGAGGGCCGGAAACGCAAGGTCGGAAGTTCTTTTTCAAACTTTTTCCCTTTTTTTGTTGTCACACAAAAACAAGTAATTCACACTTCGTTTGTTCATTTACCATCTCGTTGCCATGGTAACCGCATTTTTCTGTTTTTGCAGAAAAAATGCAAAAATATTCAACAGAAATTCACACTTTCTGTCTTTGTATATCTCCTAGAATAGGCTAGGTTTCATCAGAAACTCTTTAAATCTAAAAACTAGGGACTTATGTAATTAATGTGAAACATCAAAACAACGTTCTTCCAATGTCTTTGGTATATCTACTGTACAGCAAATGTGGGTGGGGTAACCAGGTATTGCAAAACACTATTTTTAGGCATTTTTAATCATCATGTTTAAAAAACGCACACTTCTGTGACACATTTGCATACTTTAACGTCAAACAGGAGGCTTTCCATTTTCAGAAAATGAAAAAAACTGAGTGGGGCAAAGCTGACGTCAGACCGTAACCATGGAAACAAGTCATACCCCAAGCAAGAAAGTAAAAATGGAAAGTTATACTATTACCACAGATTTGCAACAAAATTAAATGCATTGCAGCTATAACTAGTGATCCTTCTGCTATTGAAATGTGTATTCTACTTGATTTGATGGAATTTTGACATCTTAAGGGTTGCGAGGGCTATTTATAGCCATTAAAAGGGCCCAAAAATGGGCAAAAATGGTAAAAAATACCATATATATCACTCATTCTCACTATGAATCAACAAAAGACAACACTTATTACTTTTATATTTGTGAGGAAAATACTAGTTTGACGTATACTGATAGAAAACATGACAACGGAGAGCCCTAAATTTCCAGGGATTGAGTCTATAGGGGCCCAAAAGGGGTATGTTTGAGAATATTTTACCAACATAATCACCATTTTTCACAATGGAACACATTACAGCATTTAAAATGATGAAATTGGTTGCACAGAAAGAGCAGGCTTATTTATGTTGCAGGTAAATTTGCAACCGGGGGTGGGGAGGAGTGGGTGGGCCCATTTCCTATTAATTTAAGGGGCTCTAAAAAGGGACAAAAATGGTCAAAATTAACACAAATCACTAATCCTGTCCACGGACCAACATAAAACAAAACAGTTTACTTTCAAATTTGTAATGAAAATTAAAGTTTGACACAGACTGATATAAAATATGGCAATGGGCGCCTTACATCTCCAGGTTTGGAGTCCCAAAGGGCCCAAAAGGAGTCCCAAGGGGGCCCGAAAAGAGAAAAATGGAAAATATTTGCCATAAATAATGATCATGCTTCACAGAGAAACACCCTACAGCATTTGTCATGTTAAAATAAGCAGAGGAAAAATATGTTTATGTTTGCTACTAGTGAATTTGCAATAAGGGATAAGAAACCAAATTTATACCCATTTAAGGGTCCCAAAAAGGGGCAAAACTGGTCAGAAATTGCCTCATATCACTAAACCTCTCTTCGAATAAATAAAATGCAACACTGGTTCCTTTTAAATTGTTATGAAACTATTAGTTTGACATATAGTAACAGAAAACATTGCAATGGGCAGCCCGATTTCTCCTGACTGAGTCTATAGGGGCCCCGAAAGGGGTACATTTACACACTACAGCATTTGTCATTATGAAATAGGTTGAGAAAAGCACGGCCTCAGCACATTCTTATATATGCAATTGGTAAAGTTGCAATCATGGGACTGGGAGCCCTGGTTTTATCAATGTAAGGGGTTCAAAAGGGGCAAAGATGGTCAAAATTTAAAAACAAGAATCAATATTTCTTTCCACAGACTGACTAACAACAGACAATACTGGTTACTTTTAAATTTGTTATGAAAATAAGTTTGACACATGTTGATAAAAATCATGGTAATTTGGTGCCTTACATCTCTAGGTTTGGAGTCTTAGGGGCCAAAAAGGGAAAAAATCGAAAATATTTGCCCAAAATAATGGCTACTCTTCACAGAGGAGCACACTGAAGCATTGTCATGTTAGAATCAGTAGCCAAAAAAGGAGGCTTATATATGCCGTTAGTTAACATGGAATAATAATAATATAATAATAAACATGGCTTTAGGTCTTTGAATCCCTGTTTTTAATTAGTCACTGCGACAAATCTCTGTTCTTCATTGGTCACGCGAAACAACACACCACCACACAACAGAAAAAAAAACATTGTGCTGTAAGACGGGGGTTTCCCTTACAATCCCAAAAATCTAGACCTACCATATTTTATTGGAGGGAAAACCTGATCTTGTTCTACACTTTACCGTCTTATACCTGAATATAATTACATCATGTGCGAAAAAGCTATCTGGCTATGATTCTTCAATATTTGGTTCATGATATCCCTGTAGCATTACTTTTGATCAGGACCACCTAAGATTCAGGGTTAGGCTCATAGGTAGGACTTAGCCATTTGGTGTATAGTTTTGTGTTATACATCAGAGCCTAATGATACTTGACCAGGTTAATTTCATGCTAGTTTACATCATATTGATGGTGCTGCTTACAAAAGGTCAAGGTCAAGGACTTTGAATTTTGATTATGTATAACTTTTGCAGTGTAGTTTGGTGTTAAAGTATGCTTTCATTAGGCGGTGGCACTGGGTTGGGGCATATGTGAGCCCCTGCTCACTTGCTAAGAAGTGGTAACAAGTATAATTAAGGGAAATTTTTCCTTATTTTTCCATAAAAAACATACGATGTGACCCCTCATTAAAACTCTCTAGCTGAGACAGTTCTAATGAGGGTTCGTAACATATATTTATTCAGAAATGAAAAAATATGTTAGAAATATCTTTAAAACTCCACCTTATCTGGAGCTCTGAATTTCATTAATTGTTATTAATATTGAAATACCTTAACTAATTTCACTGTCCAGGGAATCAAAGGGGAAGTCACAAAATTTGTCTCCCTTTGAAAAATTGGCAGTAAAGGCATGCCTATGTATCCATACACCGTAATTAGGATAATTAAACACTGCTCCAGACAAGAAGGGGGTAACAGGGATAATTTAGGGATTATTTTTTCTATGTTTCCATAAAAAATCATTGTGACCCCTCATTAGAACCCCCTCATTAGCTTCCTCTCGCTGAGCCTGAGACGGTTCTAATGAGGGTTCAAAACTTGTGCTTTCATTGAGAAATATGAAAAAATATCTTCGAATTATCCCCGTTACCCTTGGATATATGGATAAATAATGAACTTTCTTAGGTCTGACAATTAACCGTCCAGACTGCAAACAAACTGTGCAGGCCGTGCATAGCTGCAACAGCTGTTTTGGGGGAGGTAAATCGTCAGTTTGTTGGCCGCAAACCGTTTTTTTCCCTTCTGCTGGCATGTCGCCTTGTTTTGAAATTTCGACCACGAAACCTACAAACCTACAATTTACCTCCAAAAATGAAAATTTTGAGTACAGTTACAGTTACACACTAAATTTACAAAATCTTTTATTCGAAATTTGCGTAAAATCAATATGGATATTAGGTATCTATAAATTGAACATGAATATCCCAAATTTGAACCTCATTTACCCCGTAAATACGTAAATAGAGAGTAAAGTCAAAACTTGCAGCCTATACAACCTTTATAAACCGGCCGTGTGTTGGATGTACATGCATTTTCCCTGGGGTCCTTTTTCTATAGTATATATAAGTGCAGTATGAGACAGCATAAATGAATATGTTAGAACAGACCGAAACTGAAAACTCAATGTGACTAGATACACTTGCAGGGGCGGCAACTCTGCCATTTTGCGTCTTGCCGCCATCTCAATGGGGACCAACTCCTGAAGGAAAATATTTGCTCCCCATGGAGCTAAGCTCAGCCTCCAAAAGCGAATCCCACACTGGAAGGGAAGCAAACAGGAAGTCCCATGAGGCCAGGGAAGTGAACAGGAAATATCAAAAGTTGCTCCACGTTGTAAAATTGCTGGAAAACATGGATGTGCATCCATTCATCCTCAAAACAAAAATTATATCTGCATGAAAACTTCTTCGTCAGAGACACATAACACGTCACAAGTGTATTAGAACAGATCAAGATGAAAACTTCTAACTTCTAACGGAAAGAGTTTGCCTTCCTTGGGGCAAAGCCCAACCTTCAAGAGCGAATCCTATAATGGAAGGGAAGCAAACAGAAAGTCTTGTAAGACGAGGGAAGTAAACAGGAAGACCCAAAAATTATTCCCCTTTGTAAAATGGCAAAAAAAACATGGGTGTTTATCCATTTCCCCTCAATTATTGCATCTGCATCAAAACTTCCTCGCCACAGACACATAACACGTAACGAATATATCTAACAGACCAAAACTGAAAACTCAAGGCTACAAGATACACTGGCAGGGGGAGGCAACTGTGCCATTTTCTGTCTTTTCTCCATTCTCAATGGGGATCAACTCCTGAAGGAAAGAACTTGCCTTCTTTGGAGCAAAGTCCAATCCTACAACTGCAAAGAAGCAAACAGTAAATCCCATAAGGTCAGGGAAGTAAACAGGAAGTCTGTCTCAAAAGTTGCCTCCCTTTTGTAAAATGGCTGAAAAAACTAAGATGTTTATCAATTCATCCTTAATTATTGTACCTGCATCAAAACTTCCACCACAAAGACCACATGACCACATGACGCAGCTCTTTGATCCACAGATAGCCCTAAGCTGCCTCCTTATATCCAATATCCGGGGTATTTATGATTCATTTCAAGGACATTCAATCAGAACTCATACCCCATGCTTGCAAGCATGACTTAACCCCTCATGTTTAAAGGACAGCCGAAAAATTTGACCTGTGGGAAACTAAACTTCTTTATTTAGATATCCTATTTTGAGGATTGCTTTTCTTCATAATCACATTTGATTTTTTACTGATTCATTGAAAATTTGTATCTGAATAATTGCACATTTTGAAATAATGACTTTCTCCAGTGGGCTGGCAGAAAAAAAAAATGAAAAATTAAAATAAAATAATAATAATGAATAAATAAATTAAAAAAAAAAGATAAAAAGAAGAGATAAAAATAAATAGGCAAAAAAACAACAACAAAAAACAATAAGAAAAAAATAAAAAAATGCTCAGATCTTTGTAATCCTTTCTATTTGAGATTTATAGTCTTCGAAATAAACTCCATCGCTTAATGAATGGTAAGAGCAAGAGTACGTGGTCCAATAGTTCTCATGTTTGCAGCTGCCGTACAATTAAGCTACATTGTATAGAAGGATTTGCAAGGAGTGTATTATATGACTGTTTTTGTCTCGCCTGCGAAGCAGAGGCGAGACATATGTATTGTTGCTTTTCCGGTGTCGTCGGCGGCGGCGGCGGCGTAAACTTTTGTCGAGTTTTTGCGTTTAGGTCATTTTCTCAGAAACAATAAGGGCTAGAGCCATGAAACTTGGGTCATGCATACATCTGGAAGAGTACAGCTGAAAGCTATCATCAATATTGAGTCTTGACCTAGATTTTACGGTTGACTGACTTCGCAATTTTTTGTCGAGTTTTTGCGTTTAGGTCATTTTCTCAGAATTATAAGGGCTAGAGCCATGAAACTTGGGTCATGCATACATCTGGAAGAGTACAGCTGAAAGCCATCATCAATATTGAGTCTTGACCTAGATTTTACAGTTGACTGACTTCGCAATTTTTTGTCGAGTTTTTGCGTTTAGGTCATTTTCTCAGAAATTATAAGGGTTAGAACCATGAAACTTGGGTCATGCATACATCTGGAAAAGTGCAGCTGAAAGCCATCATCAATGTTGAGTCTTGACCTAGATTTTACTGTTGACTGACTTTGCAAGTTTTTGTCGAGTTTTCGCGTTTAGGTCATTTTCTCAGAAATTATAAGGGCTAGAGCCACGAAACTTGGGCCATGCATACATCTGGAAGAGTAGATCTCAAAGCCATCATCAACAACATTGAGTTTTGACCTACATTTTATGGATGACTGACTTTGCAATTTTTTGTAGAGTTTTCGGGTTTGGGCCATTTTCTCAGAAACTATAAGTGCTAGAGCCATGAAACTTGGGCCATGCTTACATCTGGAAAAGTAAATCTCAAAACCATCATCTGTATTGAGTCTTGACCTACATTTTACGGTTGGCTGACTTTGCAATTTTTTGTCAAGTTTTCGCGTTTAGGTCTGTTTCTCAGATACTATAAAGGCTAGAGCCATGAAACTTGGGTCATGCATACATCTTTGCTGAGTGACAAAGCGCCAGCAGGCGAGACGCCGCATTCCGCGAAATTCTTTTTTTTTTCTTTTTTTTTTGTTCTGTTTTTTTTTTCAGCGCAGGCTTTGTATTTGTCCATTATAAGACTATGGCAAAAAATATGGTGGCTAAGAAGGTTTTCACTGAATTACTTTCTCTGGAATGAAGCATATTTAGAATCGAAATTTGTTATTCGGGCTATTTGTGCCATGCTTTTGTAACAGTCGTGTTAAACATAGGCATAGAAATGGAAAACCAGCTTTACACATTTTTGAAAAGCTAATAATGTGTCACTGTCTGCATAAAATACTTTACTATTAATACCAACATCTCGATTTGTTTCTTTAAGAAAAAATTGAAAAAATGCATCTCGTTTTTTTTTTTTATTTCTTTTACATTTTCACATAAGTCGCCTGTGTTAGGCCCCTTTACTGAATTTAAGTATGGCATATTTTATATTAAAATATATTAGGCTTGTACTTGTACTACCAGTTTCAACGCCGCAAATGTAGTACTTTGTTTCAGTGTGAAGAAATTAAAAAATCTACAATATTTGTTGTTTATTTTTTAGCGAATTTCAAATTTACCCCTTTCTGGGTCCCTTTATAGTCCATACCCAGGGATTAAGGGCTACCTATATTGCCATATTTTCTATCAACATAATGTCAATCTAATATTTCATAACAAATTTAAAAGTGACCAGTGTCGTCTTTTGTTGTTTTGTAGAGAGAACGAGTGTTATGTGGCAAATTTGACCATTTTTGTCCCTTTTTGAGCCCCTTAAATTATCATAAATAGGGATCCCAGCCACTTGATTGCAAGTTTACTTGTTGCATATACATGTATAGGGCTTTTTTTCAACATATTTCACCTTGACAAATGCTGTAGTGCGCTTTATTGTGAATAACGACCATTATTTTGGGTGTTATTTTCAAATTAACCCCTTTTCGGCCCCTATAATCTCCATACCTGGGGATGTTGGACCCCTTTTTGCCATATTTTCTATCAGTATATGTCAAACTTATTTTGTCATGTCAAATTTACAAGCAGTCAGTGCTGTCTTTTGCATATTGATAAGGAGAATTAGTGATATGTGGTAAATTTGACCATTTTTCCCCTTTTCGAGCCCCTTAAATTTTTATAAATAGGGCTCCCAGCCCCTTGAGTGCAAGTTTACTGGTGGCATATATAAGGCTGTTTTTTGTTGTTGTTTTTTTCAACCTATTTTTATCTTGGCTAATGCTGTAATGTGTTCCAGGGTGAAAAATGATTATCATTTTGGATGAACGTTTTCAAATTTACCCCTTTTTGGGCCCCTATAGTCTCCATACCTAATGATGTAGGGCTCCCTAATGCCATATTTTCCTTCAGTTTATGTCAAACTAATAATTTCATAACAAATTTAAAAGTAACCCATGTTGTCTTTTTGTTGATTCCTAGAGACAATGAGTGAGGTACGTTAATTTTGACCATGTTTTGCCCCTTTTGGGGCCCTTTAAATGAATATAAATGGGACTTTCAACCCTTAAGGTGTCAAACCCTCACCAAATCAGATAGAATTAATATTTCTACAGCAATTGGACCAGTAATTATAGCTGCAGTGCATTTAATTTGATTATAATAGTGTTGTTTCAGTATGAGCTTCTGTTTTCACTTTTTGCATGGGGTATGATTTGTTGCCATGGTTACGGCCTGAAGTCAGCTTTGCCCCACTCTGTTTTTTTCATTTTCCAAAAATTAAAAATCTCTTCTTTTAGGTTAAAATATGCAAAGGTGTCATAGAAGTGTGCGTTTTTTAAAATTGATGCTTAAAAATGCCTAAAAACTGTGTTTTGCAATACCTAGTTACCCCACCCACCTTTGAGGACCAGTAGATATGCCAAAAATTTCGAACAAAGTTGTTTTGATACTTCATGTTAATCACATAAGTCCCTACTTTGTAGATTTAAAGAGTTTTTGATCAAGCCTTGACTATTCTTGGTGATATACAAGAACGAAAAATGCAAATTTCTATTGAATTTTTGGCATTTTTTCTGCAAAAACAGAAAAAAGTGGTTACCATGGCAACGAGATGACAAACGAAAAAATGAGGTGCCAATTATTTGTTTTTGTCTGACTACAAACAAAGTGAGAAAGTTTGAAGAAGAACTTCCGACCTTGCGTTTCTTGAAAAGTCTGGTGCTTACAGAGAATTGGTATTAAATTGTAACTGATTTGTTCGTGATTTATTTTTCAAACGTGGAATCTGGAGTGAATATTGTCGTAAAATGGTGAACTAGACAAATTATGTTCTTTTCTGATTTCTTCATTTTACTTCATTTATTGTGAACAAAGATAAGATCGCTGTCATTGTCATGTTGACACAGAATTCTTCTGTACGTATCGTAAATCCGGGTAACTTCGGACAGCGGGTAAATTCGGACATACCAAAGCAAACAGTGAAAATCCAGATGAGGCCACTTGAGCACGGCGCAACTGTGTATAGGAAGCTTCATACCAATTTCAATGGCCATCAGTGTTTTCAGTCCAGAGAGTTCTGTTCTGTTTCAATTTTCGTAACGACGGAGGACTTTTGAAGATTTTCACATGTGACCGGGACCATTTATGCAAACGTTCCGTCCCACGAATCCTTGAGGCTACATAGGAAATGTGATTTTAATCAGCCCAGTGCGTTCAGAGAAGTCGTTTGAAAATACTGACGGACGGACGACGGAGTATACCTTCTCAGAGCCTTGGGAGTGGTGGTCGGGCAATTGTTTTGGTTAAAACTTCCAGTGCCGGGGCGTCCTACTCAGTTAGATAAAAGTAGGACAAGAGCTTGCAGTAGGTGCGGGCGGGGGTGTTATAACTTGTTCTCTCGTCTATCATTTCTTTTTTCTTTCTCCCTCTCTCTGGGAGAAGGTCCGATATAGATTAAAATACTGACTCAAAGGGCCGTTAAACCCAAACAATCAACCAACCATTCTCGGAGTCTTCGACTAAGGAAAGCTAAAGAGCAAAGAATGTCTCTATTTTTAAAGAGGTGACCACAGTGCTAAGTAAAGCTTATCAAATATAATGAGAAGGGACGAAATTGGTCATTATGATCAAAGTTTTAAAGTTGAAACAGGGTCTAATTCTGATTTTCACTCCACCACTTAAGACTAAAATGATAAATCATATATAAAAATGGTACGCATTAGTGAATTACTGGAACAATTCATTCCGTTGAATAAATAAATAAGCCCTTAATACAAAATTGTTACAAAATTTTGAAATGAAAGTATAATTAAAGCTATGTGGAATAGTTATTTTAGTTTAATGCCTTTATTGTATATGAAGACAGCAACAGTACTGTATGAAATAGTCCTGATAGGGTGAACATTTATTGAAACGATTTTTTTTTAAATTAAAAGGTCATCACATAGAATCATTGTGGTGTGGTATGGAAAATGATTTCGAGCTAACATTACACAGAATGAAAATGCAAGGATAAATGCAAGGATAGTGTGACGTTATTCAAATGACAATTTCGAGGCGGACGTCGACAAAAGTAAATGTTTACTTCCGACCTCATTAAGGCACGAAATTTGCTCACTGTGACTCTAGCAAAGTGATTAATCGTTTATTTTCACACGATGTCCCTACGTCTACGCTCAATGGGAAATACGTAAACGTCATGATAAAATTTAAGTAAAAGGTTCGACCATTTTATGTCTTTTTTGTTGTATGAATAGATAAATGTTAAATCCAAGTTTGCAAATTGTATTTATAAACCAGAACAAAATCTAATTTGAATTCCATGTGCTCACTTACTATATAATATAATAAACGATATATATATATATACAATCTGGTGATGAGAAACAAACCCAAACTGCCATAGTTTCATTTGAACAAAATATTTGTTCATAACTCTGTGAATAAAATAGTCATCTATTAGTAGGTAACATCTATTCGTGGGTAACGTAATTTCGTTGGGTTGTGAAAGAATATACCTAGTCAATGGCCGTTGCCATGGAGGCCATTGACGATACCTCCAATGTGGAGGAATCATTACAACCACCAAATTCTAATCAAACCAACCAAAACTATCAAAATACAATGTATACTGAAATAGAAGTAGAAAGACCAAGAACCATATCTCTGAAAATACTGAATAAACAACAAATATCTACAGACAAGATATTTGCATATCTTAAGAACCTAGATTTACTTGACAAAGTGGAGTGTATTCAAAAACTAACGGTTAGCACAGAACAACATCATGAAATCACTTGCAAAATTTCTGATGGAAGAGAAAAAATGGAGGATGATCTAAAACAACAGTCAATCAAAATTGATCGGCAAGAATTGTCAATCACAAGTACCAGAAAGATGAAGGATTTAATCAGAACTCCGTTGATAACAGTACTAATATTCGAGGCTCCTGATGAGCTCTCGGATCAGCACATACTTCAAAAGCTCATGTTATACGGTGAACTCAAGGATTACATGGTGTACAACCACCAGTACAAAGGCACTACCATATATAATGGTGTTCGCTCCGTGAATTTTAAGAATATACACACACCGATCCCAACAACAATGTTCATAAGAGGGAACAGAATAAAACTCAAACATGAAGGACAGGATAGAGACCCAATTTGTGGTATTTGTAAAGAAAAGGGACACTACAGGGACAAATGTCCAACAAAAACAACTATACCACCCATAGACCATGACAACCCAAAAGAGAATGCAGATCCTCCAGTTAGTAGTTGGAGTCAAATTGTCAAGGACGGAATCAACCGAAAGAAGGAAAAACTTGACAAACAAAGAGACAGATTCTATAAAGAAACTAAAACAAACCAACAATAACAAATTTAAAGAGTAACTACACTTCAGGAACTGGCTGAATCAGACCCCAAACCCTATCCCCAACATCAAAGGGAAAGATTGACAAAGACATCCCAACAAACAATAAATTACAAGTGATAAGCCGAGTCAGCAGCTCTTTCGCAACTAGTCGATAAACTCATCCAGGATACAATTTTGAATAAAACGGAACAAATGGTACAGGAACATTCAGAACAAATGGTACAAGAACAATCAGAATAATCAACCCCCATGTGGGAAACAAAGTCCATATAAAAAAGCAGGAAAAGACGAGCTAGGCAACTCCAGCCTACAGAAGCCAAGAAACAACTAGTTAAGAAATCTACTACAAAGAAAAAAGAACTCTTTGAGACTGATAGTGATTCATCAGAAACAGGTGCCTCTGGTGGGTCACTATCAGACTTTCAGAATGGCCAAGAAGCTCAAGTTGTTTCGTATCAGTTTTATCAAGACGCTCAAGAAGTGGCGTGGAGCGAAACGCCGTTTGATGACGATGACACTTTTTAAAGACTCTAGATCATCCTGATGTTTTTATTCGGACTTCCCAAGATCGCTTTATCATGTATCATTTTCTAGTTGAATTTTTTCTCAGTACAGTTGCTTACCTTCATACAAATAGACTCTACGGTTGCACATTTCTTCAAATACTGATTTCCGCTGAGGATTGCCTCGCCAAATCCAACTACACTTTTCCTACCACCTTTTTACAGTTGTCATCGTCATTTTGTATTAAAACTCAAATGTTGTTTTGTAGAACACACTTTATTAATATGTACCATTGTTTTCAGTGTCATGGAGATCCAGTAACTCCTTTCCAGGATATACCACTAATCATTTATTTCTTTTTCAGATTAATCACCTTTCTTTTTCAGGTTAAAAATATTTATTTGTTGTTTTCATTGTTTCATTATAATGAAAGTTATTACAGTTAATGTTAATAGTATTAAGAAACATAGCAAACAGTTAATTAATTATATTTTACAGAATAATATAGACGTATGCTGTATTTAAGAAGTCAGGTGTACACATTATGATCTTTTATTTAGTCAAATAGAGAAAGATACAAAAGGAATATTTTATGTAAACTCCAATTATCAACATCATGGAGTTGCTATTTTACTTCGGAATAAAATATTAGATTTTCCTATTCAAAATATTAATATTCAAGAAAACAGTTTCAAAAACAGACGTATTAATATTAAAATAAAAGCAGAGGATACTATAAATATTTTTAACATTTATGCACCGGCAGATGCCCAGATACAAGAAGATTTTTTTGTTACATTTAATAAGTATTTAACTCCTTATCTCAAAGACATTAATATTGTACTTGGTGATTTTAATTATGTACCTAATATAAAAGATAGAAGTAATCCATTAAGTATTTATGATAAAAGAATCTCAAAAAATTTTAATACAAACACTTTTCGTCTTTCTGATACTTTTAGAACAATATATTCAGATAAAATAGAGTACATATTTCAACACAATAATAATACATCCTGGAGTCGTTTAGATAGAATATATATTTCAATTTTTTTATTGACTAAAATTAAAAATATACAGCATAAAGACTGGTTTTCAGATCATAGGATCACGGAACTATAATTGGCCAGGAAATGTTGAAAGAAATTAATGATATAACTTTAATAGCAAACATTAATTAAAATATAGAAAATATTCAAAATTTTATAAATAATGGAAATAATGTAAGAGTTAAAAATGATAATTTGAAAACTATTTACACACAAGGTAAAGGAATTAATCGAAAAAAAGAGTTTAGAAAAGGAAAGTGCAAATATATAGGGAAAATCGATAATAACGAAAAGAAAGAGGAAATTGTTGGCAAAGTTGAAAATTTTTTACCAAGATTTATATAATTCTCAAAACATTAGTGATATTAATATAGATAATTATCTAAGTGATTTTACACCAAACGCTTTGAATCAAGAACAAAATGATGTTATTTCAGATTTTATAACAAAAATGGAAGTTGAAATTGCAATAAAAAAATCAAATGATAATAAATCTCCAGGTAATTATGGCTTAACAGCGGAATTTTACAAAGCTTTTATACATATTTTGAAACCAATTTTAGTAAATTTGTACAACAATATCTATTTAAATGGTGAATTAACAGATACTATGAAAACAGGTATTATTACATTAATTTACAAAAATAAAGGATCTAATACTGATTTAAAAAATTGGCGTCCAATTTCTTTACTAAATACTGATTATAAAATACTTACAAAAATTTTAACTAATCGTTTGAAAAATGAAGCAAATTTATTATCAAATCCATTACAAAGTTGTGGTCCTGGTTCTAGATCTATTATAAATAACGCCCTTAATTTAAAAACTATAACAGAATATATTGATCATGATGCAATAGTTTCTTTAGATTAACAAAAAGCATTTGACCGGGTTGAACATAATTATCTAATTAAAGTTTTACAAAAATTTGATTTTCCTGACACGTTTCTTAACTGGGTTAAAATATTAAGTACTAATATATCTTTAAAATAACTATTAATGTTTTTTTTACCAAAAACATATTAAATAAAAGATCTGTTAGACAATGTTGCCCATTATCAATGTATCTTTATGCTTTTGCAATAGAAGCCTTAGGATATAAGATCAATATAAATAAACATATTAGAGGTTTTCAAATACCTAATTATGACAAACCTGTAAAGACAATACAACAGGCTTACGATACTAGTGTTTGTATTAGTACTGAATCTTCATATCATTATTTAAATTCAGAAATTAAAAAAATGAAAATAATTCTGGTTCAAAAATCAGTAATGATAAATGTGAAATCCTTAAAATTGGCTCATGGGAAAATAAGGAAGTTAACCTTCCAACAAATTTAGTAAAAGACAAAATTAAAATTTTTGGGATTTATTTTGGTAAAAATGAAAAAGAAGAACACTATCTATCTATAAAAATGTTATTAAAAATACTATTAATAATTGGCAAAATATTACTAATAATTTATATGAAAAGGTTATAATTATTAAAAAATACCTTATTAGTATTTTACATTGATATTCCACCGAAATATATTAAACAAATAAATATTCTTATCTTTAGATTTTTATGGAATGGGATAGATAAGTTAAAAAGAGATACAATTTTTCAAAACACTTCAAATGGAAGGTTGCCTTTAACTGATTTAAAAACTAAACAACAAGCTTTACATATTCAAAAAATAAGGAAAATTCAAGACAATATTACTCAACCTTGGGTTTATTTATATATTTATTGGTTTGGTCTTTATATGCGTTTTATAAACCCAACATTAGCTTCAAATAAATATGTTCATACTATTGATATTCCCCCAAATTTAATTTTTCTTAAAAATACTATATTATCGTTTAGAAATATTGGCATAATATGGCAATTTAGATATTTCAAACCTATATATATGTTTTTGATTGACCAAAATCAATATAAGTCTAAAATAATGAGTTTGTATCCCAATTGTAAATGGGCTTACATCTGGAAAGCGGTTAATAACATTAAAGATATTAAAAAGAAGGTCATGGTCTATAAGTATATTAACAAAATTTTGCCAACACCGGAGTATTTATTCAGATATGGTGTTATTCAACAAGTACCTCTGTGTGATAAATGTAAGTAGATTAAGACTTTGAAACATATTTTTGAAAATTGTGACCATTTCAAACCTTTGAGATTGAAATTGATCTCTGACTTACAAATATAATTATAGACTCAGACCTATACCAAACTACAAATAATTCAACTGTAAATGATAATTATGTTTTGATAGTTTCACAAGTTATATTTGATTATGTAATCAATGTTTGGTTGCAATATAACAAATAATAATAAATGAGTGATTTGTGTGAGGATTGCCTCGCCGAATCAAATAGAATATAATCTAATTCTAAAATCAGTATTATAATCTCTGTAATACAAACATGTGGACTGTGCCCTGTGTTTGTGTCCCCCAACTCCCTCAATTTTACTTTGGTGCCCTGTGTTTGTGTTCCCAAACTCCCTCAATTTTACTTTGGATATATAATTTAATTTATGTCCACCTGTCTGTTACTATGTTTTTGCTACAACTAACTTTAGAGTTTGGAGTTGAGTAATTGCTACTTTGACTCTGGCTCACAAAGTAACAGTAAGAGGGTTCCTTTTTTTCTAAAAATCAATAAAGATAATTATAAAATGACCCATGACTCGGTGGAGTTGGAGAGTAACTTAGTGTTATTTCTCTGACACTACTGAGTTAGACAAATAGGGAACAAAATATACATACTCGCAATACAAATTACAGGAAAAAATGAAAATACGCATGCAAAAATGCGTAGTGTGCGAAAGATCTGTAACAGACTCATATAACCGTATTTCTTTCTATTAATTTTGAAGGGAATTTGCATTAATACAGTGAAGCAATTTAGTTTTTTATTCTCGCACTGATCAGCTGCGGCTTCGTTCGTTTCAGTTTGTGACTTTTATCATTATATTTGGAGCTGTCCGCAGGTACTTTGTTCTATTACTCGACACAGACATGGATCTCCCCCCCCCCCCACCCCACCCGAAAAAAAAGAAGGGTATACAGGGGCTTGCGAAAAGAAACAATCACCTGCAAAAAAAAGAAAAAAAAAAGTGACCAGGTGCTTGCGAATAGAAAAAATCACCTGCTTATTTTTGTTATACTCTCACCATGTCTGTGTATCTGATGGACAAGTCTGCGAAAAAGGAAATCCCTTGACTGAAAGCCATACAATGTTTCGACCATAGCCATAAAGTCGGAAGTAAGGTTAGAAGCAGCCGGACTGTACCGGTGCGTTCTATAGAGCTTTTAAGAGTGGACACCAGCCTTTCTCTGTGATAACCCTGTGACGATAATTAAGTGGCGAGTAACTTCTCTATGTCAGCAAAATATTGGTAGTTGAAACTGGCTCTAAACTGAGAGACCTAACCTTCGTGTGAAGGTGCCTAGCGAATACATGTACTGCTAGATGCCTGGTGATAATTAAAGTCGCCCCTCTTGTCACAGAGCCTAGAAACACGGTCTTCATTGTCAATTTGATTTTTAAGAGTAACCACACTTCAGGAACTGACTGAACCAGATCCCAAACCCCATCCCCAACATCAAAGGGAAAGATTGACAAATACATCCCAACAAACAATAAATTACAAGTGATAAGCCGAGTCAGCAGCTCTCTCCCAAATAGGTGGCAACTCAGCTATCTTTATTGAACTAAATAATTTAGACCAACAGAAGGGTTACAACAGACTAAGCAAATTATACAAAAACCATTTCACAATTATAGACTGCAATCTGAGTATGAGGCAGCTGAGGCAATCAATCGGAGTACGAACAAGTAACCTATAAAGACTAATGAGGATCGCGTGTGTAATCGCAGTGACTGCTCTGATTACGCCATTTCTCACTTTAATACCCTGTCATAATATTATCGAATGACGGAACTGAATTGGGGTTTATGCCTTCGCCTCAGCAGTTTGTGAGAAAAAAGTCGACTAATATAGATAAAACAAGGATATTTAATAATAAGATTAAATTTTCATTTTCTTTATGTAGTTAGTGTTTAAAACAAGCTTGCTTGAACGCAGTCATTAATGAACTTCGTTCTCTACTAAGTGTTCAAATGTGGTTACAAATGTATAGAAAATTAGAGAGAGAGAGAACATCTTAATAGGGACGTGAAATGTAAGAATTCTGTTACCGGTGAAAGTAAAGTGCAATTAGTACTGATTAACCGCTTAGGAGGTGTAAGCCTACCCCGGTTAGCTGGTTAGGTTAACTGACTGTCCCAACATGACCATAGCTGTTTACCGTGGACGTTAAACAATAAAACAACAGCATAAGGATTCCGAGGCCAGCTGGCTTATAAAATGGATAGGTACATTCTGACAGAGTTTCATGAAGATTGGATCAAAACTGTGCCCTCTAGGGTGTACACAAAATTTTTCTAAGATTTGACCTAGTGACCTGGTTTTTGATCCGACATGATCCAGTTACAAACTTATCCTAGATATTTTAAAGATAAAGATTCTGACAAAGTTTCATGAAATTTGGATTAAAACTGTTGACTCTAGAGCGTACACAAGGTTTTTCTAATATTTGACCTTGTGACCTAGTTTTTTACCCGGCGTGACCCAGTTTCAAACTTGGTCTAGATTTTATAAAGATTTACATTCTGACAAAGTTTCATAAAGATTGGATCATAACTGTGCCCGCTAGAGTGTACACAAGCAAAAGTTGACGGACGTACATCCGGACGGTTGGTTGGTTGATTTGATGCTTAACGTCCACGGTAAACAACTAAGGTCATGTCTGGACGGTCAGTTAACCTAACCACACTATTCCTGGGCAGGCTTAGACCTCCTAAGCGGTTAACCAGTACTTAGTGCACATACTTTCGCCAGTAACTGACAACTGCCCTTCTTGAATCAGCGGAAGGAGAAACGAAAGTATGTGGCCAGACCGGGATTCGAACCCAGGACCTCTGACTTACGAGTCAGGTGCCCTAGCTATTGCGCTACCCGGCCCGGCACATCCGGACGGACGACGGACATCAGGGTATCCCAAAAGCTTACCCTGAGCACTTTGTGCTGTGGTGAGCTAATAACATATCAATGATGAAATTAACATATCAATGGTCCTCTTAGATGTTTAATTAATGACAAAGCTAACAAGCGGGACAAAATCATATGAGCTATGCAAAAATAAAGGGCAAGTTATCGGACAGTGTTTTCAGGCAGTAAGCAAGATATTCATTTTTCGTGTATATGGATTGACGCCTCTTCTCTAGCCCGATGGTGATCATCGGGCTAGAGAAGAGGCGTCAATGTTTACTCATATACCGTCCCTGTTCCAGTAGCTCGACCCTCTTATGGCTTAATGTTTCCTGTGGCAGATAAAATTACATAACATACTTCGAGTTGCTTTAATGTTGTAAATAAGACTTGTTTGTACAATTCATTGAATGCTTTGTAAACAAGGACTTCAAAATGTGTAAACAGCCTGACATGCCAACCAGGAAAGTTTTTTCAAATTGAAAGCCTAATTAATGAGACGGCTCATTGTGCCATGTCTGACTTTGTAAATACCGTTTTATGTTTTGGTTTGCGTCTGAATGTCCGCTCATCCGTAATTACATCCATCTGTATGTAACGCAACGTTTTAAGAAATCTGTGCACAAACTTAGCAAATTTAAAAATAAGGCTTAAGGCAGTTAAGTAATAATTGTTTAAGAACGGACTTTCTACCGATCATATTTAAAAAAGTTTAGCAAATTTAAAAATAAGGCTAAGGACTGTTCAATGATGATTGTTAAAGAAGGGAATTTCGACCGATCATATTATATGTAAAAGTTTCCAGTTTTATCTATTTTTTTTCTCCTAAAATGAAATGTTTACATGTTATATCAGTGTGTGAAGGGAAAGAAAAAGCTACAATTGGTTTTATTAACGCCAGCAAATTCCAACAATAACCTCTAGTTTTATTTCCTCGCCTGCGACTAGCAAAAGTGAGACATAGGTATTACCTTTTTGGTGCCGAAGAAGTAAACATTCGTCGAGTTTTCTTGTTCGGATCTGATTTGTAACAATGCGAAGACAACCGAGATACGGCCGTCTGCGAAATTCTTATTAAACTGTATAATACATGTACTTCCGCACGGTTAATTTTAATTACTTAAGGCCCATTTCATTCCTCAAGCTCCATCTTTTTCTCCTTGGCTTTGATTAAACAGTGGGAACGCAGACTCATCACATTTGAGTAAATCATTTTCTGAGCGGTCGTCTACGCACAAAGAAATAATCCCTTTTTTTCGCCGGAAAAAATGGCGGGAAATTTTGAACAGAAACAGTCCCAAAATAATGCTCGTTTGATAAGATATGCAGTCATAATTTTCCAACGGACCAGATCAGAATGAAATTTGATGTTTTGTTATTGAAATCAGACGCACATCGGTACCTCAATGCAGTTTGCACACCCAAAACAACGATCACAGTTTGACAACCGTTTTTCAGAAAAGTAAAACCCTACGACAGTACCCCAAAGTTATTTTGCAAAGAAAATTGTCCCAAAAACCAAATTAGATGCCATTATAACTGAACCGTAGTTCATACATTCGACCGTCTTTTAGCGTGGTATATCTTCGGGAGAAAGTCTATTTAGTTTGAAAATCGATAATGAAGTTGATCATTTTTACGTATACATGGCACGTGCGTTCGTCAACACACAGACATTTTTTCAGCTGGATCGACTTGAGGAGACCACCTGTTTCTTCATTTATGGTATAGTAAAGCTTGTAATCATTTAGCATACTGTGAATTTATTAAGATTTTGCGTTAGTCTGTCTGCCTGCGATTTTTTGGGCTTCTGAATTTAGGCTACACGCCGAGAACGAGAGAAAGCAAAACAAACACACTGGTCAACCACAAAGTTTGACAAACGAAAAAGCCACAAGACATGTCGCCCCATCTTCAGGTGACAACTCGCCCCAGATTCTAAGAAAACTCCCCCAGACAACTTCCCCCAAGATAACGCGCCCCACATTCTGAGACCACTCGCTCTTCTAAAGAATTCTGTCCCGAACGACGCCACCCCCCCCCCCTTACCCTCAACACACACGTACCATTTCAGAAGTCATCCAACAAAAAGTACAAGAGAAGCTTGTCCTTCCTCATAAATCTGCCAAAACCCTGTCCCGCTAGGCGCTAAGGGACCGACCATTTGATATTCTTGGGGGTGGGGGGGGGGGGGGGGGGGGGGGGAGGTGGGCTGGTATATTTTTCGAAAAAAATCCCTGTCTTTGGAAGAAAACATATGCAAGTAAAAAAAATCAGCTCATAAGGGGATTTCAAAATATAATCTGGCCTCAAAAATCAGTGAAAAAAAATAACCTGGCTCCACCCAAAATTTCCAAAAAAAGAGTCTGGGCCCTGCACTTTTGGTGGGAAGATAGCAACTGCCTACCTACCCACCAAAATTCCCCTTACCCCTGAGTCTGGACCCTGCACTTTTGGTGGGTAGATAGCAACTGCTTACCTACACACCAAAATTCACCTTACACCCCCCCCCCCCCCCCCCAAAAAAAAAAGATGGCCACTTGGGACACCTTAGATCTATTTTTTTATTTAACTACACATTTACCGTGATCAACCGGCATAGTGAGACAAACAGGTCTGAGCAAGCAGTGTAGACCCAGGAGCAGTCTGATCTGGGTCAGCAATTTTTCCTTAAAACCTGCACATTTTGGGTACTTCATTTGTGGGTGATATAGATATGTTCAAAATGTAGGATGCTGTTATCTTAGTATTATGGGTAATTACTGTAACTGTGTGTGACATTTTTTGTAGAACTATTATTTGTTTTTGTTGTTTTCATAGTTTGCAGGGATTAAAAAGAAAGCCTACCTACCTAAGTACTCTCCAAAAATCCTAGTTAATATGCAACTGCAAACAAAATACTTTTTATGATTGGCCTGTGGCTGAGATGGGAGGAGGTGAAAGGGGCATGAAGAAATACATATTCTATAGAATTAAATGTCAAAAGTTATGTTTTAGCTTAAATCTCATAAAGAAAATTAAAAGGCTCATATTGAAGTTATATTAATAGAAATGATACCATAAACTGAAAAAAAAATATATATATTTCCTGATTAATTTAATCCATCTTAAATGTTTGCAGCTTCTGACCAAAGCGAAGAAACTTGTAATTACTAATCAGTTATTAAGTTACTAGAGAGAAAAGCTTGATGACAGACATTAAATGATGAGTCATGACTGTAAAGGGATGCAGTTTAGTGCAGTTGAATGAGAGGTAGCCCCTTCCTTTCTATCCCCACCCCCCAAACACACACACACCAACCTATTAAAAAGCATTTTCACAGAGGATTTTATTGGCCAAATATTTAGGACTTTATTATGCTAGCAAGCTTTTCATATCATTTTAAGTGCACAAAATAATGAATGGGGCATGCCCTGCTAACTGATGGACCCTGCACTTTACGTGGAATGTTGCATAATGCTGTTTGTCCTTCTACAAGTCAAGACTATGTTAGAATGAAAACAATTACACAGTTCCACAGTGTTAGAAATAAGGCCCAGACAGCAACTTGCCCGGGGGGCAACCTGAAATGAATTTCAACTTGCCCCCAAGATTTCAACTTACCCCCTGTATGTCATTGAAATTATAAACCGTTTACATATCATTTTCTTCCGAAGTCACATAAGTAAACATAGTCTAAAAATGCTCACTCTTTCTTAGACACTAAGCATGAATTCATGAATTTTACAGATAACTGACCAACAGTTTTGATCACAGTTGCCTAATCAGTTTCACAGCGCTGCTTTGACTAGGTCTCCTTCAAAACACTACATTGGTGGGTTTCAAGCTTCTCATGCAAAACTTCAGAAAAGACATGAAGCAAATTTATTTTCCAGAATTTTATCTCCCAAAATTTCAGGTTGTCCAGGGGGCAACCTTCCAAGACTATCAGCTTGCCCCCAGGTAGTTTAACCCATGTCGGGCAAGTGGGCAATTGCTTATTTCTAACACTGGTTCCACCATAATTGTTGCACCAGCATCAATGGGCTTCATATTAACACCTGTTGTGCCCTCTCATTAGAAGCACTTCAGCAAGAGCATAGATGGTTCTATTAATGGATCACAACAAATGTTTTATGGCTGAATAAGACAGAATTCCCAGAATTGCTATCATGCTCCAGCTGAGTCTTTGTATAATCATTATCATACAACTATCACTTGTGGAACTGTCTCCAGATTTTTTTTCTTATTATGTACATATGTTATAATTTATTTTGGCTATTTATTTATTTATACTTATAGGGAAAACACTGAAGGGCAATGTCAGACTGCATGTGAATATAATAATTTGATCAGAGCTTTATACATTTAGAATACCTATATAGTACTAATTTGTTCATTTGAAAATTGTGTTAAATTTTAATTTTTGATCAAAAGCAACTGTGATGAGACACCACAACATACTGTACATTTTACTTGAAGAGAAATGATAAAGAATAACTCCACTTTGGCTCACTAGATATTGGCCTATTATTTTTCTTGTTTAATCATGTTTATATCTTACCATTATTCAACTTAGAGAATAGATTACCAAGTCCTGAGCCTTTGCCACATATTTATTCAAGTTTTCTGGTTTGCTGGACAGCTGTGCTTTTTATTTGTTTTGTTTTTTGTGAGTGTGACTCAGAATCATATTAGAGAACACATCACATTGAACTAAAATTTTGAGAAATTCTCCATTCTCAATGAAAAGTTAAGGTACCATTCATTATAAATTATATAATTTTTGCATGAGATTTGCCCCTACTGATAGATTTCCATGAGATTTTTGGCAACAGTTAGAGCAAATCCCTCAAAAGTTCACTGAGTATATAAACACACTGTGGCATTTTAATTTATGAACCAAGGGCATTGCAGAGCTGACAGCCCCCACCCCCACCTGATGAGCTAGTATTTGACACACTTGGCATTTCATAATAAATATGTATTTTATTAAATCCCTGGTTTCTTCTTAGGAAGAATCAATAAATTCTTGTTAGTTGTTTACACTCTTAAAAAGGGGATAAACAACTAACAAGTAAATATATATGTTGTAACCCCTCATTAGAACTCCTCATTAAGGTAGTTCCACAGAGGGCCAAAACCTATGTTATAAAAATGCATACTGCAATTTTAATGCTCAAAAGCTCATTTAACAGTACATATGCTGCTTCTCAATGTTGGCTGAAATTATAAGGAGTGTAAAGGAGTGTATAAGTATGTATGGCCAAGTTATTTTTCTAAGCTTAAAGTTGAAACAAAATCTTCATTACTGCAATTGTCCTACCACTTTCACCAGCTGACAGTGTGTCGAAATTGCTTGGAAAATCAAATAGTACTGACCCTGATTAGACTGCTGTTTTGATAGTACCGTCTAACCCAGGTCTACACTGCACTTTTTAATCAAGGATTTTAGTCAATGAAGTTTTGCAAGTATTTGTTATGGCTAAACATCTATTATATTTTGCTTAGTTTTTCATGTAAAAGAAAGGTTAAAAGTTGTGCGCGTGTGTGTGTGTGTAGGGGTGGGGGTTGGGGATGGAGGAAGGGTGGAGGAAGAAGGGGGGGGGGGGTAGAGGGGCCTTAAGTTGGGTAGGGTGATCGTGTGAGTTGCAGGAGAGGCTTTGAAATATTGGCACGTGCAGGATTAATTGGATGGCAAAATTATTTCTTTCTAGCAGTCCCTCTGATTGTGACCACAATGTACCGGTCTTAATAACTTATAAGCAAGTAAATGCGAAGTTTGAAACAGTTGACGCAGTTCTGTAATTGCGTCACAACTGTCATAAATCGATCGATTTGTTTACAGTATGGTGTAGGCTACTGATCAGAATTCTTTTCCCAATCATTCTGAAGAAAGTACAGAAAAATATTGGTGTATGTTGAACTACTAGATGCGTTCCTCTTCGTGTGTCGGATTTCAGGATTCAAGAACATTTCGGTAATGTTTAAATTTATTACAGATTATTTTGCTGTCTATCGATCAGGTAAAAAATCCGCCATTAATTTGAGAAAATGAAATAGGGTACCTAAACATTATTTTGCAAAGGAAATTGTCCCAAACACCGAATTACTTAATTTTTATAATGGAGAAAGGGCAGACACCATGGTTTTTCAGGGCATATGTCCGCCGACGGGAGAAAGTCGATTTATTTTGAAAATTGCTGTTGAAGTTGGCGGATAAGAGTCGTCTTTACATGATCACGTAAAACGTTCGATTGCAGAATATCTCTGTGTTTAGCTCTGCTCTTAAAGGCATAGAGAATTAAATTAAGATGTAAGGAATAAAACCATATCTTATTTACGGCTTTGTGTAGCTTGATTCGCCGACAAAGCATCACTGAAATTGCGACACGTTCGTCGATTGAATCTGAGTCTGAGAAATTTCGAACGTTATTTCGTTGCTATCTGTATGAAAATATCACTCCGCCATGGATACGCGTTCCCACTGAAAAGTAGTGTCAGCCAAAGATTTAAAAAAAATGTTCAATCGTCGAAGTTTTAGTTTGTGGCAAACGTTGATAGTCAGAAATTCCCAATTATCACGAAACGATGTTGAACGTGCTTTTTCATGGTTGTTTTACGGCCGATATGCTGAATTTATTACTTTTAGTGAATACTGGTTAAAAACTGAAGGATTTGCAGTCACAAAATTTATTATACAGGCCGGATCAAAGACTATGTTTGTGATAAGGGTCAGACCGTGATTCCAATAAAATATTACTTACTTAAAAATAAGAATAGTTTGTGTAAAAATTTATGGAAACCAGCTGAAAACAAACGGAGTAGTTCCAGCCAAACGATTTGTATTAATGGGCATATCCACACGGGTGGTAAAGTTTCAAATTGACCTCCGCGGAGGTCTGTTGAAAAACAATTTGACTATTTTCCGGTAGGCAATTTGAATATATCCTGTCATGAATTTTCGCGGTTTACTGACAGGGTTCAGACAAGATTTTTCTCGCTAGAAAAGGTATTCCAAAAATCGGAGAATGTCATGCTATATATATTTTACAGTTGTATATTGAGACCAAATGACATGGAGCAGTTTGAAGCGGTATTTTTTAAATTACTTTTGTCCTCCAGGTTGAGTACCTAAAACGAAACTAGGAATGAGTCCTGCACAGTTAAATCGGCTTTTTGAATGCATTTGCAGGCTTCCTGTGAAATTTTACCGATGCAGTAAGACACGTAGCTTATATAGCTTCGTTCTAAACATACATTCAAGAATACGCATGCTTTTATTACTACATGCTTACCCAATTTTCGTCGGCGGTCAATTTGAACACGATGAGAACAATTTGACTAATAGAGGTTAACATGGAAAAATTTAATCAGCTTAAAAGAAGAAAATGCTTAATTTACTTTTCAGAAGCTAGGTAGCAACGGATTGAAAGCATGTTTTCGTACTTCTAAAGAATATCAGATAATATTGCTCATGTAACATTGTCTTTTTTTATCGTGAAATAGTAGCACAATAGTGCTTTATATTTTTTCTTTTGTTGTAAAACCAGACCTGTGACACTGATTTGTTTGTAAACATAGCACGAACCGATTTGTTTTCATCACATCCTTCACAGGTCATTCTAAAGCGGACGTAATGATGTTGTTATTGTTTCATGTTGATTACCCGTGCTTCTATGTAACGGCCACTTCAGGAGTGTAATCACCTCGCAGCGGGGGGGAGCATGGGGGTATGTTTGCTTGATATCTTCTTATGGGTTCACTCTAAATTGTTTGAATATTGGTTCTCTTCTCTGCAAATATTAGTCTGGATGGTTTCGTTTTATTTTACAAACAAGTGAGAGCCACAGGTCTGCTTTTACAACAAAGAAAGTGATAAAACACTATTGTTCTACCATTTCACGATAAAAAAGAGAATGTTGCGTGAGCAATATTATCTGTTGTACTTAAGACGTATAAAACCATGCATTCAAATCATATGATATCTGGCTCCTGAAAATTCAGCACGCATTTTTTTCTTTTTAGCTGATTAATTTTTTCCATGTTAATCTACACTAGTCAAATTGTTCTCATGGTGTTCAAATTGACCGCCGAGAAACATTAGGTAAGCATGTAGTAACAAAAGCATGCATATTCTTCAAAGTATGTTTAGAACGAAGCTATACAAGCTACGTGTCTTACTGCATCGGTAAGATTTCACAGAAAGCCTGCAAATGCACTCAAAAAGCCGATTTAACTGTGCAGGACTCATTCCTAGTTTCGTTTTCGGTACTGAACCTGGAGGACAAAAGTAATTTAAAAAATACCGCTTCAAACTGCTCCATGTCATTTGGTCTCAATATACAACTGTAAAATATATATAGCATGACATTCTCCGATTTTTGGAATACCTTTTCTAGCGAGAAAAATCTTGTCTGACCCCTGTCAGTGAACCGCGAAAATTCATGACAGGATATATTCAAATTGCCTACCGGAAATTAGTCAAATTGTTTTTCAACAGACCTCCGCGGAGGTCAATTTGAAACTTTACCACCCGTGATCCAGGGATGTAACAGTAAAAGAAATATTGAAATACAGTCAACTCTCGATGTCTCAAAGTCAAAGTTCATCTAAAACGACTGATATCTTAGAGTAAATTTAAAGATACCAGTAGTTTGAGATAACAGGAATCGAAATCTATGAGAAGAAGGAAATGTGTACAAACTTTATTCCCTACTGATTTCGAACATAGATCAAGGGCCTACTGTGCTGCAGTAGGTGCGGGTGGGGGTTGTTTGGACATTTTGTCTCTCGTATATCATTCCTCTTCTTTTTCCCGCTCTTTGGGAGACGGTCCGATATAGACTGAAGTACTGTCTCAAAGGGCCGTTAAACCCAAATCAATCAATCAATTCACGCGACGACAGTCTTATAGATATTTTGACCCATTTATCTTAAGCGTCCCATAATAAGAAAAACAGTGCGGATTAAGATGAGACTAAGCTGCGTCTAATCAGGGTCTATACTCTTTGTACAAGACAAATGGTTATTACTCCTTAAATAGAAGGACTATGATAAAAAAAAAAAAAAAAAAAAAAACTAAACCACACACCCCTCACTTGGCAAATAGATTATTTTTTTTGATAAGGATAGAATAGTCCAATGGATTAAACAACTGCTATTTATCCAAGCCCCCACTTTTTTCTCACTAATGTAATCAATTGACGCACAGCAATGAACCTCAGAAATATCCCATCAATAGCCTCTCCTAATATTGTATGACAGACAAACTGCTGACTGGGATGAAATAGGAGATTAGTTTTGATCTTTCAGCATATGTAAACCATCCCCACAAGGTTTAATGTATCAAAATAAAATGAAAATTTGTACTTTAACTGAATATATGCATCCCTTGAGCATCTTTTTCTATGGTGTCAATATCCTTGTCTGCTCATTACTACAATATTTGATTTGTTTGGCAGTATATAGGATTAACCCCTTGTGTTGTGACCGCTCAACCATTAACTTACTAAATTTTCTGTTGTAAACATTGCAACGTTGCGTCTGGAGAAGGATAGGACAGACTGAATAAACAATCTGGGTTCGAGGTTATTAAACTTGAGAATAATCTCAAACTCAAAATAAAGCACACTGATTCGCTGCTTCCGAGCATGTGCTCGGAAGCAGCCAATCAGTGTGCTTTATTTTGAGTTTGAGAATGTACTCAAGTTTTATAACCTCTGGGCCTGGGCCTGGGCCTGTATTGCTAACCGAGACATAAGAAATTTCCTCATGTTATCGAGCATGTTTGACCCTATCGCGCAAAATTAATAATCTGTTTGGAGAGGAAACGGTTATGGTAAATATAAAATACTAAACTTCTGGACCAAGTGTTTCTGGACTGCCAGCTGGTTGTGGCTAGTTGCCTTGGGTTTAACGGCTCTTTGAGACAGTATTGCTTTATCGAGCCGTATCCCTGAGAGAAGGAGACAAAAAGAGATATGACGGGAGAGAAAAAATGTCCAAACAATCCCCATCTACTGCAAGCACAGTAGGCCCTTGCCCTACTGTTATCCAAATTAGTTACCGAACACCAACGCCCGACCACGACTGCTCCCTTCTGGAGAACCAGTTTAAAAAGAAGTCACTTCTCTGTTTTATAGTAAACCAAGGACCGGGACAGAGCAAGTTTGGATCCTGGTTCCACCATTTGAATAAATTTGGTAAAGGACTATTAGATAAATGGTGAGTTCGAAATATCAAGCATTTGGCATGACTGGTTCTGGGGAAGAAGATTTTTGAATATTTTCCTAATGAATTTCTATGGTGAACCCAGAGCTCCATGGCACGGGCCATTTTGGATCCCGGAGCCACCATTGCATTAAAATTTGTAAAGGACTAGTAGGGAATGCTGGTAAAAGATCACTAGGCAACGCCACATACCAAATTACAAGTATCTGACCTTGTGGTTCCGGAGAAGAGGGTTTTCAAATATTTCCCTTTGTGTTTTATAGTGAAGACAAACCACCCTGATACCGGCCCATTTTGGACCCTGGGGACACAATTTCAGTAAATGTTGAAGAGGATTAGAAATCCTTCATAATTAATTTCAAGCATCAGAACCCAGTGGTTCCGGTGAAGATTTGTGAATACTTATGCCTATGTATTTTCATGGTGAACCCAGGTCCCACTAGGGCCGAGCCATTGTTTAATCTGGAGCCACCATTGGAAAAAGACTACTAGGCAATGCTACATACCGAATTTCAAGCATCTGAGCCTTTTGGTTCCCGAGAAGAATTTTAAACATATTCTGTTTGCGGAATAAAGACTTCCGCAGCAGGGCCATTTTGGACCATGGGGCTACTATCTTGAAACTTGGTAGTCTATCGCTGGAAAGCAATGCTGTAAACCAAATTTCAAGGATCTGAAGAAGATTACTGAAGATTTCCTCGTGTATTTCTCTGGTTCAAACACAGGAGGACCCTCTGGGGCGGGGCCATTTTTGACTCCAGGGCCACCATTTGAACAAACTAAAAGTCAAACAGCCGTAACCGCGGCAAGACGTCCCTGAAATATTTTACCTCAAATCTATTTTTTCAATAAATTTAATGTCAGCTTTGACGTCATTTTACATGACAAACCGTCACACATCAGGAAATGAAGCTGATTGCTCTTTAAAGATTCTTTAATGAGCCGCGGCACGAGAAAACCAACAAAGTGGTTGTGCGCCCAGCAGACTCAGATCAGCCTGGGCATCCACCAAGTCTGATCAGTCTCTTCGCTAAGCGCTTAAAAGGTAGCTAAGGGTCTAAGCTATCTCCGTGCAGTGAAGACTCTGATCAGACTGGGCGGATGCCCAGGCTGATCTGAGTCTGCGCTGGGCGCACATCAACTTTGTTGGTTTTGTCGTGTCGCGGCTCAATAATTTTAAGGTAGACGAATAGTGAATAAAAATATTGGTGAGGCATTCATTTCATTATACCAGCTGAATAACCCAAAGGGCTATAAAACATTTGGATAAGAAAAGAAAATTTTTCACCGTTTTGTTTTCCTAAAAAACTAACTCTTGTATTTATACATACATTTTTTACAAAGGACCAGTCTCTATAAGGCCCTTTTCATGGCATAAACCGATTTTCTTTAAATTTTATATACTTTAACTGATATGTATTGACTGTCTTATAGTGCAATACCAGATTGTTGTCACCCGACGTAGGCGGAGGGGGACTATAGAAATGACCCTCGTCCGTCCGTGTGTGCGTCCGTCCGTCCGTCCGTCCTTCCGTCATTCTTCCGTCCGTCCGTCCGTCCGAAATCTTGTCCCCGCAACTCCTCCTACATCTTTTATCGGATTGATTTGAAATTTTACAGATTGTATTCTTATGATATGAAGATGTGCATGTGGTTTTCGATTTTTGTTTCGGCCATTTTTGATGGAGTTACAGCCCTTGCTGACTCAGACCTTCCGAAATCTTGTCCCCGCAACTCCTCCTACATCTTTCATCGGATTGATTTGAAATTTTACAGATTGTATTCTTACGATATGAAGATGTGCATGTGGTTTTTTATTTTTGTTTCAGCCATTTTTAATTGAGTTACTGCCCTTGCTGACTTAGACCTTGTCCCCGCAACTCCTGCAACATCTTGTATCAGATTGACTTGAAATTGTGCAGAATGTTTCATCATGATCTGAAGATGTGCATGTGATTTTGGAATTTCAATTGTCCTTTTTTTCACAAAGTTATGGCCCTTTGTCGTTTTTGATATTTTTCCAACTTTTGAACCGTTTGACTGAGAGAGCTGAAATTTGGTATGCTATTAGCATTTGGTAAATTGATTATTCTGATTATTGTTAGGATGTGCTAAATTATAAGTGACAGAGTTATTCCCCTTTCATAGATAATAGACATTCACTTATAGGTAAAGGGATAACTCCAGAACTATTCATATTAAAGGGCTGAATTTTCATAAATGCATTGTTCATTTTTCATCAGATTCATATAAGCAGGATTATGGCTCTTGTTTTTTTGTTACTGGGTATACAGTCTTGATGTTTTGGTCATTTTGTAAGGGCCTATAGTTTCAGTAACCTGATTTTACACATATATGCCCCGTTCTGAACTTAAGCATTTTATAAAGAGGCCCAGTAATTGGG
The DNA here is from genome assembly GCA_963989385.1 of Ctena decussata. Classification (NCBI taxonomy): domain Eukaryota; kingdom Metazoa; phylum Mollusca; class Bivalvia; order Lucinida; family Lucinidae; genus Ctena; species Ctena decussata. The sequence continues at coordinate 53,378,781 of OZ022511.1, read as the reverse complement.
TATATGTCTTTGCTTATGTTCAGTTATCATTTGCTCACCAGGTTCTGTAATATATATATTTTCTGTTTTTGGCCAAACATTTACTCTGAAACAGAATAAAGGGCTGAAGTTTGTGACACATTTCAAACGTCGGGTGACACTTGGCCGATGGCCTTTTATTTGGTTGACTGGTTTTCACTGTATGCACTATTTAAGTGGGTGGGGTAATTCCACCCCATTTAAAGTATAGATACACAAATGCTATTTTTTCTATTCCAAGTCCATGCTTCAAAATGGTGGTTGCAATAGGAAAAGTACACTTCTGGACTTAAAAGATGATGATAATATTGTTCTGAAATTCATACCAGAATAGAGTTTATATTCGCTTGTAAGATGTACACCAATTTCAGTATTTTTTGTTCTCCGACTTTACGAAAAACCACAACACGTTCACAGTTTTCAAGATTTTTTAAAAATCTTTTGCTATTATTATGTTGATATAATAGTCATTTCAGGCATATGTCAGAATTTATTTTATGATCATTAATATGAGAGTTATCTCCCCACGAATTTTGATTTTGTCCGTTTTTCAATATCAGCATGCATTTGTCATTCCATAGTACTCCAAACTCCATTTGGAAGTTAATAACACCTTTTGATGCAACTATTTGTTGATTTTTGTAGGCATTGGAGTTACTTTTGCATGCGACAATGTCATATTTTATGTAATTTTGAAAAAAGGATACCTCGCATCTGGAAAATTAACAAATTGCCAATGACTTAAAAGCAGGGTTTGCTTAGTATTTGCAACCTCATTAAACTCATGCTAAATGCTTAAATTAAAGTCCTTATGGCACATTCGTGTTTTTACGCTGGTTATTATTCATCTTCTTCAGAATTGCCAGACATAATCCATGTGTCAACAGCAGCATCTTTTACATAATCAATGTGCATCTTGCTCGGTTTGGCTTCACTGAGTTGACTGAGGATGAACTCAGGGACCTGACAATGGGAATATACAAACTTAAACAGGCCAAATCCTACACGGATGAACACTTTGACGAAAAGAATCATATGAGATAATGGCACACAAAGAAGATGGCGGTGTTCTCAAAGCACAGATACGTTCTCGTCACACATCAAATAAAACATATAACTTGTGGGTTGAATACACTCAAGGGCTGAACCCAATCACTGGTTGGTATTGTGGGTGCAGAAGTGGTGCTCGCACCGTTGGGTGTTGTGCACATGTGGCTTCAGTGCTTTGGTATTTAGGATATTACCACAACGAAACAGAAAACAGTGAAGCCAAACCGAGCAAGATGCACATTGATTATGTAAAAGATGCTGCTGTTGACACATGGAGTACATCTAGCGGTTCTGAAGAAGATGAATAATAACCAGCGTAAAAACACGAATGGGCCATAAGCATTTAGCATGAGTTTAAAGTCTCCATAGTTCTATCAGCGGTAAAAACGCCCAAACTCAAATCATTGTAAAAAGCGGTTCAACATTCACGTTTTGTAATAAAATTTGGGTTGGTGTCCCTATACTGAGTCATATAACTGACAAATAGTAGAGAAAATGAGTTTTTGAAAAATAACAAATCGCTCAACAAACTACAATGTCCTGTTCTGGTTTCCCGTCCAGCAATACTATATAAACATAGGCGGGACAGTAATTGGGACTCATCGCCTGTACATTGCATTTTTACCATTTTATAAAATCGAAGGTAGGTCATTTTAGTTTTTATGCGAAAGTCAAGGATGTTTTATTTGTTTAAAGCTGGCTAATCACGGTCATTTACGATGACGAAACTACAGTGAGAAGCTTGCAGCGATACCGCATGATAAAAATTTTCTGATAGAGCAATGGGGCCTTTAATGAGGTTGCGAAAGCTAAGCAAACCCTGCTTGTAAGCCATTGGCAATTTGTTAATTTTCCAGATGAGAGGCATCCTTTTTTTCAAAATTACATAAAATATGATATCGTCGCATGCAAAAGTATCTCCAATGCCTTCAAAAATTAACAAATATTTGCATCAAAAGGTGTTATTAACTTCCAAATGGATATTGAAAAAACGGACAAAATCAAAATTCGTGGGAAGATAACTCTCATATTAATGATCATAAAATAAATTCTGACATATGCCTGAAATGACTATTATATCAACATAATAATAGCAAAAGATTTTTAAAAAATCTTGAAAACTGTGAACGTGTTGTGGTTTTTCGTAAAGTCGGAGAACAAAAAATACTGAAATTGGTGTACATCTTACAAGCGAATATAAACTCTATTCTGGTATGAATTTCAGAATAATATTATCATCATCTTTTAAGTCCAGAAGTGTACTTTTCCTATTGCAACCACCATTTTGAAGCATGGACATGGAATAGAAAAAATAGCATTTTTGTATCTATACTTTAAATGGGGTGGAATTACCCCACCCACTTAAATCGTGCATACAGTGAAAACCAGTGAACCAAACAATCTGGTATTGCACCATAAGACAGTCAATACATATCAGTTAAAGTATATAAAGTTTAAAGAAAATCGGTTTTAGCCATGAAAAGGGCCTTATAGAGACTGATCCTTTTCCATTAAAATTCATGTCTCTAGCATATGGATGCACTTTCATTTCTGCAAATCATATAATCTTTAATATAGGATATTTGAAACAAACTGATTACAAAAATTACAATTATCTTGATAATAAATATATTTTTACATTTTTTAAAAAATGCAAGAAAATTGAATTTCATGAAAAACGTCATGAAAAATATAATTCAATCGACGGGGCATGCTTATGCATATTGTTTTAGTAAAACTTACATTGTATGATACAGAATAAAACAAAAAAATAAACATTTCACCGTTTTGTTTCCCAGAAAAACAATGTTTAAGTTCAAAAATATCCCCAAAAAAGACTGCCCAAATACTGTACCTGCTGCAAGCACAGCCGGTCCTTGCCCTGTTATTTATTTTCCTGTTGTTCCGGGTCTACCATAGAGTAATGCCTCAAAAATGCACAGATGGAATTGAAATTGTAAAGACCTTGATCATTCTGGTTCCTAAGGAACAGTCTGATCACGGTTTCCACTGTTTGTACAGACGTATCTGCTCGAAAACTTAGGATCTTTATGGTAGACATTGTAAGTGTGTATATATTCCATAGTTGATTGATTTCACCTTCAACAATAACTCTGTTATGTGTTTTAACAAGTCAATACAGAGTTATTGTGTATCTAAATACCAGTGGCTAGTGCAAATGTCTTAGCATGATGGTGTTTGGCTCCTTTCTAATAAGTGAGCGAAGCAGTTAGTCTGGAAATACTTATAGGTCATTAAAGCAAACGATCAGCTCGACAAGTTGTCCTCGGTCAATCATCTAGTTCTAGGACTATTGAATCAAATATTGTCCGTTTTCTACAATATGCTCTGCTATTCTTGCAAAATTCCAAATGGCCAAACTGTTAAATTTTACGTAGATTACGAACTTGGAAAAATTGCATTTAATTAGGAAAACGACCTTCGCGTACTATTTTGTTCTTGTAGGGTCGTGCTAGTTACCGCAAAACATTCTATTCCTCCAAAAATCCTCTTTTCCTGAACAATTTGTCTACAAAAGTAACTGCACTCACTTGATCATACCAATCAATCAGGTTTTTATTGTAAGTAATCATCAAAAGAGTAATAGTAATTCCGCATTGCTTTGTCTGTCTGCGAAGCTCTTTGATACGTTTATTTTATTACCCTTCATTGAGGTCACGCAGTAACAGATGAAGGTACTTAGAACTACAAAAGGCGTTTGTAAAACACTATGCCCCCAATCATATGCCTGACCCTGCGAAGGAATGGTGTACACTATTATTTACGGAAATCCTTCAGAGGTTAATCAGTCAATCTACTCATCTCCAATCAGCTGACCAAGTTTCAAGTTTCTTGCTCCAATACTTTTCGAGATATCTTGTTGACAAGTTTAACATGCTGAACATTTCAAAGGGCCATAACTCAGAAAAATGATGGAATTCGTTCAAAAGTTAATCAGTTAATCTACTCTACATCTCCAATCAACTGAATTAGTTTCAAGTCCCCAGCTCAAATACGTTTCGAGATATCTTGCTGACAGTTGAAAATGCCAAAAATTTCAAAGGGCCATGCCTAAGAAAAAAAATTAGGGAATTTATTCAGAAGTTTATCAGTAAATCTATTTATCATCTCCAATTAGCTGACCAAGGTTCAAATCTCTAGCTCAAATACTTCTTGAGATATCTTGCTGCCAACTTTAAAATGGTGAAAATTTCAAAGGGTCATAACTAAAAAAAAAAAAAGACAAAAAAATCAATAAAATTCGTTTAAAAGTGAATCAGTTATTTTTACTCATCATCTCTAATCAGCAGACCAAGTTTCAGGTCCCTTGCATTAATACTTTTTTAAATATCTTGCTGACAATGTTAAAATGCTGAAATTTTCAAAGGGCCATAACTCCAAAAATAATTGACGGAAATTGCTCAAAAGTTAATCACTTCCTCTACTTATCATTCTTAATAAGCTGGCAAAGTTTCATGCCCATAGCTCATGATTTCATTTTGTGTTTCTCCGAATGAGGAGCATTTCTTCTTTGAATGTCCTTTATACGATGCTGAAAGTGATAGGCTGTTTAGAAGCTGATCTCAGAATTTTAACTTTGCTTTCGACTTTATTGTCAACGGTTGTGAAACTTTGAGTTACGAAACAAACAAAATGCTATATCGGTTCTGAAATTGGGGATTCGAGGAGATTTGAATAAGTTCATTCGTGATAAGGTTTGATGTGGTGAATGTTGGGAAGAGAGGGACACAGTTTTCATTGTCTTACATCGTCATCGACATACATTATGCGGTATTCATTGTTAAACGTATAACTATACTTTGTTTACAATATATAAATGTTAGTAGCCACTATTACACCATCTTTCAGATTCTTTTTTTTTTTGCTGGAAGAAGACTATCTAATGTTGTTTATTACTTGTGTCTGATCCTATTGGTTATGTACAATAAAATTAGAAAGATCTAATCCAATCTATCGTGGTAAAATCATGAAATATATTCACAAGTCATGGATACTAAGTCCACTTTGTTCTTTATGTACCCTTGGCCGACGGCCTATTCGTAAATCCAATTTCTCACTGCGAGCAACTTTCATCGCATCCAATCAAATTATCTTTAACATAACATTTTACGCAATACAGGCGCCATTGTCGATAGAAAAATATCGTGTTACCGTGAAGAATTATAAAAAAGGTAGACGGTCTATATTTAAGCAATTTATTAGACTAGTGTTTTTGAATTTTGCGAAGTAGTAGGAAAACTCTGTGTTTAGCAACGAATCTTCTGATTGGTCAAAAAATAACAAATGCCAAGGGAAACAACTCGCTGCAGGCAAAAGACGGCACTGAAGGAAATCCGATGTGTGAAAAGGCCGCCAGCTAAGGGTATGTAAGGAACAAAGTAAACATATTATTTTATACTTAGCAGTGAATTATATTATACTTGGCAGTGAATTCAATGCATATCTAGAATGTTAAAAAAAGATATTGTCGACAGTGAAACTATCATATATAATATCATATCAATTCACAAGTGACTTATACTTTTTCACTGTGGCAAGCGGCGGCTGTTTTTTTGACAATTTCGGGCTTGAGGTCTTTCAGAAAAGGTCTAAAATGCGCGCGCTTTTGTCTGACATTAGGCAACGGACGTTCCCACATCAAACTAGAAACATGGTAACCAAAAGAGGCCCCGCCTTTATGAAACTGTTGACACTTAAGTCATATGTGCCCAACCAGAAATAACAATACCAGCTTTCTTTATCCTGTTGTTCCTTCATATTCAATATGTTGTTGAAATTAAGCCTCTAGAAGTGTCATTAAGATACGGGCAAAATACCAAATCATGATTGATTAGAACATGGGCAACAACTCCTGAAGCAGGAAACTGATGTTACCATTCTTGCATTCTGCACGCCTTCAGCTAATCTGATGATGCTTTATATTTGTACCAAGTTTTATAAAAATATCTTCAAAGGCTTTAAAGTTATAGAGCGGACAAGATCCATACCTAGAATAACAAAGGGTTATGACTCTGTTAGAAATGAAGTTATGGTTCAGTTAAAAATGAAGTTGTAGTTATGGTTCTTTTTCTCTGCACATTGTCTGATAATGTTTATATTTGTACCAAGTTTTGTAAAAAATATGTTCAACAAATTTTAAGTTAGAGAGCGAACTCGTTTTCCAGACTGTAAACTACAAAGGGGAATAATTCTGTTAAAAATGTAGATGAAGTTACAGTTTTTATTCTCTGCTCATTGTCTGGTGATACTTTATATTATGCACAAGTTCTATAAAAATATGTTTGATGCTTTTAAAGCTATAGAGCGGACATGATTTCTATATTCAAAAATTCAAAAGGGCATAATTCAGTAACAAAGGTAGGCAGAGTTAATAGGATTCTTATTGTCTGCACATCATCTGATGATGCTTTACATTTGTACCAAGTCATGTGAAAATATCTCTAACAGTTTTAGAGTTAAAGGAAAACACTCACTAAAATGCAAGTTGGACTCAAATTAAAGGTTCTAATAAAACATGAAATTTGCCGTAAATTTCATGAAAATTGGACTTAACCAGCAAATCTGTGAGTTAATGACGTCATAAACTCACAGTCTAAAATGAAAATCCTAAATAACTTTAGTTTGAAATAAACTGTAGATAAATGAAATGCATATAAATCTATATTTTACTTCATAAAGAAATGATCAAAAATAAATAAAACTGTAAAAGTACGCAATTTATGATCTTATTCTAGATTTAAATATTTATCACGTGACATGAACTTCCAAAATGGCGGCCTCCAAGATCGCCATTTTGAATTTTTGAAATTTTCTTATCTTTCGATGTCATGATGACATGATGTCGCATCGACGTCGGTATGATGTCGTCCCGCGGTCACTGTACCTGCTGGTTCTCTCTTTCTCTCTCTCTCTCTCTCTCTCTCTCTCTCACGAAATTCCTTGTAAGATGTTTTGGTTTTGAGAAGCTCTGTACTTTATAGCTAGCCATATGCGTTCTGTTGTCCTTTACTGTAAATACAAATTTTATGGTTACTATTATCATAATTTTGGAGATTTAATTTTTCTGAAAATTCGCTTATTTAGGATGCCTTGCCCATTATTTTTGGCAGCAGAAAGTATGCGGCGAGCCGTTTGAAATATAGTGTAATATTTTGTTTTCTTCCTTTCTTTCAGTTTCTCGCTTTATGCTCTGTGTTTTCCTCCCCTTGCATTTAAATTTTCAAATCATTTACTGTTACCATTGTTAGTATTAGTACATGATCCACCGTCCGTTTGCCATGTTGATTAGTATTATAGAAATTCCTCATTATGTCATGTTTACATGTACTTTGAGTGAATAAAGTTACTGTCTGTCTGTCTGTCTTATTTTAAGTCCGATTTTCATGAAATTTTCACCAAATTTAATTGCTAATCAAGATCTATAATTTGAAGTCCGTTCATATTTAAGTGAATGTTTTCCTTTAAAGAGCGGACACGATTTCTGTACTTAAAATTACAAATGGGCATAATTCAGTAACAAATGTTGGCAGGGTTATGAATCTTGTTCTCTGCACATCGTCTGATGATGCTTTACATTTGTACCAAGTCTCATGAAAATATCTCTAACGATTTCAAAGTTAAGGCGCAGACACGATTTTTGTACTCAAAATTGCAAAGGGGCATATTTCAGAAATTAATGTAGACAGAGTTATGGTTCTTGTTCTCTGCACATCGCCTGATGATGCTTTACATTTGTACAGAGTCTTGTGAAAATATCTTTAACAATTTCAGAGTTATTGAGCGGACACGATTTTTGCCCTCAAAATTTCAAAGGAGAATAATTCAGTTAATAATTTAGGCAGAGTTATGGTTCTTGTTCTCTGCACATTGTCTGATAATGCTTTAAAATATCTCTAGCAGTTTCAGAGTTATTGAGCGGACACGAAATGATGACGGGCGGACGGACGGACGGACAGACAGACAGACGGACAAGGTGATTACTATAGGGCCTCCGCAAACTTTGTCTGGCGGGGCCCTAATTAAGCAACTGACGTCAAACTTTGACGTCACACGAACTTCGGGCGAAGATGGAGTTATTGTTGAAAGCTTTTCACTGCTATATCGTCATTGTGATTGACCATGATAAAATAAAACGCTCTTGTATCTCAGATGATCATCTCTTTTCTTTCTTCTCTACGGCTTGTTATAAACTGAAATACTGTCTCAAAGAGACGTTAAAACTAAAACAACCAACCAGCCAACAAGCCAGCAAGCCTTAATGTTTGGTATAAAATGTAGGTTGAAGTTAATTGGCGAAAAGTGGGAGGAGGGGTGGGGGTATTTTTTTCTGATCTTCTGATGTGAAACTCAAAGGTGCTGGCTGCATTACCACGGGATTGTACAATGATGAAACAATAGAGAAAAGCTTGCAGCGATACCTGAGGATAAAAAAGTTCATGTCGATAGAGCAATGGGTCCTTTCATGCTTAAAGAAGTTGTTTTTCTACAGTTGCTAATAAAGTTCTTTACTTTTCCTCTAGCATATGATATTAAAGAATTAATTTCTCATACAAATAATCGGTATCGTTTATTTTTTTTTGTAAATTGTATTGGCAGCAAACCAATCAGGAAGTCACAAATAGGAACAGCCGGGTAAATTCGGACAGTAGGTAAATGCGGACGGTGATTTTGTTTCCTTTATATGTCAGTTGTTTGGAATTTAAATAAAATTAACTAGGCAACCAGTGAAAATCCTGATGAGAAGGCTCATTATGAGCCGTCTCAACTGGATTTTTACTGTTGGCAATGGTATGTCCGAATTTACCAACAGTCCAAAGTTACCTGACTCTACCCGAATGTTCTTCTTTGTAAAAATAGCGGAAAACACGTTGGTGTCCTCATATACCGTAGAGTGTAACTTCCTTCATTTGCACATACGTGCATGTGTTTGCTTGACAAAATCGTATCTTGTGTAAGAGATGGCAAAACACACGTAACAATACAATGAAATGTTGACCTCCTCACACTGCTCGGCGGATGTTGATAGCCATCCTGTCAACTTAACGAATTAACGGAAGTGACTGATGTTTGAATGACCTGGCCAAGCAGATGCTTATCTATGTTGTGTTTGGATAGATATTCAGTTAGTAATTCAGTTATTGACCAAGCGGTCAGGATGTTGACATGGTAAAGATTACAACTACAGATGACGACAATGACCAGGCCCCAAGATTATAAAACTTTTTTCACGCTCAACTCAGCCGAGCATGGAATTTTACCAGCTAATGAATAGCAAAGTACTGATAAGTACAGTTGTTTTCTTGCCCAGTTAGTTTGCATTTTCATTTTTATCAGCAGAGAAAATTTCATGCTCAGCTGAGTAGAACACGAAAAATGTTTTATAACCTCGGGTCCAGGCACTGAAACGGATCTATTTCATCTCTTCTGCTAACGGCAACCAACAGGAACATTCAAAAGAACTGACCATCAAATTCAAATGGGAAAATGATTGAAACGATACTTAATGTTAGAAAAGACTAAAGACAGGTACCCATCAAACTATCTCCAACAAAATTGGCGTAAAAGAATACAAAAGATACAATACACAAAAAATAATAACAAAGGTTAATTTGGGATGCTCAGTAATTTTTAGAGGAGCGTATACCCGGTATGATACGCCAACCATTGCCCTTCATCGTATATAAGTATATTCTTTTTTATGTCATAATGCTCATACACTGGTAATGTGTCTGTTTTTGCATTGATTTCCGCTACGTCATTGCAATTCTAGTGTAGGAAGAAAAAAAACGTTTTTCAGACCCATTTAATTAAATACATTGCATGTTTGTCAGATTTCATGTAGTTTGAATCATACGACCCATGAGCCCATAACATAGAATAAAATGAGCCGCGACGTGAGAAAACCAACAATGTGGTCGTGCGTCCAGCGCAGACTCAGATCAGCCTGGGCATCCGCCCAGTCTGATCAGAATCTTCACTGTCCGCATGAAGGTAGCTTAGTCCCTTAGCTACCCTTTAAGCGCTTAGGGAAGATTCTCATCAGACTGGGCGGATGCCCAGGCTGATCTGAGTCTGCGCTGGCGCACAACCACATTGTTGGTTTTCTCGCGTCGCGGCTCAAATATTTATTTTGGCGCATATTGATATACCTTAACAATGTTCAGACAACTATGCATATAATAAAGTCAATCGGACGCAAAGCTACACATTCTGCCGGGGTTCTGCTCGAATCAGAATTGTCAAAATGTAGTTTTAAATTTCCTGGTAATTCATCAAAATTGAAATATTTTATTATGACTCCTGCAGGATTCTGATGTTTTGTTTATTGACGAACATAGACAACACTTTTAAGGCTATATGTGGGGCGGTCAGTCAAATGGCTCATTGTTATGTGCAACATAGACAGACCTAAAATTCAACAGCATTTCCGAAATCGAAACACCAACAAAAATATGAATATCAACATGCGCAGCCGTAAAATCTGATCAGCACATGTACCTACAATACACACTTCATCTTTAATCTAAGCCAATTTTCTTTTTTTTTAAAGGTATTTCTTGTTTTTTTTGTGTAAAGAGGCTGAAGCGTTTAATTTAGAGCACTGGCGCTAAGCAAGATTAACACGGTTTACTGGTTTAAACACCTTGATTTGGTCGTCTAGTTTTTTTTTTTCTTTTTTTCTTCTGGATTATCGGGTGATGGTGCTGGGAAACTTTCAGTGCCGGAGCGTCCTACTAATTTGGATAATAACAGGGAAAGGGCCTACTGTGTTTGCAGTAGGTGCGGGTGGGGGTGTTTGGACATTTTTCTCTCATATATCATTTCTCTTTTTCGAGGCGCAGCCTCGTATAATTTCGATATTGTTCCACATTTCACAAGATTTCATTGGTCAAATAACGCGTATGTCAAAATTTAGCCAATAATATCAAAGGTCAATGAATATTCAATCTTCGTTTTTTCTGTACTGCAATGTGAATACTAGCTCTCAGTCTTATATTTGACAATAGAAATGTTATCGAAAACAGACGCAGATATTCAAAACTTTCTTTATTTCGTCGTAGATGTACTTTCGATTTCTACTATGGAACGCCATAGCTATCTTATAAGTACTATTTTCGATACTGGTAGTGAACTGTTATTACTTTATGATACATTCTTGCTACGTTAAGTGAATGCGCCTTTGTATTATGCCATTTTATCTTTACATGATGTGCCCACTTTGTCATGACATGACATATTCTTGCAACATCATGTGACTTTACCTTTGTGTTATGCCATTTGTTCATTGTATTATGTACACACTTTATTACGTTATGATAAATACCTGTTACGTTGAGTGAATTTACCCTTGTGTTTTGCCCTTCTGTCGTTCCATTATGTAAAGACTTGATTACATTCTGATGAGTACTTGTTATGTTATGTGCACACTTAATTACGTTATGTCAACTCTTTGTTATGTTACGTGACTTTGTCTTTCTGTAAAGTCCTTTTGTCATTTCATTATGTACAGAGTCTGTTACGTCGTGGTGACTTCTTGTTACATTATGTATAGTTTTATTTCCATGATGACAGTTTTTGATTGCATTATGTATACACTCTATTACCTTATGATTACTAGGTATAGCGGTAAGTGCAAACAACTTTATGTTATGTCGTAACTTTATTATATGATGAGATCGTCCGTAATTCGCGGACTTTGACGAGGGTTTCCGGAAATAAATATGCTTGATAATTTGCGGTACTCTAGTGAGTTCGGCTCTGGCTCGCTTCGGCCGACGTAGGCGGGCTGTTTCGGTCTCATAGGAATGGAAATTAGTACTAGTCTGAAGATGTTTTCTGTTGATAATCTGAATCTTTCAAATGTTCCAAGTACCTCATAAAAGTATTACATGGAGTGCATGTGCAAAATGATGGAAGAGAGAGAGAGAGAGAGAGAGAGAGAGAGAGAGAGAGAGAGAGAGAGAGAGAGAATTTCATTTTCCAAGTTATAGACGACTAAAATTTTAGAATTTGGAATTTAGATTCCATAGATAGAGAGAGAGAGAGAGAGAGAGAGAGAGAGAGAGAGAGAGAGAGAGAATTTCATTTTCCAAGTTACAGACGACTAAAATTTTAGAATTTGGAATTTAGATTCCATACGTTAGAGCTTGTCGTGGCTGTAAAATGGACATAACACTTGCGTGATAATGATTAAATTGGTGATTATGAATGGTGATGAATGAGCAGTGCTTCTTTATTAATACATGGGAGTGTTGAGGAGCCCTGCTTGGAAAGAACCGAGATCAGGGTTATTGCATATATCAGGATGAATCTTGTTGAACAGTTTGGCTGAGCGAGGGAAAAAGGAGCAAATGTGCGGATTAATACCAGAATAAGGGACTGTGAATCTATTTCTAAGTGAGTGTTGAATATAGGGAAGCAGAGGGCTTTTAACCAGACCATGCTTACTTTTGTACAGCATTACCAAGGATGATGTACTCTTCCTTTTCTCTAATGTCGGGAGACTTATTTTAAACAACATAGTACTGACATTGCTAGTAAAACTATAGTTATTAACAAGTAATACAAGGGCAACGATCGCTCACATGAGACCTTAGCTTTTCAAAGCTTCAAAACTATCAATTTGCCATGTTTTGGCCAAAGATGGCGAAATTGACCTTTCTGTAAAATAGGTCATTGTCACCTCAAGGTCATCATTTATATAAACTTCAGAGTACCCAAATCAATCAATCAATCAACAAACTTGGTAAAGGACTTCTAGGCAGCTACAAACCAAATTTCAAGCATCTTGAGCCATGTGGTTCTGAGAAAGAAAATTTTTCAATATTTACCTATGTTTTTTTATAGTTCAAACACAGGACCCCGTGGGTGGGGTCATTTTGGATTCTATGGCCATCATCCGAACAAACTTCATAGAGATCCACCAGGCAATGCTTCATACCAAATCCAAAGCATCTGAGCAAAGTGGTTCTGAAGAAGAAGGTTTTTGAATATTTTTCTATATATGTATATGATTCCAACTCAGGACCCCCATGGGGCAGGGACAGTTTGGACTCTGGGGGCCATCATTTGAACAGACTCGGTAAAGGACACTAGACAATGCTACATACCAAATTTCAAGCATCTGCACTATGCAGTTCTGGAGTAGAAGATTTGAAAGTAAATTTTAATTTCCAGAACAAGACCCCCACCCCGTAGGGCCATTTTGGACCCCAAGGCCAGCATTCAAACATATTTCATAGAAGGCCACTAGGCAATGCATCATACCAAAGTTCAAGCATCTGAGCCAAGAAGTTCTGAAGGAGAAGATTTTTGAATATTTTTCTATGTATTTCTATGGTTCAAACCCAGGACCCCCTGGGGCGCGGCCATTTTGGACCCTGGGCCATCATTTGAGCAAACTTGGTAAAGGAGCACTAAGCAATGCTACATACCAAATGTCAAACATCTGCACCTATCGGTTCTGGAGAAGAAGATTTTTAAGTATATTTTAATTTCGAACACAAGACCACCCCCACCCTCTCTGCCGCAGGGCCATTTTAGACCCCCAGGGACACTATTTGAAAAAAACTTAGTAGAGTTTCACTAGCCAATGTTTCATAGCAAATATCAAAGCCCTAGGCCTAGCGTTTCCAGAGTAGATGCCATTTAAAGCAAATTGTTGACGATGGACGACGGACGACGCATGACTGACGACGGACGACGGACACTGACTGATCACAATAGCTCACCCTCAGGGTGAGCTAAAATGTACAAAATTCATAACTTATGGAACCACCTTTCATCAACACGTTGTGTCTAGTTTTTAGGCTGCATACTCATCCCAGAGCACTAAGCTTTAAAAGTCATATTTCTATCGCTACAATGAAGTTTTAAACAGTTGGTCCTATTGCAGGTATGCTTGTTCAACAAGACACAATATCTGGGTACGACATTAACTCGTTGTGAGTGGATTTTTGTGATCACATTTGGTTTTGATAAAGCGGTCGCCAACATACAACTAACTGCGACCTCTGACCATATAATCTTTATTTCCTCCAATAATGAAGAGTACATGTATATTACATACAACACAATACAAAACAAACATATATACAGACAAGAAAATACAAAACGTTAACTCAGTATCAATATTTACATGATCACTCTAAACGTTAAAATCAAAGCTGACAGTGTATTTGTTAAAATTTGCTTTTTCATACATGAAAATTTTATTTAGTTCTCAAAATATGGATTCATCTTAAGTGCAATGAGTCAATTATTGAAAACTTTGAATTATCAAGGTGAATGGGTACACCCTTAGGGGAAGATAAATGAGGGGAAAAACATGAATGCCCTCCCAGCCCACTGGTGCAAACAGGAAGTCACAAAAGTCATTTCCCTTTGTAAAAATGGTACAAAATACAATGTAAATACAGGCGCACCCACTCACCTTAAAAATACTTTCAGCAGAAACCTTAATATTTGACAGGATGACTACACTCTCCCCACGTTCTTTAATCTTGCCGAAACGAAATGCGAGAAACCCAACAGAACGAGAAGAGAGTATCTTTTCACTACTACCCCAATATTACCTAAGAAGCAAATTTCACCACTAAATTTTCAAAAGCAAAATATATCTGATGAACTATCTCAATGTACAAGTTCAGCGTTTCGTACATGGTGTAAGTACCATACCCTACAGGCACACCGCGCCGAATCAACACTTAATCAACTCTGATTCAACGTCATGACGTCGAATCAACGTCGATCCAATGCTTGCCAAGCGCCGTGCACCCGATGGGTAAATATCTATGGAAATGCGCATTTCGTTTGTGTGTAAATCAGTGCATCCCTACCGTGGCGTCACATATAAATGGAATGGTGGAAACCCATGACACGCCACCATCAACAAACATGCACTGGTTACTAACTAAACTATAATTGCAGAATCTGTATTGAATTGTAATTTAGCTAAAAAGATAACAAATATTTTAAGACAGTCCAATGTGTCTACCTCATTAGACAAACCACTTTATCTAATTTAGCGCACACAGATGCGGGATTCCTTGGTCTGTTGGGCGTTCAGCACACCGCAACCTTGCGAATATTTAAACAAACAGTTGTAAATACAAATATCCTGACAAAATGACATAAAAATGGCAGTATTTCGTGCAGTGTGTTCTCGGCTGTGAACATCCTCTGTCGTGTTATTTGAGCTTGATTGCAGTTTAAGGTTTTCATATAGGAACAATCACATGGTAAATTGCATTTGTAGGTGACGTGCCTGTTTTCACAGGGTATAATCGATTCCGCTAATTTCCGCGAGACTATACATTATATTTGGCTTCCGCCGAGACTGTCCACTATCGCTTGCTTCCTGCCGAGACTTCTGTACATGATAAATGGCTTCCTGCAGAGACTGTCCGCGTGATTCTGCTTCCTGCCGAGGCTCTCGGCAGGAAGCAGAGTCACGCGGACAGTCTCGGCAGGAAGCCATCTTTCGAGGACAGTCGTCCCTTCAGGAAGCAAGAGTTCGCGGACAGTCTCGGCAGAAGTCAAATATGACGGACAGTTTCTGCAGGAAGCGAAAATTGGCGGACTGGTTTATACCCTGTAGTTTTAGGGTCGGATAATGGTTCTGATGCACCTCAATGTAGTTCTGACTGAATGTCTTAATATTCTTGATTGGACCTATCATGTGTTCTCTTAGGGCCGGTATCCCTCTAAGAAACACCATCTCATCCTATCGTTTGTCTTCTAGCATAAACTGCAAACTTAAAGGGACGTTCTCTGTGTTGGACCGTTGGCGTTTCGGGGAGTAGGGTTGCATTTCATTCAGACGTACAACTGCAAATGCGATATCAACAGTAAGTGACCTCTGTGTTAGACCGTCGGCGCCTCCGGGAGGTAGGGGGAGGGTGAGGGGATGGATGGATGGAAGGTAGATTGTCATTCAGACATACTACTGGAAATGTGACCAAAAGTAGATGACTTTCTCTGTGTTGGTCCGTTGGCATTTTGGCCATGTTGCTTATTATGAAAACCAACATTGTACAACACATGAACGTACCTTTACCGAATTTAGTGCGAATTATGCGTGTTTCTGTAATTTACTTCTTCGCTGCCGCTAAACCCCAAACGTTTGAAAGAAAACTGTGATGTGAAAGTATCGACAGGCAACGGCCATCTTCTTCCGAACCACACTTATTGGGAATTCCGCAAGACACAGTAGAGTACATCAGATAAGAGACGCCTCCGTATTACCTTGCAAGCACAGGCGTCCCCCATCGAGTCACCTTAACCTCTATGGCTCAAGAAAGGCTTCAGACAAGGGCATCTTGAGAATCTTAAGAGATTCAGTCAGACCAGCGGCACTGAAGAAGTAAATGATGCCCGACGCAGCAAGAACCTACGACAAGCCAAAATGACACAAAAGAGTGGAAGCTTAACTCCGCTTAGATTCTTGTCACTAGTTCTTTGATGTATTCCTTGCTTCCAAAGGATCTTACTATTCAGAACTTATATATCTTCACTGCAGCTGGTGTTTGTGCCGTGTGGCGGCCATAAAACGTCTCCCCGTAATCATCATATAGCAGATTATATTTTCTGGTCTTTTGGGATCATTTAGTTCATTTGAGTTATTTTGAAAAAATAGTGTTCCGCTTAAGCCGCTGCTGGGGGGGGGGGGGGGGGGGCGTGGCTGGTGTCGCACATTTCACTACTGGTCATGAACAGACTCAATTAAACCGAGTCTGCTATTTTCTGTTCTTTGGTGTATTCCTTGCTTCCGAAGAATCTTACTATTCATAAGCTCTCACCTGCAGTTAGCCAATGCAATACCTTTAATATTATTTGCACAGGTTTCAAATTGTGCTCTGCTGAATTTTAATAAAAGCTCGGATAAATTAAAACAAAAACCGAGCTTATGTAAAACCTGCAGCCTTTTATGATAAGATATTCAGTCAACTCTCGATATCTCGAAAATTAATATCTCAAAGTACCCTCTTATATCAAAGAAAATAGTTTGTACACATTTCCTATTTTATTTTCATTTTTAACTCATTTTATCTCAAACTTATGATTTCTCAAAGTAAATTTTCTGGGAGCAGAAAATTTACTATGAGGTATCAGTAGTTTGGGATGAACTTCCACTTGGAGATATCGAGAGTTGACTGTATTGTTAACGATATTTCATCGATCTGTAGAGCTTACAATATCTGTTGATTAAACTGTATACTACAGACACTATGATTGCAGTTTCAGGAATAGAAGTAAATTCAAGTTATTTGCCTTAGAATAGCAATACTGGATTCTGTGACTTAAATCTCAATTGTATCGAACTACGTAATTTCTGAATGTGATATTACCAGTAAGTATTGTCTGTCATTTGCTCTATCCTTTACGACGTATATTTTGCTACTACGTAGACATTTCGAGGATCTTTAGTCCCAACATGGGTACTCTATCGCTCTTGCGGATTACATATTTTACCGAGTTTGAATTCAACTTTTTGCGTTCGTAATCTCAGTTAGATCAACTATAATTAATTATAAATTCGTTCGAGTTTGTAAGTCTTACATCTAATTATTCCATTGTTTTAATCGCGTTTATTTTGCTGTTACATATGTTTTCAGCGATTAATAAAATCCCAACGCGGATATTCTATTAACGCGGTAGCGGGTTTTACCCACCGGTAAAGACCTGTTACAGGTGTCGAAACACCCGACTTCCCTGTACAATTGGTCCACATAACGTCGTAAAAGAACGACATAACAAAATATCAAAATCACTTAAAGTAGGGTAATGCGTCCACAAACCAAGAATGTCACCTATCGATTTAACAGATTTACTTTACAAAATAGAAACTGGGATAACGGGATGATAAAATCACCTAGAAATATGACTAAACCACACAACGTAATGTTAAACTGACAGAAAGAATTAATAAAAGTAAAAAGTATGCAAAGACCAGGAACTGAAACAATCAAAATCCAAATCCAGCCCTCAAACCATAGTTGGAAACAACTAAGATTACAAATAATCAAGATACAGAGAACATATGGCCAACCGAGTGAGCAGCTTGTTCCCAAAAGGTGGCCACTCAGCAACCCAAACCGAACCAAAAATAATAAGAACATACATAAGGTAAAACATCACAGAAACTCTGACACCAAAAACAGGCAACAGAGAACCACAACAGAACTACCGCCTTGGAACGGTCAGTAATGAATTACTGGGGGGCTTAAATCGATTTTACAGGCCCAACCTCACCCTCAGTTTCTGAAGTGGTACAAAACATTTAGTTGTTCGGTTCGCATGATAACCCTCTAACTCGTCAATGAATCATCACGGTAAACACATAAATCAAATTTCAACACCATGAAGAAGCAAAGACGAGGACTCAACAGATACAACGGGCCGTCTGACAGGTGGAGATCCCTGTCCTGCCAAACAACCCCACTGGAAATCTGAAGCAAAAGAAGGTCACCAGTTGAGCCCCGGTGGACCAAGCAACAGACAAAAAGGCTCCGGTCCCAACCAACTAAAATATATAGCTTTAGGTCGGGGCCATCATAGAGTCTGACGACCGATCCCCCGGTGTGCAATTAAAGAGTGCAGCAAAGTTATCAATCGTGATTGGGTTAATCACTAAGCATGCAGACTGTCGCATAACATATAAATTATAGCCAATACGTTTGTGACGTATTATTATTTTTCGGAATTGATCAGAAAAATCAGTCCTACCCTTAATCTTTTTGAATTTGTATACTAAGTCACCATAAAATTCTGGTTCCGATAGGCCTTGGTGTAAAAGAAATTTTAATCCGACATCAAATTTTGAAGCCAATTCATGGTGTCTGCGATAGAATTTAGAAAAAGCCTTTCTAAGCTTATGATACCGAGAGCCCTGTTGAAGAAGTTTAGCAGTTAAACATTTATTACGAGCATTAAAGTCATCTACATGACTACACACTCTAGCAAATCTTATAAGCTGAGAAATATACACTCCATAAGAGGGACGACGTGGAACGTCACCATCCAAAAATGGAAAATTAACTATATCAAAGTCAAAGTCATCACGTTTATCATAAATTTTAGAAGATACAAAACCGTTAGAAATAGATGTAAATCCAAAAAGGGGGCCTCGGTATCTGAAGTATTAGCTTTATTCAATTTAAGTTCAGGTGGGTAAATTTGGTTAACCATGCTTTCAAAATAAGGATTATCAATATTCAGAAGATCGTCTAAATATCTAGAGGTTGAGTTAAATGCCTCAATGATATCAGCTTGATTATCAACAGAAAGAGAAGTCATGAAATTTCTTTCATAACAAAATAAAAACAAATCGGCCACAAGAGGAGCACAATTTGTACCCATCGGAATACCAACAATTTGTCTGTATAACTTATTACCAAATCTGATGTAAATATTATCTAAGAGATATGATAAGGCGTCACATACATTCTGACATGACCAAAGACTATATCCTCTATATATTTTACGGTCAGTAGAAGTGAAAAACGCTTTCTTATCGTTACAGGCAATATAAAGGGTATCTTCATTTTTGGAGAACTTTTTGAAGGCCCTCTCAATCAAATCAACAAGTTTTTCCTTTATTAAATTATGGGGTAATGTGGTTTAAAGAGTAGAAAAATCATAAGTGGACAAACTAGTCGCACGGAACCCTCTTGACTTCAGTTTACTAAGTACCTCACCAGAATTTTTTATAGACCAAAACATATTTTTCCCTGACCTCTCATACACTGTCTCATAGTACCAAATGACACGAGATTTCACAGCAGTGAGGCAAGAAGTTAATAATTTAGATAATTCTGTAGTAGTACAAGAGCTAGAGTTGGCAATGAATCTAGCTTTATACGGTTTTTTGTGAAGCTTAGGTAACCAATACATCGTAGGAAGTTTGTCTTGGCGTTCCTTAACGTTTACAGCAAACTTTAAAGGCAAATTATTTGAGTGGCTATTAACGACAGTCTTCTCATCTGTAAAAGTCTCTTCGTAAGCCGTGGTGCCGTTAAGTTCCTGCTTCAAAGTGTTAATATAGTGCATCCGACAAACAACAACAATGTTGTTTGCGGCCTTGTCAGCAGGAACCAAAACATACTTCCTATGAAAATCCTGGATACCCTGCTTCAAATATCTAAAGGAAGTTTTAGGCTTAGGAGGTAAAAGATTAGTATTGTGTGAATAAAACTTTATACGTTTATCCACAATATTAAAGATACCTAGTTTCTACCTAATAAAACCTAAAATAATTCTGCCTACCTAATAAAACCGCATAACGTAATGATTTACTGACATAGTATAATTATGGTCTGACAAAATATAACGATAAAACCAAATAACGAAACAACATACTTATATAATATATTGATGGAACAGCATAACGTAATAATGTGCTGCTATAACACAGGAGGAAACCATATAAAGTAATAATCTATGGCTATAACAAAATGAAGAAACCACATAAAGTAATAAGGTAATGTCATAATGTACTGAGGAAACCACATAAAGTAATAAGGCACTGCCATAACATATTGAGGAAACCACATAAAGTAATAAAGCCCTGTCATAACATAATGAGGAAACCACATAAAGTAATAATGTACTGACATAACATAACGAAGAAACCGCATAACGTAATGACAAACACACATAATGTTATGTCAAAACCACATAACATAATATAAAAACCACAGAACGTAACAAATTGTCACATAAAATAAGGTTTTTGGGCAACATAAGATAGTTATGGCGTTCCATATCTACTTTCGGTTTAATACACACTCACAAACAAACAGTGCAACATGTTGGTAACTATTTTGAAATCAGGTAAATTTCAAGATTGACCTCGGTCCATTTTGGAACTTTCCAAATTGGATACTATTTTGAGATAGGTCATTGTCGCTACACAGTGTCAAAATATACGGTTGCGGGTGCCTACCGACATAGCTCACTTATTCGTGAAAATTATTGTCAAATCTTCAACTAGAGACATATAACAAAACACACTTCCATTTAATCTGCGCGGATTATCATTTTTTAAAGATTTTTCTTGTATCTCATTCTCTGTGTGAGACGGGTCGATATAGACAGAAATACTGTCACAAGAGCCGTTAACCCTATAACAACCAACCAACCAAATTAATCATTTCCTGTATGTGTGGAGGAAATACCAAAGGGCTTTCACATCTGTGCACAGTAGGTGCGGTAAGTAGTGGATAGATGTCGACTTTTGTGTAGGTTGGCGTCAACTCGCACTGTTTTGGATAACAAAAAAATTGTTTTGATTTAAGAAATAGATTCTTGCATAAAGTGATTTGTTGCCCAATAAATCACTGGTTGGAGGTCAGTCGTTAAGTGATATGTCACGAGCGCGAAGCGCGAGTGATATAGTCACTGACGACTGACCGACAACCAGTGATATATTGGGCAACAAATCACTTGTTAGCAAGAATTCATTTCGATTCTAACACGCCAGAAACGATGACAACGCAAATATTTCCTTCAGATTTTTCCAGTTTTCCGCCATGATTACAGGAAGAAATCCCGCCACCAAGTTTGACTGTAACAGAGGCGTTAACATGTATTTCGTAAGTTTTTGATGCGAGAAAACGACGTTACACCGTCTGTACTCATGGAAATGAAAATTGACGTCACCAAATGAATAAAAATGACGTCCGAACGGCGCTAAATAACATCACGCTAATCCGCCCAGTGATTTGTTCCGCTATATCACTAGATTTTAGCATTGGCTATATAGGCGACCAGTGTTAGAACAAGAAATAGATCAGCACTAGCAGTGAATTGTTGAGTAATAATTCACTGTTTGGAGGGCAGTTGTAAAGTAGATCATATCACGAGCGCGAAACGCGAGTGATATATCAATTTACAACTGACCGCTGAAAAAGTATTCTTTGCATTCAAATTCTCCCAACCTTCCTGCTAGTGCGGTCATTTTCCCGCTAATATTCTAAAGTGTATTTTAAGATAAATGTACGTTGTAACGGCGATATTAGAAAGAAAAAGAGACGTTACACCGTCTAACGTCTCAAAACGTCACAAAATTACGTCAGTATTGCCAGTGACGTCAGCAATTAGACTCACGCGCTCCGAAACAGTGAATTGTTGCAGAATAAAACACGAAAATCTATAGGCGCACTGTGTTAGAATGACAAATACAGTGCGATAAAGCTGTAGTTAATTGAGTGCATTTCATAAGTGGCCTTTGTTGTGTTTGTCAGCTAGATTTAAGAGACTTACAAGTTATGAACTGCGCTCCGTCACTAATTGCAATTCCTTAAACCTGTTAAGGATATTTTGAGCCTAACTACATCTGATCTGTAAGCCCAATGATTTTTGTTTGTAATCTCTAAAATAGGTAATGGAGATTTCTACCGTAGTTCTTCGGCTATAAGACGGGATTTTCCCTTCCAAAACAATCCCAAAGATCTAGATCTTGTAAGACGGATCTAGATCTTTGAGATCGTTGTGGAAGAGAGGAGAGAAAAAGCAATTTTATATCTGAATGAATGTAGGCTTTGTATACATATTTAGGGTAGTTTTTGAAGAGTAAATTCCCGTCTTTTGACCGGAGAAATATGGTAATAGTAACGAGATGGTAAGAGATTGTGTATTTAACTCTGTAGATTTGCTCCTGTTTTAAGAATGGCAGATAGTAGGTGCAACCCTGGAAGGTAAACTCCTTCTACAAGACGTTTCTTTCTCTAAAAACAGGAAAGAACCTATATGATGGAGCAAATTGTTTCTAATCAAAGGGGCCAGTTTGAGTGGGTAGCAAGTGCATTTTTGCTTTGTTAGAACTCAACTTTTTTATTTTATTTTATGCTCCCCGAAGTGTGAGCATAGAGTCGCCGCTTTGTCCGTCCGTCCGTCCGTCCGTCCCGTCCTTCTACCTAGAACTCCTCTTTGGAGGTGTCGTCTCAGGCCTAAATGTAGTTTATCTTTGAGTTTTCCTTAATCTGCAGGAGGCTTTAGTCTATTAGGTCTTTCTCTGTGTTCCTCCATTTGTTTTTGAATTTCTGGATACCTTCTTTGATGACTTTCGCCCAAATGCGGATGACCGGTTCAGCAGCAATTTAAATCTGTAAATTGTTAAAAAAACTTTTCATATAGCATCATAGTGTGCAGATTATTTTCTTGTTTACTCTGTGCCCTATGTATAAGTAACTTCATTTTGCTGACAACCAAAAGTAGTTAAAGTGCTTAGTAAACACAGAAACAGAGCTGACACTACCCATGTTTAAAACAGTCCAAACCCCAGTAGTGTATGTCACTTCTAAGGCGAAAACGTCTGACGCAAACCCGGGCCAAGTACTACCATCATTCCTTACAGTTAAGGTCCCGTACAAATTAACGATGATAATGTTTGGGGTCATAAAAGCTAGAGAAAAAATAATAATTAATAACAAATAGATTTTTAAAAATGAATCATTATAAATAATTTTCGAACTAGTTTTGTATCTAATCGATGCAGTACTTCCCGCAGTGGTTTAATTTCTTAAATGTTCATATTTCAATCAGCATACAAGTATTAAACACGACTCTGAAACTCCAGACTTTAAAGCTAAGTGGGCCATAACTTTAATAAAGGATCCAGACTTTTAATTTTAAGGGCACTTTAACTTCAGGTCTGAAAGCTGAAAGTTGAATTTTATACTTGAATGTATACTAATAAAGCTATAAAATACATTCAGCAACAGAACCCGCCTGGGTTGTAATAAACCGATTAAAAACAAAACTAGTTTGAAAACTACCTTTTTTTAAAGTCTCCATAGTCCTATCAGCGGTAAAAACATTGTAAAAACTAGAAATGTGTCCATACGACACGGATGCCCCCGCCTAGTGCCCAAAGTAAGATGGCGCCTTGTTAAAGGTAAAGGCACTTGTAGCAGAACTAGGTTCACAAAGGCACACTTCTGTGGTACATGTTTTATAGTTTTCCTTGGGCAGATGTATTGTGCTTCTTGGATCAAGAGAAGTACATGGGGGGGGGGGGGGGGGAGGGGGGGGGCTTGGAGGTGGGGGTGTCATGACTGATATGTGATAATATTCTGTATCTTATCGCAGAAATGGATGCCATGCAACTTTCCAAAAGAAATAGCCCGGAAACAAGTAACTTTTCAAAAACTAACAAACGGACACCATTATTGTATGAAATGAAGTCGAAAAAGGGCCATAACTCCCACAATAATTGACGGATTTTACCAAACATTGAACTTGACCTGTATTTTATGATTATATACCTGTGTATAAAATATGAATTCAATATACCAATGCTTTCAAAAGATAATAAA
Source organism: Ctena decussata (assembly GCA_963989385.1). NCBI lineage: Eukaryota > Metazoa > Mollusca > Bivalvia > Lucinida > Lucinidae > Ctena > Ctena decussata. The sequence continues at coordinate 53,354,374 of OZ022511.1, read as the reverse complement.
CGGAAACCAGTTTTTCATACAAAATGAAGTCGAAAAAGGGCCGTAACTTCCACAATAATCGACGGATTTTGCCCAACATCGAATTCGACGAGTATTTTATGATTATATACCTGTGTATTAAATATGAATTCAATACACCAATGCTTTCAAAAGATTTCGAACGGAAACCATTTCTTCACAAAAAATAAAGTTGAAAAAGGGCCATAAATCCCACAATAATCGACAGATTTTGCCAAACAACACACTTGACCTGTATTTTATGATTATATACCTGTGTATAAAATATGAATTCAATACACCAATGCTTCAAAAGATATCGAACGGAAACCATTTTTTTATACAAAATAAAGTCGAAAAAGGGCCAAAACTCCCACAATAATCGACAGATTTTGCCCAACATCGAACTTGACCTGTATTTTATGATTATATAGCTATGTATAAAATATGCATTCAATACACCAAGCTTTCAAATGATATCGAACAAAAACCATTTCTTCATAGAAACAGAAGTCGAAAAAGGGCCATAACTCAAACAATAATTGACGGATTTTACCCAACATCGAACTTGACCTGTATTTTATGATTATATAGCTGTGTATAAAATATGAATTCAATACACCAATGCTTTCAAAAGATATTGAACGGAAACCATTTTTTCATAGAAACAGAAGTCGAAAAAGGGCCATAACTCCCACAATAATAGGCGGATTTATACCCAACATCGAACTTGACCTGTATTTTATGATTATATAGCTGTGTATGAAATATGAATTCAATATACCAATGTTTTCAAAAGATATTGAACGGAAACCATTTCGTACGTACGTGCGCTACGTCACGCTACGTACGCTACGTACGAAAGGACAGGGGTGATACTATATGCCCCCCATTTTAAATGGCGGGGGCATAAAAACGGTTCAACCTAAACGTTCGGTAATAAAATGTGGGTAGATGTGCATATACTGAGCCATATCTGCATATAACTGGCAAGAAGTAGAGAAAACAAGTTTTTGAAAAATAACAAATCCCTCCACAAATTACAATTTCTATTCTGGTCTCCCGTCCTGCAGGGGGTGGTTGGGTGGTGCAAATGTGCTGCGTGTAACTTCCAGTGCCGGTGCGTCCTACTTATTTGAATAGTAGTTGGGCAAGGGCTTACTGTGCTTGCAGTAGGTGCGGGTGGGAGTTGTTTTGATTTTTTTTGTCTCCGATATAGACTGAAATACTGTCTCAAAGGGCCGTTAAACCCAAAACAACCAACCAACCAACCAATCTCCCGTCCTACAATGCTATATAAACATAGGCGGGACAGTGATTAGAACTCCACACCTGTACAAAGAAATTTTTACTATTTTATTCAACTTAATGAAATCGAAAGTAGGCCATTCTAGATGCCAACTAAAATGACCCAAATAAATTTTCAAGCCCTGTTTATGTGAAATTCAAGGATGTTTTATTTCTTTAAAGACGGCTAATTACGGTCATTTACAATGACGAAACTATAGTGAGAAGCTTGCAGCGATACTTCATGACAAAATTTTTCATACTGATAGAGCAATGGGGCCTTTAAACTATAGTTTTCCACGTAGGAAGTCAAATATGGGACATTTGCTTGCATAAGTTTACTGAAATACCCTGTAGTAATCTGCTGGCTTGTTTTGACAAGTTCTTTCATCCTAAGGGGTGGAAAGCTCGGGCGATGGTACTTCGTATCTTTCAGTGCCGGGGCGTCCCACTGATATGGATAAAAGTGGGACAAGGACCTAGTGTGTGCAGTAGGTGTGGATGTCACGGGTTATTGGGGCATTTTTCTCGCTATCATATCTTCTTTCTCCCTCTCGCCTGGCCGGGCCGGGCCGCGTGGTGCAGTCGGACTCAAGAATCAAAAGTCCAGGGTTCGATACCCGGTCCGGCCAGTTACTTACGTTTCTCCTTCCGCTGATTCAAGAAGGACAATTGTCGGTTACTGGTGAAGGTATGGGCACTTAGTACTGGTTAACTTAGGGGGTCTAAGCCTGCCCAGGAATAGTATGATTAGGTAAACTGATCGTCTCGACATGACCATAGCTGTTTACCGTGGACGTAGAGCAGCAAAACAACAAACACCTTTCAAACAACTCTCTCGGAGACGGCTCGATATGGTTATACTTGGTAACTGAGCCCTTTCCTGGTTCTTGCTTTTATATTTCGGCCTGCCTTGATTCAATAACGCGGTGGCATACTGGTTGTTTCAGTCAACAACAACATAGAAAATACATTGATTTTTGATATTGTGACTTTGTCAAGATAAAAACAAAGTTTTTGCTTTCATATTTTTTTTTCAAAAAGCTTCTGGCATGCAGCCTTATGGGCAACCATGCGGAAGTACAATATATCAGTGCAAATCTGGTTCGCACAGTTGAACAGCTCTATGACAAGGCTACAAGTGCAGTCCTGATGAATGGCAGCATGGGAGAATGGTTCAGAACAACAGTTGGAGTGAGGCAAGGATGTCTTCTGTCACCTATCACGAACGGATCATGTCTGATGCTCTGGAAGACCCTGGCGGGATCATTAGCATCGGCGGCAGAAATATTACCAATCTGCGGTTGGCTAATGAAATAGATGCTCTAGCTGAGGAAGAGCAGAAACTAGAAGCCCTTGTTGACAGTCTCGACAAAACCTGCACAAGGTATAAGATAGAGAGCAGTGCTGAAAAGACCAAATTGATGAAAAACAGCGCCAGTGACATCCAGAGGCAGATCAAGGTAAAAGGGCGGAAGCTTGGCACTGTAACAAGCTTCAAATGCCATGGAGCAATTGTCTCAGATGATGGCTCTAAAAAGGAGGCTCTCTCAAAGATTGCACAAGCTAGGCCTATTGTCTCAGATGTTGGTTCTAAAGCGGAGTCCCTCTCAAGGATATATAGCACAAGCCACTTCAGCTCTTATAAAGCTGAAGTCAGTTTGGAGAGATAAAACAACATATCTCTTAGATCAAAGGTGAAACTTATGTGCTCCCTTGTCATTTCCATTTTTCTGTATGCACGTGAATTGTGAACATTGATAGCTGGTCTGCTGATATAGCGGTCCCGAGTTCGAAACCTTTTCAATCGTAAACGGAATTTTATTGCAAACCTTTGCGATAAAGAATGTATGAAGTCTTTGTATAGCTGTTTACATGAAAGAGCAAATTCTTCCAAATATGATTGTCAGATTATATGAAAAGCCTTACATTATCACCCTCCCATTTTCCTGATATGACCGAAATACTGTTGAAAAGGACGCAAAATCGCAAGTCTCCCATCCATCCATAGCTTTGTCTAATATACTGTTGCCTTGATTTACTCTTATTCTGTCATCAAAATGGAAGCGATCTGAAAGCTATTATTCGTGAATAAATAAATAACATCTGTACTTGACTGAAAAACTGTTTCCATCCTACGTAAATTGGTTTGACATAGCACGCGTCTTGCACGCAAATAAGTCATTAAATGCAATTTTACAAAAGCTGACCACTAGTTCTTAAACATATTTTGTATGTCGGCTCTCTATTTGAGCCGCGACACGACTAAACCAACACAGTGTTAGTGCACCCAGCGCACACTCTGATCAACCAGGGCATCCACCAAGTCTGATCACAGGTTTTGCTGTCCGCATGGAGGTAGCTAAGTTAGAACCTTAGCTACACTTTAAGCGCACAGCGAAAACTCTCATTAGACAGGGCGGATGCCTAGTCTGATCTAAGTCTGCGCTGGGCGCGCAAATTTGTCCTTGACTTTTTGCACATTTTCAGGATGGTCAAGCGGTGCAATAAAAACTCAAGCGGGACAACGAATAAACAGTCACACCATTTTATTAAATTCAGGTATTTTGGTTGCTTGCTAATATGACCTAAATCGTTTTTCAAACCTTTTCATGTGAAAGTTATGGACGTTTTATTTATCTAAAGTTCGGTAATCACGGTCAAATATTTACAAGGGCGAAAACGTAGTGTTAAAGCCTGCAGCGTTTCTTCATGATAAAATATTTCATGAATTTATGTTACTGATAGACAATTTTGCCTTTAAGGTAGGACAAAGGGATTCCTTTTCTTGTACCATGTGCAAGATGGGTGGTGTTTGGCCATTTAAACTTTCTTCTACCCTGTCTTTCTCTTCTTTCTCCCACTTTCTTGAGAAGGTCTTGGTTTACATTGAAACAGCCGTTAGACATCAACTAATCGATCATTAGCATATGCAGAATGGTAGCAGAACAGAGTATATTTAAGCCGCGACATCAAAAATACCAAACAAAGTGGTATGTGCGCCCAGCGAAAACTCAGATCAGCCTGGGCATCCACCCCGTCTGATCACAGTCTTTTCTATCAGCATGAAGGTAGTTTACGCCCATAGCTACCCTTTTAGCGCACAGCAAAGACGCTGATCAGACTGGGCAGATGCCCGAGTCTTTGCCCGGCGTACATGCCACTTTGTTGGTTTTGTCACGTCCGGGCTCATTTAAACTTCTTGTACCAATATGCTAGCACTCTCAGAGTTCTTGACATAAAATCATGTTTTTCAATTAATGCCCACATAATCTAAAATAACGAGTCTGTTCGTGTCGTAAAGTAGATAATAATGGCTTTACAGGCTTAAAAGCAATTTGAGCCTTTAAGTGTGAAAAGGTGAACATCAGACATTAATTATATGGTTGCTCCTTTTGAAAGAGGAGGTTTGCTTAGAGCAACCTGATCTGAATTGTTGCCGTTTAGTAATTTCACGCGCACAAGTAAGCAATAAAATTGTCTTTATGTATTAACCTTCTCTTTATAGGTACTTTAATATTAATTATACGTTTCGGCTCGACGCAAGTATATTGTACGTTTCTGTTCGACGCAAGAGTGCATGTTGCAAACAGTACAGTTGTCCTTATATACTACACACTGTTTTATCTCCTAATTCATATGACTTGAAAGGGCAATGTTCTATGGTTTTACCTTTCCTATATACTAGATGTAGTTACGATTTCGACTGAGAAGATCATAAGTATTTTGCCAAGCTAATAATTATTCATAAGGTTAATGGGTACACTTTCTGGGGAATCAGCTCGTTATTTTCATTTATTGTCACTTCACAACGCGAATTAAATCCTGGAGCAATTCATACGTTAAGAGCAGACCTTATTTTCATCCAGGAAATTCCAATAACCAATTCTGATTCTGATTATTTGTCTATGATCTCTAGCAGTCTGGTCACCTTAATTAAATGCTATCTGTTCGGTTTTGTTTTGTAATTTAACAATAAATATAGCTAAAATAGATGCCGCTGCTGTTTTAGATAGGGTACATAAATGCCTACCTGTTTGGGGGAGAGCTGCTCAATCGATTATTCGTGAGTGTCTTTCGTGAAGTTGTGTCAATCTTTGTGTGCTTCTTTTCCCTGTTGGTTTTGAGGACGGGATGTGGGATTTGGATGTATTAATATTTCATCATTGAGATATTGAAAGTAAAAGCGAATGTGACCACTTTCAGGAACAGCGACTCACTAATTTTTGTGTTTGTGTCCCTTTTCAATTGGGGGTCAACCTTTACGAGAAATAATTTAGTCCTAGAGGAGCGATTTCTTTTCTTTAAGGGTAGGTACGTTTCTTGAAGGGTTTCTTGTCCATGGTAGCAAGGATTATGTCACAAAAGTGTTTACCTTTCTGAAAAATGAAGGAAAAACGTGGTAAACCAGTCCATCTGACTTCTGGTGCCAGTTGATAGACAAGCTAATTTGTATCGTGCATCTAATCAGTTTCTGCTGCTTATATGTTTTTCTTTAAATCCTATACTGTGTCTGTATATTCCGCATTTCTTAATTACATATCAGACAAGCTTATTTTTATTTCCTTTATGACATGTCATTCTCCAACAGATTTCAATGATACATCGCTTGATTTAGTTCGGTGTTTTGAGTTTAACGGTCTTTTGAGACATATTACAGTCTACGGGAGAGGGATAAACGGGGAAAATAGCCAAACATCCCCGACCCGCACCGATTGCAAGATTAGCACTTTATTCCTCTGCATCGCGTTAAGCCAGTATAAGTAGGATGCCCAAATGCCAAAGGCAAGCCTGGAGACCATCACATGGAAAATGGCTCTTCACATCGCTGCCGCTCGTTATGTCTTTGGTGGTGACCACTTTTGTGTTGTCTTTTCCCCACGTGGTGTCATGGTTGGGATCCGGGATCGAATTGTGTCAGTTCCTGAGAATGTACAACACTCACTTCGAATAGGAGGCCCCTTATAGAAAATCAAACTGCTTGACGTTGACTTAAATACTGTTTTTAAGGCCGATATAACATAAAACAACCAGCTTACTTCAGAAAAATATCGCAAGGACATTTACCAGCACCCTTGATTTCAGTGTAAAATTGCAACAATGTGGACTCTGATGCTTATGACCATATAGGTGAGCAGCCTCTCCGTATTGACCTTGCAACTTTTAGCGCGAGCTGAAACTCGTGATTTTAGAGATGAGAATGTTTGTTTTTGGCGCCACTATGTCTTTCTCGTACGTAACAGATTTTCAAGCAATAAAAAAGGTGTTCTATTCAAGCTATTTACAACTAAACAGCAGTTTGTAAACGGGTAATTTATTGATCGTTTAGGATAAGTAGCGCTCTATTAATGTCAACGAGAGGCATTTGTGCCTGGGAAGAAATACCGAAGATACCGTACCGTCCGATGTTACCGGTAATGACCCTAACATTACCCATTTCTCCCGAAATAGCAAGCTGTACATAATAACAGTAAGTACCCAGTTCATGCTGTGGTAAAAAAAAGAGAGCCATGAAGCCCTGAATCACTCACATGAGTAAAAAGGTCATACTAGGGTTATCATTTGAACAAGTCGTATGCTTTGAAACTGTCAAAATATGAAATACATTCGTTAAAGGTCAAAGAATAACCTTGACCTATATTGCTAAAAAAGTTCAGGTACTCATTTATTTGACTCTACAGTCAAACGTGTCTAAGGGGTCAAACAAGGGAAACCGAAAAATTGGCTGCTTAAGACAGGTGACCCCTCAATACAGGTTCTTTTGCACTGTAGTTTGCTTCAAGGGACCCGAAAAAGGTGGGTGCTTAATGCAGGTGACCCCTTAGAAGACGTGGCCACATAAGCAGGTTTGACTGTATTAATCAACTTCTGCACCCAAAATTTTCTACAAGTCCCAAGAACTTTTATGTTTAAGCTTTTATCCATATAGAGGCACCAGATAGCAAATTTCACCTTGCAGTCAACCCACGGTCGTCATTTGACCAATCTTGGGCCAATCTTCAAAACTTTCCATGAAATTATGTGTTTAGACTTTCCAATATTTGACCATACCGTAAAAAAGCTAAAAGTCAACTAAGGTCATCATTTGAACAATCTTGGTAGTACTCAAGTACCCAATGTTACATACCAAATTGCATGGTCATCAGTCAGTTGGTAAGAAGATTTTTAAAGGTTTTTACCATAAATGGGCATGACAGCTATGTTGGTAATGTGACCTGGACCAGTTGAACAAATATTCCTGCCCTCGGCACCTGAGGCTCTACAGGAAATCCGGTTACTATTGGTCCAGTGGCTTTAGAGGAGATGTTTAAAATGGTCAAAAATGTAAGTCCTGGGTCAAAGGCCAAAGAATGAACTTGACTTATGTACTCAACAATTTTTGTGCACTCATTAAGACAACTGTATATACCACTGTTTTTACCAAAAATAGCCATCAGAGGAGATGGCAAATCCCCCGACCAAAGACCCCCATGGGCCGTGGTAAAAAGGGTGCACTTCAAAACACATATTAGTAATATATTATCATTCTTTTATGCTTCTGATTGACATGATCTGTTAACAAATGCATGATTAGCTAACACTCAGACTAAAACAGTATGCTTGACTACTAAAAAGAGGTAATATCAAACAGCCACCATATACACTAGCATACGATACATTCAACTTTCAAAATGTGTGAATAACTTCGTAAGCACAAGCCCTACAAACCTAATTTTGAGATCTCTAGCTCTAGTAAGTAAATTTGGACAAAGAATCCAAATCTGGAAAAAATATATTTTCTTTGGGTGGGGGGGGGGATGTGGAGGGGTCAGAGAGAGTTAGGAACACTGATAAGATATCACAGCATGATCATCGATATTCTAAAAGGTACAAGGTTATTCAAATTCTGGAGCAGGCCAGGGTTATACAGATACGGGGCAAAGATTCAAACAGCAGCTCAAACTACCAAAGGGAAATAACTCACAAAGTATGAAAGCAAAAGTAATCATTCATGTATAAATAAAATTGTCATGACCTGTTGTGCATATCTGTGAAGTATCATGAAAATATTTCAAAAGGTATACAAGCTGTGGGGCAGACATCTAAAATCATCAAAGGGAAATAACACCAAAAAGTAAGAAAGCAAGAGTTGTCATTTTTGTTCGCGACACATCATCATGACCTGTTCTACATATCTGTGAATTATCATGAAAACATTCCAAAAGGTATTCAAGGTATAGAGCGGACACGAAATCACACCTGAAACCATCAAGGGGAAATAACTCAAAAAGTAAGAAAGCAGGAGTTGTCATTCTTGTTCACGACACATGGTCATGACCTGTTCTACATATCTGTGAAGTATCATGAAAATTTTCCAAAAGGTATTCAAGTTATAGAGCGGACACGAAATTACACCTAAAATGATCAAGGGGAAATACCTCAAAAAGTATGAAAGCACGAGTTGTCATTCTTGTTTGCGAAACACCGTCATGACCTGCTTACATATTTGTGAAGTATCATGAGAATATTCCAAAGGGTATTCAAGTTATAGAGCGGACACGAATCTGCCAAAAAATCACACCTAAAACTATCAAGGGGAAATATCTCAAAAAGTAAGAAAGCAAGAGTTGTCATTCTTGTTCGCGACACATCGTCATGACCTGTTCTACATTTCTATGAAGTATCATGAAAATATTCCAAAGGGTATTCAAGTTACAGAGCGGACACGCATCTGTCAAAAAATCACCAAAGGGAGGATAACTCAAAAAGTACAATAGCAAGAGTTACCACTCTTGTACGCGACACATTGTCAAGACCTGTTCTACATAACCGTGAAGTATCATGAAAATATTCCAACGGGTATTCAAGGTATGGAGCGGACAAGAAAATGTTTACGGACGGACGGACGGACGCCAGGCTCATCGGTCGGGGGATAAAAACTTCTAAACTTTCCATGCAATCTTATGTTTTAAGCATTTCCCATATTTGATCTTGCCGTAAAAAGGTCAAGGACAACCCAAGGTCATCATGTAAATAATCTTGGTAGCACACTCAAGTACACAATAAAACATACCACGTTTCAAGGCCATCAGTGAAGTGGTTCCGGAGAAGATTTTTGAAGCTTTTTACCATATATGGGCATGGTGGCCATGTTGGTCATGTGACCCAGGTCGTGTGAACAAATTTTGTACTATCAATCCCTGGATATGAAATGTGGTAACACTTTGCTCAGTGACTTTTGAGGAGATGCTTTAAATTGTCAAAATATGTGTATCCTTTATTGTTTTTTTTAAAATACGAATGGTGAAGTTGGAGTTTTGATGTGAACAAAACATCGAACTTTTATGCAAAACAAACCTGTCCGTTATCCATACTCAAAGAAAACCACAGACCGGTACGATCGGACTCCTGTTCACTTTTTTCAAGGAAGTGCCATGCCACCGATATCGTTATTTAAGTAATGCTAATCGAGAAACTGTTCTGACTATGCTTTATTTAGATAACTTAATAACCAAGGAGAGTATATATGGTAATTAGGGATAATATGTGATTCACATCTTGTCTTGGATTTTTGCTTAAGAAAAATAAAATAGTGATTCAAACCAAATAATATTTGGATGAAAATGGATATTATCATCTCAAGAATAAATTGTAAAAACAATTGGCAAATTCCATTCAGTAACTTAAGAGAATTTCGAGTTTGAAAATTTTGTCAACTGTTGTTCAGTAGAAAGGATTAGTAAAAATTTGTCTCTGTACATCTCTTTGTGCCATTTTGAAACTACCCCTGATCTTACTGCAACTGTAATTGAGATTAACCTTATAACAAACAATGAGTACTGCAGGAGCAAAAGCCCTGAAGAGAAAACAACCAGTGGGGAAAATTCGTCACAGACAAAGCCATCTCACAAGCCAGGAGCTACACATGGTCAGGCAGAGAAAAGGGTAAGGAGAGAAGTAGCTTTGGGGATGAAATCAACATGATAAATAGACAGTTAGAGCAGCTATCAGAAGATACAAAGCAGACTAGGGAAAAGGTCAAGGACATGTTAAGCAAAGCTGAACTGCAAGAGTTTATCACAGCCACAGTTGATGCTTTAAGCAAGCAGTTAGAGAGCGGCTGAGAAAGGGAATTGACAAAAAAAGTAAAAGAAAGAACTGCAGAGATCAATCAATGACAGACTGGATACACTCATATTAGAGAACATAGCTCTTAAAGAGCGGCTTGAAGAAATAGAACAAAAGTTAAAGAAAAATGAAAATTTAGCTCAGAGGGCAATGCAGAAAGGCGATGACAATGAACAGTATTCCCGTAAGAACAAGATCAAAATAATGGGTGTACCAGAATTAGCTGATGAGACTGTTGAAATGTTGACATTTGTGATACTTTACATACAAGGCAGTTGTAGCAGTAGATCCTAGAAACATTGAAGCAATACATCGCATACCTGGAACAGCTGGATTTCCCAAACCTGTACTGATGAAAATGCGAAATAATTATGAAAAGACAAAAATAGTGAAAAAAGGAAAGCAATGAAGGAAGCAGCTTTCGTTTAGTTGATGATGTAACAAAACTAAGTACATCTCTCATAAATCGGCTACTGGCGCATGAGTTTATTGACTCTGCATGGTTTTTCAATGGCAGTGTCTATGGGAAAACAACAGAGGGCAGGAGGCATAAGTATGGGATATATAACAATATTGGAAGAGTTATCCGCAGTAATGATGCAGCCACCGATGATGTTGAGGAGATGATAAGCTAGATGACTGACTAATCCACAAAATAATAGTCTGATGGATGGAAACTAAAATTCAGACTCTGGAGATACTCATTCTTAAATTACATTTTATAAATCATTCTAAATCTTAATGTATTCAATGGACAAAACTTAATACACAACTTAAGACAAAAATCTTCTAAACAATTGAACTTAATAACCAATCACATTAATTTTAGTTTTGTTACCGAAATGTATACCTTAACCTGTAAACAAGAGCATTGGGTATCGGGAGACAGGATCTGTGCGATCCCTCCCACCCCGCATGCCGGCAGTAGCGCTGTCTCAAGCTTCCTGGTCACTCCTTGCCGACAAATCAATTTAGTCTGACTGGCCGAGCCTTTTACCTTGTAGATTTTGACCAGGTTTTGATATTAATACCTAAACAATAAAACTGCTACATGATAAATGAATTACAGTTATACGAAGCAGTTCCAGGACTGCAGTTACTGAAAGAAAACTTCACCCAAATTTATATTTTCTGAAAGAACCATGTTACATGTATGTATCTATGCGTTGAATACCTGTATTTCATTGAACTTAGGCTATTATCATCTGTGTTTTTTTCCATTGTGTTTGTCCTGAAAAATCTTCATGCTGTTTTCTTTACTGTGGAACGTGATGTTTCCTGGACAGCAAGGCAGTGATTCCCTAAAAATTTCTGAAGCGAAAAAATGTATCCCGTTATATATAAATTTTATGCCTGTTGCTTTGTAAATACTACGGGTCCGTCCACTATTGCAATATTTCGTTGTTGGAGCAGGTTTAGAAACGATCAGTTACCTCAAAGTAATAAAAAGACAAACGATTTAAGCCAATTCTTCGGATACACCGGCTCCTTTGATCTTTGTCGCAAAATTTACCTATAAGAGTACCTGTCAGCTACAGTACAAACGACTCCCGGCAGTTACCATGTTTGCTGAAGATGAAGGCTGAATGATACCACAAATGTAGTTACCGCGACTTAAACTGAACGTTTTTAAAAGTGTTATGATTGGTTCAAAAGAAATCGAGGGAATGTTGGATCTGACAGTTGACAGTAACAGATTTTCATCGCCTTTAGAAGGATGTCCGTTGCATTTGATAGTAGATGTGTAGTATCAATAAGAAAAAAAAAAAAACGGTGGCGATATGCTCAGATATCACTCTGTCATCAGGCTCCTCTTCAAGGGCATCTAAATTCCCAAAAAGCAGTAGTCAATTCATACATTCCTGTATCATCGAATGAAAATGATTTGTTGCAGTTCTGTCCGGCGGATATCATAGATCAAGATGTCAGTATTGTTGGGCAGGTTCGGGTGGAAAATAATATGGACATTTCCATTTCTTCAGATGACCCTATCATTCCAAATGTAATTATGTCTGAAGAGGAAGCAGCGAGCGTTTTAGTCGCTATGGATGACAGTTCGTATGATACAGTAGCCTGAGAAGCTTCTTGGTCAGACAACTGGAATCGGGAGTTAGATGCGCCGTTCAATATTGGCACCTCCCAGCGGAAAACACGGGAAAATGAACTGACAAGTATGAAACGAGTGACATCCCACAGGCTTCTTACTAGTAACGAAATACTAGAAGAAAAAAATGAAAGACAATGCTAAGAAAGAACTTAAAGCCCAAAAACTGGAAGAGAGGAAGAACAAGAGGAAAAATCTAAAATAAAACTTGAAAATCAAGTCCTTAAAAAGGAAAATGGAAACAGCTTTAGAAACAAGGTTAAGTGATGCCAATGCACACCATTCAGTGTTATGACATGACATATGGCACTGCGGAAACAACTTGCACTGTCTTGTAAGTCAGGCTGGCAGGAGTCTCTAAGAAACCAAGCACACTGAATGCTACTTATGTCGAATACGGTACTGTGTGCGTGTGCTTTTCTTTCTTTCTTCTTGCAGTCAATATTTCCTTAAGTTTAAAGAAACCTTCCTTCGGTTTCTTTGTTAATCAGTCAAACACTGTCCATCATGATACTGGGTATGGCTGAAATTTTTTTGAAAGTGATGTTAAACCCGAAAACACACACACATATATGCACAGACACACGCGCACACACAGATGTACACACATGCGCATGCGTGTGCACACACACACACACACAAACACACACACACACACACACACACACACACACACACTCTCTCTCCATTTGGACACCTGGGTACATTATAGGCAAATTATTTGGGCTTTAATGTAGGAAACAAGATGATGTTATATGGAAAACAAGAAATGTTACAGTGTGTAACAAATGCCCCCAAAGGCCCCTTAAACTGACCTTTGAGCCCTAGTTGTGACCTTGACCTTGAGCATAGAACCCGAGTCTTGCATATGATATACGTTCTCATTTCGTTTTACTTTTCAGTAACGTTTAAATGCACTTTGAAAGTTTAAGAGAATTCAAGGGGACTTAATTCAACCACTACCCAACCTGTGTTGTGTCCTTGACGTTGGGTGTGGGAACCTAAATGTCGCACCTTTAACCTCACCACACTATTCCTGGGCAGGCTTAGACCTCCTAAGCGGTTAACCAGTACGAAGTGCACATACTTTCGCCAGTAACTGACAACTGACCTTCTTGAATCAGCGGAAGGAGAAACGAAAGTATGTGGCCAGACCGGGTTTCGAACCCAGGACCTCTGACTTATGAGTCAGGTGCCCTACCGATTGCGCTACGCGGCCCGGCTCGTCATTTCATGAATTAATCAGAACACTTGAGTGCACACCTCATAATGGGCACAATATAGCGTTTTCATTTCGAGCAAAATAAGGCTTAGAAGGGGTAGGGGTGGAAAACGGGTAATTAAAAGCACGGGATCCTATTTTGGTGACCACATCATACCCTATCATAAAGCCTAAATGTTGTACTTTTAAATTTGGTAACAATTTCCTTTCGAATCGCCGGGGCATTAAATTTGTATTTTTCCGGCTTCAGCGTCCTGTCAGGACGCTGAAATTCAAAAAGGGCCTTTTTTCGAGTTTAATGCCCCGACAATTCGAAAGGATGAATTTGGTATATTATGAAAGTTTATCATCCCAACTTTAACTTAGGGTATGATGTGGTCCTGAAAAGTGGATCCAGGGTGTAAAATAAAGGGAGATAACTGGGTACCAAAGAAATGCTAAAAATGATCGACTGCCTTTCTCGTTATGTTTATATCATTTGAAGCGGGGGTTCGAGCAAACAACATTCTTAAGTCATGTTTTAGAAGAGACTTATTATACTGCTAACGACTGATACTTATAAGCTTTCTATCCACTTTGGCTTAAGTCCGTAATATTCGGTTATAGACGTTACATATGAGTATATTCCCAAAATGTAAATAAATTGAAGGCAGAATCGTGTTGTTTTCTTTTTCTAGTATATCCCCCTTTAAAATCGTCTTTAAATATTAGAAGAATTACAGCCTGCTTGATTCCTTGTCATTCGCATATGCTACTACTTGAATTAACGTAGATAACATTTATACGAAACGTATTCCATTCCACCACAGCTAATCAACATCCTTCACCAACTCCTAGAAAACTCTCATAAATACGGTATTCAGACAACTTTTAAGAAATACTGTTGACGATATTTATTGCCATTTTGAGCAAGCGGTTTGAGGCCCTTGCAAGCTGCGTTTTATACGTGAAACAGAAAAGAGAGTTGTTATGTGTTAAAAGACTTGACATATACCGAACGAACATTTTTTTTGCTATTTCTTTCTTCTTGTAGCAACGCTCAACCCTTTTACCGACATGACTATACAACGGATCAGTTTTCTTGTTACACTTCTCATGGCACTAACATACGCGACTTTTAGTCAAAGCAATAAAAAAGAAATAAATAGAGATATTGAGAGATAGAGAAGATATTACGCCAAGGGAAATGAAACTACTGGTGCTTTTTACATTGTTTTGTGTAGAGGATTCAATCAAGTGACAATCAAATATCATCGTTCTGTTTAATATAAAATTAGGGGCTTACTAGTAATGTTAGTAATGTACACTAAAAAACCTGCTGTTACATTGATTAGTGTATCAATGCGGTTCATAGAGCATAGAATTTGAAAGACTACAGAAAAGTGAGAAAACTAAAATACACACTGAAATTTGCCATGAGGCACAGAAAAGTATCTGCCAAATCGAAAATAAGCCTCTGCTTGCAAAGTACCCATTCTTTTATGAGACTTGCATGCAGGTATTTTTCGTTACCAATAAAACTACAACGCCGAAGTTAAATTAAAATCTTAAAAAGTTCCTTCAAGAGCAGAGAATACATACAGAAGTAGGAACATGGGCCAGACTACGTAGTTTCGGATAATAAAGCCTCGTCAGTGACCCTGACAACATCTGGTGACGAAACCAGAAAAAAAGCATACTGTAATTTCTTAATTTTAATTGGGCAGTCGATTCAAAGACTGATTAGTTTCAAAAGGATCCAAATAATATAAAAGACGACGATCTAGAATAATAGTCTTCATCGACCTCAAATTTTAGATTACTCAGAATCTATCCTCTGATCTCAAAGGATGTAAATAAAATATAATCTGCACTATGGATGATGTACGGGGAGACGTTATACGGCCTCCACACGGCACAGCACCAGCTGCAGTGAGGTAAAATTAAAATCTTAAAAAGTTCCTTCAAGAACGGAGAATACATACAGAAGTAGGAACATGGGCCAGACTACGTAATTTCGGCTAATAAAGCCTCGTCAGTGACCCTGACAACATCTGGTGACGAAACCAGAAAAAAGCATACTGTAATTTCTTAATTTTAATTGGGCAGTCGATTCAAAGACTGATTAGTTTCAAAAGGATCCAAATAATATAAAAGACGATGATCTAGAATAATAGTCTTCATCGACCTCAAATTTTAGATTTCTCAGAATCTATCCTCTGATCTTAAAGGATGTAAATAAAATACTAGAAATGTGTCCATACGACACGGATGCCCCCGCCTAGTGCCCTAAGTGAAATGGCGCCTTGTTTAAGGTAAAGGCACTTGTAGCATAACTAGGTTCACAAAGGCACACTTCTGGGGTACATGTTTTATTGTTTTCCTTGGGCAGATGTATTGTGCTTCTTTAGAAGAACATAGGAAGTGTGGGGGGGGGGGGGGGGGGGGCTTGGATGTGGGGGTGTCATGACTGATATGTGATGATATTCTGTATCTTATCGCAGAAATGGATGCCATGCAACTTTCCAAATGAAATAGCCCGGAAACAAGTAACTTTTCAAAAACTAACAAACGGACACCATTATTGTATGAAATGAAGTCGAAAAAAGGGCCATAACTCCCACAATAATTGACGGATTTTACCAAACATTAAATATCACCTGTATTTTATGATTATATACCTGTGTATAAAATATGAATTCAATATACCAATGCTTTCAAAAGATAATGAACAGAAACCAGTTTTTCATACAAAATGAAGTCGAAAAAGGGCCATAACTCCCACAATAATCCACGGATTTTGCCCAACATCGAACTTGACCTGTATTTTATGATTATATACCTGTGTATAAAATATGAATTCAATACACCAATGCTTTTAAAAGATATCGAACAGAAACCATTTCTTCATAAAATATAAAGTCGAAAAAGGGCCATAACTCCCGCAATAATCGACCGATTTTGCCCAACATCACACTTGACCTGTATTTTATGATTATATACCTGTGTATAAAATATGAATTCAATACACCAATGCTTTCAAAAGATATTGAACGGAAACCATTTCTTCATAGAAACAGAAGTCGAAAAAGGGCCATAACTCCAACAATAATTGACGTATTTTACGCAACATCAAACTTGACCTGTATTTTATGATTATATAGCTGTGTATAAAATATGAATTCAATACACCAA
Organism: Ctena decussata; assembly: GCA_963989385.1. Taxonomy (NCBI): domain Eukaryota; kingdom Metazoa; phylum Mollusca; class Bivalvia; order Lucinida; family Lucinidae; genus Ctena; species Ctena decussata. Next base: position 53,337,482 of record OZ022511.1, on the reverse strand, counting down.
TGCTTTCAAAAGATATTGAACGGAAACCATTTTTTCATAGAAACAGAAGTCGAAAAAGGGCCATAACTCCCACAATAATAGCCGGATTTTACCCAACATCGAACTTGACCTGTATTTTATGATTATATACCCGTGTATGAAATATGAATTCAATACACCAATGCTTTCAAAAGATATTGAACGGAAACCATTTCGTACGTACGTACGCTACGCTACGTACGCTACGTACGTACGTACGGACAGCGGTGATACTATATGCCCCCCCCCCCATTTTAAATGGCGGGAGCATAATAATCTGCACTATGGATGATGTACGGGGAGACTTTTTACGGCCTCCACACGGCACAGCAACAGCTGCAGTGAGGTAAAATTAAAATCTTAAAAAGTTCCTTCAAGAGCAGAGAATACATACAGAAGTAGGAACATGGGCCAGACTACGTAGTTTCGGCTAATAAAGCCTCGTCAGTGACCCTGACAACATCTGGTGACGAAACCAGAAAAAAGCATACTGTAATTTCTTAATTTTAATTGGGCAGTCGATTCAAAGACTGATTAGTTTCAAAAGGCTCCAAATAATATAAAAGACGATGATCTAGAATAATAGTCTTCATCGACCTCAAATTTTAGATTTCTCAGAATCTATCCTCTGATCTCAAAGGATGTAAATAAAATATAATCTGCACTGTGGATGATGTACGGGGAGACTTTTTACGGCCTCCACACGGCACAACACCAGCTGCAGTGAGGTAAAATTAAAATCTTAAAAAGTTCAGTTTAAATCAAGAAACAGCTCAATAATATCAATAAATTATGATATTTCATTGCATTGACCTATTTGGCCAATTTAAAAAGTCACTAAAGACGGTGATACATCATGCGCTTGGTAGTACAACATCGGAAACATGTAAACTTCTTATAAGTTAATGTTACTGCAAATTAAATTTTTTACTGCCAAAATTCTACATACTGAGATAATGTATTTCACTACCTCCGGTCGGTTGCTAACGGAATTACTCGCTGTCGGGCCTTAAGTTTACTGTATTATTTTGTAACATTTTGAGTGAAGATATTACCGTGTAGGAATAATTTGGGAAGTATTGTGATTTACTTCACCCGTTACCCTAAATACTGACAAAACTCCTGAACAGACTGATGATGGAACGTCTTATAAGTTACGGTGTTTAACTTCTTTCGTTAACTCGTCACAACAAGAACATTTTTAATATTTTGCCTTACAACTGACGAGAGCACTATAAACATGTAACGTTAATAACATTTCTGCAAGCTAATCTTGGTACGTAATTGACATACTGATAGTTTCTTTAAATTGGTACCGTAAATAACCGGTCGAATATGTTATTCAAGTTCAGTTTTGTGACTTTGTTCTAAAGTTAAGTTGAGATGAAGTGAAGTATCATAATATTTTAGCTATAAAAACTTTTGTGCTTCATTTTTGCGAGTTATGCTCAATAATGATTTAAGTATACTGTTTAAATACACTTGACAAGTTAATTCTAAAGACTGAAGGCTTGAGGCATGCAAACATTGAGCCGTTGGAAGCAGCTTATTCACAAACAAATATTATCGTTTGGAACTAAATGAAACAATGTTCAATTTACAATTATGTAACGCAGTATAACATCCATTCAGATACATGCCAAACAGATGAAAGTAAAATACCTCTGACAATATCGTTTTCTTATTTATTTATTTTCATGGTGGCATGTGAACCCACACTTTTGAATATAATCAATGGCTGTAACATCCATGGCTATCTATTTTTCATATATCGAAGTCATCCGGCATATTGAATTCTTAGAAAATAAGTTTTAATGAGTATTCACCTGGTATAGCAAATGCAAAATACACAGATTCAAAGTATTTCAAGCAATTAAGTCTACGATAGGCAAGACGTTATGTTGAATGATACTAGATGTTTAGTGAGAATCTTTCATAGCATTTACTTATTCTGATACTGAATTCTGTGCTAGTGGTTTTGTTTCTTCTGTTATATATGTGATATACATATGACGACTGTTGACTAGGCCGTTTAAAACTTCAGTTTTCGTTGCGCATTCAAGTATCTAAAAAGATACATGTTTATGACTCAACACCTACGTATTATTGGAGCTGCACCAGAAGGAGTGTGAGGTTGTGCGCATAAATATAGTTTAAGCCCCTGGTAGATTATGTACAACTGTCTATATCGTACAGTATGAAAACTTCTACATGCGAGTCCCGTTGATTGGTTTTCTTGCCTTGTGGTCGCCTACATAGCTGTCCTCTGTGCTTTCTATTTTGTTTTGTGGTTTAAAATAGAAGATAGGTAAAAAAAGATGTTTTACATGTTTGAATGTATCTTGTATTGTTTTTGGTGCTGTGCTTAAGTACAGTTCCTCTATGTTGGAATGGAGTGCCTGATACGAAAGATGTGCTGTTCCGTTTTGTCGTATGCATGTTTCCCATCTTCTTCCGGTGTAATGGGTGGGCTCTGTTTTATAATTGTGGCATTTCCTGGGTAATTCTATTTATATTTTCCTATGTACGTTCTCTACATCTCATATACTTAAACTTGTGTCTGCATGCATATCTAATAAATACGCTTTAACAAAATAGCAAAAAAACAACTAAGTCAACATGTAAACAAGTTTTATTCTCTGGAGAGACCTACAAACTTGCAAGAAAAACGCTGTTCACAATGATTTTACCCACATAATGAAAGAAAGAGTGATCCCACAACTATGCTAATATCTACCATATGCATATTACTTGATAACTTCTTTTGATATCAAAGTAGTTTGCGTTGTAATTACTCTTCAAACCATAACGTTTGGTTATTGTTTGAAAATAATTTTGAATGCCGTTCATTCTCCTCCCCCTCCCCCTCCACCGTGCCAGTAAGTGCAAATACTTGTTAGAACATTGTCTTTTATCAATATTGATACTTCCATCATTACATGAGTGCCAATCAAAACTTTACATACGTAAAGATGCTTTCAAAATACTTCATTTACACACTCAATATCAAATACTGCATTTTGTACAAGTATTAAATTACCTTTTTAAAACAAGGGAAAAATGCAGTGTTTAAAAATATTTTTAAAGCATATTTGACAGACAAAATGATTTGAAGTTGAAATATTATTTCATTTTATTTATTATTTTCGTTTCATGGGTAACATATATAATTTGTAATATTTGCTATAGAAAGCTTTTCGAAAACTTTTTTTACTAAGTATAGTAACTATACTCTAATGCAGTAAAACAAATATGATCCTGTTTTTGTATTTTACATTTTCATATACTCTGAATCGTCTTCATTCATTGTTCTTTTTAATAAAATTGTAAATTGTATTAAGTAACGTATGTATCGATTGAGCTATAACAGACAAACGCCCAGTGATCAAAGGGCTTGTAAATGTGAATGCATAAGTTGTTCGACGTCGTTGCAGACGCAGAAGTGGTAGGGCTGGTTTTCATGTTAAAACTGCACAACAAGGGGAAAAAGTTCAAATTGTACATCTTTTGAAGAAATGAACTTCGGAGGAAAACAGGATCCACGGCGGTGGTTAGACTTCAAAGAGAAACGTTTTATGAAGTACAGAGTGCAGTGTCATTATCATTGGATATTTTGCGAGTCAGTTGCCCTGTAATTATATGCGCATTTTGATGAAAATCTGGAAGATAGCGCTTGAACATGAAATTTAGTACCTTCAAACACCAACACTTGGTAGGATAAACTATCCATGAGTAAATGTATGTCTACACCGGTTTTCGTAATATTATAAGTATGCATTTTGTAACTTATTCTAGTAACTGATATTTTGCACACAAATGCGTCATTTCATGATTTTTTTTTATTGATTTGATGCTTAACGTCCACGGTAAACAACTATGGTCATGTCGGGACGGTCAGTTTAATACATAACGTCTCATTATACTTTCCTTTTCTTTACGTTACCATTTTATCATGCTTTACCTTTCACTGAAACATGATGAAATTCGCTTCAGCAGTTTTGAGTCAGTTCAGAGACATGATTTGACCTCTAAGCCCTGACTGTGATCCTGACTTTGAGCAACAGAACCACAATTTGTTTGTGACATATTCGCTCATTGTTTTATAACTTTTCATGAAGTTTGATGAAGTTTGCTTCAATAGTTTTTAGGTACTGGAGGACAAATGACTTGACCTTTGACCTCTGGCTATGACCCTGACCTTGGGTGTGGGAACCCATGTCTTGTGCATGGCAAATCTTCGCATTAGGCTTTATCTTTCTTTAATGTTTGCATTGGTACTTTTCTGAGTAATTTGGGATCATAAATATTGTGTGAAAGATACCTCCTTATTATGGTAAACCTTTCTATGAAATTTGATGACATTCGCTTCAGCAAGTATTAAGTTATAACAGAGGCGAGATTTGACCTTTGACCCCTAACTGTGACATTGACCTTGAACTTGGCAACACAAATCTTATGTCCAACACACCTTCTCATTATGCTTCATCTTTTTGTGAAATTTCATTAAATTTGCTTCAGTATTTAATAAGTAATTGCTGAGATCCAATTCTGAGACACAGTTTGACTTTTGACCGCACTTTGGCCTTGACATTGGGCGTAGGGACCTAAGTCTTGTGCGCGACACACCTTTGCGTTATGCTTTATCTTTATGTGAAGTTTCATCAAATTTGCTAACGTAGTTTTAAAATTATTGTTGTGACACGATTTTGAGACACAATTTGACCTTTGGCCCAATTGTGGCCTTGACCTTGGGTGTAGGGACCTAAGTCTTGCGCGCGACACACCTTCTCATTATGCTTTATCTTTCTGTGAGGTTTCATCAAATTTGCTTCAGTAGTTTTAAAGTTATCGCTGAGACACGATTTGTAACGGATGGCCGGACTGACGGACGGACAGTCGGACGGACGATCCGATTTTAATATTCCATCCGAAGTTCCTTAGGGGGCATAAAAACATGATAAACCATACCAGATTCCAGAAGACGATGTAATTAGACTGCCTTTGGTGCACTCAACACATTAACTGTGAATTAATTGAGGTATATTTGAGACCAAACATGACTAAAGCAACCAAATGACATTTGTGCCCAGCCAAGACTCAGATCAACCTGGACAATTTGCACCAAATGGGTAGCTTAGGACCCTATGTTTTTTTTATAACAGCACAGTCTCTTACATGACTTAATGAATAGCCAGGCTGCTCCGGGTCTTCACTTGGTGCACAGGTCATTTTGTTGTGGCTCTTCTGTTACATTTTGACTTTATGTTCCACCTTAATTATGTGGAATTTTACTCTCCTCTTTATTTGTGTCCAACAGGGTGTGATGTGTAGGAGGAAACTATCAGATTCATGGTCATAAATCTGTAACTGCATATTGAAATGATACATAAATTTTGTCTGATAAGTATAACAGGAACAATTTATGTATCCTGAAACAAAAGACTGCTTTTGAACCTAATTAAATATAATTAACCACAAACCAACTTCCCAGAACAGAAAGTGGAATTATGTAAAACCTGGACTAGACTTTCAGGGGTTGAAATAAGCACTAATCCGTTGGTCCGAGACCAGTGGATTTTATGCCGCATCAGTTGTGTTTACATGTAGCTGGCCATTAAATCCAGTTGATTTTTCTGTGATATGAAAGGCGAATACTGAAGACTACGAGTCGAGCTGGTAGGACCAACTCGGCCCGATTTTGACAGGTCTGCATCAGGCCTTAGTTTAAACCCTGGACTTTGGACTGTATAACACCTGGACTCTGGAATTCGGACTACCCGAAACCTGAACTTAGGACTATGTAAAACCTGGCATCTCTTGTCATTCTACCAGCATTCTCTTCAGAGTAAGCTCAGTTTGTTCAAATTTGAATATACATGTAGTTAGGATAATTAGTTTAGAGTCCACTTCACTATGAAGGGGAAACTCCTGTAGCTTACAGCAGACTACACTGGCCTGCTGATCTAGTGGTCCCGGTTCGATTCCCGCTGGCTTTTGACAGTAAACAGGATTTCATTGCACACAGCCTTTCATTATCACCTTCCCATTGACCTGATATGACTGAAGTACTATTGAAAAGGACGAAAATATTTTAACCCTTAACTGTAAAGTTGAACAGAATCAGCCAGTGTGGCTTAAATGTACACCTTTTACGACGTGTGACAAAGCATATACTGATGCCCAATTTTTAGCTACAACAAACAAAAACATCAAGTGATCATCATTATGGGCATTTACATTATTACATTATTTTTAGCAACAATACAAATATCTTCAGATGCCTGGTAAAATTGTCTCTCCTAAAATAATGGCACCAAGCGTATCTTACTCCTTACTTTTAATAAAACTTCCTATTTTGCCTTCCTTTTCCATTGCCCTGAAGTATAAATCTGTCAAGGCTGATTAGATAATCTAAAGAATTAACACCTGCAGATACAGTGTCTGACTTCCTCTAATATTCGTGTATACATGGACTAGTATCAGTAACAACAGCATATTAGGGTTTTGAGTTTATCACTCTAAAGATGTTTGATTTATTAATATGTACTGGCTGCAACATTTTTATCCCCCGACCGAAAGGTTCGGGGGATATAGCGATGAGCCTGGCGTCCGTCCGTCCGTCCGTCCGTAAACATTTTCACGTCCGCTCTATATCTTGAATACCGTTTGGAATATTTTCATGATACTTCACAGTTATGTAGAACAGGTCATGACGATGTGTCGCGTACTAGAATGGTAACTCTTGCTATTGTACTTTTTGAGTTATTTCCCCTTTGGTAAGTTTTTTGGCAGATTCGTGTCCGCTCTGTAACTTGAATACCCTTTGGAATATTTTCATGATACTTCACAGATATGTAGAACAGGTCATGACGATGTGTCGCAAACAAGAATAACAACTGTTGCTTTCTTACTTTTTGAGTTATTTCCCCTTGATCGTTTAAGTAGTGATTTTGGCAGATTCGTGTCCGCTCTATAATTTGAATACCTTTCAGAATATTTTCATGATACTTCACAGATATGTAGAACAGGCCATGATGATGTGTCGCAAATAAGAGTGACAATTCTTGCCATCTTACTTTTTGAGTTATTTTCCCTTGATCGTTTTAGGTATGATTTCGTGTCCGCTCTATAACTTGAATACCTTTCAGAATATTTTCATGATACTTCACAAATATGTAGAACAGGTCATGGCGATGTGTCGCGAACAAGAATGACAATTCTTGCCATCTTACTTTTTGAGTTATTTCCCCTTGGTCAATTTAGGTGTGGTTTCGTGTCCGCTCTATAACTCATATACCTTTTGAAATATTTTCATGATCCTTCACAGATATGTAGAACAGGTCATGATGATGTGTCGCGAACAGGAATGACAATTCTTGCTTTCTTACTTTTTGAGTTATTTCCCCTTGATGGTTTTAGGTATGATTTCATGTCCGCACTATAACTTAAATACCTTTTGCATTTTTTTATGATACTTCACAAATATGTAGAACAGGTCATGACGATATGTCGTGACTAAGAATGACAACTCATGCTTTCTTACTTTTTGAGTTATTTCCCTTTGATGATTTTAGGTGTCCGCTCCATAGCTTGAATACCTTTTGAAATATTTTCATGATACTTCACAGATATGAAGAACATGTCATGATAATTTGTCTCATACATGAATGACAACTGTTGCATTCATACTTTGTGAGTTATTTCCCTTTGGCACTTTGAGCTGCTATTCGAGTCTCTGCTCCATATCTGTATAACCCTGGCCTGCTCCACAGTTTTAATAACCTTATACCTTTTAGAATATTGATGAACATGCTGTGATATCTTATGAGTGTTCCTAACTTTCTCTGACCCCTCCACATCCAACCCCTCACCCCACCCCACCAAAAATATAATTTTTTTCTCCAGATTTGGATTCTTTGTCCAAATTCACTTACTAGTAGGGCTTTTAGTTTAGAAGACATTCACACATTTTGAAAGTTCAATGTATCATATGTTATATATTTATGTTTATGGCGGCTGTTTGAGATATTACTTCTTTTTAGCAGTCAAGCATACTATTTTAGTCTGAGTGTTAGATAATCATGCATCTGTTAAACAGATAATGTCAATCAGAAGCATAAACGAATGACCCATAAAAGAATAAAAGATCTTATATGTGTTTTGAAGTGCACCCTTTTTACCAAGGCCCATGGGGGTCTTCGGTCGGGGGATTTGCCATCTCCTCTGATGGCTATTTTTATAATGAAAGCGCAACAATATTTTCCACTCCAAAATTTGACTCCACTCCAACACTCCACTCCAAAACTCCACTCCATAACTCCACTCCATAGAATACACAGTGCCGCCTGTCAGAGTCTTCGCTGTACATTCAAAGGGTAGCTTAGGGTCTTAGCTAGCTCCATACGGACAGTGAAGACTGATCAGACAGGGCATATGCGCCCAGCGAAGACTCAAATCAGCCTGGGCATCCACCCAGCCTGATCAGTCTTTGCTATGTGCTTACAGGACAGCCAAGGTTCTAAGCTTTCTCCATGCGGCTAGCGAAGACTTTGATCAGACTGGGAGAATGCCCAGGCTGATCTGAGTATTCGCTGGGCGCACATGCCACTTTGTTGGTTTTGTCGTGTTGCTGCTCAATTTGGAGATAGTCAGGGAGGACCATAATCACAAAGCCGAACCCACCTAAAACACTGAGAGAAGTGATGGGAAAAAGAAACAGTAGTCTTTTGCTTGGTTCACATTTGCCCTTGGCGCCTTGCGATAAATGGATAAACGGTTTCAAGTACAACCAAAGGAGGGATATTTGAACGTGGACCTTTATGGGAAGCAGGCTATTGGAATATTGGGAATAATTCACCCTATGGCATGTACATTCGAATGTGAACAGATCAGGGGCCGTATTCATAAAACAACTTAAGTGGTTTCTATGTTGTTGCTAAGGCTAAATTTCTTTGAAGGAGATTCCCTACAACTATGAAATTTGGTCTGGAAGAACAGTCTTACAAAGACTGTTCCTCCAGACCAAATTTCATAGCTGTAGGGAATCTCCTTCATAGATATTTAGCCTTAGCAACCGCATAGCAACGACTTAAGTGGCTTTATGAATACGGCCCCCGATGCTCATAACTCATGATGCAATCAATTTAAGTTCTACATAAAATTATTTCATACGCTGTATGCAGCATAGAGCACACGCAAAATTATTGAAAAGGACATGGATCTTGTGATGGCCCGTGTTAAATATAAACGTACCCATACAAAATTTAGTGCGACAGACGCCCGTTTGTTTATTTAAATTCTTCTGTGTCGCTAGGCCCCAAAGCATTGAAAGAAAAGAGGTGACGCGCAGGTTTTGGCTGGCAACGAGCATCCCTCTCCGAGCGACACTTACTGTCATATTCCTCGGGACACATTAGCTGCAGACATCAGGTAAGAAACACGTACGTATTAACAAGCGAACGAAAGCGTCCCACATCGAGCCACCCCAACCTCTGTGTCTCCAGAAAGGCAATAGACAATGGCATCAAGAAAGAGATGTCCGATGCAGCTGGAACCCGTATCAAGCCAAAACATCTCAAAGAATAGAAGCCAAACTACGCTAAGATTCACGTCGCCATGACAAGTCAGTCTTAGTTTTAGAATGATTTACAAATTTCACCAGATATACACCAATTCGGAATAAGTTAACGGATATACTGTAAAACACTTATATTTGGCGGCAACAAAATTTGGCGGTTTCAATAGAGGGACCTTTTGCCGTTTTTTATATTTTGGCTGCTTTCTGATTTTGTGATAAAATAGTGTTTTCTGCTGACAACATATAGGCCACCTGAGTTCGAGGCCAAGACTATCATGAAGAAAACAGTGATAACAACTATTATTTTATCATAGTGAATTTTGCCTAATACAGCTGTTTATAGTAAATACATGTAAGTATTCCTCTTGATTAAATCAACTTGGCAATTTGTAAAGAATGTCCAGAAATTAGAAATATTTTCACACTCCGTTTCCTCCCGCTTATTGTATGCTTGGGCTGTAAATCACTCCGTGAAAACTTGAAGTCAAGCTAAAAGACTTTTATGTGCTTGTAGACTCCTAAGAGCCCTTGACTGCTGTATGAGAACACCAAATACTGGAATCAGGTTGTGTCGACGCTGTGCTGGTGCGCCGCTTGATCTGGACCTATGTTGGTTGTCAATGCGTTCAGTATTTTATTTTGCATGCCGCGGCCCCACAAAATAATTGCAACCATAGACAGATTTTGTTTCATAAAGCGGAATCGATTTAGGCCTTTCAAACCTTCTGCGATGACAGTTCCATCACAGGCTTTACAGTGTACGATACATTTGAATTCGTTGTCCCTAGAATACAGTACATATTACTCGAACGTTCTTGCTCAAAAATACAAAAATAGATACCAGTGAAAGTGGGCAAAGTACCAAAATCATAAATCCGAACTCGTAAATTTAAAGAGTAACTACACTTCAGGAACTGACTGAATCAGATCCCAAACCCTATCCCCAACATCAAAGGGAAAGATTGACAAAGACATCCCAACAAACAAAAATTACAAGTGATAAACCGAGTCAGCAGCTCTTTCCCAAATAGGTGGCAACTCAGCTATCTTTATTGAACTAAATAATTCAGACCGAAAGAAGGGTTACAACAGACTAAGCAAATTATACGAAAAACATTTAACAATTATTTTTACCTATTTTCTATTTTTATTATAGAAGGGTTAAAATGAGAACACAATAAATTAAACAGCACCGAACATAAAACAAATGCAACCACAACGAAAGTACCGCCTTGGGACGGTTAGTAATAACTACTGGGGGGTTTAAACCGGTTTTACTGGGCCCTCACCCTCCGAAGCGGTGCACACAATTAGTTGATAGTTCGGTCCGTATGGAGGTCCCCTAACTCATCAAAGAATCATCACGGTCAACAATTAAGATCAAGAAAAGACCGCGATGAAGCAAGAATGAGGACTCGTTGAGACACCTGGAGATCCCTGGGGCGTCAGCAACACCACTGGAGCAAAAGAAGACCACCAGTTGAACCCCGGTGGGCCAAGAAACAGACAAACATCCGGCCTCAACCAACTAATATATAGCTTTATGTAAGTCCTTTAAACATTGACAGTTCCGGAATATTTAGGATACCTAGATATGGACCCCGAAATTGAGGTGTGATCAGTCGCTCGCGAGTAGTAAGCATCACCTGCCTAATATAATACACCCGCCATATCTATGTATCAGTAGGAAAAGTCAGTGAAAAAGAAAGTCCGGTATTTGAAAGCTTAACTAAGCTTCGGCTGCGATGAGATAGCAGAATCATAAATAATTATAGATACCAAATGAGAAATCATAATTATTGAGCATATAGTGTGGAAAGGGACTTGAGGCCATTACACTTCAGTAACTATTCAAACCAACCTGCGGATCTGCATGCACTAGCATTTTTTGTACTGTGTTTCTGATTTCATAGTTCATACCAGACTGAATGACTGATCATGATCAGCCGGCCGACCTGAGCTTCTTACATGTCATACGGTAAATTATTAGTAACATACAGAATTTTTCAGAAAAGAAAACGAAAATTTTAGGAACCCCGTAACAAATATATCTGGTTAAATATTGTTTGCTAAAACTTTAAGATCCATCTTGTGATTCTAATCGTCTTAGCTTCGCATGTGTGTTGAACGTTGCCCCTTATTTTGAATAACTTTGCTGACTCTCGAAACGATTTATAATTGAATTCCATCTATGAGCTAATTCCATCTATCAGCTTATAAAACGTCCCAGAAACTGGTCATATGCCATTAATAAATAACGCTTGTACTTTCCAAGAGTTCACCAAATAAATGTATTACCCCTTGAGCATTGTTTTCCGCTAAAGTTAATTGCTGGCAAAGTCGCATATAATTGGAATGTACTCTTGAGCGTAATACTTTGGCATGAGAACATCATAATCAAAATTTTCCATAACGGTATCTTACCATTATTTATCATATGACTTTGCATCTGAGGGTGTAATAAGGCCATGCATTAAAAACCATAATCCACCAGTGGATTAAATATGCAAATTACGCCATAACGTTATGCGTTGAGGCCATAAAACGTCGCGTTTTCTAATGGCGAAATCGTGACGTTTAGTGCAAAATTTGCTAATAAAATGCGACTTTAGTGTCATAGGATTAATAGAATCTTGCATTCGTGCTCCTGTATTATTGAATTTATTTAACTCGTTGGTGAAAACGATAAGATGCTCGGCAGAGCCTCGAATCTTATCTTTTTCCCCAACTCGATTAATAAATTCAATAATACTTGAGCAACCATGTAATATCCATTATGTCTGCGTCGGATTCATTTCTTGGTGAGAGATATGTCAGGAACACCACAGACATCCTTTCAAGTCCAGTCTTATCATGCAAATATTTGCCCTGTTTGCTATATAAGGGCATCGTATTGTTTTAATAAAATCTTATAGCAGTCAGTATTAATGCAGGTCTCCAAGCAGCGTGGTTTTAACTAGCTTAAAGTTAGTTATAAGATTAGCGCTTTACGTCTTAAACTCTGGCTATCATTAAAAATAAAGGAGCATATCAGCTAAATGCAGCGCTTTGAATGGCCATTGTAAACGAAACAATATCACATGACAAAGTTTGCTTAAGTACATATCAAGTGTTAACCTGTTTTAGACTGGAAACCGCGTTTGAGGACATATGGAAACAATGCAGCAGTGCTGTTTTGCGGCGTGTGTTCAGGATCTTCAATGTTAACTTTTGGAATTTCTATGCAAAATCAAGTAAAAGCGAAAACATTCACAGGGAATCCCCAAAACCTGAAACGGACTCAATGGACAAGGCCACTTGAAAAAATAATTATAATTAAATGAAATAATAATAATAATTGATATTATAGTAGCAAAATACTGAAGTGATGAAATAACAACCACAATGACTTCAGTCATTTAAACAGTACATTTCTGACAAAATACCATAGCAATCTACCAGCCAGGTGCAAGATTAAACTTATGTGATCGTACCTGTTGCTCAACTTGATATTAGAGCAAAGTGCGCTTAATATGAAAAGTCAATACACACGAACAAAACAACCCATTTCAAATGATGATGCCGAAACATTTGCTAGCACCTAAGACTACCCCATTTCCCATCCCTGCCTAACCAGTTCATTCATTCTCTCACCTGCGTTTATGTACTGAGATGCAAAGAAAGTATACACTTTTGGAATACCTGTACTACACTGCTTAGGTCTTAAATTCTGTCTGATTTATTTTTACATCAATAAACATTAACTGATTTTGCAAGTTTTCCACGTGCAGCAAATTTCACGATAGATAATAGATAATATTTGAAATTTCAGACGATTTTTCAAAAAACAATGTTTGCGTTGCATATGCATGACGGCAAAGACAGAAATGCTCCACTTTGGAAGACAGCAATCGAATACCCAGAGGCAAAAGAAATTATACACCTTTAAACTCTGGAATATATTGTATTTTCCATTGTTTATGTCTGATGTTCTGCAAGAGTTGATTTTGACTCAAAGTACAATAATTTGGAATTATAAGAGTACAAAATATGAATGGTGATCATTAAAGAAATGCAACTAGCATTCATCTCATTTGCTTTATTTTAAAACTTGTTTAAGTTAACAAAGTACGGCTTCTTTTAGTCAACCTTAAGACAGTACAGCTTCACTTGGTCAAATCAAAGTAAGGATTCACTTAGTCAACTTTAACAAATACACTCTGATTAGTCAACCGTAACGAATTTAGACTCCAGTTGGTAGTAGAGAATGAATGTCTTTCAATTAAGGTGTCACTTGGTCAGCCCAAACAAGTTAGAGGTTGGTTGGTTGTTTTTGGCTTTTACGGCCCTTTGAGACAGTATTCAGTCTACATCGGGCTGTCTCCCAGAGAGATGGAATGAAGAGAGAAATGCTGGACGAGAGAAAATACGTCCAGACAACCCTAACCCGCACCTACTGAGGTACAGTAGGCCCTTTCCCTACTATATTATCCAAATAAGTAGGACGTCTCGGCACCGAAAGTTGCCCAGCACCATCTCCGACCCGACCCCCCATTACAAATTAGAGTGTAATGCCCAAAATTAGGGCTGCACGTTGGCAACCTTAAATAAGAAAGGCTCCACTTGGTCAGCCTTAGCCAACGAGTATAAAATGCTTGTAACGCTTTCCAATGACTTTCAGTAAGCTTTTCCTTTCCTTTTGTTTATGATTACAGCGTTCGTTTGCTATAAATTGAGGAAGCTATAATTAGTGTAGCTAAAACAACAGGAATCAGAAAACTGGCTTTGTTTATTTATTGTTTTGTCATACAATATTTCAATCACAACTACTAATTACTGTTTTTTGTGACGTGTCGCGATATAACCTGTCTAAGGACCAATGCAAACAGCATATATCCATATAGTATTGTGTACAAGTGTAGTCAGGAAGTGACAATTTAAGGCGTATGGGTATATCGCGATGACTTCGCACCACTGTAAAAAAGGGAAACAATATTTATGACCCTGTTTCTTTCTTTGCACGCTGCAAAATGGGATCAACCTGTACAATGATAATAATTCTCATAGGTGAGCAAATTCTTTCCTTTATGATTTGCCCTATATTTAGGAGGCAGGCAAAGCTGAAAAGAGCAGAGCTGTATTTCATTTAAATGCACCTTTCTACCTTAAAATATGCATAGTCCAAATGCACTTGAGGCGATCAGCATTGCCTCTGATAAAACTGTATATGGCAACGGACTGTCTTATGTGGGCATAGTTGGTCTGATACTGCGTACGTTGACTGTGCATTAATACTGCTTTTCATGTGCAGAGTCTAAAATCATTTAATGTATTTAAAGTGGATAATGCTCTGACTTCCGTAATTTATTAACCGAATTTTGTTTTAAACTTCCAAGAGCCCTTTCTCAGCACAGTTTCCAAACAATATAATCGTACCTTTACTAAATTTAAAGTTTCAAGGAAAAAGGTGATGTCATTTGAATGGCTGAGAGTAAAGGCAGTGAAGAGTAAATACTTCACTTCATAAACGCCGTTGATATTGTACTTTTACACGACTTTGTTTATGGCCTAAACTTTATTTTCGTCAACGAATCTGTTATTTTGAAAGTCTACTTTTCACAATTGTGGATCCCCAGTTTTTATTTTTTTGAAAGGACTGAACTAGGCAACTAAGCAGGCGAATGAAGACTGCTTTATAACAAATGTAGATTGTGTTCTCAAAGTGCCAAAGAATCCCTAGGAACATTCTTCCCAATCCCCCATTCCCCACACCACCCCCCTTTTTAGGGTATCCTTCTTCCTCTAGGGAGATTAACAGGAAACACAAGTATTTCTTTTCGTAAAACTGGCGGACAAGAAAGCGGGAGATACAGACACAGTCTTAAAAAGGAGTTTAACCTTTACATGCAAAGTCAATTATTATTATCGGAAAACCATCTACGTATATACCGGCATACTTTTTCTATGTCAATTTACTTATGTTTCTGTTATTGTTCTTGTTTTGTTGTGTTGTCATAAACTAATGAGAGGGTTATTATTTTCCTCATTTTTTAAACGAATTCCTTGACTCAAAATAAACGTTTATAAAATAATCAGGTAAAAATAACAATAAAATGTCTATGATTATGGTACGCTTAAAATGAATTTGGGTCAAACCTAAGATCCTACTTTTAAATTAATGTCACATTCCTAATTACAGGACACAGGCTGCCAGCAAAGTACAAGCCTAGACATTCGAAAACAACTGAAAGATGATACCGCAAAGTTGTATATTGGGACACCTATAATATACCGTAAATGTTCTAAGATAAAACGGGTTGGCTCTAAAATAATTTATCATATGACGTCGCATCTGAGCATGTAATAAAGCCATGCATTAAATACGATAATCCACTAGTGGATTAAATATGCAAATTACGTCGTAACGTTATGCGTTGGCGTCCATAAAAAATGTCCCGTTTTCTAGTGGCTAAATCGTGACGTTTTAGAGCAAATTCTGCTGATTAAATGCGATTTTAGTGTCATATGGTAAATAGAATCTTGCATTCGTGCTCCTGTATTGTTTAATTTATTAAACTCGTTGGGAAAACCGATAAGATGCTCGGCAAAGCCTCGCATCTTATCTGTTTCCCCAACTCGTTTAATAAATTCAATAATACACGAGCACTCATGTAAGATCCTCTGTGTAATACGTCCAATGATGCAAATTGAATCGTAAACAGTGTATGCTCTGATCAGTCTCATCTGGTCTGCAAGTTGTTTGATTAAACTTAAACTTACCTGTCCCTATACTTAGAAGTCTATGATCCTCAATACCGAAGAATACTTGTGATCGAAGTATACTCATGAAGTACACTTAAGAAATTCAGGGCGGCTAGATCTGTAATAGGCAATTACACCATTAAACTGGGAGTATGTCTCTTCTGAAAAAAAAAAAAACGGGAATCGCTGGAAAGTGGAGGTAAGGTAGCAGAATCATAAGAGCTTTACAAAGGTCTGAAGGATGAGGCCAGTATACTCACAAGCAGGCGTACCAGGAATTCCTAGACATTCCAGATCTTATTGGCTGGGACTGTTATTAGGTGGCATTTTCAGGTTTTTGTAAAACAAGTTATTTTGAGTTCATTTTACGTCCTTTCATTAAGGTTTTAGTTATTTTGGGCTACAAAAGTTATATCGGTGACCTTTACGTGCAAGTTCTGGGGTTATTAGCGCTAGAAAAAAAAATTCATGTAGGGGTAGTGTCTTATAAGTCCTATCTGTCCTATAAGACCATGACATAATATCTTTCATCCTTTTACGTAGAGTAGGCTACTTTTCAAAAGCGTATTTGGCCCCGTGCCAACCGGGGGGTATAAATAGTTGGATGCTTTCGCTTGTGGCAGGTGGTGAAACCCCACTATACAAGCAACCGTCCGTTATATAGTTCATACAGTTTAATTGATCAAATTTAAATGATCAAATCTTCCGTACAAACAGATCCAACGTGCGAATTTAAATAAATCCCATTTAGAAATTTTAGATATATTTAAGTAGGCACAAACGCGAATTCTATCCTTTCGATCTTTACTATTTCATGATACTAACATGCTTCATTTGTTTGTGTATCATTCTGTGCCCGTGGGTCGCACACGGGACGAAGATTATTACCTCATCTGTGTATAACATTTGTGTTGTGTTTGTATCACTTTTCCAAACTCGAGCACGTTGCACTTTAAAATAAGAAAGAAATTTGTCTCAACAGAAAAATAATAAACAATTTGTCTTCTGTAGCAATTGTCTGCTACGTTTTGTTTGCATATGCCTTAAAGTTTCAAATCATTTAACAAATCTTATATGTTGCTACCTCTTCTTACCTATATAGTAACTTTGGCAACTTCTTAGTCTCATTGCATATACTCCGGATATGGATCTTCTATTCCGACAACGCCAAAGACGTCTTTTCAGCAAACGGTTCTCTTTTTCCCTTTGTCTGTGGGGAATAAAATTTACAGGCCACTTTACTTCTGTAGTGGACGGGGTGAAATTCCCTGTCAAAACAGGAGCCACCTGTTTGCCGTGGGTGGCGTCTCGTATGCTGGAAAAAGGGATCCTGGTAGTTGAGGGAAGCCCAGGGATATCCAGCTTTCCAACACACTACTTTGGCCCTGGCTTCAGATAGACGAGCGTTTCGGGTTAGGCCCGACCCGTTTCAATCGGCTCAGTCGTGCTAAGCTCTAGAAATGCGCTTCTTGATCCTTCACTTCCTTCTTTCTTTATACGTATCTATAATGGTACATACTGGGCTTAAAATATTCCCTTCGTTTCTTTCTATATGGGTATTTTCGATGGGCAGCGGCTGATGGGTTAATTGACGGGCATATTTTTCGGCCTTCAGCATTGGGGGTTTAAACCGAGGGATTTGATCGTTGAGTATAATGGTTATGTAGCTTTGGCGTTGGGAATGGGAGATCCGTTCCCCTAAAACGTCCCCTTGTAGGACTCCGCGGAGGGTGAAGCGCATAGCCAATGAATAATAAACACTAATCATGGGATCCTCAAATAAGAGAAGATTTCTAATGGACTCTGATGACGACGCGGACAGGCCCTCATATTTCACATTTCAAGGTAATATTAGTTTCGCTAAATTTCTAGTCATTCAGTCACTTGAAGAGAAGGCGGTCACGACCCTTTCCCCTTTCGTGATTGAAAAGCAAATTGAAAGTTTAATAGGAACTCCAAAATCTGTAAAAAAAACTAAAAAACAAGACTCTGCTTGTCGAAACATGCCGAAAAGCTCAAACGGACAATCGTTTGAAAATTTCTACCTTTTTTTGGCCTTAAAGTCTCTGTCACGGAGCATACAAGCCTTAACTCTTCAAAAGGCATCATCCGTGACAGGATGCTGAAAGGGGAAAAAGAAAATGAAATCGTTGATTACCTAAGAGAACAGGGCGTGACTGCCTGCAAACGCTTTACCATCAAAAAAGATCATGATACTGTTGACACGAACACTTTACTACTTACGTTCAACACCGTCACGGTACCAAAATCGCTAAAAATCTTTTACCGAGTTGTTCCGGTTGACGTGTATGTGCCAAACCCTCTGCGGTGTTTCAACTGTCAGAGGTTTGGCCATCACGAAAACAATTGCCCCGTTGATCCCGGATCTGTTTGTGCGACTTGTGGCGCGGGAGGTCATGACCACCATACCTCCACGTGCAAAAATCCGGCCAAATGCGTTAACTGCGGCAAAGATCATGTTTCTCGATCCAGCGTATGTGAAATTTGGAAAAAAAGAAAAAGAAATTTTGAAAATTAAGGTCAACAAAAATGTTACCTATTTGGAAGCTTGGAAATTATATGAAAGCCAAACTCAAACATCGGATTTGGACTTCACAAAAAATGTACACTCACTGGCAAGACCCGAAACAAAAACTACTGGTACCCAATTTTTCGAAAAAGATTTTGACATTCTGCCATCTTCCAAACGTATTACACCATCTGTAAAACCAACATCTCAGCCGAGAGCAACTACAGCCCGCTCTGGCTCAGGTTCACAGCCTCGGGCCGCTTCGGCGGCTCGTCCAACTAGTTCTCAGTCTAGTTCTCAGTCTAATTCTCAGTCTAGTTCACAGTCTAATTCACAGTCTAGTTCACAGTCTAGTTCGTCTGGTTCGCAGTCTGCTAGACAGACTAAGGAACAGCTTAAAGCGGCGGCTAAAGCGCAGAAGGAGAAGGATAAACATCGTTCTCCTTCTGGTCACGGCTCTGGCCGTCGATCACATTCTGGCGGAGGCTCGTCCTCCAATAAACCTGCCATCGGAGGTTCGTCCTCCAATAAGCCCGGCAAAGGATCTCCGGATCCTGTTAAAACGGTCAATAAATATGGCGCTTTGGAGGATGACATGGATACTGCTTAGGAGAAGTCTATTCTCCTGATTGGTCTCCTGACACGTTTTTTTCTCTCCCATTCATTTGAACATGGATAAAAAGTCAATAATACAGTGGAACTGTCGTGGTCTTAAAGCAAATTATAATGAATTACTAATTTTAATGTCTCTTTTATCTCCAAGTGTCATTTGTCCTCAAGAAACCTTTTTAAAGCAGTCAGATAATGTTAGTTTTAGAGATTTTAGTATGTTTAACTATATTTGTCCTGATGGTCAAAGAGCATCAGGAGGAACTTCGATTCTCGTAAAATCTAACATTCCACATAGTCAGTTTAATCTGAATACAAACTTACAAGCAGTTGCCGTCAATGTTACTTTATCCAAAAAGTAACGATATGCTCTATCTATATTCCGCCAAATGATGTACTTTCTAAACATTCCTTGGTCAATCTAGTAGACCAATTGCCGCAGCCATTTATGTTAGTTGGTGACTTCAATGGTCACAGTAAAACCTGGGGTTGTTTGAAAACAAATGACAGAGGAGAAATTATTGAAGATGTAATTGCTGAAAATGATTTGTGTATACTTAATGAAAAACAGCCTACATATCTTCACCCTCCCACGGGAAATTATTTTGCCATAGATTTGTCTATCTGTCATCCTAATATATATTTAGATTTTGACTGGTCAGTTTGTGATGACCTGCATGGAAGTGATCACTTCCCAATCATAATTAAAGAAATTGATTCATCTGATGAAGAACAGCATTCTCGATGGAATTTGAAAAAAGCAAATTGGGAAATGTTCGTAACATCATGTCAGGAGCGGCTTAGCTCTGAAAAGTTCAAAACAGCAGAAGATATGTCTGCTTTTACATCAGCGTTACATGCAATTTCGGAAGAAACTATTCCGAAATCCTCGACAAGTTCAAAAAGGCGTAATCCATGGTTTACTAATGAATGTAAAACTGTAATAAACAAACGCAAATCGTCTTTACGAAAATTTAATAAAAATCCGTCTCGTGAAAATCATGTACACTCAAAAGTAACTCGTGCTAAAGCACGAAGAACTAGTAAAGAAGCCAAACGTTCATCTTGGCAACAATATGTCAATAAATTAAATCCAAAAACGCCAGTAAAAAAGATATGGGAAATGATACGAAAAATTAGTGAAAAAAACAAGAAATCTGAATGTGTTCATATACTGAGCAAAAGTGAAAACGCTACATTATGGATTACAGTTTGTAACTAACACAATGATACTTTTCTACCTGGATACGTACATTATAGTCGAATAGGACATCCAGCAAGAGAATGTCTGCAAAATACTGAATCTGATACTGTTCATAACACAGTTATTTTACCTTAATCAATTTTGGCACATTTTGTAATACACAAACTATGTACATGCGCAGATGCACATTTCTTTGCTGATCTGAAGCGCTTCATCCAGAGTGGTAGAAAAAGCAAAAAATAACTCGCAATTGTTGTCTAGAAAAACTAGAAAATTGAAGCTTTATTCTTCAAAATTACAAATTATCTCCCTTTGCATTAAAAATATAGCAAATTTTAATTTTCGATCGTTCTTTCAGTTCTCATTTTTCTGACAACTTTTTTTTCTCGTCTTTGTTATGCAATAAATCATGCACTCTACCTATTGTTAGTTTTAAGCAAAATTGTGACAGTATGTGAGGAAACAAGAAATTAATTTCTTATGGGAATTTCCATTGTCCACTGTTTCTTATTGTGTTTTCGAAGAAATAGTGATATTTCAACACTACTTTTCAAAGACATGAAAACACATATTGATGTGTGCTTTCTCTTACGATGTTTTTATACACTGCTTACTTACCTAAGCCAAAATAAGGATAATTTTGTCGTGTCAATCCTTTTTTTATTTCAAGTTTAAAATGCCTGATCGACTGTTCAGTATTTGCACCTAAGAAAACCGGACCCCTGTTCACTTTGAAATGTCTTTGTATTATCCGTAGCGGTTTTTACAGCTATTTTTTGGTATCATAACCTTACACATGCATTTAACTTTAAATTGCGTTCTTATGTATGAACCTTTCTGGTTCCACAAAACAGAAAATTCGAAAACAAATCACTTTGTAGCGTTTTCACTTTTGTTCAGTATATTAAATCTTCCAACGGGAACAAATGTTTTTCCACTGCAGAGATTTCCAATGCATTAGGCGAAAACTTTCAGAAAAATTCTTCAAGTTCAAATTACAGTCAACGATTTCAGGAACTGAAAACTGAAAAAGAATCAGAAAATTTAAATTTTCAGTCGTTAAATAACGAAAAATATAATCTTCCCTTCAGTATATCAGAAT
This sequence comes from Ctena decussata, assembly GCA_963989385.1. Taxonomy (NCBI): domain Eukaryota; kingdom Metazoa; phylum Mollusca; class Bivalvia; order Lucinida; family Lucinidae; genus Ctena; species Ctena decussata. The sequence goes on along the minus strand of OZ022511.1, from coordinate 53,315,701 downwards.
TAAAGGAGTCTCTTGATAAATGTAAAGATACGGCCGCAGGGCCGGACGATATTCATTATCAAATCCTTAAACATTTACCACCTGATGCATTGGAGACCTTACTTAATATGTTAAACGATATTTGGCATACTGGAAAATTTCCAGAAGACTGGCATAAAGCAGTCATCATTCCTTTTCCCAAACCGGGAAAGGATAAGACGGAAGCAACAAATTACCGACCGATAGCGTTAACAAGTTGCATATGTAAAACAATGGAGAGAATGATTAACGATAGGCTCGTTTGGTTCCTGGAGTCAAATAACTTGATTTCCAGAAATCAAGCGGGCTTTCGTAAGAATCACAGTACTATCGATCATTTAGTTCGATTAGAAACTTTTATTCGTGATGCATTTGTGAAAAAAGAACATGTCGTCGCAATATTTTTTGATCTGGAGAAAGCGTACGACACGACGTGGAAATATGGCATCATGAAAGATTTACATAATATTGGCCTTCGAGGCCGACTTCCAAACTTTATTTCGAATTTCTTATCTGACAGATCCTTTAATGTTAGAATAGGGTCTACATTGTCTGACACTTTTAAACAAGAACAGGGTGTTCCTCAGGGAAGTATTTTATCACCTACTTTATTTAATATAAAAATCAATAACATTGTTAAATGTGTTAACAATACCGATTCTTCATTATATGTTGACGACTTTGGCATCTTTTACAAATCGAAAAATATGGAAAACATAGAATTCAGACTTCAAAGATGCCTGAATAAAGTAGAAACCTGGGCCACAGAAAACGGTTTTAAATTTTCTAAAACTAAAACCCAATGTGTTCATTTCTGTCAGTTGAGGGGTTTGCACCCCGACCCAGTTCTTAACATTTATGGGTCGCCAATTCCAGTTGTAAATGAAGCCAAATTCTTAGGCCTTCTGTTCGATAAGAAACTCACTTTTATTCCTCACATAAAAGCTTTGAAAGCTAAATGTTTAAAAGCTTTAGATGTTTTAAAAGTGCTCTACAATACAAATTGGGGAGGAGATCGTACTGTACTTCTAAACCTGTATAGATCTCTTGTGAGATCTAAACTGGATTATGGTTCAGTCGTATATGGTTCGGCACGAAAATCATACCTTAAATGTCTTGACACCATTCATCATCAGGGGTTACGTCTTGCTCTTGGAGCATTTCGAACATCTCCCGTAGAAAGTCTTTACGCAGAGTCGAATGAACCGTCTCTATATATCAGAAGAGAGAAATTATCACTACAATATGTATCAAAACTAGCTGCAAACCCAAAGAATTCTGCTTACGATTGTGTTTTTAACCCTCGGTATGAAATATTTTATAACAACAAACAGAGATCTATTAAACCCTTGGGTTTGCGTATTAAACCTTTGCTAGTAGACTCTCATATTGACATTAAAAACATCCAGAAATTTTCTTTACCTGTCCAAGAGCCATGGACATTAAAACCTCCTAATGTTATTTTATCATTACACAAGAATAAAAAATCACAGACGAACCCTGACCTTCTTCAATCAGAATTCTTGCAAGTAAAATCTAATTTTCCGAACCATACCACAATCTATACGGATGGTCAAAACAAGAAGATAAAGTTGCATGTTCGGTTGTAAGTTCCCTATTCACAGATACTATACGATTACCAAATGGCAGCTCTATATTTACAGCTGAAGCTAAAGCCATAAATTTGGCCCTCAATCAAATTTCAGTTCAAGAAAACAATCAGTTTATTATATTCTCAGACTCACTTTCTGTTTTATCATCACTTAAAAACGTCAATCACCCCAATCCTTTAATACAAAAATTACTTCGTAAATATTTTCAGTTACCATCAAAAGAAATAATCTTTTGCTGGGTTCCAAGTCACGTCAATATTCGTGGAAATGACCTGGCCGATAAAGAGGCCAAGGCGGCTTTAAATTTACCAGAAAGTACCTTCCGAATTCCGCACTCAGATTTTAAATCTCAAATTAATACATATATCAAATCAAAATGTCAAACTAATTGGGATAATCAAATTCATAACAAACTCCGACAAATTAAACCAGATTTTCACAGCAAGGACAATATACTATCAAATAGAAAAGAACAGACTGTCATTACCAGATGCCGAATAGGGCATACCAGAATTACACATTCGTTTTTATTAAATAATGAGGTTGCACCATTTTGCATACCATGCAATGAAGTCATTACAATCAAACATCTTCTTGTGTCATGCATTGACTTTAACCATATTCGTTCAAAATATTACAACATTAAAACCATAACCGAGCTTTTTAGCAAAGTCTCTTCTATCCAAATTATTAATTTTTTAAAGGAAGCTGGACTTTTTAACAAGATTTAGTCTTTTATTGTACATAACATTTTTATCATTTGGACGTAATATAATACTTTAAACATTTGATCGTTTTTGAATTTGTCTTATAGAAACGTTTTAAATTGCTGACGTTTAGACGCTATATGCCCTTACCAGGGTTGAGCGTCTATAAATAACTTAAACATTCATTCAAAAGTGTATTGCCTATAGTTAAGGTGACATTTTGTTCTAAGCGAAAATTAGGGGTAGGGAAAATTCCCACGGCTTAAGGTTAGGGTTAGGGGTAGGGTTCAGTCAAAAAACCTGAGCTTTTTCGAAGTCAAATATTTTTTTTAAATTTCAAATATTTTTTGTATATAGGTCAAGGATTAAATGTTATGCAATTTAAACTTTTCCTGGTCCTTAGAAATGGATTTAAAGACTAACCCTGGACCCCCGGTATTTTGGCCTTTTGGTTCTGGTTTACATAATATACATGTTGTACCACACTCTGCCCCAATTGTAGGCCAAAAACCCTAGGTGATTCAAATAGCTCGTATCAAGAAGTATTTATTCACGAACGAACATAGGATTCGGACACGAAATAAGCCAGGATCCAAATTCCGGTAAGTGTTTATAACTATTGGCAAATCTTGACTAGTATTTAGGGGAGGGAATAAGGGGAACTTGATTTGTTTTTTTGAAGACCAAGGACAGACCTATTTGCTGATGTAAGCATTATGGACCACTTGTTTCAGGTAAGTAAATTATAATGCATATTTAAAAATATGGTTATACCAAAGTAAGTATTATAAAACAGAGGGAACCAGCATGTTGGAGCCGGGAACCAGTAGCACGCATACATAGGTATTAGTGTGGTAAAGATTATGTTTTTTTCAGGTTTATTTAAGCCTGTGGTGAGTTTAAACTATGTGTGCGATTGAACGGGCAGGTTAGACTCAATGGTTAACATAGGGAGACTGTATTTATATCTGCTTATAGTGCTATATATGCGTTGTTCAAAGTTGTAAGAATTTTTATTGTGGCTGAAGTCATGGATTTTTTATGAATTTTAAATGTATTTTGAGCATCACCCATAGGGTCATCGTTTTTGTTTGAAGGGATTAAATTAGAATGTCACCTAAAGGTTTGTGTAAAGTTAAGATACAGAAGAAGTATCTGTGTAAGTTTCAAGAGGCTGCTCCCAGTGATTTTGTTGTAGTAGAGTTTTGAAATTATAGGAAATGGAGGCCAAAAGGCCAATTGCTAATTGCGAATCATAACTGTTACCTATATTGTATAAGCTAGTAGAGGGTAATTATAGTACTGCATCCTACATTATCTTACAGGGTTAGAGCCTGGCTATCTAACCCTGTTTAAAGATTATTGCTACGACACTCCCTTGCTGAGTTATAACGGGAAATCTTAAAGAGGCTAAAAGGCCAGTGTCATCTCGTGGGAAGAGGTTTTAAAGGCCTAATATTATAAAGTTAAGTATCAGAGAGGATACTTATAGTCCCTTATCTTCCACTATGGGACCCGGGCTTTATAACCCTGGCAAATTAAACAATCTAAGACAGTTCCCGGATTAGATTTAGCAGTCGCAACTTTGTGACCGAAAAACGCCAGAAGGCCAGTTGTAAATCTTTAAAAAAAAAGAATATAGTTGTTTTGTTTAATTCTTATGATTTCACCAGTGCATATATATATCAGATTACAGTACGTTTTACAAGCTTTAATCTGATACCAAGTTTGTTATTTTAGACGAAAAATTGAGTGAGTACAGCGCAATTGCGCATTAGATTTTTTTTGCGAAATGCGACATTTTGGAGAAAAAAAGTTCATATCTCAGCTCATAGACGTCGTAGACTATCAATGTTTATATGTTTTGAAAAGAACTTTTCAAGAGCTTTCCAATGATACCAAAATCAAGAAGATCGAAACAACTTTAGTCGAAAAACTTATAGTTTGAAGTCTTCTGACATGAGAGGAACATATATATTAATATAGTCTTTTAAAAAGGGATGAACTAAAATATCTTTTGAAATGGAGGAGCCCATATAGGTTTATAGATATAAGATTAAAGAACATTTTTAGCCCTTTAATTTGATACCAAGTTTGTTCTTATGGACTAAAAATTAAGAGAGTAATCATCAAATGTTCTTTTTTTTTTAGTGGAGGGGACTCAATTTTTTCGAACAAACTCGAATATCTCCTTAACTATTAAGATTTGATCTATACATGTATATATCAGATTAAATAACTTTTTATAAGCTTCAATTTGATACCAAGTTTAGTCTTATCAACCAAAAATTTGTTGACAAAGTGTCAGTTAGGGTTAGGATTTCATAGGAGTCGGATGTGTTTTTGTCAAACTCCTATGAAAATTTTATTTTCGGCGGTTTTTATCTAAATCATTGTTCTGTATTAAAATATTATAAAAGGTTAAGGTAGTTTTTTTTCTTGTTTCTTGAAATCTAACTGTGAATTACTATTTTTTTCATCTTTTTGTATTTGTCGGGGGTCTAAATTAGCTAAAATTATTTTTTTCTAGGTATTTTCTTGGTCAAAATGTAGGGTTATTTTAGTTGTTCATAAGGCTTTTTTGGGGGGTTAGGGTTAAGGAGGTTAGCCTCTTGTGTGCTTAATATTTTGTCTTTGGGAGGGTTGTCCGGCCGTTGGGATAATGTCAGGGGAGGAGGGAGAAGAAGTCACCCCTACGGGGAAGTACGGCGACGAGGAGTCCGAAGAATTGCAATCATCTGGGGAGGAATTGCAATCATCTGGTGAAAGTTATAGGCCCAAGAGGGGGGAATTGGAGGAGGGGTCAGTGTCTAGTGGGGAGTCGGGGTCTAGGGAAAGGAGGAAGGATACGGTGAAGCGTAAGTTGGATTTTGGGGGAGAGGGGGGCGAGGGAGAGGGTTGGAACGGGGGAATAGGGAGAAGAGTCGCAGGAAGCTGTACTCGATAGTGAGGGGAAGGAGAACTGAGGAGGAAGGGGGGCAGGTTAGCGGGACGGAGGGGGTGGTTCTGATGAGGGGGATCAAGGTGACAGCGATGGTTCAGGTCCCCCGGCCTCTGGCTCCGAGACCGGAATTATCGCTGACACGCCCAAGGGGGATAGGGTTGGTGTTAGGCTAGGGACCCGCAGTCCCCGTAATGCGAAGAGGGCCCCTAAAAAAATCAGGCCAAAGGTTGTTTGCCCTGCAGGGTGTGGGAAGTGGGTGATTGACTTCGTAAAGCACCTCAAATCCAAGAAGCACGGAATGGCGGACGTGCAAGCAAGGAAACTAAATAAAGAAGCCAAGGTTAGGAAACAGATTCTTAAAGGGGCGGGGGGCCATTACAGACGCAGATGTGCAGTCCCTGGTTGTGGAGTTACCACAACCAGGATAGCTAATCACCTCCGGGAGAGACACCAGGGGCTCTCTGAGGCCATGAGGTCTCTTTACAGACACCAGTCAGAAAGGGTACAACCCGTAGTTGGCCCTCCGTTGACGCCACAGTCCTCTGATCCCCGGTCCACTCGTGAGACACCCCGGCGAGAGTCACCTCGGGAGAGTCGGCCGACTCAACCGGGGATGACTCCTAGCTCGGGTCCCTCACTAGTGGACCGGCGATCCATACCTGATGCACTTATTACAAAGACCAAGCGGCTGCATCCTGTGATCAAAAGGTTTTGGGAGTGGCAGCTAACCCATCTCGGGGGAGGACGCTCCCAAGACATGGCCCAGAGGTCAGCCCTCGAAGTGGACAGGTTCTTTCAAAACTTTGGAGGCTTCGACCTCAAAGTACTGACAGCTAGCAATTTCCAGCTCTTCGTTTCTAAGCTTGAAGCGGACTTGAAGTCCCTTTCCGTGGCCTTCTACGTAAGGTCTATAATGAAGTTTCTAGAATACATTTTTCAAAAATCTTACATTACTGCTGGACGCTACCAGAATATCCGCCAATCTCTTATGAACATCCAAAACTCTTTTGTGCGCCGTGGAAGGAAGGAAAGGGCTGAGTCAGAGGCCAGGTCCTTCCACGGCCGCCTTCCCCCGCAGATCAGAGAGGCATACTTCGAATCAGAATATGTCCAACATATTAGGACCCTGCTTCAGGGCGAACTTACTGGCGCAGACTTCACGAGCGTTTGTAACTATCTCATCTGTGCCCTGACACTCTGGGACGGGCATAGGCCGGGCGTTCTCATGCAAATGACGATACAAGACCTCTTAAAGGCGGTCATTGAGAAAGTCCCAGGCGATGAACCCGTCGAACAGAGGACATACCTGTGCATGACGGTCTCCAAGCACAAGACCGCCGGATCTTGGGGGGCCGCCATTATATCCGTTCCCACCAAGATCTGGCTGGAAATGCGAACTTACCTTAGACTCATTAAACGGATGTTTAACCCGGCGGATACTTCGCCTCTATTCCTGACCGAAAATGGGACAGGCTTTGAGAGGTCTAGTGGCATCAACCACTGCCTCCGGTCGTCCTATTCTAGGTCAGGGGTACAGGCGAAATACCCCCAGAAGTTTTCGGCAACCGCCACTAGGAGACTTCTTACCACCGAGTGCCAAATTGTCAACCCGGCAAAAGCGGCCCTAGTAGCCGCACAACTTTGTCACAGTGTCGCTATGGCTGACCGCGCATACGCACTGAAAAGACGAATCGCTCTCTCTCGTCCACCGCCGCCCATGTCATGGAAACAGCCATGAAAGAAAGGTCCGAGGAGGCAGTGGACAACCAACAACCCAGCACCAGTCGAGAGGGGGAAATTGCACAGTTGTCCGGGGATGAGGAAGAGGGGGGGGGGAGTTCGGGTAGGGAGGAAGAGGGGGGATCGGTTGGGGACCAGGAAGAAGAGGGGGGTCGGTTAGTGTTGGGGAGCAAGAGGAAGAGGGGAACTTGGTAAGGGTTAGGGACCAGGGGGAGGGGGGTCAGAGGAAGACGGGGGATGAGGACGATATTCGGTTCATCGATCTTCCGGGGGACAAGGTAAGTTTCAGGCGCATGCTGGCAAATCTTTTACCTTCTCTCGACTGGGTTACTATCCATTCCGATGCCCAGTTCTGGGTGAATGAAAGAACTGTTGACGAGTTGACGCAGTCAACCTCAGTAATCCGGATTGCTGATCATTTACATGAGGTGGTGGCCCGAAGGTTCGATATAGATGTTTTTCACGTCCTCCAAACCGAAGGGGCCACCCCCACTGAGGACAACCCTGACATTGCATTCACGATGGTGGCCCTGGCAGCCTGTAGGCTAGGGGTCTTGTTTGGCTCAACACTTGACCCCGACGTCATACCTACTCAAACGATGCCTCATGGCATCTTCAAAGAAACGGACTTGGAGGCCGGGGCTGAGGGTCGGGCGGAGGAGGGGAGGTTCAAGTTGCTTCCGGGGGACAAGGAGAGACTGCAGAGGGAGAAGGAAGTTGAAGAAAGGGACCTGGGAGGTATACTTGCTAAAAGGGCGGAGGCCAAGGCCATAGAAAGGTCTGACAGCAGAGAAAACAAAGAGCGGGGCATGGCGAGTTTGGGGGGGTGCTGGTAAGGAAGGGGAGGGGAAAGGGGCAGTGGAGAAGGGAAAGAAGGTGTCCGAGGGTAGAGGGAAGGGAAGTAAGGAGGGAGGGGTGATAATAGGGCAGGGTAGGAAGTTTGGATCAGACCTGGAGCTCCTTTTGCGCGATATATATAAAGACGATATCGCCGCGTCGATTGAAACCGGCAACAAAGTAACCCTACAGCAGGTACGCCGGGGCACACAAAGGGTCCGCCAAAATTTCCCGAATCTGACTGATCAGCAGATTCGGGACAAACTCTGGACCATCGCCTCTTAGGAAAGGAGACGAATCATCGGCGAGGGAAAAGGGTTGGGCAAAGGAAAGAAATCCAAGTAGGCCGGTCAGGGTTGTCCTCAGAACAGTAAGATAGGTTCTCCGCCAGACTGATTTGAACACACCGGTCTGGCATTCAACACAGGAAACGAAGGCAACGTACAATTGTTAGTCTTTACCTTGGGTAAAACATCACTGGTCACTGGCGAGTGTGGACTGTCCGTACAGCCTGTTGACAGTGATGTTAGATAAGGAAAGATGAACACACTTTAATTTGATTCCAAGTTTGTTGTTATGCAACAAAGATCGGGTGATGGTGGCAGGAGTTTAATGCTAGTCAAAACTCCTGGCCTGACCCCTTTAATTTATACTTCTATAATTTAATATAACTTTCCTGTACGTTGTCTTCGTTTGTTGAATGACAGACCGGTGTAAAAATGGCAGTACCATGGGTGAGTGTTCTCAAAAACTATCTTCTCTCTTTTCTTTCTTAGGTTCAGGGTTAGGGTTAGGGTTTTCTTTCACGACAAAACCAACAAGGTGGTATGGTGCACCTAGCGAGTACTCAGATCAGTCTGGGCATCCCCTAGTCTCATGGGAGTCTTCTTCCCTCTTAGCTGGCGAGAGGATTTAAAACAAGGAGAAGACTCTGATGAGACTTGGCAGATGCTAAGTCTGGTCTATATATTCGCTGAGTGCACATACTACTTTGTTGGTTTTGCTGTGACGCAGCTTCTTTTCTTTCTTTCCGGCTTTTTTTTTTTTAAATTGCAGTTTTCTTTTCTCCTCCAGCCTTTGTGCCTATATAATTTGTAAATATGTTTCATTCCGATCAATAATTTTTTTGCTAGGCACAAAGGCTGGAGAAGAAAAGTAAACAGTGTGTTTGTGCGTGTGTGTGCGTCTTCCACTTAGGCTGGATTAGACCCCTAACCTCTGTGTGTAATTGATTTAACTTGTTTCCATTTGATGTGACGGGGTAACACATCAGTGTGCGGTGTGTAGTTGTATCAGTTCAGTTGCGGGACAGTATAAGGCTGCCACAAAAACTGAACTTATACAACCACACTCACCTGATGTGACCCCACCTCCCAACACACAGAGGTTAGATCTAGCCTAAGGGGATTCTTTTGAGAGCGATAGTTGTGGGTGGGGGTGGGGAGGGGGGTGGGGGGCAGGGGAGAGAAAGTGCATCTTTGAGCGAAAGAGAATTTCTTGAGCGAAAGTGTAAAACGTGTGAAGTGGGTACTGCCTTCCTGATGCACAGATGGAATTGGTTTGAAAGGTGCATCAGGGCCCCCCTCCTGTCTCTGAACATCATCGTCGTGAGGGGGTGAACTAAAATATATAAAAGAAACTATCTGCTTAGTTTCTTTTATAGATTTTAGGCCAAAGCAGAGACAATCAGTTTTCACACAGTTTTCACAGCAAAAGTAATAATTAGGTAAGTATAAAGGTAAGTATTCAGTTCTTCCCCCGGACCAGTGTATATTGGAGCTCCCTGATAGATTCTCTGATTTCTATTGCCAAGTGTGCAGTGGAACTAAGTTTACTTATGTTTTAATGGTGAGGGACTAGCCTCCTTGGTCACAGGTGCTGGTGAATGGTTATTTGCTGACGTTACACCATTAAGCAATTTTGATTCTGACCGCGTATACATGACAGATCACGCGAACCAGCACTGTATCAAGACACCGAAGAAATATTTGAGCCACAACACGACAAAAAGAGCAAAGTGTTATATGCGCCCAGCGAAGACTCAAATCAGTTGGGCATTTGCCCTGTTTGAGCAGTTTTTGCTGTGCGCTTAAAGGGAAGCTAAGGGTCTAAGCTAGCTCCATGCGGTCAGCGAAGACGGACAGCGAAGACTAATCAGACTGGGCGGATGCCCAGGCTGATCTGAGTCTTTGCTGGGCGCACATGCCACTTTGTTGAGTAAACATATGAAACCAGACAAAGTTCAAGGTGGATAACTTACGTCACGATTTTGTGCTAAGAGCGGTTAATTGCTTGTGTTTCAAATGACATATTCTCTAACCAAATGAAAGATTGCATGTTTCAGGTCTTGAAAGTCTGCTTTTGATGCCGTCAAGCCCAGTTACCCCGCACTATTGTCTTTTGTCTTTACCAAATACTACCAGTTTATGAAATGAAGCCATTCACCTGGACACTTTGGAAAACTGACCTCATGGTCAGTTTTCCGAAGTGTCATGGTAAATGGCTTGTTTCAGAAACTAATGCTAGTTGCCTCAGACAAACAGCACGGGGTAACTCTTTTTACAACACTGAATCAGCCTTGTAAACATAACTGATTTCTTAGCTGGTCTGAGAATATTTTCTTACAGAAGATATTAATAGTGATTGTGACGCACGTTCCCGGGTAGGGGTTGGGGGAGAGGGGTTGACTTGACTTTTCAAATGGTACACACGTGCAGCTGGGATACTTAAAACGCACCCTATATTTGTATACCGGCTGTCAGAAAAATGAACCTATTCATATATAAATTCTTTCATTTTATAACCTATTAATGTATGCTTAAACTGATGAGCTTTATTGTGTTATGGGTTCATGGTCTTACGTTATTTATTTGCGTGGTGATAATGATAAAGGGAATATACAATATATACTGTTAACATAGATAAGATAGGGGGCTAATTGCACGGCGCATTAGCGCCGTGCCTATTAAGGTTACTTTGGAAATGTTGCTGGTGTTCGGAAATGGCTGTATATTCCTTTCGGTTCATAGCCTGACGTTTTATTTCGTAAACTTTGTTTTCTTAGCTGAAGATCTACATGAAAATTTTAAGTCCATAAAATGTACAGTTTAACTTGCAATAGCATCATTTTATCTGTAGTAAACGTTTTACATTTTCATTAAACCTAAAAAGGATTTTAAATTGTTAATCAAATTTAAATTGTAACTCCTTTTGCTACTAAAATAGTTGTGCTCTGCATAACCTACATCGACATATGACGTATGAGGGGAGGGAAACCAAACTATTCCGCACTGGAGTGAAAAATAGTACCGCACCGCCAAATATTTTTGTATATTACCGAACTTCACGAGCCCCGACAGCTGCCACGAATAAACTGATCCTTCAAATTTGTTCTTTATTAGACATGTTAGACTATTTAAAGTAAATAAAAACTTATTTTGCGCTAAGATATTTAATGGCACATCGTTCATGTAACCACAGTATTCAGATCCGTTGCATTTAGATATGGTTGTGCTTGCCGATATTAAAAAGCCTAAGGTATTCTTAAAAATACTTTGTCTGATGTCTGCATTATTCGTACATTTTTTTCTAAAGGGGGGTCTCCATAAGGGCCATTTTCTGGTTACAAATGGATTTTCACCAACACTCACCAATCTCTACTTGTAAGTGTTGGCTTACATATACTGAAATACTGATCTCATCAAAAATGTATTTTGAGTGAAGCGCAGTGTCAAAGTGGGTGGGGTAATTCCACCCCATACCTTACCATTTATCATTTTTTTCAATTATCTCTATAAGTATTAATGGCTGATTTACCACTATGATTTGAAATAATACAGGCATATATGCTAATTAATTGGGTTATATAACTTACCACTGTTTGCTTATTCAATACCAATATATGAGCTTATAAGTGGTAGCAGGAATTTAACTTATTTAGCTTCTCCAACTTTACGAAAAACCACAATTTTTCTTTATTTGTCCAGATATATAAAGGCAACTTTGTACTTATATTGACATGATAGTATGCATTGCAGAATTATGAGAAAACTATCCTAGGCATATCAAAACCTGAATTATCTGCCCTTGATTCAAGAAAATATAAGTAATTCAATTTAAAATGAAAGAACGAAATTCCACACTGGTAGGTATATTCTTGATGACATGTTGCTCATGTTTCTAATATTATACTGGTTGTTAAGCTTTAAATTTCATATAGTGCCTATGACATCACACAAGAACTGTAACTGGACAGTAGAGCTCATCCTGATATGAGCTTATATGTGGTAACAGGAATAATACTTTATTTTGCTTCTCCAACTTTATGAAAAACCTCAATTTTCATTATTTGTCCAAATACATTGAGGAAACTTTGTAATTATATATATAATATAGTGTGCATTACAGAATTATGAGAAAACTATCATAGGTATATCAAAACAGGAATTATAAGCCCTTGATTTACGAAATTATAAGTAATTAAATTGAAAATGTAAGACCGAAATTCTACACTGGAAGATATATTTTTGATGACTCTTTTGCTCATGTTTCTAATATTATACTGATTGTTGAGCTTTCAAATCCATATAGTGCCCGTAATATTACATAAAAACTGTATCTGAACAGCAGAGCTCGTCCTTGTTTATGCCTAAATAACACTCGAGATGTTATTTTCTGACCCAAAGTTTGATTTATGGATTTTAGTTACTGATTTATCAAATGTTGTTGAATACCTTAGTTTAGAATTTATAAGTCTCACTGAAAACTAACGACAGAGACAGTGTACTAGACCCTCCTGCCCAACACACGCAATATTTTTTAATATATCTGACAGTGATCATTCTAATGTTACACATAAACTGTCTGAGGACACTACTAAAACTCAGATGGCAAGACAGGATAAGAAAGTCGTGAAGAGAGGCAGGGATGCAAAGCATATATACCCTTTTGAAACAGGCTCAGCTAAGATTGGCTGGCCATGTCAACAGAACAAATGCAGAGATGAAAGACATTCACAGACGCTGTTGGAGATATGTTTACCAAAGAAAATATTCCGAGGAGAACTTTAGTGTGAAAATGTTTATAAAGTTGCCAGAAGAAATGATACAAGAACATCCTTAAAGAAGAGAATCTGTGAAGTTAAGCAAAGGCATAACAAGAGCTTCGCAAGCGGTGAATAATACACCCGTTAAGTTGAGAAATGCCAAAGCCAAACAAGGGAGATAATTCATAAACAAAGTAAAGTAGAGCTACCATTCTTGGTCCAAATATAAACCCATGACAATATACACAACACCATTAAGTTGTTTTAAAAATTATGAACGATTAAGAAGTTACAGAATAAACAGAAAGTTTATTCAAGGGCACAAAATTTAGGGATTAAGTAAGCCAGAGTTGTGGTTGTTATTCAGGATACATTGCTTCATTATATACATATTCCTAGAAAGTTTCAATACAATGTTTTAAAGGGTTAAGGAGTTATGGAGTGAATGGGAATAGAATTAAATACTAATCAAAGGGCAGTTACTCCAAAATTAAGTAAGGGGGAGAAATCACTCTTATGTGCAACGCATTTTCTTGTAATAATGCAGACCATTATAAAGTTTCATAAAGATATTTCAAACAGGTACCAAGCTTTGGTATGCACAAAAGGCCTAAAATACTGATCAAAGGGAAGAAACTCTTAAATGAAGTGAGGGAAATTTAAATTTCAAAGTAAGGTATTCAATAACATTCGTTATCTCAGTAAGTAAAATCAATAAAATCCACAAATCAAACTTTGGGTCGGAAAATGATATTATGAATGTGATGTAATTAAGTGGCATGTAGCAGGATGAGCTCTGATGTTCAGTTACAGTTCTTGTGTAACACCACGGGCACCATATGGATTTAAAAGCTCAAGAATCAGTATAATATTAGAAACATGAGCAAAAGAGTCATCAGACATAGACCCTTCCAGTGTAGATTTTCGATCTTACATTTCCAATTTAATAACTTATATTTTCTTAAATCAAGGGCAGATAATTCAGGTTTTGATATGCCTAGGATAGTTTCTCATAATTCTGCAATGTACACAGTCATATCAATATAATTACAAAGTTTCCTTTTTTATGTCTGGACAAATAAGGAAAAAATTGGGTTTTCGTTTAGTTGGAGAAACAAAAATAAGTAAAATTCCTGTTACCACTTATAAGCTCATATATTGGTATTGAATAAGCAAACAGTGGTAAGTTATATAACCCAATTAATTAGCATATATGCTTGTATTATTTCAAACCATAATGGTAAATCAGCCATTAATACTTATAGAGATAATTGCAAAATGATACATGGAAATGTATGGGGTAGAATTACCCCACCCACTTTGACACTGCGCTTCTGTTGATGAGATCAGTATTTCAGTATATGAAAGCCAGCACTTACAAGTAGAGATTGGTGAGTTTTGGTGAAAATCCATTTGTAACCAGAAAATGGCCCTTATGGTGACCCCTCCCCCCCCCTTCAGCTAATAACCCATATAAAAGGTAGTGGTTTCCCATATGCTAGTGGCCGTTGGGGCAATGGGGGTTAGAGGCCCACTTTATCTTGGGCACAGCGTATCGAAACTTATTCGCGTTTACCTTCCATGGCCGATTTTTATAGTCGACTAATCAGAAAATTCTTTTTTAATTAACATATTTGCATTTTCATTCAGTATGTAGAGTTAAGTTATGTAAAATGAAGGACAAATCATTTATATGAGTAATTTATTGACTGGTATACAATGTAAAATTTATGTTAACAATACAAATGTTTAGAATTTAGGAAAAAAACTGCAGTAAGCCCAGAGAAAAAAGGCTGAAATATGGAACAATATATGTGGACTATTAGTCGATCATGGGTCGGTTTTACAAAGTAAAAGGCAATGATCAGGATCAAATATACATTCAGATCCAATATCCGGCATTATGAACTTAAAAGGACAAACTGATTAAAGGTTTACGTCTAAGATGTTAGGACCTTGTTACTTTCAAACCCTGAGATGGATTTAGTACATTCGGTAAAATGATAGATATTGGTCCAAAAATTTCAAAGTATCTATCCCGTTACATGCTAATATGATTCTTTTTTATTGTGTTAATAAACATGTCTCACTGAAGTACGAAAATAAGGGACCGACAATTTGATATTCTGGGGGAGGGGGGGGGGGGGGAGTGGGCGTGGGATGGGGGGTGGGGGCTGGTATATTTTTCAAAAAAAAATCCCTGTCTATGGATATGCAAGAAAAAAATAAATTGGCTCATAAGGGGATTAAAAAAATAATCTGGCCTCACAAATAAGTGTAAAAAAATAACCTGGCTCCACCCGAAATTTCAAAAAAATAATAGTCTGCAGATAGTTCCATTTGAATTGAGTTTTAATATGTCGCTGACTTCGTGGGGGGGGGGGTTCTACTAACCTAAACTGAACTGCAAAAGAGTCACTAGCTTATGTGACACAAAGCCATTATGGGAAAATAAACACTCTAAAAGGCAAAAGTCCTAAAAAAGCCCTTATTTCTTTTATCATCATCCCCTTTTTTCCTCTATTGTTTCCACTCTTAAAATTGCCATTAAAATTCGGAAATTGCTTTGGCTTCTGGGGCGCGTTGCCCCAGACCCCCTTTGTTAACTCTTTAGCAAAGAACTTAGAGGCCATTTATTAACTTGCATGCATTTATAATGTGACTCTATTAATAAGTATTGATCAAACTTTCAAAAGTGCAAAAATAAAAGCATATTTCAGAAATCTTAATGGACAAATCATGACAGACAACATTGTTTTACTTTTTTTTTCCAGTGTATGTTCTGTTTACATTCTGAGATGACCTGACTCTGACCTAGATGAACCCTTTAATTTCAGATAACCACACCTTCAGCAATTGTTGCAGGTCCTACAGCAGATTGGCCTTTAAGAACATGTAGATGACCCCCCCCCCCCACACACACACACACACATACACGCTCACACACCAGACACACATACACTTCCTTTCCCACGTTCTGAATGCATACCCATTCAGTTTAACCAAGAGCCATACATCCACGTACATGAACAATCCCCAAACAGCTTCTAGCTTTTTCTGGTAAAAGTTTGACATTTTATTTGCTTTCTAGCGCGCAGTTACTTTGTTTGTTTGTTTAATCATCTCACGCATGAATTGAAATTTTGAATAAATCAAATAAGAACCAACGCCCCTGATCAGTGTTTGACTAATCGTAATACATACAACAAAGATAAAAACGGAGATAATTGAAAAAAGTATATGAGGTAGAGTTGCATTTAGAGCCAGACACTGCATTTACCTTTGAATTTTCGCGCTGTATGATGTCTGTAGAAACATACATTTCCTATAAACTAGAACTATTCAGTTATCCTCCAACAAATTATAGAGATGAAAAAAGACACCAGTTTAAAAAGAAGTTTTGCTTTGTTACAATATGTATATATGTGAATCGAACAGTTTGAAATAAAATATGTTTGAACCAAAAAGAAGTAAGCAAGGCAGACACTTACACTGTGTAATTTCTCTTAATAGCCTGCATCACTATGTGAAGTTTCAGGACAACCCTTATAGTACTTTTAGTGATGTTCCAGACATAAAATGATATAATAAAGGGCAATAACTCACAATGGGGTCAAAGTAGAATTATGATTCGCAAATAAATGAGTTTCTCCCCTTATGATTTCTATCAGTGTTCCAGATCTTAAAACCAAATCAATTTGAGTGGTCATGATTAATCTTTATAATTAGTATGATAAAAGTGCTAAAGGGAGATGTTTTAAAGATTTATAGTTCGTAGACGATGCCCTCTATCTTTGGATGGCCCTGTATCCATGTGACCCGCTTCATGATCACAGACCCAGAAGAAGACAATGAAGATGCTATTGATGAAGAAACAACAGACACAGCAGATGCGATTAGAAGGCTTATGAAAAAAACAGACAAAGATGCATCAGACATACATGAAAGAAAAGGGAAAGGGAAAGGAAAAGGAAAAGCAACAGGAAAGACATTGACCGCGCCAGTTTTAAGACAACATTAACTTGGTGATCCTATCAGTAAAGTCAACAGCCTGAAGAACTTCAATGAATCAGAGAGTCAGGAACATATTATAAATGTTGTAAGTGAAACGAGCACAGAAGACAATTCAGTGAGATCCCTGACTGCAGATGGTGATGATGATAATGATGACGATCATGATGATGAGCGTCCGATACGTAAAAGGATTTGCGTTATCGAAAGTGCTGGAGAGGAAAATGAAGAAAATAACCGCGTTCAATCATTAGAACACCAAGAAAATGACACTGACAAAGAAGAAGATGATGAAAACAGCACAGATGATGAAACTAAAGATAAACAGCAACAAAACAACACAACACAGTCTGTTAATGCTGCTAAGCTCCAAATGATGAAGACAAAGATGATCATACACGGAATACACGTCGCTCCTGAGGACGCTAAACATCTTATGCTTCAGCACCCTTACATAAAGCCAATATACAATCATTTGAAAGTTAAAGTATCAGAAGATCCTTTATATGCTAAATACAAGCAAGACCATATTGACAATACAATAAGAAACGGTATTAGGCTAATGAAATTCGTGTCACCAGACAAAAACATTGGAAATTTCAGTTGGGCGTGCATGACAGAGGCTCAAACTACATTGGAAATTTTAGTTGGGCATGCATGACAGAGGCCCAAACTATCGACCAGTTCTTTGTGTTATTGAAATCAGATCTTAAAATGAGGCCAAGGACTATTTCTAATTACTACAAAGCACTCTATAAAGTCTTCGACGTAGCTTTGGCCGATGCCAATTTCAGACTTACACAGCCAGAACGACACGCCCATGTGGACTCCCTTAGTCAAAAATACAAGGAAGTAAAAATAGGAAACACAAAGGACATTGCAAAACAAAGAGTTGATCAGAAACTGTTGCAGACTTATTCGGATACAACTAAAATGGAACTACGGTACCTAAATATATTTAAAAATCTAGAAAAAGTAAAGAAAAAAAAAGCCAAACCACTGATCCTAAAGGCTCAAAAGGGACATAAAACAAACGACAGGGAATTTAATATCATCAACAGATTTTTCCTCATCTTTTCAACGCTCGCCGTAGGAAACCGACCAGGAGTATTCCAAATTATGCGCCTAGAGGTTTTTCGCCAAGTCCGTGAAGATGGCTCTGCATTTTATTTCCTGACCACCGCTGACCACAAAACGTCAACCAATGACTTGGCGCCGGACCGGGTAGCGCAATCGGTAGGGCACCTGACTCGTAAGTCAGAGGTCCTGGGTTCGAATCCCGGTCTGGCCACATACTTTCGTTTCTCCTTCCGCTGATTCAAGAAGGGCAGTTGTCGGTTACTGGCGAAAGTATGTGCACTTAGTACTGGTTAACCGCTTAGGAGGTCTAAGCCTGCCCAGGAATAGTGTGATAAGGTTAACTGACCGTCCCGACATGACCTTAGTTGTTTACCGTGGACGTTAAGCATCAAATCAACCAACCAAAACCAATGACTTGGCATACATATACGCTGAGGACGAAGACTGGTAACTGTTCAGGATTTATAGGAAGTTTCCGTCTTGAACCACAGACAAAAGCGGAGTGTAAATACCTGTTCCTGAACAGCAACGGATCTAGAATATCCAACCCGAGGATTTGAAGAGGATCCTCGAACGATATGGCGTAGAGCCCATCACTTGCATCGAGGCGCGGCACATAATGACGACTCTTGGGGACCAGCATATGACCAGAGAAGAAACAGATATTCTCCACAAGATGCTTGCCCATACAGCAGCGACAGCCGAGAGGAGCTACTTGGAAGTTAATTCCACGGGCGTACCTCATCGCCAAGGGATTCCAATTCTGGAACGGCTTCAGCAACGGCTTGCCTCAAAACACAAAGTCACGATCGATTCTTATTTTAAGAAGTCAGGAGATTTGGAAAAACAATGCCAGCCAGCTCCGGAGTCCATAAAGCAAAGTGAGATTTCCGGTATGAATGAACCTAGAACAGAACGATCAGAATCGCCGACTGAGAGTCTACACTCAGAATCTTCGACAAACTCGACCAAACTTCGTGGAGAGAAAGAGAGGATGAAGACTCTGATAGATCTTGATTTCATAACAATAGAAGCTGATCGATCATTGCCCTTATCAGTTCAGTATAAGTCAGTAATTGCCGCACGCCCTGCCCTTCAGCTGTCTGCCAAAGAAGATGCGTGTAAAAAGTTTAATTCCATACGTTCAAATAAAAGGAGCTCCGAGCTGAAGAATGCGCCAACCACTTCCTCAGAACAAAGCTGTCCGATACTGATTTAGCAATTAAAGATTTCTTGAAAACAGTGGAAAGAAGACTTGAAACAAGTACGACTCTGTCAAAGAAAAATCAAAGAAACTAAAGAAGCAGAAAGTGCATCCAGGAAACTTAGTTCTGCAGCAGATCAAGTGCTTGCTAAACAGATTGAAGAACAAAATTGGCCACTTGTATTGCTACGAAAGTGTATGGGCGAAAAAGGTACCGGGGCATTCGCCGCAAAGGACATCCCAAAGAGTACCCTGGTGTGTGATTATCATGGACCGCTGGTATCAAACGAGGAAGGGTGGAGAAGATACAAGGAATACGGCGATAAAGACAATAATGCTTATATGTATCAGTTTAAGTCGGAAGGGAAGACTTTTTGGATCGACGGTGTAACAAATTGTCTGTGCCACCCAAACAAAAAGATTAAAGGTCGTCTATTAAACTCGATAAGAAAGAATCCAAATGTTATCCCAAAAGTTAAGATCGTTTTGGAGCGACCACACATTCTGTTCTACGCTTTAAAAGACATTAAGAAAAATACAGAACTAGTTTTCAACTATGGAACATATAAAGACCCACATTCATCACAACAACAGTGGATGAAGGATTAAGTCACTAATTGTGTGAAGAGGTGGTGATTTGTGGTAAAGAAAAAGATCTGAATAAAACTATAGATATCTTACATGTTTCCCTGAAAATTAGCAGACTTTTTATCGTTTTATAAGGATAGATAAAGTGGTAATTTCCTGCGCAGAAGTCTAATAAAACTTACACAGTTTTGAAAATCTACTTAACTCTGAAGTTACTTTTAACATTAAGAAGGGCGTCCAACAATTACTTGTTTCAATACTTTCTCGAATTTTAAGGTAGATCAGATGAAAAATGTAGCTTATTCTCAAATTTTGACGTTTTTAAATCATGTACACTGGATGCATTCATTGAATATAGGGTAGGCAAGTATACCTATATAACACATACACGTACAGTATAATATATTTCTATGACCAAGGCATCCTCTTAACTTCAAAAGACTCCACTGTTAGTTTGTTGTTTTATTTTGACAAATAATTTGACACAGGCTTCTTCTCCTTCCTTTATCTGTTCAGCCTGATAATGTGTGAAAAGGTGGCATCAAATAATAGCTGGGACGGTCTTCTTAATGCAATAAAGTACCGTCAGACTTTAATACATTTTTAATTACTATGGTAATTTTTTTTAAATTTTGCGTAGAAAACTTGTCTTCTATAACCTCTTTTGAAAATCAACAATTCCTGCATGTTGAACTTTTTAATCGTGAGAAACAACAAAAGTTTTAGGAAGATCTGTACTATTTTCAGCATTTTATGCAGATTTTTGTCTTCATCGCAAATCAGTGATTACCACTTACTTAAACGAAGTTCAGGCTGATTCCGTTTGAATGTTTTATATCTTATTTCACTTCAATGTGATTTATATATCAGCTTAATATGACAAAGAGACCTGGTACTCTAGAAAATGTCTAATATATACAGGAGGAAGTGTTCTCTGAGGCTACTCAGTTGAAATTCAAGCTGACTCAATTATTTTTTCCAGCTTTCTTAATCTTACCTCTTGACAAGTCACTCCTTGATTTTCCGCTTTCTTCTTCTAAGTCGGACGCAAAGAGTAAGAAGTAGGAAGTAAAAAGTCGGAAGTAGAATTTTGAGGTATGGAGTTGGAAGACAGAAGTAAGAAGTTGGAAACTAAAAACTCAAACATCAGTGGTTGAAGTCAGTAAAGTCGGAGTAAGAAGTCGGTTTTGAAATAGTGATATCTAACGTAACCAGTCGAAATCGGAAGTAAAAAATTGAGAGTCGGAAGCAAGAAGTTAAATATTGGAGACATTCGAATTCTTACAACTAACTTCTCACTTCCTACTTTAGATTTCTTACTTCCGACCTCCACTCACCAACATCCAATTTCTTATTTCTGACTCCCGAATACTCACTTCTAACTTCCGACTTCTTATTTTTGACTTCCGACCTCTTTTTTGATTTTTGTCTTCTTCTGTTCTGTTTTCCGACTATGTAGAAAGTGGGAAGTAAAAACGATGAAAGTGAGGACATTGGAAAAAAAGAAGTTGTATTGTTGGATTCAGGCCTTCCATAATTTGCTCAGGTGCAATAACGGGAAATGTTGCGTTTCGGCCATACTGCTGTCAATGTCCTTCTGTTTTAAGGTATTACAAAACTTGAGGAGGAGAAGCCACCCTTGAGGAAAATAAATTTGAACTGTGTCATACAGCTTGGTTCAATACCACGGCTACAACTCCGTAGAGCTGCACGGTGCAAATTTATTTTCTTCAAGGACTAACTAAATTTGAGGGTCCGCAGGCACCCGTGATGAAAATATATGTGAACTGCTACTCTACAAAGTTGTAACTGTGATATTTGACCAAGCTGTAGCTATATGACCGTGTCCTACGGCTTGGTTTAAACCACAGCTACAATTTCATAGAGTTACACTGTTCAAATATATTCTCTTCTAGTTTTCATTAAAAAACTAATGAGGAGTAGGAAGCCTTGAGAAAATAATTTTGAACTGTGTCTTAAGGTCTTATGAAATTTAAGGAAGAAATCCAGTAAATACATATAGTTCATTTTTTCAAGAGCTTACACAATTCGTAGAGGAGTAGATGAGGAAAATAAGCTCGACCTGTGCAACTTTACAAAGTTGTAGCTGTGGTATTAAATCAGGCTGTATGGCAGCTTGTTGAAGTTCCTAAGCTTCAACTTTCTGAAGTTGCACAGTTCAAAGTTATCATCTTCAAGCGAAAACTATACTGTAAAAAATCCGTAGATTTTACGGTAGAATACCTGGCAACCAGCTGTCAGTCCATTTGCGTTCTTTTACGGGCGCCTTCCCGTAGAACATTTGTTTAAGGATTATGGTAAGGTTATTATAATTGAACGCACTCTGAAATACCTTTATGGTGTTGAAGGGCTGTATAACCAAAACAAAACCTAACACGTTCTGTTCTACACTGCGTGACGAGTTCTGCAAATGTTTACAGGCGCCTGTAAAAATAAGGGGAAATGGATTGGTTGCCAGTTGTTCTACCGTAAACTGTAAAACAATTTACGGTTCTTTTACGGTATAATACCTGGCAATCAGTCGCCAGTCCATATCCCGTTATGTTTACGGGCTCCCGGAAACAATGGTAGAATCATCACGCAGAGTAGGATAGAATAAGATAGGTATTGTTTTGGTCATGTAGCTCTTCAAAATGACGGGAAGGTTGCTAATTATTCTACCGTTACGGTAATATCTACGATTTTTT
The DNA here is from genome assembly GCA_963989385.1 of Ctena decussata. Taxonomy (NCBI): domain Eukaryota; kingdom Metazoa; phylum Mollusca; class Bivalvia; order Lucinida; family Lucinidae; genus Ctena; species Ctena decussata. The sequence continues at coordinate 53,293,207 of OZ022511.1, read as the reverse complement.
TTTTTTTGCAGTGTGAGATACCGTGAGGAAAATGAGTTTGAACTTTAAAACTTACAAAGTTGTAGTTGTGCTACTAAACTATGCAGATGTGTGACTGTATCATATAGCTTGGTTTAATACCACAGTTCTGCAGTTACACAGTTCAAACACATCTTCTTCAAAGTCAAAGTTTTGTACATTGTATATAGTCGTATAATGTTAAAGAAACATAAAAAATAACACTTCTGGCAATATCAAATATGTCACGTTCTCATGAAAAAGTTTTATTTACAGATATCATAAATATTTAACATTGCTTTTAAATCGGATGAGGCACGAAGTTTTGTTCGCATCGGTAAAATTATGTGCCAGTGCTATATAACTATGGATGAAAAGAGTGATGCTCTAAGCAGATATAGATGCGCAGACAGATGTAAGTCTTCGTTAATCGAGATTCCGCAAATAATAGCTGTGTCAATATCTGAACCAAAGCACGTTGGATCCGTGCATTTGTAGCCATAGTCATGGGGGTGGGTGGATGGGGGGGGGGGGGGTAATACCATATCCTCTACCGTCGATCGACCCACGGTCGGTGTGAAAGTAGTTGTTGGTCGAATCGATACTGCTGTCGATTTTCATAGCCAACAACAACGTTAATAAAACGGCTCAGTCGACAGCACAGGTATACTGTAAGATAATCCGTAGATTTTACACTGTAAAATATATCCGTAGGTTTTACGGTAGAATTCCTGGCAACCAGCTGCCAGTCCATTTCTCGTTACTTTTACGGGCGCCTGCCTGAAGAAAATTTTTAAAATCTCAATATGGTAGAATTATGTTCACTGACCTCACTCGAAAATACCTTTATAGTGTTGAAAAGCTATATGGCCAAAACAATCCTGTCTTTTTCTACCCTACTCTGCGTGATGCATCCACCATCGTTTACGAGAGCCCGTAAAAAGAACGGGAAATGGACTGGCAGCTGGTTGCCAGGTATTCTACCGTAAAATCTAGGTAAATATTTTACAGTGTACGGTAGAATAACTGGCAACTTTCCTGTTATCTTTATGGGCGCCCGTAAAGCGCCCGTAAACATTTGTAGGACCCACGCAGTGTAGTGTAGAATGTGATAGGTATTGTTTTAGTCATGCAGCCCTTCAACACCATAAAGGTATTTCCGAGTGAACTCAAATATAACATAACCCTACCACAACGTGATTTCCACATATGTTCTACGGGCAGGCTCCCGTAGAAATAAAAATGAAATTGACTGGCAGAAGGTTGCCTGGTATTCTACCGTAAATCTAAGGATTTTTTTTACAGTGTAGGCAATATGGTAATACCCACGTCGTCATTGTTATGCCAAAATCACTGATCTGAACTGAACGTTTGTTTTTCATACATACATGTTAAAAGGTAGCTTCATATATCATATAGTTAGTATTTGTAATTTTTAAGACGTAAAATTAAGCTTATCCAAAAATGTTGTAAAACTGAATTATGAATCATGGGATTTGGACAAAATATTGTTGGTTTTTCTTTCTTGTTATTTTACTATTTTCTCACAGGACTGAGATACTTTTTTTTCAAAAAAATATAATGTTTATGATCTGCCTGGAAATTATGATTTTTCACTGGCCACTGATCTGCTGAAGTTTTATTATAAACTGAGAGGCAAAAGCAAGTATACAGGTATTACAGTCTGGATTTTTCTGCATATTTATACATATCCGCACAACACCTAGGCACTGTTAACAAAAACAATCATTTTTGCACAATTTGCGACAATTTTTGTACAATCGGTCAAATAATTAGGGAATGACATCGTTTAAAACAGACAGGGGTCTTAGTCAACAATGTCGCTTGAGTACCTCCCCTTTGAACATGCACTTTGGACAATAAAGATAAATTTCGTGTATTTTTATGTATTTCTTCGAAAGAGGGATGAAAGGTTTATAAGGACATGTCACCCTCCAGTCGAATAACGGGGTAAAGGATCAATTTTTTGGAAACAAGAAATGATGTTTTTGGCGTCTTCTTGTAACGGGCATTGCGTTTGCATTGAGTTCTTATGGGAAGTTGATTTGCAATTTTCTTTCAAATAAACAAGTCTATGAGCCATTTAAGTGCACACAAAGCCAAGAAGCCAAACAACAGTTTTCCGAAATTTTCAAGTGAAAATTTGTAACACCAAGTAAGATAATTTGAGACATGTAGCATTTCTACTTAAGGCTGACGCCGTTTGATGGTAGTTTCAGATCAAATGACGATGTGGTATTACTCACAAACTCTAGCCCTAGACATCCGTGACATGCAGAATGCCATTTGCCATGAACAAAGCGAGTTTCGATGGAAACTGCTGAAATTGAAATAAGGATCATAACTCTGTCATTATTGACTGCTACACAATTTTTCTTTGTGTATTGCAGAGCTAGACGTTTGCAAAATTGATGGTATGAATATTTCCACGCAGCCATTTACACGAGCCCTAGTATTCAAACCCCAAAACTGTATACTTTTTATTGCCTCTGAGTATATTTAGTTTTATAACTTATTAAATACTGGTGACGCCCTTGATATGAAGACGCAACCTAACAGATCTGTGAGAGCGTTAACTTTCTATCTGATTTCCATAACATTTTGATAACATTTGCATTAAGAGTCCTTTTTATTTCACAATTGTTCTTTAATTTGAGGTGCATTTAAGCAGACACCGATGATCATCGTAATCTGCCGTGGCTGACCTTGTTTGGCATGTACGTTGTGATGTCGCACTGACGTCAATGTATCACATTGACGTCACTGACGTCAATGTATCACATTGACGTCAGTGCGGTGTCAGTTTGACGTCACGAGCGCCATTCCCACGTCACATGGCCGCTTGGTGGTGTGAGGTGGGGTTCGCGACGGTTGAATGCAATGCTTACCGATGTCTGTTCACCTGTTTGAGAGGCGCTGCACCTTCAGGATTCTTTAGGTTCGTTGATTGCTTGCGCGAAAATGGATTTACTGAACTGTCACTGTTCGCACATGCGGTGATGGTTAATTTCCCATGCGGTGCGCCTCATCATGGTGTTTTCATATTGCTTTATTTGTTACATGTGTTTTATTTTATCTTTATGTTTTTTTTGCTTTGTTCAGTATTTACATGTTATTCTTGCTTTTCTTCAATAGTTGTATGTTTGCTAAAGCTCTCCTAAGTGGATGAATAAAGAATCTACTACTATTACCATCATAAAAGATACGCAAATAAGCAGTGGGCTTACAAAGTTGGATCAACATTGAATTGGCGTTAATTCAGCGTAATGACATTATATCAACGTTAAGTCAATGTGGATCGGACGTTGTATACCCGATGGGAAGGGTTAAAAAACCTGTTGAAAAGTATATAAAGCAAATTGTTTATTTCTTGGCCTATTAAATTTTTCAATTATTTAAAGAAATGTCGTATCCTTTGAGCCTGCGCATTGGAAGTCTTTGCGCACAACGAAGACTCAGGTCGGCCTGGGCACCAGCATAGTCTGTGCGCTATATGTAGCAATAGGATTTCTTCCAGTGTAATGCGAGGACTCTGGTCAGATGTGTGGATGCCCAGGCTAATCTTGATCTTCTATGGGCACGTTGATTTTCTTTTTGGATATTATATGCGCCGGCTCATTTAATACTGATTCATCTTGCTGTATTCGCCGCGTTACGTTTCCACAATCGGCCGTGACGTTATTAAACGTTTAAACCTGTGTTTTGTCTTATTTTTCTGACTTTATCTCAAATAATATGTATGCTTATACTCGAAGTAAGACTGTACGTATAGTTTGCCAAAATAAGCTTTGCAAAAGATCGTTCATGGTATGTTATTTTATTTATAAACTTATCTGGATCGCACGTATTAATAAGCTGAGGCACAACAAAGCTGGCAAAATTACATTTCAGACTTGTAGTAATGTCAATCACTTAGTCCCCTGGACACGATAATACTTCCACAAGACCATTTAAAAAAAAATAAACTTTGTAATACAAAGTTTTCCTTAAATTTCATTGACAAACTTGTAGAATGATGTTTAATGCGTTGTTAGAGTATGACAAACTATTTACACTCAACTTTTAAATCTGAGAATAAACAATTTTAAGAGAATTGACTTTGGTACGAAAAATAGGAGTACGAATCGTCTTGCACTGCTTCTGACTTCCGTCATTTTACCCCCTAGTTCTGAAAGAAAGTCATATCGTTGACAAGTCCATGCAATGCATACTATGATAAAACCCCAATTTTTCTATAGGTCACAGCTTGGTTATCCCGAGTTTATGTTCATAATCTCCTTTTTAATATTGTCTTAATGGCCCAGCTGAACATCAATTAAGGATTCTGCCAGTGTTTGGGGCAATTAAAAAGGAAGAAGTCAGAAGTAAGGTCGGAAGAAAGAAGTCGGAAGTAAAACGTTGGAAATTCAGATGTAAGAAGTCGGAAGCGAGAGGACAGAAGTCGTAAGTAGGCAGTCGTGAAATTTGAAGTAAGAAGTTAAGAAGTTAAAATAGAATGTGTCGTGAAGTTTAAAATTTCCCTTCTTCCTATTTCTTATTCCCAACTTTTTATTTCCTATCTTCTGACTTCTTAACTCATAAAGCTTAAGTCCGACTTCTTACTTCTGACTTCCGATATTGTACTTCCTTCTTCTGAACAAGTCTCATAACCTTGACAGGTCCATGCAATACATACCACGATTAGCCCTATTTTAAAGGACAAAGCTTGGTTTTCCCGAGTTTAGGTTCATAGTTTCCTGTTCAATATTGCCGCGCCGAAAAATAATTTACGATCCTGATCGTGTTTAAGACAATTAAAAAGACGAAATATACTGGTGCTTACGTGATTGCCTTCCATAATGGTTCAATGGTGTAGTAGTGCGGCACTGTGATAGCCCTAATAATAATGTTGTAGCCCTCTGATAGCTCTGATGGTAGAGTGGGGTAGGGTAGAAGGACTGTGATAACTCTGATAGAATAGTAGGGTAATGAAGCGGTAGCCTACTGGGATAGTCCTTGTAGTACGACCGAGTTGTCAGCAGTACTGTAATAACCCTGATGATACAGTATAATATTGCGTAGCACTATGACACACCATGCATACCAAAATCGATATTTAACCAACGCCAGAGGATCCTGTTAACGCCGAGGTACATCTAACAGAAAAGGGACATGCTTTATTTATTCGAAGGAGAAAAATGAAAAAATCAAGCTATCACATCAAAATTAGATATAAAATTGTATGTGCTGATATTGTGCATATAGGAAATTACATTATGGTTATTAAATTCATCGTTGGTGCGTCTAGAATTCCCGTGCGATCAGTTTCAAATGATCTTACCCTTAATTATTGTTTATAAAGTATTTCGATTGGAAGAAGTCTAGCTGTGATGTATTTTTCAATCCTACAAACACTTTCTTGCATAAGTAGCACAAAAATGTACAGCTAAATCATTGTTTTCCGCATCAAAAACTCGTTCATAGTCAGGTACTGTCTGTAACAAGATAAAATAAACGCCTGAGTAAGATACGACCACCGCCAGAGGACAACTGTCAATTGATACGACTTACATCGAGGATACATATGATTTACTGGCGATTATTTAACAGGACGTAGTAAAAATATATAAAATAATATCAGACAACATTGTTGTTGCGTTTTTTTGCCGCCAAATAACTGCCATGCGCATGTAGGCTGATCAAGGCGGCGTTGGTGAAAAGGAGAGGGGGTTAAGAGGGTAATTTGTTTGATAGGCTGATAAATTACAAACCTGATAATGTCTGAATCATTATCACAGAAAAGCAATAACCCGTTGTATATGGAAAGCGGCAACCAAGTCGTAAAGGCAAGAAATGGAGCTAAAACAAACTAATGATATGGACTCGGTATCTATCTGAGGTATAAGCATTATACAATGATACAAATACAGGTAGATCTTAACAAAAAGAGGTAAGAGTTTACACTTATCAGAGAGACACTTGAAGTAAATGTATTTACCAATAATATTTACATCGTACACGGTTATATACCGCTAAATGGAAAAACGTAAGTTTTGTTCTCTATCTTGTTCAGAACCTACTTATATAGAGATGTTTCTCAACTAGTTAAGTATAGCTAGGTAAAAACAGAAGTAGACAGACACAGACAGATACTTTCACACTGACAGACAAAGACAGATGTGCTTATCAGCATGACGCGTCGGGCGCGGTGTGTGTGTGTGTGTGTGTGTGTGTGTGTGTGAGGGGGGGAAGGGGGTGCGGGAAGGGGTGAAAGCTAGGTCTAGTCACCTATATGTGTTTTCAGCGAGACGTCGGTTTCGCGCCAAAAAGCGCTAGCTGTAGACGTTACGTGCTCGGTGATCGGGGACTTGTAACAAGTAGGACTATCGAAAATTCTTTTACGCTGAAAAGAGGTGAACGCTGTCATCAGAAATACACGCACATATTCTGTTTACTAAGTACACGTGTACATGGATGATGATGCCTTTTTATGGCCTTTTTCAACAGTATCACTATCAAATTGACCCATTTGATAATGAAAGACTATGTGCAATGAAAAACTGTTTACGGCGAAAAGAATTCCGCCTAAAACGGAATTCGAACCTAGCTTAGCAGGCAAGCGCATAACCCACTTAGCTAACAGAGGCTCCTATAACCTTTTACAGTAATGCATAGAGACAGAAAAGCGCATGATATTAAGATTTTGTGAATTTGCTAATGGCAGCACAGGAGAATGGTTCAGAAAAATAGTTGGAGTTAGGCAAGGATGTATTTTCTCACCAAACTCTTTAATAATTTTTCTCGAAAGGATCGTGCCATGCTCTGGAAGAACATGATGGAAAGGTTAGCATAGTTGGCAGAAATACATGTATTACCAATCTGCAGTTTGCCGATGACGCTGATGGTCTTCCTAAGGAAGACCAGGAACTAGTAGAAACCTATCGAAACCTGCACAGGGTATAAAATGGAGATAAGTGCAGAGGAGATCAAACTAATGACAAATAGCGCCAGCGCCATCCAGAGGGAGATTAAGGTTAAAGGACAGAAGCTTGGAACAGTCACAAGCTTTAAGTACCTTGAAGCAATTGTCTCTGATTAAGGCTCGCAACCGGAGGCTCTTTTAAGGATTGCACAAGCCACTGCAGGTCTGACAAAGCCAATATGGAGAGATAGGAACATATCTCTTGGATCAAAGGTGAACCTGATGCGCTCCCTTGTATTATCCATTTTTCTGTATGCCTGTGAGTCATGGACCTTGCCAGCAGTTAGAGAAAAGAACACAGGCCTTTGCGATGAGCTGTTACCAAAGGTTATTGAACATTTCGTACAAGGACCATATAACGAATGAGAAGGTTCGCAGGAATAGCCAAGCAGCCATTGGAGATTATGACGAACTCCTGACCTTGGTTGAGATGGTTTGGTCTAAAGGTCTTCTTGTTTAGCAAAGACAATTCTGCAGGGCATAGTGAAAGGAAAGAGAAAGAGAGGTATACATAAGAAGAGGTCGGGAGACAATATTAAGGAATGGGCAGGGATTGTTTTTGCTAGCTCAACTAGAGCAGCTAAGACAAGACAAGGTGGAAAAGGATTGTTTTAGAGTCACCTGTAATGCCCCAACGACCTCACAATGTTATGGGATAGACTAGACTAGACTAGAATTTGCGTATGAATCTGACTCTATCTGTGTACTCTCTCTCTCTCTCTCTCTCTCTAAGCTGATTTGCATAACAATACACAAAACCTCCAGAGTAAAGAATTATGTGATGAAATTGCCTATATGTCTTGGTCTCATAGAGCTAATGGTTTCTGAAAAGATAATTTTTAAGGATGTTATTTTTTTCATTTTGGCAACCAATAAAAGTGAGTAGTGTTCCATAAACATATGACTGATAGAAGGTTTCTCACGGAACTTTTCTATAAAAGGTTTGTCAAATATCTGCAATGGCTTAGCAGTAAATGCCATTTTTTAACTTTTCCAATTATAAGTAAAGGGAAACTCTGAAGTTGTCATAGCAACTTAAAAGCCCCCCCCCCCCCCCACACACACACACTTTCAATTCCCCAGCCCAAGGATGCTACAGAGATGAAATCTTTTTCCAGCTGGCCCAATGGCTTCAGAGGAGATGTCGTTTGAAAGTGTTGAAGACAGACAGACGACGACATGCGACGACAATAGACAGCTGCCTATCCCATAAGCTCCCCCGGAGCTTTCGGCTGTGGTCAGCTAAAAATGCAACTAGAAATGTTTTTGACAAAAACAGATGTCCCCGTCCAGCGCTTTCCCAGCAGTATCATTTTCCCTAAATGCTGCAAAGTTAAAACCTCCTGTGACTTTGAAATATGGCCAAGGTCACCTATGACAGTTTGGTTCAAATCCATCCATCCAGTCAGGAGATATGGTGCAGACAAGCGATTTTTCAACGTTTTTGACCTTCTGTAACCTTGAAAATAGGGTCAAGGTCACCAAATTATAATCGGTTCTTTTGCATTTCCCAATTATATATCTGTGCAAGTTTGGTTCAAAACAATCCATCCATTCAGGAGATATGGTGCAGACAAGCCATTTTTCAAAATTCGTTGACCTCCTGTGACCTTGAAAATTGAAACAAGGTTACCGAAACCTATCAAGTTCTTTGCCATTTCTCATTGATATATCTGTGCAAGTTTGGTTCAAACCCATTAATCTTTACAGTAGATATGGTGCAGCCAAGGCATTTTTCAACACTCTTTGACCTGTGACCTTGAAAATAGGGTTAAGATCACCAAAATCTAATCAGTTCTTTACCATCTCCCAATGATATATTTATGCCAGTTTGGTAAAAATCCATCAATTCCTTCAGGAGGTATGGCGCAGACACGCTATTTTTCATCATTCTTTGACCTCCTGTGACCTTGAAAATAAGGTCAAGGTCACCAAAATCTAATCAGCCCCCCCCCCAATCCAGTTATGTATCTGTGGCAGTTTGGCCAAAATCCATACATCCCTCCTGGAGATAGAGTGCAGACAAGAAGATATACTGACGTCGACGCCGACGGGATCCACACGAAAAAACATGTCACCCCTCCCCCACCCCCTCCCCCATGGTGGGGGGACATAAGACTCGGAAATAGATGCCGCTCAGCACCACTTGTAGTAATTAAGATAGTTAACATCGGAAAATCTGTCCAGACTGCGTAGTTCATTCGCGTCCGATTGTTGATTGCATATTGTCTCGTGACGCGGCTTAATCACTGATCACGCAGGTCAGCATTACGACTGTTATTGCCATGCGTAACTGCAATACGCTGGACGTAGGAGTTAGCCAAACTGTTAAAAATTTCCGTAGATTTTACGGTAGAATACCTGGCAACCAGCTGCCGGTTCATTTCCCATTATTTTTTTTGGCCGTTTCTACCGTAAAATCTTCTTTTTTTACACTACAAACGATGCCACTTTGAATGAATTACAGTGATGTTGTGTCCTTGGTATCGCTTTTTTACGTACGTCCAACCTTAACTGTAAAGCGAAGTGGGGAATTGCTCAAACGCTTGTGTAAGCCTCAGGCCTATGGTTCTGTTTCAAACACAGAAAATCAAGTTCGAGGCTGCAGGTACCCGCGGCTTTTTGCCGTCATTTGAAAGCAGTATTAATTGCTCTGACGTTTAGGATCTGCTGATGGAAAGAAATAAAGATATAAAACTGTGCAAAGTAGATATTTTATACGAAATCGTGATGAGGAAACTTTGTGCAAACTTTATCATCCTCAGGCGTTCGCCAAACCTTCATAGGAAATTTCTCCGGCGTAAAGTTATCATGCTTTGTTTGGCCAACTGATTTGAACTCGAATTTATTGTCGGTATCTATCGTTTACCTGACATACAACTAATTGTAATTTGAACAAAAAAGATACAAAATACTTGCCAAATGATATAATTAACATATAATTCCACAATAATTAAATACGAGGAACTTTTATCAGCAAAAACTTGTTGTAAAAGGCTCCCTGGCGATTCCGTGTGAATCTACACAAGAATTAGATAAATTCACATATACTATACGATATAAATTCAAGCTTCAATATAAATACTTGCAAAATCGACAGAAACAACGCAGTATTCTATTGTAAAATAAAAGAGTTTTGCATCAAGAAATGATCCTGTCGCCACGAGGTTTCACCGGCGTAGTCCGTATCCTCGGCATGTATCGGGTCCTCCGCCGTACTTCAAAAAATCGATTATGGTATGCATAGTGTGTATGAGAGACCCGATGGAACAGTAGGGTAGTGTAGCTGCAATATCAGAGTGCGGCTGGAGGATAGGATAATGAAGCACCACTGTCATAGCCCTGATGGTACAGAAGGGTTTGTGTAGCATCACTATGATAGCATTGATAATAAAGTTGGGTAGCATAGCAGCACTGTAATAACCTTAATGACAGTATGGTGGTGTAGAAGCATTGTGGAAGCACTGATGGCACAGCAAAATAGTAAGTAGCACTGTGGCAGACTCAATGGTACAGTAGAGTAGTGTAGCAGCAGAGAGGTCGCCCTGATGGTCGGGTAAGGCATTGTAGCATCACTGTAATAGGCCTGATGGTAAAGGAGGTAGTGTAGCATAAGTATGATATCCCTGATGGTAAAGTAAGTTACATAATAAAACTGTGATAAATTTAATGGTACAGCAGGGTAGTGTTTCACCACTGGAAAGCACTGATGATGCATTATGATTGTGAGAAGCATCTGGTAGCCCCGCTGGTACAGTACGGTTGTGTTGCAGCACGATGATAGCACTGATGATACAGAAGGGTAGTGTAGCAACACTGTGATAGTCCTGATGGAACAGTAGGATAGTGTAGCAGGATTTCGATAGCTCTGATGGCACAGAAGGGTAGTGTAGCAGCAATTTGATAGACTTGATGCTAGAGCATGGTAGTATAGCAGAACTCTGATTACACTGATGGTACAGTAGGGTAGTGTAAGCAGCATTGTGATCGACCTGATGGTACAGAAGGGTACTGAAGAAGTACTTTGATAGCTCTTATAGTACATTAGCGTAGCAAAACAGCACTGTGATAATCTATTGGAAAAACAGGATTGTGTTGCTGTACTGTTATAGCCTGATGATACAGCAATCTGATATCCCTACAGGTACTGAAGAGTAGTGTAGCAGCACTGGTTTTGCCATGGTGGTACAGTGATATGGTGAAGCAACACAGTGATAGAATATCAGCACTAAAATGAGTGTTGTAGCACTTGAATAGCCTTGATGGTAGTGTAGGGTAGAAGCACTGTGATAGCCCTGATGGTATAGTAGGGTAGTGTAGCATTACTGTGATAGTCCTAATTGAAAAGCAGGGTAGCAATGTGATAGCCCTTATGATACAGTATAAGTTGCGTGGCACTGTATTTGACCCGCTGGTACAGTATTTAGTGTAGCTGCCATTTGATGGTAGGACAGGGTAACGCAGCAACACTGTGGTAGCCCTGATGGTATAGGAGGCTAGAGTGCAATCATTTTGATAGCCCTGGCGGTAATTTTGGGTAGTGCATTATGAAACTTAGCGCCATTTTGATAGCCCCGCTACTACAGTAGGGTTGTGTTGCAGCATTGTGATAGAACTGATGATACAGTAGTGTAGTGTAGCAGCACTGTGATTACCCTGATGGTGCAGTAGGGTTGTGAAAAGGGGAGTTCGATAGCCCTGATGACACAGACGTGTAGTTTAGCAGAAATGTGATAGCTATAATGGTAGGGTAGGGTATTGTAACAACACTGTCATAGCCCTGATGGTACAGGACGGTACGGTAGCATCACTATGAAAGCCCTGGTGGTATAGTAAGGTTGCAAAGTAGCACTGTAATAAGTCTAATGGCAGGGCAGGGTAGTGTAGCAGTACTGGGGAAGCACTGATGGTAAAATTTGATATTGCTTAAATTTCACAAAGATTAACTCTAGTATACCAACAACCCTTTTTATTAAGGGGAAGAAAATTAAAATAAAATACGACGGACAGGACAGAACAGCGATCTGTTCCTACTGTAAAGAAAAAAGGACACTACAAGTTAATTTTTCCAAAGTTTTTAAAACAGCAGAAAGAATTTGAAAACAGGCAAGAATATGTAGAAAAATGAGTAACAAAAACGCAGTTAATGATGATGAAAGTGATGATTTGTTTCAAGAAGAACAAAATATTGAACAAGCAACTAATTCATGGGCCAATATTGTAAGAAGTAATGAAAAACAGTATGAGAAAAGAAACAAATTATAAACAAACCAACTCAAAAAGACAGTCTTACACAACGTCTACAAGACACTGAACGATTTACCTCAACCCAGATTAAATTCAAAGCAGCAAATAATCTCCCAGAAGAGGAAGAAAAATAAAGGAAGAAACCCTGAAAACTTAAAACAAAAACAAAGCTAAAAGAGACCAAAGAAAAAAAAGAAATTTGTTACAATATTGATATCCGAAGGACGATTAAAAAGTTCTGAGCCTAAGGTACTTCTAGTGAATCTGCGCATGCGTGCTTAACACGAATGCAATTACATTCGTGTTAATTCATTCACTAGCTTTCGGTGAAAATTTCAAAAATATTTGGATAAAGGTTCCTTTTTGACAGCGCCAAACAGAAGAGGGTGGCATATTCTTAAAATAACATTCAAAATCTATTTGCCTGCAATTAAATTGAAAATTCATTCCCCACAATGGTTCTTGTTGTAGTACACGCAAATGTGATGATTTGTCAATGGTTTGATAGAAAAACAAAATATTTCGGCATCTGGTGGCTTTACCGTAAACCCTTATATATTGCAACCCTGAAATTTAGAGACCTATGTCTTACTTTCGCGTTTATTAGGACTATTGTGAGCAAAACCATACAATATGTACACACAAATAAACATTGACATCCTACATGATTTTCGTCAAAAAGAGTTAATAGATATCCACTCCTGTGCACGCAGAGCATGAAGGTCCGACATGCACTATCTGCAAACACTCTCAAAATGGACACTTCCAGAAATTTTAAATTTTGCTGTTCACTCTGAAATGGAATAAATTCATGTTTGCTTATATCATCAATTACCGGAATGCTGTATGACATATATTTGCAAAAAAATTGCATAACATTTATCTCTGCTAAAGTTATGGTCGGCCAAAGAGTTATACAGTGCACTCATGGGGGTAACTGTAAAAGGTGAAGTGTCATCCAATTGATATTTAAGATAAATTCCCGAAATTTGTTAATTGTAGCCTTGTAGAATGGCTGTTTAGAATCAACAACTCCAATTCACTCTAAAGTTTCCGAAACATGGTGAGGCTCAGTACTTTTCAATCACCCCTCGTATATAACACAGACCCGTCAGACTCCGGAAAAAAATGATGACGATACATGGAATATATTTGATTAAGCTCCATGGGATACTGTATGTGCCTAAGGTATTTAGGATTTTTAGGTCACCTGAGCCAGCGGCTCCGGGGGAGCCTATAATATAGGCATGCTCCGTCGTCCGTCCGTCGTCCGTTAAAAATTTCTAACGACTTCTCTGAAACAACTGGGCCGATTGTAACCAAAATTCATATGTAGCCTCCTGGGGTCTTACGAACGGAAAGTTGTTCAAACGGCCCTGGTTACATGACTAAGATGGCCACCACGCCCATATATGGTCAAAACCTTAAAAATATCTTCTTCTCCGTCAAAATTTCTAACGACTTCTCTGAAACAACTCGGCCGATTGTAACCAAAATTCATATGTAGCCTCCTGAGGTCTTACGAACGGAAAATTGTTCAAACGGTCCTGGTTACATGACTAAGATGGCCACCACGCCCATATATGGTCAAAACCTTAAAAATATCTTCTTCTCCAGGACCAATAAGCCGATGGCCTTGAAACTTAGTATGTAGCATCGGGTACGCAAGTACTACCAAGATTGTTCAAATGACCTTGGGTAGACTTTGACTTATTTTACATTAACTTCAAATTTGGTCGTTGGTGCTTTTTATATGGGAAAATGCTAGAACATAAGATTTCTTGGAAACTGTTGAAGATTTTGGCATATAAATAGGTAAATACAGTCACCTTAATGAGTACATGATAATTGATGAGTACAAGAGGTCAAGGTCATTCTTTGACCTTTGACCCAGAACTCTCAATTTCAGGCAATCTCCATAAAAGCCACTGGTCCATTTGAAACCAAATTTCATTTAGAGCCTTCAGGGGTTCGGGGAACAAATATTTATTCATATTGTCCAGGTCACATGACCAACGTGGCTGCCACGAAAAAATGGTAAAAACCTTTAAAAATCTTCTTCAGAACCAATTGACTGATGGTCTTGAAACTTGGTATGTAGCACTGGGTACTCGAGTACTATCAAGATTGTTCACATTATGACCTTGGGTTGACCTTGACCTTTTACGGTAAGGTCAAAAATGGAAAAATGCTAGAACATAATATTAAAGATTAAGGCCTAACAAATGGTATATGCAGTTATTTTAATACGTACATGAAGATTTGTGAGTACAAGAGGTCAAGGTCATTCTTTGACCTTTGACCCAGAACTCATATTTTGACAATGTCAAACAATCTCCTCAAATAAGGGTATGATAATTTGTAAAGAGTGTTCAAAATGATGACCTTGGGTTGACCTTGACCATTTTATGTCTAGGGCAAATATGGAAAAATGCTAGAACATAAGATTTCCTGGAATGTTTGAAGATTTAGGCCTAAAAATTGGTAAATACAGTCATTTTAATGAGTACATGAAGATTCATGAGAACAAGTTTTCAAGGTCGTTCTTTGACCTTTGACCCTGAATTCTCATAGTTTGACAATTTCAAACTTCTTCTTAAAAGCCACTGAGCAAATTGTAACCAAAAATCATAAAGAGCCTTCAGGGGTTGAAGGAACGAAAATTTCTTCAAAAGCTCTGGGTTATATGATCAAAATGGCCGCCATGCCCATATATGGTAAAAACCTTTTAAAATCCTCTTCTCCAGAACTAACTGACCGATGGCCTTGAAACTTGGTATGTAGCATTGGGTCCTCGAGTACTATCAAGATTGTTCAAATTATGACCTTGGACTGACTTTGACCTTTTTACGGCAAGGTCAAATATGGGAAAATTCTAGAACATAAGATTTCATGGGAAGTTCTGAAGATTTTGAGCTAAAAATGTGTATATACAGTCGTCTAAATGAGGTCTTGAAGAATTATGAGTACAAGAGGGTAAGGTAATTCTTTGATCTTTGACCCAGATCTCTAATATTTTGACATTTTCCAACATTTCCGTGAAAACCAAAGGGCCGATTGTAAACACGTTTCATATAGAGCCGCCAGGGGTTGATTAAACAAAATTTTGTTCAAACGGTCCGGGTCACATGACCGCCATAACCATTTATGGTATAAACCTTTAATATTTTTCTTCTTAAGAACCAATATATCAATGTCCTTCGAACTTGGTAAGTAGCATGGAGTACTAGAGTACTACCAAGACTTTTCAAATGATGATCTTGGGTTTGCCTTGACCATTATTTTACGGCATGGTTAACGGGAAAATGCTGGAACATAACATTTCATGGAAAGTTTTGAAGATTTTGGCCTAAAAATGGTATATATGGTTGTCTTAATGAGTACATGAAGATTTATTAGTACAAGAGGTCCTGGTCATTCTTTTACATTTGACCCAAGACTCATAATTGACAATTTCAGACATAAGAAAAAGCCACTTTGCCAATTGCTTATGTGAGCGATACAGGGCCTGACGACCTCTTGTTTATGATTGTATTAGTAGACTTGGCCAGGAAAAGTTAGTGATAGGTCTGCATTTTCCTGTTGATTAAGGGTGTCAAAACTAAGCTGGTAAAAATTGTTCGCTGTACTTATTATCCTTCACTACGGTCTGTTCTTTGCTGTACTTGTATCTCAAACGGTAAGATATTATTAACAAATTAAAGTGAGATTCTGATTTTTCAGTCCAAGCACAAGAAAGTATTTGATATCTTTGTCACAGGATGTTTCTTAAATAATGCGGTCTGAACGACATTTAAAGGATACGAAATTATACCTTTCGCAATGAACTCGGTTACAATGTCAGTAGGTTATTCGAAACAAAAGCAAAAAAAAAAAAAAAATTATTAACACGCTAAAGTAATTTTCTTGCTGACATTTCTTTAATCTGAAAGGGCCTCTCGTTGTGCACTAATACCAAATACTTCCGTATAAGGGCATTAAAATCTTTTCAACAGATCGTTTCGCACAAAAATGAAATACATCCGTATAAGGGCATTAAATTTTTTCCAACAGATCGTTAAATACAAATAACTTCTACAAATACGACAATAAACATATTGGTAACGGCTAACGATGTAGCGGGTTTTAGTCCTGCAGAAGGCGAGATTCTGTTCCAACCTAAACGAACCTTCATTGCACCGAGCCGTCCACCGTCCTTATATGACTGAAATACTGTTGAAAAGGGTGTTAATTGGTTGTTTTGGGTTTAACGGCCCTTTGAGACATTATCTTAGTCCCCCAGGCCGTCTTCCAAAGAGAGGGAGTGATAGACGAGCGAAAAAATGTCCAAACAACCCCTACCCGCACCTACTGCAAGCACAGTAGGCCCTTGCCCTACTATTATCCAAATGAGGACGCCTCGGCACTGGAAGTTATACCCAGCACAATCGCACCGCCCAACCCCCCCCCCCCCCCCCCCCCCTTTGAAAAGGGTGTAAAGCGATAACATTGAATTTTTCCGGAGTACGAAACAAGTCACAACCCCATTTTCTTCATCACGTGAAATAAGGATACTGGTACTCACCGAGAAAAGTGTATATTTTCCTTTTATATTTTACTTAGCATGTTGTCCCAACTAACTGAAATAAAAGGTATAAGTTACGTTTGACTTTGCTCTAATTTGAAAAAAATAAATATCACTTTCCATATTAGTTCCAATATTAAACAAACGCTGTTCTTGGTGTAGGCATTTCCGAAGGTACCAATGTACTTAAGTCTGGTATTAATGGCTGAAGGCCAACACTGAGAGAAGCAGCGAATATAAACAAAACAGCACTACGGCCAAAGACGAAACGAAACAGAAGTACCGCTTTGGGACGGTCGGTAATCTTTACTGAACTGATGCTGTATCGTTTCCAGGAATTCCATTCCTATAAGTCCTCAACATTTAAATGAAAACACCAAAAGTGGATAATTGTTAATAATATTTATTAAATACAAAAATTCTGAAATTTAGTGTTAGTATGTGCCTTTAATATCCCAGCAATCACATACAACATATACAACATTGAATCAATATTGAATAAATTTTGATTAAATATTATGATCAACACTAAATATTTACATTCTCAGTGCATTTATTGAAAAGCCCGATGGTAAGTCATTCGAACGTTATGTAGTTTATTCTTCAATAACCTCATCGGTTCACGCGACGTTACATGAGGTTAAGTGACGTCAAAATAAACCATGGTTCGCTCCAATCTGATTGGACCTAGGCGACGTTATGACGTCGTTTACGCTGTTCCGCTGTTAGTCGAAAAACTGCGTACAAATATTTTTTTTCTGCTTCAACTGTAGCCTGAACGCAAATTTGTGATCAATTACTAGACAGAAAAGAATGGAAATACAAGCAGTGAATTTAATATTTCTGGTGTTCATCGAAGTATAAAATGCATTGGGTCGCGTGCAAAGTAAGTGAACCCCGAAACACCAGAAAAATGAAGTTCATTCCTTAAATAAACGCTGACTCAATGTCATGACGTTGGCTCAAGGTTGAGTAAACGCTGGGTGCCCAGTTGATATTATACCCAACTTGGTGTTGTTGGGTGTGAAATTATGGGTTTTTTTTTTGTTTTTTTTTTTTTAATGGCTCTCTGACACAGTATTCAGTCAACATAGACCCGTCTTCAAAGGGAGAGGGAGAAATAAAAGTATTAGAGACAGGGAGAAAGAAATTTAATAGATAAGATATCTGAGGCTTAAAAAAAGAAGCCAATCAACCCAATCCTGCACCTACTGCAAGCACAACTGAACATGGGATATTTTTCTCCTAATTAGAAGGACGCCCCGGCACCGGAAATTAATAGGCCCAGCCCGTCAATTCCTAGGATGTGGAATGGGCTGTTACATGTACAGTTCCAAAGTATTTTCATAACTTATTTGATCCTGTTTTTTTTCTAACCGTTATTTCTTGGGAGTTCACTGCCCAGAATGAAATGAATCGAAATATCATGTATGGTAAACTTAAAATAAGTAGTGAAACAACGTGCAACTCTGTCCATGCACTCTAGCACAGTTTGAGCAGCATTCTGTCTAGGTGACTCAATGTCATGACCTTGGCTCAAGGTTGAGTAAACGCTGGGTGCCCAGTTGATATTATACCCAACTTGGTGTTGTTGGGTGTGAAATTATGGTTGGTTTTTTTTGTTGTTGTTTAATGGCTCTGTGACACAGTATTTCAGTCAACATAGACCCGTCTTCAAAGGGAGAGGGAGAAATAAAGTATTAGAGACAGGGAGAAAGAAATTTAATAGATAAGATATCTGAGGCTTAAAAAAAGAAGCCAATCAACCCAATCCTGCACCTACTGCAAGCACAACTGAACATGGGATATTTTTCTCCTAATTAGAAGGACGCCCCGGCACCGGAAATTAATAGGCCCAGCCCGTCAATTCCTAGGATGTGGAATGGGCTGTTACATGTACAGTTCCAAAGTATTTTCATAACTTATTTGATCCTGTTTTTTTTCTAACCGTTATTTCTTGGGAGTTCACTGCCCAGAATGAAATGAATCGAAATATCATGTATGGTAAACTTAAAATAAGTAGTGAAACAACGTGCAACTCTGTCCATGCACTCTAGCACAGTTTGAGCAGCATTCTGTCTAACATGTAATGTACATGAGCTGAGATTCATCGTCATGATTCCAAAACCAGGAGTAACAACCTATGTCAAAGCGCGCGTGTCGACGCCCGTTTTGAAGAAATTCTTGACAGATTTTCTGTTTGTAAAATATAAGAAACAGGATTATTACACAAGATAATACAACGATAAGGTGTCTTCATGTACATATGGTCCAGATAATGGAACATGACTCTCCAAAAGTAGTGCATGAGTTATTTCCCTTCAACTGATTTAAACTCTACAAATGGAGCCATAACTGAGTAACCAACGAAGAGAATTTCATACCATATATAATGGAATTATATGACTATATTATGGTTTTGATTGATTGATTGGCTTGGGTTTAACGGCCCTTTGAGACAGTATTTCACTCTATATCGGACCGTCTCCCAGAGAGAGGGCAAAAGAAGAGAAATGTCCAAACAACCCGCATCTACTGCAAGCACAGTAGGTCCTTGCCCTACTCTGTTCCAAATCAGTAGGACGCCCCAGCACTGGAAGTTATACACAGCATCATCGTACCACCTGACCACCCCCGACTATATTATGGATTTGCATATTAAGTTTTGTCAGAATGGCTCCAATAATGCGTGAGTTGTAGGTCCTAAATTGGTGTAAACTTTAACAAATTAAGCCATAACAAGGCAAGTATCCAACAGGATTTCATGAAACTTAAAATGAATATGTATCGTCTTAAACAGGGTTTACATATCAAGTTTTGTCAGATTGGCTTCAGAAGTTATTGCCCTCGAATCGGTGAAAAATAACGAAGTGAGCTAGGTAACAAATTAACATAATTTGAGCAACGACACGACAAAACCAACAAAGTGACATGTGCGCCCAGCGAAGACAGAGATCAGCCTAGGCAGCCGCCAGTATGGTCAGATCTTCACGGTCCGCATGACGGTAGCTTATTCCTTAGCTACCCCTTAAGCACATAGCTAAGACTCTGATCAGACCGGGCGGGCATCTAGGCTGATCTGAGTCTGCTTTAGGTGAACATGGCACATTGTTGGTTTTGCTCACTTCATGAAACTTAAACTAAATGTGTATCATCATAAGATGGTGATGTATAAGAAGTTTATCAGAATGACGTGAATAATATATGACTTACAGTCCTTGAATTGATTTTACATCTGCAAATTGGGCATAAATAAGATATCAGTGAACCGAAATTTCTATATGTTTCGCCATGTTAAGTGGAAGCACATGCACGTTGATCAGAATAGGCTGGTTATGCATGAGTTGTGGCCCTAAAATCAATTTAATATCCGCAAGTTTAGCCGTTACTAAATAACCAGTGAACGAAATTTTATGAAACTTCAAATAAACTGTTAGCAAAGCAGTCATATTGTAGCAACATGCTCTAAAAATAGAGAAAGAAAATTTAAATTAAATTTAAGTATGTCTGATGTCATATGACCATGACATTATGTAAAAATAGAATATAAATCTGATTGGTGTTTATTTAGTATACAGAAAGTGTGCCTTAGTAACTGACAACATTGTTGGAGACAAGGTAATTCAAAGGGAAGTAATTCAAACAGGAAGTAAAAAACTGAATTTCAATGGAAAGTGAAAAAAAATTAATATGTATGAAAATCCTTAATTTATTATATATTTAAGACAATTTATATATGTATACCTAAAAATATCATTATATCCAAAAGTTAAGGAGTAAACAACATAGCTTATAGTAGAGAGTCCTTAATAAAGTCTTTTTCAAAGAATGAAGGTACCTTTGTATATAGTCTAATTCAACATTTAACTATAGTCTATTTTATAACTTTGTCAACAGAAATGCAGTTATTAAAGTTGCTTAGGATTTAATGTTCTTTTCAATTATTTTTACTCATATTGACTAGGTTGATATTGATTAGGATTTAACAGCTCTTTAAGACAGCAGCTCAGTCTAAATCAAGCCATCTCCCAGAGAAAGGGAGAGAAAGGTTGGATAAGCAAGAGAAAAAATGTTAAATAAAGAGCTCCATGTTTGAGCTGTTGCAACAACACCATGCGCTTGGCCTACAATAAGCCAATATTGGTACGACGCCCCAGTGCTGAAAGGTACATGACAACTTCGCTCTTCTCGAACACCCCCTCCATTATACTGAGCGAATAATATGATGACAATTGCAGGCTGTGTGCAACAAGACCTTGTTTATGTTGAGAAGATTTCCAATCCTAGTGAGATTTGAAGCTGGTCCGCTAGCCTAGTAGGCCAACACTTAATGAACAACAAAGGCTTCTAACCACAGTTAAGAAGGTGTCTTGATGGTAATACTGGTAATACTGAAAAAAAGGGGTTCTTATTTCTCACTGAAAAGGTAACTGCGGGATTACATACTTATTTCATGGAAAATTAACAGCAGTTACCTCTGAATTATCAGTACCATGGAGTTCCATGCAAAGCCAATAAAGCTGTCCATCATACTGAAAATTTCACACAAATTTCTACATGTATGAAACTATGCTTAATAAGTTATCAGGGGGGGTTTTCAGACTTCGCTTACAATTTATCTGCATGAACATGCTACTTTTTTGCAATTTGTTTTTACACCAAGCATATTTTGAAAAGTATCATGGCGCATAATACACAGATAAGAATCAAGTATTTACCTTGCTTAGTGAGTCCTCTAAATTGTCTGTTGTGAGTTCATTAACAGAACAAAATATGTAACTGCTCCCCCCGCCCCTCTTCAATATCATCATCCCAGTACGCAACCTGAAGATCAGAGTACAATAGTTAGTTGCTTACAAATACCTGTTCCACATTGAAAACCGCTACAGTATTAATAACAGTGCAAACAAACAAGTTTTACTTTTTACCCATTACCTGATTTGTTACCCTTTCAACAAGGTAACAAGGAGTACCAAAACTATACACCTATAAATATCAATGAACTAAAAACCTTAATTTTAAATGCCTGGTCCTCATGTCGATCACAGCAAAGAGGAGTACAGCAGATATTGTATGTTAAATTACATAAAAGAAAAAAATGGGGGTTTCTCAGTAAAACTGAAGCTCCAATAATGGTAAATCACAAAATGAGGCTCCTAACTGAGCACACAAAATGAGGCTTATAAAATCATGCTCAACAATTGAACTAATTGAAAGGCCGAGTACACAAGCGACATAGTTGTTCTTGAAAGAAAATTAAATACTGAAGTTTTATTTGATTTTTTTTTCGGAATTTAGAAATACTACTATAAGACTTCCTTGTAGGCTTTCAAGTTTTCATCTGGGTTTATATAACAAGCTGCACAAAATTCATTTCTGAGCAGACAATGCCATTTTAATGCCAAAATTTATGCCACATGCATCCACAACTTTCAGCCTGCTTTAACCCTTTTTGTACTTTGTAGAATTTACGTAAATGTAATAGCAATCTATAGAATATGATATTTTTGAAAAGGGGTGGGGGCATTTGGCTTTTAGGGCCTTTAAAGTATTTGGGGTTTAGGGCCTATAAAGTATAGAACATGATAGTTCTAAACTTCTCCTTTGGCATTTTGTGTGTGTGTGTGTGCGTGTGGGGGTGTGTGTGTGTGTGTGTGTGTGTGTTTGTGTGTGTAAAGCGGATAGGGAACATAGCGATTTGGGTTTTAGGACCCTTTAAGAAATATATCACTTTTATTTGGCTGATCACTCATTACAGGTGGGTTAAACCGAAGTACACGGAGAAAAAACACCTGCCCACCCACCTGCAGGCAGAACCTGGCTTCCTTAACGTGACACGAGTTTGGCTGGAGCCCAAAGCTGTTACTAGCTTGTAATCTCAGAGTTAACTATTTAGAGCACTGGGCCACAGGGGCCTCTCCCGTTTGGCATATACACCCTTAATGACCCTTCCATGTATATAATGAGTGCTAACAGAAAAGACTGACAGTATGACATAGATGCACAAGCTGGTCTGGTTGTTTACCTTTGCATACTTATATGAGTCACAAGTTAAAGGTGAAATATGCCATGTGTCAACAGCAGCGACTCATATCAGACTGAGCATCCTCTCATTCTTATCAAAACCTATGCTTTTCAGTATATAGATTCCTCCTTAGCAGCCATACATGATTGATGCAAACTGAAGTCACTGACCACAGGTTCAGGCTGATGTGACTCTTTGCTACTTGCATATGTCATAAAGCTCCTAAATTAATATTGTTCAATATTGTAATTTTATGGACTTTATGAGTTTTTGAGTCAACAAACATTTCTATTATCTTATTGCCATATTTATCCTAAAAAGTAGCCCAAACATTAATATGGGCCAGCCCCTTTCATTTCCTAAAAAACAGTCCTGTTGTTACTCCAAATTAGAACTAACTCTTGCCGCCATAATGACCCATCCCAATAATTTTTACTTAACAATATTTATTAACAACATTCAATCATTTTGATTGAGCTGGTTATGGCTTATGATAAACTAAGTATCAAAATAAGTGAAAAAAAAACAACTATTTTTCTTTTATTAATTTCAATACTTAGAATATCATATAAGCTCAGAACAGGTCTCTGTAAATTATTTTAAATCATCTCAGTGTGACTGACAACACTTTTCAAGGTCAAGTCAAAGGAACCTCCTACAGTGGCCTACCCCTAGCTTCAGAATTTAAATGTGTTCTAACAGTAGCCTGGGCTATCATTGGAATAAATATGGGAAATTTTTGTTTCCCCTAAAACACCAACCCCAAAACATCACCATCCATCACCATCCATCACCAAAATATAGAACATCCTGATTCCATGCATTACTCTTTATGTAAACACGCCCATGCAGAAATAATAAAACCAAGGTATATATAAAGTGGGCTTACTGGAGTCCTAATTGTATGTTTACGTAATGACTGTTAATTTAGGAATTAAAGGTGCATTAGAATTTCAAGTTCTGTGACTGAAGACAGCCAATATACATAATGCTTTTGCTTTTAAGTATTTTAATGGCCAGTGGTATCTCATTCAGTAATTAAATTTATTTCAGAAAACAGAAGGTATAATGTACAATGACCTTAATAAAAATCAACAGTGAGTGATTTTAATATGGTCTTTTGTGATGAACAAATTGGTTATTGAAGTTGTTTATTTTGGTATAAATAGCAAACCCCGCTGTTTTACAGGAAAATGTTCATGCACTTCTTGCGGGAAGTATCTTAATTTCAAAGACAATAGATAAAGGTAAATGTGATGTAGTTCATAGTTCAAGCCTGTATACTAGACTTGTTTAGTGTGTCCCAACTTCTGAGAAATAAGTGGGGAATAGTGTTTGGCATTTCCATCATTCCATTTGTCTTTCCCCTCTCCCTAGAACAGGGGTTTATTTGTGTGCTCAGCTCCTCCTACCCTATTATACCACTTAAAATGTCCACACAGTTTGATATCCATTTGACAGATTTATGAATGTAGTTGAAGAATTTTGAAGATGAATAATTTAGACATTAAGTATCATACTCTATTATTCTAGAAATCGGAAGTTGTCCTAAATTTATGCGTCCAAAAATAAACAATTACAGGAACAAGGAGTCAGATCAGCAGATCCTACAAGGAATGATCACTGACATAAATGAACATAAACGTAGGAACCAAAACATATTTAATCTTCCCTTTTTTTAGTGAGACTCTAATTTTTGTCACCTGAAACATGCCCCCCAGTAATTCATTACTGACCGTTCCAAGGCGGTAGTTCTGTTGTGGTTCTCTGTTGCCTGTTTTTGGTGTCAGAGTTTCTGTGATGTTTTACCTTATGTGTGTTCTTATTATTTTTGGTTCGGTTTGGGTTGCAGAGTGGCCACCTTTTGGGAACAAGCTGCTCACTCGGTTGGCCATATGTTCTCTGTATCTTGATTATTTGTAATCTTAGTCGTTTCCAACTATGGTTTGAGGGCTGGATTTGGATTTTTATTGTTTCAGTTCCTGGTCTTTGCATACTTTTTACTTTTAACATAATGTAATGTCCTCTAGAATTGCACTTACCTTGTACTTTGAAGGAGGGGGTGGGGGGGGGCTTAACTTAGATGTTTCTTGAGGGGGAAAGGCGTTAAATGTGTGTATAATCATCATTTTAGTTCAATTTTAATTCAAGAGAGCTTTTATGTATGTTTGAGAGAACAGCTCAAAGTTTGATATTATTACATCAGGACCTGAGGTTATAAAACGTGTTGTCATGCTCAGCTCAACTGAGCATGAAATCTTTACTACTCATAAATGTTAAAATGCCAACAAATGTTGCTATGTTGCCAGATTCCATCAGATTAAAGACAATGACTTCTACCAATTCTTGAACTTGTCAGTACCTTATACTTTTTTTGGCTGGGACTGTGAGAGAGGATCTTTCCCTTCAAGATCTTTTCAACATCTTCATCAATCCATGTATGATGAATATATATTTTATATCTTGAATGTTGACTTCTCGATAGTTATTCTCTGTTTCCTGAACTATGTGCAAACTAATAAGTATCAGTAAGTTCAAACGTAATTTACCTACTGAGAATTAAACTCCTTTTCTCACTGAATGCAAAGAAACTGTTTTGGTTCACCCTTTGGCCTACATTTTTTTCCTGGCATTTATCTGCTGTTTTATTGCATTTATTTGTTCAGTTTTATTTTTGCATTTTCTGAGATAGCTATCCACTTCATCTTCTGTCATCCAGTAACCACTTTCCTTTAATGATTTCAGTAATTTCTGCTTATTATTTTCTTGTTTTTGTTTTCCTTTAATTTCTTTTCTGCCTCACTTTGTTTTAAAATATGTATGCTTTCTCTTTGGAGATCAATTTTTCTAATTTTCTCTTCTTTTTTTTTGAGATTTGTTTTTTCTTTCCTGGCATTGTCTATGTTGGTGTCTCTATCTATTTTATTTGTAAACCATAAGTCAGTCTTGTTATCCTTAAACATGATCTTACTTTCTCGTGTGGTGGTATTTGCATTGGGAGCTATTGTCATTGCTCTGTCTGTCTGAGCCATAAGTATTTCTAATCTTATGTTATTATTTGGACATGACTGCGAGGAATTTATAACATTTTAAGTCGGCATACTAAACTTTTTTGTAATTAAGAAAATCATTGAAAAGGATCTTAGATTTGTCAGCCAATGCCCTACAGATCTGTTTCAAGATATTTTCAACAAAATCTTGTTCAGGTGTTTCATCATATAGAATTTTATATTTTCCGGATTTGGGTTTTGGAGTCTCTTTATCATCCACTGACTCTTGCCCACTGACTAGCAAAGTAACCTCTCCAGACCACTTTTTCTGAATTTCTGGATCAGATTTTGGTATACAGGACCCATTTGTATGGCTCTAACATTTTTCTCGGAACTTTGTGTCCAATAGGGTAGAGTGACTGAGTTACTGATAATACCTAGAACTCTTCTTAATGCCATTATCACAGGTATCTTTAATGCTCTTAATACCATGCCCTGAACCAAATAAAGACTATGCTTTCTATTTTCTAAATAACTCTGAATATGACTTTTTAGCATATATATTCCAGCAGCATTATAGAATATTACATTAAATCTGTTTCCTTTGAAATTCATGATAGGAACACGCTCTACTCTCTGAAGGAGATAAGCCCCATCAGACATGGTTCACCGGTTCCATCTTTATATAACAATTTGGAAACACCCATTATGAAAGTATGGCACCCCGTTACCCCTTTCAGGCTAATTAATTTCAACTTTGTCCATGGTCTTTTTCACACTTTCTGATCACTTTTCAGCTTTGGATGCAAATTGTAATAGCGGGTGAACAGCACATTTAAACTCATTCAAATTTTCTAACACTTCTTTCTCTTCTGCTGGCAATGAATCATATTGGAGTATCACTTCAGGTAAGCATTTCTTTTCCATTTCAACAAAAAGTTTATTCACCTTCAATTCTGTTGCACATCTATCAGTCATGGAACATTATATTGATGAAATGAGCCTATTGCTCATTTGGGGGTCATCACTTACTTTTGCTACATTGTCTATTATTGTCTTTGTAGCAGATACAAGTGTTGCAGCTATCCCATGGGCTAGCTCTTTTAGACCTAATGCATATAGGTTGTCGTTGGAATTTATCTTTACCCCATAAAAGTGTTTCCCTTTTTTTGTTGTGCCACCTCGGAGCGTTATAATATCTTTACTTTGTGCTAAGTTTTCTGCTAATTGCTGTCTGCACAAATAAGCGATTTCCATAGTAATGCGACTGATACATGATAACTGCAATATTGTAATTGGTTAAATTGTTTAATACACTAACAATTAGCTGTAGAATATTATCGGCAGACACACCCTACAGATGAACCTTCAAGTAAATGTTCCTCTAATGATGCATTTTGGTTTTCAAGCAAAAACAAATAATATTTTAATGATCTTCACCGTGTGCCTTTCTCAACATAAACGTTTGAATCTACTTTAGTTCCAACACTAATTTTAGTTGGTTTATAACTGATATTGTACTTGTGCTTTAGTTTCTTTATTGCAGTTTCTTTTCTCTTTAATTTCATGTGTGACTGCCGTTTTTTTCTGCAAGTTTCTTAAATGCTCTATAAGTTTCTTGAATTTATTTCCCAAACCACGGTCTTCAGTTTTAAATTTTCGTTTTCGGGATGCAGTGTTTAAGGCTCTTTTCACTGGGTATTTAAATTTTAAAAGAGTGATGACTTTTGTCATAGGTTCGCTACTTAAATGATAATATTTATCAAACACGTAAGTAATTTTGCTGAACAAAATATTAACATTAACTGCAGATGGATCAATGCTCCCTATTTCACATGTTCAATTATGCAAAATTTTATATCGTCCTTCATCTTCATAGTTGGCGCTTTTTCTGTACAATTCAATTACATGTTTGTTCCTGACAAATGGCTGGCATTGGATATATGACAATGGGTTTGGGGGAATGTTGGGAGCCATTGTACTTAGATGTCTTTACCTAGGCTGTAAAGTTGAGAATGTCTGTCTGAAAACAACATTATAAGGAACCCTATAGATTTTTCAACCATTTATGAACTATTGAAATGGGTGTATTCTTGAAACGGTACAGCTGGAATGATTGATCAAATAGTTATTTATACATTCGAGACATCTGTGAAACAAGACCACCACAAACGGAACAATATTCTTTCGACAGCCAAAGCGTGTTATGCCTAATTGTTTCCTGATAACTTATTGAATGACCCTCACTGCTTCAACAAGCATCTCAGCCATTTGAGCTGGATATCATTAGGTGGACAATTAAAAAGAGTATCATAGCTGATAATATCAGTCCTACAGACAGCATAGGGAGAACAACAGAGACAGGCAAATTGAAACATTTATTCAGAAAATTCGCCTCTGAGAAACCTGTTTGACCCTGCCCCGTTTGGACAGCCGTTACTCACATTACAAACAAGCGGTCTAAGAGGGGCCCTTATTTGCCCACCTGAGTGTCAGAGTCTCCAACCATCATCCATTACTTCAACAATTTAATGCAAAACTCATTCTGAAAGACTATAATCTTCCTCTTCATAGGTCTTTTCAAGTTGTCCAAAAGTGGGGGGGGGGGGGGGGGGGGGGGCAAAGCTTATATATTAACTATATAGCAATGTTTAGCAATGTTTAGTGGTGTTCTCATCAAGACCTTCATTTGATACCAAGCATGGCAACCTTTCAAGGTTGAGCGCTAATGACCCCATTTGGGGTCAGGGTCAGGATGACCCAATTTTAAAATGACAATTAAGTTGTATTTTATAAAAGTTCTCATTAGGACCTTCAATTTGATACCAAACATGGCCATCTTTCGAGGTTAACCCCTAACGACCCATTGGGGTCAGGGTCTGGATGACCCCATTTCAAAATGACAAAAGGTCGTATTTCCTAAAAGTTCTCATCAAGACCTTCAGTTTTTACACCGAACATGTCTACGTTTCGAGGTTGCCCCTAATGACCCCATTGGGGTAAGGGTCAGGATGACCCCATTTCCAAATGTCAATTTAGTCTTAATTTCATAAAGTTTTCATGAAGATCTTCAATTTGATACCAAACATGGCTACCTTTTGAGGTTGACCCTTATGACCCCGTTTGGGGTCAGGGGTCCGAATTAGCCCGTTACGAAACAACAATATGTCATATGTTCTTTAAGTTCTCATCAAGACCTTCGATTTGATACCAAACATGGCTGCCTTTCAAGGTTGACCCCTAATGACCCCATGTAAGGGTTTTAGTGGAGGCATTTATGAGCCCAGGGACATAATTCGAAGTATCTTGGTAGAGGTCTATAAGACAAAGCTACATACATAATATCAAAGGCTTGGGCCTTATGGTTTATGGTTTTCAGATAAGAAGATTTTTAAAGGTTTTTCCTATGTAAGTATATGTAAAACATGAGACTCCTAAGACAGACAGGCCCATTTTTACCCCCGGGGCATAATTTGAACAATCTAAGGTAGAAGGTAGAAGTCAACCATACAAAGCTACATACCGAATATCAAAGGCCTTGGCCTTCTGGTTTAAGACAAGAAGATTTTTAAATGTAAACGCCGGATGGCGATGGACGCCAGACAGTGACGGATCACAATAGATCATATGAGCCTTCGGCTCAGGTGAGCTAATTAGTGGTGGGGGTACATAATAATACTCCTGTCTAGTGTTTGGCTTTATTCAAGAGGCAGAAATTTCTTTCGAATGCAAAACAATTCTGGCTGTAGGGTCAAAATTTACCTATTATGGCTTGTGAAACATGCACTGATTTGACTAAATTTAGCATGCAGATGTAAGACACGTCGCCCAAAAATTAACATATCTACATACATGAATATTCAATGTTTCACACAAGTCAAAATTTGAGTCATTTAATTGTGTGAAATCTCTGAGTAATCATTCTAAATTTTCGATTCAAAATATTTAAAAGCAATTTTATTAATAACATGCTTTCTACATTTTCATCTTTGACCTTGTCCATGGTTCCAGAGGTGGGAAAAATTATAGTTGCAATAGCCACATCCGAACGTCACGATGAGCACTAGAGCAAAATTGTTTAAAATCACACCAAGGCTTACAGAGTTATT
This sequence comes from Ctena decussata, assembly GCA_963989385.1. NCBI lineage: Eukaryota > Metazoa > Mollusca > Bivalvia > Lucinida > Lucinidae > Ctena > Ctena decussata. The sequence continues at coordinate 53,263,293 of OZ022511.1, read as the reverse complement.
GACATGGATAGATTTGTGGTATCTGACCTCCACTGTTAAAATCTATTTTATGTGCGTCACACCCTTCCTCAATTATCCACAACATTTCAGGGATAAATTTGGCTCAAAATTAATGTGGGAGAAAGTTCTCAATCAGCTAAAACCAGAGAGAAATTTTGAATTTCCAGTGAGAAATTTTAGCAAATTCTTTGCTACATCACAATTTGCTGTGAGATTTTCCCTATCCCATTTAGCAAATGTGAATGAGATTTTTGTCAAAAAAATTGAGCAAATCTCTCAAATCTCGACCAAAAATAATCCCTGCATTTTTTGCGAAGTTTGAAGAGACTGACTGTATATGTATAGTCTGGGCTGTAGATAAGAAGGCGTATCTAGCGATAATTTGTGATAACTTTTCTACTTTCTCTAGCAAAATATATCTTATGAATATTTATTGCAATCGCCTCATCCAAGCGCTTTTAATGAGTACCCATATCATATATATTTTTTATTAGAATTAAGAACAATTCCTCTGAATACTCCTCCTATGCAGAGCTCTGCTAGTTCAGGAGTACGTAAAGATTTTTGGCACAAACACTATCTTAGTAATATGGAATCGCTGTAGCTCATATGTTGTTTTATATTTACATGAGCAAAGTGCCATTTCACTAGAGAGCTATCATATCAGAATGCTACAGTTTACATCAAATCTTACTGAATCGAAAGAAATGGATAATAAACATGTTTGGATTATAATAATCAAAATTTATTCAACAACTAAACACAGATCCAGAGAGATAATCCGTATCTTTTCAACAAGAGACAGCACAGCTTGCCTGGATGGAAAGACTAAGAGACTATTTGTTGTTGTTGTGGGGGGGGGGGACTTCAACATTTAATTTGTCTGTAAACTTGACCTTTTGGCCACAGGTTTGGGCTGGGGTAATAGCTGCATATAATTCTAAACCTAAATCAATCATCATACTAAATATCGAAATATGAATCAAATGAATAACATTTACTGAAAATATGAGCTCTGAAAAAGAACCTACAATGTGAATTTCAAAGTCTGTGACCTTGACCTTAAGATCATGGAATCGGCATAGCATAGCTTAATAAACTTTAGACCTGTACCTGTGATCATGCAAAACATGAACCAAATCCACCATTTGGTTTGGAAAATATGAGCTTTTCAAAAACTTCAATGTAAAATTTCAAAGTCTGTGACATTGACCTCAAGACCATGGGATATACTGTATCTATCATCATATGAAAAATGAACCAAATCCATCCTATGGTATGGCAAATAAGAGCAGTTAAAATCTTTAACGCAAATATGGAAGCCGATGCCGGGGGTAGTGCAAAAGCTCTTCCTGGGCTTTGTCAAGGTGAGCTAAATATAATGCCATAAAACACTAAAAGTGGTCAAAACTTCAGTCATCACTTTGATAAGTTATTTCATCCCATGCCCACCTAGACTTGTTACAACATTTGTGCAGCTGGGAATATAGCAGCACTCGCACTCAGCTGCTCTCCTTCCACATGCAAGATATCATCCTTATCAGATATTACAGTATCAGACTTTGAACATTCTGACATGACATACACAAAGCAGGATTCTTCACTGCTTGAATGGCTGCCAGTAGAGCTCTTTAAGGTTTTGACAGAACCCTTCACAGTTTTTAAGGAATGTTCTGAGCTAATTCTTGATGCAGCAACTGTAACTTTATCAGATACACCTTTAATTGAACAGTAGAGCTCTTTAATGTTTTGACAGAACCCTTCACAGTTTTTAAGGAATGTTTTGAGCTAATTTTTGATGCAGCAACTGTAACTTTATCAGATACACCTTTAATTGAGCCGCGACACGACAAAACCAACAATGTGGGAGTGCGCCCAGCGCAGACTCAGATCAGCCTGGGCATCCGTGCAGTTTTACCAGAGGCTTCGTTAAGTGTTCAACGGGTAGCTTAGGGTCTAATCTACCTCCATGCGGACAGTGAAGACTCTGATCAGACTGGGCGGATGCCCAGGCTGATCTGAGTCTGCGCTGCACGCACAACCACAATGTTGGTTTTGTCGTGTCGCGGCTCAATTGTTCTTGTTGGAGCAACGATAGAACTTTTGGTTGCCATATCTGATGCGGATGAAAAATATCCTTCCAAATTTATAACAGCTTCCTGATTTTGAGGAAATTCTTCCAAAGTAGACTCACTCTCCCCATGTCAAGCAAAAAGGAACTCAAGAGAATAGTCTCCAGAAACTGTGGCTCTAAATCCACCCATCGAAACAAAGATGAGGTACTCTTTGACGTCCTCAAAATGGTACTGTCCATGAATCAACGATATAGATTGGAACAGGTCCATAAAACATTTCGCATCAATTCAACATTTTTTATGGCACATTTTAAATGACTCAAAATTTGTTCTTGACATGGTCTGAAGAAATACAACTATCAGGGTGTAGTATATATTGCAGGACTGCAGATTGCTGACAGCACAACATTAATACAGAACCATTTTCTATTAAAAGAAGGCGATAGGTGGAACCGAAGGATGCTCCCCGAATAAAATGCTTGTAAATTTCTTTTCTTGTATGCAATGTAACATCTTGACCTCTCCATACTGCTATGTAGTTTCAGCAAGATACGGTTTGCATAAGGAAACCATATTGAAATTTATAAACTTATCCACCAAATTACCTTCTACAGTTAGCCGAAGCATAACAAATACTTTGTTTGTAGTTAATGACCCAGGATTTTTTCTTAGGGTAGGTAGGTGGGCATTTTTTTATTCCTGCAAAATGTAAACAAGAGGCCCATGGGCCACTAGGCTCACCAGACCTCAAATGTTTAGTGCACCTGAGCCTTTAGGCTCATTAATGAGCTTATAGTATAGCCAGGCATCCGTCATCCGTCCGTTCGTCGTCCATCCGTCCGTCGTCAACATTTTCAAACATCTTCTCCTCTGAAACCACTGCGCCGATTGAAGCCATATTTCATATGGAGCCTACCTAGGTTGGGGGAACGAAAGTTTGTTCGGGGTATCCAGGTCACATGACCAATATGGCCGCCACGCCCATATATGGTAAAAACCCTTCAAAACTCTTCTCCAAAAATCAAAAGGACTGTGACCTTGAAGCTTGGTATGTAGCATCGAGCATTCGGGCCCTTTATTATTTGTACAAATGATGACCGTGCGTTGACCTTGACCTAATTTATGACACGGTCAACTTCGGTAACTTCGGCTTTTATATGGGAAAATGCTTAAACAGTGGATATCTCAGAAACTATTTAAGTCTAAGGTACAACATTTGATATATATGGTCACTAAACGAACAGCTGAATATATTATGTCACTAAAGGTCAAGGTCATTCTGTAATCCCGTCCGTCGTCAACATTTTCAAACATCTTCCCCTCAGAAACCACTGGTCCGATTAAAGCTAAATTTCATTTGAAGTCTCAGTGGGATAGGCGAATTCAAGTTTGTTACTGTGGTCTGGGTCACATGACCAAGATGAACGCCACGCCCATATATGGTAAAAATCCTTCAAAACTCTTCTTCTTCAGAACCAAAAAGCCAATGACCTTGAAACTTTGTACGTAGCATTGAGCACTCGGGTCCATCATAGTTTGTACAAATGATGACCATGCGTTGACCTTGATCTAATTCATGACAATGTCAACTTTGGAATGTTAGGCCTTTTATGGTAAAACGCATAAACAGTGGTTTTTGTCGCACCTGCTTTAGCAAGGTGCAATATAGGAGTTCACTTTTCCGTCAGTCCATCCGTCCGTCAGTCCGTCCGTCCGTCCACAATTACGTCGACCCTAGCGTTCGGGTCCATTATTCTCAATCTATGATACCTACATTCATCAAACCTGGTATAAAGTTTCTACTTAGAATGGTCTCGAGGAACCTTGAACTTATTTTGACCTTTGACCTATCTTTCATGCTCTAATGACTTCGTAAAATTCTGTGCCGTCCGTCCATCCACAATTACGTCGACCCTAGCGTTGGGGTCCATTATTCTCAATATATGATACCTACGTTCATCAAACCTGGTATAGAGTTTCTTCTAAGAATTGTCTCAAGGAGCCTTGCACTTATTTTGACCTTTGACCTATTTTTCATGCTCTGATGACTTCATAAAATTCTATGCCAAAAATTACGTCAACCCTAGTGTAAAGTCCATTTCTCCCCATCTATGATACCTGCAATCTTCAAACCTGTTATAAAGTGTTTTCTTAGGATGGTCTAGAGGAGAGTTTCCTTTATTTTGACCTTTGACCTATATTTTATGCTCTGCTGACTAAGTAAAATTTTACGTCAAAAAATTACGTCAACCCTAGCATACTGGTCCATTTCTCTCAATCTGTGATACCTACGGTCATCAAACCTGGTATAAAGTTTCTATTTAGGTTGATCTAGAGGATTGTTGCACGTATTTTGACCCATATTTAATGTTCTGCTGACTTCGTAAAATTTTATTGACCCTATCATTGAAGTCCATTTCTCTCTGACAATCTATGAGAGCTAGAATCATCAAACCTGGTATAAAGTTTCATCTTAGAATGAACTCGCGGATTAATGCACTTGTTTCAGCCCTTGATATATATTTCACGTGCTACTGATTTTGTTAAATTTCACATCCAAAATTGTGTCGACCTTAGGGTTTTAGTCCATCTCTCTTTAAATACAGTGGGTGTAATCATCAAACCTGGCTTGAAGATTGTCCTGGGATGCTGCTATTATTTGTGCCCTTGACCAATATATCATGCTCTATTGACCTTATAAATTTTATGTCAACCTGGCATCCATGATTATATGGACAAGAACATTCAAGTCCGTTTCTCACTAACTATACCACCTACAATCATCAGACATGGCATTTTCTTAAGCTGGAGTCCTCGATTGTTTGACTGCTTTATACCTTTAACCTATAATTTTAACTCTGTTGACTGTAGAGCTTTATGTATAGAACTGCATCTAGTTTGTAAGTCCAATTTGCTCAAATTTCTACATAAATTCATCAGACCTTGTGTACACTTTCCTCTAACCATGGTATGTACTAATGAGAAAATATAAGGCAGGTGCGACATAGCATTCCGCGGAATTCTTGTCTCAGAATCTATTTTAAGTCTAAGGCACAATATTTGATATACGTGATCAACTAAATGAACAGCTAAGATATTATGTCACTAAAGGTCAAGGTCATTCTTTCCGTCCTTCCGTGGTCAAGATTTTCAAACATCTTCTTCTCAGAAACCACTGGGCTGATTGAAGCCACTTTTCATATGGAATCTCAGTAGGATAGGGGAACGAAAGTTTGTTCGGGGTCTGGATCACATGACCAAGATGGCTGCCACGCCCATATATGGTAAAACCCTTCAAAACTCTTCCTCTTTAGAACCAATATGTCTATGACCATGAAACTTGGTATGCAGCATTGAGCACTGAGGCCCATCATAGTTGGTACAAATGATGACTTTGCGTTGACCTTGATCTAATTTATGACTCTGACAACGTTGGTATGTTAGGCTTTTATACGGGAAAATGTGTAAACAGTTAATTTTTCAGAAACTATTCAAGTCTAAGGTACAGTATTTGGAATATATGGTTAAATGAATGACCAGATGAAGGTATCATGTCACTAAAGGTCAATGTCATTCTGCCCGTCCATCAGTTGTCAAGATTTTCAAACATCTCGTCTGAAACCACTTCGCCGATTGAAGCCAAATCTCAGATGGAGTCTTAGTGGGATAGGGGAACGAAAATTTGTTCCCGGGATCTGAGTGACATGACCAAGATGGCCGCCATGTCCATATATGGTAAAACCCCTTCAAAATTTTCTTCTCCAATACCCAGAAGGCCTGTGACCTTGAAACTTGGTATGTAGCATTTGGAACTTAGGCCCCTCATAATTTATACAAATCAGAATTGTGCATTGACTGTGATCTAAGTTATGGCAAGGTCAATTACAATGCATTGGAAAATTCTTAAACAGTGGATTACTCAGAAACCTTTCAAGTCTAAGATATTTGGTATTTATGGTTAACTAAATCAGCCTATGAAGATACTTCGTTGTTAAAGGTCAAGGTCATTCTTTGCCCTTTGTTCAAGGTCACTGTTATTCTGTCGCCTGTCAACATTTTCTCTGAAGCCCCTGGGCTGTTTGAAGCCATATTTCATACGGGGCTTCACTGGGTCAAAAGAACCAAAGTTTGTTGAGCTAGTTATAGTACTATGACCAAGATGGCCGCCATGCCCATATATGGTAAAACTCCTCCCAAAACCCAAAGGCCCAATGACCTCGTGGCATGGTATATAGCATTGAGGACTCAGGCCCATCATAGTTTGTACGAATCATGACGGTGCATTGACCTTGACCTAATTTATGGCAAGGTCAACTTTAGTATGTTATATTTTTTATATGGGAAAATGCTTTAACAGTTGATTTCATGGAAGCTTTCTAAGCCTAGATATAATAATTGGAAAATATGGTTGCAAAATATGCAAACGAATGGAATCCACTCCAGTGACAGAATTTGTTCATAGAGGAGCAAATTCTTTCTTCGAAAGCTGATCCCTTTCGAGAATGAAAGCAAAACAAGGGAAATTATAGTAAAATTGATTCATTTTTACGATTTCAAATTGATTGATTATTACAAGTTCTTTGGCAGTGTCTTACCTGCTACTCTTTAGGACCTAAATAAGGCCCTCCCCCACCCTATTTTTGAAAACTGCAACGCCCCCAGGAAGTTTAATAGGATTAATAAAGTATATATTTTTTTTATTATTTATTGTATCTCAGTATTTGTGGCATAACTTCTTACATTCTGTAGAATTAGAACGGGGCTAAATTAACAGTTTGTAATGCATTAGATTACAGGGTTAGGTAGATAGGTAACCGGACCCTTGGGCTGATAATTACAGACACAAAGCATGGCGCATCACCTATGGCTCACAGACAATTTTTTTTCATTTTATGCAAACAGTGTATACCCTGATCACATTATGTGAGATCTGATGTGGGTTTCCATTATGAAACCCTTGGCCGATGTAAAATTACTCATATTTACGTTTTCGGTTGCCATGTACTGAGCTGCACTGAACTTTTTGCTGGCTCGCCGTTGTTAAGAATTAATACAAACACTAATATGCTTCCTGGAAATAGCTCGGAGATTATATAGTAAAAGACAAATGTAATTACATAAGGATTGAAAAAAATAGAAACCTGAAATGAACCGCGACGCAAGAAAACGAACAAACTGGTTGTGCAGCCAGCGCAGACTCTAATCAGCCTGGACATCCGCCCAGTCCGAACAGACTCTTCGCTGAGGGCTTAAAAAGTAACTAAGGGTTAAAGCTACCTCCTTGCGGGAAGCGAAGACACTGATCAGACTGGGCAGATGCCCAGACTGAATTGAGTCTGAGCTGGACCACAACCACTTTGTTTGTTTGTCGTGTCGCGGCTTATATATGAAGTACAATTTAGTGTGAAAAAGTTAAGGTGGTAAAAGTACTGACAGAGCTAGACATCGGCTGAAAATTGCGTTATTCGAAGTACCAGGTCATTCATTTAAGGATTAAATTTCATTGTTTTGTGTGTGTGTGTTTTTCGAACTAAATTTTCACACTAAATTGTACTTCATATATAAGCCGCGACACGAGAAAACCAACAAAGTGGTTGTGCGCCCAGCGCAGACTCAGACCAGCCTAGGGTTTTTCAATAAATGCACTGAGAATGAAAATATTGCCGAATGACATGTTTATCAATCCTTTGGATTTCAAGTAAATGAAAGATCCCAATGAGTATAATTGATACACTCTCAGAGGAAGTACCTCTGCCAATTTCTACCTCCGCTTGGTTGGTTGGTTTCGGTTTAACGGCCCTTCAGACAGTATTTCAGTCCATATCGGGCCTTCTCCCTAAGAGAGGGAGAAAGAAGAGAGATCAGATAGACTAGAGAAAAAATGTTCAAACAACCCCCACCCTAACCTACTGCAAGCACAGAAGGCCCTTGCCCAACTATTATCCAAATCAGTAGGACGCCCTGGCACTGGAAGCTATACACAGCCCCTTCGCACCACCCACTCAACCCAACCTGCGCTTGGAATAGGGGTCAACTCTGATATGATCCCCGGCGAGCAAAGTATTTCCTTCGACAGAAGACTCCACATTATAAGGTCTTTGTCGTATAGATAAGCAAACAGGAAATGCAACAATGCTGTCTCCCCTTAGAATTCGTCGGAAATCAAGGAGATATACTGCTCAAACTAAGTAAGGGATATAAACACATTTAAGTCAGCAGAAGTAAGAAAAACAGTAGATGAATATTAAACTGTCATAATTCATAAAACAAATATTCATAGAGACCCTCAACATGAGTATTGAAATGATTAAGCTTGTCACGTGACCTATAGTTAATTGGAAGTAGACAAGGGGTCAACACCCAAATTTCACACGAATCCAGCGCAGCAATGACTAATAATTTTTATGCAAACTTTATTAAAGCAGACGCCCAATGCCTCAGTTACAAGATAAAGATACTTTTTTCATGCGGTTTTGTAACAGGAGAAAATGCTAGGCGTAAAAGATGCCATAGTGTGGTGAATTGTCTCACATATGGTGACATTTGTAACATCCCTACACATTAAATAACGCAATAATCCGATTATAGTGGGTGTTTTCAATTTGGAAAATTATGAAGAATTTTATTATTCACAGAATTTGAGGGTCCAAAAGAATTTTTTTCGCTGATATGAAATTGAGGTCTAGACCCGTTTGTCCTTTATGTGTTGCTGTAGGTCATGTTGCTGTAGGTCACATGACCTACATTGACTGTTACTGTTTAAGTAGAATATTGTTTCTTGAATAATGTTCTATCAATATACAACAATAAACTAACATAGCCTTTATTATTTATTTTTGTACTCGCTTCTATGTCATTATCTCCCCTCCTTTTTGTGAGCAGTATATATACAAAATAAGTTTTATAACTGGACTCAGTCAAAAAAGTCCGCTGTTTCCAATTGATTGGTTAGTTGTTTGCGGTCTATAGATTGAGCCGTTTCCCAGAGAAGGGGCGAAAGAAAGAGAATGTTGTTGGTTTGGTTTCTATTTTCATAACGATGTTCCCAGGGTGGCTCAGCTGAACGAACCCATAGTTGCCCATACCTGGCACCGTGTGTCCGTCCAAAGAAAAGAAACCTAGAACTGTCAGAAAATCTGACTATACCCCCGCTGTAGCGCTTTCAATGTATATAGCTTGTATGAAGAAAACAAAACATGAAATAAACAAATCTACTACTTGAGGAGTCCATGATGAGCAGGTGCTGAGAAATCTGTTAAGTTTCATTATACACAGCATTGATAGAAAAATTATAACATGAAACAATTAGTAGGAGATGGCCTGCTCTCAATCCCAAAATACAACAATCCATTGTCAACTTACAGTGCTGAAAGCATGGTGAGACAGAAAAGTGAACAAATACATGGAAGAACAAATAGGAGAAGGCTGGTTCTCTATTCAATGATACAACTTGTCGGTGTCAACCTGTACAGGGTGTTAAGAAAGTTCGAAGACATTATAATACTGCTCCTAACTGCAGAAGTTACATTCATTAAATCTTAAAACTTTACAGGTTTCAAGAACTATTCAATATTAAAGGATCCACAATGTGACAACTTTTACAACCGCCTTGTACCGTAATAGAATTAGCATTCCATACCCACGGTGTCAAAGTGGCCTGCTATTCATTATGGATTTTACGCATATAGGTGTGCCATATTAAAGTGTTATTTATTCTTATCCCTTAGTGAATCCTCATTTTAAAACTTACTTAAGTAACAGAGACTATGCCAAACAATATTTTAATAGTTACAGCCTGTAGGGAATCATAGACAACATGCACATTTTGACAGATGATTCAGTGACATAAAAAAGCAGATGAGGCATTAATATTTTTGCAAAGGGGGTGGGGGTAAAGAAATAACATCTGGAATGAAACTTGAAATCCAAAGTTGACATAAAATCATTTATATCATGGAGTGGGTCTTAAAAGGAAGGGAGACAAGAATAAAATTTCGAAATATTTATGGTGTATCTGTAAATTATCATATATTTGAAATTTTACCACCAAAAAGTCAAATTATGCAAATGTGTTGATAAAATAGCGTTTCTGCTTCAAAGATGCATCTAAATGACAAGAAAATTCGTTAATTACATGGGTTTTTACCCCAGTATAAAGTATTTCAAGAGTTTCCTAAACAATGTCATATTCTTACCTACTTTATTTCAAAACAACGAGGTTTTAGTGCAAAAATCAATGAAAAATGAATCTGAAGATAAATCTAAAAAGTAATTTGTTAACTGTGATTTTGCAAAAAAATTTAAAAACAAAATTCTGATCAAATGTTTATGCTGCATGTTAGAACAAATCTATTAATAAGAGACTAAAAGAAATCTGCAAAATGCCTCTGTGTTTAAAAATACTGGTATAGATTCTTTCCCTACCCCCTAAAATTTAAAATTTAAATGAGAATTGGGGTACCCTTTCCATTTAGTCAGAAATTCCGTAGTAAACCATCGAAAAATAATAAAAACTTTATGAAAAATCCCGAAAATATTTCCTGCAATACCAGTAATATTACATCTTAAATATTTCTATTAGTTTTGAAAAGCCAAGCTCTAAAGATGCTGTTCTCTAATGCAAATCAAAATTTTGCCTTCACCATTATTCAGCCCTGTAGACGGTGTGTCCATGGCAATTCAGATTTTCTCGTCTTTTTTAAAGCAGAAAAGAATTTATATGTTGCATATCTTTGGTATTGTTTCCTATAGTACACTTACAAAGTTTTGCCAAAATTATACCATTACTAAGCTTTCAGTGTAAGTTTAAATAATGTCCACGAACTTTCTTAACACCCTGTATACCATATATGAAATTGCTATCTGATACCATTGCAGAAATATCTTTGATGAAAAAGTGTGGAGAGTAACAAAGAGGAACAAATACAAGAAAAAGAAAGAAGAGAAAGCCCGTTTTCAATCCCACGATACAACCTGTCATTGTCAACTCATATACCGAATATGAACCTTCTATGTTGAACAGTTGCTGAGAAATCATTTACGAAAAATTACAGTACTGAAAGCATGGAGAGAAAGAAAAGTGAACAAATACATGGAAGAACAAATAGGAGAAGGCTGGTTCTCTATCCCACAGTACAACTTGTTGTTGTCAATCTGTATACCAAATATGATCTTTCTATCTCATATTGTTGGGGAGATATCTACGACGAAAAAGTGTGGAGAGAAAGAAAAAAGGGGCAAATACAGGGAACAACACATAGGAGACGGCCAATTCTCTATCCCACGATACAACTTGCCATTGCCAACCTGTATACCAAGTATCAAGTTTCTATCTTATACGGTTGTGGAGATATCTTTGACGAAAAAGTGTTACGGAATTACGGAAGGACGGACGGAACCACGGACAGATGTAAATCAGTATACCCCCCACTTTTTCAAAGCGGGGGTATAACTATGATGAAAACTGATAGCCGAGACTAAACATATGCAAACTACCCCAGCCCACACCTTCTGCGAGCATAGTATGCCCTTGCCTCATTATTATCCAAATTAGCAGGACGTCTCGGCACTGAAATATACCCAGTACCAGCGCCCGACCAGAACCTACCCCTCCCACCTACTCCACACCACCCCACCTCACCCCACCCCACCCCCCATGTTCCCCGCTGTTTTCAAAGGATGTTGTCTTCTCTTTTGCAACACCAAAGGGAAAATACAGAGCCAATTGCAGTCTTGGACACAATGGTTTTGTTTTGTGGAGATACTTCAAGTAATATAGTCTATCGCCTTTACCCTTAAACTGGTGTTTGCTGCACTAACCCTCACCTAAACTTTTACCATAGCTCATTATTATTTGAGCCGCGACATGACAGAATCAAAACAGTTGTATTTGCGCCCAGGGAAGACTCAGATCAGCCTGGGCATGCGCCCAGTCTGATCAGAGTCTTTGTAAAGGGTAGCTAAACTTAGATGTCTACAGGACATCTAAGTTGCCATAGCAACCAAACAAAACGGCCGATTTTATTACTTCCCACAAACTTTCAATCCCCTAGCCCAAGGATGCTACAGATGAAATTTGGTCCTAAATGGCCCACTGGCTTCAGAGGAGATGTTGCTTGAAAGTGTTGACGACATAAGACGACGTAAGACATACGACGACTACGGACAAATGCCTATTGTATAAGCTCCCCCGGCGCCTTCGGCTCTGGTGAGCTAAAGATCTCAGCATTTGAAATGCATCATTGTTAAACATCAGCTTACTGCTTCATGACAGGTATACTAGAGTAAAACGATAGACAATGATCAGGAGTAAATACAATCAGATCCCACATTCTGCCCTCAAAACCAAAGGGGAAAGAAGCATACACACACAAAAATTGACAAAAGTTCACGAAATACATGCACGGTGCTCTTTCCCACACATTTGGTCATTTAGCAACCCCAATTGAAAAAGCAGTAACATCTATCTGTACCTATTTTCTATTTTAAGTTACAAAACAAAACAACGAGCAGCTAGTCAGGTGACCACAACGTTAGAGACCATAACAACATGCAACATTGGGTAACCACAATAGAAGTACCGCTTTTGAACGGTAAACCATCAACAACTCATCATTTTGAGAACACAACAAAGTTGTGGATGATGTTTCCTAGTGTCAGCATTCCTTAATATGTCCACAGTCTCAAGTCGCAAAAGATAAATATGACTAAATCGCTGGCGTATTGATGACTTGCATCAGTTTTTTCTTGTCTATATTTTTATGTCGTACGTCAACTGCGATCCTGCTCGGCGACGGTCTTGTCTTGGATTACACCTTTTCCTCTGGAATTTCGAAACGAGTAAATCGAGAAATAACTATTTTTATGATACTTCCATAAAAAAGAACATTAATGCTTGATTCTAAACCGATTATTGAAAGAGACAGTATTATTTTGTCGTTAATATCGCATGAAATTGCTAGTCTGAGAGAAAATGCGTCGATTATTATTCTTACTTGTCTTTTAATGACCGAAGAATTTCATAACTCGGCAGACATATTACATATTAATAGATCAATTTTAGAATGTCTGCATTCTAAATGCGTCCTGCGAAATTACAAAATGATAGCAGATATCAATGAAAACACATAACTAATACAAATGTTATCATTTTCTGTTATTATTGCTTATATGAAAAGAGCTTTTAAGCAATGCTCAAGTGGTCTATTAGTTCTTTTAATGCCATCATGCGAAAATTATATTAAGTCATGTACAAGCGGAAACTTATATCAGCCCTGGCATCCATGCAGTCGTAACTGCAAATTCAAAGGAACTCCAGATCCAACCAAGACACCATGTGGGAAAGAGACAACATAAAATTAGTCACCACCAAAGACAACACCAGCGGCAGTCATTTGAACAGCCATTTCCCACGCAGGTGGTCAACGGGCTAGCCTGGACATCACAAACAATATCTCAATAACGGATATAGCAACTAACAACACATAAACAACCGAGAAGAACCACAACAGAACAGCCGCCTTGGGATGGCCAGTAATGAAATTACTGGGGGGTGCTTAACCGGTTTATGGCCATATTTAAACGCCATGGCCATATTTAAACGCCATGGCCATATCAGAAACGCTTTAAAAGGCTATTTTAGTTGATTTTCGTCTGTTAATGTCTGCTTTGCCAATAAAACCCATAAGTACAGTTTAGGGTCAGCAGGTACATTTTCAAATTAAAGAAAAATATATATATTTTCATCAGTTGGAGTCAAATATTGAAAAAAAATTAAGTTCCTTTAGAGGAATTACAATTTTAAATTGGAGCCTACTCCTCCTCTACTACACCTATGTCATGCAAACAGTTATGTTATGTTTCGACGAATAAACAAGTTGTGTGCAACATATTTTAAAAAGTAAACCCACTTTTGGAAAAGTTTTGTTACCCAGGATGCAAACAAAAGTTTAAAAGTTGTCTCCCTTTGCAAAAATGGCACAATAACCATCATGGAGTGTAATCATGCTTATAGCTCATTTGCTTAAAGCAAAGCATCAGCAAAATCTTACCTGTTCACACATTCTGTATTCCTGTATAGATCCTGGCGAATCTACCCATCGGGCACATGACGTCACATTGACGTCAATACAAAGTCATTTTGGCGCCATGTGCCTGTTCGGTATAGACATTAAACGAAGGTTCTATCTAATGTGTTAAGGCAGCTTTATACGTCAAAACATATTGCATAACTCGAGTCATGCGATACATTTCGCAGTATAACCACCTCTACACCTATGTCATGCAAACAGTTAGGTTATGTTTTGACGAATAAACACGTTGTATGCAACAGATTTATGTCGTGAACTTCATGGTTTTATGATGTTTACACGGGGAAAATGTTGCATGCAACTTTTGTCGACGTGTAATTCTATCTTAAGATTTACAAACTGATTTGAGTCTTTGCTTTTCTCAGATGCGTTAGACATTGTCCGGCTCCATTGTTGTTTATCACCCTTGTAGTTAAAGTTTAGGTACAGAAAGGTTATTTTGCTCCTAAGCGGTTCAAATCGTCAAGACTAGTATATGGATATTTAAATGTAATATAAATTTATATATATAAAGTGTCATTATTGAGCTAGACCTTTGCCAGTTCAGCCTAGCAAATACAAATACGGGAAGCGAACACGCTGGGATCGGTAGTGTGGAACAGCGGCTTTAACCTCAGCTGACGATACGACAGGGTCTGCTGTGCTTGCAGTGGGTGCAGGATGGAGATTTGTTTACTTCATTCTCGTCTCGTCCTTGTATCAAAACTCATGCGTCGTTTCTTTAACAGAGCATTAAGTTCTAAGAAAATCTTTACCATACACAAAACTGAGACATATTCAAGAGACTATATGGTCCACAGTTGGCTTTATGAGAATGAGCAACATTTAACCTACATAAAATCAACGTTGGTTCAACGTCGAGACATTGAACCAACGTTATTGCATAAAAAGCAGTGCCGAGAGGTATTAACAGCCGTGCATCAACCGGCGAAAAGCCGTGTTTCAACAAGGGTTTGGCACGCACTGTTGATGCACGATGACAGAGCTTTCATTATGCTTGTGCCGGGCCACTAAAAAAATCCGCCATGCAATTTTGTCTCTCCGGTTTCGGTCGAATTACAAAAATTGGTGGTGCGCTACCTAAGTATGCCTATATGACGTCATATTGCATTTGTAATCTGACGTCATCGTCGTGACTCAGGTTTAAAGCGATGTTCTTTACATTCTTACGATGCCAAATGGAGAGTAAATAAGTGTTAAAGAAAACATGCATCTCAAGCTTTCAGCAATCAAGAACTGCAGGATGGTATATAAATGGATCAGGCTTGTTCTACATGGAAATTATTGCTCAAGATATCTGCTTTTTGTTGATTAATTTGCAATCTATTTTGCATCAACTACAACGACCATCTTGGACAATTTTCCGAAATATTGAGGTTGAAAATGATGATGGCGGCCATTATGAAAAGCTGAATGCTCTTAAGCCCGGAAGACGAATATCAGTGAAAAGATGTACTAGCGCGTTGGCTGTCAAACGGTGACAAAATAAAGTGTCAAGTTTTGTCTTAAATTTTAACGAATAATTCGTTGAATTTATGCAATAACAGCGATCAAACATTTGTTTCCAATGCATTAACATTTGCCAGGTCCCTCAGGAGATGTTGAAAACCTCGGCCTTCGGCCTCGGTTTCCAACATCTCCCTCGGGACCTAGCAAACGTTAATGCATGAAAAACCATGTTTGATATCTATATTGATTCAATGTGGATTGAAGTTTCTGTGTCAAGTGGGCTGTTAAAAATGGAACCCCCCTTGCCGTTTGAAGAGCTCTGTCGCTTTTTGCTTTCAAACGGCGAATCGCTCGGTCAACCAGCGCTTAACTTACTGCACTGGCGAGGTCCCTATGCGAGTAAGGACAAACAGAGATGGCCAGGCTTAGATGTTGGGTGGGGGTGGGATCAACAGTCCTTTCTGTGTGTTTTCAGTTCCACCAACTCTTAGACATCTCTCATAACTCTGAAACTATACGAGATATTTTCTTGAAACTGAATGCAAATTTATAGCATCATCAGACGTAACAAGTATAATTATTTGCAATATGTTTTGTTTTGTTATCTCTGTTGTAACTATAGATAAAAGTACGTTCCAAGCATCACATTCTTGTGAACAATGCTTTTAAAAGTAATTAGCCTATGATTTAGCTAGATTACTGTCTGCAGCACATTTTAAAGATAGTATAAATCATACAAAAGTTCAGATGCGAATACGAAACTAGGACACGGATGCCCCCGCCTAGTGCCTTGAGTAAGATGGCGACTTGATTAAGATACTGACACTTGATAGGATAACTAGGTTCATAGAGGCAGAATTTTTAAACATAAAAGGAGAAATCAAGGGGCCATGAAATACAGAAAAGTAACTTAATTTATTTTGCAGTCAAACCTCGGGCCTTGGTATTTTAAATTAGAATACGCATGTCGTACATGTAATATATGACCTGCACAATCGAACAAAGCGGCATCCTATTTCTTTCAGGATAGCAAACAAGATGACAGATTCAGTACAAGCATTTCGTATTAGCTGACCGAATTTAAAAACTTCTTATTTATATTACCTCTGCTTGTTTTCTGTGATTTTGCACGCTATAGGTTAGAAATAGACTTTCGTGACAACATTTACTGAAGATAGCTGCAACTTATCACTGTCACGCCCAGTAATTAATTACCTTCCTAGACATTCATGTTGTTTGTTTTGATTAATAACTTTATATAGAAATGATTTCACGAATCTAATTGTCAAAAAACACGTTGTTCCTCACAAAGGTGTATAGGTTAGATTGCTCTCTTATATGACATTTACACTTTCAGAGAAAGTAACTGTTTACTGTTTTGCCCCTCTTCTCACAGGAAACTTTAAGAATGGTCTGTATTTCCTTTAGAAGCAGACCTCGCGGCCCCTTTAACAAAAAGGGTTTCGTTGACCCAGAAAGCAAACAGGACGGCCACAAAAGTTGTTCCCTTCGCAAAAATGTTGGTTAAACGAGAGTAAGCAGCGACCAGAAAGAGGGCTCTTGATTACAGAGCTCCAGATAAGAGGAGTTTATGAGGATAATTCTGAGAAAAGTTTGCTTATTTCTCCATGAAAACATATGTTGTGACCCCTCATCAGAACCGTCTCGGCGAGACGGTTCTCATGAGGGGTCACAACTTCTGTTTTTATGGAAAAATATGGAAAATTATCCCTAAATTATCCCTGTTACTCCCTCTTTTCTGAAGAACTAAAACCCGTATTTCAGTAAGCCGGATGGATAAAATAACGTTTCTGGAACAGCGCAGGGCCAGATCAATCTGTTCCTGATAAGTGAGCCGCGACACGACAAAAACAACAAAGTGGCATGTGTGCCGAACAAAGACTCAGGTCAGCCTGGGCAGCCACCCAGTCTGATCAGAGTCTTTGCTGTGTTCTTTATGGATAGCTAAGGGTCTAAGCTAGCTACATGCTGAAAGGGAAGGCTCTGATGCCCAGTTTGATCTGAGTCTTCGCTGGGCGCACATGCCATTTTATATTGGGTTTGCCGTGTCACGGCTCAGTAATGTTATTATGTCTCACCACGAAGGGGTGGGAGACATGTTTTTGCTCCGGTCGTCTGTCCGTCCGTCTGTCCGCCCTTCTGTCACAAATCGTGTCCGCTCAATAACTCTACAGCCGAGCGAGATAATTTCACGAAACCTGATACAAATAAAAAACATCATAAGACGACGTGCAGAGAACAAGAACCATAGCTCCACCTACATTCTTACGGAATAATGCCGCTTTGAAAATATAAGTATGGAAATCGTGTCCGCTCAATAACTCTAAAACGATATGAGATATTTTCTTGAAACGTAGTGCAAATTTATTGCATCATCAGACGACGTGCAGAGAACAAGTACCGTAATTTCACCTACATTTCTTACGGAATTTTGCCCCTTTATAAATTTTAGTAAGGAAATCGTGTCCACTCCATAAGTTTAAACCATAAGAAATTTTCATAAAACTTGTTACAAATATAAAGCATCATCAAGCGATGTGCAGAGAACAAGGACCGTAACTCACCTACATTTTTCATGGAATTATGTCCCTTGGTAAATTTTAGTATGGAAATCGTTTCCACTCCATAACTCTGAAACTATATGAGATATTTTCGCGAAACTTGGCACAACTATAAAGCATCATCAGGCGATGTGCACAACACAAGAACCGTAACTCACCTACACTTTTAATGGAATTATGTCCCTTTGTAAATTTTAGTATGGAAATCGTGTTCGCTTTGTAACTCTGAAATTATATGAGATATCTTCGCGAAACTTGGTACAAACATAAAACATTATTAGAAAACGTGCAGAGAACAAGAACCGTAACTTCATCTACATTATTCATGGAATTATGCCCCCTTGTAACTTGTTAGTATGGAAATAATATTTGTTCTATAATTTTACAACTGTAAAAGATATTTTCATCAAACTTTGTACAAATATAAAGCATCATCAGACGAAGTGCAGAGGACATGATCCATAACTCGAAATATCTGTATGAAGGTCATCTCTGAAGGGATGGTCACAATTGACCTTTGTTTCATTTGGACACCTGAGGTAGTAAAATGTTTAGCTTTTGAGAAAGCTAAAAGAGTTTATCCCTAAGCTACGCATCTATAGGATGTAAGTTGCAGGGTAGAAAATTGGCAGCATTACCAGTTAATTTTATTGCATACTTAGACATTGTTTAAATCCGAGGTAAGTGACGTACTTTGTGCACTGACAGCTTTTGCTTCATCTATTATAGGGGAGTGGGATAACGACAACAGGTCGCGCATGGTTTTAAATTGTACAAGCGTCGGTCAGCTACTTTTAATAGAAGTAAAAAGCATGCAAAGACCAGGAACTGAAACAATCAAAATCCAAATCCAGCCCTCAAACCATAGTTGGAAACAACTAAGATTACAAATAATCAAGATACACAGAACATATGGCCAACCGAGTGAGCAGCTTGTTCCCAAAAGGTGGCCACTCAGCAACCCAAACCGAACAAAAAATAATAAGAACATACATAAGGTAAAACATCACAGAAACTCTGACACCAAAAACAGGCAACAGAGAACCACAACAGAACTACCGCCTTGGAACGGTCAGTAATGAATTACTGGGGGGCTTAAATCGATTTTACAGGCCCAACCTCACCCTCAGTTTCTGAAGTGGTACAAAACATTTAGTTGTTCGGTTCGCATGATAACCCTCTAACTCGTCAATGAATCATGGGTAAATCCAGATTTAGTTATACTTATTATAGTACCGAGTCTGCTGTTTTCTATTTTTGGTGTGTTCCTTGCTTCCAAGGAATTTTATTTTTCAGAACATATTTATCTTCACTGCAGCTGGTGTTTTTGCCGTGTGGCGGCCGTAAAACGTCTCCCCGTACATCATCATAGTGCAGATTATATTTTCTGGTCCTTTGGGATCACTGGGATCAATTGAGTTATTTTGAAAATAGAGTTCCGCTTAAGCCGGTGCTAGGGGGCATGGCTGGTGTCGCACATTTCATTACTTGTCATGAACAGACTCAATTAAACTGAATCTGCTATTTTCTTTTCTTTGATGTGTTCCTGGCTTCCAAGGGATCTTACTTTTCAGAACATAATTATTATAGGTAAATTTAATTGCCTTGTAACGGCTTTTAAGGGAAGAAACGCGTCACTGTTTGCAACTGCTTCTACTTGGGTTGCTGCCAAGTGGTAGGTGTTATAAAGTGACGCAGTTTCTCACCCATTGGACAAAAATATCCCTTTTTAGAGGTGTCTGAGATTAATAGAATGTATGATGGGGTTGAGGCCAAGACAAGGAAATCTCAGGCTAGTTTTCAGATTATTTAGTCTTATGCTAGGCTTGCGGAGCATAAGACATAAATAATCTGAAAACGAACCTGTGATTTCCTTGTCGAGGCCTCAACCCGATCATTGATTATTTTTTTTATCCCATTTTATTTTATAGAACAGAATATCCATTGAATACCTTAACTTTTTGTTGAAGACATTCCTATAAATTTTCTATCAATAGTTCTGACATGTGTGTTATTTCACCTTGTGCATGCATATTTCATGACTGGCAGCTAATCAGAAATCTACAGTGACACCTCATGCACATCACTGGCTGTCAATTTCATTTTGCATGCAATTTACTTGCAAGTGGATTTGTTGAATTTAAGTGTGTAATTAATTGGGCTGTACTATTTAGCAATGATTGATATTTTGAGACAGCTTTCAGAGCCTAGGCTGAGATAGCAGACCGAGATAGAAATATCTCAGACACCTCTAGAAAGGGATATCCTTGTCCAATGGGTGAGAATAATAGAATGTATGATGGGGTTGAGGCCTCAACAAGGAAATCTCAGGCTAGTTTTCAGATTATTTAGTCTTATGTGAGGCTTGCCGAGCATAAGACTTTAATAATCCGAATACGAGCCTGAGATTTCCTTGTCGAGGCCTCAACTCCATCATTGATTATTTTTCTCATCCATTATATTTTAGAATAGAATATCCATTTGATACCTTCACTTCTTGTTGAAGCCATTCCTATAAATTTCAAACTAATTTTCTATTAATAGTTCTGACATGTGTGTTGATTTCACCTTGTGCATGCATATTTCATGACCGGCAGCTAATCAGAAATCTACAGAGACGCCTCATGCACATCACTGGCTGTCAGTTTCATTTTGCATGCAGTTTACCTGCAAGTGGATTTGTTGAATTTAAGTGTGTAATTAATTGGGCTGTACTATTTAGCAATGATTGGCATTTTGAGACAGCTTTCAGAGCCTAGGCTGAGATAGCAGGCCGAGATAGAAAAATCTCAGACACCTCTAGAAAGGGATATTCTTGTCCAATGGGTGAGAATTTTCTATCTCGGCCTGCTATCTCAGCCTAGGCTTAGAAAGCTGTCTCAAAATGCCAATCATTACTATATAGTACAGCCCAATTAATAACACACTTTTATTCGACAAATCAACTTACTACCTGTAATGTAGATTACATGCAGAATTTGAAATTGACACCCAGTGATGTACAAGAAGTGTCACTGCAGATTTCTGATAAGCTGCCAATCATGAAAAATGCATGCACAGGTGAAATTAACACACATGTCATACTGTTAATAGAAAAATATTTACATTTTCAGTGCAGAGCTCTCTGTTAACCCAATTAAGTGATGCGGGAGTCAATTTTGTTTACAAGTCAATAATTACATTGTGTCACGCGCTTTAAAGTGACAGCTCATCTCACTAACTAGCACGTGAAATCTACAACATGCCATGTACTTGAATGGCTGGTAAACATTGAGTGACAGCTCGCTACGCCTACTTGCACGTGAAATCTACAGCAGGAGGTGGAATTTACTGGTAGGCAGTGACAATGCGGCTGTTCCAAACTTTTTGCAAAATTCGACCGGCAATGTTTTTAAAACGATTCTTATATATGTATTTCTTATTTTTGTTTACCTTTTTATTGATCAAAAGCATCGTTTAATAATATAAATATAAGGAATGAATGTTATTTTTTAAACGTTTACTGAAGTATAAACTACATCGGGTCACGAGCAAAGTTTACGTAAACCCCTTCGGGGCTCACTTACTTTGCTCGTGACCCGATGTAGTTTATACTTCAGTAAACGATGAAAAAATAACATTCATTCCTTAATTAGCTTCGGGTCTATAGTCAATGAATATTATGGTTTATAAAACATGGGTGAGAAAAATAATCAATGATGGGGTTGAGGCCTCGACAAGGAAATCTCAGGCTTGTTTACAGGAAATTTAAGTTTTATGCTCGGCAAGCCTCGCATAAGACTAAATAATCTGAAAACTAGCCTGAGATTTCCTTGTCTCGGCCTCAACCCCATCATAGATTCTATTAGTTTCATGACAGCTTCCTGATAAGTGACCGTCACGGTCTTACAAGTTTAAGTGTCAGTCAGTGCTTGTTAGATAAGTTATACATCTACCGTCTGGTGGCAGCTATTGACAAATTAGCTTTCCTGGCTAATGACAGCGTTTGTATATGAGCTAGGTGTTCTGGTAGCAGCTGCTATTACGTGAATAATTCTGATGAAGACATTTAATGTGTCCTGAAGGTGAGCTATACTGTCTGTTGGCTGCTCTTGTCAGCTTTATCATATGACTGAGTTAGTTAAACGTAGTTCTCGACCAGCAAAGCTTAACCACTCCCTAATATTGTCCGTTAAAAAATAGAACAATTCTACATGTAATATGAATAATCTCTTCCTAATACCCGCATCTCTAATAACCGTTTCATTGATATTTCTGTGGACTAAGCTTAAGGCTGATGCGATTATGACAAGGGTGAAGATTAGGAAATTAATTGAAATCAATCTAAGTAATATGTTTATTCACAATAATGAAATGGTTAATAAGTGCACGGATCAAGGTTGACTGCTAGCACTTTAGTGAGTGCATGATTTGCAACATCGCGGACCCGCCTTTTAAATTGCAAGTCAGATGAAGAATATACGGTGCATGTACATAATGTGCCTCTCCTTTTATCTTAGTTGAGTTTTGCTTCCATTCTTTTCAGTTGCGGGTTTTTGCTGCATCGGACATTCTTTCCCGTTGCCTGCCGAGACCTTCCTTTCACACTTGTTGGGGTTTAGCGACACTGAAGAAGTTAAATACAGAAACGCGCGTCTGTCGCACTAAATGGTAAGGATACGCTTATATTCAGGAAGTGTGTGTTCTAAATCATTACAAGATGACAGCTAACATTTTTCGCTGGCCATGTCACCAGAATGACCAAAGAATATCATTTGAGGGGAAGCGCTCCCAGGTCAGGAGAAACGCTACAAGAAAATCCAAAACCCCTCCTTTGCATACTCACATCCAGAGTCATGGAAATAGATAGTACAAAAAGTAAAAAATTGAGAGTTTATGTTAGAGAAGGATTAGTTGTCAATTAAGGCGACAGAATCTATAAAGCGGAATAAAAGTGCCAAGAGTGCAAAGCCCAAGCTCATCCATGAATTGTAGAGCTTACAATTTCAAAACTGTTTTTCTCTGGAGCAAAAGGTAGGCAAATTAGCCATAAAGGTACTCATCAAAAGTACTAGTATGAAAAACACATAAGAAGCATGGGTACACTTTCAGGGGAAGCAATTCTACCAATTTCAGTTTACCTCCCTTCTAAATGAGAACAGCTGTTAAGGAAATAATTTCCTTTTCCTGAAAGATGTGACTCCGTTCTCGAATGTTTTTTACGCTCAGGAAAGCAAACAGGAAGTCATTAAAAGTGTTCCCGTTCCAAAAATGGCGAAAAAAGAGATATACCAATATATCTTAAGTTTAATGTATATCGGTGTACATTCAGGGGTAAGAAACTCTACCCAGAAGGCACAAAACGTTGAATCAAAATTGAAACAATGTTAATTCAACGTCTTGACATTCAATTAACGTTGATTCAATGTTTATTCAACGTTGTGTGCCCAGTGGGTGGTAGTGTATTCTTTTCTTTGAGATTATAAACCCCTTCATGGTAGGGTTGGTCGTTTCTTGAAGCAAACATTGCGGCTGGACAGTTGTCCCTGTTTGTCAAAAAAGAAAAAAAAAAGAAGAAGAAGAAGAAAGACAGAAACAAGGAGATGTTTACACACACCTTAAGACAGCCTTAATCGGCAATGCCAGATGAACAACAACGCTTTTTAGATGAAAACCGGTTTCCATATGTAAGAAATGCAACGTAACAGTACACATATGCACACATGTATTTAAAAATATTTATCGTATCCAGACTTCGTGTGTGTCTGCACTGATAAAATGTATGACAGAAACGAACTAAAATCTTTACCCTCTATATGCTGTATACAGGGAAGCCAACTGGAAGTCTCAAACATAGGTTTCCTTTGTAACACTGCGAAAAACTTGGCATTGTACCAATATATCTAAACTAAGTGAAGGAAAATACGTAAACGGGGAGTTCATCCGTTCAAAGAGCCGCGACATGACAAAACCAAGCAAAGACTTTGGAATCCGCCCACTTTGATCAGTGTTTTCGCTGCCTGCATGGAGGTAGCTTAGACGCCTAGTTACCCTTTGAGCGGACAGCGAGCACTCTGATCAGACTGGGCGGATGCCCAGGCTGAGCTGAGTCTTCGCTGGGCGCACATGCCACTTTGTTGGTTTTATCGTATCGCGTCTCAAATGTACATATGAGCAAATATCAACTAGTTAGAGCATATATTCGCTAATTGTGCTAATATAGCCTTATTGAAACATCATTAGAAGTTCATTGGCAGCTTTAATAATACTAAAATTGCAGAAAACAAGGTCTTGTGTTTCCCATTCCAATCAAGGCTGTGAGTGTCTTGTTTGCGTTGCTACATCCGCTCATAAGGCCCGGTTCTGTTTTATGATAGAGAAATATTTTTATTAGACTCTACTAAGCAGAGTTATGCCCCGTCTGAAGTCTAAGCGTACCTCTCCAGACACTTTTCATGATATGCCTTCGTAAACTTTACACGATGTCCTGCTACGATATTTAGATGTGCATGATATTAAGGTTTCTTGACAGCATCTTTTTTTCTTCTGGTTTTGGCTGAGCTGTGCCTACTTGTGGAATGTCAATTAACCCTTAAAGCGCCAAAAATTAAAAATGTTGAATTGGCAAACAGTGTAGATCCAGATGAGGTGGTTCATAATGAGCCACGTCATCTGAATCTACACTGTTTGCCCTCTAGTGTTCAAATTCTCAATATGATATCGCTTGGACGAGACATTTTATGAAATTCTGCTGACGTAAATTTTGTCGTCTGCTTCTTGGCGCATTAAGAGTTAACAATGTAGAAGTTCCGCTGAGACTTGTCAGCTGAACTGTTCCCGCACTGTTAGGGTCAAGTCATGTAAATTCGGACAGCAGGTAAATTCGGACAGTGAGATTGTCTCCTTTAGATGTCCAATATAAGGAATCAAAACAAAAATAATGATCCGTACCATCTGGATTTTCACTGTTTGCAATGGTATGTCCGAATTTACCCGCTGTCCGAAGTTACCCGACTCTAACCTAATCAAAATTTCCTAAAACTGGGTAGGATGTAGCGGTGCTTAGAATTGCATATCAGAAATCTCTTCAGCAAACTTATGACATTTCCATCTTGTTCGGGTACGTAGACGCACTTTCAGTGGTAGCAACCATGTTGTTTTCTACTTCGCCTCCCTTCTCAATTGCTAATCCTACAGGGAAAATCTTGCTTTACTGGGCGCAAATTCTTTCCTTTAATGGGGTGGTTGGGTGGTGCGATGGTGCTGGGGCACTAGGTGGTTGGGTGGTGCGATGGTGCTGGGTATCACTTCCAGTGCCGGGGCGTCCTACTGATTTGGATAATAGTAGGGCAAGGGCCTACTGTGCTTGCAGTGGGTGCGGGTTGTTTGGATATTTTTCTCTCGTCTATCATTTCTCTCTTCTTTTTCCCTCTCTTTGGGTGACGGCCCGATATGGACTGAAATACTGTCTCAAAGGGTCGTTAAACCCGAAACAACCAACCAATCTTTCCTTTAAGAGTACGTCCATCATTCTGGAATGCTTTTCGCCAACGAAAGCAAACAGGAACTCAAAAATATCTCTCTTTCTCCCTTCCCCCATACACACACACTTCCTTTCCCGTTTTTGAAAGACAAAATAATACCCCGCCACTAACGTGTAAAAAGATAAAGGTGTCCAATATCCTAATAGCCATAGGGGCGGTGGGGGTTAGAGACCCAAAGTATCTTACGCACAGCAGATGAAAGGCGGAGGGAGCCCATCCCTCTCCTTTCGCTGCCTTATCCTTCCCGGATTCGAAAAAGGTGCCCATTTACTGCTGGGTTGACAGAGTTTTCCAGTCGTCGGATGGCGAAACCTGGGCGCGATCTCACGAGCTTCCGGTTACCTTCTGCGCAATAACCGCGAGCCACCGCCTAAGCAGCCGACCACGGCGCCACTAACGTGTGACGGGGTATAAAAAGGAAGAAAACCGTGCCAGTGTATACATCCTAATGATACAGACACGGTGAAGGTCTGAGTTGAACTAAAACAATCAAAGATCAAAGACACTACTTTGTTCCAAGTTATTAGCTGCATTTACAATAAAGCGTCTGAAGGTCTTAAATCCCTAGACTGTATTAAACGCTATCTCCCAGGAATGACAAATTGAATAATGGAATTTCATTACTGCAGCAGCGTAGCGAAGCTGATTTAGTTAAGCTCTAAAAGTCGTTAGAAACTATTTAACCTTATTTCTGTTTTCGTTTTGTTGTAAAATTGCAATGACAACTGCATCGACTTAGACACCAACTGAGTCGCGACATGAAAAAATCCAAAAAGGTGGCATGTACGCTCAATGAAGACTCAAATCACCCTGGGCATCCGCCCAGTCTGAAAAGAGTCGCTAAGTTTCTAAGCTACCTCTTTGCCGATAGCGAAAATTCTGATCAGACCGGACGGATGCTCCGGCTTATCTAAGGCTTCGTGTGGCGCACATGCCGCTTTGTTGGTTTTGCTGTGTTGCGGCTCAATTGCAGTCTTATCCATATTTGGTCTCAAGAGCAATTACATGCGTCAGAACAAAATTGTGAAAAACTTATAACAGGGAATTAAAAGATTTGAGAACAGTTATTTGTTTGAGAAAATCTGAAGGTTCTGTTGAAAGAATTTCAGTCTGTAATGTCTTTGAAAAATTGGCGGAGAGGGACAAAAAGAGAACTCACAAAAAAAAAAAAAAAAAAAAAAAAAAAAAAAAAACACTTCATATTTGCGGCATATTTGATCCTCTGTTATGCCTGCATAATATTATATATTTTTTCTTTAAAAAATCAAATGTAGCGGACTTATGTTTTAGGACTCCTTTGCCTTAATCGCCAGTATCGCCAAAATTCGGTAAACGCCAAAACATAAAACAAAGTATTAAATTATTAGAGAATGGATTACAGGTTTGAAAAATCATCCTTTTCCATTGGATGAATTTCAGGTAGCATCTCTCTTATAATTTGAGAAGAGCATGGCATACAGTGTATGTCATGCTCCTCTCAACTTAAAAGTGAGATGGCGCGATGAATCTGTTACCATAGCAACTATCGAATTAACAACTTTTGTATCTTAGTAACTTGGCAGAACGACGTCTCGATGACATTATTTAACAGCAATATGATCTCTAAATTCTGTGGTAACAGATATATGATGTCATTGGTTCCTTAGCGTGGCAAACAGTGTATAACGCGTTTTCTTTTCAGTTTCTGGTTTAGTTTGGGGTTTTTGTCGCCTTTCCTGGGCATTGATATTATTATCATTATTTGCCATTTCTCATCTGATTTGTAATAGGAGAAAAAATATGTTACTATTTATGTCCAATAAATAACTTGAACTTGAACATCTGAAATATATGCCATTTCATTTTTCATTGTGTGCAAACAGAAAAAAAGAAAAGGTTTGGGCTTAACACTGAGGATTTGAGCAGTTATTAGTGGAACACAGCCGCCGCTTTAGATATGTTCGAAAATATTTTTTTTTACTTATTGACCATTTAGTAGACTAGACTGGGGTAGGTACTAGAGAGCGGCCAGTCACTAACCCAGTCGGGTCTTTATTTCGCGTTGTGTTATTATGTAAGGGAATATTCTGCATTGCTTGCTTCCAATGTCAGCCAATTCTGTTCACCTTAGGTCAGACGGACAGACAGACGCACGAACGGACGGACGGACTGACAGCCGACAGACTGACACATGAAGACAGCAGACGGACACACGGACGGACGTACGCCAAGCTTAGCAGTCGCAGTGAAACTGAGATGACAAACCCAGATTCAGATCACGGGATGTGGTGCTACGGGGTCGGGACATAAAGACAATTAGGAACAGTTTCAGATTTTACTATGTACAAAATTTACAAGTCTAGTATGCACTTAATGTAAATGTAAGCTCTAGAAACATTATTTTAGCTTAAGAAACCTTACAACATTTTCCTATTTGATTTAACCCTTATGAGGGGAGTGAGTCACTATAGGACCCAGTAGGGTGTGATATTATAGAGTAAACGCGCCCACCTTACGGGGATTGAGCCACTGATGGACCCAGTAGGGTGTGATTTAACTGACTGATCTAAACTAGACATTTATCAACAACACACCATTAGATGGACATAGGCAGAATATACGGACAATATTTTAAATGAATACGCTGTTGGAGCTCAGTATATGAAATTCACAAACTGATCCAACCCTTGTGCATCCTGCTTAGCAGCTAGATGTCAATAATGCCGAAATATTATTATTTTACCTCTACAAAAGTATTCTCTATCCCTGAAATTAATAAACTGCACAATCCAGGCAAGATATCCAATTTGCACAAATATTTCACAAGGGAGCTCACAAATGACCAAATCAAAACATTTCAGCATTATTAACTTCCCATATAATGGGTAAAACACCGTATTCACCCGAAATAATGCCCAATAACAGAGTTAATCCCGTCTCTACCACACTCCTCCCCTGTGATTAAACATTATTTCAGAAAATATATCATACTTTATGAAATAATGTTTTCTCAAAAAAAATGTGGGATTTCAAGAAGACACGGGATGTAAATGATAATTGACTTTATGGTAATATTGTAGGAAATTAATTTAAGTTCACACGTTTACTCCGTTGCATGCTATCCCATAAGTTTGTATCCTTATACAGTTTCCCCTGTCTTTCCACAACACGCTCGTCACGACATATATTGTCCTTCGAAGTAAAACATAGAATTTCCCTTTCATGAACAAATTTATCTGCCTTTCTTCTTTCTCTGGCTAAATGTTTCTGTACTGTTTTCATGTCTCGGTCCTCTTTATCTCCCAGTTGGAAAGGAAGAATCTCCTTAGGGTCTATATATGAATGATTTTTAACTGATTTATCAGCTACTTGAAAATGGTTATCTGCATTTTTCAAGTGTGACTTCAAATGTTTAGATGTAGTAAACAATTTCCCACATGAACAAGACTTCAGAGTTTTATTAATTTCATTTACACTTTTCCAATGATTCAGGAAATCTTTAAAAGTCCTAAATAGTTTCTCCCCACATACTTTCACAAGACATGCCGTTGGCACTCTTGGCCAGATAGGTCGACTTTCTTGCAAAAAAAGGGCTGTTCTCCTCTTCTGGAACCATTATCTCGACTTCCATTCTGCAAAAACATAATAGAGCAATGCAGAATGACTGCAGTGGGCGAAGGTGATCTGATGACAATGACGATAACGATGATGATGATGACATCTTGATGATCATGGCATCATTAATCTTCTTAAGTTCGCCAGTCAACTTGATTTTTGCAATCAGTAATTCTTTTCATAAGGTGGGCGAGTGCAATATGAATTATTCACAGTGTTTAGCTTTTAGCATGATTTTTAAACATTTTAATTTTTTTGTTATTTACAAACAGAACTTTATATTTTATCATATTTATCACCATTTACACTTATTCGTCACTGTTATACTGCCTTTTACTCGTAGCTTTTAAGTACAGTTTTATTGTGACTTACTTGTTTTCCCATCAGTTTATGATGGGGACCAAATTTGTTTTGGTTTTACTGGGCGTTCTCTTCGAGAACGTATTATTGGAATTTGATTTTGTCTGTTATGGTTTTGTACACTTCCATGACTCATAGTACTTGTTTCTAATTCTGAGGTTAATGTTTCATTTTCTTCAGAAAATGGGGGTTGTTCCTCATATTGACTGTTTGAAGTACTTGTATTTGAGTCTGTATTTAAGGTACCATATTGATGATCATTTAATTCTGATTGATCTGCAACAAGACTTTCGTTTTGTTCGTGTGCTGTAGCAGTATTTCCGCCTAACACTGACTTATTCTTATTTTGACTGAACTCTGCTTCAGGGGTTTCTGATTCATTTAACCAACTTGCTGGAGTTGTCTCCCCTTGGTATGGTTTTATGTCATCTACATGGACATTAATGATAGGTTTATCAGGGCCTATTTGAATCAAATAATTTGCCTCTAGGACACGATTAAGAACTAGATACGGACCTGTCCAACCACGATTAATTTTTTGGTTTGCAGCAGGCGGGTAAAATCGCCATACCCAGTCCCACTTTTTATACTGCCTAGGTTTCAACCCTCGATCATAATAAGACTTTTGTCTTTTCGCAGCTGTGCCTAAATTCTTGAATACAAAGTCATTTGTAATAGTCTTTGCTGATTCAACCCATTCTATATACTGTATGGGGCATGTTTCGGCAACTGTATTTGGAGGCGGGCCTACCATCAAGTCGATTGGGCATGATATTTCTCTGTTCAAGAAAACTAAGTTGGGTGTACAACCTGTGCTTTTGTTTTGAGTTGCTCTATATGCCATAAGGATATATGGAAGATAATCATCCCAATTCTGCGGATTGTCGGAAGCAAATATTCTAAGCATCTGCTTAAGCGTTCTGTTAAATCGCTCCACAAGACCATCGGAGTTTGGTCTATACGGGACTGTCATTGTTTGCTTTATTCCGAATTTTTCGCATAGAATCTTAAACAGATGTGACTGAAATTCTCGACCTTGATGCGTATGGATCTCCGTATTTCGTGAAGAATTCACACACAAGTTTATCTGCAACGGTTTGAGCGGTATGATCGGGTACAGCCCATGCTTCGACCCATTTTGAAAAGTACTCTCCTAATACAATGATATATTCATTGCCATTTTCAGATATGGGCAACGGCCCAAAGATATCTAGCGCAACGCATTGCATAACTGCATTAACTTTAAATTGTTGAAGTGCAGCCTTTCCTCCACCTGGACCGGGTTTAACGCGAGCACAAAGGTCACATGACTTGACCCATCTCATGACATCTTGTCTTACTTCGGGGCAATAGGAACGACGTTTGATACTTTCTAAGGTTCTGTCTCTACCTAAATGATCCTGAGTTAAGTGAGAATGAAGATTGTCGAAGATGGTTTTCTTTGTCACATCAGGGGCCACTAGCTGGTAAATGGTACATCCATGGTTGTCTGTCCACTTCCGGTATAGGAGGCCATTTTTTACCTCTATGCTGTCACATTGGTACCATAATGCCTTGATAGTTTTATCAGTTTTGACGTCTTCAGGAAGTTCTGGTCGGGTATCATAGTCTTGTTTGTATTCTAGAACCAGCCTCACTGATCTGTCTTCTCTCTGCATCTGCTGCAGTTCTTCTGGACTCCATGAAGGCAGCCAGTTACTTTCATTCGTGTCAACGACTTCGCAGGGGTAAATAGTTGGGATGATAAGTGACAAGAAGGACCAGTCTTGGCCCTGGGTCTCACCTGTGCCACAGCGTGGAACTGGTATCTTATCGGGATGCCCCGGCGCGGGACTAGACGAGCTGTCAAGCGGCAAGAAGGTACAATCCGTAACCTGGGCCAGATCGGTCAGATTGACCGAATACTGGACATCGGACTCGTCATTTTCGTCCATTCCTAAAACCTTAACTAATACCTTATCGGATGGATAACAGTCGTGACACGAATGATTTGGACACTTTCGTTTCGGCTTTCTTGACAATCATCTGCGTTCTGGTGCTGTCTTCCAGGTCTATATCTTAACTCATAATCAAAGGTTTCAATGATACACATCCACCTGGCAATCATGCCTTCTGGTTCTTTAAAGTTCCTTAAAGACCGGGGATGGACTATAAAAGAAATCCCAAGCATAAGATGGTCACTTTGTACCTAACTCCTGAGCTGTGTACACTGTTGCTCCAGAACAAACATTTTGAAAATAAACATGACTTACCTAACAGATTTTGATAAAAGTTGGCAGAAATATTCTTTGTCTTATTATCCATCAACCATGAAAAAATTACTCCAAAATAATATCTCCATATACGCTTTTCAGAAAATTATTTTTTGCTCTCTGCTAGAACATTTGAATTTGCCTCTCAGTGATTGACAGTTCTACCATTGGCTGCAGAGCTAATCAGATACTAGCAGTGGAATGACTCATACACACTAGTCTACCTATCTTGACATCTGGCAGGGAAATATCACATGGCAGTGAACTAGGCTAAACATGCATCAAATGCTTGTCTTTTGATCCTGTCAATGTTATATACAAATTATATCCTTTTGACATTGACAACAGTGTAACAAACTCTACATCATGTTTTTTTTAATCCCATAAATGGCCAAGATACAGAGCTCCTGCATCATTCCACACACCTCAATGGAACATATCATTGTCCAGAAACATTTGTATTTCTCAATTCTTAAACGATGATTTCTTGTGCTCACTAAATGCAAGTTATAGTGGCCAAATAAAGCTTCCACAGTATGAAGAATATTCTTGTGTTACTTCCAAGGTTAATCTCATCTTGGTAGCTTATACAAATCTTTTCTTTTATTTATATACTGATAACAAGTCTGAGTCAAGCAGTAATTACAAGCTGTGTTTATTTTATGAAATAGGTTCTAGAACTACACACAGCAGAAAGAAAGCCCATTTTTCTTGGGGGTTGTAGGGCATGTTTGTTGTCTCAAATTTTGCATGAAGCCTTCTAAGATATAAAATACTTGAAAAAAAAAAATCTGGAGTTGCATTTTCATTTAAATGCATATGAAATGTTATTTGTTTATGAACTTCACTAAGAAATGATATGCGCTTATTTCATGAATCCCCTACTGACCCCTAGTTATCTGCTTTAGTAAATGAGTCCTGGTTCTGGCATTCTAAGGGTCATTTGTATCAAGGTTACATATAAGATTATAAACATGGATAGACAAAACGCTAGAAATAGATCAGCTTCTTTCAGAATTGAAATTCCTGTGGATAGTCTAAAAAATAAAAATCTGAAAAATGATTTTAATGGGAATACTGGAGCAATATTCTTAGTAAAATGTGAGTATAATATCCTTCCTAGCAGACGATTTCTTTGTTTTGTTTACATCAGATAAAATTACTCATACAGAATCTTTCCCACGCTGATAAGCTCCTCCTTCTTCTCCATATCGGTTTAATGGTTTACCACCCGGTAAATTGAAGTTTAGAGCTCCGGTCTTTAACCAAACGAGCGGAGCGTGGTCTGTTCGGATAATAAACTTTCTGCCCCAGAGATAATGCATAAAATGCCGCATGGAAGTTACAACGGCAAGCAACTCTCGTTTAGTTGTACAGTAATTTTGCTGTGCGGAATTAAGTGTCTCACTTGCGTATGCTATTACTTTTTCTACACCATCCTGTTCTTGTGATAACACACTACCTATTCCCCACAGGTTTGCATCTGTATCTAATATGAATATGCCTTGCTCTTTTGGAAATGAAAGTACTGGTGCGCACACAAGTGCATGCTTGAGTTCTAAGAAAGCATTTTCACATTCACTTGTCCAAACAAATTTTACATTTTTGCGGGTTAGTCGTGTCAGTGGTTTTGCGGTCTCTGCGAACTGAGGAATAAATTTCCTATAGAAGCCTATAAGACCTAAGGCTGACCTAACTTCTGTTTTATTTGACGGCACAGGCCAGTTTTCAATTGCTTGAATTTTTGATGGGTCACACGATATCCCATTTTCTGACACGACATGCCCCAAGTAGGTAGCTTGGGTTTGGAAAAGAGAGCATTTCTTTGGTTTCAACTTAATCTTACTCAACGTAATCTTTGAAAGCCGTCTTTGAGGTATTCAAGAGCCTCGAGAAATGTTTTGCCTACAATTATGATGTCATCGAGGTAGCAAAAAAAATTAATGTGGTGTTAAATTAACCAGAACCTTTTCCATGAGTCTCTGAAACGAGCTGGTGCATTAGTTAAGCCGAAGGGCATTATGTTTAAGTGAAACAAACCCCTTTGTGGGACTACAAATGCGGTCTTATGTTTACTTGACTCTGACATTTTGATTTGCCAATAGCCGCTAGCCAAATCCAATGTACTGAACCACATTGAACCTGACAAGGAATCTAATGTGTCGTCAATTCTGGGAAGAGGGTAAGTATCCCGTAATGTAACTGCATTTAACTTTCGAAAATCAATGCAGAAGCGACAGGAACCATCCTTCTTTTTAACAAGACATATGGGTGCGGACCAAGGGCTTTCGCTTGGTTCCACAGTTCCCTGTTCTAACATCTTATCAAGTTCCTGATCTACTAATTGACGTTTGAATATGGGTATTCTTCTAGGGGGTATTTTTATTGGGGTATGACTGCCTGTTCTTATTTCATGTTCTGCGATATTCGTTTGCCCTAGTTTACCCTGTGGTTCCATAAATATATCTTGATACTGACTTATTATCTTTATGTGCTCTTGCTTTTCATCAGGCTTCAATTTTCCAAATGCATTTTGAACAAGTGGTTTTAAATGTTCAGGCAAATCATCTGTGCTTGATTCTGATGACTTTGCTTTACTTGTACCATGATTAGAGCAGTGTACCTGATCTACTTCTTGTAGGACACCAATGACAGTTTTGATTGACCTTAACTGACTCATCACTAAGATTGAGGATGGACATAATGATGTCTTCATCTTTGGGATTTACTAACGTTCTGGCAATAAAACAGCCTCTGTTGCTTAAAAATTTTGTCGGTTCTGCGATGCTAATTGCCT
Source organism: Ctena decussata (assembly GCA_963989385.1). NCBI lineage: Eukaryota > Metazoa > Mollusca > Bivalvia > Lucinida > Lucinidae > Ctena > Ctena decussata. The sequence goes on along the minus strand of OZ022511.1, from coordinate 53,228,572 downwards.
CATTCTTAATGCATGGTTGCTCAATTTTTCCTTTGACAAATATCTCTGTATTTGATGGAATGACGGTTGTGTCAGCAATTTGTATGCGACACAAGTGTTTGAATTTTGTTGGAACAATGTTAGTTTGCCCTTACTGGTTAATAATGTCTGCTTCTTAATATTAATAGTTCCATCATATTGATATAGAAAGTCCATTCCTATAATGCCATCAATTCCCTGTATCTTAGCAATTATGAACTCCTGACTAAATGCTTTTCTCTGAATTTGCAGTGGTATTAATAGTTTTCCACTGGTCTCAATAACTTCCATCTGCAGCCCTTAACCTAGTATGATATAGTTTCTTTGCAAATTTCCTTATGTCTGAATTTTGTCATACATTTGGTTAGACATAATGGAATAAGGGGAGCCTGTGTCGACAAGGAATTTACTTGTTTGATTATACACATCGGCTTGTAAGTACAGACATGAAGTGAAAGCAGTGTTTATAGCTATTTCTTCCTGGCTATCTACTTGCAAATTTGAAATAGGGTTTTCTTCATTTTGGTTTACATCTTTGTCTATATGAGCATTTTTCTCAGTGCAAATGTTTACATTGCGTGCAGCGTCTTCATGCTGTTTGCTGACACGTTCGTTGCTTTCGTAATCATCGGGAGCGGTGATAGTAATGGTTGGTATAATTTTACATGAACTATCTGGTTTAGAGGTAATTGCATAAGCCGATTTTGATTCTGTTTTGTTTTTGCTTGCATCTGTCTCATTCTTTTTACGTACGTAACAATCTTTAATGTTGTGGTTTGTACGTTTGCAATAAGTACAATATGTTCTGTCTCGAGCACGTACTGGGCTTTGAGGAGTGGTTTTAGTTTCCGAGTAGTTTACCTTATCATTTTAGTTTGCCTTGTGGAAGATGAATCTCTATTTTTCACAGGACTTTTGTCCCTGTTCTCTTTTCTTAGCAAAATTCTATCTAATTTTGTGTCCATCAGCTTGCTGATTTGATCTAGTGTAATGTTAGGTGAAGGTTTGCGTTCATTGCTACAGCTCAGTGATATAGGTGCTACTGTTGTATCCTCATTTTGAGGTTTCTTAACACGATCGATTGAGCCTTCGAGAGCCTCATATTCGGTGGCTGGCCCTATTGCTTTATGAAGTGTGCGTGGATGTCTAAACTGAACATGTTTTTGTAATTCGTGATGACCAAGTCAATTTATAAACTGGTCAATAACATGAACCTCTAACTGATCCAAGGTTAAATTTGGGTACGCTTTCTGTGCTACTTTGCTTAAGTTGTTATCATAGTCTGAAGCAGAAGTGCCTTTTTCTCGCCTATAGTACCTAAACTGACACATATATGTGACCTCCTTCTCTTTCGGGTCATATCGGTCTGATAAGATACTTTTTAATTTACTATAGTCACTTAGCTGAGCAACCGTTAGGCTGCTTAATAATTTCTGTGCTTCGTCGCGTAAATGAATAGCTAGCATTTGTGTCTTTTGAGTTTCAGTCAACTGATTCCAAGCAGCGCACTGTTCAAAGTGTATGATATAATCAGACCATTCGGTTTTCCCTACACCATCGAAATGATCTGGTTGAATTTCCTTTTTGCGTGCTGATATTTGTGTTGCCATAGGCTGTTGTTCGGTTGTCAAAGCATAGTTGGGATTAATGCTTTGCTGCCCATTTAAAGTGCTTGGAGTTTTTTTATCATTGTCTAGTCTGCAACCTACATTTGATACTGTAGGCAATTGACTGCTATGAATAAATTTCCGGCAGGTGGATAAACATGACTTGTACTTGTCAAAATTGTATTCTGCATACAAGTCGGAATTTGTTGTGCACCTAGTGAAGTGGTATTTTGATCCACAGGCACAGTGGTGTATTGCCTTTGTGTATCGAGACTGCAAGTATTTGCCTGCACTGGTAAGTTTTGCTGCAAGCTCTTACTTATTTGTGTTTGCCCAGTTTGAACACCAGTTGTCATAGGTAATGATTGCCCTAATGTGCTTTGTGGTATGCTAGAGCTTATTGGTATTTGCCCGTATTGAGCATTTGATGTCAAAGACAATGGTTGCACTGGTGGGTTTTGTTGTACGCTTAAACTTATAGGTACTTGCCCATGCTGAGTGCTGGTTGTCAAAGGCAATGATTGTACTGCTGTGTTTTGTTGTAAGCTGGAGCTTATTGGGTGCTTTTGCAGAAATAGAGCAGTTGATGTCACAGGCAATGACTGCATTGCTGGTACTTGTTGTACAAAATTATGACTTGTTTCTTTTCTGTCTACTCGATAGACATTATCTCTAATACTAATATTTGACTGTGTAGTCATACCTTGTGGCGCTTGCAGTGACATGTCTTTCTTGTACGAGCTTGCATGCGGTAACTGTTGGTGCAGTTCTGTGCTGTCAGTTGAGACAGGCTGTGTGAACATGGCTTGTTGTTGTGTTTGTAACTGTTGCCATTGTTGTTCTTGCTGCTGTAACATTAAAGTTATTTGATGCTGACGGCACATGAGTTCTTCCTCCTGATCCCTTATCAGTTGCTGTGCAAGCTGTTGTTTTAATTGCTCTTGTTGCCAGTTAAATGTTGCATATTCGTTTGTATTCCCTGGTAGGGCAGTTGAACTTATCTGACCGGCTGAGCCGTGTGGTCCTTGTGTAGTTCCTGTTTGATTTAATGTAGAGCAAGCACTAGTGGGTATGCTATGAGTTTATGCCCCAAAATCTGCTTGATGTTCCTGTACGCTGGGAACAGTTTGATTTTGCTTCAAGTGATCCGAACTATGTAACTGATAGCAATTGCTCTGATCTACAATTAATGGCATGTTACATTGACTTAATGTATTCCCGCTTGTCCGATCACTTGTTGAGTATTTGCATATGCCATGCTAGATGGCTGTTACAGGGTACCAGTACTATATGGATAAGTATGCCTTACCAACTGCTGTTGCCTTATTGGCTGATAGTCTACGCCCATGAGCGTAGCCTGATTGTTTGAAAACTGCATTGGTGTGTTATGGTTGCTAGGCAACTGCTTTTGAATGGCAGTATTTGCTATTCTTCTTGAAACAGGAGTATAAGTCAATGCTATATCTGATTGCATGTTTTGACATATTGACCTTGAGGTGTCACTTATGTTTGGAAGATTTGTCTCCCCTTTTAATACCTGAGAAGGTGAATGTTGAAACGTATGCTCAGAAATTACTTTTCTTGGAGTTTGAACATGATATGTTTCATTAAGTGCCCTCATGGTTTCAGCTGAAAGATCCAGCTGTAAGTTTTGATTTAATTTTTCACTTTTATAAGTTATTTCCCTTGGAGTTTGGGTTTGAGTTATTCCCCATGGAGTTTGAGGAGTTATTCCCCTTGGAGTTTGAGGTGTTCCTTTTAATGTCAACATTGTGTCAGCGGAGGGATCTAGCTGTAGACTATCAGTTAACTCCCTTGGAGATTGTTCACTTCTATATGAACCCCCACTGAGAGGACTTTCTTCAGTGACCCCCGGGCCAGGGGTCGAGAACCCTATAGGTTGAATATTCATTTCCCCAAAAAGGTTTGCCATGAATCCGGAATAATTTCCCGAAATGTTTACTTCTTGACTAGTTGTGTGGGTTGGATTTAAGGAAGTGTTTCCTTCAGACAAAGTTAATGTCTTTCTTATAGTTCGATCCATTTGTCTCTATTTTTAAATGCTATAATTCTTCCTAGACCTATATATTTAAGGCTGCTGCAATTCAACGCATAAGCTTAACCTATAATTTATGCTTTATTTTTTTACTTTGAAGAAACTCAATTTAAGTCTGTAAGTTTATTTTTGACAAGTGCAGTAACTTATTAAGTTTATTTTATATTTCCTACACAAGTCAATTTTACCTTACTTTTTTACTTTTAATGATATAATTCTTCAATATATCATAATATTAAGCACTCTGGTTTAAGCTTAAACAGCTACAACTAACCTTATTTAGTAAGAAATAAATTTATAGCACTTATAGATGACTATGAAATGGACTAATGACTTAAAGTCAAACGAACATATCTAATGTACCCAAACAACCCGCGTTCACCACATCCTGGTCACGGACTCACCAAACTGTAGTAGACTAGACTGGGGTAGGTACTAGAGAGCGGCCAGTCACTAACCCAGTCGGGTCTTTATTTCGCGTTGTGTTATTATGTAAGGGAATATTCTGCATTGCTTGCTTCCAATGTCAGCCAATTCTGTTCACCTTAGGTCAGACGGACAGACAGACGCACGAACGGACGGACGGACTGACAGCCGACAGACTGACACATGAAGACAGCAGACGGACACACGGACGGACGTACGCCAAGCTTAGCAGTCGCAGTGGAACTGAGATGACAAACCCAGATTCAGATCACGGGATGTGGTGCTACGGGGTCGGGACATAAAGACAATTAGGAACAGTTTCAGATTTTACTATGTACAAAATTTACAAGTCTAGTATGCACTTAATGTAAATGTAAGCTCTAGAAACATTATTTTAGCTTAAGAAACCTTACAACATTTTCCTATTTGATTTAACCCTTATGAGGGGAGTGAGTCACTATAGGACCCAGTAGGGTGTGATATTATAGAGTAAACGCGCCCACCTTACGGGGATTGAGCCACTGATGGACCCAGTAGGGTGTGATTTAACTGACTGATCTAAACTAGACATTTATCAACAACACACCATTAGATGGACATAGGCAGAATATACGGACAATATTTTAAATGAATACGCTGTTGGAGCTCAGTATATGAAATTCACAAACTGATCCAACCCTTGTGCATCCTGCTTAGCAGCTAGATGTCAATAATGCCGAAATATTATTTTACCTCTACAAAAGTATTCTCTATCCCTGAAATTAATAAACTGCACAATCCAGGCAAGATATCCTTTTCACAAGGGAGGTCACAAATGACCAAATCAAAACATTTCAGCATTATTAACTTCCCATATAATGGGTAAAACACCGTATTCACCCGAAATAATGCCCAATAACAGAGTTAATCCCGTCTCTACCACAACCGTAATCACTGAAACATTGCAGATGCACTTTCATTGTCTTAAGAAGTGTACAAAATTCCTATATTTAGAAAGAGTCAGAAGATAATATTCCCAAAGGCTGTTTTCACTGCAACTCGTCTAATAATATTTCATGTAAAATATACTAAGCACAAACTGTGGTTCTGTACGAAGCCTGACAAACTGTTGCCACGTTGTGATTTTCGGTAACGGGTATACCTGTATCTTTCACCATACCATGTTACTGATAACGGTTTATTATACCAAATTTAGTGCGGCAGACGCGCGTTTCTGTATTTAACTTCTTCAGTGTCGCTATACCCCACAAGTTTGAAAGAAAAGAAACTGATGATGGGCATGTCTTGGCAGGCAACGAGCATCGCTCTCCGAGCCACACTTACTGTCTCATTCCGTGGTAGCCATTAGCTGCAGACATAAGGTAAGAGACGCCTACGTTTTAACTCGCTAGCACAGGCGTCCCCTCTCAAGCCACCTGCGTCTCGAGAAAGGCGACAGGCAATGACATCAGGTCATAAGTTCGATTGTATTTTTTGATTTGAGGAGAAAGGGATATAATTAAGTGGTCGGTTAGAAGTTGGTTCTAGTATATACAGATAATGTATTTGATTTTTATTCTGATTTTGCTGCAGGATTTTCCGAAAACACCTGCTATCATTGATATTACGCAGGGAAACTTCTAGATTCATACATAAAAAATGATATCTGAGAGTGAATGCGCCTTTAACATACCTTGTCGCCTGGTTCTTAGTTCAAAAATTGATAAATATCTATGCGTCTTGTGCAACTATACATCGAGAATAAAGCTATGAAAATGATATTCTAAATGTAATAATATACATGTATGATTGCACTCACTGTCGGAATTGACAAGTGCGGCCTCCAGATATTTTGCAAACCTGGTGTTGCTAGATAAAAAATCGTGATAAGAAACCTGTTTATAAGGTCACCTATGCTACTGTACAAGGAGCCCTGGAAACCAACTTAAGTTAACTGCTGGCCTTTTGATCAAGTCGTACGGTGTTAGAGACCCGCTGAATGCGAAAATCTTTCCAACCATAAACATGGTTTCATTGCAAATAACGTTTCATTATTACCCTCCTATCGCCTGATATGATTGCACCACTGTAAATAGCAAGGCATCCATCCATCCAATAAGCAGTTCTGTGAACAGTGGTCTTCTTAGGTTCGATTTTATCGTATTATCAGAGATAATGAGATGGTGGCAATGCTTCCAGTCACCAGCTGTACATGCAATTAACTGCCTGAAGGACACATGAAAGACATTATTCTGTGATTCCCGCGGAAATGAGAAATCGAGTTAGAATAACTAATTATTGCCTTAGCCAATATTTGACACCATTTTCTGTTCTTCATTTTAAATTGTAACACATCAACCTTCGACTTAATTATTGATATCAAATGTCGACTTAACCATTTACGATGATATTTCTTTTAATCATTGACTTATATGACTGTAAAAAAATCCAGGCTGTGCAGTATGTGTTCTTTTGTTGATGAAGCAATAAAATCCTAGCCAGGTAAAATCAACCAAGAAATTATGACTGCAGTTAAGCTTCTGCAAATAGCTAGCCAAAACAATAGCAATGTCATTAAACTTCTATATATCAGAAGCATATTTCTGCACAATGCTTTGTGACGTAATATAACGTGACGTTATCACAGTACTCTTAAGAATGGGCGCACGTGCCAGTTTGTTGGTTTTGTTGTGTCGCGGCTAAGAATGTATGATGGGGTTGAAATCTCAGGTTTGTTTTCAGAATATTCAGTCTTATGCGAGGCTTCTGAGCTTAAGACTTAAACAAGAAATATCTTTTAAAAAAAGATATAAGACGAAGTGAAAGAAGACATATTTGAAACAAATAATATTTTTTTTTTATTTCTGTTGAAATAAGAAATTTGCTGTAAGCAAGGTTTCAGAATACGTCCCGCAAAATTATCTGCACTCAATGTTTTAAATACACTATACGCCTTTAATAATTAATACCAATTCTCTGTAAGCACCAGACTTTTCAAGAAACGCAAGGTCGGCAGTTCTTCTTCAGATTTTCTCACTTTGTGTGTAGTCAGACAAAAACAAATAATTGGTACTTCATTCTTTCGTTTGCCATCTCGTTGCCATGGTAACCGCATTTTTCTGTTTTTGCAGAAAAAATGCCAAAAATTCAATAGAAATTTGCGTTTTTCGCTCTTGTATATCACCGACAAGAGACACAGCTTGATCAAAAATTCTTTAAATCTACAAAGTAGGGACTTATGTAATTAACATGAAGCATCAAAACAACTTTGTTCGAATGTTTTTGGCATATCTACTAGTCCTCAAAGGTGGGTGGGGTAACCAGGTATCGCAAAACACAGTTTTTAGGCATTTTTAAGCATCACTTTTAAAAAACGCACACTTCTATGACACATTTGCATACTTGAACATAAAAGAGGAGACTTTCAATTTTCGGAAAATGAAAAAAACAGAGTGGGGCAAAGCTGACTTCAGACTGTAACCATGGCAACAAACCATACCCCATGCAAAAAGTGAAAACAGAAGCTTATACTGAAACCACACTATTATAATCAAATTAATTGCATTGCAGCTATAACTGCTGGTCCAAATGCTGTAGAAATATCAATTCTATATGATTTGGTGAGGGTTCGACACCTTAAGGGTTGAAAGTCCAATTTACATACATTTAAAAGGCCCAAAAAGGGGCAAAACATGATCAAAATTAACGTACCTCATTCATTGTCTCTAGGAATCAACAAAAAGACAACATGGGTTTCTTTTAAATTTGCTATGAAATTATAAGTTGGACATAAACTGATAGAAAATATGGCATTAAGGAGCCCTACATCTCTAGGTATGGAGTCTATAGGGGCCCAAAAAGGGGTAAATTTGAAAATGTTCATCCAAAATAATAATCATTCTTCACAGTGGAACACACTACAGCATATGCCAAGATAAAATAGGTTGAAAAAAACACACACAAAAACAGCCTTATATATGCCACCAGTAAACTTGCACTCAAGGGGCTGGGAGCCCTATTTATGAAAATTTAAGGGGCTCGAAAAGGGGAAAAATGGTCAAAATTAACACATATCACTCATTCTCCTTATCAGTACGCAAAAGACAGCACTTGCTGCTTTTAACTTTGATATGACAAATAAGTTTGACATATACTGATAGAAAATATGGCAAAAAGGAGCCCAACACCCCCAGGTATGGAAATTATAGGGGCCGAAAAGGGGATAATTTGAAAATAAACACCCAAAATTAAGGTCGTTTTTCATAATAAAGATCACTACAGCCTTTGTCAAGATGAAATAGGTTGAAATAAGCCTTATGCATGTATATGCCACAAGTAAACTTGCAATCAAGCGGCTAGGAGCCCTATTTATAATGATTTAAGGGGCTCAAAAAGGGGCAAAAATGGTCAAAATTACCACATATCACTCGTTTTCTCTACAAAAAAACAAAAGACAACACTGGTTACGTTTCAGTTTGTTATGAACTATTTGATTGACAAATACTGATAGAAAATATGGCAATAGGGAGCCCTAAATCCCTGGGTATGAAGTATATAGAGTCCCAGAAAGGGGTAAATTTGATATTCACTAAAAATAAACAAAAATTATAGTAGATTTTTAATTTCTACACACTGAAACAAAGTACTGCATCTGCGATGTTGACACTGGTTGTTAAACTACAAGCCTAGTATATATTAATATTAAATGTCATAGTTAAATTCATTAATGGGGCCTAACAGAGGCTACTTATGTGAAAATGTAAAAGAAATAAACAAAAACGAAAAAAATGGATGCATTTTTTTCTGATAGAAACAAATCGAGATGTTGGTATTAATAGTAAAGTATTTTATGCAGACAATAACACATTATTAGCTTTTCAAAAATGTGTAAAGCTGGTTTTCCATGGATCTTATTCTTTAGCCATTTCTATGCCTATGTTTAACATGACTGTTACAAAAGCATGGCACAAATAGCGTGAATAACGAATTTTGATTTTAAATATGCTTTATTCCAGAGAACTTATTTCAGTGACAAACAAGTTCTTAGCCACTTTATTTTTCCCATAGTCTTATAATGGACAAATACAAAGCATGAGCTGAAAAAAAAAAAAAAAAAAAAAAAAACAGTCATATAATACGCTCCATTTAAATCCTTCTATACAATGTAGTTTGTGCGCCAGCTGCAAACATGAGATTTGGACCACATACTCTTGGTCTTACCATTCATTTAGCAATGGCGTTTATTTCGAAGACTATAAATCTCAAATAGAAAGGATTACACAGATCTGAGCTTTTTCTTCTTTTTTCTTTTTTTTTTCTATCTTTTTTTTTATTTTTATTTTTATCTTTATTCATTTATTTTTTATTTTTTTTTATTTTTTAGTTTTGTTTTTTGCCAGCCCACTGGAGAAAGTCATTATTTCAAAACATGCAATTATTCAGATACAAATTTTCAATGAATCAGTGAAAAAATCAAATGTAATTATGAAGAAATAGAATATTCAAATAAGGAGGTATGGTTTCCCACAGGTCAAAGATTTCGGTTGTCCTTAAAACATGAGGTGTTACGTCATGTTTGCAAGCATGGGGTATGAGTTCTGTTTGAATGTCCATGAAATGAATTATGAATATCCAGGATATTGGATATGAAGGAGGCAGATTAGGGCTATCTGTGGATCAAAGAACTGTGTCATGCGTCTTTGTAGTGGAGGTTTTGATGCAGATACAATAATTGAGGGTGAATTGATAAACATTTAAGTTTTTGTTCAGCCATTTTACAAAAGGGGGGGCAACTTTTGAGACAGACTTCCGGTTTACTTCGCTGGCCTTATAGGACTTCCATTTGCTTCCCTGCCATTGTAGAATTGACTTTGCCCCAAAGAAGGCAAGTTCTTTCCTTCAGGAGTTGATCCCCATTGAGAATGGATGAAAAACAGAAAATGGCAGAGTTGCCACTCCCTGCCAGTATATTTTGTAGCCTTGAGTTTTCAGTTTTGGTCTGTTAGATATATTTGTTACGTGTTATGTGACTGTGGCGAGGAAGTTTTGATGCAGATACAATGTATGACGGGTTTTTTGGCCATTTTACAAAGGGGAATAACTTTTCGGACTTCCTGTTTACTTCCCCTGTCTTTGAGACTTCTTGTTTGCTTCCCTTCTATTATAGGATTCACTCTTGGAGGTTGGGCTTTGCCCCAAGGAAGGCAAATTCTTTCCATCAGGAGTTGGATCCCACTGAGAATGGATGCAAGACAGAAAATGGCAGAGTTGTCTCCCCTGCCTGTGTATCTAATCACCTCGAGTTTTCAGTCTTGATCTGTTCTATACACTTGTGACGTGTTATGTGTCTGTGTCGAAGAAGTTTTCATGCAGATACAATTTTCATTTTGAGGATGAATGGATGCACATCCATGTTTTCCAGCAATCAACTGGAGCTTATGTCTTCAATTCGGGCTGAGTAGTGTAATCGGTTACCTGTTACCTGGAGAGAGTATTAATGTGAATGCAGTTATTTCCCTTAGACCAGGGGAGCGATAGGCATTAATCGATATTTGGAATGTCATATCGATGTCCATATCCCAGGACAGGTGTTGAACTTCTCTGAAGCCGGTTTTGTCATCACTGTGTTAACAATACGAATGCGCTGGATGGAAACATTTTTAATTTTTAACAATGTGGATTTTCATTTTTTTTCTCAGATCAAATCAATTTACTTTTTCAGTTGCTCCTTCTCGTTTTGATAAGTCTCGTTTTTCCCCTCTGTCTGATATTTAGGTCAAATTTCGTAAGAATTTGCGAGAAAATAAATCTGATTATTGGTCAGTTTTTGACAGCGGTTTGTTTTAGTTTCTGACAACAAAAACATAAAATTACTTATAATAATGAAATTATGATATTTCCATCCCTTTTACGGTCTCATCTTTATGGAAAGATTAAGCCTGATACAGATACCCATCTACCCACATAGTGTTTCTCATTTCTTTTTTTTTCCCTTTTTTCCCCGCCCATCGGGGCTCGCGAAATAGACTGGCTGCCTGGTGCTTCTGCGACAGAGCTGCTAGTCCTGGGTGTCATTTATCGCAGGCCGAGCAATACTTTGCAGTCCCACAAATTCAGAGGCAACATCTCGACGACTAAATTTTTTACTGGGACGTTAAAACACTACTCAACAGGAACGATAACGTTTTCTCTTGATTTTCTGTTTTGACAAAACTGTTTAAAAGTTTTATGTAAACTGTGTCTTTCGGCATGTAACTAAGCTGCGCTATTTAAAACAATAAGATAGAAATTTAAGATTAGTCTGACTTTCTCTGTTTTTCTGCGAACAAAAGTAAATAAACCAAAGAGCCATACCACGACAAAAACAAATTGGCAGGTGCGCCCTGCGAACACTCAGAATAGCGTGTGCGTTCGCCCATCTGATCTGGGCCTTCGCTGTCCGCATAGAGGTAGCTTAGACCATTGCCTGTCCTGTAAGCGCACAGCGAAGATTCTGATTAGTCTGGGCGGCTGCCAAGGCTGATCTGAGTCTTGGCAGGGCGCTATGGCACTGCGTTGATTTTGTTGCGACGCGGCTGAAATTACTGTTTCATACAAAAATAATCACAAGAATGACGTTCGGATTAAGTAACCATTTCTGACCTTCATTGCCGTTAGCAGGTGTTAATTTTGAAATTGCATTGTTTTGACAAGACGTGTGACCAGCTGTATTTTCACACCTTCCGACCGACAGCGACTACTCAGTTGATGTCTTTAGCAAACAATTAAATGAGCCCGTACAAAGGTGCACGTACGCCCAGCGAAGTCTTAGACCAGCCTGGGCATCCGCCTGATCCGATCACAGGCTTCGCTATCGGCATGGAGGTAGCTTAGAGTCTTAGCTACCCTTTAAACGCAAGTTCAGACTCTGCTCAGACCGGGTGGCTGTCCAGGCTGATCTGCGTCTTCGCTGGGCGCACATTTCAATTTGTTCGTCTTATCGTATTGCGGCTCATATGAGGAAACTTTTGAACATTGAGCAGAAAAGAAAGTGACCTGTCCATGGGCGGAACGCTGACGAGTGCCTTGCAGCTTTCAACTGTTCTTTCCGTATTTCTTACTGCTTTTAATTCTATCTCAATTTAATTTCCACATGATAATTTTAAATGGTTTTCGCACAGTCACAGCCTGATTTGATAACAAATGTTTAAAATATTTTGAACAGAAATTCGGATCAGTTTGGTTTGTGCAGAAACACGGGTAAGGTTATGTACAAACTCATATTCAACTAATATTGACAAATTAACTGATCAGACATTGTTCAGTCTTATCAGTTTGCACATATCAGAGGCTGATAAGTGTCCGCAGGTGCACAGGTTTATTATCGTAAGTACTCATATTATAGCAAAAATACAAAAAAAAATCACAAAAATGTCTTTCAATATTCCTTGCTAGCCTCACTAAAACAGTCATAAAATTAAAGTGACAAACTTGCATTATGAACAGAAATATTACTAATAAAATTAATTTATAGCCTTGCAAGAAAAATGTTTCATAGCAATTTTTTCCCATAGCGATTAATCCTTACACTACCACGGTTACGCGATTATCTTCACCATGATTTAGTTTCTTACATTATTTTTTTTTCGACAGTAATATCTTAAGAGAGCAATACAGTGTATGTATCTTCGTGTCTCCTGATTATGAATGAGCAAACCTGCCAGTCAAAAATATAATTCTATGGATTCTAAGATTCTTCCCTGGGATACACAAAACATATTTCGGTTTCTTTGATAAAAACGCCCCACCACACTCAAATAAATTTCAATCAAAAATGTTAGAACAAACATTAGCAATTATGATAATAATTAATAGACTGATCGAACATTACCAAAAAATATGTTATTGGTTTGCAAAGTTTTTTTTTAGCTTATAAAGGGATTTTTAAAACTACAAGTAGTCGATTAACTGTCTGTTCATTTTTGATGGTCACGTGTAGAAGTTACGTGGCTTTCTCTTCTTTTTTTTCCTTTCTTGTGTTCATTCGTTTATTCTTTCTTTCCTTCTTTCTTTCTAAATAAGACAATATGAATATTCTTCCTTTCTTAGTTAGATCATAAAAGCACATACATAAATACATAAACAAAACACGAATACCAAGAAATGAAGTGTTAAGCCTTTGAGCAATATAGGCGGATTTGGACTTAAACTATTTGAAACTATTATGAGCGAGGTTGTTTCGAAACGCGATTTTCTGTATGTTTAGAGATCGATGGAAGAAACTTATAGTATACTTATTTTATAATGAATTACATCAATGTAAACCTTATAAAAATCTCTCAGTGGTGATAACTTATAAAAGTTTTATAGACAATCCGATCACTTTCAAATTTTAGGCTGAACATAGCTTCTTAGGCATTTTCGACATTATTCTTATATAATTTCATGTGACTGAAGCTTCAAACTTCAAAAGCCGATGGAAGTATCAAAACATGAAGTTAATTTGTATATTTTTATACCATATTAACGAACAAAGACTGAAGTTTATGATCATAACTTATAAAAAATTGTCGTAGTATCATATATGTATTTAATTTCACATTTTATATTATATTTCTATGTAATTGCATATAACACTCGACATTATTTGAACAGGTAAGCTCTCGGATAAACCCGTAAGTCGCTATCGGTAGTTTCCGCCATATTGAAGCATTAAGTTCCCTATGTTTACAACGGCGAGCAACTTTTGATATTTTCTGTTCACTTCCCTGGCCTCATGGGACTTTCTGTTTGCTTCCCTTCGAGTGTGGGATTCGCTTTTGGAGGCTGAGCTTAGCCCCATGGAGAGCAAATTATTTCCTTCAGGAGTCGGTCCCCATTGAGATGGCTGCAAGACGCAAAATGGCAGAGTTTCCGCCCCTGCAAGTGTATCTAGTCACCTTGAGTTTTCGGTTTTGGTCTGTTCTAACATATTCATTTTATGCTGTCTGATACTGCACTTGTATGTATCATAGAAATGTACATCTCAAATAAGGACCCCAGGGAAAATAGGCTGTACATCCAGCTTGGCCTCCCCTATTAAATTATTAAATAAAGTCATTATTGTTATGATTATTACTACCTCCTCCTCCTCTATCCCCCTCCCACCACACACATGGTCTTTCACCTGCCTCCCCCCCCCCCCACCCAAAAATAGCCGCTTAATAAAGATTGTTTAGGCGGCAAGTTTTGGCTTTACTCCCTATTTACGTATTTACGGGGTGAATGTGGTTCAAATTTGGGATATCCACGTTCAATTTATAGATACCTAATATTCATCTTGATTTTACGCAAATTTCTAATAATATTGTAAATTTAGTGTGTAACTGTACTCAAAATTTTCAAATTTGGAGGTAAATTATAGGTTTGTAGGTTTCATGGTTGAAATTTCAATACAAGGCGACTCGCCAGCAGAAGGGTAAAAATCGGTTTGCGGCCATTAAACCGACTATTTACCTCCCTCAAACCAGCTGTTGCAGCTATGCACGGCCCGCTCAGTCTGTTTTCAGTCTGGACGGTTAATTTGTCAGAGCGGGAGAAAGTTCATTATTTATCCATATATCCAAGGGGTAACGGGGATAATTCAAAGATATTTCTTCATATTTCTCAATGAAAGCACATGATTTGAACCCCATTAGAGACGCCTAAGCGAGACGGATCTAATGATGGGTGTTCTAAATAGGGGTCACAATGGATTTATTTTTGGAAACAGGGAAAATAATCCTTAAATTATCTCTGTTACCGCCTTCTTATCTGGAACTGTGTTTAATTATCCTAAATACAGTGTATGGATACATAGGCATGTTTTTCTGCCAATTTTTCAAAGGGAGACAAATTTTGTGACTTCCCCTTTGATTCCCTGGACAATGAAATTAGTTAAGGTATTTCAGTATTAATAACAGTTAATGAAATTCAGAACTTCAGATAAGGTGGGGCTTTAACGATAATTCTAAGATATTTTTCTTATTTCAGAATAAACATATGTTACGACCCCTCATTAGAACTGTCTCAGCTAGAGAGTTTTTATGAGGGGTCATAAATTATGTTTTTTATGGAAAAATAAGGAAAAATTACCCTTAATTATACTTGTTACCGCTTCTTACAAGTGAGCAGGGACTCACATATGCCCCCAACCAGTGTCATTGCCTAATGAAAGCATACTTTAACATAATACTACACTGCAAATGTTATACGTATATAAAATTCAAAGTCCTTGACCTTGACCTTTTGTAAGTAGCACCATCGATATGATGTAAACTAGTATGAAATTTACCTAGTCAAGTATCATTAGACTCCATTCAAGTATATTAGATGTACAACACAAAACTATACAACAAACGGCTAAGTCCTACCCATGAGCCTAACCCTGAATCTTAGGTTGTCCTGATCAAAAGTAATGCAATAGGGATATCATGAACAAAATATGGAAGAATTATAGCCAGATCGCTTTTTGCACATGATGTACTCATATTCCGGTATAAAACGGTGAAATGTAGGTCAAGATCAGGTTTTCCCTCCAATAAAATATGGCAGATCTAGATCTTTGGGATTGTAAGGGAAACCCACTTCTTACAGCACAATGTCTTTTCTGTTGTGTAGAGGGATGGTGGTGTGTCGTGTCGCGGTGACCAATGAAAAACAGAGATTCGAGGTGTGGGGGTGTGGTTGTGTGTTGTGTCGCGTGAGCAATGAAGAACAGAGATTTGTCCCGGTGACTAATGAAAAACAAGGTTCAAAGACCTAAAGAACAGAGATTTTTTGTTGGAGGGGTGTGGTTGCGCGTCGTGTCGCGGTGACCAATGAAAACTAGACTTTTGTCGCAGTGGCCAATGAAAAAACAGAGATTCAATATAGCTGTTCAATAACTGGATGTTTCCTCAAAACTGATAAAACTTGGCTTGATTATACATTTGATATGGTTGCCAATCTGTGGTAATAGTATAACCTTCCGTTTTTACTTTCTTGCATAAGGTCTGGTTTGTTCCCATGGTTACGGTCTGAAATCAGCTTTGCCCCACTCAGTTTTTTTCATTTTCTAAAAGTGGAAAGCCTTCTGTTTGGCGTTAAAGTATGCAAATGTGTCAAAGAAGTGTGCGTTTTTTAAACATGATGATTAAAAATGCCTAAAAATAGTGTTTTGCAATATCTGGTTACCCCACCCACATTTGCAGTACAGTAGGTATAGAAAGACATTGGAACAACGTTGGTTTGATGTTTCACATTAATAACATAAGTCCCTAGTTTTTAGATTTAAAGAGTTTCTGATGAATCCTAGTCTATTCTAGGATATATAGAAGTGCAGAAAGTGTGAATTTCTGTTGAATATTTTGGCATTTTTCTGCAAAAACAGAAAAACGCAGTTACCATGGCAACGGGATGGTAAATGAAAAAACGAAGTGCGAATTACTTGTTTTTGTGTGACAACAAAAAAAGGGAGAAAGTTTGAAAAAGAACTTCCAACCTTGCGTTTCCGGCCCTCTATACAAATAGTCTGGTGCTTACAGAGAATTGGTATTAAAATGTAAAAAATATCCATCAGAGGAGATGGCAAATCCCCCGACCGAAGGCCCCTTGCGCTTTGGTAAACACAGTGCCCTTCAAAACACATATAAATAGTATACTGTCATTTTTTTATGCTCCTTATTGACAATATCTGTTTAACAGATGCATGATTATCTTACACTCAGACCAAAACAGTATGCCAGATTGCTAAAAAGAGGTAAAATCTCAAATAGCAACCATGTAGACAATGTCTTGCATATGATACATTCAACATTTCAAAATGTGTGAATAACTTCTAAAGTACAAGCCCTACAAATCTAATTTTGAGCTCTCTAGTAAGTGAATTTGGACAAAGAATCCAAATCTGATTTATTTATTTATTTATTTTTTTTTTTTTGGGGGGGGGGGGGGGGGGGGGACTCGGAAAAGTATGTAAGCAAGAGTCGTCATTCTTGTATGAGACAAACTGTCATGATCTGATCTCCATATCTGTGAAGTATCATAAAATTTTTCAAAGGGTATTCATGTTATGGAGCGGACACCAAATCACACCTAAAACTTTCAAGGGGAAATAACTCAAAAACTTAGAAAGCAAGAGTTGTCATTCTTGTTCGCGACACATCAACATGACCTGTTCTACGTAACTATGAAGTATCATGAAAATATTCCAAAGGGTATTTAAGTTATGGAGCGGACATGAAATTACACCTAAAACCATCAAGGGGAAATAACTCAAAAAGTGAGAAAGCAAGAGTTGTCATTTTTGTTCGCAACACATCGTCATGAGCTGTTTTACATATCTGTGAAGTATCATGAAAATATTTCAAAAGGTATTCAAGTTATAGAGAGGACACGAATTTACACCTAAAACCATCAAGGGAAAATAACTCAAAAAGTAAGAAAGTAAGAGTTGTCATTCTTGTTCGCGACACATCGTCATGACCTGTTCTACATATCTGTGAAGTATCATGAAAATATTTCCAAAGGTATTCAAGTTATAGAGCGGACACGAATTTACACCTAAAACCATCAAGGGGAAATAACTCAAATAGTAAGACAGCAAGAGTTGTCATTCTTGTTCGCGACACATCGTCATGACCTGCTCTACATATCTGTGAAGTATCAGGAAAATATTCCAAAGGGTATTCAAGTTACAGAGCGGACACAAATCTGCCAAAAAATCACCAAAGGGGAGATAACTCAAAAATTACAAAAGCAAGAGTTACCATTTTTGCACGCGACACATCGTCATGACCTGTTCTACATAACTGTGAAGTATTATGAAAATATTCCAAACAGTATTCAAGATATGGAGCGGACAAGAAAATGTTTACGGACGGACAGACGGACGGACGGACGCCAGGCTCATTGCTATATCCCCCGAACCTTTCGGTCGGGGGATAAAAAGGACCAAAATCTAATGGGGTATCTATGAGAAATTTTTACTGTGATTGAAAAAATTCCAAGTTCAAAACCCTGTCGCTATGTCATAAAACAAAATAAAAATTGGCTAAGTTCAAAATGTTGTAAATATGTCTGATAGCAGTATCCTTATGTTGGGGTTATCCACTATGGCGAGAAACCAGAATTGACATTCTTCGGTACATTCCGATATGCTTCCGATGATACGGTACTGTATTTTACCCGGTTCAGTACAGCCGGGTGCGTAAATTTACCTGAACGGACCGGAATGGACTGAATTACCGGAACGGACACCAGAACGGACACGTTTTCCCTTATCTTCAGTAGATATTTGTGATATTTTTTGTTAAATAACTCTTATTTGATATTAATACATATTCTGTATGCCATCTAGCGCAAATCAATTAGAGACATTAGTCATGGGTAGGCCTCTTAATACTCCACGCATATGCGTTTCATAATCTTATACAAAAATCTGGTTATCTTTCTTCCAAGACTTTTAAATTTTAAATGTGTATTTTATATCTTATTGTATTGTTTTATGCTTCTAATCTGTGATACCAAAATAAATAATAATAAATAAAGACTTGGAGCGAATGAAAAACACAAAAATTCCCGATTTTTTGTTCCATAGTATCATGACCAACATTTCAGCCATAGAAAATATGTAAAGCTGTTGTGTTTCAGATTTAAATTGAAACATTACAGTGGTCTAAATGTATAAAGGGAAACTTTGTATATCGATTGTACAGTTAGCATCATTATCATGTTTCAATAAGTCGTCAATTTATCTGACGGACAGACATTTGTTTCGCCAATAGTCCTTACCAGATATTGTCAAATCAAAATCAGGGGTTGCAAGTTAAGATAATACATGTTAGTCATAGGTAGGGCCTTGAATTAATCTGCGCGTGTAGATTGTATCAAAATATCTAAAAAATCGGCTGGAAATATGAATAATAAGGGTCCGTTCCGGTCCGACCCGGTAATTAGGTCCGTTCCGGTAAATTTACGCACTGAGTACAGCCTTTCTACTTTTTTACTACGAAAGACTTTTCGCACCATAGAATCTTTTTTTCTCTCAAGCCATCGGCATTTGCGTTTCTCGCGTTCTGCTTAACTCTATCAATCATTACAGCGTTAAAGTGAAAAACATATTTAAAACTAAATGCAAAGTGCAAATAATAACATTTTTAATGTAACAAAATCTTCTGACAGGTGAATAACAATTCCATGACATATGCGCTCTTCCATACAGAGATCAAGTCAAGTTTTGGCGGCAACGATGATTTTATTAGACTTCGTCTAACAATTGAAAACGAGCCAAAGATTAACTTGTCTAGGCCTCAGCTCCATCTTTGATTATTTTTCTCACCCATCATATTTCATAAAACAGATATTCATTGTTTGGGCCATTCTTAAAAAAAACCTCGTTTTCTATTAATAGCTCTGAGAGTGCTAATTTCACCTTATGCATGCATTTTTCATGGCTGACAGCTTTTCAGGAATCTACAGTGTCGATTCATGTTCATCACTGGCTGTCACTTTCATATTCTATTCGGCATGTAGTTTGCGTGCCAGGTAACAATTAAAATCTTAAAAAGTTCCTTCAAGAGCAGAGAATACATACAGGCCAGACTACATAGTTTTGGCTAAAAAAGCCTCGTCAGTGACCCTGACAATATCTAGTGACGAAACCAGAAAAAAGCATACTGTACTTTCTTAATTTTGATTGAACAGTCGATTCAAAAACTGATAAGTTTCAAAAGGATCCAAATAATATAAAAGACGATGATCCAGAATAATAGTCTAAATCGATCTCAAATTTTAGATTTCTCCGAATCTACCCTCTGATCTCAAAGGATGTAAATTAAATATAATCTGCACTATGGACGATGTACGGGGAGACGTTTTACGGCCGCCACACGGCACAACACCAGCTGCAGTGAGGTAAAATTAAAATTAAAGTTGAGCTATTGAATTTAACAAGACTGGGCTATATAAAGCAATGATTGGATTTCGAGACAGCTTTCAGAGCCTAGGTTGAGACAGGTGGCAGGAATCGAAAATTTCAGTGGCTATATACAGGGATATTCTTGTCCAGTGGGTGAGAAAAATATATATCTTGCGCTAATCGGTAAAAATTCTGTAGTCATTTACAATCCGCCAGCCAATCAAAATGTAAACCTCTATTTTCGTAACAGCCAATGAAAGAGCCTGTTACATTAGAGACTTTGAATTAAAGGTAGATTACACAATATTATGTACTCACAAATGGCGACCTTTTTTTGTTCAGCAGCCAGTAAAGAGCCAGCATCATATGATTAATAAAAGTATTCTAACGAATCATATATATGATAGAATATTAAGCGGTCAGTCTGGAAAATCCAATCAACAGGTCAAAGGAAAAATAGTTTATCACTCGGTAGGTCATGACTATATTTAAAGTAAATGTATAAAAAGGGGGCAGCTTCAAATTCATATCTTCTCTTTCATTTTCAGCCAGATATATGAACAAGGGACTTTTCATAGTTTGAGATACCCGGAGATGAAATGTAATACAAATTGAAATCGTATATAAGAAGGTACTTTGAAATATAACTGTTTGAGATAACAAGAGTAAACTGTATATAATATTTTAATCTTAAATTGTTTGCTTAAGCACCCAATGCTGTGAACAGTGGTCTACTTAAGTTTGATCTATCGTATTGTCAGAGATAATTAGATATCAGCAATGCTCCCAGTCATGAGCAATGCATGCAATTAACTGCCTGTAATTTTCGCAGAAATGGGAAATCGAGTCAGAGCAACTAATTACTGCCTTAGCCAACTGAGGCATGTAAATACCGATTCAGCTCAGCAATTTAGTGCCACTTAACTCTCTCGGCGCCAAATTTTTCAGATGACAAATTTTCGTCTGCTCAAATCATCAGACGACAGATTTGTAATTGGAAATTTTAACAATCTAAAGATATTTTTCATAAAATCAGGCTTTTTAAGCTCATATTTGAATGGCAAACAGTGTAGATCCTGATCAGACGGCTCTTTTAAGAGCCGGCTGATCTGGATATACGCTGTTTGCAAAGTCGCATTTTTGCGACTTTGGCGCCGAAAGAGTTAAACAGTTTTAATATTTTTTCTGGTCTTCATGTTTAATTCTAACGTCAACCTTCGACTTAATTATTAATATCAAAGGTCGACTATCAATTTGCAGAGAGATTTCTTTTAATCATTGAC
The DNA here is from genome assembly GCA_963989385.1 of Ctena decussata. Taxonomy (NCBI): domain Eukaryota; kingdom Metazoa; phylum Mollusca; class Bivalvia; order Lucinida; family Lucinidae; genus Ctena; species Ctena decussata. The sequence goes on along the minus strand of OZ022511.1, from coordinate 53,207,308 downwards.
TTATATGACTGTTAAATAAAATCCAGACTGCACAACATGTGTTCTGTTGTTGATAATGCGTTATAAATTGTTGCCAGGAAAAATCCACCAAGAAATTAAAGCTGCTATTAAGCTTCTGCAAAGAACTAGCAAAAACTATAGCAATGTCATTCGACTTCTGTGTATGTGAAACGTATTTCTGCACAATGTTCTTTGGCGATATATGTGACAGTGTCTGGCATTTTGAGCGAAATCAGAAATTTTGTTTTTAATATTTTCATATTTATTAGCGTTCCAGAATAGATTTTGAGAAGCGCAGAGAAATAGCGCTTAGGTTTACTGCAAAAGCAAACGAAATATAGACCCAACCGATTGTTGTTTTCGTTTCACTGATTGGATACAATTTACATATTAGCTGGATAAACCTATATATCTCTGGTTCGTGACATCTCTTTACAGAGATCTATAATACGAACATTCTTAAAAGAGTGTAGATGAAGAAAATTAAACACGCCGATAGAAATATTGAATCAGTCTTTTCAGGTGACGCTTTGAAATTTATTAGTCAGTGCGCGAAAATACAATTAACTTTACGTGCAAATTTTATGACGTCACTTTCATCTCACGTTTCGTGACGTCAACGTCGCCCTCCACAAGACTCAAATCGCAGTCACTGTCACATATAACTTGTGACGTTATCACATCACTCGTTAAAATTGCCTTTTTTCCGGCGTTTTGAGATAATTTCACCAGCTTAACTCTTACAAAACTAATATTTTGTACCAATATGCCAACATAATGTAGGTCGAAAGTCATTAGTCTATTTTAACAATTCACTTGATTTTTTTTTAAATTTCGAAATGGGAATCGAGTTGAGCACAGTCGAGTTGAGTTCACTTGGCGTAATAAACCATAATGCGAGTTGAGCATATCTGACCCGACGCTGTTATGATCTAAGAATGTTTCTACCCTTAATCTGTAACATATCTTACCATACCTGTAAATGTTTTGGTGTCTATAATTGAAGTTTCGTCAGAATGATAGAGATAGTCGCCTGCAATACAAAAAAGAGAGATTTTTTGTTCCCTCTCGATAATACAATTATTGGAGATATGAATAGGAGTATTTGGAAATATAGTGTTCCAAACATTTGATGATAAAACGTTTTGTCTTTTCCGTATTAAATCTTTTAAGTAAAGTAAAAGGATAGGCAATGATCAGGAATTTATACAATCAAATCCACCCCACCCCGCCTAATACAATCAAATCCCGCATCCCGCCGTCAAATCCTAAAGGGAAAGAAGCACAAACACAGACTAAAAAAACCGATCACGACAGAAACGCATAAACAGGTCTTTCCCATTTTTTGCGTAATTAAACGGATTTATGTGGTCCGCCGGTAAAAGTTCATACTTTTACTTGAAGTGATTCACTTTCCGTCAGTCAGTTATTCCAATGTGAAAAACGAAGGCTATGTAATTTTGTTTTATAAAAGAGAGTAAAATCATATATGAAAGACAGGCTGAAGATAGTTTTATACCATCTCTTTTGCATACTAACCAAGTAATACCTATGATAACCTTACAAGTTTACAAAATGATCACACTAAGCACTGCGGACATTCTGTTGCTCGAAGCACATAAAAGATGTATAACAATGACACTAAGAACAGTACGAAATACGTATTAAAACAATTTCAGAAAGGCGTTTGGAAAATCTTAAGGATGCAATCATATAGAATCGACACAATTAACGGAGAGATGTAGGCGTTTATTGGTGTCTGCGTCGTTGTGGCATAGCCGGCTTCTTCTGGCGATGACTTTGTTCAGTCTTCACGGTTTTTTCTTATAATACGTTGGCTTCGTTATTGTCGGTGTTTACCTTTGGATGTTCTACTGTGAACATCAACCTCAGTTTAATTCCTTTATACTTGGCACATAAACTTGAAATGACGCACTACTGACGTCGATGCGACGTTATAGCGTCGCATCGATTTCAGTACGACGTTATTTCATAGTCACGTGCCTGCTGGGAAGCCATATTCAAAAGAAATCCATTCGTGATTGTTTTAATCTAAAATTCTCGAGCAGCTGATCATAGTTATATAGGCTTGCTTACCCTAATTTGTTAATATGACTTTGCCTGAAGTTACGTTTCCGCCCTGGGTAAGGTAAGTAGGCTTTACTTGGTTTTACTTTAATAAGCGTCAAAGCCGGTCCGTCTTTGAGGAATAACTTTATGGTCGATTATATTTATGATTTTGCATGCATTTTTGATGAGTTTTAATTGAAACAAACTATAAAATTTACGAAAAGCGATCATGCATGTTAGTTTCAATGCACTATTAAACGTCAGGTGTTCAGACAATTTCCTCGGATACCAATATAGCTAGATATTGGTAGATAATTAGATAATTTGAATGCAATATTCTGATTTAACGTCCCACCAACACATAGATCATACGGAGACGGGACCTTGGTTAAAGGTCTCATCTGAAAGTCTGGAAAAGTGGCGTATCAAACCTGCGACCTATAGATTCGTAGTCTTGTGCCTTATTCCATTAAAACTTTGGCCTATCCAGTCGATCTTTGTTCTGTTCTGTTTCAATTCTCGTATCGACATTCTCCAAGTGGCTTAGCAGTACGTAACCATAATTGCCGACACCAGGGATCAACATAATGAGGAAACTAAAATTTAAGCTTGATAGAAAATCTTTAGAAACAATTTATTTAACATTTATAGGACCCCTTCTTGAATACGGCGATAATTTGGGACAATTGAACTAAATATGAGAAAGAGGAATTGGATAAAATTCAAAATGAGGCAGCCAGAATTGCAACTGGAACCACCAAATTGATATCGATAAATACACTATATAATGAAATATGTTGGGAAACTCTTGAACGTAGGCGGTATAATCACAAAATAACCTTATTTTACAAAATGATGTTTAATATTACACCTCTTTACCTCTCTTCTTTATAAGTAATCTATCACGGTTCAACCTCCGGAATTCAAATGACCTACAAACTATCGATGCTAGAACTAACCAATATCTTAATTCTTTTTTGCCTTCGAGTGTTAGAGCATGGAACAACTTACCTGTAGACGCAAAGCAATGTGAATCTGTCAATTCTTTTAAATGCTTTCTCCAGAGAGGGAAAACGTCTGTTCCCAAACACTATTATGCAGGTTGCAGAAAAGGTCAAATATTACTAACCCGCTTACGGACAAATTGTAGCTCGTTAAATTTTGATCTCTTTGTAAAAAGTATATCGGATTCACCCCTTTGTCACTGTGGGACGATTGAGAATGCTCAACACTTTTTCTTTCATTGTACTTCTTACCAGGCACAGCGCAACGAACTAATTAATGCAATCTCTCCATATCAATATCCTTCTTTCAATCTATTTTTGTATGGTGATTTGTCCCTGTCCCACGAAACTAACTGTTTAATATTTAAAAACGTTTATAAATACATTATAGCAACAAAACGCTTCTAAGTTTAAGCTTTGTTTGTTATGCAGGCAGACCAAATGTAATGGTTGCAAATTTACATGCTATGATTGCTGCTGAGAAACGCGCCCCACCCCTCTCTCTCTCTCTCAACCCTTTACGTTTGAGTAGAATTACCATTATTACTGTTCCTTTTACCTAGTTCCCTCCTCTCTCGAAAACTTGTTACTCTCTTACTCCTGTCTGTCAAACATCTCTCGAACAAACATCCCTATTTTTGCAATTGCACCTTGAACTGTGACCATTTTTTTTATTTTTTATGATAATATATAGGTTTACAGTTAAAGCTATCATATGTATCCTTCTGTTAATAACTAGTTTTTTTAATTAACTTCTTCTTTCAAACGCTGATTTCAATTATAAATTTGGTTTATAATATCAACATTATTCTACGAGATACAGATATCCGCCATAATTCGTACAAATATTTCATGTTAGGGAGAAGAACTTGATAAGCTCATTGCTTCCGTTCTAATCCCATAGCTTGTACTGATATCTTACTTGTTTATGTATGTATACATATATATATGTCAACAGAATAAGCTAAATAAATATGTTAAAACCAATTGCTGACACCAGTCATGGCACCGAGTTTTCGTCCATCAGTCGAAATTTGGAAAAGATGATTGTGTATAGAGACTGTATAAACAAACAGTAAAAACAAGACGGCGGACGTTGGAAATTGTAAAATGAAACAATGACTACTTTTGCTCTTACTTTTCACAATGCATAAAAATTCCTTTATTACCTTCTCTTTGCTGTTAAAGTGAGAAAAAGTAATAACACTAGAGATTATATTTTACGATATGTAATGATTGGGGTCAAAGCCAGGAGGGCCTCACAACATCGGGTTCTTGCCGCTGGCTAGTTTTGCTCTGCATAACCTGCATTGTCATATGTCGAACACGCTGGCGTATGAGGGGCGGTAAACCAAACTATCCGCTGGCGACACTGTTGAAACACTAAATGAGCTGCGACGCGACAAGACCAACAAAGTGCCGTGTGCGCCCAGCGAAGACTCAGATCAGACTGGTCATTCGTCCAGTCTGAGTAGAGTCTTCGCTGTGGGCTCTAACCTACCTCCATTCCGACATCGAAGACTCGGATCAGACTGGGCAGATGCAGTTCCCGCATGGCAAACATGCCACATTGTTAGTTTTGTCGTGTCGCGGCTCACTGATGTTTATTTGATCAATACAGATGAGAAGACCGTGATCAGGAAATGACACAATCGATTTTAAATATGCTAATCAAAACAGCCAATGGGAAAGGCCAAACAACAAAGACAAGACACAAAGCAAAACAAAACAAACGAAAAACCAAGAGGTCAGCTCTTTCCCAGTGAATGGGCGCGAAGTTATTTTTTTATTATAAACAAGAGTCAAAAAACTTATAGATAATGACACATGTAGTAGGGTCGGGTCGGATAACTTCGGACAGCGGGTAAATTCGGACATACCATTGTAAACAGTGAAAAAACAGATGAGACGGATCATAATGAGCCGTCTCATCAGGATTTTCACTGTTTGTCCAGTTATATTTGTTTTAATTCCTAACAGCTGACAATTACATAGGAAATAATGTCACTGTCCGAATTTACCTGCTGACCGAATTTACCTGAGTTGACCCTAAACCACAACAGTAGCACTGCATTGGTAGAGTCAGTAAAACACTGGCGGTAGCGGGGGTTAAAGCTATACTCAGCAAAGCAAGAGCTTGGTGGTTGTTAACTTATCATTTATGGAGACCCTTGGATTTACGCTTACATTTAAGGTATTCGGATACAGAATAACTGTGTTTTTATTTGTTAAAATAAAAGAGTTATTGTTCATGGTGAAATCGATCAACTGTGGACTATATACATACGCTAACAATGTCTACCGTAAAGATCCTAAGTTTTCGGGCAGAAAGGTCTGTACAAGCAGTGGAAACCGAGATCAGACTGTTCCTTAGGAGCCAGAATGATCAAGGTCTTCACTTTCCATTCCATCTGTGCATTTTTGTAGGTATTACTCTATGGTATAATCGGAATTACAAGAAAATAACAGGAAAATAAATAATAGGGCAAGGACCGGCTGTGCTTGCAACAGGTGGAGAATTTGGTCAGCCTGTTTTGGGGATACTTTTGAATTTAAACATTGTTTTTCAATGAAACGAATGCCCCATCGACTGAATACATTTTTCATGAAGTTTATCATGAAATTCAGTTTTCTTGCATTTTAAAAAAAAAATGTAAAAACATACTTATTATCAATATAACTGCATTTTTTACCAATGTGTATGTAGAAATACAAAATTTCGCGTTTCTCATAGGTAAAGTAAGATATCGAATGTTCTGTTCTGATCAGATCGTACGGATGCACATGCATATTTGTTGTTGGTGTTGGGATATCGATTTCGGAAATGCTGTTTAATTTTGATTGGGGTCTGTCTGTGTTGCACATAACAATGAGGATTGGTTGGCTGACCGCCCCACATATAACCTTAAAAGTGTTGCAGTTCCAATTCAACATCAACAACTAAGCCAGCAACAATTGCTTAATTTCGTCTTCGATTTCTGTGTGAAGTCATTTTGCTGGTTTCATATCTTACATGAGCGACATAACAGGCGAAACGTTCTCTGGCAAAAAACTATTTTGACCGAAATATCTAGATTCATCACGACACGGTTTATAGGCCAACAGTCAAATGACACTGAATGTAGAAAGAGAAAGCGAAAGTAAGCTACTGACATCAAAATCCCCGGTGTATTTATATTGGTGAGCGAAATGCTTAAAATGTAGGTCAATAGTACGGTTATACGGCTAAAGCCGAAAAAGTGACGATCTAGAATAAGAGTCTAAACAATTGAAAAACAAATCCGATTTCTCAGAAACTATCCTCAGATCTCAAATGACAAAAATAAAATTAGCCGCGACACGACAAAACCAACAATGTGGTTGTGCGCCTAGCGCAGACTGAGATCAGCCTGGGCATCCGCTCAGTCTGATCAGACTCTTCGTTGTCCGCATGGAAGTAGCTTGGACCCAGTAGTAACCCTTTGAACGAAGAGTCTGATCAAACTGAGCGGATTCCCAGGCTGATCTAAGTCTGCGCTGGGCGCACAACCACTTTGTTGGTTTTCTCGTGTCGTGACTTAAATTTAATTTGCACTATCATGGCGGAAGTCCGAAGTGACGTTTTACGGCGTCCTGACGGCACAACACCAGATACAGTGAAGTCAATTTTAAAATAATACCAATTTTATCTTTAAGTAAAGCGGTATTCAAAAACATTGATAACAAATGTGGTCTGGTTCTGCAATAATTGCGTTGAATGAACGTAGCGCAAGTCAAGGATCTATGTAAGGTGTCTTTTCGTGATAAATTCATTTTTTCTGACTGTGGGAAACATGTACATTCGACAGAAATCGGTTTCTGAGACTAAACACTCCTAGTGGCTACAATCGAACGGCAGCAAGCCTACTGAGTGTCGATAAGGTCAAAGTGCATTACCCCAATGGCACGATTCCTTCAACTTCAAGACAAAAGGATAATTATGACACAAATGTATAAATTGAAAGTAAAAGCATGAAAATTGTTGGGATGTGGATATGAACTATCAATTTTCTGTTAAAGGTAGATTCCTGGACTAGCAATAACAATTATGTCCACAAAATAATTTCGTCTTTTTCTGAGCTGTATTAAATTCTCTTATTTTTCTGAATTTGTTGCCACTGAGAAACTCGTCAGATGTTGATGAAAATAGTCGTTTTCCCTTTTGTTTATTTTCTTTCGTTGGAATTCCAGTTCTAAAAATAACTATGTTTATCATGTCTATAAGTGCGTGATTTCTGATGCCATTCTCCAAAGGTCAATTTTCCCTTGCCGTGAGCTCTCCAAGAGGTCCTGGCATGGCGGATGGGTTAAAACTATCCCAAAATGCAATGCAGCATGACGTCAGCTGCGTTATCTATTTTAGGCGCAAACTAAAAATAGCGCTAACTGGTGTGCGAAGCAGAGTTAGGAAATCCCTTGCAAAACAACTTTTCTAATAATTTTTTTTGATTTACACCTTTTAGTGAAACTTATTCATTCCCTTTTATAAGTGTTTTCCAACAACTTGGATGAAAGATCATCAAAATTGTGATGCATTCCAAAGTACAGGAACCTACCTTTAAAATTGCAAAATCTGGGCATTTGCAAATTATGTAAAAAAGATGTAAATGTGGCATATGTCGAAACTTACAAGTTCCTTCGCGTGGAAAATTAATGCATATCATGCATATATTCAACATCAATATATTGACACATATATATGGGATTTTACAAAACTCGAGAACTTGTGGTACACAACGAAACATAAGAATATAATGTTGTCCAAATAGAGGATGGACGTTGTCAATGACGTTGCGTCTACGCGCCATAGTGTTATTACACGTGTGATCATACGATTTTTTGTTGCACTTGCTTTGCCGTTCGTCAGTTATTCCGTTCGTCCGACCGCCCGTCCACCATTACATGGACCCTAGTGTTTGTGTCCATTTCTTTCAATCTCCGATACCTACAATCATCATCAAACCTGGTATAAAATTCCATCTTAGAATGATCTCGAGGAACGTTGCACTTGTTTTGATCTTTGATCTAGGTTACATACTCTGCTGACTTAGTAAAATTTTATGTCAAAACTTAAGTCGACCCTAGCGATCGCATTCATTTCTCTCCATCTATGACACCTACAATTATCCAACCTGGTATAAAAAGTTTTTGTTTGGAATGTAGAGGATTGTTGCCTTTATTTTGACATTTTATCTATATTTTATGCTCTGCTGACGTAGTAAAAGTTTACGTCAAAAATTACGCCGACCCTAGCATTCAGGTCCATTTCCCTCAATTTATGATACCTACAATTATCAAACCTGTAATAAAGTTTTCTAGAGGACTGTTGCTCTTATTTTGACATTTGACCCATATTCCATGCTCTGCTATTAAATTTTACTTTAAAAGTTACATATGATTCAACACTATCTTTTAAGTACATTTCTCTCAATCAATGATGCATGGAATCATCACAACAGGTATAAAGTTTCGTCTTAGAATGGACTCGAGCATTAATGTGCTTATTTCAACCCATGACCTATATTTCACATACTACTGATTTTGTGAAATTTCACATCAAAAACTCATTTGACTTTAGTAGAACTTTAGGTAAAGAACTGCATCTTTTCTGGTTGGTAAGTCCAATTTGCTCAAATGCTTATATAAATTCATCAGACCTAGTGTACACTTACCTCTAACCATGGTATCTTGTACTGGGGAAGCATTGGGCAGGTGCAACATAGCATTTCACGGAATTCTTGTTATGACATGACGTTATCCACTGAATAAACAGCGACGCCATATGATTTCAAACTCAAATCTAAGCTTAGGCCATCCTAGGCCCTCATTTCAAAGAAAATTAAAGTTAAAGATGTCCCATGGCCTATTGGCCGTAGCGACAGTTCCTAATTAGTCTTCCAAGATTCGGAAAAGGTATCTCCATCTACTGATGGGCTGACGGAGTTTTCAGTCGCGGGCTTTCCGAACGACGATTCGAAACCGCGACCCTCTGCACCATACCTGAGCGTCTCTAACCATTCGGCCACGGACCTTTCTGAAGTATTTAATGGTTCTATTAAAGAAGGCTATGACAGTGGTCATAACTTTATATAAAGCAAATAAGAAGGAATTATATATTTATTCGATTCAATTATTAACTGGTATCATTGCAACTTTTGACTGTCAGGTAAAATACAAGAGCTCACAACCGCTGGTGTCTAATAAAGAGGCGCATGCAAAATATAAAATCCTATAAAATAAACTCTCATTGGTGTAGATAGTGATTAACCCATTTGAGCCGCGACACGACAAAACCAACAATGTGGTTGTGCGCCCAGCGCAGACTCAGATCAGCCTGGGCATCCGCCCAGTCTGATCAGAGTCTTCGCTGTCCGCATGGAGGTAGCTTAGTCCCTTAGCTACCCTTTCAGCGCTTAGTGAAGTGTCTGATCAGACTGGGCGGATACCCAGTCTGATCTGAGTCTGCGCTGGGCGCACAACCACATTGTTGGTTTTCTCGCGTTGCGGCTCATTTATGCCTATAGACGTTGACGAACAGTGTAGACACTGATCAGCAACCACAAATATGGCGACTGATCAGGATCTATGCTGTTTGCCTTGAACATTGCATTTGAAAAAAAATAAGAAAAAAATAATTAAACCTGACACCCTCTTAACTGGAAATGGTCCTGTGCAAGGAGTCATGCAGAAGACTCGGGTTAATGTCCCTTTACATATGTCTACTGGCATGGGACGTTTCCACCAGACATTAGCGTCTGAAATCAAATTTCGTGGCATTGCTTTTAACTTGCGTCATGATATTCTATTAACATTGAATCCGAGAACCAGCCGAATTTTCTCACCATGTATCAAAACTTATGCAAACCTAAAGATGTCAACAACAGGGGCACCAACGTTCACGCATAATCGGTTGTATTGTTATGTCTGCCAGCGAATTTGTAAGTCTGTGTAGACAATAAATAGAGGATCTTACATGAGTGCTCATGTATTATTGAATTTATTAAACGAGTTGGGGAAAAAGATAAGATGCATCTTATCGGTTTTCGTCAACGAGTTTAATAAATTCAATAATACAGGAGCACGAATGCAAGATTATATTTATCATATGCCACTAAAAGCGCATTTTATTAGCAAAATTTGCACTAAAACGTCACGATTTTGCCATTAGAAAACATGACGTTTTTATGGACGTCAACGTATCACGTAACGACGTAATTTGCATATTTAATCCACTAGTGAATTATCGTTTTTAATGCATGGCTTTAATACACTCTCAGATGCGACGTCATATGATAAAATGGTTTAATCATAATATAAATCAATTAACAGCTTTTTAGATCATGGACATGACGTAATGACAACTAGAGATTACCAATCTTGATGTCCTCTAGCTGACATCACATCATATAGAGTGCTTTAATAGTCAACACAAGGTATAATCGATTCCGCTAATTTTCGCTTCTTTCAGAGACTGTACATCATATTTGGCTTCCGCCGAGACTGTCCGCGAACTCTTGCTTCCTGCAGAGACTACTGTCCTCTCGAACATTGGCTTCCTGCCGAGACTGTCCGCATGACTCTGCTTCCTGCCTAGAGCCTCACGCGGACAGTCTCTGCAGGAAGCCATTTATCATGTACAGAAGTCTCGCCAGGAAGCAAGAGATCGTGGACAGTGTTGGCGGAAGCCAAATATTATGTACAGTCTCTGCAGGAAGCAAAAATTAGCGGAATCTATTATACCCTGTGGCCAATAATCCTACATTTATGACGACATGATATCAACAGCGTTGTAAAATCACTAACAGCTATACTTTTGTCCTATTCTGACTAAAAGATTTTCTGTAATGTTTATCACTGCAACTGAAAACCAGTTTTGACGCATTATAGTTTCCCTAGTGAACAGGGGGTGCAGTGAAACTATCAGTACCGGGGCGTTGAACAAATATGGATTATTGTAGGGCAAGGACCTTCTGTGCTTGCAGCAAGTGTGGCTGGGGGTATCTGTACAGTTTTCCTTTAGTCTATCATTTTTCTTTCACCCTTTCTCCTGGAGACGGCTCTATATAGACGATATGGACTGAAATACTGTCTCAAAGAGTCGATTAAGCCCAAACAACCAACCAAGTAAATACATCATTTTTTTTTCTTACATTTTACAAGTGTGAAAACTCACTTTGCAAATATGCCTTTCGTGCTGTAAATATTCGTCGATGTTGATAACATTCATCAGTTTTATTTACGAAATAAATCCAATTCAAAACAAAACAAAACATCATAAAAATAAAATATGATGACATTTTAAACGAAACCTACAGCGGGTGGTACATGTCAAAGCGTAACTCAACAAGACAATTTTGTATGTAAGACAAGATGCCCCCTTACCATACGCCCATCCATACCCCTTGCCCCGCCCAAAACCAGGATAATCAACACATTCAGTCCATACTGAAGACTAATGTCTAAGATGCCAAAGTCACAAAATGCAATATATTTTTCGTCTACAAAAAGGGATATGCGCATCTTCAATATCATTGTTACGTCTTCGCATGGTTTCAAATCGATCGCTTAAAAATTCTGGGAGGAGTTGATTACTAAAACTTGCTATCCTATATTGAAAACTTATCTCAAAAACTATTAAGTCAAAAGTGCCATGATTTTGTCAAAAATTAGTATTTTTTTCATCAGCAAAAAGTCACATGCATATCTTCAATATGCTTGGATCATCTGAGGATAGGTTCAAACTGATAGCTTTGAAACTCTAAGAGGAGTCGATTACACAAACTTGCTACCCTGTATTAAAGCTTACCTCAAAATTTTCTAAAATGCTGTAATTTTGTCAAAAGTTATGTTTTCATCTTCAAATGGTCACATGCAGATTTTCAATACGCTAACAACATATTTGTACAGTTTCAATTTGATCACTCGAAAAACGCTGGGAGAAGTTGATTACACAAACTTGCTACCCTATATTGAAGCCTTATCTAAAGATATTCAGAGTCGAAAATGCCGCTTTTTGTCTTTTTTTCTTCAAAGCGTCGCATGCACATTTTCAATTTGCTTGTAATATGTGTACATAGTTTTAAATTCTTTGCTTTAGAACTCCGGTGGGGGGCGCCGGGGGGGGGGGGGGGGGGGGGGGATTTGATTTCACAAAGTTTCTATCCAATATTGAAGATTAATCTCAAAAATGTCTAAGTCAAAAATGCCGTAATTTTGTCAAAAATTATAATTAGATCTGCTAAAGGTCACATGCACATCTTCAGTATGCTTGTAACATCTTTCCAAAGTTTCAAAATGAAGGCTTGAAATTTATGAGAGTAGTTGATTACGCAAGCTTTTTAGGCGCAACGGATGTACAGTCAGATGGACAGACAGTCAGACGGACAGACGAACAGGATGAAACACTAGTAATACCCCAAGACCATTATCTCGGGGGCATAAGAACAGATTAGAAAACGTTTTGTATCTTATGGCAGTTCTTTTAAACAGAAAACTAGTTTAAAATCTTAAATGAATGTAAATGACGTCATGAAAGTAAGCAACAGGGGCGCAAACGATCAAGCGCAGTTCGATGTTCTGTAATGTTTGATAGTCTTTCTCTATGCCTACATGGACCATTCAATAGTTGTCGAATTGTATATCAAATCAAAGCCCATGCTAATGATGTAATAATGGTAGGCATAGAAAAGCAACATTCGTATAGTCAGGCTGACATGGTATTATGTACAAATTGTCAATACCTTTCTAGTCAGTGCTTTAAAGTCATTATACAGCATATGACGGCATTATATCAACATTCTAAAAAACAACCACTTATAGTGGTTTTTTTTTTAGAATGTTATATAACTGTCATTTTTCGACTACATACGGATGCTTTTATGTGTTACCGCAGCTAAAGTTTCTTACTGCAACTGAAGAATTAATAACAGCGTTTTATATTTCCCACCAGTAAATATATCTTGTTTCGAACAGTTTTGATTGTATCAACTGTCAGAGTAAAGTTGTTTCTTTTCGTATTATTGCACTATTTTTGATACATATTTATTTTTCACAGTTTATTCATAACATAATATTTGACGTTTCAGCTAATCAAAGCCTTTATCAAGAAGTTTTTTTTTTCTTTCAATGCTACATTGTCTTCACATTGCTGATGTTCAGCATTTTGAACTATTGAAAATGCTGAACATCAGCAATGTGAAGACAATGTAGCATTGAAAGAAAAAAAAACTTCTGGATAAAGCCTTTGATTAGCCGAAACGTCGAATATTATGTCGAATATTATGTATTTTTTCGGTCGCAAGTTCTCCTAGAAACCCATTTCGTTGTCACAGCAGAACAGAAGCAGTATATACTGGAGATCTGGAACCCAACTTTGTCGGTCCCACGTTTCCCCAGAAGCCGAGTCGAAGAATAATGGCGTATAATAGTGCCGAATAATACGCAGGTCGCCCCGTCAAAACGTTTGTTTCTAAGTCTCCTTTACACAAAAGTACTAAGGCTTGGGGTGTTGAATACATAAACTTCTGCCCTTAGAACCTCCATTTTATTTACTGCTTTGTATGGTTTTACCTCCGGTTCACATTCTGATGGTGTGTTATCTGTTCTGCTGTCTCCTTTTTGATATAACTTTTTTAACTTTATAAAACAACATAAAATTCTGAGCACTATAAGTTTAATTTCATGGCGGAATGATCGATAGACGAAGGAAAATATAATCACATTCATAAAACTGTTTGAATTAGCTAGCCACATCGTGAAAAATTTCACAAGTCCAGGCACATGGATATCGTCGACAAAACTTATCAAAACAACTTCTGTGACGTAAGGCCCCCACGCAAGAAAGTATATTGATGACGTAATAAGAAGCATTTTCACAGCGTTCATACCACGCCTTGGCATTGAGCTTCTACAGTTGATTTTATCAAGATCTTGTTTCCTATTTAATATTGTCTTCATGATTTTGACATTCGTAAATATCAGTATCCCACCGGAAAGCACCGGGATGTACACAGCTGTTATTACACAGAACCATTTATATTCCCAATAAAGACCACATATGTTTTCCTCAAAGCTGTATCTGTAATACACAAAGTCCGATTTGGTTGGCAGGGGTGAGAAAAATGTAGCTATTGCTAACGTCCAAAGACACGCAATCACGCCATAGGCTTTTCGTGAAGATCTCCAAGAGGAATATGTCATGGGTTTACAGATGGCGAGAAATCTGTCGATACTTATCATTGAAATGCTCCATATTGAGATAGTTACGGATGTCCCATGAACTATACCCGCTATCTGACACCAGGCGTCCCCATAAGGCCAGTATCCGGCAATAGAAGGAAAAATGGTTGGAATACATGATATCAATCCAACAAACAAGTCACTAATACTGAGATTCAATAGAAATATTCTTGAAATTTTTGGAATGTGACATTTTCCTGACAGAACGTAAATGTTGATAACATTGCTTAACACAATCAAAACTGACACAAGTGAAACGATCGTAACTTTAAGGCAATACACGGCATATGACACCTCGTTTGTGCGCATTATAGAATCTGCGGTCATACTGTAATTTCTAAAACTGCAATTATGGCTTGTGGTGTTATGTTCCAAGGCAAAAGGTATTATTTTAACCATTCTTAGCGATCTCATGCTGAAATGCTCTTCAGTGGACTAGACTTCTTTTAAAGAACCGTCATGACAATATATGAGCCGCGACACGACAAAACCAACAATGTGGTTGTGCGCCCAGCGCTGACTCAGATCAGCCTGGGCAACTGCCCAGTTTGGCCAGATTCTTCATTAAGTGCTCAAAGGGTAGCTAAGGGTCTAAGCTACCTCCATGCGGACAGCGAAGACTCTGATCAGACTGGGCGGATGCCCAGGCTGATCTGAGTCTGCACTGGCCGCACAACCACATTGTTGGTTTTGTCGTGTCGCGGCTCATATTTTCTTTCAATATACCGTTATTTATCATCTGTGTAGCCTCCGATAATTCCAGTCAGATATAATGTACTGAACCGGTTTGAACATTTCGTTATTTAAATATGGAATCATATCATGTCAAGTTTTATTTTTTTATTTTTCAAGTAATTATTCCATGAAATATGTAAAGATATTAATTATTCGGCACAATTATAGAACTACTTTATATCTACACTATATTTTGTGAAACTATCTGCATCAATTGGAATAAAAAAAATAGCGTCAGTGAGTATCAGAACATATTTTCCAACTCAAATGGGTCATTTAATCCGGAATACATCTAAACTGAAGAATTCTTCAAAGATGACCCAAGTGCCACTGGTTGTAAATATCAATATTACTTCGCGTTTGTCACTAAATTACAGAACAAATAAGCGATAAAATCTCTCTAATGAACACTTCGGTTGCTGCTTATCGTATGAGACAAGTTATTGACAATGGTCTGTTAAGAAATAAGGCTGCGAGGTGATATTGCTAGCTCAATCCATAATTGGTCTGCCATATCGTGATTTCTGTGAGCATTAATCGAAACTGAAGCCCTGAATGGAATAAAACGTACAAAACCAACATCAATTGGTCAACATTGTTAGAGCCAATAGCTGGTGGTAGTAAATGAACATGGTGTGTTGATACTAAGTGAGCCGTGACGCGAGAAAACCAACAATGTGGTTGTGCGCCTGCGCAGACTCAGATCAGCCTGGGCATCTGCCCAGTCTGATCAGAGTCTTCGCTGTCCGCATGGGAGTAGCTAAGACTCTTAGCTACCTTTTAAGCGCTTAGCGAAGAATCTGATCAGACTGGGCGGATGTCCAGGCTGATCTGAGTCTGCGTTGGGCGCTCAACCACATTGTTGGTTTTCGCGTGCCGCGGCTCAAGTAATTTTGTTATCCAAACACAGAGGAACAATATTTGGTATCGTATCTCCGGTTGATCACAGCATATGAAAGGCTGAGCCTATACCACACCTTCGCTGCCTTATCGAAGCAAAAGCAAGGATCCATTTACTGCTGGTTTTCCAGTCGTCGGATGGCGAAACCCGGGCGCGATGTCACGACCTTCCGGCGACTTTCTGCACCATACCAGAGCGTCGCTAATCACTCGTCCGCGGCGCCTCTCTGAGTTAACCGGTTACGCGCGTGTAAAATCAGTTCAGACCTCTCTCCCCCAGTAATGTATTACAGACCATTCCATGGCGGTGCTTCTGTTGTATATAATTATAATTGTCATTATTTGTCAGCCTTCTATTAGTCTTAATTTTTTGTTGACAATTTAGTATAAATCTGTTATCTGCTTGGATTTTTGAATGCGTATTGCCCTCTGTGTCGTCGTCATGGCTTCCCTGTCCTATTTGTGTCTGGGCGGAGGAGAGTGTAGAAATCGACTCTTCTGGCCCGATTGTTCAAAGTACATGTATTGGCTTAACTAAGTCGTTAGTCGCTGATTCTTTAAGTCTAACAGTACTCACAAAATGCAATGCAGTTTTGCACTGCAAAAGCTTCTCACATGGTTTCAGCAAAAGATGGCAGTGTTTTTTGCATAAGATATGGTTGTCAGGGTCCACTGACTTCGGACTTAGGCTGATTTTTCAAGGATAAATTTATGTACATGTAAGAGGTAGCCTTTAGGGTTCCTTCTTTTGTAGCAACTTGAAATTTTGTATGAGGGTTTATATCTATAAGTACAAAAGGATGGTACAAGAATCAGGTCATGTTGATACATATGTCATGGTCCACTGACTTCGGACTTAGGCCGAATTTGCAAGGTCTAGACTTTTGTAAGGGGTAGTTTATAGACTTCCAATTATTGTATCAACTTGAAATTTTGTATCAGGATTTATGTCTGTTAACAGGAATTCACAAAATTCAGGTCATAATGATCCATATGTGTGCACGATTCATTGCCTTCGTTCCTAACCAGGTTCTGTAATAGTATACACAATATTTTCTTTTTAGGTCATGCAGTGACTGTGAAACTGTATAAAGGGCTTCAGTTTGTGTCACATTTCAAACATTGGGCAATGCTTTGCCTATGGCCTTTTATATTATACAATTCTGCCTCTATGAACCTTGTGCCAATGCCTTAAACTAGGCGCCATTTTAATCAAAGCACTAGGCGGAGGCATCCGTGTACTATGGACACATTTCTAGTTATGGCTATTATAATTATAGTTCTGAAGATTTAACTGTTCTGAAAGTTTCTAGTACTGGAGGGTCAGTCTGCCAAACAGATTAAACGGCGACTGACTGCTTTTATGAGGAGTCTTTCGTTTCTTCTGCAATGAAGGAATTCCAGCGTGACAGAGAGAGTTAAGATGACGACCCCTGGTTAGGACGGCCATCAACCAGTATCAGCCCAGCAAAAATTGACAAAGTGGGAAGACCGCCATATCACTCACCATGAGTAAGAAGAGGCAACAGGCCTTTTATATAGGTCCATACACGGCATACTTCAGTGCAAACTCCACATACTCAAGGTGTGCACAAGCTGGGTCCCGAAATTGGTTTCGGATGAAATAATGCCAACAAGAGGCCTTGCTATTTCGGTACAACGCCAACCCAGATAATTTTCATTTTAGGGTTGTCTCCCCGTACATTTTCCATAGTGCAGATTATATTTTATTTTTTGAATTTTTAGGTCAGAGGATACATCGTGAGAAATCAGAAATTTCTGATTGGATTAAACGCTTATTAAACGTTTCATCATTTGTAAACTTTCGGAACGAAAAGCTGTCGTTGCCAATTAAAACAATGTAAAAACGCTTAAACTGCTGCATAACGAAACTAACTTTTCTAACAGTTTCTGTTTCTGTGCTGTATGTTCGGAAATTATATTTTTATTTTGTCAGGGAACCAACTAATTTTCTTAAGATTTGCCCCTGTCCCCTCTACCATCTCCTTGTGGAAAGGTCTTGTGGTTCATGTGGGCGAAAACATTTTGTGTCTAAACATGTGCCAAAAATAGCTCTTTTTGTCAAGGCACAAAGAAGGTGCGACACAACATTCCGTGTGATTCTTGTTTCTGATAAAAATGCAAATATTATTTAGAGTCTTAACTGCTATAGATGTACATACCATATGAGTCTCTGATGTTACAGATGCACATACTGTAAAACCCTTTGTTGTTACATATGTATTTACTTTATTTGTCTCTGCTGTTACTTAAGCGCGTATTGGTGAGTGAGTGAGCTCGGGTTTAACGTCCCACCAACAACGAGGTCATATACCCCTTGATTGGTAGTCTGGAGTGTTATCCACTACGCTACAGCCGCTCCCGCGCGTATTGGACGAGTCTTGTTTCCACTTATGCACATATAATATGTGTCTTTGCTTTTACTTCTGCATATACTATATCAATTTTGCTGTAACGTATACACGAAATTGAACCGCGACACGACAAAACCAACAATGTGGTTGTGCGACCAGCGCAGACTCAGATCAGCCTGGGCATCCGCCCAGTCTGATCAGAGTCTTCGCTGTCCGCATGGAGATAGCTTAGACCCTTAGCTACCCTTTGAGCACTTACCGAAGAGTTTGGTCAAACCGGGAGGATGCCCAGGCTGATCTGAGTCTGCGCTGAGCGCACAACCACATTGTTGCTTTTGTCGTGCCGCGGCTCAATTGTTTACTCTTTATTGTTACAGGCACATACTTGAGCCGCGACACGACAAAACCAACAATGTGGTTGTGCGCCCAGTGCAGACTCAGATCAACCTGGACATCCGACCAGATTGATCAGACTCTTTGTTAAGTGCCCAAATAATAGCTAAATGTCTAAGTTACCTCCATGCGGACAGCGAATACTCTGATCAGACTGGGCGGATGCCCAGGCTGATCTGAGTTTGCGCTGTGCGCACAACCATATTGTTGGTTTTGTCGTGTCGCGGCACACATTATATGATTATTTGCTACTACATATGCACGAACTGTCTCTCTTATTACGGCTTATATGCTATCAACTTATCTTACATCTCGGTTAACAAGATTTGTATTACTCAACCGAAATAAAAACGCAACACCTGATTTTTCCAATATTTCATAGCTCTTGTCAGATGCATGTCATTTTCAGTTTAATTTCTTAAATCAACAGGGTTTAATGCTTATTGTCTCAAAAATTCAGTTTTGTTGATGAAATGGTTCACGCATGAGCGAGCACTGCCGATAGCTACCCGATTTTCAAAAGTCTCAGATAGGGACATGTCTGCCAAGGCGCTTGGAATGTTGTATGCTTATGTAAGCCTGTAGTTGGAAGCCAAACATTTCCATTACCACCCATCAATGATTTTTAGACTTGTCAAAAAGAAATCAGCGGTATTTGGGGACCATAGAGTATCTTAGACCAGATGCTCGATGCGACGCATACATCCTGTCTCGCGACAGTTCTACCTTTTTTGAGACTTTTGAAAATCGGGTAGCTCTAGTTAGTGCTCTCTTAAGCGTGAATCATTTCATCCACAAAACTGACTTTCAAGGACAGTAAACATTAATCCCTGCTGATCTTAGAAATCAAATTGAAATCGATCTGCATATGATATGGGCTTTGAAATATTGAAAAAATTAGGTGTTGCGTTTTTATTTCGGTTGAGTATATTTTCGCAAAAGATCTCATTAATTTTGCGTTATGCACATGGCACTTTTCGCTTGTTGAACAATCTCTTCCTACGCAATTCGATAAAAAAAATCAGAAAACTGCATCAGCAGCAGTAGCACACATTGAATAAAAAAGGAAGAATTTAAAATGAAAATTGTCTGAGAGTTATCTATAGATCGTTATTGTCCCAGTGGTAATAAAACAGATCACAGATAATTCTCCCATCATAGGTACTGTCTAGACTTAGCAAATTAGTACCAACTGGGTACTAACACTGGGGTGGCATTTTATTAAGTATGTTTTCTGAACCAGATCTAATTTTACCATGTACTTGTCTATCCATATCGCTGGTATGAGTCCATCTATAGTTTTGGGGCTTTCTGTTGGATTTTCCCCCACCTTTCTTGTATTCCGCATAGTAATAATATATCTAAGCAAACAGTGTAGAGCCTGAACAGACGCCGCGTTTAGCGGCGAGAACGCGGCGTCTGAACTTGGTCAGCACTGTTTGCATATGTCCCCAAAACGGGTTTCAAGTCTAAAAATAATTTGTTTACATAATCAGGATAGTTTTTATTTTGAACAATTATTTTGTGAAATGTTCTTTGGACGATCGTTTTAATAAAAACATGCATTAATAGTTTTCACAAAGTAATAATTCAATAAAACTAAAAAAAAAGAGAGTGGACAGCACTGGCTCAAGATTTACATTCTAGCTATAGCTGACGCAAAACTTGCAATGCCAGAATTCTGTGTAAGATTATTTGATGACGCTCCGAGGGAAAAATTAGTCATGATGGAACAAAATTTCATTTCGTTTTCGAAAGAGGGACATGTCTTTGTAAGTACAAGGCCGACGGAAAATGAATATTGTATCTGTTATAATTTCAAGTGCAGCCCTAAACGGTTAATACTTATTTGCTTAAATTGTCTTTTCAACCTTCAAGCAATTTCTATTTCTAAACAAGAGGACCATGAGGCCCTGAATCGCTCACCAGAGTTAAAAGGTCAAAAGTCAAACAAGGGTCTTCATATGAACAATCCTGATAGTTTGAAACTGTCCTAATATGAGAGGCACTGGGGAAAAGTCAAAGAATGACATTGATCTCTGTTACTGAAAAATATTCATGTACTCATTCAGTTGATTGTATTTATAAAATTTTACACCAAAAGCGTCTACAGATTCGATCAACAGTTGTGTTCAAGTGTTTTACATATAATGACAAAGAAATTTGACATTGCCTTAAAAAGTCAAGGTCAACCCAAGGTCATCATTTGAACAATCTTGGTAGTACTCGAGTCTCCGATGCTACATACAATGTTTCAAGGCCATCCGGCAGTTGGTTCAGGAGAAAAGATTTTTCAAGTTTTTTACCATATATGGGCGCGGAGACTATACTGGTCATGCGTCTATCGTCGAGCGCGAGAAACGACAGGTAGAACATTTCATGGAGAGCCATTGATTTATTTTAGTTTGTTACTTGGTGTTTTAGCTTTACTTTGGTAATTTTTATTCTATTAGCAGTTGTCCTACATAGTGGTATATATCGGCTTCAACTGTCTTTTCATTAAGTGTTGCGCTTTGATTTTTCATGGGCAACAAAATAAAATTAAAATAATATCGGGAGCATTTAAATGTAAACTTTCTGGTTATTTCGATAGTAAAGGTGTCATGGTAGGTACCGTGCTGATGGAAAATGACACATAAGTAAAATGTTCTGCATTTGAATGTTAAATATGATTATAAATCCATAGTTTCCGACAATGAATGCCATGTATGTAAGACATTTTAGACAGGTGATTTTGATTTCTCATTAAATTTTGTCATTGCCTAACTTACAGCTTGTGTTGTGCCGTGTGGCGGCCGTAAAACGTCTCCCCGTACATCACCCATAGTGCAGATTATATTTTATCTACATCCTTTGAGAACAGAGGATAGATTCTGAGAAATTTAAAATCTGAGATCGATTTAGACTATTATTCTAGATCATCGTCTTCTGTATTATTTGGATCCTTTTGAAATTAATCAGTCTTTGAATCGACTGCCCAATTAAAATTAAGAAATTACAGTATGCTTTTTTCTGGTTTTGTCACCAGATATTGTCAGGGTCACTGACGAGGCTTTATTAGCCGAAACTACGAAGTCTGGCCCATGTTCCTACTTCTGTATGTATTCTCTGCTATTGAAGGAACTTTTTAAGATTTTAATTTTACCTCACTGCAGCTGGTGTTGTGTCGTGTGGCGGCCGTAAAATGTCTTCCCATACATCATCCAAAGTCCAGATTACATTTTATTTACATCCTTTGAGATCAAAGGATAGATTCTGAGAAATCTAAAATTTGAGATCGATTGAGTCTATTATTCTAATTCATCGTCTGTTATATAATTTGGATCCTTTTGAAATTAATCAGTCTTTGAATCGACTGCCCAATTAAAATTAAGAAATTACAGTATGCTTTTTTCTGGTTTCGTCACCAGATATTGTCAGGGTCACTGACGAGGCTTTATTAGCCGAAACAACGTAGTCTGGTCCATGTCTACTACTTCTGTATGTATTCTATGCTCTTGAAGGAACGTTTTAATATTTTAATTTTACAGTATGTCAGCTGTGTAAAGTTTCATCAAAATTATGAAGAAAATAACGTGGACCCCCATGAAAACGGAGGCAAAAATAGAAGAGTTGCTTCCTCTGTAAGTAAACCCATTTACCTTAATAACGTTATAAGTGATATTTAGCAGTGGCTAATTTACTATACCTTAGGCTCTTAACAACGTCCCCCCCTCCCCCCGTTTTTGTACAATGCAACGCTCCGGGGACGTTTAATAACATTAATACGGTATATAACTATTAGTAGTTGTTTTTAAAGCTGTGTAAAGTTTCATAAAAAAAAGGGAAGAAAATAACGTCGTACAAACTCTAATAAAATGCAGAAGGGCTTAGAAATAAGGAGATCTAACTGATGTTAGAGTCAGTATATCCTTCGAAAGAGCTGATCTTTACTTTGCCTAAATCTTGTTCTCATTCCAAATTTCAGAAAATAAACTGTTTCTTTTAAACCTTGTAAGGCATGTCCCTGACATTTTTGCGCATATTTGGTCTCCGGTACAGGGCATTGCTCTTCGAAACGGTCAGTAGCACGACTCTCCTCCTAGTATTTCGACCGGTTCAAATGAGCCGCGACGACAAAACAAACAAAGTGGCATGTGCGCCCAGCGAAGACTCAGATCATCCTGAGCATCCGCCTAGTCTGACCAGATTCTTCTCTATGCGCTTTAAGGGTAGCTAAGGGTATAAGCTACCTCTGGGCGGGCAGCAAAGACTCAGGCTTATCTGAGTGTTCGCTGCGCGCACGTGACTTTGCTGGTATTGTCGTGACGCGGCTCAAATGAAGCATTTGTTGACATGCCATTTCATGACGTTTGTTGAGACCCAGGAATGAAGTTGGAAACCATTTTTCCGCAGCTTGTTTGCACCAAGATTTGACGCAAATGTCAATTGAAACGATTGAACCATTTAATTTGTTATATAACGTCATTTGCCTAATTTTCCCATTTTGGATCTCCTAAATGCCGCATTAGGTTTATTGTATGCGATTAAAATGTGTTCTTAAAGTTCAGAAACAGATGCTTTCTATTTTTTAAGTGACAACACAATGACATTGACATATTATACCAAAAGGAAGTGACATTTTAAAGGATCAAAGAAAGGAAATGACCTTGGCCAAGATAATAAAAAATAGATAAATTTCGTTACAGTTCCTGCAAATTCAATACGAGTTGGGAAAGACCAGATTGCGTAAGCGCTTTTGCAAGATTTAAGCACAGGCCTACAGAATTTGGCAATTGACACATTTGAGCCGCGACACGACAAAACCAACAAAGTGGTTGTGCGCCCAGCGCAGACTCAGATCAGCCTGGGCATGCGCCCAGTCTGATCAGAGTGTTCGCTGTCCGCATGGATGCAGCTTAGACCCTTAGCTACTCTTTAAGCGCTTAGCGAATAATCTGATTAGACTAGGAAGATGCCCAGGGTGATCTTAGTCTTCGCTGGGCGCATAACCACTTTGTTGGTTTTCTCGGGTCGCGGCTCATTATGTCTAGCGGACTCTTCTATCCGTAAAATTTGATAGTTCTATTCATCATTCTAAGGTTTAAGCGTCCTTTTCAGAGAAATCTGAAAATTTTATGCAAACGGTTTAGATCCTGATCAGACGCCGCAGAACGCGGCGTCTGAACTGGGTCTTCACTGTTTTTCACCGTCTCTTTTATGCAGCACTACGCACAAATTATCTAATGTTTGTACATCTTGCGCATAAAAAGCGATGCCACTGACTAGATTTTCGCAGAACACATATGATCCGGACAAACTTCATGAGCATTTTACTTCTAATATTTGTCAGTCTGGTTTGTCTCTCATTCTGGAACACAAAATGGAATTAATTTACGGTTGGTAAAATTTCCCAGGTCATTGTCCCGAGACCCACTATCACCTGAAAGAAACCAGAAAATTATATTACCAAGACTTTGTAATTCTTTTCATTTCCTCTAAACGTTGTTAATTTCTACTTCATCTGTCCTTAATCTTTTAAAGAAGGTTGTCGCCTGACAATCAATCTCAAACCTATCGTGGTCCAGCTACGTGAACTTCTTTTCTTTGACTCGTGTTGTATTATTTCATATTTACCGGTTTTATATGCTTTACTGTAATGTCTGACTGATAAAACAGGATGTCGTTATGCATACAAAAACAGTTCTTCTGTCGTAATGCAGACGAAAAAGGTCCTATACGCCTGCTATACGTGTCCTTCCAGTCCCATCTAGATAGAACTAAAAGATTCAAGCTTCTACTATCAGTTTGCGAAAATCAAATAATCTATTCCAATCAAATGTTATATGGTAAATTTGTGCATAATATTTTCTTTCAAATAAAAAGATAGTGGAGCCATCACACAACCCCTGAATGTGGCCAAACCGAAAATTTCGGTTTGGCCACCCCCAGGAGTTTTGTGATAATTCAACCATATTACTTTTTACGAAGCTGAAATTTTGTACTAATATGCTTTACGTATCAATGAGTCGATTAGCATTGCTATATTTAGGCTATCTATTTCAAGGACCTTAAATTTTTAATTTTGAAGTGAGAATGGTATTGTGCGTTTATCAGTCGTTTTAACGTTTGTGTATTGCTCCGATGTTTGTGAGTGGGTTATGCTTTCAGATTATTGCCTTTTCTATGCACTTTCTACTGCATTTTGTTTTGCACGATACCAAATTTTTTATTCGTTTAAATTTATTCAATTTAAAAGTGCATACCAAGGCCGTCATGTTTGCGTTGCCTATATCTTTAAACTTATAACTCAAAACCTCATCGAAAACCGTGACAAAAGAAAATGTCTTAGGGAATATAATTAAGTTAAAAACAGAGTAAATTCTAGCAATCTGAGGCTGAGTTGCATTGTAATGGGTAATTGTACTGCTTGCAGACAGGTGCTTAGCATATAATAATTTGATTCTACATAATCATTGTCTAGATAAATATCAGATTTTGGTACTGTAAGTTGACAAATACTTTTCACCAACGACAACGTCTTGTTTGCAAACTTCAGCTTTAAACTAGAAAATGTGTTTATGAAACACAAAGCCCCAACCATATGGTAGCCTCTAAACAAGGTTTATCCAATGAAGGGGTATTAACCAGTCCATCTACATCTTTGTAAATTTATGCAAAATATAAGGAACCTAGCTTAAGCGGTTCTCCAGTAATTTTGTTCACAAGCTTGTTCCTATACAGAATGCCTGTGTCTGAAAAAGAGGAATAACTCAAACAAAAAAATCTGAAATAGGATAAAAAGTTAATCAACTTATCTACACCTTAATCAACTTATCTACACCTTAGTCCAAACCTGCGTGCCAAATCTAAGGATACAAGCTTATCTGGTTCTTCAGATATTTTGTCTTTAAAATCTGGTGTTACTGATAGAATCCATGAGTTATTATTTTAAAAGAACTTTTAGCCTTATTTGTTTTCTCAAACTGTTAACTTAATTACGAAGAGGTTTATATTTTGTCCAATCAGTCTCTTTAGATGTTTCAATAGCTTTATATTTCATGCGAACACAAAATCTTGAAAACTGTCTAATTCCTGAATCATACCACAGTTTGTCTCCGGGTCTAAAAAAATAAAGATTCCTCTTTATTTGGAATACATGACTTCACAAAATCCAGTAAAATTTATGTAAATAAGGAACAGGGTTCGCGGTTATAAAACTTGAGAATAATCTCAAACTCCAAATAAGGCACACTGATTGGTTGCTTCCGAGCAAATAAACTCAAAATAAAGCACACTGATTGGCTGCTTCCGAGCATTTGCTCGATAGCAGCCAATCAGTGTGCTTTATTTTGAGTTTGAGAATGTACTCATGTTTTATAACCTCTGGGCCAGGACTCATCAGATGTTGCATCTTATAAACAGATCCCGACAAAATCTAAAAGCTTTTGTCTAAATGCATCAAAATTAGCTAAACAAAAGTCATACTGAGCGTTAATATGTTGGTTGGTTGGTTGATTTGATGCTTAACGTCCACGGTAAACAACTAAGGTCATGTCGGGACGGTCAGTTAACCTAACCACACTATTCCTGGGCAGGCTTAGACCTCCTAAGCGGTTAACCAGTACTAAGTGCACATACTTTCGCCAGTAACTGACAACTGCCCTTCTTGAATCAGCGGAAGGAGAAACGAAAGTATGTGGCCAGACCGGGATTCGAACCCAGGACTTCTGACTTACGAGTCAGGTGCCCTACCGATTGCGCTACCCGGCGTTAATATGTATGCGACAATGAATGACTATTGGGTATATAAAAGCCATACAGAGCGTTTATGTTTATATGTATGTGACAATGAATGACTAATGGGTATATAAAAGTACTTGGCGGAATGATCTAATATTTCATCAGGGTTTGTCAGCACATCGGGATAATTCAAAATCAGAAAATCTGGAATTATTATGAGATAAAGAAGAGCCCACATCGCATAGCTCAAAAAAATATTATACAAAAAATGTCCCATTAATTCATTTCTTAAATTTTGATAAATTAAGATCACCATCAATGATCAGTTTTTTTTTTTTTTTTTTTTTTTTTTTTTGCTGGATTCCATTGCTTTCTCAATGTTAAGATTAAACGGCTAAAGAATTGTATGACTCAAGGTTTCGGACTGTAAAATACTCTTAAAAGATAATTTGGTTATTCATTTTTCATTCTAACCAAATACATTCGTCTAAAAAATCGTGATAAAGTGCCCATATATGAAGACCAGTCGATGGATGTACAATAATTCAAACCCCCATGACTTGTCCGGTCTTTTCTATAAGGAGAGTCATGATTACCCAAGAAAAGATTTTCATTTAAAATAGTTAAACCAAAGAGTGTTTCAGGGAAAGAAAATAAATCAAAATAAAAAAAATATATCTAAATTATACTCAAGCTTAATACGGAGACTTCTTGGATAACAATAGAGAATAGAAACACAGTGATCGAAACTAGATTGATTTATGGGACCAGGGGCCGTATTCATAAAGCGACTTAAGTCGTTGCTATGCGGTTGCTAAGGCTAAATATCTATAAAGGAGATTCCCTACAACTATGAAATTTGGTCTGGAGGAACAGTCTTTGTAAGACTGTTCCTCCAGACCAAATTTCATAGTTGTAGGGAATCTCGTTCAAAGAAATTTAGCCTTAGCAACAGCATAGCAACCACTTAAGTCGCTTAATGAATACGGCCCCAGAATTTGCTTCAGTGTCACCTGGCATGATGCCCAATAAAAGCACTATTAAAGCAAATCCTTACTTGTAATTGCTGTTAAGTAAACTTATTGGGGAATGTCCGTGATTTTTATCCCCTAGCAAAATGAAGCTGTGATGGGGCTATAGGCTCTTTCCCGTAGGTATGTATATACAAATGAAAACCTTTTGTCATCGCTTTAGCGACCTTATTTATTTTTAAATATAGACCATGTTCTGGTGACGCCACACACCTGGTCAATACAGAGTTGTCTATATTACCGCGGGGATACTGCTGGTCGATTTCAATAGAAAACAGTAGATATTTTGTTATTTAACCCGTAATATGGCTGCGACTTAAAGCAAAATCTTTCCCAAACTTATATTTTCTATTAATTATTATACTCTGTCAGTGATTTCAGAACTCTAGATAAGAGGGGTATTTGATGATAATTGAGGGATAATTTTCTTTATTTCTCATTGAAACCATATGTTGTGACCCCTCATCTGAACCGTCTCGTCGAGACGGTTCAGATGAGGGGTCACAACATAAGTTTCTATGTAGAAATAACAAAAATTATCCTTAATTATCATCAAATACTCCCTCTTATCTAGGGCTCTGTGATTTTTTTATACACTTATATTATTTCTGATATGCCAAATAAGTAATTTTACGAAATTCGGAATGGTGCTTGCAAGGTACTTGAATATAATCGAAAATTATCTCGATATTTATCCAGTAAAATAACTAACAAACTAATACATCGAATTGTTCTAACTCATTTTTGTTCATTATTTGACATAATTTCAATCATTTCGGCTGCTAATGCACATATTTTGCATTTTAATTATTTGTCTCCATTACAGTTACAGACTTAGAACCCTGCACTACTACATACTAATATAGTTATCGCTTGATCAATACCCGTTCTGTGACGACACGGTACATGCTCTATAACTTCACACAAGTATTGGGTATAACATAGAGGATCTTACATGAGTGCTCATGTATTATTGAATTTATTAAACGAGTTGGGGAAAAGATAAGATGCGAGGCTATGCTGAGCATCTTATCGGTTTTACCCAACGAGTTTAATAAATTCAATAATACAGGAGCTCGAATGCAAGATTCTATTTATCATATGACACTAAAATTGCATTTAATGAGCAAATTTGGCACTATAACGTTACGATTTCGCCATTAGAAAACGCGACATTTTTATGGACGTCAACGCATAAGGCTACGACGTAATTTGCATATTTAATCCACTAGTTGATTATCGAATTTAATGCATGGCTTTATTTCACTCTCATATGCGACGTCATATGATAAATTGCGTTTCAGGGCGTCATTGTCAATGACACAGTTCTAGAAAAAAACATTATCACTGCTCTAGCGCCTTCATTTACAGACCGATTTCGATTTAGCAACTAACAAATGAGCCGCGACACGACAAAATCAACAATGTGATTGTGCGCCCAGCGCGGACTCAGATCAGCCTGGGCTTCCACCAAGTTTGATCAGACTCTTCGTTAAGTGCTAAAAGGGTAGCTAAGGGTCTAAGCTACCTCCATGCGGACAGCGAAGACTCTGATCAGACTGGGCGGATGCCCAGGCTGATCTGAGTCTGCGCTGGACGCACGACCACATTGTTGGTTTTCTCATGTCGCGGCTCAAATGTTTATGACAGTATTTTTGACAAGTTTGCCTTTTAGCATTCTAGGGCGAGGGCCAAGGTCGTAGTGGCTATACTTAGAAAGATGTCATCGCTCTAGCGACCTCATTTCTCAACCGATTTTTATATAAATTCACATAAGTATTGGGTATGATATTACCTCAAATGAGTTGACAGAGTTAAGGTCATGGTCACAGTGGCCATTTTGTAAGAAATACTTTGACATCGCTCTAGCGCCGTAAATTTGCGTTCAGCGTGCTAGGGCCAAGGGCAAAGTTGCAATTGCTATTTCTAGAAAATAAATTGCTAATGCTTTGGCCCCTAATTTGTAAATCAATTTTAATATTACTTCATACAAATGTTTAGTATCAAAAGGCCTTGGACAACTTCGTGTTTTAGTGGTCTGTGGTGAAGTTCAAGGTCACAGTCGCTGTTTTTTCAACTGATATATTCGACAAAACCTTGAACATACACACTGGCAAATGAGTAGCCAGTCAGCCATGAAAGCATTAAGATGAATGGTTCAGTGGGAGGGGAATCTATCGCATGTGATGCGTTGTTATATTTCAGTTACAATTATTAAAATCCCATTTATGTGAATGGTCCTCCCAATGTACCGTATATTGGTGTTCAGAGAACGCCAGTATAACTTGCCGTTCCCCCCACCTCACCCCCACCCTCTTGTAAAATTTTATATGACCCTTTAACTGTAAGTTTGAAATATTATCATGCCTATAGACTAAACTAAACGGGATAAGTGAAATATTCGGTCGATCTAAACATTTATTTTTCAATTTTTATTTTTCATTGAAATTGAATTTTGTTTTGATAAACGTGCTTCAAATGAAGTATTACGAGGGGCATTTGAAAAGTACGTAGAATGGTTCAACTTTTCAGTAACCGATTAACTAACCTATAATTCATGTTTGGTACCATTTTAAACAGCAAATTTTACTCTATGATAAAAAGATAAGTTTGAGGTGGAAGATGTGTGACAGGCACAAGATATTTTAAAATGAATACATATGAGTCGCGACACGAGAAAACCAACAATGTGGTTGTGCGCACAGGGTATACTCAGATCAGCCTGGGCATCCGCCCAATTTACTCAGACTCTTAGTTAAGAGCTCAAAGGGTAGCTTAGGGTCTAAGCTACCTCCATGCGGACAGCAAAGACTCTGATCAGACTGGGCGGATGCCCAGACTGATCTGAGT
Source organism: Ctena decussata (assembly GCA_963989385.1). Lineage (NCBI taxonomy): Eukaryota > Metazoa > Mollusca > Bivalvia > Lucinida > Lucinidae > Ctena > Ctena decussata. The sequence continues at coordinate 53,176,972 of OZ022511.1, read as the reverse complement.
CTGTGCTGGGCGCACAACCACATTGTTGGTTTTGTCGTGTTGGACACTGGAAAACACAATTTTCACACATTATGGGATAGTTTCGAATAGAATTAAGTAGCAGAATCATGAATGATAAGACTAAGTTTATATGTCAACAAAAGTGTTGGAACTGTTAGGTTCTGATAACTGCGCGAATGTGGAGGTTCATCTTTACGTATTCACGGTATGTACGTGCCGTTATGGACATTTCTCTATGACGCCGCTTAAATTCTTTTCCTTTTAGATTGTGTTCTTCCTTCTGTTTTACGTAACAGCAAAACTGAGAGACACCGATGATCATCAGTGATTGCCACTAGCTAGTATGTGTATACAACCATGTTTTTTACCATTTTTACAAGCGGGAGCAACTGTTGTGATTCATTAACAGACTTAGCTAAACAAAGACTGATAGACTAAGTGTCGTTTCTTTTGTGAATTTCTTTCTTCCAGAAGATGATATTTTAATGTATTTATCTATCTTCACTGCATATAGCGTCAAGTGTCGTGTGGGGGGCCCTAAGAAGTCACTCCTTACTTCATCAGGGCGCAGTCTGTCTCGTTTCTCGATGCACAAGGGCTGAGGTGGCTCGGTTGGGGACGCCTGCTCTCGCGAGTTCATACGTAGGCGTCTCTTACCTGATGTGTGCAGACACTGTGTATTCCGGAATGCGTCAGTAAGTGGAGGTCGGAGAGGGCTGCTCGTAGCTTGCCTAGACCTGCCCATCAGTATTTTCTTTCAAATTTTAGGGTTTAGCGGCACTGGAGAAGTTGATACAAAATAACGCTCGTGTGTCGCACTTAAAATGGTATAGCTACGTTTATATTATATAGTTTATGATCAATTTGGATCATTCAGTTCATTTAGGGTTATTTGAAAAAGAGAGTTATGCTTAAGCTGCTGGAAAGGACACTGCACTTTTCTTTATTGGTCAGGAACACTCAAACGGCGTCTGCTATTTTCGTTTCTATTGTGAATTCCAAAGAATCTAACATTTCAGAACGAATTATTTGAACGACATAGCCCGTCCAAATGGGGTATTCTCTTAATGCAAAAAAGCTCCTTCTTGGGCAAATAGTAAATTCCTTTCTGTAACATTTGACCCTTTCTTAGAAAGGAGACAAGTGAAAGTGACGGAGTTATTTCCTCTTAATTTGTACTCACTGACCTTAATTGAACTGTCATTTTAAGTTTTTAAACTGTATGCACGAAATTGCAAACCCATGGGTAACATACTATCCTATGGAACTCTGTCTGATTAGATTTGTACGGATTTCATTAATCCGGAATTAATACGCTCAAATAAAACCACTGTCTCGGCACATATCAAGGTTTATCATATGACGTCGCATCTGAGAGTGTATTAAAGCCATGCATTAAAAACGATAATCCACTAGTGGATTAAATATGCAAATTACGTCGTAACGTTATACGTTGACGTTCATAAAAACGTCGCGTTTTCTAATGGCTAAATCGTGACGTTTTATTGCAAAATTTGCTAATAAAATGCAATTTTAGTGTCATATGATAAATAGAATCTTGCATTCGTGCTCCTGTATTATTGAATTTATTAAACTCGTTGGGGAAAACCGATAAGATGCTCGGCAGAGCCTCGCATCTTATCTTTTTCCCCAACTCGTTTAATAAATTCAATAATACATGAGCACTCATGTAAGATCCTCTATCACCTATCTGTTGTAACAACAGCATTGCGGGCTTAGCATGTATAAAATATCAGGCAATAAACATTCAATGGCAAATATACAATACAGCTGATTGCAAAAAAAAGTCCCAGCAAAGTTTAAATTATTTTTATACGGAAATAATAACAATAACCTCCTTACAAAGATATCAAATGTTTCTATCTGGAATTGTCATAAGGAAATAAACATTTATGTCTTGATTGGATTTTATTTTCGTCACAAAAATAATCAATTTCTGCCACTCCAGGATGTCTTAAGAATTACAAGAGTCTCAGAGAGATGATTGGTCCTGCGATATAATTCAAAAGTCAATGTCATTATATTTGTCTTTTTGTTTTTATTTTCTTTTTATTTTCTTTTTTGTTGTTGTTGTTTTTATCAGTATTTTTATTTTCATTGAAATGTTTGTATCTTTGAGTGACGGTTTAAAACATAATCATTATGATGATTTATTTGTCATTGACGTTTGTATGTTTTCTGTTTTACTTATTCGTTTATTTTTACAGTCATTATTCTAGTTGTCCAATTTTTTTAATTTTGATGTCATATGAAACCGTCCATTTATTTTGATTTCGAATATATCTACAGTATTCTGAGTAAACAGAAAAAATCATCACACCAACATTCCCATTGTAGTAATTTCAGTAGTAGAGACTGTAAGCATGGTAAGCGTTATAAGATCCAGCAACTTACTGAGCTTCAAAAAAGGGTTTACTGACTATTTTGCGTGTCACTCTTGCATAATTCTGATCCGACCTTAACAGTAATCTGATATGTCACTTGGACCCTTAAACTAGTAAACGCAAGCTTACACGATAACTTGCATGTAAAGAATGCATAATTTTTAGATATTTATTGGTACTGTAAACTTCTTTTCTATCGCACAAATGAAAGTTCAGGCAAACACATTGTTTTAGTTATGGTCTTTGTCGAAATAACTCTTAACCTATAGATGTCGTTATGTTTGCTGAACAAACCAGAGTTCGAGGCTATAAAACTTGAGAATAATCTCAAACTCAAAAAAGCACACTGACTGGCTGCTTCCGAGCAAATGCTTGGAAGCAGCCAATCAGTGTGCTTTATTTTGAGTTTGAGAATGTAATCAAGTTTTATAACCTCTGGGTCTGGTAGGTTCCTGGCCTAGCGATAACAATTATGTTCACAAAATAATTTTGTCTTTTTTCTGGGTAGTATTGAATTCTCTTATTTTTCTGAAACTGTTGCTACTGAGAAAATCGTCAGATGTTGTAGAAAATAGTCGTTTTCCCTTTGGTTCATTTTCTTTTCTTGGAATTCCAGTTCTAAAAATAAATATGTATATATGTCTACAAGTCCGCAGTTTCTGATGTCATTTGCCAACGGTTAATTTTCTCTTGCCGTGAGCTCTTCCAGAGGTCCTGGCATGGCGGATGGGTTAAAACTATCCCGAAATGCAATGCAGCATGACGTCAGCTATGTTATCTATTTTTGGCGAGAACTAAAAATAGCGCTAACTGGTGTGCGAAGCAGAGTTAGGAAATCCCTTGCAAAACGACTTTTCTACGATTTTTTTATTTACACTTTTTAGTGAAACTTATTCATTTCCTCTTTATAAGTGCTTTCCAACAACTTGGATAAAAAATCATCAAAATTATGATGCATTCCAAAGTACAGGTACCTACCTTTAAGGTTTTTATAAAACTTGTATGCGTTTTAGTTTGCTAGTGCCATAAAACCAATGGCAATACAGGCATTTACTACAACCGGTGCGTAACACTCTGAACTTTGCTAACTAACTTGAACGTTAACTGCCTCATAGAATTTTATTTTTGCTTCTAACTGATAAATAAGTTCTCTATTGAGAGACTTTATTCTTTCTAAAAATCATGCGTTCCTACGCAGAAGTTTCTACCGCCGAATCAGTAATTGTGTTTCAAGCACTGTGGCCAGGTGCTTATAGCAATATATCTATCCCCATCAGACAACTCGGTCATTTTTGACCATTATGTGGTTGTTTACCTTTTTTTTCTCATGGCTTTTGACTTTTTTTCTCTTACTTTTTTTTCATGGATTTTGATGCTTGTTGTGTTGATTTGCGCTGATACGAGGGGTGTTCGAAAAGTTTTGCAAATGACGTAATTTCTCGATAACCACCAAACAGACAGAACTTCTGATTTAAGAAACACATAAAATTATGATATGCGTTGAGAAGTCTGAAAAACCGATGCATTTTTTTAAAAAGGTTGCATTTTTACCTTCTTTGAAAGAGGTATGCCCTAAAGACACTGCAAAATTTTACTTTAGTAGGCCGTAATTTATATATCAGCAGTCTTTGAGTTTTCTTTATCTTTGTTCATTAAAGACAATGCCCAGACAATGCTGTCCTGTAAATATCGCGGAAATTATTTTTAATATAGGTTCCCTACTGGCCCGGAAATACGGATTATCCGTACTTTATGTTGTGGCAATTTCACTCTTTCTACCAAAATTTGATGATTTTGTAATGAAAACAAGTGTATTAGCATTCAAAATCTTGTTAGCAAGAGCATTTACATGGGTCAATGAAAACCTGTCAATAAATTCAAATTAATACCACAAACGAAGCGTCTGCAAGCTTTCAAAAATGACGTTGACGTAAATTTCAGTAACGTCATTAGAACTGCGCTTTGCTTTGCAAGGAATAAATCGATAAAAGTTGCAACTCTTCTAACTTCTGTATGGATATTGTAGAAAACGATGGACAAGCAAATGACAAAAATTAATATTGTATTTACAAGGATATTCGACCTGAATGCGTAACACTGAAAAGATTTTATATATAAAATTAGCCCAGTGGTATGACTGGGACCCATTAAAATGAGTTGTAACTCAATGAGGACAAGTGTCTTTGTATAGTGTTTGGTATCATCTTAAAGCCAAAATGCAGTGCTTTTAGTAAATGCAAAGCAGTTGTACCCAGCCTGTCCCTAAACAAAGCCATGAGGCCATTTGCAAATCTTTTCGAACACCCCTCGTATTTCCTGTTATCGAAGTTGTTGTGTTCTTGTCCGTCGTTTATCTCTATTCAGTCTGCTTCTTTCGGTGTCATGGATGGGTTGTATCTATGTGTGAAGTCTAATTCAAGGCCGTTATGACTTTCATTGTGCTCTTTGAGAACAACCATCCAAAATCTCATTATCGAAGAATCATAAATCCAGAGAATGTCACACGGCGTATAATTAAATAAGCCAGGAAAATATCCTCTCAGCAAGAAATTTGATTGCTTATTACTGAATCAATCAGATATAGGCACCATCATATTAAACGGGTGCTTAATGTTAATGCGAATAGCAAAAGCTAAGATAAGATTGCGCATCTGATCATAGCCTTTGCTGCTCGCACATATCATGTACGGACCCTGAGCGAAAATTGAAAATAAAATAAAGGCTCTATCTGGACTCCATGGATTCACAGATTGGTTATAGTCTGTGCATTTCGCAGATATGTTAAGCAACTTTTACCTGATATGACTCACAAATGATGTAATTATATCTTACATGGTTTATTGTTCAGCGACTTTAGCGTGTGCAGATTTTCAGTAAAGTGTAATCAGTTCGTCTTCGGCTACTGGAATTGGCTCAATCTGCTGTGCTTTCGGTACATGAGGATTGTTTGGATTTTACTCTCGTCTATGCTTTCCGCCTCTTGAAACGGCTCAAAACGCCGCTGCGTCATGACATATCGGAAGCTGAGGTTTATGCCTAAGTTTATACAGTCAACTCTTGATATCTCAAACTCAAAATTCATCCGAAACTACGGATATCTCAAAGCAAATTTTCTGGTCCAAGAAATTTTACTTTGACATCAGTAGTCTGAGATAATATGAGTTGAAATGTAATTAAAAAAAAAGAAAATGTTTTATTTGAGAATAGGGAACACCTTGAGACATCAATGCTTGAGATACCGAGAGTTGACTGTATAATGTTATAATGACTGCTGTATTGATCGGTAAAAGCCGTCGCCTCAACCTTGGTCTGCTAGAAGCGAAAACATGCAGTTTTTTTAATTAGTTTGCTTGGTATTTTCCAGCACTTTCAGGCTGTATTGCACTCTACTCGGAAATTACAGTTTTAACAGACAGCTGCGTCTTACCAAAAAAAAAGAAAATGTTTTCGAGTAGATTGCATGACTTAACATTTCATTGATTGTGTGCAGGTTAATGTTAATTGCTTACATCCTCATATGTTTACAACAAATTACAAACTTTATCCAGAAAGCTAGATCAGGTACATGCTAATAAACGATATTAAAAGTACATGAATCTACCAAATGTCCGAGTTAAAAATAACTCACTGAAGTAAAATTATTTAAGTGAGCCGCGACATGACAAAACCAACAACGTGGTATGTGCGCCCAGCGAAGACTCAGATCAGCCTTCGTTAAGCGCACAGCGAAGACTGATGGCTGGGCAGGTGATCCGAGCCTGCGTTGGGCGCACAACCACTTTGTTTGTTTTCTCGTGTCGCTGCCCAAATATACAATCGCAGACCGCTATAGAAGAGATATGCCCAGCGATACACTATGGTACGGGGAAGTTATGACATTAACAATGCTTTGAGCTCTTCCTATTACCGTCAAATGGGCCATACAACCACAAACCATCCATCCATCGTCTTCCTTTAATCGTCTGGGACAGGTACTTGCCGACAGGAACTCACGTACATAGATTAGTGATAGCAAATTGTCAATCTACTGCCACTATGCTACTGTACTGTACAAAAGTTAGTGAGTGAGTGAGTGAGTGAGTGAACTTGGGTTTAACGTCCCACCACCAACGAGGTCATATGGAGACGGGACCTCGGTTTAAAGTCTCAAATTAAACGAATAAGCAAGAAAATGGTAACAAGAGCTTGCAATTTTTTCGAGTTTAATCAATCACAAAATCTGTATTGTTAATTTTGGAATTTAGTTTAGATTGTCTTATTTTGCGATTCCGAAGACACGTAAAGCTCTTAAAGGAAAGATTCAAAATTCTATGTAAAACGGTGTATGTTTTAGCAAACACATGGAATGATTTTTGTGTGAGTGCATTTCACCTTTACAAGAAAAGATGAAATTAAATTACAGCCAAACTTTGTCAAAAGTTTAGCATAGTGTTTCAGCAACTGTAACAAGAAGTTTAAACTGTTTACTCAGTTTGCATAGAATTTACAGCAATTTCTTTTTAAAAAGTATGAAAAAGTAATATAACAGAGGACTGAATAGGACCGAATGGGTAAAGTGGAAATAAATGATGCAGAAATCCTGGTCTGTGCTTTGACCAATAAGAAAACTATGGACATTCAAAACTATGAACTTTCAAAACGTATTTTCTTTCTTTAGCCTCTGAGTATAGTACGTTTTGTGAGAAAAAGACGTTTATGACACAGATGCTATTTCTGATTTCTTCGATTTTCCCTTGCTTCTAGGTTAATCAATTTAATTACGGTAGAAACTGGTATCACTGATCTCTGTGCAAATCAGGAGACACCTGTCTAGTTTAACAACAGGATTGCATGCAAATATTCGATAACATATAAGGTTTCTGGTAGACAGACAATGAAAGCCGTTTCTTAGTTTTTTTTATTTATCAACGACATAATAAAATTACTTCTCTATGTGACTATGGACAACTGCACTATTTATCTAACGAAAATAAAAAATACTTTATATAGATAATTTTAGTAGAAATAAATTAAATATCGTCCTTTTAGTGTAAGCTTTGAATTATATAATTTTTAACACAAATTTTAAAAAGCATCGTATGCCAAAAAGCATGCAGACATAAATATATATTAAAATGTTCGGTAAAAATTAAATTCTAAATACTGCAAAGTAGCCACCAATAACATGACGCGCAATATGCTTTTTTTCTGGGGAAATCCAGCCTTGACTGGATCACTGTCGATGATATGGTTTCTGAAACACTTTAGATTCAGAAAATCCGAAGAAGGGCTGCTGACTGGACCACCATTGACTACTGCACATTGTCAAGCATATTAACACATAAATTTAGATATTGCCAATTCCCCAAGTAAAAGAATTCATTTCTTTACGCTGCAGTTGTACCGTGGAACTCCTTACCCGATGCTTTTAGAAATTACAACTACAACTTATTGTTGTAAATTTCAGCTTCTCGTATCCCACTGCAATGGGGAATTATGTAAATGCTCAGCCTGTAATGACCTTGCATCAATGTTATTGCAACTTTGCCTTAACGTTATGTTGAAGGAAATAATATATACTTAGGGCACCATGACTCTTTTACTTTCGCCAATACCATTTTAAATACTAGCTCACCTGAGCCGAAGGCTCATAAGGTGAGTTATAGTATAGCCATGGTTCGTCGTGCGTCCGTCCGTCCACACTTTCAAACAAGAATATATACAAAGCCAGTTGAACAATCTTGGTAAGATTTTACCTGCAGCACTGTTGGGGTCGGAATTGAATACATAATGTTTTGCCGCAGATTGCCATGAGAATCAAACGGCTGTATGGACCTATAATGAAAATAATGCTGACCAATGCATAGTACCTTCATTTTTAACTTGCAAATAACCAGGAAAAGCATATTTCCAGCCAACCCGTACTGTTTATTTAAGAGAGAAGGAGGGGGCGGGGGTTCAGATGTATACCTGTCCTATTTATCTGCAAGTTCCGATTGTCACAGGGTATAGGTTAGATATATCATACACTTGGACTGCCTTACGGTACAAGCCTGTTTTATAGCGACGTGGTAGAGTGTTCGCCTTTAGATCGACGGATCCCCAGTTCGATCCTCGGCCGGGGCACTAAGGTTGTTAAGAGTCCGAGACAATTGGCGCATAACCTAAATGACCCACATGAGCATTAGAGCTCCGTAAGTCTCATTTCAAGTCATTCTTCTACCCCTGAGAATTTGGGACGAATCTGTTATCTCGAGGTACTGGTATCTCAAAGTAAATTTTCTTGGACCACAGAAAATTTACTTCCGAGATATCAGAAGTTGTGGATGAACTTCGACTTTGAGTTACCAAGAGTTGACTTTAATAACTTGTCAGCAGAAATTCTGTTCATCCTTTATATTTTCGCCAGAAATAATATGGAACTTGAAGTTCCTTTTCATTTTATCCGTTAAATCATAGGCTACTACTTAGCATGAAAAGTAGCATTTCTGCTTGACGGGTGCCTGTTACGGTTCTAAACAGAACTCTATCAAGTAGTTATTCAAATGTTTCAAAATATAATCTTCTCTCTGTACCTGATAAAAATAAACATGAGCCGCGACACGACAAAACCTACAAAATGGCTGTGCGCCAAGCGCAGACTCAGATCAGCCTGGGCATCCGCCCAGTCTGATCAGAGTCTTCGCTGTCCGCATGGAGGTAGCTTCGCTACCCTTTAAGCGCTTTGGGAGTCTGATCGGACTGGGCGGATGCTCAGACTGATCTGAGTCTGCGCTTAACGCACAATCACTTTGTTGGTTTTCTAGTGTCGCGGCTCAATAATGTACTCGTAGTAGCATTATATGTATCAGCATCATATCTCGGCTGCAATAAAGCAACTGAAAAAAATGGAAAAGGGACATTACTGAAAAGAGAAAGAGGGACATAACTCTAAAAAAAGTATCAAATCGCACAAAAACTAAAATTGCATTGTGAATAAACCCAGCAGGCACATAATGTTTAACAACATTGAATCAACATTTATTCAACGTTAAGACGTTGAATCAACATTGTTTCAAAGTTGTGTGACCACTGAGAACCTTCATGAATACAATCTCATGTTCCTTGTTATTTACAAACAATAATGGTTGCATAGCACTGCAAGCCAAAACTTGCCAACACTTTACCGCATTCATTTTGTCATTTCATAATTACGCTTAAAGTAATAAATGTGCAATCGTGATTTCGAAATTGATGTAATACTTCAACCCTATTACAATTTACTTTACCTAAAATTACTGTCTGGGAAGTGATTAAGAAGGGAAATGTTGTTCCAGAGAGATTTAAATTGACAAAAACTGTCTAGCGGAAACGTGATTGAGAGCTCAAAAGACAATGCTTCGGTAAAGACATTTAGCTGTACATGTGTATTAAAAGTTGGGACATTGCTAGCGATCTGAAATTTTAATTGCATAATTCGGTCGCTTTTCACATAAATTGCAGTTTGAAACAAACGCGCAGAGTTACTATCCCCTCTATAGTCCATTTGCTACCAAATGAGAACCAGCGTTTTGCTTATTTTCTTGAAAACGAAGAAACTGCGATTGGGGGCTCTAATGCTGACAATACATAATAGAAAGTGAAAATACCTGCCCTGTCTCCTTTTATGGAAAGGTATATAACCAGTACACTGTTATCGCCCAGGCGTTTTGTTGGAGTATATATACTGTTCACAAAAAGTAGGGGATATTAAGTTATTAAAAATCGTATAAAATAGAAAAAATACCAAATCCATCTGAAACGGCAAGTATCCATCAGACAAATATTCGATAAGACATTTTGCATTACAATTTGGATGGTATATCCTGTCACGTGACCTGCGTGTCATTCGTTTTAGACAGGGGGTCGACACCCAGATTTCACACGAATCTGGTGTGGAAACAGATTGTTTTCAGGTTACAAAATTTTCACAGAAACACTCGTCATGCTTCATTTAACAAACTGAAAATTGAGTTTACACACTCTTTCAACAAAATAATGAGTGCAGGCCATAAACGTCTAAATTTTTCGGTAACTCGATGCACCTGTACGAATTTTTGTTTTCTGGTTTTCTTCCCAACAGAACAGTTTTGAAGAAGAAAAAAAATCTTTTAGCATACAAAACTTAAAAGTGCATAAAATGGTTAGCTTAGTTGAAGATTTTGAATAAAATTTTGTTCGAATTTACAACATTTTAGTCCTGACCCCCTGTATGAAACAAATTGTATGCAGATCACGTGACAGGATATATCATCTAAACTTTCATGAAAAGTGTCTTAACAGATATTTATCTTATTAATATTTAGCGTTTCATATGGATATCACATTTGTGGTAGATGCTACAATTTTTCATACCTGAATATCCCCTACTTTTTGTGAACCGTATATATATATACATGTCTCTTAATGGCTAGGCGGAGTTGTCGTAGTCGGCGTGGGTTCGAGTCCCAGTGGGTACTTCTTCATTTCTCAACTATACAATTTTTTCGGATGTACTTGCATCAGTAAAATGATCCTGCGCCGGAATATCTGTTGAAGTTTGCTAACATCTTAAATTTAATCATATAATATTTCCAAGCTTCAGTATCGCATGATCCAGATATTCCTTGTATATACCTGATTGTGTTAGCACAACTTAATAAAATAGCCCTATCCGATGGGTCATTCAGAGAAATAAAGCTTAACATTGTTCCATGAAACTCCTTTTTTGGGGAGCGTAGTGGCGCAATCGGTTAAGCTCATGTCTCTTAATGGCTAGGCGGAGTTGTCATAGTCAGCGTAGGTTCGAGTCCCAGTGGGTACTTCTTCATTTCTCAACTATATATATATGCCTTTTTATTTTGTGGGGTGGTGGTCGGGCGATGGTGCTGGTTATAACTTCCAGTGCCGGGGCGTCCTACATGTACATTTTGGATAAAAGTAAGGCAAGGGTCTACTGTGCTTGCAGTAGGTGCGGGCGGGGTGTTTTTAATTTTTCTTCTCTCGTCTATTATTCCTCTTTTCTTTTTCTCTCACTCTGGGAGACGGCCCAATATAGACTGAAATGCCGTCTCAAATAGCCGTTAAACCGAACCCAACCTTTTTATTTCCACGAATCTATATGAGTTTCCTCTATTTAATGGACTGCTATAGCATGTTGTCTGCTTATTTTCGACCGAAAGTTCATACTTTACAGGAACTTACATACGGTTTTCCGTCTTGTGGAATAAAATAACAGGATCCGTCTTTTTTCTCCGGCGCTACCGGCTAAATCTGCATCAGATGCCTGTTTTATTTTTTCAACAGCAATGAAAACAGTCATAAGTCATAAGGAAGAAAGGGGATCAGACTTCGTAATTTCGTCAAAATTTAAATAAAGCCTCCCAGCCGGCACATGACGTCTAAATGAGGTCGCACTGCCGACGATGCGACGTCATTACGTCGCATCGACGTCAGTACGACGTCATTTCAACGTCATGTGCCGGCTGGGCAGTGACCCTGTAATGGCCTGGCACTGAAAGGGGAACATCTACAATTTGGTGAAGGCCACATTGTTCTCCCAATGGTAAAAAATTCATGTAATCTTTTATCGTAAGGCATCGTTGGTTTATTGGTATTCTTTGGTTTAACGGCTCTTTGAGACTGTTTTTCAGTCAATATCAAGCCGTCTCGCAGAAAGATAGAAAGAAAAGAAATATGAAATACCAAAACAACCCCTGTCCGCACCTACTGCAAACGCAGTAGGCCCTTGCCCTAATATTTATACCCCCGGTATACGAACGGGGTATGTAGTTTTTCCGTTCAAATGTTTGTGTGTGTGTATGTTAACATGTTTTTCTGCCACATGTGCTCAGTAACCACTATAGATAGGATTTTGAAATTGAGCATAAACGTTGGGTATGACTAGTTGGACCGTGTAAGTGAGAATAAGCCTCCTCTTGCTTATCACTCCCTTTGTCCTTTTTTCTTTCTCTCCAATTAAAGTTCTGTCAAAGGTTTCTCAAAAACTTCTATAGTAAGGGTATTCGATTTTGTACAAACGTTCGGTATGACAAGCTCTACCACATAATAGAGCGGAATCAGCCTGCTCCAGCTTATGATTCCCTTTGTTTTGGACAAACAAAGATTTTCTTTCTCTCCAGTTTCTCTCCATTTAAATTTCTGTCACTTATTTCTCAGGAACCACTATAGCTAGGATTTTGAAATTTGGTACAAATGTTGGGTATGACTAGTTGCACAGTGTAAGAGAGAACCAGCCTTCTCCTGCTTATCATTCTCTTTGTTTGTCCATTTTTCTTTCTCTCCAAATTAATTTCTGTCAAATATTTCTCACGAGTCATTACAGCTAAGATTTTGAAATTAAGTATAAACATTTTTTATGTCTAGTTATATTAAGAGAGAATCAGCCTCCTCCTGTTTATCATTCCCCTTCTTTGTCCAGTTTTCTTTCTCTCCAATTAAATTTATGTCGAAGATTTCTCAGGAACCATTACAGCTAGGATTTTGAAATCAAGTATAAATGTTTAGTATATCTAGTTGTATTGTGTAAAAGAGAATCAGTCTCCTCCTGCTTATCGTTTCCCTTGTTTGTCCGGTCTTTCTTTCTCTTCAATTTAAATTTTTGTAACAGATATCTCAGCTTCTGTGATAGCCTAGTTGTAGCAAGTAAGAGAGTTTTAGCCTCCTTCTGCTTATCATTCATTATCGTTTGCATTAAAGTTTTGTATTAAGTGTGTGTCTATTAGGCAGTGGAGCTGGACGGGGTATACGTGAGCCCCTGCTCATATGCTCTAGTATCAAGATCCAGATTAGGATGCCCCGGCACTGAAAGTTTCCCAGCACCTTAGCCCGACCAAACCACCCCCGTAAGATCCCAAAGGACCAGAAAATATATAAACCCAAAACTGTATTTAGTAATGTTCATTAGTTTAAACATATTTTATTGTCTTTGTACACAAAAAGTACAAACATTGTGGTCGGGATACAAGTTCTCACAACATTAGTTAAAGCCCTTCCCCTAAAACATGGTATACAAAAGCCAACATGGCACAAACTAGATCAACCATATGAGGCTGCAATATTTTACATAAATACAAACATTGAACATTTATAAATAAATAAATTGTCAATAATCGTGTAAATATTCAGATAATTGACAAGACATGGAATGAAATATAATCAATGAAAAAAAAGGTAAATGTAAAATAGATAGATAAATGTGCTGCATCAAACGGAGACAAAGTGCTCGTGCGAACAGCTACTACCATAACCAGCCCACACATCCGCGCCAACAGTCAGGAGCCCTTACTATTCTCTCAATAAAGTCAGCTAAATTCAAATATAGGTTAAGCAAAAAGTGAAGACTCCAATCAGCCGGCACGGATGCGCCGGCCGAATCGAGCTAGCGACGTTCGACCGAGTCACAAGGCATCCTCCGCCAGATGCAGCAAAAGTAAACATTTGTATAAACTGGTGCCCTGCGCCTCTCTGGTAGCTGTCACTCCATCATGTAGACAGTCTGTCAACATTATACTCACTGAAATATAAGAAAAATACAACATATTAAACAGGGTAAGTATACAGTTTAAGCTATAACGATCGGGATAACGGGAAGAGAGTCCTCAAACTGTGCGCGTGCGACAAAACACCCGAACCAGCCCGCGCATCCGCACAGGCAGATCACATATTGCACGAATACGCTGGCCGATCGGAGTGCCTCCCCATCCACCCAGACCCTAGTCCCCGCCTCTCCATACCACAAACACACGCACAAGGTAAGGACTCACGTCCCGACAAAACCGTTCGTAATTTAATATCATAACTTTTATTTAGTAAAACAGAAAAACTACGCAAATCGTTCGGTATTTTTATGTACTTGAAAACAGCGTCAAAAAGCATAACATTTGCATCATCGGATAAAAAGCTATATAAACCAACTCGGTGCTAAGAGGAAGAAAAATTCTAGTTCGATGAAATAAAATAACTCTCTGAGTATTACAGTATTGAGTGTTTATTACAATTTACTAATCTTGTTCTTGGTCAGGTAAACAGATATTCATTCAATATCTTTGTTTCAAAGTTAGGATAAATTATAAATTATACTTTCTCACTTTACTTTTGACATGTAATAAAGACCTTATCTGCTTCAGCAAATACGACCAAAGTTAGCTTTAACGTGTATGGTTACACTTGTATGTTTTTTCGCCATTGTTACAAAGGGAAACAACTTTTGTAATTTTTAATTTGGGCCCTTTGGATGGCAACGAAAGTTCCTCATAGGGGAGCAAATTCTGTTTTTAAAACTGACATATAAAGGAAACAATGTCACTGTCCGAATTTACCTGCTGTCCGAATTTACCCGACTTGGCCCTATCGTTTAACTTACATGTTTTATCTTTAAAGGAAAGGCTACACTTTCAGCGGAAGCGATTATCATTTTCATTCATGCTCATCCGAATCCCCCAACCCCGCCCTCTTCTAACAACAATAACTGAGCAAACAGTGAAAATGCTGAGCCGTCTCATCTGGATTTTCACTGTTTGCAATGGTATGTCCGAATTTACCCGCTATCCGAAGTTAACCGACTCGACCATAATTCCTTTCTGCTTTCAGGTGGCAGGCAACCCTTAGTATAGATAATGATGCTTATGAACTTTTTTCAACAGTTCAGACAGTTATTGCAGGATTAAGCATTTTAATACATAGGAAGCGCAGGTTCTCGCTCTCTCCGACTTTTGGTTTTATTGCATCGACCTTTTTTCAACTTCTAGCATGTATAGAACGGATACTATCGACGACTTTTGGTTTTATTTCATTTACATTTTTTTCCAGATCTAACATGTATTCAACGGATACTAACAAACACGCTATATTTATAGGTGTTTGTTGACCTTTTTGCTTTCTTGCTTTGTGAAAACATGGTTGTTTGTTCAGGGTATTGCAAATTAATACTTTGGGGCAACAGATTTATTGTATGTCTAATGACTTCTTTCTGGCTTCCTTTTGTATATATTGTATGCGTTTAATTTAGTTTATGTAATGGAAATATACGTTTCCACTACCGTTTATATGATTCGTTACCCCTACCGTTTTAGTTTAAATTATTGGGACATCCAAGAAAGTCATTGACTGTTCTATGCTTGAATTTGAGTACTTTTTCCTGTACTGTCAGGCAGAACATGATTTAGAAATTATTAACAAATATTGCAGGTCCTGATCAGACTGCTTCCAGGAGCAGTCTGATCATGGGAACTACGTTTGCTCTGTTATTCTGTTCATTAACATACGGTACGGTGCATACGATACTTAACTTTTTGTTGAAAATATTTCCATTCTCTCATACACGAGGCAACTGTGATTGTGTTACAAGAAAATGAAGAGGAAAAACTTAATAACCTGTTTGATAACTAATAAACGTTATCGGCGTTTGTTTCTTGTGATATATTTTTTCACCATGATTTTATTTATTCGGGATAACTGGACAAATCAGGAATATCATATAAGCCTATCAGATCAGTCGCAGATGTTTGTTACCCCAGCTGAATTTAAAACTATGTTACCTGGATACTTCAAAAGAACAAAACCTAAGATTTTACTATGGACACCATTTTTCGGTGAAATGAGATGGTATGAGGAGAATAAAAATCTTTTTTCCGAACACTGTCACTCGGACTGCGCGCTCACTAATAATAGAAGTGAAATAGAAACAGCAGATGCTGTCATTTTCCATCTCCATGACATCACGTGGGACGGAAATTATGGTACTTTATTGTTTAGATATCCTTTCCCAAAGTACCGTCGCCCGGATCAGGTTTGGATTCTTCTCAATCTTGAGCCAGTTTCGATCGTGTTAGGCCGTTTTACAGACTGGCAGGGTGTCTTCAACTGGACATGGTCCTACACGAGAGATTCCGATATTTTTGCTCCCTACGGGAAAATGAGACGTCTAACCGCGGAGGAAAATACAGAATTGTACTCACCTGATAAAATAAGGTACGGAATCCTGGAAAGGACATGTATTTTCTTATTTTTTTAGGTCTCGATATATTATCTTTTGGGAAAATGTAATATTGAAGGAAGCAAAGCAGTACATGTGAGCATCAGATTATACAATTCCATGCCAAAGATAATGTTTATGAAGAAACAAGATATCATTTTTTCGCCACATGATGGTGACAACCCAGCAGCACTTGTCGTATTGACTTCAAGATAAATTTGAAAATAACCATACAGACGAATAGATATTGTCTTTACTTATTCTTAAAAATCATTTTGACACATCAAGATAAGTTAAAATATCTATAAAGACGAATAAATATTATCTTGACTTACTTTGGTTTAAACATATTTTATTTCAAATTTCAAATATTATCTTGACTTACTTTGGTTTAAACATATTTCATTTCAAATTTCAAATTTTATCTTGACTTAATTTGGTTTAATCATATTTCATTTCAAATATTATCTTGACTTACTTTGGTTTAAACACATTTTATTTCAAATTTCAAATATTATCTTGACTTACTTTGGTTTAAACATATTTCATTTCAAATTTCAAATATCATCTTGAATTACTTTGGTTTAAACATATTTTATTTCAAATTTCAAATATTATCTTGACTTATTTTGGTTTAAACATATTTCATTTCAAATATCATCTTGACTTACTTTGGTTTAAACATATTTTATTTCAAATATTATCTTGACTTACTTTGACACATCCAGATAAATGTTAAAAAATCTATAGATGAATGAATACAGTTTTGATATTATATCAGTGCCATAGTATCAATATAAAATCTTGTTACATCAAAATAATATGCACAAGTATTATCTTGGAGGTACAGAACATCATTTTGGACTAGAATATACCATGCTTCTTCGGTTATAAGACGGATCAAGATTTTTGGGATTATTTTTGAATGGAATTTTTAGACGGATCTTGATTTTTGGGATTATTTTGGAAGGGAAAGACGGATCTTGATTTTTGGATTATTTGGAAGGGAAAGACGGATCTTGATTTTTGGGATTATTTGGAAGGGAAAGACGGATCTTGAAAGACGGATCTTGATTTTTGGGATTATTTTGGAAGGGAAAGACGGATCTTGATTTTTGGGATTATTTTGGAAGGGAAAGACGGATCTTGATTTTTGGGATTATTTTGGAAGGAAAAGACGGATCTTGATTTTTGATATTATTTTGAAAGGGAATGACGGATCTTGATTTTTGGGATTATTTTGGAAGGGAAAGACGGATCTTGATTTTTGGGATTATTTGGAAGGGAAAGACGGATCTTGATTTTACGGATTATTTTGGAAGGGGAAGACGGATCTTGATTTTTGGGATTATTTTGGAAGGGAAAGACGGATCTTGATTTTTGGGATTATTTTGGAAGGGAAAAACTATCTTATAACAGAAATCCGTAAGTCTGAATTAGGTACCTGGGGGTCATTCTAGAGAGGGGGAAATCCGTTCTATAGCCGAATAAATACTGTATTGTGGGTTCAAATTATTTTCTTGAGGTTGTATACTGTTGTGTTTTTTTTTCGAGATAATTTCTTGGAACAAAAATTATGTTTTGTTCCCTCAATAAAAAGCAAAGAATTTACATGTTCTTTCCGGGATTCCGTTCTTAGGTCTGTGTTAAATTATGACTACTTTGGGGAGAAAAACAAAAGTCACGGTGTTACCATGATAAGTAACTGCGCTGACCCAGCTAGAAGATACAGAATAATTGAAAAATTGAGGAAATATATAGATATTGATGTTTATGGAAGGTGTGGCCAACCATGCCCCGGGGACTACGCTTCATGTTTACATTTGTTGAAGCCGTATAAATTTTACTTTGCCTTCGAAAATACGGATTGTCGGGATTACGTAACAGAGAAATATTGGCGAGTTTTGGAAGGAGGGCAGATTCCTGTGGTGTCGTGGAAATATTCCATGGAAGGTCTTGTTATTCCTAACTCTTATATTAATGTGTATGATTTCAAAGACTTAGATTCTGCGGGGAAGCATATTAAGAAAGTCAGCGAAAACAGAACTTTGTACAATAGCTACTTCGAGTGGAAGACGAAATATGCAATAGACTATAGTAATCCAATATGTACCCTTTGTGAAAAGTTGAAAAATTCAAGTCTGCCTTCACAAGTTTATCACAATATGTATGGTTGTTTGACAAACTCCTTTTGTCCTCAAGCTACCGTAAGTATAAAAGCTCTATGACGCGTAAAAAGGGACATTTAGATTGTGCGACCAGCAAATACCGTATACGCGGTAATTTCGAGGGTTAAAAGTTTCGTGGTTTAAGGTAAAATAAAAGAAACATACTCAGTGATTTTCGTTATTTTTAATTTTCGTGGTCAGCAACATGCGCGAAAAGCAAAATTACTTGTTTTTCACTTGAGCCAGTGCATTCATTAACCTGTGGCACGGCCTCAGGATAGTGAAAGAACTGGATCAAGGGAAAAGTATCGGAATTTACCGAAGCGAACGGAACAAAATATATGGAAACTGGTCTACTGAAAATACTTTATCAGAAACAGGAAATTATTTCGCGATTTTTATTTTTGCGGTTTCTAAATGACCGCGAAATACCGCGAAAAACGGAACACCGCGAAAATTATCGCGTATACGGTACTGAAATCAGCATGTGCAGATTTACAAACTGACCAGTCTTATTTTTTTTCATTAACATGGCTTGCGTAAAGAGAAGACTGTTCTGACTGCGCAAATTCACATGCTGATTTGAGTCTTTCCTTATCGCACATTGCTAAAGTGGTACTTTTTCATGCGTCACTTGTTTTAATTTCCGGTCTTAAAACTCATGTTTATTGGGAAGAACTGATCATTTGTCTTCCTAAAACATTTTTGGATTCCAACAGAACTACCTCGATAAGATCGGAGTATCTTCCAAAGAATACAAAAGTTGGCTATGTAAATAGCTAAAATAAAACAGCATAGTTTTTAAACAAGGAATGGCATAGAAGGGCTGGGGAATACTCATTCTGTTAGCTACCATTTGCTCCCTGAGCATGGGATGGTACTCTTACAGGAACGAATTTGCTCCCTACCAGAGGGAGCAATTCTTTCCTGTAAGAGTGACATCCCAACAGGCAACAATTAAAGCGAGATAACTCAAAACGATGAAAATGTTTCAAAGCAACTTGAGTTGCGGAACATCGTTATAACTTGTGAAATGTCATGGAAATATTCCACAGGGTATTCAAATTGTACAGCTGACGGGGAAATGTTTATGTAAGTTTATGTAAATCGCAGCGAAACCAGTCAAGGTTTATCAAAGCGGGACTTGTCATTGTTTTACGTTTGTATGCAAAACGCCGTCATGACCTGTTCTACCTATCTATGTAGTATCATGAAAATTAAACAAATATTGTTGTAATGTTGTAAAGAAATGGTCTATACAAGCCAAGAGCTTTCGTTCAAATCCTTTTCGCAAAACTTATACTTTGAATTTACTCGTATATAACGTCGTTATTGAATAAAATGTTGTCTAAATCAAGTATCATGAAAATATTTCAAAGGGTATTGAAGTTGTACTGCGGACAAGAATCCCCAACTGCGTCGTATTTGGTGTAATTTCCAAACAGGTACATGTAACTACAGTCAAGGGTAATAAGTATTTCCACAAATAAAGTTCACATAGACTTAAGTGTATTTATATGTTTACAAGAAAATTAATTTTGGCCGTTATCTTAGGCCAAGCATAAAAGAATTACTAAAGTTGAAAATATGAATAAACAATGCAATTAACATTATTTACAGAACTAAATTCTGACACCTCGGTGTTAAGAAACGGCTGGACAAACTAAGAATAAATTTTGAAATTACCAAGTTGTCATTGATGCGAAAAATTGGACCAAATACTCAAATAGTCCAGGAGCTCAGGAAAAAAAGAAGAGGTTCTCTCTCCTTTAGTAGTAGAGTTTGCGAGCAGCTCCTTTCAACGTCACAGCCATAAAGATCTGAACAAGATGACAAGAAGGTGATTGGAATTGTAATTGAAAGGAAACGACAGACAGATTGGAGAATGAATGTGGACCCGAGACTCAAACTCCTAGAATTTGCAACTTTAATATTTTCAACTTTAGTAATTCTTTATGCTTAGCCTAAGATAACGACCAAAATTAATTTTCTTGTAAACATGTAAGTACACTAAAGTCTATGTTATTTTTTTGTGGAAATACTTTTGACCCTTGACTGTAGTTACATGTAGTTGTTTGGTCTGCATGAAGTCTACACCAAATACGATGCAGTCGGGGATTCTTGTCCGCAGTAAAACTTCAACACCCTTTGAAATATTTTCATGATACTTGATAAACCGAGGTTCTGCTGCAGACTGGTTGGCAACCTAAGCCAGCACTGACAATGTGTTCATGCAGTAGGAAACCTCTATTTACTGATGCAAACCTTGTGTCCTTAACGCATCTCTCAGAGCTCCAGTATGTTCCAGTGGTACCTGTCCATTTTGTGACTCAGCTCTTCAGTTTCCTGGATGGCCTCAGAGCCTTCACATTTCAGGTTCCTACTAAGATGTTCTCCCTACCTCCCATTTTCTTAACCTTTGTCACACCAGTCGCACACTTATCAACTACTCCCTAACGTCAAACGGTGGGCGTGATCATGTTTAACGGGGGTGTGACTGCCCCAGTACTAAAGTATCATTAGGTCTGTCTTCCATAATGTGGCAAAAGTCAAGCTGATGGAGCCCATTCTTCTCCAGGCTGTTTATGTTGACCACAGCCAATATTCCATGAATATGATATGGCTCGCCTGGGTCATGAACACGTGTCCGCTGGCTAAAAGACTAATTTCACCCGGGCGTTGCTTCTTGTAGGAAGACGTTCACTCTATGATGTTGGGTGTACACCAACTCTAATTGGTTGGGAGACTCATGGAGGTGGAAGCGGCGTCTTGTTTTCTCCCGGCAAGCCTCTGAATATAAATATATACAACCACACTCAAAAGGCAAAGCTGATAAGGCCTATTCCCATCAACAGTGATCCTTTAAATCTAGACGTTGTATCAAGCTGAGCAAGGCTCACTCGGGTCTTGCAAGTACTAGTAATACACGGCTGGAACTCTGCACTGGCCGATGACTTCTAGGAAGACCTCAACCCAGTGATGCTATTTTCGCAGCTGTTATGAATTCCTAGGTGGACCGCCAACCAAGGCTAAGGATCACAGGGTATAATCGATTCCGCCAATTTTCGCTTCCTGCAGAGACTGTCCGTCATATTTGGCTTCCACCGAGACTGTCCGCGAACTCTTGCTTCCTGCCGAGACTTCTGTACATTATAAATTGCTTCCTGCCGAGACTGTCCGCGTGATTCTGCTTCCTGCCGAGAGTCTCGACAGGAAGCAGAATCACGCGGACAGTCTCGGCAGGAAGCCATTTTTCGAGGACAGTAGTCTCGGCAGGTACTATCGGCAGGAAGCAGAATCACGCGGACAGTCTCGGCAGGAAGCCATTTATCATGTACAGAAGTCTCGGCAGGAAGCAAGAGTTCGCGGACAGTCTCGGCGGAAGCTAAATACGATGTACAGTCTCTGCAGGAAGCGAAAATTAGCGGAATCGATTATACCCTGTGAGCATTGCACATACTCTTCCACATGTAGTTCTTATTGTCTTCCTAGGTTGAAGAGATCCATTTGCCCACATGCAACCGTTAGTATTGGATTACATGGTAACAATAGCAGATATTTTTCGGACCTGGCCAGGGATTTCTTGTTTACACAGCTGTATGTCCAAAGGTTTGTGCTGCAAAACAGTACAGCATAATAGAATCATATTGTACATTTTGTATAAATTGTTTTTTTACATATAAATATATCTATATGAAACACACATACATATGTAACATGTATAGGCCAGTAGCACATGTACATATGTAGATTTTCTCCTTGAACATGCTACCCCCTTGTTACATTATTTTTGAAACAGGGTTACGGCTTAACGAAGGGCAGCCTTTTTCTTCAGGGTTTATATAAAATTAATATTTATGACTGACATGTGTGCCAATTTTGCATTAAATTAGATATTCATATACCTATTTAAACACTTCAGTGTTCATCAACACAATTCAAATGAAAAATGTGTTATTTCATGTCAATAAGAGACAGTTGTAGTTCAAATAGCTCGGTCATTTGTTTCAGATAATTTTGCATTCATATACATGTATCTCGATTCACCGTGGCACGCCCAATATTTCCAACAAAAAAGTTATGCACTTAAAACTGTCACAGGCTATAAGCAAACCCTCCATACTTACATAATATTAAGAATCAGAACATAATATTTTTGTAGGGGGAGGTTAAAATTGCGAAACTTATACTACTGATAATTTTCCTTTCATGGCACTTCTTTACTAACACTTATCTCACCTTGGAAGGTCTTATTTATGAGACCACATATGCGCCAACATATGGGTGTAATTTAATACAAAATTAAGACAACCGATTGTTTTCAAAATTTAAAAAAAAAATAGAGAAAATAGTCATTTTTTGTCACTTTTACAAAATCACCCCTCTAGCGCTCCAAAGGGATTTCTCAGGATGTCTCCGGGCTTTATCACAGGGTATAATCGATTCCGCCAATTTTCGCTTCCTGCAGAGACTGTACATCATATTTGGCTTCCGCCGAGACTGTCCGCGAACTCTTGCTTCCTGCCGAGACTACTGTCCTCGAAAAATGGCTTCCTGCATAACTTTTTTGTTGGAAATATTGGGCGTGCCACTTCTGTACATGATAAATGGCTTCTTGCCGAGACTGTCCGCGTGATTCTGCTTCCTGCCGAGAGTCTCGGCAGGAAGCAGAATCACGCGGACAGTCTCGGCAGGAAGCCATTTTTCGAGGACAGTAGTCTCGGCAGGAAGTAAGAGTTCGCGGATGTCAGAGAGTGGGTTTTCCCCCTTTCCCCCCGGAAAAATGACTATAGGAAGGACGGCTATATAGTGGATTGTCCGGACCTCATAGAGTCACTTTTCCCCCATAGTCCTTTTTCCCCCACCAGGAAATTGGCTATTAGTGAATTTGGCATGACTATAGGTATTTTACGGAACGGAACGAAACGGAGCGAAATTGAACAGAGACATTTTACGGAATTAATCGCATAAGAAATGTATCAGTACTTCAAGGAAGGTAATGAACGTGATTAATTAAAAAAATCAATATGCAAATTTAGCACCCATATTTTTATAATAATCAATAATTACTAATTTAAGGAACGAGAAGGGTGTGGTTTTTCCCATCGCAGATATTATATACGTACACATACGCATGCATACTTACAGGAAGATGTACGGGTGCTTTGTCTAGTCATGTTTGATTTAGTAGGGAGTTTATTACATTGAAAATCATAATCGGACGTGTGTCGCTATGGGAGTCGAGCCCTCGACTCCTGCATGAAAGGCGAATACTAGTCCAGGCACTCCGCTGCGCCCACGCACAGATGAACGCTTGTATAAACACAAAATAATACAAATTTAAGCACACAGCCACGTACACTCATATCCATTTGTGGCTATCATGGAAAAAGCAAAATGCCTACCTGTTTTCCCCAAAACAAAAATAAGACAGACTGATGGACACATGCATGCGGTTCTAGCATCTGTTATCCATCGATATTTTACGGACAGATACTCATATTTCTGTTTCAGTTATGAACCTCACTATAATAATTGGAGAAGGAGCAAATTCCGCTATGTAGCGTGTTTTCCTGCAATTATATTACCAGGGGGAAATCTACTATAGAGGGGGAAAACGGCTATGCAAAAACACGTATAGTAGATTTTCCCCGGGGAAAATTGGCTATATAGTCATATTTCCGGGGGGAAATTCTACTATATAGCCATTTTTCCGGTGGGAAATTCTACTATGGAAAAATCATTGTCATTTTTCCGGGGGGAAAAACTACTAGGGGGGAAAAGCTACTCTCTGACAGCGGACAGTCTCGGCGGAAGCCAAATATGATGTACAGTCTCTGCAGGAAGCGAAAATTGGCGGAATCGATTATACCCTGTGTTTATTATGTCTAGAGGTGTACAGGCCATAACATCCACATGTGTGCCAAACTCTACTCTTCAGGGAGAGAGAAAGTGTTTTCTAGCGTAGCTACAGATATTTCGGACCTAGCACTAAAAGTTTAAAGCTTAAGTCATGCTTTGAAAATAGGATAAAGGATTGACATGAAAAAATATATTGCATGCTTTATTTGTTCAGCTTTCTACCAGTACCAAAATTGTTGTAATCCTTTAAACACAAGTGCCAAAATATAATTTCCAATAAACAAGAAAAATACACTGAAGTCTAGGGGAAAATTAATTTTGTGCAATTGATTTTGGTTCTTGATTGTAAATGTTTCGAACCACTGCGGAAGCAGAGGTTTAGGGTTTGGATTCAGTAAAACTAGTTTAAGCCCCAACCCCAGTCCCACCTCACCACACCCAGTAATCTAATACTGACCGTTCCAAGGCAGTGCTTCTGTTGTGGTTCCTAAATGTTACATGTAACCTGAAAAGCTGACAAATATCCTTTCTGTTTTGTTTTGTTTTGCAATAGGTAAAAATAGATGTTGCTGCTGTTTTCAGTTAGGATAGTTAAATAACAACCTAGTTAGGATAGTTAAATAACAACCTGTTTGGCAAAGAGCTGTTCATTTCGTTTACCGGGTGTGTCCTTCGTGAACTTCTGTCACTTTTGGTTTAAAGGGTGTGATGTGAGATATGATTGTAATAAATCCTGATCATTGCCTATCTTTTTAATTTACTTTTTCTATAAAGTACAGGGCCCGGTTGTTCAAAACTAACGACATCGTTATTTGACGAAACGTTAAAATTTTAAACGTTAATATCTCAAATACGCCTTAATTGTTTAATGAAAAATGTGAGAAGCTTTTGCATTGCAAAATAACAGTATATTTGGCTATAAAGACGCAAAACACTTGACGAACTGACCTCTAAACGAGCTCGTTAGGCTACTGATACTTTGAACAACTTGGCCCGGGTGTCGGTTTGAATGATACGCTTTAATTTATTTCTTATCCTGAAACGTTTTTGTTACCCAGTGCAGTTGGTACTACTCGCTCAGAAGGTCGAAAACATCCAGTTTTAAATGATTTTAAAAGTTCATTGATTTTAGCAAAGGTTCAGGTAGCATATCCACTACAGTTTACTGACAGTTGTATGATTTTTACTGCGCTGAATCACATCTGAACCTAGTTTAAAATCTTTGAATTTTGGCAACGTCTTATCACAACAATGAAAGTGACGTCTAAAATATACATGTTGACTTTTGCAGTTTAGTTTAGATTCTTTCAGTACAGCGGGCTGTGTGCATTTGACCGTAGTATCGTTTGCGTTTGCGGTTGTTTCTAGCCATAATAAAGTGTGCCTATAGAGGCAACGGAAAATTTTCGTACTTCATTCTGCAACAATTCACTGTTTCAGAGTGCATGTGTCTAACTGTTGACGCCACTGGCAATTGGTGACTGTTTTGTGACCTTTTGATAATGTTCTTTGACATTGGACGGTGTAACGTCCCTTTCTTTGTAAATATAATAGTCAGAATAAGCATGCAACCTTAGCAACTTTGAATAAATTGTTAAAAATACAATGTACAGTCATGGCTTCCGCTTTGGTTATACTGAATTGCTCAACGGGGAGCCGGAATTTTGTGCAGCGATTGGTCATTATTGACAACTCTCTACTTTTGCCAGTTATATCACTCAACCCACACTTTATCATCAAATGTGAAAATTGAAAGATTTGTGTTCAGCAACTTTACTTCTGAGATGTTAAACATTGTCTAGTTCACTTTTGTCCACAGCCTACAAGTTCAAATTCTGGTGAACTTTTCAGCATGAAATTGTTTGTTTACATAGATGGCTGATAAGCAGCTGTAACTGTTGCTTAAGTGGCATCCTGCTGTGAAACAGTGGTCAAACTGTTTGATGTTAGAGATTTTACAAGCTGTATTTGAGCTTTTTGTTTTCTTATGCTATTCGAGGCTAGTTAACAAATAACTATAACAATTTTATCTGATCCTTGACTCAAGGGACATTCCATAGGCTGGAGCATATAGTAAGTTATAGGCTGTGTAACTGTCGGCATTAATGCATAAAGACACGTGTCTGCTGTGCTTGCAGTAGGTGCGGGATGGCGTTACTTCTTTTGAGCATTTTTTATTGACTTTCGTCTATCCAGTCTGTTAGTAATGGCGTTTCATTTAGACGTAATGGCGCATCTGGGGCCGAGTGCACAAAGCAGACGTAAGCGTACGCTCGCCGTACGACCGTCGTAAAGTTGTCGCAGAAATTAAATCCGTGTGCACAACCGAGGCGTGTCGCAAACTTAGTCGTAAAATCGCTCTAGAACTCACGTCTGCTTTATAGTAGACTTAACACTGGCGTAAGGTGTTCATTTTGAGTTATTCCATTACGGCTATATTCAAGAAACGTCACTCACACTCCACTCTTACTCCACTCATTAAGTTAATCGTCTAGCGGTCACAGGTAGACTCAACTTAGGGCTCGTTGGTATTCACAAAGGTTATGGAGCTCTGAGCGGACTCGATAAAGTGAGCGAGTGTTGAGTGAGATCGATACCTCGCTTGAACTCAACTCAAGTGTTGTTTATGAATACGAAATAGAACTTAAGTGACTTTGGTGCGCAAAGCAGTCCAATAATTTGCCTTTTTGCATATTTCTCGTTTGGTAATATTTTAGAAGAGTCGTTACTTATATTGTGGCGTTGACTGTTCGTCCGTCTGTGTGACTGTCCGTTGCACAACATATATCTTCTTTACTCCTTTCAGCATTTTCTTGAAACTTGTGCCATGCATTTGTATTAAGCTTATCGAGACGATGTGAGGATATATACATGTACTTCAAGAATGTTGGGTCAAGGTCACAGGTACAGGTCAAATTTCAAACGTTAATATTTTGTGTCTGCTTCATGATTTTATTGTAAACCATTTCGGATTACTTAAAAAGCTATAAAACATTATTACAGACAATATACAAAGAAAAAAGAAATATGAATTGCGTAAACGGTTGAAAAAAATTCCGCCTCCAGTACGGATCGAACTCGGACAGCTGGCTTAGCAGGCCAGAGTTTAACCAACACAGCTATTGGGACTCCTGAGAGAAAAAAAGAAGAAGAACAAAAACAAAACTACAAACTATTCTTTATTGATGTGTCCGCTCACCCTCCCTTTCCCCTTTCACTCAGCTACTGCGTCACCACCCATCATGAATATGAATTCCTCTTGATCTATCCTAGGTTTCCTCAGTTCGATAGTCGTGATCTTCTAGAGCGATAAACTGTACATACTCAATCAAACGAAAGTCAGAATAAAATCAGTTGAGGGAAAAAAAATAATTTCAGATACACGAAATCATTTTACAATTTCACTGTCATTTCTGGATCCTCATAGATATCTGAAACAAGCGCGAGTACAGTACACCGACTGTCCATTCAGATCGAAATCGATAGTACAATATGTTTCGTGTTTTTTGTTTTTTTTTGTTTTTTGTTTTTTTTTTTTTGTTTTTTGTTTTTTGTTGCTGTTTTTTGTTATTGTTGTTGTTTTTAAGGACAAATACTATTTCTCAGATGATTCTACTTTGGCTGGTTGGATGGTTAGTTGTTCTGAGTTTGACGCTGCTATATTGACGTATTTCAGTCTATATAGAGCTATTTCCCAAAGACAGGGAGAAAGAAAAAAAGATGAGATAGACGGGAGAGAAAAAAAAAACTTCCCTCACCTGCTGCAACCACGTACAGTTGATTCTTGTCCTATTATCATCGAAAATAGTAGGACGCCCCGGGTATTGGATTTTTGTTGGTTGGTTGTTTTGGGTTTAACTGCTCGTGACAGTGTTTCAGTATATATCGAGCCGTCTCCCAGATGGGGAGGAAGAAACGAGATGATATGCGAGAGAAATAAGCCACTGGGCACACAACGTTGAATCAACATTGAATCAACGTTGATTCAACTTTGTGAAGTTGGATCAACGTTGACTCAATGTTGGTTCAACGCTGTGTGCCTGCTGGGAAGTGTCCAAACAACACCCACCGCACCTACTGCAAGCACAGTAGGCCCTTGCCCTACTATTATCAAAATTAGCAGGACGCCCCGGCACTGAAAGTTATCCAGCCTTATCGCTCGATCGACCACTCACAGGTTTTGGAAGTTCCCAGCACATTCCACCGACCCAGCCACTCCATTATTCTAATTTATTAAGTCATAATATATATGTAAGTATAGACAAATATGCAGCACATGCGAAATTGCACTAAAGCACATCCATATCCGAAAACAATGAATAAAACGAAAACTAGAAAGAGAAAATTGTGTATTTAAGAGACAAATGTTGCCCCCGTGCTATATCTGCTCTACCTGCTTCACCCCCGACCTCTCCCCTACCTCAGACCCCCACCTCAGACCGCATCTCTCTCTCTCTCTCTCTCTCTCTCTCACTCACTCTCTTACTCTCTCTCTCTCTCTCTCTCTCTCTCTCTCTTTAAATGGAAATAAAACATATTAAAAAGTAAAATGCATATCTTTGGTATGCCTGTAAAATCAGTGCAACGTTTCAAACTGATTGCAGAAAGTATACAAACTTTTGAGGCGCGACAGACGGACAGACGAACAGGGTAATACTGCCGACTGACTAGCGTCACGGGGCCGTAACCCCAGACAAAGTGGTTTGCAACGTTTATTATTTAGTACTTGAAACTAGAGTGAAGCTCGAGTCACACTCGTGAAAGGTGAGGTTGAGAGTGTTCTCCACTCACACTCTTGTTAATCCCACTCCAGCCGCACTTGAGGGTCACTCACTCGAGTTTGAGTCGAGGGTGAGTGTGAGTTTTGTTCTTGAATATAGCCGTTAGTGTTTCATTTAAACATGGCCGGAATGTTACACTGGATGCACGATTAGCAATATAGAAGGGGTTTAAAGAGAGACAGGATAATCAGAGACAGAACAAATCCTTTGGATACATATAATGATCTAGAGCTATATGAACGGTTTCGTTTGCCACGCCATAGCCTGCTTGAACAATGGTGATGACTGACCTATTATGTCAAGCACCAAGTCCGTGTAAGGTGCTTCTGGTGGCGTTGGACCAACCCTAGTAGTGCTTCTTTGCTCGGGATAGCAGGTCTTTCCATTTTTGTTTGATTCCTCCCAGAGTCCGCTGTTGTTTCCCAGTTGCATTTACTGCGGACTGTATTTCTTCCTATTTTTTTTTCATTCTTGACGTGGACACATTAGAAAATTTGTGATTAAGGATCCCAGAATTGTCCTTATACATCGCCACGATTTCAATGTTTCATTATCTTCATTTTTTAATAGACATTTTACGTTAAGCTCAAAAGCACATGCACGTTGTTTGAAAGAGTTATAATGAATATTAGTTAAAAAAATAACACACAAAAAGAAAACACCAAGAGATAAAAATATGTCGTGCAGATTTATGATGGATCTATAACATGCAAAAATGTGCATATGCCATATGCGAACATCAGAGGCTCATACCAGCCTGCGCCCCCGCGCGGTCTGAAGACTATGCATGGAACCTAAGGATTTTACACGTTCAAAGTGAAGGATCTATCTAAAATCACGGACTCACAGACTGGTTTCAGTCTTGTCTGGTCGCAGATGCCTTAAGCAACCTTTATGCCTAACGCGGCTCATATCATATACTAAAACCTTTCATCAAACACATGTGCTAATTTTATTTGAGAGCACAACGCTAGTCGTACTCTTGTTGCAACTACGCCTGACTTACGCCTGCTTCGTGCACTTGGATTTTAATACAGTCGCAAGATTGACTTAGTTGCGCCGACGTTCGTAGCCTACGCCGGTGTAGCTTACGCCTCCTTTGTGCACTCGGCCCCTGGAGAGGCTCAGTGGAACGTATCCTTGGCCGCACCTCCCGGCGTCCGATGTCTGTCCATCTGTCTTGTCTAACAAGGCACAGTGACTTTAAACGTTATGGATGGATGGATCACTTGCGATTTTACTTCCTTTTCAACAGTATTTCAGTCATATCAGGACGAGGGGAGGGTTGTAATGAAAGATTGTGTGCAGTGGAACCCCGTTTACGGCTGGAAGGATTATCGCCTTAAGCGGAGCTCGAAACCAGGTCCGCTAGATTAGTAGGCCAGCGCTTAGCCAACTGAGTTACCGGGACTCCTACTTTAAACGGACGGACTAAAGTAGACTAGACTAGATCCTGTCTGCCTCTTCTTTCTATGTATGATAGATGATTCGATACAAACTGAAATGCTATCTCAAAAAGGGCGTAAACACTATATACGAACAAGTGACGAAAATAGCAGAATTTGCCAACAGCGTAGATCCATATGAGGCGGCTCATGATGAGCCGCCTCATCTAGATCTACACTGTTTGCCCTCTAGTTAATGCATTCTCAGTATGATATAGATTGAACAAAACACTTTTTTTCAGTGTTGCAGACGTATTCGTCTGCTTTTTGGCGCTTAAAGGGTTAAAATAGATGCTACAGGAAGATCTTCTGGAAGCAAGGAACGCATCAGAGAAATGAAAATAGCAGACCCAGTTTAACTTATTCTATTCACGCGCAGTAAAATCATGCTGCAACACTACCACCTAGCACTGGCTTCAGCGGAATAGACAAGGAACCCAACATGCACATGACGTTGAAATGACGTCATTTTTAAGTCGATGCGATCGGCGTCAGTACGGTGTCATTTTGACTCATGTGCCGACTGGGAATGACCCCAATGATCCTAACGACCAGAAAATAAATAACCCAAAGCAACCAACAAACTGTCTGTAGTAATTTACTGTTAACATGTATTTGTACTCTAGTAATTATGCACCCCCCCCCCCTCATCACCAAAGGTTAGGAGTAGGGGGGGAGTAGGGGGATGGGCGAACCGTTGCTTTTAGTGCAAATCTCGTTGGTATCGGCGTCCGTGTTCGCGTCGACGTCAGCGTGACATATTGTACCCAGTATATTTCTTGAATCAGCGGGTGGATTTTTTACCAAACTTGTATGAATACATTATTCCAATAAGCCAAGGAGGTGATCAGGTTTTTGGTGTCTTTGATCCCATTTCAAGGTCACATGAGGTCTAAAGGCCTCGGCGCCGGGATCGGCGAACAATTCCTTGACGTCGGGATTGGTGAACAATTCCTGGTACCCACAATATCTCTTGAACAAATAGGTGGAATTTCACCGAACTTGCATGGATATATCATTGAGACAAGTCTAAGAGCTGATTAGATATTGGTGACCTTGACGTCGTTTTCAGAGTCACAGGAGGACTTCAATATATGAAATTTTTAGTAAAAATTTATGAGATTACTCGTGAGCCATTAGCTTGATTTCCGACAAACAACATAGATATACCTTTGGAATGATCACAAGACTTTACTATGTTTTGGTATCCTTTAGTCCATAATAAAGACAAAAAAAAAAAAAAAAAAAAAAACCGACAACTGTTAAACTGTTAAATTTTCCCTAAAATAAAAAATTCTTGAACCAATGGATGGATATTCATCAGACTTGCATGGGTATATCATTGATAAGATAAGATAAGATATTTATTAGCCAATCGTGGACCATTTTCATGGTATAGAATTAACTATAAATTGCATGAACATACATATTACATTGCGACAGGTTAAAGACATATGTTTCATTTTCAACCTCATAGTCTTGTTCGTAGGATATCTTTCGAACCAGTGGATGGATTTTCTCCAAACCTGCATAGATATATCACTGGGGCAGTTAAAAGCTGAATAGGTTTAGTGACCTTGACCTCATTTTGAAGGTCACGGGATGACTTTATTATGTAAAATTTTCACTAAAAATGATATATCTCTTGAGCCATTCGATTGATTCCCATCAAACTTGCATAGATATACCTTTTGGACAATCCCAAATGTTTACTATATTTGGGTGACCTTGACCCCATTATGAATGGCAAAAGCCAGCTTGCGAATGTTACGTTTTTCCTGAAAAGGAGATATTTCTAGAACCAGCGGATGGATATTTATCAGACTTGCTTAGTTGTATTACTGTGAAAGACATGCGCATGTATTTAGTTTTTGGTGAACTCGTCCTCGTTTTCAAGGTCATAGTTTTGCAGGTATGATATATTTTGATTAAGTTGATGGATTTTCAAAGTTGCAAAGATATATTATAGACACAAGCATAGGTGCTGATTAGATTTTGATGACCTTGACCCCATTTAGAAGGTCATAGGAGCTCTTAGCAATTTTTAACAAGAGTATATTTCTGGAACTAGAGTTTGGAATTTAATCAGACTCGTGTAGTTTGTGGATATATAACTGTGACAAGCCGAAGAGATGTTGAGGTTTTGATGATTTGGTCCTATTTTCAAAGTCACTGAAAGCCATTTTAAAATGCTCTTGAACGTACTGACATATGTAGACCTAACTTGATAGATTATATCAACGTATCAAAGTTTTATATAGTAATACAAGCGGGTGTAGATGCACTGATTAAGGATTCGAGGGGATGGGAATGGGCTAATGATGGGAGGGCAGCTGGTTTTCTCTGGCTTGCTTTCTGTGTGATATTATCTGTCAAGTAAACAACTGTACTTGAGTTTTGTTTATTCGATATCAATAGTTCGTTGGCCGATGCTCCATTTACATTGCTCATACATGCATACTGACCGTTTGTTGTCTACAGGCTCCCGCTTTGTTTAAGCCACAGTCTCACTGTCACGTATCGAGGGCTTGGTTTTACTACTTTTTTAAAACGTGGCAAAAAGGCACTATACGTTTTAAAACGTAGAGAATACGTATATAGATATAGCTAAATACGTGGCCTAGTTGTGTTTGATCTAGAATGTTTACCTCAAACATGGAATTTTAATAAACGTAGCGTTTACCTAGTACAACGTAGCAACACGTAGTAAAACGTGGTCTAAACGTACTAAAACGAAATCAAAACGCGGTTAATACGTACAAAAACGTAACAAGAATAATCTAGACGTCCTCTGAGCCTCAGTCACACTGTCACGTATTGAGGACTAGGTTTTTCTACGTATTCATAACGTACCAAAACGCGAATATGCGTTTTAAATTGGAGTGAATGCGTATTATATACGGATAACTACAGCTACATATGTGGCCTAGCTACGTTTGAATTGAAAATTTAACTTAAACGTAGCATTTGGAAATACTTACTGTATGCGTAGTAAACACGTATTGAAAGTAATCTAAACTTACTAGAACGTATATGAAACGTTGTAAATACGTACATGTAGCCATACGTGAAGGTCCACTACATACTTTTATATTACGCATTATACACGCTTTCCCACGTCTTAGTACGTTTTGTGACGTTTCATTCTGCGTTGCGTTTTATTACGATTTGGTATGTTTTGCGATACCTACTCAAAAATCACTTTGACTAGGTAGTTATTCCGGACCTTACCTCGCAGTTCCAACTAAAAGTACGGAATCGTAATAGGTAAATAAACTGTTCTTATCCCTTCTGAAAGCGTGGCACTAAATCGTTCGTTTGATAACCGGGTACATGTATTACGAAGTAAATCGCAGTTAAACGTATTGGAAACGTACTATAACACATAAATACATACAAAACAGGGTACATTTTTGCCAAACGTAGGGCGGGAAACGAATTACAACATAGCGCTCAAAACGTGGTAGTGAGACTGGGCCCTAAGCGGAGTCTCGAACCAGTCTATGAATCCATACAGTTTACGTATATTACAAGCCTTACCTTTGTGCTAGGAGCGGCTGTAGCGTAGTGGATAACACTCCAGACTACCAATCAAGGGGTCGCAAGTTCGATCCCCCGCTTCTCCGGTCATTCGGATGAGACTTTAAACCGAGGTCCCGTCTCCATATGACCTCGTTGTTGGTGGGACGTTAAACCCGAGTTCACTCACTCATTACCTTTGTGCTTTTTTTTCCTTAGTACCTGTACATGGTGGGTACGGAAGCGAACAGCAAAGAGGTCTGATAAGGCAGCGCTTACATGTAATGTGCAGGCTGGTCTGAGATTTTTTCTGGTCGCATACTCAACAAGCAACCATTGTACATGACAAGGTTCTACTTGTAAAGCAAAAGTAAATAGACCAAACACACTAAGACACAGTCTGAGCTGGATCTGTCCTATTCGCGCGAATTTTAGGATAAATTATGCGATTACATTATGCTTTCTCACTATACTTTTGACATGTGATAAAGACGTTATCAGTCTCAGTAAACACGACCCAAGATAACTTTAAGGTGTTTAGGTACACTTCCATGTTTTTCTGCCATTTTTACCATGGGAAACAACTTATGCGACATCCTGTTTGCTTCCTTGGATGGCGAAGGTCATCTTTATTGAAATCTACTCGTAAAGGAAGGAATGTGGTCGTAGGAAATCTTTTTTTTTCTTTAAACCAGTCGACGCGCATTTAAAGGGAATGCATAAATAAATATTGCAGTTGTTTCCCCTGAAGGTGTACCATTTCACCTTAAGATAAAACATGAAGGTAAAACGTTTGTTGAATACCTTAACTACCGTATTTTTTCGAAATATTTGGACATTTCAAATGGTCATATATATATCGGTTGTTCTGTGTTTGAATTTGGATAAATCCTTTCTGCTATGGAAAATACGATGTTGAAAATTATTTACAAAAACTGCAGACCCTGATCAGACTGCTCCTAGGAGCAGTCTGATCAGGGTCTACAATGTTTGATCAGTTATGTTGCCCATATATTTATGGCGAAAACGGTAGGCTACTTAGATTTTTATATCAAGAAAATACTTCCCTGCTCAGATACACGAAACAACAGTGACTGTGTTACAGGAAAATGAAAAGAAAAAACTTTTTAACCTGTTTGATAAGAAATAAACGTTATCGCCGTTTGTTTATTGTGATATTTTTTGTTACTATGATTCTGTTAATTCGGGATAACTGGATAACCCAGGAGTATTATGTGAGCCTACCAAATCAGTCCCAGATGTTTGTTTTATCGGGTGAATTTAAAACTATGTTACCTGGTTACTATAACCGAACAAAACCGAAAATTTTACTATGGACTCCATTTTTTGGTGCTATGAAATGGTACGATGAAAGTAAAAATATTTTCTCTGAATACTGTCACTCGGACTGCGCGCTCACTAATAATAGAAGTGAAATAGATACTGCAGATGCTGTCATTTTCCATCTCCATGACATCACGTGGGATGGAAATTATGGTACAATCTTAATTAGATATCCTTTTCCAAAGTACCGTCGCCCGGACCAAGTTTGGATTCTTCACAATTTGGAGCCAGTCTCGATCGTGTTAGGCCGTTTTACAGACTGGCAGGGTGTCTTCAATTGGACATGGTCCTACCCGAGGGATTCCGATATTTTTGCTCCCTACGGGGGAATGAGACGACTAACGGCGGAGGAAATTACAGGTCTGCACTCACCAGATAAAATAAGGTACGGAATCCCGAAGGAGCATGCATTTTTATTTTTATTTATCTTCAGGCCTCGAGACAATATCTTCTTGGGAGGTGTGTGTGTGTGTGTGTGTGTGTGTGGGTGGGGGGGGGGGGGGGGGGGGGGGGTCGGGTGCAATTTTTTCTAGGTAGCAAATTAGTAGTTTCTGACAAGCAAATAATAAATTCCCGTAATAGATTGAGAGATTGAGGAGTATCAAGATTTTTTTAAATAAAAGAATATATATGAGCCCGCGACGCGAGAAAACCAACAATGTGGTTGTGCACCCAACGCAGACTCAGATCAGCCTGGGCATCCGCCCAGTCTGATCAGAGTCTTCACTGTCCGCATGGCGGTAGCTTAGACCCTTAGCTATCCTTTAAGCGCTTAGCGAAGAGTCTGATCAAACTTGTTGGATACACAGGCTGATCTGAGTCTGCGCTGGGCGCATGACCACTTTGTTGGTTTTCTTATGTCGCGGCTCAATTATGAAAGACTATGACCTGGAGACAAAAAGTACTATACCTCGGCCATGGCCACAGTATATCTTGATACCACAAGATACTACGCACAAGATATTATCTTGAAGGAATACGACATTATTTTGGGCCAGAAAAAATAATATCTTTATGTCAATATATTAATAATGTCTTATTCCCCCAATAAAAAATAAAAATAATTAAATAAATAAGAGTATGTTCTTTCCGGGATTCCGTTTTAGGTCTGTATTGAATTATGACTATTTCGGAGAGAAAAATAAAAGTCACGGTGTTACCATGATAAGTAACTGCGATGACCAAGCTAGAAGATACAGAATAATTGAAAAACTGAGGAAATATGTAGACATTGATGTCTATGGAAGATGTGGCCAACCATGCCCCGGGGACTACGCTTCATGTTTGGATTTGTTAAAGCCATATAAATTTTACTTTGCGTTCGAAAATACGGACTGTCGAGATTACGTTACAGAAAAATATTGGCGTGTTTTGGAAGGAGGACAAATTCCTGTGGTAGCGTGGAAATATTCCATGGAAGGTCTTGTTATCCCTGACTCCTATATTAATGTGTATGATTTCAAGGATTTAGATTCTGCGGGAAGATATATTAAGAAAGTCAGCGAAAATAGAACTTTGTATAATAGCTACTTTAAATGGAAGACGAAATATGCAATAGACTATCATAATCCATTCTGTGCCATTTGTGAAAAACTGAAAAATTCGAGCTTGTCTTCACAAGTTTATCACAATATGTATGGCTGGTTGACAAACTCCTTTTGTCCCCAAGCAACAGTAAGTATAGTACATTGGCGACGTGTGAAAAGGGGCATTAATCCAGCAGGCACATGATGTCGTAATGACGTCGCACTGAAGTCAGTGCGACGTCATCACTACGTCATGTGCCTGCTGGGGTAGACTGTGCGGCCAGAAACACTGAACTTGATCATCATAAAATGGCCGGGCCGGGTAGCGCAATCGGTAGGGCACCTGACTCGTAAGTCAGAGGTCCTGGGTTCGAATCCCAGTCTGGCCACATACTTTCGTTTCTCCTTCCGCTGATTCAAGAAGGGCAGTTGTCAGTTACTGGCGAAAGTATGTGCACTTAGTACTGGTTAACCGCTTAGGAGGTCTAAGCCTGCCCAGGAATAGTGTTGTTAGGTTAACTGACCGTCTCGACATGACCTTAGTTGTTTACCGTGGACGTTAAGCATCAAATCAACCAACCAACCAAATCATAAAATGATCAGACGTTTACAGTTTTCACTATTTTGTTCCCATAGTACCTGCCGGATGCAAAGACTGATCTGAGTCTTTCTCGTTAGCGCATTGCTATAAGGTACCTTTTCACACGTCGCTGTTTAAATATTGATGCAAAAAAGCACATATTCATGGGGATATAACCATGATAACTAGGCCTTTTTTTCTCCTGAAATTCTAAGGCTTGGATTCTAGCGGTTACACCTCAAAGAGATGGAAACCTCATTTAAACAGATCCTACAAAACAGAGAAAATACAAATATCTGTTTCCCCAACAACTGGCTATGTAATAGCTAACTTTTACATACACACCCGGAACAAAAAGAATCAGGTTACATGTTGGGTACATTCAGTAACAATTTTGGGT
This sequence comes from Ctena decussata, assembly GCA_963989385.1. NCBI lineage: Eukaryota > Metazoa > Mollusca > Bivalvia > Lucinida > Lucinidae > Ctena > Ctena decussata. The sequence continues at coordinate 53,138,970 of OZ022511.1, read as the reverse complement.
AAATTTTGACTGAAAAGAGTGACTTTCATCACGATAAATGAGCCGCGACACGGCAAAACAAAGTGGCATGTGCGCCCAGCGAAGACTTAGATCAGCCTGGGCATCCATCCAGTCCGATCAGAGTCTTCCGCTATCGGCTTGGAGATAAGTTAGACCCTCAGTTCCTCTTAAGCGCAAAGCGAATACTCGGATCAGACTGGGCGGATGCCCAGGCTGTTCTTAGTCTTTGCGGGGCGCACATGCCACTGTGTTTGTTTTGCCATGACGCGGCTTAATTGTGCCCTATTACACGGTGGACAATATAGATCATCAAGCCCGGTGGCTCAGTGGGTTAAACGCTGGGCTACTGATCTAGCGGTATCGGGTTGGGTTCCCGCAGAAAGGCGGAACCTTCCCAACCGTAAACGGGGTTCCATTACACACGGCAATCATTTTCACCCTCCCATCGGCCTAAGATAACTGAAATACTTGAAAAGGACGTAAAATCGCAAGTGATCCGGGCCCCGAGGTTATAAAACTTTTTTCATGCTCAGCTGAGTTGAGCATGAAATTTTACCTGCTAATAAATAGCAAATTACTGATAAGTACGGTTGTTTTTCTTGCTCAGTTTAGCTGAGTATGAAATTTTCTCTGCTTATGAATATGAAAATGCCAACATTAGTTGGCATTTTAAGATTTATCAGCAGAGAAAATTGCATGCTCAGCTGAGTTGAGCACGAAAGAATTTTTATAACCTCGGGGCCAGGTCACGAACACGAGATTTCAGCAGCAAGAGGGGTGAGATTGGATTGAATTGTTTTGGGTTTAACGGCCTTTTGAGAGGATATTTCAATCTATATCGGGCCGTCTCCCGAAGAGAGAGAGAAAGAAGAGAGAAATGGTAGACGAGAGAAAAATGTCCAAACAACCCCCACCCGCACCTACTGCAAGCACAGCAGGCCCTTGCCCTAGTGTTATCCAAATCAGTAGGACGCTCCGGAACTGGAAGTTACATGCAACACCATCGCACCATCCGACCACCACAAGAGGGGTGAGAAACTAAGGTATACATCAGCCCTTAAATGGTCAGTTTTAAACATGTAAGGTGCACATACCCGGTAGTATAATTGTTCTTTGTCTGCAGCCAATGGTATTGATTAATGAAATTAAGCCAATTACCAGAAAAAAAAACACTTCGAAACAGTGATCTTACAGTCAGGGGGAGGGGGTGGGGTGAGTTCCGGTAGCGCAGTAGGTTAGCCTTGGTATGCTGATCTAGCGGACCCACGTTCGAGACCTGCTGAAGTCGGAAATGTTTCCATCCAAAAAAAGGGGTGCCATTGCACATCGTCCTCTCTTCATAAGACGTGATCCCTCGATAGAACCGCCTCTAGATGCGGTTCTAACGCGGGGTCACAACATATTTTATAGTAGCCCGACAAGTCACTCTCAAACAATATTTTCTATGGTTGTTTGGAGGTCTGATTCAATGCCTAGCGAAGGATGCCAAGTTCTCAAAGTCAGCCTAAAAGCTATTTATGTATTGATGCTTAGATATATCAAATTGTTACGAGTAACCAATTACGAGTATTATTCACACTGAAAGAAAAGCAAGATTAAAAGGCTTTATGATTGTTTTGAGAAAGAAAGAAATATCATGTCCTCAAAGTCAGCCGAAAACTATTGGATTTGGTAGAAAAACGGATTAAACGGATAAGACTAAACAAAAACAGTGCGCATTGAATGAAATCTAGGCTTTAAACTTATCAATAATAAATGAGCCGCGACACGAGAAAACCAGCACAGTGGCATGTACGCCCAGCGAAGACTCAGATCAGACTTGGCATCTGCCCAGTCTGAATCGAGTCTAAAAGCTACCTAGTCTGAATCGATTCTAAAGGGTAGCCTTAAGCGCACAGCGAAGACTCGATTCAGACTGGTCGAAAGCCCTGGCTGATCTTAGTCTGCGATGGGCGCACATGCCACTTTGTTGGATTTGTCGTGTCGCGGCTCAAATAGTTCACCTTCAACGAAATCCAGAAGAAATTGTCATGTTTCATACTAAAACAGTTAAATTGCCCAACCAAAAATTCCCGCCAGCGCATGGATAGTATGGGGTGGGACTGGATGGGATGGGATGAGATAGGATGTCGATCGATCAGCCTAGACCAGCCTACGTATATGATGAATGATTGTCATGTTTAATACTAATAACGGGTAAAGAACCCAGCCAAAATGCCCACCAGGCGTGGATGGGATAGTAGGGAATGGGATGGGATGTCGATCGATCAGTCTAGATCAGTCTATGCCCAGACTGGTCACAGTCCTTGCTTTTTTGTCTCAGCCGATGAATTAATGATGTTAAATCATCAGGAAACATTAAACTATTATCTCAAACTGTCTGAAAAACAAACAGACTTATCTTGTCTTCGCACATATCCTTACTCCAAGTGTTTTTGATTACATGTACATGGTATCATTAAAGGATATAGCGGAAGAAATGATCATTTTTCCTTGTTGGGAAATTTGCAGTCTTATACTTAAGAAAACAAATGCCATATTGTAACTGTTCTAAAATTTCTTAGAATATTTCCAGCGGGCATATAAGGTTGGGAGCAACGTCCAATAAACGCTGAAGCAACGTCAGACAACTTAAGCGTCAGTAACGTCGATAGGACGTTGTTTCAACTTTATGTGTCTATTGCATATATGCTGATAGATTTCATTATCATTAACCCCCTTTATTCTGGATACCCGTTTCGGGGTATTGTGCAAACAGTGCAGACCCAGTTCAGGTGCCGCAGAACGCGGCGTCCGATCAAGGTCGACACTGTTTGCTTACAGGAATTTCTATGCAAAATACAATAAAAGTGAAAACATTCACCAAAAACCCCTAAAACTCGAAATGGACTCATCCAAATGATAAGGAGGGACAAGTCCACCTGTCAAAAAAGGGTTAATTCATTAATGTCCAAAGTCCCAAAAAAGGAAGTAGGCAAACAGCGGCGTCTGATCGAGGTCTATACTTTTTGCATAAAAATTTAGGCACTTTCTGTAAAACTGTTAAAACAATTAATACACCAGGCTTGCCTCGATTGACAAATGGAGTTTCAAATTGATTGGTCGTTTTCTGATCCTGTTTGTAATAAGCTGCCCAACGGTCACTACCGGGATTTTTAGACCTCCTACCACTCTTTATACCCCCGGTATACGAAGTATATAGGGGGAATATAGAGTTTTTGGTCTTTCCGTTAATATGTGTGTGTGTGTGTGTGTGTGTGTGTGTGTGTGTGTGTGTGTGTGTGTGTGTGTGTGTTAACATTTTTTTCTGTCACAGATTTCTCTGGAACCACTAAAGCTAGGACTTTGAAATTTGGTACAAACGTTGGGTATGACTAGTTGTACTGTGTAAGAGAGAATCAGCCTTCTCCTCTTATCAGTCCCTTTGTTTATCCATTTTTTCTTTCTCTCCAATTAATTTTTTGTCACAGATTTCTCAGGAACCGCTATAGCTAGGACTTTGAAATTTTGTACAAACGTTGGGTATGACTAGTTGAACCGTGTAAGAGAATATTAGCCTTCTCCTCTTATCAGTCCCTTTGTTTGTCCATTTTTTCTTTCTCTCCAGTTAAATTTTTGTCACAGATTTCTCAGGAACCTCTAAAGCCAAGGCTTTGAAATTTGGTACAAATGTTGGGTATGACTAGTTGTACTGTGTAAGAGAGAATCAGCCTTCTCCTGCTTATCATTCCCTTTGTTTGTCCATTTTTTCTTTCTCTCCAATTTAAGTTTTGTCACAGACTTCTCAGGAACCACCACAGCTAGGACTTTGAAATTTGGTACAAACGTTGGGTATGACTAGTTGTACCATGTAAGAGAGAATCAGCTTTCTCCTACTTATCAGTCCCTTTGTTTATCCATTTTTTCTTTCTCTCCAATTAATTTTTTGTCACTGATTTCTCAGGAACCACTACAGCTAGGACTTTGAAATTTGGTACAACGTTGGGTATGACTAGTTTTACCCTGTAAGAGAGAATCAGCCTTCTCCTGCTTATCAGTCCCTTTGTTTATCCATTTTTTCTTTCTCTCCAATTAATTTTGTGTCACAGATTTCTCAGGAACCGCTATAGCTAGGACTTTGAAATTTGGTACAAACGTTGGATATGACTAGTTGTACCGTGTAAGAGAATATTAGCCTTCTCCTACTTATCAGTCCCTTTCTTTGTCCATTTTTTCTTTCTCTCCAATTAAATTTTTGTCACAGATTTCTCAGGAACCTGTACAGCCAGGACTTTGAAATTTGGTACAAATGTTGGGTATGACTAGTTGTACTGTGTAAGAGAGAATCAGCCTTCTCCTGCTTATCATTCCCTTTGTTTGTCCATTTTTTCTTTCTCTCCAATTAAATTTTTGTCACAGACTTCTCAGGAACCACCACAGCTAGGACTTTGAAATTTGGTACAAACTAGTTGTACCGTGTAAGAGAGAATCAGCATTCTCCTTCTTATCAGTCCCTTTTTTGTCCATTGTTTCTTTCTCTCCAATTAAATTTTTGTCACAGACTTCTCAGGAACCACTACAGCTAGGACTTTGAAATTCGGTACAAATGTTGGGTGTGAATAGCTGTATCATGTAAGAGAGAATCAGCTTCTTCCTGCTTATCATTCTCTTTGTTTGTCCATTTTTTTCTTTCTCTCCAATAACATTTCTGTCAAAGATTTCTTAGGAACCACTTTAACTTGGATTTTGAAATTTGGTTCAAATGTTGTGTATGACAAGTTGTACTGTGTAAGAGAGAATCAGCCTCCTCCTGCTTTTCACTCCCTTTGTCCTTTTTTCTTTCTCTCTAATTTTTTGTCACAGATTTCTCTGTTTTCATGAATCCACAGTCTTCAAATTTTGTATGCATCTTGAGAATGGCCATACATATTGGTGGAAAGAAAATCAAGATGCTAAGATTTCTTTTGGCCTTCTTTTTTCTTTTTCCCATCTCTCACTCCAATGCAATAAATTGGAAAATCTATGTCAAAAATTTCTCAGATTGCTATGTTATTAGGTTTACATCTAGCTTTAAACTGATTAGTTGACATCATTTGGATGCTGCTGCTGTCTTTAGGTCAAGGTTGCAGACATAGAAGTTTATGTAAACTTACGTTGAAATTTTAATAACATAATTTGCATTTATTTTAATGGAACCTTTTGTATTTGTTTATAGGCCTTTCACTGGATTTGTAATAGATTGTCCATCTGTCTGTCTGTCTCTTAGTTAACATTTTCTTGTATTAAATGTGTTTTTATTTTGCTGTGGCGCTGGCCGGGGGTATACGTGAGCCCCTGCTCACATGCTCTAGTTTATATGGTGATAATGGTATTAATGTTTTAGCTGTTATTTATATTATGATCATTTATTATTTTTAGGGTAGGCCGGGTGGTGCGATGGTGCTGGGTATAACTTCCAGTGCCGAGGCGTCCTACTGATTTGGATAAAAGTAGGACAAAGACCTGCTGTGTGGGGGTTGTTAGGACTTTTTTCTCTCGTCTGTCATTTCTCTTTTCTTTCTCCCTCTCTTTGGAAGACGGTCCGATATAGACTGAAATACTGTCTCAAAGGGCCGTTAAACTCAAACCAAGCAACCAACCAAATATTATTATTTATTATTTTAATTATTATTAGCTATCTCCATTGTTACTTTACTTGTACACAGTGCTTCAGATTAGAAAAGGTAACAACAATGAATAATTTGCAAATAATTTTCCATATTTTTCCGTTGAAACATTTTTTGACCCCTTATTAGAACCGTCTCACAGAGACGGTTCTAATTAGGGGTCAAAGCATATGTTTTCATTGGGAAATAAGGAAAATTTTCTCCACGTTTCCTTAAACGTTTCTAAAACCCACCTTATCAGGAGATCTGATTGCGATCATTATTATTATTACATGTATTTGCTTTGTCTTTACAGATTTTTATGCGCCTTCGTCGAATAGTTGACAGATTCTTGTTTGATGGACGACTTCCGTTGCCATGGCTATAACCGTCTCTACTAGCATTACGAGAGAGTCGATGGCCCACAGAAACCGAAGAGAGAGAGATTACTAGACCATCAACGATAAAAGGCAAGCCGACGGTTGACTGCAGCCAATGTTAGTGAGGCAACGGCTTGATCAAGAAAGACCAGAAAAGGCCTTGTTTTACCACAGTCAAAAAAGTGTTTTTGCTGTTTAAGTCCTTGGTATAGTCGGCTATTTCAGTCTTTGGTTTTACAACAGTCGAATTTAATAGCTCTCTGCCTTTGATATCTTTAGTTGAATGTTGGCTCTTCGCTGTTTTTCTACAAAACAAATTTGGCTCTTAGCTGTTTTAACAGAGGATTACCAAAATTCGACTATACTAAAACCAGACAGTCTAGCGCTTGTGTATGGAACCACATAAATCCGAAAGCGACCTATGGAAAGCCATGGCTGCCTTGAGGTCAGCATCTGCAAGTTGGTCTTACATGTAGTATATGGTGCAGACAACAAATATTTGGTCGGAAAAGCATATTATTCGGTCAATTGCACACAGCAATTGATGCTGGTGTCATAATACGTTACAGCATTTGGTTCAAGCAATGAATATGCAGGGCATATTATTAAATCAGTTGCATGCAGCAATTGGTGCTGGTGTCATAATACTTGACTATGCATTTTTAAAGACTATAGAGGCTTCATTTCTTACATTTATTTGAATTTATTGGCAGGTTTTCGTTGACCCATGTAAATGTTCTTGCTAACAAGATTTTGAATGCTAAGAAACATGTTTTCATTACAAAATTATAACAACTTTAGTGGAAAGGGAGACTTTGCTACTTTATAAAAAACAGATAATTCATATTAAACCTAGATTAAGGTGGTGATTTATGGTAAATGTAAAAATCTGCATAAAACCATAAAAAAGTAACGTATCTCCCTGAGTTAGCAGACTTCTTATTTTTGTTGTTCTTCACAGTTTAGAGTACAAAATAGACATACATGGTGCTTGAAAAAGTGTTTTTATAATGAAAGATCAAAGGGTAATTTTCTGCGAATAAATCTAAAAAATTAATATCGTTATTGAAAATTTATGTAGTGCTGAAGGTGCGTTATTGCATAATGAAGAGTGTCCTAGCAATTATTTAAGCCAACTCTTTCTCAAATTGTAATGTAGACCAGATGAAAAGGGTAGCTTTTTCTCAAATGTTCAACCATATACAAATTCAATGTACATTGGACGCATTTATTAAATATAGGGTAGGCAAGCATACCTATGTAACACCTACAGTATAAATAATACATTACTGATGTGATCACTGATGTGTAGATGAAATTGTTCAACCTTGTTAAAATAGTCTCACCTGTCTCGGGTGTGAGTTTTGACAAAAAAAATTGGAGACAGACTGCATCTTTTTTCATCTGCTCAGCCTGATAATGTGTGAAAGAGTTTGAAAAAATAATTGCTAGGACGCTCTCCATTATGCAACAAGGTACTCTAAGCACTAAGTATATTTTCAATAACGATATTATTTTTTCAGATTTATTCGCAGAAAATTACCCTTTGATCTTTCCTTATAAAAACACTTTTTAACATTAACAAATGTTGCATTTTGGGATTCTAAATTATGAGAAACAACATAAAGAAGGCACCTGCTAAGTTTTGGAAAGATCAGTGGTATTTTGAGTATTTTATGCAGATTTTTGTCTTTGTCCCAAATCAGTGATTATCACCACCTTAAGTTTAATATCCGCGATATTTACAGGATAACATTGCCTAGGCATTGTCTTTAAGTAGCAAACGAAAAAAAAAATCAAAGGCTGCTCATTCATGAATTACGGCCTACTAAAGTAAAAATCTGCAGTGCATTTAGGGTATACTTCTATTAACGCAGTTAAAATACGTCCTTTAAAAAATACACCGTGTTTGGAGACTTTCTAGGCATATCATAGCCTTATGTGTTTCTGTTATCAGAAGTTCTGTCTTTCTGGTGGTTACCAAGAAATTATGTCATTTGCATTACTTTTTGAGCGCCCCTCGTATAACCAATACATAAAGTAGTTTGTTGTCTGCACCATATACTATGACTCCCCCACCTAATGATTTGTTAATCTGATCGACATGTAAAGTATGAATTCGATCAAATAATCTAGCCGGTGCATCTACCAACTTGCAGATGCTGACCTTAAGTCAGCCATGGCTTTCCATAGCGACCGCCGAGATCCGACATTTGATGGTAGTACAACTAGTGAGCACCAGTGGTTAATTTTGAAATGAAAGAATCCACAAGTATCTGCCGAGAGCTTACATTCAACAGCAACAAAAATAGAGTTTACCCGTGGTTGATCGTGGAAACACCAGATTTTGCTTGCTAATATCTAAATTATGAAGAGCAGGGGCCGTATTCATAAAGCCACTTAAGTCGTTGCTATGCTGTTGCTAAGGCTAAATATCTTTAAGGGAGATTCCCTACAACTATGAAATTTGCACTGGAGGAACAGTCTGTGTAAGACTGTTCCTCCAGAGCTAATTTCATAGTTGTAGAGAATCTCCTTCAAAGAAATGTAGCCTTAGCAAGAGCATAGCAACCACTTAAGGCGTTTTATGAATACGGCCCCTGACTTTCAATAAACAGCTGTGATAAAGCGATTTTTGTCGCTGAAAATCAGCAAACATCTTCGACTGTACTTAAACTAGAGTAAACCAAAGGTTGATCATTGATTCAAAAGAGTGTTGCAGCAACCGACTTCAGCAACTGGCTTAGTAAGTCAGAGACAAAATTCGATCAAGTAAATCAAGAGAACTGGTGGCAAATCATAGAAACGCCAGAGTTAGAAAGCGACCGAATTAGTAACATCAATTTGTCGACCAACTTAGTGACAACCAATTGATAGAGCCAGTGGTTGATCTCGGAAACGTAAGAGCCCGCCAGCTAGAGACTTGGGCTGTAATAAAAGAGAAAGTACACTGTAAAAATGTGTTTAGAATCAATGCAAAAAAATGCAGTCCGATTTTTTATGTGTTTAAATCGTAACATCTTCAATTTGCTACATGTTTAGGTGTATATTTAGAAATTTAACATGTACAAAACTGGTTGTATTTACCTTTTATTTTGAAAATTTTCTCTGTCAACATTTTCGTCTCTTTTTTTTTCGTTCTTCAACGGGGAAAAGAGAGAATGGATTCATCCGAAACGCGTAACAGAATAAAACATGTTTAGCAGACTTTGTCCGTGAAAATAATAGAAAAGGCGTACATGTTTAGCTACATGACATATTCCTAAACATGTTTACACCTAAACATGTAACCACTTGTGTTTTATAGCTAAGCGCGATTTTTACAGTGTAGCGTCTCTGTAACTAAACAAAAATGCACCGGAACTTGATCAGTGATCCAACAGCATCAAACGGATTATTCGGATAATCGTATAATTCTAAACATTGGGGCAGAACGAGCTGGTTGGGCAGTGTAGTTCCAGATCAGACTGTTCCAAAAGGGGCAGTCTGATCAAGGTGTCTGTTTGTCATTTCGCAAAACTTTCTGATATGACAAGGGTACATGATTAAATTCATAAGTGAAATAGTTCAAAATTATACAAATCACATGTACAAATGTATGTTAATGATGAAGATGTGCGACATATACAGACAACTCTCGATATCTCTAAGTCTTAGCTCATCTTAGATATTGATATCTCAGTGTAAATTTTCTGGATGAAGAAAATTTACTTTGAGATACCAGTAGTTCGAGAAAACGGGATTTGATATGTCAAAAAGAAAAATAGGAATTGTGTCCAAACAACATGTGTATTCTTTGATATAAGAGGGTTCTTCGAGATATCAGCGTTGGAGATAACGAGAGTCGACTGTAGAGTCTTTAAAGTAGATGGGTGTACTTTCAGGGGAAGTAACTCTGCCCATTACCTAGATGTTAGCAAAGCCCCCCACTTCCCTCTGTTGTCTGCTGGTTTTACAGTTTCCGACTTTTTTCGGTTATAAGACAGGCGTTTTTCCTTCTAAAATTACTGCAAGTACGTGAGTGAGTAAGTGAACTCGGTTTCAATGTCCCACCAACACATAGTTCACACGGAGACGGGAGCTTGGTTAAAAGTCTCATCCGAAAGACTGGAGAACCGGGGATCAAACCTGCGGTCCCTGGATTGCAAATCCATTGTGTTATCAACTACACTATCGATGTGAAGTTGACGTTCGACTCTGACTAGACTGATGTTCAGTCTCATATTCAGCAATATGCCTCTCTGATCCCGTTTTAAGGGCAGCTGAATAAGGCTTCGAGCCAATCTATAGCTGGTGCTTGATAAAGATTGAAAATATTCAGAGATTAAGTAGGAGACTTGTATAAGTTTAGACTTTGACTCAGGTTTGTAGATCAGCCTTAAGTAATTCAACTATGAAATGGGATTCTCTCTCCCCCAAAAATTTCAAAGATTAAGACGGATCTAGATCTTTAATTAGAGCGTTTTCGAAGGGAAACCTCCCGTCTTATAACCGAAAAAAATACGGTATGATCTTTTTTTCAGTCGATCAGTTGAAAATGTCATGTTGCTCTACAAGGAACTCTCCTGACTTGTCTCGGATATTAGTGATTTAAGGTCTTAAGACACACCTCTATGTTTTCCCGCCATTTCACAAAGGGGAATAACTTTGGTGACTTCATGAGTTTGCTTCCCTGGAGGATAAAGCCCTTTCAAACTGGGGTCTACTTCTTAGCTTCCCTTACACAAGCCAAACAGTTTGTGTTCACACGGAGCAATGGGGTGGTTGGGTGGTGCAATGGTGCTGGGTATAACTTCCAGCATCGGGGCGTCCTGCTAATTTGGATAATACATGTAGTAGGGCAAGGGCCTACTGTACTTGCAGTAGGTGCGGGTGGGTGTGGTTTGGATTTTTTTTCTCTTGTATATCATTTCTCTCTTCTTTCTCCCTCTCTCTGGGAGACGGCCCGATATAGACTGAAATACTGTCTCATAGGGCCGTTAAACCCAAAACAATAAATCAATCACACGGAGCAAAATATTTGCCAAAGAAAAATGTGGCAATGAAATATTTGCTGCGGTGTTCGCACGAAGAAAGGTTTCTTGTCAAATTTACCTGAGTCTGCGCTGGGCGCACAGCCACTTTGTTGGTTTACTCGTGTCGCGGCTCAAATAGTGGGGGACTCTTACTTATTAAAACTAAATCATACTCCAGCAAGATTATAGGCTAAGTGGTTGTTTTTGTAATTTCGAGCGATTCTTTAAATTCTTGTATGACCTTTATCCGATCTTCCAACCTAGTTACATTGTATATATGCGTATGATCTTTCTTAGGGGTCCACGAAGTGTCAAAAACACCTTACAACGTCAAAAACGAAAATAGTTGAGCCGCGACACGATAAAACCAACAACGTGCCATGTGCGCCCACCGAGGACTCAGATTAGCCTGGGGAACCGCCCAGTCTGATCAGAGTCTTCGCTGTCCGCATGGGGCTAGCTTAGATCCTAAGCTGCCCTTTAAATGCACAGTAAAGACTTTGATCAGACTGGACGGCTGCCACGTTGTTGGTTTTGTCGTGTCATGGCTCAGTTAAAGTTGGTTATCTGGCAGCCTGGTTGACTCTGAAGAGACTGTTCAGAGTGCACAGAACTGCACGCTAGTTTGATTCAATTACTGTTTAACTCTATGGTTAAGGCAGACGGAATAGGCTTACAGTGGCGGGATATCGATATTATCATGCCGTCATTTGCGTTGTTTGTACTCTCTCTCTCTCTCTCTCTCTCTCTCTCTCTCTCTCTCTCTCTCTCTCTCTCTCTCTCTCTCTCTCTCCAATGCAAGGCCTTTTCAGCACCATACAACCCCAAAAGCTATCATGTGTCACTTCTACCTCGAATGCTCTAGGGTAAAGTCGGGTTGATTCGGAAAGCGGGTAAATTCGGACAGTGACATTCTTTCCTTTATATGTCAGTTGTTTGAAATTAAAACAAAATTAACTGGGCAAACAGTGACGAGCCGTCTCATCTGGATTTTCACTGTTTGCAATGGTATGTCCAAATTTACAGGCTGTCCGAAGTTACCCGACTTTACCCTATCCTTAAAGCGCCAAAAAGCAGTTCACAAATTTACCACTGCAAAATTTCAAAATATGTTTCATACAAGCAATATTACATACAGGATTCAAAGACTAGAGACCAAATAGAGTAAATTCAGATGAGGCAGCTCATCATGAGCCGCCTTATCTGAATATACGTTATTTGCAAATCAAACATTTTTATTTGAGCCGCGACACGAGAAACTAACAGAGTGGTTGTACGCCCAGCGCAGACTCAGATCAGTCTGGGCGTTCGCCCAGTCCGATCAGACTCTTCGCTAAGCGATTAAAGGATAGCTAAGACTCTAAAGTACCTCCATGCGGACAGCGAAGACTTCGATCAGACTGGGCGGATGCCCAGGCTGGTCTGAGTCTGCGCTGGGCGCACAACCACTTTGTTGGTTTTCTCGTGTCGCGGATCAATTTTGTTTGTTTGTTTCTTTGTTTTGGCGTTTTGAGTGTAATAAGCATAACAAAACAAACTAGAATATGGGAATACAAAGTTTATTATAAAGAGTAGAGTATGAAGAAACATTTATGACTGGCGTCACGGGAAAAGGAATCTTACGGCAATGCCATGCATGAAAAATGAAGACCCCAATCAGCCTGAACAACTGCATAGTCTAATCACCTTCCCGGCCTTTTCGAAAATACAATCTTTGAATCTAAAAAGTGAGTAGTGCAGACGCTGATCACGCAGATGCGCAATATGATTTGAGCATTTACAGTGCGCATACGGTGTAAGGTCCTTCTCACATGACGCATACCAATTTTGAAAAATATCAAGAGGCCGTATTTCATAACCTCGAAGACTCCGGTCAGCCTGTGCATTTGCGCATCTGCGCAGTTTGACCTGCTTCCTCGTTCGCATGTAGGAATCGTTCGATTTTTCAGTACTTAGACTAGAAAAAAAAGCTAAAAAATAAATGAATAAATAAAAATCGTCTGCACTGATGGAAATGAATTTCGAAGTGAAAAATAAAAAAAATCAAGTTTAATTTAGATAGTAAGGAGAAAGGATACACATATATAGAACTGATTAATTAGATACAATTAGATGTGCCTCGTTGTGAGAAAAACTGTTCTCCGCGCATTCGTAGACCCGTCAAACTATGCGTTAACGTGCAGTCTTCACATAAACTGATCATGGTAAATTTTAGAACGCGAACTGCGCATGCTGATAAAACTGCCTGAGTGCATGCTGGTCTCTGCTAGCTAATGTAAAGTCTGGTAATTCGACAGCGGGTGAATTCGGACACTGGCATTGTTTCCTATATATGTCATTTGTTTGGAATTAAAACAAAATTAACTGGGCAAACAGTGAAAATCTTGATGAGACGGCTCATAATGAGCCGTCTCATCTGGATTTTCAGTGTTTGCAATGGTATGTCCGAATTTACCTGCTGTCCGAATTTACCTGACTTGGCCCTAATTTAGTATGCTAAAGTCGGGTAATTCGGACAGCGGGTAAATTCGGACACTGATATGGCATTTGTTTGGAATTAAAACAAAGTTAACTAGGCAAACAGTGAAAATCCTGAGCCGTCTCATCTGGATTTTCACTGTTTGCAATGGTATGTCGGATTTTACCCGCTGTTCGAAGTTACCCGACCATACCCTATATTCTTAATACAGTTTTCCTCACAACGCGGCTCAGAACGTATTGATTAACATCTAGACAAATCGGTAAATTCCGCCAAACACCGCCAATTATCGACAAACATCGTAGTTTTCCGTTGCCAACTTCGTTGAACTTAATGATATATGGCAACTGCAGAAAACGAATGAATGGCGGATGTTTCCAATGTCTCATCGGTTCTGAACACCGAAAACGGCATCGGAAACATTCGATGCTTGTCGGAGTTTCGCTCGTCGGAGTTAATCGAAAATGCCAACGGCAGAATACGAAGTTTGTCGATGTTTGACGGTAATTACCGATTTGCCTATGAGATAAATACCGTTAATATTACGACAGAAATGCGTGAACAAGCAGTGTCTACCCAGATCAGATTCATCCTAAAAAGTAAAGAGCAGTCTGTTCAAGGTCTGCAATGTTTGCTATTCCGAAACTACTTCTAAGTAAAACGGTGAGTGGTTAACATGGTTAAGATATATGGGTACACTGACATGTTTCTCCGCCATTTGTTTTCAAACGGAGACAACTTTTGTTACATATTGTTCGCTTTCTTCGACGAAGAAATTCTCTCTGTATGAGTTTTAGGACTACTAGTAGCGAAAAGGATTTGCAGCTAGAGGAGAAACTGCTTCCTTTAAGAGTTCATCCATATTGAAAGGGGAGGCGAATATCTGAATTGCAGAGTTGCGTCCCATGAAAGTGTACCAATTTACCTTAAGGCGCTCAAATATTTAGGGTAATTACAGTCAACTCTCGATATCTCGAAGTCAAATTTCAGACCAAACTACTGATATCTGAAAGTAAGTTTTCTGGTACCATAAAATTTACTTTGAGATATCAGTAGTTTGAGATATCAGGACTTGAAATGTAAATAAAATTAGGAAATACATTCTTTGATATACGAAGATATTTTGAGATATCAATTTTGGAGATATCGGGAGCTGACTATGATATAACCAGGGCGGAGTTGTTCTAAACATAGGGCGCTGTTGGTTAAAGAAATGCTACATTTTCAATTGTAATGTAGACAAAAACACTTCCTTTCTGAAAAAGTATGAGGTGCTTCTGTGCAAAAGCTACCCACATTTATAAGCACACTTGATTTTGCGTAAGATTTTGAACAAATGAGCCCAGGTAATCTAAATGCCGGGAAGGCTGTACAAAGCCCATTTATTCACGTCTCCTTGCTCAATATCAATCACAATGAAGCCAGCTTGAAGTGTCTTAGTCACCCCGGACTTCAGCTCCCACCAGTCCTCGCTAGAGCCAGCTATTTTTATCTGAACATCAGTGGCTTTGCTCGCCGTTGTCTTGATTTCTAGTTTGATCTTCTCCGTTCCGTCGAATACAGGCTTCAAATAGTTGTCTTCAGCGTCCCTCAGCGTTACGTCAATGACGATCTCTGATGTCAGTCCTTCTGCAAGAGCAATCGGTTCGTAGCTTCCCGTTAATTTATCTCCTGGTTTAAGCTTCTTCATGATGTCCACAGCAGCAATGACAGTACCTTCTGGAACACTCCCATCGGCAGCTTTCACGGCGCTCATTTTCGCAGGTAAAGTAAGATGAACGTTGCCATCGTAGAAAGAGTGTACGGAATTTGCAATCAGAGGAGATTCTGGCACCCGTACACGGTTTTCGGCAAGTTCCAGTTGGAATTCAAGGGTTTCCATCAATCTTTTGGACGAAGTGGCCGAATTGTATATGATCTGTGTGCTGGGTTTAAATCCAGGTGCGCTGACTTCTACTATGACGTTTTCAGTGATGTCCATCTCGGTGATGACATAAAAGTCCAAATGGTTATACGTACTCGTTTCATAGATTAAGTCGTTGTGGGAATTTCCACCCCAGCTCACCTGCACGGCAACATTTCGGATTTCTGTAATAGCGGAAATTTAAAACTTTTCAAATGCACTCACATTTGAGATTTAGTGAGAGATATGAGCCGCGACACGAGAAAACCAACAATGGGGTTGTGCGCCCAGCGCAGACTCAGATCAGCCTGGGCATCCGCCCAGTCTGATCAGACTCTTCTAAGCGCTTAAATGGTAGCTAAGGGTCTATGCTACCTTCAAACGGACAGCGAAGATTCTGATCAGACTGGGCGGATGTTCAGACTCTTCGCTAAGCGCTTAAATGGTAGCTAAGGGTCTATGCTACCTTCAAACGGACAGCGAAGACTCTGGTCAGACTGGGCGGATGCCCAGGCTGATCTGAGTCTGCGCTGGGCGCACAACCACTTTGTTGGTTTTGTCGTGTCGCGGCTCATTTGTTATTTAGTGACATACATGCGAAATTTTCTTTTCTATTGGGGACACAACCTTGAATCAAAGTTTATTTAACGTCACTGTAACGTTGAATCAACGTTGATTCATCATTATTTAATGTTATAAGAATCAGTCAATTTTGGTTCAACGGTATGACGTTTGATGTAACCTTTAGTGTAAGGTTGTGTGAAGTTTCTATTGTCTTGACAAAAAGAGCTAACTCAGTAGAGAGATGTTAAGCAAAGCATGAAACGCACATCAGCAAATATTTACATTCTCATTGCATTTACTGAAAAGCCTCATGGTAAACCATTAGAACGTAATGTAGTTTATACTTAAATAACTAAATTGGTTCATTCACGCGACGTAACATGCGGTTACTTGAGTAACGTCAAAATAAACCATGGTTCTTTCCATTTTGATTGGACGCATGCGGCGTTATTACGTCGTTGACGCTGTTCCACTGTGTGTAGAAAAATTGCGTAAAAATGTGTTTCTGCTTCAGCGTACGTCCCTAACGCAAATTTGTGGTCAGTTAATAAATAGAAAAGAACGTAAACATGGTAAATATTTAAGGAATGAATTTTATTTTTCTGAGGTTTATCGAAGTGTAAACTACATTGGGTCACGTGCAAAGTGAATGAACCCCGAAGGGGTTCATGTAAACTTTGCTAGTGACCCAATGTAGTTTTCACTTCGATAAACATCAGAAAAATTAATTTCATTGCTTATATTTACATTCGTTTCAATCAAATCTTTCATGAAAAATCTTATATAAGCGCTAAAATTGAAGCAGTAAAACATGTACACGCAGTTTTATCTGCTAACAGCAGAACGGCATGCATGACGTCATGACGTTGCTGACGTCCAATCAGGTTGTAGAGAGCCATTGTTTATTTTTACGTCGTTGACGTCGCGTGACTCAATGTAATTATTGGAATGTAAACTACATTAGGTTCCAATGGTTTACTATAGGGCTTTTCAGTAAATACACCAAGAATGTAAATATAAGGAATTGACTTGATTTTTCAGGTGTTTATCGAAGTAAAGTTTACATGAACCCCTTCGTGGTTCACTTACTTTGCACGCGACCCAGTGTAGTTTATACTTCGATAAACACCAGGGCCCAGTTGTTCAAAGCATGGTTAGGCTAACGAGCTCGTTAAGAGGTCAACTCGTTAAGTGTTTTACGACTTCATAGCCAAATACGCTATTTTTTTTTTGTTGAAAATATGTTAGAAGCTTTTGCAATGCAAAAGCTTCTCACATTTTTTTCAACAAAAAATATTGGCATATTTGAGTTATTAACATTTGAAATTTTAACGTCACGTTAACTAACGACGTCGTTAGTTTTGAACAACTGGGCCCTGAAAAGTGAAATTCATTCCTTAAATAATATATATAAGAGGGATCTGCTGGGGGCTGCAACCCCAGAAGCCAAACATTTTAGAAAATTACATTCTGACAATGCTACCCAGCTCCCTAAAGTTAAGAACTTGCTCCCCAGCTCCCTGAAAATAATTGCTAGTGCTACCAAGCTCCTTGAAAATTAATAACCTTTCTCCCTTTACTTCCCAAAACCCCTGGGAGGGCCTCACTATAATTTTTACTCACCCAAACGAGGGTCTAATGCTGCAACACTTCCTGCAATTTTCGGCTTAACCGGTAATGGCCAAGGAGTAGGGGGAAACGCTTCAGCTGTAAATAGATAGAGAATACCATGTTAGTGTCTTTTGATATCAAGTTTATCAGGCGAGACCAGAAACAGCGTAGGAATGGCGAGGCTTGCCGAGCCACACCGACGTGTTTCTGGTCGAGCCTGATAAACTTGGTATCAAAAGACACTTACATGGTTTTCTATTTATCATGCACCATAAGAATGTTTTTAAGTTTAAAGAGACTCAAACAAATGAAAAGCAAACGCAATTTGTTCGAACTTGCTGACGTCGCGTTATGACGTAGGTCGATGATGTCATTCAAACAATCGAAAATCAACGTCAGTATTCAGCCAATCGTCTTCAGAGATCGCTTCTAAAGACATGACCTGATAACTTTTGCGCAAGCGCAGTTCTACAGTGACATGATATCACATTGTGTTATCATACCCCTTTTATCAGTAGAATTTTGCAGCAGGTGCATGATAAAATTAATTTACATGATTTAACGCAATATTTTGGAACATTGCAGAAATAATAATTTCGTATTATCATGATTATATCAACTGATATTGTCACTCGTCTAACCTATATTAGATGAATTCAAACAGAACCAATCAACACAAGTCACGATACGAGTCCTATCCAGGGGCGTAACTAGGGGCAATTTCATAATACGCACAACCATGTTTTATTCTCTACTTCTTGAAGGGAAAGCTAGTATTTCAGCCACTTTGGTTATTGGTATTGAAATCTTGTCTAATTTATAAATTTTCAGCATGCAAATTTGCAGGTGCGTTTTGAAATTTTGTCAATTTTGACAAAATTTCAATACGCACTTGCGTATTTGCCGTATACGTAGCTACGCCCTTGCTATCACTCCGACTAAAGATAACCAACTTAGCCCGTATAACCTCTTTAATATTTTTTCACAATGGACGTTATATCTATAATAATCTTAATCTAAATCACACTTTATTTCAAATTTTCAAATTTGAAATAAAGGGTGATTTAGATTAAAATTATCATGGATAACTTCCCTTGTGAAGAAATATTGAAGAAGTTCTATGAACACATGATGAATAAACACTCCTGGAGAAGGCCGGGAGGCCGAAAACTTGAAATGAAGAGTGTTGTAGAATAAGATTATGTTAGATCGTATAAATTGTTGTTTTATTTATAACAAACTGGTATTAATCGTATCATGACTATTGTTGATAAGGTACATGTACGTATGATAACAGTTGAATGTTTAACCTTTTGAGTGCCAAGCAAAAAACGTATAGTGCCAAATTTGCAACGTCATGACGTTAATGGCCAAACAACTTTCCAGCGTTACGTCTTGGCGTTAACGCGCTTATAAAATTGGCGCACTTGATGTCTTGACGTTACCTGTAAGTCGATCGGTTGACTGTAAAGCCTCCACTATCGACTCTTTAGTCGTCTAGATCTCATTTTATATTAACTTTAATATTAGTCTAGCTTTATCTTAAAAGCGTGATCGTCAGCCTTTTTTCTGTCGGGTCAGTCTGCGTATCCTATTCAGACCTTTCCTATGTCGCTATAAAACTTTCCAAAAACCATGGTTTGTACAAAACGGCAGACTCTAATCCGACTTGCGACGAGACAAGCCTTCCGCAAACCTTGATGTTTCCCGCTTATGCAATTGAACTATTTGTTGCTCATACCATTAGCCCGAAAAAATAAAGAATAGGAAAGAAAACATCTTACAATCATACGCATAACTTGCTATTTCTTCCACATGGCGAAATGGCGAGATAGATCTAAGTGAAATGCAAAAAAAAAAAAAAAAAAAAAAAAAAAAAAAAAGGCGAACGAAATTGCGAGGTAAGCCAAATAATAATAAAAAATAATACAAATAAAAAGAAAAAAATGTTTCATCTATATCGCAATTTTGCCGTTTGAAAGAAATATTATTTTTGCTATTGTTTTGTTGTACCAAGAATGATATGAGCGAAAGTACCATACTTAAAAACTAAGAAAAAGAAAAAAAAACTCGTTAACCGTACCTACAAGTGGGACTGCTGACAGGAGAAAAAAACAACATAAGTAATAATGATAATATGATATTATTTTTATCATAATTTTCAGACTTCTAATAGGAGAGTAAACACAACGGTGCATTAATATGACGACAACAAAACTTAGATAGATAGATAGATAGATAGATAGATAAAAAAAATGTGTTTAGAATCAATGCAAAAAATGCAGTCCGATTTTTTATGTGTTCAAATCGTAACATGTTCAATTTGCAACATGTTTAGTTTTATGTTTAGAAATTAAACATGTATAAAACTGGTTATAGCTACCTTTTATTTTGAAAATTTCTTATGTCAACATTTTCGTCTCTTTTTTCGTTCTTCAACGGGGAAAAGAGAGAATGGATTCATCGGAAACGCGTAACAGAATAAAACGTGTTTAGCAGACTTTGTCCGGGAAAATAATAGAAAAGGCGTACATGTTTAGCTATATGACATATCCCTAGACATGTTTACACCTAAACATGTAACCACTTGTGTTTTATAGCTGAGCGCGATAGATAGATAGATAGATAGATAGATAGATAGATAGATATAGATAGATAGATAGATAGATAGATAGATAGATAGATAGATAGATAGATAGATAGATAGATAGATAGATAGATAGATAGATAGATATAGCGAACAGTATAGAATAACCGATGTTAAAGCACCCTATCAGAGGACATGTACTTCAATGAGAAACAACAGTAAATCTTCACAGTAAACACCTGCATATGCAAACCATGAAATATCTTGCATTATAATTTTCGTCCAAAGCTCATATCCCAAATTTGAACTGAAACTAAGATATTTCAGGACTTCCATATTTCTTTCTGCGTGAAGAGAACTTTGAACAACAGTCAACTCTGGATATCTCAAAATTGAAGTTCATTTCAAAGTACTGATATCTCAAAGTAAATTTTCTGGTCCCAGAAAATTTACTTTGAGATATCAGTAGTTTGCGGTAGCATGAGTTGTAATGTAAATAAAAATAGAAAACTAATTCAAACTGTTATTTTGATTAAGAGCGCACTTTGAGATATCAGTATTCGAGATATCGAAAGTTGACTGTATAATAGAGAAAGAGTGATTAATGATTCCCCATCTCAAACAAAACACTTTAAATTGTGAAAAAAAAAAGACAAAACCCTTGACCACTACATACAAGTATTAACTTGAAATTCAAAATATAAATATCAAATAAACGGTCACATATTTACAGTAAATGGGCACACCTGAATGGGGAAATTGTGTCAATTCAATTTTTGCCTCTCCCCCCCCCCCGGTAACCCCCCCCCCACCCCCCCCCCCCCCCCCCCCCACGGTGCCCCCTCCCTTCTCAGCATTATGGGTCAACTCATTAAAGAAACAAACTTTCTCCTTGAGTAATAAGTCACCAAAGTTGACTTCCACTGAGAAAATGGCGAAAAATCAATTAGGTGTGCCCATAAACCATACATGTAATAAATTTTGTTGTAATTATTTTGTTGAAATACGAATTTATTTGACTCTTTAGCACTTAACGTGTGTGTGTGTGTGTGTGTGTGTGTGTGTGTGTGTGAAGCTACACTGTAAAAATTTCCGCAGATTTTACGGTAGAATACCTGGCAACCAGCTGCCAGTCCGTTTCCAGTTATTTTTACCGGCGCTAGTAAACATTGGCGGAATCGTCACGCAGAGTACGGTAGAATAAGACAGGACCTGGTATTGTTTTGGTCATATAGCCCTTCAACACTATACAAGTATTTTCGAGTGCGGTCAGCTAGCATAAGTCTACCATAACGAGATTTCTAAAAATGGTTTACAGTCAGACGCCCGTAAAAATAATGGGGAATTGACTGGCAGCTGGATTCCAGGCATTCGACCGTAAAATTTACGGATTTTTACAGTGTACACTGTAAAAAAAATCCGTAGATTTTACGGTAATTATACTGGCATCTGGCTGCCAGTTTATTCACTGTTATTTTTACGGGCGTCTGTCTGTAGATCATTTTTGAAAATAACAATATAATAGGGAACCATGTTAACTGGCCGCACTTAGAAATACCTTTAAAGTGCTGAAGGGCTATATGACCAAAACAATACCTGCCCTATTTTATCTTACTCTGCGTGATGATTTCTAAACGTTTTTCGGGCGCCCGTAAAAATAACGGGTAAAGGACTGGCAGTTATTCTACCGTAAAACCTGCGGATTTTTTTACACTGTTCCACTTTTCCACTTCTCACTAAGGGCCAACTATTATATTATAGGAAACAAATTCTTTTTTCATAGAAGACCGTATTTTTATCCAGGGAAGCAAAGAAGTCACAAAAGTTTTTCCCCTTTGTAAAAATAGCGGGTGAACATGGAGCCGTACCTTCACACCTTAACTTGACTGACTATATACCATTCTATCGGCTATCTTATAAGGATGACAACTTTTGCAGAATGTCATCTGTGCCTCCACTCCCTCGTCCCTTGTAGGTAAATTCATTCATTGGGCGTGGGAGGGGCGGGAAAAAAACTTTTTTTTTCAACTGGGAAAATGAAAATAAGAAAATTCGTTCCATTTGCTCCTAGTCCTCGATACGAGTAGTCAGCTGTTTGCATATTGTGGTGGTGTTTCACGGAGGTGGATGCATTCAGGTATAAATCCCAAAATGGAAATTGTTTGCTTCAGCAAAGTTTTAAATCTGGCTATGCCTCTGGGGTATGAAGCCTTGAGCGTACCAGAACCGATAATACCCCCCCCCCCCCCCCCCCACACACACACACACACTCTCCCCGAAAGCTGGCTATGATTCTTTCTAATAGTAGAATTTCCCACCTGAAAAATGGCTTTATAGTACAATTCTCCACGAGCAAAATCTACTACACTTGTTTTTGCAAACCCGTTTCACCCTCTATAGTGGAATTTCATCTGGTAATACGATTGCAGTAAAGCATACTACATGGTCGAATTTTCTCCACCCCTATGAGGGAAAAAGTGGCTCTTAGAGATACGGGCGATCCTCTATACAATCGGCTTTCTATAGTCATTTTTCCGGAGGGTAAGGGGGGAAACTACTCTCTGGCAGCTCTTCCCTTTATATATTTTTGCACTGTAAAAAAAGCGTAGCTTTTACGGCCGCCCGTTAATATTTGCAGGGAATCATCTTGCAGAGTGGGTAGAATCGGACCAGTTTTGTTTTGATCATATAGCCCTACCATGATGTCTGCAAATGTTCTACCGGCAGACTGCTGTAAAAATATGGCAAATCCAGCCAAACGTCAGTTATTGTACCGTAAAATCTACGGATATTTTTACCGTGTGCAACCAGGGTAATGGCTGCATTACCTGTTCCAAAAGCAAGCGCAAAAGGAAAAGAAATTATTCAAACAAGATTTATTTTTTCAACCATATTCAGGTTTATGCTGTACATTAAGTTTATTACAAATTGAAACTCAGTGAATTCAGGAGGTATGTGCCTCGGTAGCTCAATTAATTAAGCGCTGACCTAGTCATCTAATGGTTCTAGGTTGGATTCCCGCTGGAGGCGGAAATCTTTTCAACCATAAACAGGGTGTCACTGCATACAGCTTTTCATTATCACCCTCCCAGCATTGTCCTGATATGACAGGAATACCATTGTAGAGGACGTAATTAATAGCAAGTCATCTATCCATCAGGCTCTGTAAACTGTAGGCCTACTGGGACGTTACATGTTTGTCTGGCGGCACATCTCCCGTATGAGGGTCATTGTCATAAAAAGGTTAATGTAGTTAATCGGTCGGGAATTCCTTGCAGGCATGTCTTTGGGCCCTGGTTGTTGGAGAAAATTAACCGCAACCTCTGGTTCAGGAGGTAAAACCCTGAACCAGATGCCTGCCATAATCTCTCCTACGTAATGACGTCTTCCTACCTTATGACGTTATTGTACGTGCGTAAATGACGTCGTGTATGTAGACAAATTACGTCATAACCTGACAATCTTTTCCTTTTTTCTTGCCTTTTATCGCTAGAATAAATCTTATTTTACAACATGTATATTTCTAAGAGCATAAATTTGCCGAAAACGCATGTTCTTTATTACTTGTATACAGTGGCCCAAAAGTGGCCCGTTGGCACTCAAAGGATACCATGTAGTGGCCCAAAAGTGGCCCGCTGGCACTCAAGGGGTTAAGATGACATCAATAAAGTTAACCCAGGGCATCAACATGAATAAGAAAGTACATATGAGCCGCGACACGAGAAAACCAACAAAGCGGCATGTGCGCCAAGCGAAGACTCAGACCAGCCTGGGCATCTGCCCAGTCTGATCAGAGTCTTTGCTGTCCGCACGGAGGTGGCTTAGACCCTTAGCTACCCTTTAACGATGAAGCCAAGACTCTGATCAGACTGGACGGATGCCTAGGCTGATGGGCGCACAACCAGTTTGTTGGTTTTGTCGCGTCGCGGCTCAAATGTTATTTAAATTGATAATGTCGAGCTATGAAGGCTGATGTGTTATTGACATTGACAGCCACTGATTCTGGCATCTTGAGAAACCTTTAGTTTTATCTTTTCCCACGCATATAATCTAGACCACCAGGAAAGCCTGCTGACCATGCCTCTCAGATACTTTTAGAAATCACTTATGTTCTGGACGCCTTACTATATGCATGTTAACTTGTAAATAAAATATATCAGAAACTATAGTTCTGTATTACTGAACCCAATCATTACTTACAAATAGTAATAATAATAACATTACATGGTGGCAGCAGTAGCTGAAAATTGAACTATAGAAAAGTGTGAAATTGTGAAACTTGGAATATTAAATTGAAAATGGCTACATTTCAGTTCACGCACCCTGAAAAGTTTGACTTTACAAAACCCCAGATGTGGGAGAAGTGGTTTCAGCGTTTTGAAAGATTCAGATCAGCTTCAGGACTATTAGACAAACCAGAGGAAACACAAATTAATTGTTTAATATACTGCATGGGGAGTGAAGCTGATGACATTTTGGACAGTCTAAGTTTGACGATTGACCAGAAAAAAGAATACGCTACAGTAACTAGAAGCTTAACGGGTTATTTCATCTCTAAACGGAATGTTATTTTTGAACGTGTACAATTTAATCAGAGGGTGCAGCTTGAGGGAGAAAATGTGGATTCATTTGTAACAAGTTTACATAAACTGGCAGAGTACTGCGCATTTGGAGCATTACATAATGACCTGATACGGGATAGGCTGGTGGTCGGGCTTCGAGATCACAAAGTTTCAGAAAAGCTTCAGCTTGACGCGGAGCTGACACTGGAGAAAGCCCTTGCACAGGCCAGGCAGCATGAGGCAGTCAAGTCACAGCAGTCGGTTGTTAGAGGACATAAGTCAGAATCTGTAGACGCTGTGAAAACCAAACCACAATGGACGAATAAAAGGGACAAAAAGTTTGTGGCTAAAGCCACAAGTCAGCAGCAGAAATGTAAACGGTGCGGCAGGGACAACCACCCAAGGGACAATTGTCCTGCAAAGGATGCAGTATGTCATAAATGCTCAGTCAAAGGTCACTGGGCGAAATTCTGCTTGTCAAAACCCAAGGTTAACGAAGTGTATGTTGACAGCGATGACGATGACAACCAGGGATTTCTTGGTTCGATCCAAGGTCACGAATCGGAGGATAGTATCGATTCAGTGGAGTCGAAGCCGTGGATTACCAAGATACTGATTGACGGGGTCAACGTCACATTCAAGGTGGACAGCGGCGCAGACGTGACGGTGATTTCAGAGAAGGAGTACGAACGTTTCCCGGGAGTTAAACTAGTGAACGCTAAGAAGGCTCTGTGCGGTCCGGGAAAATCCAAACTGGATGTACTCGGAAAATTTCGGTGTACAATGGAAACGAAAAAGTGTTATAGTGTTCAGGATGTGTATGTGATTAGGGGATTATCTCTAGCACTTCTTGGACGGCCGGCCATAGAATCATTACGGATAATTGGTCAGGTAAATCTTTCGTCTGTACACGCGTCAGATACGTATAAATCGAACTATCCGAAGCTATTTAAAGGTTTGGGTAAGACTAACTGGGAATACAAAATTAAGCTTGACGGCAATGTTCAGCCCCATTCCCTTTCTGTGCCCCGCAGGGTCTCTTTCCCACTAATGAATAAGGTGAAAGCTGAATTACAGAGAATGCAAGAAATAGGGGTAATTTCAAAAGTAGACCAGCCTACAGAGTGGTGCTCTGGCATGGTCGCCGTTCCAAAAGCTAACAGTGATCAGATCCGAATTTGCGTGGATCTCACCAAATTGAATGAGAGTGTCATGAGGGAAAAACACCCCCTTCCCACTGTAGAGGAGTCTTTGTCTAAGCTAGCTGGTGGACGTTATTTCAGCAAATTGGATGCAAATAGCGGTTTTTAGGCAAATCAGTCTGGCTCCAGAATCACGACTTCTTACTACTTTCATCACACCATTTGGCAGGTTTTGTTTTAACGGGCTGCCTATGGGTATTTCTTCTGCAAGTGAGTACTTTCAAAAGAAAATGTCACTTTTGCTAGAAAACATCCCGGGGGTAGTCTGTCAAACTGATGATTGTCTGATATCTGGGGAAACTCTTGAACAGCACGACGAGCGATTGATGCAGGTGTTAGAAAGGCTTGAATCAGCTGGTATAACACTGAATGAAAGCAAATGTGTCTTTGCGCAGCGATCTTTGACCTTTCTAGGTCACCGGATCGATGAAGACGTCTAAGGCCGTGTCCTGATAAAGTTCGTGCTATCACAGAGATGGCAACCCCGCAAAATATTTCTGACATTAGAAGGTTCTTGGGTATGGTTAATCAACTAGCCAAATTCTCACAGGCCATTGCAGAGAAAAGCAAACCTTTGCGTGATTTGCTTAAAAAGCAAAATGCGTGGTCATGGGGACCGATGCAAGAATCCGCTTTTAATGCAATTAAGCAGGAAATCAGCTCAGAAACGGTGCTGGCCCACTATGATGCCAATAAGGAAAGTTTGATTTCAGCCGATAGTTCTTCATTCGGCCTTGGAGGCCTGCTTCGACAGAAGCACGGCGACACTTGGAAGCCCGTAGCATTTGCCTCTCGTTCACTTAGTGATACTGAATGCAGGTACGCTCAGATAGAGAAAGAAGCACTGGCTGTAACTTGGGCATGTGAAAAGTTTGCAAACTATTTGATTGGCACATCGTTTCACATAGAAACAGACCATAAGCCCCTGGTTCCCCTCCTCAGTACCAAAGATTTGTCCGATATTCCACCCAGAGTACAGCGTTTCAGATTGCGCTTGATGAGATTTCATTACACCATATCGCATACGTCTGGGAAAAACCTCTATTCAGCCGATACCCTTAGTCGGGCCCCTTTGAGTCATACAGAGGAATCTGATGCAGATCTGCAATTACAAACTCAGGCATTTGTTGATACGGTGATAAGCGGTCTACCGGCTTCCCACTCAAGGTTAGATCAGGTCAAGCAT
Organism: Ctena decussata; assembly: GCA_963989385.1. Lineage (NCBI taxonomy): Eukaryota > Metazoa > Mollusca > Bivalvia > Lucinida > Lucinidae > Ctena > Ctena decussata. Next base: position 53,111,857 of record OZ022511.1, on the reverse strand, counting down.
CACTATGACGCAGATCCAGTATGTTCCAATATTTTGAATTATTGCAGGAAAGGTTGGCCTGAAAAATCGGCATTAAATGAAACTTTGCAGCCATACTGGGCATTTAGGGGTGAGTTTACGGTACAGGAAGGTCTTTTACTTAAGGGAGTTAGATTAGTTATCCCTAAGAGTTTACACGAGGAAAATTTAGAGAAAATTCACGAAGGGCATCAAGGAATCGTAAAATGTAGGGAGCGGGCGAAGTCGTCAGTTTGGTGGCTAGGCTTGAGCAAACAGCTTGAAAACATGGTAAAATCCTGTCAAAAATGCATAGAGCAATTAAAAGATCATGCTGAGCCCTTAAAACCGATAGAGTTTCCTGCACGCCCATGGCAGAGAATAGGGGCAGATTTATTTCAGTTGAATGGCGCTAATTATCTACTAGTCGTGGATTACTTTTCTAGATACGTAGAAATAGCCAAACTTTACAGCCAAACGTCAGGCTCAATTATAAACCATCTAAAATCAATTATGGCGCGTCACGGTATTTGCGAGTACTTCCATTCAGATGGTGGTACGTATTTCACGTCGAGTGCCTTCAGGGAATTTGCTGCGCAGTATGGTTTCGACATTGTTACAAGTAGTCCGAAAATGGCCCAAAGTAACGGGATGGTCGAACGTCATGTAGGTACAATTAAGGACATGCTTAAGAAAGCTGACGATCCATACCTTGCTTTGTTAGCATGCAGGACAACTCCGCTCCATAATGGATTTAGTCCGGCAGAGCTCTTGATGGGTCGTAAATTAAGAACAGCATTACCAGTTCAGCCGAATTACTTGATCCTAGGTGGCCTGATTTGAGGAAAGTCGCGTCGCGCGAGAAAACTATCAAACATAAGCAAAAACAATATTTCGACAAACGACATCGCGCGCGAGCATTGAAGCCTCTCCGCACTACTCAAAATGTTTGGGTGAACGATCAAAGGAAGACAGGTATCGTGCAATCTGAAAGCAAATTTCCGCGATCGTATCATGTACAGACTGACCAAGGCATTATAAGACGAAACAGGCGGTTTTTATCGGCACTGCCTGAAGAAAGTGAATCTGATATGAGTGGCCAAAACCGAAGATGCTTTGAGACAGTCCCCAAATCATCAGTTAAATTGTGCGATAATTCAGAGAAAAACAGTGAAAACCGTGAGAATTCTCAGGACACTGGAGGTCAAAATTACTATGTTATCAAATCTGGAAGATGCGTAAAACCTCCAGACAGACTGACCTATTGATTAACTGGTTTATCAGCAGGTTGACTTGTTTAATTATGTTTACAGTGCACGCCTGGGAACTCAATAGGCTATGGCTAATAAAATGCAACATAAACATTTATCAAAGACCTTTGTGCAGTCGGAAAGGGAGATGATGTGTTATTGACATTGACAGCCACCGATTCTGGCATCTTGAGAAACCTTTAGTGTTATCTTTTCCCACGCATATAATCTAGACCACCAGGAAAGCCTGCTGACCATGCCTCTCAGATACTTTTAGAAATCACTTATGTTCTGGACGCCTTACTATATGCATGTTACCTTGTAAATAAAATATATCAGAAACTATAGTTCTGTATTACTGAACCCAATCATTACTTACAAATAGTAATAATAATAACATTACAAAGGCAATGACCACTATTATAATAGGTGAATATGTACGCTTTCAAAGTGAGGAACTCCACAAAGTGAGAAACTCCAACAAAGTGGCATGTGCGCCAAGCGAAGACTCAGATCAGCCTGGGCATCTGCCCAGTCTGATCTGAGTCTTTGCTGTCCGCAAGGAGGTAGCTTAGACCTTTAGCTACCCTTTAGCGATGAAGCCAAGACTCTGATCAGACTGGTCGGATGCCCAGGCTGATGGGCGCACAACCACTTTGTAGGTTTTGTCGCGTCGCGGCTCAAATGTTATTTGTCGAAGACATATCAGAGCATGCATGACCTGCATCCGGGTTTTTATTGTATGGGGGATAATAAACACAATCTACCATTTGTGAAAAGAAACAGTTTAAAATGACGTTTTATGAATATAAACTTTATTTTGGCTTCGTTTCCTTTTTAATTCAATCGCCTTATTTGCGGATAGACGTGTTTTATTCAATAATAACGAATGACGAAAAGTGTATCTGCAAATTTCATGACCCGTTTGAGCAGCCGTAGATCTGGCACACTCGAGTTTTCCAATCGTGTATTTAAAGGTTTAGTATGAAAGCCATCACCGCACCGCTCTTCCGATCTGCCGCGCCAGAAATCAGTTTTCTTTCATCAACAACTGATGTATTTCTAACTGAAATTACAAGGAAACAAACAGTGCTTCCAGTAGTGGAAGTCTGGGAGTCAGAGACTCCCAAGAATTGGTCTGTGATTTCCAAAACTGAATGCCAGGAAGTCAGTGACTTCCAATTTTTATCATAACCTACCATTTATAAAGTGAATATTGACTTAAATAATGAGTTATATTTGTTGTAATAATGGTATTTCACCCATTAATGAAGGAGAAAGCAATATAAATATGGACATTCTGGAAGAAACCAAGTCTATCCTTCAGCATGACTTCCAAATGACAAACCTTGGAAGTCATATGACTTCCTGATATTGATGGTTAGTGCTAGCACTGAACAAAATACAATGAGAACAAAAAACTACTTTTCGACGCTGAACCAAAAATCAGACATACCCCTTATCTTTTTGAATTTGTATTCTGTCATCATAAAATTCTGGTTCCGATAGGCCTTCATGTGAAAGTGATTTTAACCTGACATTGAGTTTTGAAACCAATTCATTGCATCGGCGATAAAATTTTCTAGATAAGGAATTATTTCGATGCAGGCTTATCTTTATACTCATTCGCTCAATTGCACACACGCTCACACACTCACAAACTCACGAATTCACTCTCTTAGCAATTGGGCCAAACGAAGTCAGGGAAAATCATGAAAATATGAGGCAGAAAAAGCTAAGAAATAGACTTTTAGTGAGTGTTCCCCCGGTTACAGCTAGCTCCTGGTGAGGTATCAGTATTTTTGCAGTTCAGTCATGCCATCTAATCTTACTGGTGGCAAATAAACTAGGATATCGAAGTTGTATGAAAATGAGTTAGGAAAACATCAGTTTTGGCCATGGTGCCGCATGGTTATATACCTATGCGCCAGTAATTTGTATCCACAACTCCCACCTGATCGTAACAACCTTGCTCTTGTTTCGACCCTATACTACAGAAAATCTCACAGGGTAAAGGACCCCAATCTTAAAACTCCGGCACTATGGAAACAATTAAAATACAATTGCCCTGCACCTTGGTCCGGCTATCCCAGCGCCATTGTATTATTGTAGGCCCGGAACGTCCCGTTACCATAGTCTAGCTGCAGTTTCAGTTATCCGTTGAGGGATTATTGGGTTGCCCTTTATATTAATTCATGTTTTCTCCACCATTTTGAAGGACTTCTTATTAAATCAACAACCCAACAAACTTTATTCGTTTATTGTCTTATATTCGTTTATTTATTCCTGGCGCAGCCCATCTTCGTAGGTTGGGGCGAGGATGCAAATGACAGCAGGCCGAATTGACCCGGACGAGTTGAATAGAGGCCGAGTTGACCCAGGAGCCGTGAAGACCCCAGACTAACAGAAAACAGGCCGAGTTGACCCGCTTCTGCCATCGCCAGACAATAGTTGTAATCGAACTCGACCAAGGCTGATATCACGATAATGTATTCTTTCGCTTTGCTTTCGTACTACTTTATTAGGGTTACTATAGATCTTCTACGAATTTTAAAAACTATTTACACTTTCTAGTTCAGTGGTGGTAAGGTTTATTCACTGAATAAGGGACGACGTCACACCTGTCTGATTTAGCATACTATGCATGTGCAATCAGTGCACTGTTCAAATTTCTCTTACCTGGCTAATTGTACGTAAATACATGCTTAGAAGCCATGCATCCTATGACTCCTTAAAAAGGCCAAATTCTGAATGTCATGATTCGAATGCTAATACTCTATTGTTGAAATATTTGAACTGGTTTCTTAACTAAACCTAGATATTTGTGGAAACTGGACCTAAAAACAGCTATTCAGAAGACATTGAATAAAGGACATATGCCATACTGAAGGTCTTGAGAAACAGTTTTCGAACTATTTATAAGAACTTGTTGACTGGCTTTCGCCATGGCAGTTTAGGCTTTGCAGAACTGATGCTTATTAATATATCTCTTTGCATAGACATTATTGGATTCTGATATCTTCCCCTCTTCATCTTATTCACTTTACTGTTTACCATGTACATACTAATACTTGGATTTTTACTCAAAGTGATAAAGAAACACAGATGTGAATGTGGTCTTACAAGCAAATAAAGTTCCAAAATGATCTGTAAAACTTGCACCACCTCACTAAATATTGGGACAGAAATGTCTGGGCAAACACTGCAGACCAAGACCAGACTGTTCAGGGACAGCAGTAGTATTTCCCATTCTGCCAGCACCTTTGTGCCAAATTGATGATAGCAAATCAGTGAAGCTTCTGGTAAAATCAACTTAATTCAGGTTTACAATGGCATCTGCTGCAGAGATGGCTTCTGTCAATATTAAAGCTGCTATGATAAGGTATTATATCAGGCATACATGTAAGCAGTCAGCTGTAGCAGAATAGGTTTTAATTGTGCTAAAATGGGCAGTCAACCTAAGCAAAAAGTGGACTTGTTGGTTCCGCATCAGACCAGTTCTTAAAATTTGTATAAGAGCTATAGAATTACCGGAACCTACCTTATTTCCGGAATATACCGGAATACACCAAAATATACATTTATATTATCAAAATAAACTTAAATATTGCCAGAATGAGTGAAATAAGTACCATTTCCATATAAGTATAAGCTTTTTTTATTGGTGGTGAGAATAAATGGACAAGCATATGGGTATTTTTAGCTAGGTATCACTGTGCAGATTGCAAGCTGGTTTGGGTCTTTGTATGGGTCGGTCACTTGCCAGCAGTTACATTCAGCAAATATTAATGGCATATTTTAGATAAAATTATTTATATTCCGGTCAAAATAAAGTGTATTTCGGTAAACAAAAATGTGTATTTTGGTATATTCCGGTATATTCCGGTGTATTTTTGGTAACTTCGGGTATAAAGTTTACGATGGTTGTACATATTTCCAGAGAAATCTTGCATTCTTTTTCTATCAGTTATTGATCCTCACTCGGAAATTCATATTTTGTCCTTGAACAAGATATATTTACTTTACAAAAGTACTGATACTACCCAGGAAGCGGTGGATCCGCCCTGACATGACTAAAAACGAATTTCATCTTCGACAATTATCTTTTTTAAAGATGTTTCTTGTTTAAATTGATAATGTCGAGCTATGAAGGCAATGACCACAATAATAAAAGCATCGCGAACGACTGCGTGATACCCCGCCACTGCAAACCTTTTTCACACACCGATTTTTCCAGATTTATGTATGTATATAGCCCGGGGGCAGAGGGAGATAACCCCTATGGGGTAAATTTGAGCATCACTGGAGGCTTTCATCACTCTGATCATTTGCTGAAAGTTTCAGAAAAATTGCTTCAAACTCTGATTTATATGGAATTTTTCATGATTTTATACATGTATATAGTCCCAGGGCAGGGGCAGATAACCGCCAATGATAAATTTTCTGTGCTCATAAAAAGCTTTTGTTAGTTTGATCATAAAGTGAAGTTTCATCATGATACTCCCAGTAGTAATGGAACTAGAGGCCAGAAACCATTTTTTGTACATTGACAAGTGCCATAACTCTGTCAGAATTTAACAAAATTTGCCCATTAACAATTCCAAGCGAGATATTCTTAGGAAAAATGCATATGCAAAATCTGAAAGAAATCCGTTGATAAATACTTAAGTTATCGAACGGAAACGAAGTGCGGACGGACGGACAGACGGACGTACGTACTACGGACGGACGGACAGACACACGGACAGCCAACGTGAAAACATAATACCCCGCCACTAACGTGTGGCGGGGTATAATAATAGGTGAATAGGTACGCTTTCAAGGTGAGAAACTCCACTATTGTCTTTTAGCCTTCCTTCTCAATGAGGGTCAACTCTGAGGACAAAGAATTAGCTCCCCTAGGAGCGAAGACTTTCTTTTGGGATTCGACCTCATTTCATAAGAACCTCTTCGTCCAGGGAGGAAACAAGTGTCTTGTATGGTTTCGTACCCAGGGACCATAGCCGTGCTAAACAAAAACGACGGGACAAAATAACAACAGTCTATATAAATACAGGGATAGAAAAAAATCATATATAATTGATATAAGACTTACCCGGCAGTAGGTAGGTCGCACACAACAACAAAGCATACATCCTGAAATAAAAGATGGTGAATTGCTAAACCCATTTGAGCCGCAACATGAGAAAACCAACAATGTGGTTGTGCGCCCAGCGCAGACTCAGATCAGCCTGGGCATCCGCCCAGTCTGATCAGTGTCTTCGCTGTCCGCATGGAGGTAGCTTAGACCCTTAGCTACCCTTTAAGCGTTTAGCGAAAAGTCTGAGCGGTTAGGCGAATGCCCAGGCTGATCTGAGTCTGTACTGGGCGCTCAACCAGTTTGTTGGTTTTCTCGCGTCGCGGCTCATTTATGCCTGGTGGACTCTTCCATCATGATAAAGTGAATGAGTGTATTTATCAATTAAGGGGTGTCCGGTTTAGTTGAATTTTATCTTTTGTCTTTTATTTTAAGGAGAGAAAAAATGCCTACTAAGTGCAAATAGTGTAAACCGGTGTGTCCCAATATTTAGAATTTTTAGGGTAAAACAAGATTTCTTCAGACAAAGAACAGCAAAATGTTGTTCAGAAAGTGACGAACAATGGTTTTTCAGAGAACAGAAAATGTCCTGTCTGAACAGAAGAATGCATATCTTTTTTCATACAGAACACAGCAAAGTCTCTACGGAGAAAAGCAATGTTCAGACAGAGATTACAAAGGTTTTGTTCAGAGAGATATCAAGGGTGACAACCTACGTCATAGCGCTGACGTCATAATCGTTTTATCAGCGGCCTTAATAAGGTAAATATTTTGCATAATGGAGGCTTGGCAAACATTGAAACAACCAAATATCTAGTCGATGAGGTACCTAAAGATGTTTTGAACTCAGTATTAATGCATGTTTATCTCAGATGTCCACATCAAAAATTGTAGTGAGGTATTCTATAATTTCTCACCCTTTGAAGAATAATGCCCTATATATCTGGACCATATGTAAATGTAGGCACCTCATCGCCGTTTTATCTTGTGTTAAAATCCTGTCTCTTATATGTTACACACGGAAAATCTGTCAGAGTAATGAGCAATGACTGAACAAAAAAAAAAAAAAGCCAATTCTTAAATGAAAATATTATCATGCCATCATTGCTCTGTATTTATTCAGTTTAAATTAATTTATCATATGCCGTCGCATCTTATCTTTTTCCCCAGCTCGTTTAATAAATGCAATACTACAGGAGCACTCGTGTAAGATCCTCTATGTAGAGCTCGAGATAAGGTAACTATTTAATGTTCAGTTCAGATCAGTTCAATTCTCTTATCGACGTTACCCAAGTGGCTCAACGCTACGTAACCATAGTTGCACACACTTGGCGCCGTGTGTCCGTCCAAAACTATTTAAAGACGAGTTTTTATTCTTTAAATAGTAGCTTAAGCGCTGGCTTAATGATCGTGGGAGGTGTAAATCTTTCCAACCGTAAACGACGTTCCATTGCACACAGCCTTTCATTTTCATCCTCCCGTCGTCCTGATATGACTGAAATACTGTTGAAAATGACGTAAAATTGCAAGCCATCTATCCATTCTGTAATATTTCAAGGGCAAATGAGAAGGTATTTTTGCATTATAGGCCTACATATGAAAGCTTTTTGTTATAAGAAATTGAATAACCCGCATCAAATTACCTTAAATAGTTTTTGAGATATCAAGGTGGTAGTTGTATATTATTCACCACATGTTTTAGCTGCCTCCTGATTTAACAGCTGCACTCTTAATTTCTAAACTTTTTAAATATCAACCAATTTTAGCGTTTATTTCCAAAGAGTTTAGAGTCATCGAGATAAATAACAACGGCACAGAATTACAATTTTAATCATATGTGAAGAGCACTCATTTTAATTTCGAATTAAGTATTTTATCCCTAATACTTGCTTTCAGTAAGAGTAACAGTTTGCAGTAATTTTAGATTTAATAAAGACGCATTCGACAGTGATTGGTTTTACACAAAAATTAAAAACACGTTTCGAAATGTATTTTCAAAATATTTTAAAAAAAAGTTTAAAATTTAAATAAAACTTTAAATTATGCATGCACATTTCCAAAACAATCTCAGACTTACTAATGGTTAACTCTTTCGGCGCCAAAGTCGCAAAAATGCGACTTTGCAAACAGCGTATATCCAGATCAGCCGGCTCTTAAAAGAGCCGTCTGATCAGGATCTACACTGTTTGCCATTCAAATATGATTTTAAAAAGCCTGATTTTATGAAAAATGTCTTTAGATTGTTAAAATTTCCAATTACAAATCTGTCGTCTGATGATTTGAGCAGACGAAAATTTGTCGTCTGAAAAATTTGGCGCCGAAAGAGTTAAAATAATCATTAGTGCAACATAACGTTCTAAACGTTTAAAATTAGTGGTCAGTACGATTTTAAATTCATTTACAAAAAGTAAAATTATATATGACATCACAGAAAGTGCGCTGTCGTTTAAAATCTTATAAAATGTAAGAAAGATTAACTCATTTACAGAGAAAGGTACTGTGTTAATTAAGTCGACATAACTTTTGAATAACCAGAAGATTTTTATGTAGTTTTCAGCAATATGAGTGATTCTCCTTGTGTCCTCTATCGATGCAGCAAAATCAATACTTTTAAAAATTTCTTCTCATTTGACCTTTAATCGTATTTCTTTCTTTAAGAAATAAGTGTAAAAATGATAAAATACTCACATCGTAAACCGTGCTCTTTGCTGCAAAACAACGTTTCAAAATTTGCAAGTTCGGAAGCCCAAATTGAAGAAAGGACTCTTGGGAGCCCCTTAAATAGTTTTCATTCTGCTTTTGACGTCATAATTAGGTCACAGGGCGATCCTGTTGGGGCAAAAAAGTTAACTTTGATATTTGATGAATAAAAGATAAACTTCAGGCCACGTAATCTTAAGCAATAAAAACAAATGAGCCGCGACACGACAAAACCAACAATGTGGTTGTGCGCACAGCGCAGACTCAGATCAGCTTGGGTATCCACCCAGTCCGATCAGACTCTTTGCTAAGTGCTCAAAGCGTAGCTAAGAGTCTAAGCTACCTCCCCGCGGACAGCGAAGACTCTGATCAGACTGGGCGGATGCCCAGGCTGATCTGAGTCTGCGCTGGACGCACGACCACATTTTGGTTTTGTCGTGTCGCGGCTCAAATGATCGGCTTCTGTCAAAAAATATACCGTAGGGCATTAGCGAACAGAGAAGATGAAAATATGCGCTGACTTACCAGAGAGCCTTCTTTTTTCTGAGATATAGTCTTTGAGTCATGGGAAATCTAAAACTAAGGGAACAGTGGAGACTGACCAGTTTGCACAGGCAAACTGATTTGAGTATTTATTCACTTAGGGTCTTTTTACACCACTAAACATTAACTATTCTATGATATGAACGGACAGAAATGAGCCGCGACACGAGAAAACCAACAATGTGGTTGTATGCCCTGCGCAGACTCAGATCAGCCTGGGCATCCACCAAGTCTGGTCAGACTCTTCGCTAAGTGCTTAAAGGGTAGCTAAGGGACTGAGCTACCTCCATGCGGACAGCGAAGACTCTGATCAGACTGGGCGGATGCCCAGGCTGATCTGAGTCTGCGCTGGGTGCACGACCACATTGTTGGTTTTCTCGTGTCGTGGCTCAAATAAGTCTGATTAGGTAACTTGAAAGCATTCACGTAGCCTGGTCAGCGTCTTCCCTGAACGCCTAAACAGTCAATCAGTTGATCGATATAAAGTGAACACTTAGAGAACACCGAAAATGTGCAAAAATTATCTAAATCCCATGTCCTATTCTTTTGAAGCGACTCAGAAGTCAGAATTGATGCCAAAAGGCACATATTAGCGAAGAGGCTACTCACTCGAGATATCTGGGTCATTTTCATCTGATATCGTTATCAATGTTATTAGTAGAAGTAATAGTAGTATTTTTTTCATTTTATCATAATTATCATAATTATCATTATTTTCATATTTTCTTCTCTTTAGCGAGCAAATGATTTCCTTTACTTAGAGTTGCCCTTTATGAAAATGGACAAATATCTCCATTTCAGAGTGTTTAGCCATTGGCACTTGGGTCGAGTCGGGTAACTTCGGACAGCGTGTAAATTCGGACATACCATTGCAAACAATTAAAATCCAAATGAGACGGCTCATAATGAGCCGTCATAGGGATTTTCACTGTTTGGCCAGTTAATTTTATTTTAATTACAAACAACTGACGTATAAAGGAAACAATGTCACTGTCCGAATTTACCCGCTGTCCGAAATTACCCGACTTTACCCTAAATAACTCTGTCAGATTCAGTTTGCCTCCTTGCTCTTTGAGGGTTTACTCTTAAAGAAAATAATCACCTCCCCTGGGAGCGAATTCTTACATCTAAGAGTCGACCTTATGTTGGAAGTGCTGCGTTCTTTCAAAGAAGCAACCAAGAAGTCACAAACAATGTTTCTCCTTTTAGAAATTGAAAAAAAAGTGTAACAAATCCCCCAAGACGTCTTAAAGCTAACCCCTGTTTGTTAATTTGGCTCTAGAAATGGGTCTGTAACACTTGTTCACAACAAACCTTCGCATTATGTTTTACCTTCTTCTGAAGTCTGATAAAAACTGCTTATCATATGACGTCAATGTTATTCAGTGAATAACGTCCTGTCATATAAATGGTATGACCACACGTGTAATAACGTTTTGGCGCGTACATGTAACGTCATTGATAACGACCGTGTCAACAATGCGTTTTTTTTACTGAATGATGTTCATTTTGAAGGCGATAAAATCCCATATTAGGCGTCATATGATAAACAGAATCTTACACCCGTGGCCATTTCATGTGACATTTGTGAAACACACCTAAGGATCGCATCATAAATACCATATGAAATGATCAATCGTGTAAGATCCACTTTTTAAGCACGCTTTGAATCAGAGAGATACAGTTTCACATCTGGGGCCGTATTCATAAAACGACTTAAGTGGTTTCTATGCTGTTGCTAAGGCTAAATTTCTTTGAATGACATTCCCTTCAACTATGAAATTTGCTCTGGAGGAACAGTCTTACAAAGACTGTTCCTCCAGACCAAATTTCATAGTTGTAGGGAATCTCCTTTATAGATATTTAGCCTTAGCAACCGCATAGCAACGACTTAAGTGGCTTTATGAATACGCCCCCTGATCTCTACCTAAGTATGGGTATATCCTAGATGAGATACGTAGTGAATTAATATTCGTATCTGTCCGACAACATACTCGTATGTGTTAATCTGCGATAATTTACCCGTAAGGGAAATATATACGATCAAATTGCAAGGGCGTAGCTACCTATACGGCAAATACGCAAATGCGTATTGAAATTTTGTCAAAATTGACAAAATTTCAAAACGCACCTGCATATTTGCATGCTGAAAATTTATAAATTAGACAAGATTTCAATTCCAATTACCAAAGTGGCTGCAATATTAGCTTTCCCTTCAAGAAGTACAGAATAAAACATGGTTGTGCGTATTATGAAATTGCCCCTAGTTACGCCCCTGAAATTGCATGGATATTGCAACGTTTTCTAATGGACTCTTTCGAGGTAAACGTCTCCAGAGGTTTGCGTTCGACGAACGCGAAATGTGCACGATGAGTGTTGTCAGCGTGATTTATCACAAATTTTCACATGGCGCCGCTTCCTATAGGCTAAATGGGGAAAACGTTAACGTCATGTCAATTGAGCCGCGACACGACAAAACCAACACAGTGGCATTGAGCCACGCAAAGACTCAGATCAGCCTGGACAGTCTTTTCAAAGTATTCGCTTTGCGCTTAAAGAGTAGCTAAAGGTCTAAGCTAGCTCCATGTATATAGCGAAGACTCTGATCAGTCTGAGTGGATGCCACTGCTGATCTGAGACTTTGCTGGTCGCAGATGCCACTTTGTGTGTTTTCTCGTGTCGCGGCTTAATTATATTGTCTAATTCCAACGAATTCATGTTTATTGTACAGTGTATATGAGCCGTGACATGAGAAAACCAACAATGTGGTTGTGCGCCAAGTGCAGACTAAGATCAGCCTGGGCGTCCGCCCAGCCTGATCAGAGTCTTCGCTGTCCGCATGAAGGTAGCTTAGGCCCTTAGCTACCCTTTAAGCGCATAGTGAAAGGTCTGATCAGAGACTGCGCTGGGCGCACAACCACTTTGTTGGTTTTCTCGTGTCGAGTTCATATGTTGTTTTAATGGAATAAAATATTGTTTATTTAATAAGCTAAGTTTGTGAATGGCATTCTGGGTTAAGTGCAACTCAACTTTGACGAGAGGGGCGGCTATTAGAATCGCTACTCAATACTGCATGTTTATAGGCACAAATTCGAAATATTGAAAAATTGCCTCCCCAGGCAATACCACCCAAAGCATTGTAATTCTATATCTATCAGTATTGTTTTGACGTTCTGTGCCTGCTACTGTCCAGTTAGGCCATTGTCACAGTGACGTCACCGTTTATTTACTATTTTGGATTATGCTATTGCTCATGACACGGATGTTAGGTTTCCATATAAGCATTATAGACATTATTTACAAAGTCTATAGACATATATAGTTGTGGCCCAGGGCTTATAGAGGTACCAATGTAGAAGTTTTGGTGTGGGAAACTAGATGGCACAGGTTCGAGTCTTGGCATCGTTTTTTTTTTTTTTTTTCGTTTTGTATTTTTTGTGTGCGTGCGTGTGTGGAAATGGAACGAAAGGTTTGTTCATTTTCAGTACATGGTGGCTAAGGGTCCTAACTGCTTTGCCAATTTGCCAAAATAAATGGACCAGTCTGTTTGAAAATATATTAGACAAGGTGAACAGAAGATTACGGGGGTAATACCAGTTTTGACAGCCATTAACAATAGTACCATGTACCGTTATTGGTAATGCTTGCGGTCGTATTCTCGGTAGAAAACCACTTTGTATAGTACAGACTCGGTCGAAAGCACAGGTAGCCAAATTGGCAGGGGCGTAACTAGGGGCAATTTCATAATACGCACAACCATGTTTTATTCTCTACTTCTTGAAGGGAAAGCTAGTATTTCAGCCACTTTGGTAATTGGTATTGAAATCTGGTCTAATTTATAAATTTTCAGCATGCAAATTTGCAGGTGCGTTTTGAAATTTTGTCAATTTTGACAAAATTTCAATACGCACTTGCGTATTTGCCGTATACGTAGCTACACCCTTGATTGGTATTGCCCCCGTCAAGATGTTGAGTTAAATAACATAGTATGAGTCAAAATTAAATTATGATGCAGACAAAAGATTAAAATTTAAGACTGGAGAACTGTTGGTATGAAATTATAAAGTTGCATAATACCAGATAAAAAGAAAATAAAAACATCACATGTTCGAAGCGACCGGGACTTGAACCTGCCATATTTTGTCTGTAAAGTCGCCACGGAACCTCTACACTACATCACATTGCTTGATAGAGGACCGTCCGTTTACTTACTTATCTTAACAGGCGATATATTTTACGATACACTACAGGTCACCCATCGCAAAATAATGGCTCAGTCTGTTTACATTCTGAGTATCCTAACTGGGCAGTAGGTATGGACTAAGGTCATAAGGTACATGCTGGTAAACTAGCTTTCAATTTCAAAGACAGTGCTATATAAGTCTAAATACCAAGAGAATATAATAGAAAATAAAACAATAAAGGACTTCTATGATTAAGGCGAGGATTTTCCCCATTAGACCGGCGAGACAGGTCCGAATTTTCAAAAGCATAAAGAGGGCAAATTTTTCTTAGCAGAGCTTCCGCAAATATGTAAACCGTATGAAATCAGATCATTTGTGATTCAGACCCAAAGACATGGGGAGATAATCCAGTCTGAACCTACCTACCCTAAATTCAAGGTTTCTGCATACCTCATTTTTTGAGGTAATAAAAATATTGAAATCAGTCATTCATTCCATAAATTTTTGTCATAAATGCATGCTAAATACACGCATATAACAATACAAAGCAATGATTTTGTTCTTGTTACGCTTGATTGGCATTTAAACGTGCAAAACCATAGTTGTACTTCCGGTCAAAGCGGCCAAAAGAGAACGCGTCACTATAACTAAAATACAAGTACTCCCCCCCCCCCCCCCGTGACCCAGCATTTCCTTCATGCAGCAGACTTATGTGATGCAAATACGTAATATATATGAGTGGGAAGCTGGGTCACGGGGGGAAACGATACTCAGTAAGCCAAAGAAGAAGAAAGGTCAACAGTAGCACTGTGATCTTCAAGGATTATATTGTGTACCATGACCTTGAAATGAGGTCAAGGTCACATACATATAGTCAAAACTATCCAGTGTTGTCTGTTATCTAAGTAATGTGAGTCAAAAAAGGGTGAAATGTATACAATAAATCATTATTTCAACGATCAGTTAGAGGATAATTTACAATTTATCCCAACAATGACGTCAACGTCAACGTATGTTTAACTTACTTTACACAGACACAAACACTTGAAAATTCATTTGTCATGCAAATTACATGTCATAGTCATAAATGCAAAGCAAAAGTCAGTGATTCGTATAAATTTTTAATCATGGGGAAAATTCACGCCTTAAGCATAGAAGTTCTTTAATATTCAAGATATTGGCAGATCTATAGAAAATGGAAGCCATAAACTTTTAAACCTTGACCGAGATGTTTCATTTCATATATATTTTTTCCTTATATTTGTCCTTGGCTCCACTGACCCCGAAACCCATTTGGAAAACAGCAACAACAAATTTAATTTCCGTCGTAGTGGCGTCACTTTATTTTCTTCAGATCATAAATTATGTTGATAAAGAAAATAAAAAAGGTATAATTTGAGTTTGACCTCTCCATGATGTTTAAAACGAAAATTGAGCCGCGACACGAGAAATCTAACAAAGTGGTTGTGCGCCCAGCGTAGACTCAGATCAGCCTGGGCATCTGCCCAGTCTGATCAGAGTCTTCGCTGCCCGCATAGAGGTAGCATAGTCTCTTAGCCATCATTAAAGTACACAGCGAAGACTCTAATTAGAAATGGCGGCCACCAAGGCTGCTCTGAGGGTCGCTGGGCGCAAATATACTTTGTTTGTTTTTTTTCGTGTCGCGGCTCATTAATAAAAAAAGAAGAAAAGAAAGCTTGAAATAATATAAGAACTAAACAATTTATTATAAAGAAATGTTTGCGATCCTCATCAAAATTTACTAGAACTGTCGGAGAACCCGACTATACCCCCGCTTAAGTGCTTTAATCAAATAGTGTTATTTTGGTTACATAAAGTATTGAGAGACAGAACTCATTGTCAACATGTATACCGAATATCAATAAATCCCTTTCTATGTATACGTAATACGGAATAAAATGATTTCACAAAGACAGATTGAAAAATTAATAAATACATGTAAGACATAAGTCTTTATCAATCTGTATACCAAATTTGAAGATTCAAACTTGAAAGGATGCTGTGAAATTTGTTACGAAAAATTGCATTATTCTAAGTAAGGAGAGAAAGAAAAACTGGAAAAATATCGAGAGAAATAAACAGGAGAAGGCTGGTTCTCGATCCCACAATACAACAGTTATCATCAACCTGCAAACAAAATATCCCTCTTCTAACTTGCAATGGCTGCCTAGAAATCTTTGACAAAAAAGTCATTCTTCAACATTTGGAGAGAAAGAAAATCGGAGAACTACAGGGAGGAATATGCCAGATATCCCACAATACAATACGTCATGATCAATCTGTATACCAAATATGAACATTCTACCTTGAAGGGTTACTGTGAAATCTTTAACAAAAAAAAAATGCATGATTCAATGAAAAGAGAGAAAGAAAATAAAACAAATACATGGAAGAATATGCCAGATACAGCTGGGTTGAACCCCACTATATAATAAGTCGTTTACAATCTGTACACCAAATATGAACATTCTACCTTGAAGAGTTGCTGTGAAATCTTTTACAAAAAATTGCATTACCTGGTATTCAATGTAAAGAGAGAAAGAAAATCAGACAAATAAAGGGATGCGTATGCGGGAGACAGCTGGTTCTCAGTCCCACACTACAATAAGTTGTCATTAACCTGCATACCAAATACGACTACTCTAGCTTGCATGGTTGCACAAAAATCGTTGACGAAAAACTGCATTATTCAAAGTATGGAAAGAAAGAAAATCGGACAAATACAGGGAAGAAGAAGCCGGAAAAGGCTGGTTTGCAATCCCACGATACAACACATCGTTATCAAATTGCAAACCAAATATGACTACTCTACCTTACACAGTTGTGGAGAAATCTTTGATGAAATATTTCATTATTCAAAGTATGGAAAGTAAGAAAATTGGACAAATACATGAAAGAATAAGCAGGAGGAGGCTGGTTTGCAATCCCACGATACAACACACCATCATGAACCTATATGCCAAATATGACCACTCTAGCTTGAATGGTTGTTGAGAAATTTTTGACAAAAAATTTCATTATTCGAAGTATGGAAACAGAGAAGAATGGACAAATAAAGGGAGAATATGAGGAGAAAGCTGGTTCTCAATCCCACGATACAACACATCGTCATCAACCTGTATGCCAAATATGACCATTCTAGCTTGTATCGTTGTGGAGAAATCTTTGACAAAAAATTTCATTAATCAAAATATGGAAAGTAAGAAAATTGGACAAATACACGGAAGAATAAGCAGGAGGAGGCTGGTTTGCAATCCCACGATACAACACACCGTCATAAACCTGTATGCCAAATATGATCATTCTAGCTTGAATGGTTGTTGAGAAATCTTTGACAAAAAATTTCATTATTCAAAGTATGGAAATAAAGAAAAGTGGACAAATAAAGGGAAGAATAAGCAGGAGAAGGCTGGTTCTCAATCCCACGATACAGAACATCGTCATCAACCTGTATGCCAAATAAGACCATTCTAGCTCGTATGGTTGTGGAGAAATCTTTGACGAAAAATTTGATTAAAAGCGGACGGATGGAAGGACGGACGGAGGGACGGACGGAAGGACGGACGGAGGGACGGAAGGACACACCGTCATCAACCTGTATGCCAAATATGACCACTCTAGCTTGAATGGTTGTTGAGAAATCTTTGACAAAAAATTTCATTATTTGAAATATGGAAACAGAGAAGAATGGACAAATAAAAAAGGGAAGAATATGAGGAGAAGGCTGGTTCTCAATCCCACGATACAACACATCGTCATCAACCTGTATGCCAAATATGACCATTCTAGCTTGAATGGTTATGGAGAAATCTTTGACGAAAAATTTCATTAATCAAAGTATGGAAAGTAAGAAAATTGGACAAATACACGGAAGAATAAGCTGGAGGAGGCTGGTTTGCAATCCCACGACACAACACACCGTCATCAACCTGTATGCCAAATATGACCATTCTAGCTTGAATGGTTGTTGAGAAATCTTTGATGAAAAATTTCATTATTCAATGTATGGAAATAAAGAAAAGTGGACAAATAAAGGGAAAATAAGCAGGAGAAGGCTGGTTCTCAATCCCACGATACAAAACATCGTCATGAACCTGTATGCCAAATATGACCATTCCAGCTTGTATGGATGTGGAGAAATCTTTGACGAAAAATTTGATTAAAAGGGGACGGACGGAAGGACGGACGGAGGGACGGAAGGAAGGACGGACGGAAGGACGGACGGACGAACAGATGTAAACCAGTATACCCCCCCCCCCACTTTTTCAAAGCGGGGGTATAATAATGGTCATTACACAGTCTCCATAGTCCTTCCGGCATATGCGCAGGAACAAGGGCAGAGAAGAGGTGGCGGGGTTGCGGGGGAGCGTCAGACCCTTCCCCCTTGCCCTACCGATAATCTGCCCCGGACCCCCTAGTAAACTCAGGAGCTTTGTTCGGTCGACATATGCACTTTATGCTGTAAACCTCTCACTAATTTGCTCCCACCCCTCTCCCCTTCGCCTTCTGTCTCCCCCTTCCTACGCCTTAGAGTCCGACAAATGTCGAGGTAAAATTAACATAAATTGCAAGGGACTCCATAAAAATAATATAATGAGCCGCGACACGAGAAAACCAACAATGTGGTCGTCCGCCCAGCGCTGACTCAGATCAGCCTGGGCATCCGCCCAGTCTGATCAGACTCTTTGCTAAGCGCTTAAATGGTAGCTGAGGGACTAAGCTACCTTCATGCGGAAAGTGAAGACTCTG
This sequence comes from Ctena decussata, assembly GCA_963989385.1. Taxonomy (NCBI): domain Eukaryota; kingdom Metazoa; phylum Mollusca; class Bivalvia; order Lucinida; family Lucinidae; genus Ctena; species Ctena decussata. The sequence continues at coordinate 53,093,336 of OZ022511.1, read as the reverse complement.
ATCAGACTGGGCGGATGCCCAGGCTGATCTGAGTCTGCGCTGGACGCACGACCACATTGTTGGTTTTGTCACGTCGCGGCTCATATTTTTTATTCTGGTCCTCCGTTGAGGCGTGAAATATAAACAAAATCGAGACAATGAATAATGTCCTTTAAAGCTAGGATCCCACTGTCAGTCAGATCAACTCGATCAAGCTCGATCAAGCGATCGGAGACTGGTCGAGTTTGCTCGGCAGTAGTAGTCGGGATGACCTAACTTGCTCGGTATTGCTCTGGAATCCTACCCGAAAATTTTGTACATGTCGAAATATTCGAATAAATCGAAAAGTAAAGTGCTCGAGAAGATGTCGGGAAGTGATCGGATATTGGTCGAGTAGAGGTCGAGTAGATCGGGAAACTATCGTGTAGAGATCTAGTTTGGTCGGGCTAAAAAATATTACCGATCAGTATTCGATCATGTTTTGTTTTGCTTGGAAACGACACGGTGAAATGTTTTTGTTTTGTCTTGTGTGTGTCTATTCTGTAACATACAAACTAAGTTTTACTGAAATAATATGCATAATATTTCCCAAGGGAAAAATACGAATATTTCCCCAGGTAAAATCTGCTTTAAGTGCTTTGCCTAGCCGTCTTTTTCTATTCCATAATGGATTTTCCTCTAGTAATACGGCTGCAGGAAAACATGCTACATGGTGAAATTTTCTCCCTCTCTGTTCATAATAATGACGTTCAAATCTGAAACAGAAATGCGAGTATCTGTCCGAAAAATACCGCCGGATAAGGGACCGACCATTTGATATTCTGGGGGGGGGGGGGGGGGGGGGGGGGGAGGGGCTGGTATTCTTGATGGAGACACAACATTTTATTTCACTGGCCTCTGGAAACAATTTCTTTTTTTTTTCACCTTGTGGGAGCCAATTTATTTTTTTTACAAACTAACTAAAACAGGTTATTTTTTTTTTAATTTTATAGCTGAACTATCAGATCCTTGTTTACTTGACCTTAATATCCTTTTATTTTACCCACATCAGTATTTTTTACACCTTTTTTTCTCACAAAAAGAACATGGTGCTGTCTTTAACCAGGCCAAGGGCATGGCTTAGCTTGCTTTTGCAAACCAGTGCCTGCATGGAGCATATTACTCTTTTCATCTAAGCAGTAGAAGAAACTCCCCCAATCGGGAATCAATGACCTTTGGTGAACTTTGAGAATTTGACAGGTAAATGTTACTAAAATTAGTAAATTGTCACTCGATTGGGAACATTTCAGTCATTTTTATAGTGCCCTCACAAAACTAAAAAAATGTGTCACAGTTTTCATTTAATCTGCATGAAACTTTACCAACTTAAAGATGAACGATATATCTAGATTTCTACCGCGCAGAATTTTTTTAAAGTTCTTAATTTGAAAGTTATTGAATTGTGAAAATATGAAATTTTTAAAAATAATTCTGATTCCCGATTGGGGACTGGAAATGTTTAAGATGCCTGATCGGGAAACATGTAACAAAATCTAAACTCAATGTTCCTAATCTGGAGCATTTCGCAGAATATTTTCATTTCACCTTAAAATATAGGCATTCAGTACCAACAAAATGTGACGAAAATGCAATGAGCATTTTGATTCTGTCAACCCATCTTTAGTCCTATCAAGGCAAAAATATTTCTTCATCTTCTTGGTGCTTCTGATTTGTCATAAAAAGTGAAACAAATGTTACAGAGGCTCCTAGTATATGATTTTTGACTATTAGTGCTTCCCGTTATGAAACCACCAATTCCTGTTTAGGAACCAGTGATTCCTGTTTGAGAACAGATTCTTCTTAGGTGGTCAGCTACTCCATGTGTAAAACATTGCTAACTAGAGCAAATGAGCAGGGGCTAACGTAACCCCCCGGCAAGTGCCACTGTCTAATAAAAACAAAGCTTTAAAGCAAATGTTTACAAACAGACAGACAGACAATCTTCATTGTATAACAAACCCAGTGAAAGGCCTATAGACAAAAGGTGCCATTTAAAACTTGCATCAGCGAAAAAACATACAAATTTAACACAAAGTTTCAACACAAATTTACATATTATTTCTATGTCTGTTACTTTGACCTACAGTCAGCAGCAGCATCCAGATGATGTCAACTAATCAGTTTCATCCTAGAAGTAAACCTAGTAGCATAACCAAAGGTGGAATTCAAGTACATTCAAACTATTTAAGCAAAAATACGAATTAACATATAACTTTAACGCAAAGAGTATACGAATTTTGAAGTCTGTGACCTTGACATTCAGTCAGCCGCAGCATCCAGATGATGTCAACTAATCTGTTTCAACCTTGAAGTAAACGTAGTAGCATTGCAAAAGGTTCTTTAAACGAACAGAATGCCCTTATTCCAAACCTTCCCCTAGCTACTGTCAGTGCACCTCTAAATAACATTGTATTGTCTCCATTAGAAGTTGAATCGGTTCTTAAAACTCTGCCTGCTGCCAAAGCCTCGGGTCCTAATGGCCTGAGTAACCGCCTTCTTCGTGACCTGTCTAAAGAGCTTTCACCACCCTATTGTTCTCTCTTCAATCAGTCACTGCGCGAGGGTATAATTCCTTCTTCATACAAGGAAGCCAATGTTTGCCCTATTCCTAAAAAAGGTGACCTTTCTGATGTTTCCAATCATCGACCCATTTCCTTGCTCAATTTGGAAGACAAAGTTTTTTGGAAAGACTCGTATTTAAATACTTATTTAACCATCTACGTGATAACAATTTACTTTCTTCTCTACAATCTGGTTTTCTTCCCGGAGACTCAACCGTCAATCAGTTAACATTTCTCTACAACACTTTTTGCCAAGCTCTCGATTCAGGCAAAGAAATACGGGCTGTTTTCTGCGACATCAGCAAAGCTTTTGACCGTGTGTGGCACGCTGGCCTCCTTGCTAAACTTCAAGCGGCTGGTGTCTCAGGAAACGTCCATGCTTGGTTTGCAGATTATCTCTCTGACAGAAAACAACGAGTTGTTCTCCCTGGCGCTGTTTCTGATTGGACTTATGTTCGTGCTGGAGTACCCCAGGGATCAATCTTAGGCCCACTTCTCTTTCTGTTGTATATTAATGATATTGTAAATGATATTGGCTCAAACATTCGATTGTTTGCAGATGACACTAGTCTCTTTATTATTGTAGAAGATCCTGTGACATCAGCCGGATGCATTAACGCAGTTCTTGGTAAAATCTCAGCTTGGGCGTCCACTTGGCTTGTTACCTTCAATCCTTCAAAAACTGAAACCTTACTTTTCTCTCGCAAATTAAATAGACCTCTTCATCCACCTGTCTTTATGCAAAGCCATCAGATATCTGAAGTCGATTCCCACAAACATCTCGGTCTTTACTTCTCTAATGACTGCACTTGGCATCAACACATAAAATATATTACTGATAAAGCTTGGACTAGAATTAATACTATGAGAAAATTAAAATTTAGATTAGACAGAAGGTCCCTTGAAACTATTTACATTGCATTTATTAGACCACTGATTGAATACGGGGACGTCATATGGGACAATTGTACACTCTACGAGAAACAAGAGCTTGACAAAATACAGAATGAAGCGGCTCGAATCGCCACAGGAGCCACTAGACTTGTTTCTATTGCTAATCTTTATAAGGAAATCGGATGGGATTCGCTTGAAAAGAGACGCACAGATCACAAGCTAAGATTATTTTACAAAATGACCCATAATCTGACTCCTTTATATCTATCTTCCTTAGTACCCCAGTCTGTTAGTAATATTTCATGTTATAGTCTCAGAAATTCTAATGATCTTCAAACAATAGATGCAAGAACAAATCTTTACTATAATTCTTTCCTGCCGTCAACTGTCAGAGCCTGGAATAACGTACACGACGAGGCAAAACAATCTGACTCAGTAAACACTTTTAAATGCTTTCTAAACAAAGACAAAACGGGCATTCCAAAACATTTCTACGTGGGCAGCAGGAAAGCTCAGGTATTACACACCAGATTACGGACCAATTGCAGCTTGCTCAACTTAGATCTTTTCTTGAGAAACATTTCCGATTCCCCTTTATGTCAGTGTGGCAGCATAGAAAATGCTCAGCATTATTTTTTCCACTGCATGTACTATCAGGTTCAACGAACTGAACTCTTAAATACAGTGTCACAATATCAGACCCCTTCGCTGTCTCTCCTTTTATATGGCAACGATTCTCTTTCAGCTGGTACAAATACGGCAATATTCGAAAAGGTGCATAAATATATGTGGATACTAAACGTTTTTGAGCATATCATCTTATCAAATAGCAACTTAGCAAGTGGTTGGTTTTGTTCTTGTCAGTAATGGAAATATTTGTGTTTGATGCGACTGTCGCTGCGAATCCGCGCTCCCTCTCTTATCCTCAGCTGCATAGTCTGTAAATCTCTATTTTTTTCTTTGATTTTTCTCTCTGTCTGTCCGCTCTTACAGCTCTCTTTCTCCATTTTCTTTCTTTACTGTTTCATGTTCGGAAACCTTTTTCACCATTTTTCCATCTGTTTTTGAAATATGATATCAGTCATGTATTTACTTGATAATTTGGTTTATTGTATTTGACAAACTGTCGCCATGATGTATACATGTAAGAAATGTTTAGGGACAGGAACTTTATAAGTACTTGTGCTTTCGTTCCAATCCCATTATTTGTATTGTATCAATGTTTATATGTATTGAAAAAGTTTGAAATAAATATGGTTAAACCAACTATAGTAGTAATTGTCTAATAGAGTATTTAACAAAGGAGCGAAGTTAAGTTACATTGCTATTCAATATCCCTATCCTCAAATAGAACAAACCAATTTTCCCATTCTTGAACAAAGAAATAGTCCAAGAATTTTGGGATAAAATAGAATTATGGGTTGCCGAAAAAAGTGACTACATAGTAAATATTCATAAACATAGTGCTATTTTTGGGGTTTCATATAATAAACTCTTAAACAAACCTATTAATTATATTATTTTGTTAGCAAGATTTTATATCTATAAATGCAGAATTCAGAACAAAAAATTGCATTGGAATTTATGGAAAAAAGAATTAAAGAATTTCATTTTACTCGAAAAAATGATTGCAATAAAAATAACCAGTATGATAAGTTTGTTCAATAATGACATTGGAATTAACCAATCTGTACACTTGGCCAAGATAATCCATGCTCAGTGGCTTACTCTTCCTTTGTCATTTAAACATTTAAATCAATGGATTATTAGTAACAATAGGTATATGACAGCTGGACTGGTACTGGGTGTATCACTTTGATGACAGTTAGGATGTTATTGACGACTGTGATTGCAGCTGAAGCATTTATGTGGTCACAACAATTTCATTGCTGTTTAAGGTCGGAGTTAAGTAAACAGCATAAAGATAATAGTGAATTACATGGGCTAGACTTGCGTTTATATCTTGCAGAATAGCTGTCTGTGCTTTTTACATTTTATGAAACCTCTGTACACCATAATTTATCCTTTGTAGTTTGTACATATGAAGAAAAACAAAGACTTGACTATGCCCTCGGTAGTGGAGGAAGGGAAAATATTGTGAACAACTGTGCAGAAGTAGGCTCTATCTATAAAAGTATTGACTCGCTTAAATCTCTAAATTTAGATGTCTTTCTAAAGAAACGAAAAAAGTTCTACTGTCTTTCTTAAATGGAATAAAAGACAATACAGGACCAGACCAGTTACTGGCAAAGTGTGTCGCAATCGAACAAGTATAGTGTTTGAGTTCTCCTTCTTCGGTAGCACCAGTATCTTTAACTAAAAATGTGCTGCAATATCAGGCTTCTCAAAGTCGAGTTTGCATTGGTAGGACCTTGTGGAAGTTGTTGGCTTCACGAAGTACACAACCCATATCATTTCCTTTATCTGACTGCCAGCTAGCCTTTGATAATGACTAAGTTGATTCCCGATCACGCATCATAAACATTTTCAGTTCCCGATCGGGAATCAGAATTATTTTTAAAAATTTCATATTTTCACAATTCAATAACTTTCAAATTAAGAACTTTAAAAACATTCTGCGCGGTAGAAATCTAGATATATCATTTATCTTTAAGTTGGTAAAGTTTCATGCAGATTAAATGAAAACTGTGACACATTTTTTGAGTTTTGTGAGGGCACTATAAAAATGACTGAAAAGTTCCCGATCGAGTGACAATTTACTAATTTTAGTAACATATACCTGTCAAATTCTCAAAGTTCACCAAAGGTCATTGATTCCCGATCGGGGGAGTTTCTTCTACTGCTAAGGTACAGATACAAACATCCCTGTATGAGTTTGGCAAAAAATTAGGCCTTACTTACATTACATTACTTACATGATAAAGTCACATTATACATGAATGGCAATTAGTAAAAAGTAATAAAATGGCTAAAAGTTATGTGCTAAGAGGTAAACAAAGGGGGGTCTGGGGGGCAGCGGCCCCCAGAAGCTAAAGCAATTTCCCAATTTTAATGGCAATTTTAAGACTGGAAACAATAGAGAAAAGCTAGGAATGATGATAAAAATAAGGGTTTTTATTTTAGGACTTTTGCCTTTTAGAGTGTTTATTTTGCCGTAATAGTTTTGTTTCCCATAAGCTAGTGACTCTTTTGCAATTCAGTTTTAGTGGAAACATTTACTTAGTAATGTGGCAGATCAATAATACATGTATGTGAATGTTGTATAGGATGTGCACATGCGGGCCCGCTGATGAAAACCAATTGTAGATAATATCAAAATATTACTATAAATATGGGGGTCTGGGGGGCACAGCCCCCCAGAAGCCAGAGACATTATAAAAACTCAATTCCAGTGGAATTATCTTCTGCAGACTATATTTTTTTTTTTTTTTTAAATTTTGGGTGGAGACGGGTTATTTTTTTCTCTTACTTTTGAGGCCAGATTATTTTTTTGAACCCCCCCTATGAGCCAGGTTATTTTTTTCTTGCATATCCAAAAACAGGGAATTTTTTTGATAAATATACCAGGCCCCCCCCCCCGCCCCCCAGAATATCAAATGGTCGGTCCCTAAGATGCTTAAAACTCAAGCACTGATCCATCAGTCTGTATAATTTCGTTTTGGGCAAAAAACAGGTAGGCATTTTATCTTTCCATATCAGCCAAGAAAGGGTATGTGTTTATGGGTACACCTCTATATTTGTCCGCCATTTTTTAGAAAAATGAAGAGATTGTATTATGTTTGCTCCCCTGGACAACAAAACTCTCCAAAAATGGGAATTATTCTTTAAGGAAATCCATTCCTTTAAGCAAGTCCATTTCTTTAAGAGTTACTCCCCATTTTGGAAGGATTCCGTGACAAAGTGACGCATATAATGGGCATCACTAGTGTTGTTTCTTTGTAAAATGGATGGATAAAACATGAGCATGATGGAGGATCATTTTTTTAATTTAAAAATTGGTTTCCACTTGGGAGGAGAACAAAAAATGTACACTTTAATTGTTTCTCATGACAATGTACCCATTTCACTTAGTTCGTTGGTTGTGTTGAGTTAAACGACGCTTTGCTCATTTGACTTAAAACCTTTTCATACTGTAGTTGAAACTTGAATGCTCAAGCAAAGATAGCGTAACACACTATGAAAACACAGAGTAAAATGATTGCGTTGAAGTTCAAAAACATGCTCATTCTTGTCGATATTTTCATTTTCTGTTTATACAAATCTTCCATCATATCATCCTTTGTTATCTTTGTTATGTCACTATCAACTGAACACCCGTCTTCCGCCCCTTGATATCCAGGGTATGCAGACCCTGGCTTATGCCCAGCGTCTGTCCCTGAGTTATACCCTGCAGGCTCTGTCCCTGATTTATTGTTATAGCTGATTTTATATATCTCTTTTGCGGTGTCCGACATGCGAGATACCCCTGAAAAAAGGAAATAAACAGATTCTAAAAAATTAACTTCTTTATATGTTAAGTTCATAATTGTAAATAAGACTCACTTCGTGTTTCGACAAGAAATATACACAGTCTGCACACCTTGCAATTTGTAGAAGCACACAGCTGCAGACAAGAAGGAGGAACAGGGACAAGTTAGGAATAGTTTTTCTTATTTTTGCATCAGATATAGAGGATCTTACATGAGTGTTCATGTATTATTGAATTTATTAAACGAGTTGGGGAAAAAGATAAGATGCGAGGCTCTGCCGAGCATCTTATCGATTTTCCCCAACGAGTTTAATAAATTCAATAATACAGGAGCCCGAGTGCAAGATTCTTTTTATCATATGACACTAAGATCTTATTTCGTTAGCAAATTTTGCACTTAAACGTCATGATTTTGCCATTAGAAAACGCGACGTTTTTATGGACGTCAACGCATAACGTTACGACGTAATTTGCATATTTAATCCACTAGTGGATTATCGTTTTTATTGCATGGCTTTAATACACTCTCAGATGCGACGTCATATGATAAAAAATGTTATGACTACTTACGGTATTAGAACCGTCTCGTCGAGACGTTTAAATGAGTAGCCACGACATATGGTTTCGTTTAGATATTGGAAATAAAAAACATATCTCTGAATCCTCCTCCAAAGCCCCACTTCAACTGTAGCAATGATTATTAAAACGTAACGTTTCTCTGTATATAGCGATCACGCTGAAAACGGTTTTCTCGCTTGAAAACGGACTTAATGCTTGAAAACGGATTTAATGGTCTCTCCAAGTTTATAAGAAAGACGAGGCAATACAAACAAGTATTCAGAGAAATGTTGCCCAACAATATGCGTCATCGATTCAAGATGAAAGATTCCAAAATACACAATGACGTTTACAATACAAACATTTCAGATGCTCTCTGGTCATACATGTATTGTAGAGATATTTCTCACCCACTGTCAAAAATATCCCTTTCTAGAGGTGTCTGAGATTTTTCTATCTCGGTCTGCTATCTCAGCCTAGGCTCAGAAAGCTGTCTCAAAATGCCAATCTTTGCTATATAGTACAGCCCAATTAATAACACACTTTAATTCAACAAATCAATTTACTACCTGTCATGTAAATTGCACGCAAAATATGAAATTGACACCCAGTGATGTACAGGAAGTGTCACTGCAGATTTTTGATAAGCTGCCAATCATGAAAAATGCATGCACAAGGTGAAATTTACACACATGTCATACTGTTAATAGGAAATCAGCTTCAGATTCAACAAAAAGTTAAAAAATTCAATGATTGATCTGTTTTGTAAAACATGGGTGAGTAAAATAATCAATGATGGGGTTGAGGCCGCGACAAGGAAATCTCAGGCTCGTTTTCAGATTATCTAAGTCTTATGCTCGGCAAGCCTCGCATAAGACTAAATAATCTGAAGACTAGCCTGAGATTTGCTTGTCTCGGCCTCAACCCCATCATAGGTTCTATTAATCTCACATTCGCTACTATGCCAAACTTGATGCAGTCGAAACAATCGGAAAGCATCCTAAGAAACGAAGCACATATTGTTCATGAAGCGCCATTTTATATGGGAGGTACTTGTGCCAGCGGTCACAATAGACGCCGGATCTCGAGTATGTCAGTGACCGTGCGCCATCCATAGCTTGTAATTTACCCCTAGTTAACTACATGTATGTATATACAAGGACTGTTACGAAACGAAGACGAGCTGTTACGAAAGGAAAAAGAGTCAAAGTTACCAAACGGCCTGGTCATCAGGTCGTTTGGTAACTATGACTCTTTTTAGTTTCGTAACAGCTCGTTCTCGTTTCGAAACACCCTTGACAACATAGTTAACCAGGTGTGTAACTTACTTTTATTATATCCGACTTCGGCGTATTCCACATCTCCAGTATCTTTTTGTTCCTCAACAACAGATTTATCTCCAGATGCCGTATGATTTCGCCTTTTCCCCATCTTCTTTACACTCCAAAATGTTAAACCTTTTAACTGCATGAAAAAAATAAAATATTTTGCATTTTATAACTTGATTGAAATTATATTACTGTTTATTTTGTAGACGAGTTTTAAAGTGTTCAGTGTTTCGTTCATTTTTGTTTTTCCTTTTTTGTTTGAAATTTTCAGTGCTGCATTCAGTGCTTTCAGCCTATAACAAACTTAAATAATATAATATACGTTTCTTAGACGACTCTAATTATTTACTTTATTAATCATAATTTAAACATACTACATACATGAAAACATTTCTAAACATGCATGACACTTAAAATATATGGTAAAGATATTAAAAAATTGTTTTCGCGAGTTAACATATTTGAAATCTCCGAAATAATGAAAGCATGTATGAAGTTTTTAAATGAAGCAGGTTTTAGCTAGATACCATCGGTAAATACGACTACATCTAATGAGATATTCCTCAAATACGTCACAAGTTTAAATATTTTGGATATTCAAATTTCACCTTCTTGGATGTTGTCATCTATGCCTCTAGTTAAGGGTCTTTTCCATTCATAAACTTTGAAAATGCGACCATTTTTCGTCAAATGCAAGATACTTATTATGTAACATTTTCAAAGCTATAAAGATACGTTCTCATCAAACTGAAAGATTTGTCAGGGAAGGGCTTTGGTCAAACTGCTGGAAATTCTTCTGAATCTGCTGCTATAACAAAAACGGTATGACTAAGTTAGCTAAAATTTAGAAATCAATGAAAATCTTAGCTTACCATTTCTGGCTCTGGTTTTGCTGTACACAGGCTTATCAGGACAGTCAGAAAGGCAGACAATCCTAAGAGAATTGCAGAAAAATAAGTAAAGTTTACAGCAGATATCACTACTGGGCGACTATCTTTCTCTCCACAGCTTGGTTTGGGATAGACAAAATCCAAAATCAACCGTACTAGTCCAATTGTTTGTCCAATTAATACTCCCCAAAATGCACCCTGAAATAGGAATTATTATTGTTTAGAAATTTCATGACGTCTGATACATACAGTTGACTCTCGCTATGATCTAAAACACTGATATCTCAAAGTATCCCTTGTATCAAGGAATATATTTTGTACACATTTCCTATTTTTATTACATTCTCAATCTACTGTTATCTCAAAGTAAATTTCTGGAACCAGAAAAATACTTTGAGATATCAGAAGTTTGAGTTGAATTTCGAATTCGAGATATCGAGAGTTCACTGTAGTTGTTATGAAGCCCTATAAACCAAGTATATCAACGTACGTCAGAGCTCCAGATGATGATGGGTATTAAGAATAATTTTTATGTTATTTTTCTTATTTCTCAACAAAAAAAACAACACATGTGAGCCATCATAACGAGGGGTCACAACATGTTTCTATGCAAAAATATGGAAAATTATCCCTTAATTATCCATGTTAACCCTGATTATCCATACTATTCGGGGGCGGTCAGGTCGGGCGATGGTGTTGGGTAACTTTCAGTTCCGGGGTGTCCTAATTATTTTGATGGTAGTAGGTTAACTACTGTGCTTGCAGTAGTGCGGGTGGGGCTATTTCGAATATTTACTCTCTCGCCCATCATTTCTCTTTTCTTTCTCCTTGTCTTTGGGAGTCGGTCCGATGTAGACTGAAATATTGCCTCTAACGGCCGTTAAACCCGACACAGCCAATCAACCAATCTCTGTTACCCCTTTTTTTCTGGAGCACTGGACTACCAGCAAAATACAACATCTACTATACATCTCAATGCTTTTACTACGTAATATTTACAATAATTGCCGCTGATTTTTCATAAATAAACCTATTTGAAGCGACTGTCTTCATCTATCGATGAAGAATAGTCGCCCGCGTATAGTGACGTCAAACTGACGTCGTTATAACTGAGCAATTTGATTCGAATGAAGTCAAGCTATGGCTACCGCTTTTCGACGTATAGACAAAACACGACGGTCACCGTATCTTAGGGGTTTCATATTGGACATTTTGTGTAACTGACTCGCCGAGACGGTTCTAGTGAATTGTTGCAGCATGTGTTTTTGTTGGGAGATGAGAAGGGTTGTCTCTAAATTTTCCTCGGGATCCCCGCTTATCTGGAGCTCTGTTTTAATTTTATCACAAGTGAAATGTGTGTTCGTTACATATGTCTCATACCTCGGTTAGGGGTCTTTAATAAATTTTGACTTGACTTGTTGTAATACGAACCGTATATAGCTTAAAACAATGTGTAAGTATGACAACTGAGGTTTTATTTTCGACGTTCTTATGGTGTCGAAGCTAATAGCCATCGCTTAAATTGGGAAACCTTCACTCGGACCGAACACCTAACCAAATGTTTTGAACCATTGCAGAGTTGGGTCCCTTTAACCTAGTTTAAGGTCCCCATTTGAGATCATTTGACATGGATCATATACTATTCTATGTATGAATCGTGTCACTGCTGCTGCTGATTGAATTTATACGAGGAAATGAACCGCGACACGACAAAGCTAACAAAGTGGTTGTGCGCCCAGCGCAGACTCAGATCAGCCTGGGCATCCGCCCAGTCTGATCAGAGTCTTCGCTGTCCGCATGGAGGTAGCTTAGACCCTTAGCTTAGAGAAGAGTCTGATCAGACTGGGTGGATCCCGGGCTGATCAGAGACTGCGCTGAGCGAACAACCAGATTGTTGGTTTTCTCTTGTCGCGGCTCAAATATACCTGTTCATTTATCCTGGGGACAAACACAGCCAAGAGAAAGACGGAGCAGATCGGTGGCGCAAGATACCCTGTTACCGCCTGAATGTAGATGAAGAGTTGTGCCCCTTGTGCAGATTTAATCAGAGGAACCCAGGCTATACTGACACCGACTAGCGCCACTACAAACACTCTACGTAAAAGAAAATGACAAAAATTAGAACTGTGTACATTTTTAAACTGAAGTTTGTGAATATCTTATGTGTATTGTATGTAGCTAGACAATGTAAGGTTTAAAGGTTCATATCACTTTTAAGCGGGTGGCGAGCGGTCGAAAATATGTTTTGTTTCCCAGCAGGCACACAACGTTGAATCAATATTGAATCAACGTTGATTCAACATCATGATGTTGAATCAACGTAGATCCAATGTTGATTCAATGCTGTGTGCCCAGTGGGTTATTTTTCAAATACTCAGTGCTGCAATGCTTGTCTCTTCATTATGTTAGCCAATAGTCATAGGTGACATTTTAAAGAGATAGTAACTTTAGATTATGAAAATCATGTGTTTTGCTTTTTTTCCATTTACATTCTCCCAAAGCACTGGTTAGGTTTCCGAAATTCATGATTTAAGCACTCCATTGCTGGTTGTATAGAAGACGATAATACTTGTAATGAGAATACCATCATTATGCTTACTGAATCTGGAAGTGAAAACAGAACCGACTTATTTATCATAGTCCAACTTATTTTGGGATATTATCTTATTCTGTATTATCGTCTACACATCCAGTGAAGATTTCCTTCACTGAGTAACTTTAGAAACCATTTACTCCATCACTTTGAGTAAATGTAAACGCAAAAACACACACATTTTCTCATACTGAGCAGTTATGTTTTTCAAGAGTCCTTTACTAACCCACATACCAATGTTGCTGCGAAAACAGAGAGTATAGCACTGTTTATTTGATTAGAATTACACAAAATACATTTACAGCTGTTCTCCACCCACTTTTAAGTACTACAAATCCTTGGACTCAGTCTTTATTACAATGTCATATACTGTTTTTGTTTTCAATGGGTACCGAGAAACAAGCAACTTTAAAAAATGATCAAATATTAAAACAATATGACGTCATTCGCGGATTTTAGGAAATAACTTTATCACAGACTTTATGCCGTGCAGTGGCTCCGTTTGTAATTAAACCAAAGAAACTAGATTTTCAATAAGAGCAGGAGGAAGGATTTTCGTATACTTTGTACTTCAACTGAGTAAGTCCGTTCAGTGTTAAGATACAAGGCAACAACCATTCCTGAATCAAGCGTTTCTGTTCGTATTTTCAGACTAAAAGGACATGTATCACTGTAAAAAAATTCCGTAGTTTTTATGGTAGAATACCTGGCAACCAGCTGTCAGTCCATTTCCCGTTATTTTTACTGGCGTTTGCCTGTAAAACGTTTATAGAAATCTCGATATGTTAGAGTTATGCTAACTGACCGCACTCGAAAATACCTTTACAGTGTTGAAGAGCTATATGATCAAATAAATACCTATCTTATTCCCGGTCTGGCCACATACTTTCGTTTCTCCTTCCGCTGATTCAAGAAGGGCAGTTGTCAGTTACTGGCGAAAGTATGTGCACTTAGTACTGGTTAACCGCTTAGGAAGTCTAAGCCTGCCCAGGAATAGTGTGGTTAGGTTAACTGACCATCCCGACATGACCTTAGTTGTTTACCGTGGACGTTAAGCATCAAATCAACCAACCAACCTATCTTATTCTTCCCTTCTCTGCGTGATGGTTTCGCCAATGTTTACGGGCGCCCGTAAAAATAACGGGAAATGGACTGGCAGCTGGTTGCCAGGTATTCTACCGTACAATGTGCGGGCTCCTATACCAATAGTATAGAAGCGGTATTGCTACTGAGCAACCTTGTCTGCTAAGTTTTATTAGAAATTATAAAACTAATCAGATTAAAGAAATTGCAGGAATTTGTAATGCGTGACGACCTTTGCACGTAACCGACCAACGTCACTGCCCCTTAATTTTACTTAAATCGTCTGTATGTTACAGCCCTTGAAGTCGATCCCAGCTTTGCCGGAAAAGATATCCTACAGCAGAAGCACAAAATTAAAGTCGTCTTGACTCTATGTGCTGTCAGAAAGCTTAAATAAACTAGAGCATGTGAGCAGGGGCTCACGTATACCCCCGGCCAGCGCCACCGCAAAATAAAAACACATTTAATACAAGCAAATGTTAACTAACAGACAGACAGATGGACAATCTATTACAAATCCAGTGAAAGGCCTATAAACAAACACCAAAAGGTTCCATTAAAATAAATGCAAATTATGTTATCAAAAAAATATACAAATTTAACACAAAATTTCAACGTAAGTTTACATAAACTTCTATGTCTGCGACCTTGACCTAAAGTCAGCAGCAGAATCCCAATGATGTCAACTAATCAGTTTAAAGCTAGATGTAAACCTAATAACATAGCAATCTGAGAATTTTTTTCCATCAATTTTCCCATTTATTGCATTGGAGTGAGAGATGGGAAAAAGAAAAAAAGAAAAAGAAGGCCAAAATAAATCTTAGCATCTTGATTTTCTTCCCACAAACATATATGGCCATTCTCAAGATGTATACAAAATTTGAAGACTGTGGCTCTAATGAGAACAGAGAAATCTGTGACAAAGAGTTAATTGGAGAGAAAGAAAAAATGGACAAACAAAGGGAATGAGAAGCAGGAGAAGGCTGATTCTCTCTTACACAGTACAACTTGTCATACACAACGTTTGAACAAAATTTCAAAATCCTAGCTAAAGTGGTTCCTAAGAAATCTTTGACAGAAATTTTATTGGAGAGAAAGAAAAAAATGGACAAACAAAGAGAATCATAAGCAGGAAGAGGCTGATTCTCTCTCACATGATACAACTAGTCATACCCAATGTTTGTACAAAATATCGAAATCCTAGCTGAAGCAGTTCCTGAGAAATCTGTGACAATAATTTAATTGGAGAGAAAGAAAAAATGGACAAACAAAGGGAATGATAAGAGGAAGAGGCTGATTCTCTCTTACACAGTACAACTAGTCACACCCAACATTTGTACCAAATTTCAAAGTCCTAGCTGTAGTAGTTCCTGCGAAATCTGTGACAAAAATTTCATTGGAGAGAAAGAAAAAACGGACAAACAAATGGACTGATAAGCAGGAAGTGGCTGATTCTCTCTTACATGGTACAACTAGTCATACCCAACGTTTGTACCAAATTTCAAAGTCCTAGCTTTAGTGGTTCCTGAGAAGTCTGTGACAAAAATTAATTGGAGAGAAAGAAAAATGGACAAACATAGAGACTGATAAGAGGAGAAGGCTGATTCTCTCTTACACAGTACATCTAGTCATACCCAAGGTTTATACAAAATTTGAAAGTCCTGGCTGAAGAGGTTCCTGAGAAATCTGTGACAAAAATTTAATTGGAGAGAAAGAAAAAAGGGACAAACAGGGGGACTGATAAGCAGGAGAAGGCTGATTCCCTTTTACACAGTACAACTAGACATACCCAAGGTTTATACAAAATTTGAAAGTCCTGGCTGTAGAGGTTCCTCAGAAATCTGTGACAAAAATTTAATTGGAGAGAAAGAAAAAATGGACAAACAGGGGACTGATAAGCAGGAGAAGGCTGATTTCCTCTTACACAGTACAACTAGTCATACCCAACGTTTATACCAATTTCAAAGTCCTAGATATAGCAGTTCCTGAGAAATCTGGAACAAAAAATTAATTGGAGAGAAAGAAAAAATGGATAAACAAATGGACTGATAAGCAGGAGAAGGCAGGGGGACTGATAAGCAGTAGAAGACTGATTCCCTCTTACACAGTACAACTAGTCATACCCAAGGTTTATACAAAATTTGAAAGTCCTGGCTGTAGAGGTTCCTCAGAAATCTGTGACAAAAATTTAATTGGAGAGAAAGAAAAAATGGACAAACAGGAGGACTGATAAGCAGGAGAAGGCTGATTTCCTCTTACACAGTACAACTAGTCATACCCAACGTTTATACCACATTTCAAAGTCCTAGATATAGCAGTTCCTGAGAAATCTGGAACAAAAAATTAATTGGAGAGAAAGAAAAAATGGATAAACCAAGGGACTGATAAGCAGGAGAAGGCTGATTCTCTCTTACACGGTACAGCTAGTCATACCCAATGTAATGTTGTATCAAATTTCAAAGTCCTAGCTTTAGTGGTTCCTGAGATATCTGTGACAGAAATTTAATTGGAGAGAAAGAAAAAATGGACAAACAAATGGACTGATAAGCAGGAGAAGGCTGATTCTCTCTTACACGGTACAACTAGGCCTACCCAACGTCTGTACCACATTTCAAAGTCCTACCTATAGCGGTTCCTGAGAAATCTGTGACAAAAAAATAATTGGAGAGAAAGAAAAAATGGATAAACAAAGGGACTGATAAGCAGGAGAAGGCTGGTTCTCTCTTACACGGTACAACTAGTCCTACCCAACGTTTGTACCAAATTTCAAAGTCCTAGCTTTAGTGGTTCCTGAGAAATCTGTGACAGAGAAAATGTTAACACACACACACACACACACACACACACACACACAAACATATTAACGGAAAGACCAAAAACTATATACCCCCTATATACTTCGTATACCGGGGGTATAAAAACTGCAACACACAAATTGGAATCTCGAAAAAGTGATTTTCTGGAAAATAACGTAATTTGACGTTTTACATTTCACATGATCAGTATCCGATACAAATATCTTTCAGATTTACTTTCCAAGCATCCATCAACATCAGTGGATACTTTGATATCAGCATCAAGCGTCTATTTATCAGTGCAGTAAATGACGTCAACGTCAATGATTCCATTCTTAACGGACTCTAAAATTCATATTTTAACTATACATGGTTCTAGAGTAGACTACTATGAGCCGTAAAATACTGTTTGAGTGAACTTATTGTCGTCGGTTTCGAACTTTGATGGCATGTTTAAAATGCTATTATTGCATTCCACGAGCGTTTGTTACCTCACTTCAGTTCAGTAATTATTGAAAGAAGCGGAAGACGGGAACCACGCTCTACTCCGATAAGCGGACGGTGCATTAGGGCGCGTTTACACGACCAAAGTTTCTATGACAAAGTAGGTTTGTCACAGAAAAATTTGCTCGTGTAAATGCCAAAATATGACAATGTTTCTTTGACAAATATATATGGTAAAGTTACTTCGATGAATTAAATTTGTCCGTGTAAACGGAGAACTTTGCTAAAGATTATGTAATAAAGAACATTGCTACAAGCGTGGAAAATGTGACAAAGATTTTGTTTCATCGCTGCAGGTAACTTTGACGATTAATATTTGCTCGTGTGAACACTGCAGCAAATATTTCATTGCCAAAGTTTATGTGACAAAGATTCTATGGCACTTTTTCTTTAACAAATAATTTGCTCCGTGTAAACGCAAAATGTTTGTCATACTTTCTTTGTTAAAGTTTCTGTGACATAGAAACTTTGGTCGTGTAAACGCGCCCTTAAGATCCCACGTTTTAAAACACCCTTTTATTTTTGTCTCGTATATTTTAACATTTTAAATTCTAAGATTTTACTGATGATTATCTCATGCATTTGATATATGTATGCAGTTTTATTTGTCATCAGTTTTATTTAAGCTGATAAGAAAACAAACGCAGCATTTCAATTTCTTTCAGGTGAGGCGGTTTTAAAGTCCTCGTGTATATACTTTTGAGAAACGTCCAGTGACAGTCGACTGGCAATAGCCTTTCCGTATATTTTTCTTACCGCGCCTTTTAATCTATAAGGCTGGAAGGCAGATTGCAAAATATTATTTCATGATGGCACAGCCAGCGTCCAACGAAATTCACATCGTGAATTATAAGCGATAATTCGCGGTTACATAGCTGTCGACATAAGCAAACATGTTTACTCTCAATATGCGCATATGTTAAGGGTTAAAGTGAATTGATATACTTTCAGCTCTGTTATTTTCTCTTGTTGATTCCCTTCGAAATTGGGGTCAACTCTTCAACGAAATAATTCGCTCCAATATAGAAACAAGTTAGTTCCTTCAAGAGTAGACCCCCTTTTTGAAGGGCTTCGTCCTCCGGGGAAGCAAACGCAAGTCACGGAAGTTATTCCCCTTCGTAAAAACACAGGAATAACATGAAAGTGTATCCATACACCTCAAATGAAACTTAGCAGTCTTTGGTAAGTATATGTACGTCAAGTTAAAATTAATACCTTCCCATAATTAGCAGTTCTTTTTCCGAGGCCTTCTTTCTTATTTTCGTCCAAATGTCTATAGTGAATAAAGTGGCGGCGCTGTTGAATATTGACGTCAGTGAGCTCATTAATGCCGACATCATCACTGCCAACATTAGGCCCTTTACACCTGTAAAATACTTTATACAATTACACCCTGTCCAATCGAAACACCGGTTACACGGTCTAAACGCCGGATAAACGTTATTGTTATGGTGTACCAAGAGGGTCAAAAGCACCGATACGGGTCGACCCGTATCTAAAAAATACGGGTCGACCCCGTATTTTTACGGGTCGACCCGTATATTTACGGGTCGACCCGTATTTCAGATACGGGTCGACCCGTATATTTACGGGTCGACCCGTAAATATACGGGTCGACCCGTAAAAATACGGGTCGACCCGTAAATATACGGGTCGACCCCTAAAATACGGGTCTACTTGCATTTACGGGTCGACCCGTAATATACGGGTCGACCCGTATCTAAAATACGGGTCGACCCGTAAATATACGGGTCGACCCGTATTTTTCTGTGACCCTTTCTGAAATGCAAGTCGACCCGTATATTGCGGGTCCACCCGTATCTGTCTTAAAATAGACTGACCAATCAGAGAACAGTTTACATCGACTGTTTGGTTGATATTAACTGCGGACCAGTAAAAATGGCCGCCGTTTATCATAGCAACGTATTTTTAGACGGGCTCAACGGGCTGGTTTGCAGGAATAAAAGTCTTTAGATACTACAATATTATCTTGTTTCATATTGATTTATTCCATTTAAAGACGGAAGTTTTCGGGGCCAATTTTCCTGCTTTGAGCAAACTGTTTCTTTAAATGATCCACCTTCATAAATTGTGTTTCGAGCGTAGACCTGTTCTGCTCACGATCAAATAATTTTCGATTATCGATATTACTGCAGTATAAGTAAAACAGTCTTATTTATTAGCGCTGATCTTAAACATGCTGTTACCTCCCAAAGTGCAAAATATTTTTTTTGCCATTTATCATTCAGATCTACATCAATAATTTAATGAGGGCCTTCCTGGTTTTCGACGATGAGCAAAAACGTGACATGACAGCTAGGAAAAGGCAATGTGGTAGCACAGCTTTTAATCGTTGTATTAATTGTAACACCGGATAACGGCTGTTTCGCGCACGAAATGTCATGGCGGCGCCCATACCAGGTAAGAATTTTGTTGTTTCTTTGCTTGCAAATAAATGTTTTTGCTGAAATAAAAATTGAAATCGGTGGAGAATTGATTTGTTTTACCATGTTTGCTTCGATGCAGAGTGATTTGTATCTGATTTCTTCAAACATTCAATCCGGAGTTGGTGCAACAGTTTCGGCCATGTACACTTTAGCCGATTTGTCTGCAAACTGTTCGTACTTTTGAAACTACGGAGAGCTTATGAACATGTGAGGTGCTTTCGATGAATTTAATAGTAATTTTACCGTTTATAATAAAAAAGATGCGTTGGAAACGCGTAATAAGAATTTGATGGCGAAAATGGAAGGTAACACCGATTAAAACGGTACGAGAAGTTATCTTCTATCCAGTTTAGTTAACCTAGTAAAGGTTGACTAGTATACCTCCATGTTTTCTTCTATTTCTGAAAAAGAAATGAATTTTGCGGAACCTTGTTTACTTCCCTGCACAACTATTGCAGGAAGGAATCTGCTTCTTTGAGAGTTGATACCCACTAAGAAAGGAGCTTAAAAGAAAACAATAGATTTGCTTCCCCTGAAAGCGTACCCATACACCTTAAAACAATGTTAAAGTTAATATGAGGTGCATCTCGAGAAATCTGTTTTTGAACATGTAGGAATGTGCAAACTCTGACTAGTCTGTTCACATACAAAATCTTGTCAGGGATGAAACGTTTTTAATGTGAATAGATACATGTTTAGGTGTGTGTGTGGGCGGCATTTCTGTCATTTATTTTCACTTTGCCTCCTTTAGAATGAGAACCAACTCTTAAAGGAAACGGTATGTCCATCTAGGAGCAAACTGAATTCTTTCGTTTACTGGTAAATCCCATTTCTGAAGGGCTTCATCACCAATGGAAGTGAACAAGGGAACAGAAAGTCACAAAAATGGTTTCTCATTGTAATAAATGGCAGAAGAACATGGTGGTGTACTTATGCTATAACTGTACAAGGTTGACTTATTATGTAGGCAATGTATACATGTCCTAACAAGAGTCTGCATGTATATTGGCTAATCTGGAAGTGAATTATGGTGTAGAGATTCACCTCCATATTCTTCCACCGTTTCTACAAAGGGAAACAAATTTTATGACTTCCTGTTTGTTCCCATTGACAAAGAAGCCCTCCCAAAAGGTATATTCAGAAAGGAGAATTTTCCCTTAAAGGAGCAACTTCTTTACTTAATGAGTTAAACCTATCTGATATGGGAGGCAAAATAGACAATGGTCGAATTTCTTCCCCTAAAAGTATACCATTTACCTCTAGACTCTTTTTCATGGCTTTTAAATATATGTTACTGCAAACCGGGGAATATTCAGAAAAAATAGTTGAGCGAAACTGTAGACCCAGAGCAGACTGCTCCTAAAGATCATTCTGACAGGGTCTACATTGTTTACCAGCATTTGAAAAAAGCATACCCTGACAGGACTATCAGACTTGTCCACAGATGAACTTATATAACAGAATAAGGTTATTGTAGGGTGATGGTAAATGACATCAATGTATTTGCACAGGTTCTTGTAGGATGAATGTGTGCATTTCCAGGGGAAGTAACTCCATCTGTGCCATTTGGCTTCCCCTAGGAGCAATCTTTAAGAGCTATAGGGAAAATTTTTCTCTCACAGGAGCAAATTTTTCCCTCGGTTCCTTCTCATACGAGGACGCAAGCGCGAAGCCACAGGTTTGCACCTAACCTTAACGGTACGAGACTTAACTTATTGTTTATTCTGTCTAGTTACTGTCAAAGACTGTTCTTTAGACTATCTACACAAGTACTTCGATCTCTAACCCATGATGCTCAACCACCCCACAACCACTATCCCTACTACTATCAATCACACTATCTTTCTTTCTTCCGTTACGTCTTAACCTCCGAGGAGGACATCAGACGGGGTTTGGTATACAAGTGCAAAAGGGGGTTAGTTGAGATAAAAGAGGTGAACAGTTAAGAAAAAGTATACAAGTGAAATAGAGAGATTAGTATAGTTAAAAGATAAAAGCACATCTGATATTTATGGTGAGACATGGACTACTTGGCACACAGCATGACTGAATTGTGCCACAGTAGGTAAAACAGGGATATAGGATGGGAGGGCGTTCCAATGGACTATTGTGCGGGGAAAGTATGTGTACTTGTAATAATCTTTGAGAGTAGGAATTTGCCTGTAAGCTAGTTGGTGATTGTATCTTGACTGCCTAGCGTTTAAATTAGGTAGTCTGCTGCAGGTACAGCAACAAGATCATATGTGATCTTGTACATGAAGATAAGTCGGCTGTCAATACGCCGTTGTTCTAGAGTGCGCCATTTTAGGTCCTTTATCATTTGCGTTACACTAGAGGTGCGCTGGTAATCTCGGGTGGCCCAGCGGGCTGCCCTGCGCTGCACTGCTTCAAGTTTCGTTATGTTTGATGCTGTATGAGGAGACCACACTGTTGAAGCATACTCCAACTGTGGTCGAACAAGTGTTGTATATGCTGTGGATATTAGGTCCTTATTATGGACCTTGATATTTCTTTTTAAAACCCTTTTGTTTGGTTTGCTTTCTTGGAGATAGACCTTTTCTCCCTGAACCCATGTTGCAGCTCAAACAGTATGTTGGAATTAGCCAAATGCTTAGTCAAGTTGGATGGGACTATGTGTTCGAGCACTTTGCACAGAACACATGTGAGAGAAATAGGCCGGTAATTTGCAGGGTCTGACTTGTCTCCCTTTTTGAAAATAGGAGACACGTTGGCTTCCTTCCAGATATGAGGAAGCTTTCCAGAGTCAAATGACTTCTAAAATATCACTTGTAATATAGGGGCAAGTTCTGCATGGAGAGTCTGTAGAACTATGGGCTTAAGTTGGTCAGGACCAGCTGCTTTGTTGGGGATCCAGAGATTGAAGCAGCTTTTCAATGCCCTTTACAGCAATATGTATATCAGGCATTTGACTGTGGGGGCTTGAGACAAAGGCGGGTATACTGTCTTTCAACAGTATAGTTGATAGAGTGTGTAGAAATACTCACTCTAACTATTGTAAAACGTATGCTCGTATGGATCCAGGCATTCCATGTATATACCTGATTGTATTCGCACAACCTAATCGAGAAGCCATATCCGAGCAATCAAGCAGACCATTGTTCAATGAAACTTTTTTATTAAAAAGCGTAGTAGCGCAAATGGTTTAGCAGGTGCCTCTGGGTGGTTAGGCGGAGTTGCCGTAGTCAGCGTGGGTTCGAATCCTGGCCGCCCAGTGGGTATTTATTTCTCAATATAAGAAACATATATAGCGCTACGTTATCTGCATCCTAAAGTTTCGAAATGTTGTTCATAGTGGCATACGATGGTTATATGCACATGCTGATCTATCTATAAAAAACAAAATAGCTTTGTACCACTTAAACGAAGTAAATCAAAATTAAGAGAAATTTAAGTTGGAATCTCTGAAAAAGAGGCTGAAAGACAGTAGACTCATAATGCTAATAAAGGTCTGAAGGGTGCAGCCAGCATGCCCACAAATGACATTGTTCCCCCTAGCAGGCGTACCAGGAAGCATCATTCCCAGGCATTTCTAACCCCATTGGCTGAGACCCAGGCTATTTGTGATCAGAACTCCCTGGCGAATTCCCATATCTCTGCTGCTGAGTGTGCAGAGAGTTCATTTACTAAGTTTACTTCTCTTGTAAAGGCTAAGGACAAGCTTTTCCGATCACAGATCCTGGTGAATGACTGTCTTTGGACGTATCACCAGTAAACAATTCTGATTCTGATTCTGAAGCGGGATAGAAGACAACTTCTTGTACCGTTTTATTCGGTGTTACTTTTTATTTTGGTCATAAAATTCTTATTAAGCGTTTTCAACGCATCTTTTTTATCATGAACTGTAGAATTACTATTAAATGTACCCAAAAATTCATCGAATGCAACTCACATGTTCATAAGCGCTGCATATTTTAAAAAGTACGAACTGTTTGCAGGTAAATCGGCTAAAGTGTCCATGGCCGAAACTGTTGCACCAACTCCGGATCGAATAATTGAAGAAATCAGATACAAATCACTCTGCATCGAAGCATACATGGTAAAACAAATCAATTCTCCACCGATTTCACTTTTTATTTCAGAGAAAACATTTAATTGCAAGCAAAGAAACAATAAAATTCTTACCTGGTATGGGCGCCGCCATGATATTTTTTGCGCGAATCAGCCGTTATTTGGTGTAACAATAACGTTTATCTGGCGTTTAGACCGTGTAACCGGTATCTCGATTGGACAGGGTGAATTATCGACTGCTGAGGCATTGGTCATGATATTGTTAAGGTGGTGATTTATGGTAAATGTAAAAATCTGCATAAAACCATAAAAAAGTAACGTATCTCCCTGAAAGTTAGCACACTTCTTATTTTTGTTGTTCTTTACAGTTCAGAATACAAAATAGACGTACATGCTGCTTAAAAAAGTGTTTTCATAAGGAAAGATCAAAGGGTAATTTTCTGTGAATAAATCTGAAAAAATAATATCGTTATTGAAAATTTACATAGTGCTAAAGGTGCAATGTTGCATAATGAAGAGCGTCCTAGCAATTATTTATTCCAACTCTTTCTCAAATTGTAATGTAGACCAGATGAAAACGGTAGCTTTTTCTCAAATGTTCAACCATGTACAAAGTAAATGTACACTGGACGCATTTATTAAATATAGGGTAGGCAAGCATACCTATGTTAACACCTACAATATAAATAATACATTACTGACATGATCAGTGGTGTGTAGATGAAATTGTTCAACCTTGTTAAAATAGTCTCACCTGTCTCACCTGTGTGTTTTGACAACAAAATTTGGACACAGACTGCATCTTTTTTCATCTGCTCAGCCTGATAATGTGTGAAAGAGTTTGAAAAAATAATTGCTAGGACGCTCTCCATTATGCAACAAGGTACTCTAAGCACTAAGAATATTTTCAATAATGATATTATTTTTCCAGATTTATTCGCAGAAAATTACCCTTTGATCTTCTCTTATGAAAACACTTTTTAACATTAACAAATGTTGCATTTTGGGATTCTAAATTATGAGAAACAACATAAAGAAGGCACCTGCTAAGTTTTGGAAAGATCAGTGTTATTTTGAGTATTTTATGCAGATTTTTGTCTTTGTCCCAAATCAGTGATTATCACCACCTTAACCGGAGAAAACCAATATTGACCGACATGACGGAGGAGGTCAAAACTGGTATTCTCTGACTGACATCAAACCATATATACTGGCTTAGATAGTCAAAAAAACAAAAAACAAAAAACAGAACAAACAAAACAAACAAACATATTGCTTATTTATGTACTATAATAACTTAATGTCGCCGTTAGACAAGCTTGTTGTCAGTCAGCACGGGAGCGGCAAAATTTCACATCATAAACGATTTCATCTGTCAGCATTGCCTTAATTGTCAGCCTACCATCGTTTCGATATGACTGGAATACTGTTAATTAGGACGAAATACTCAGTTTTATTCATCCAGCCCTATCATCCAGCCCTATCGTAGACACAGCTGAAAGAAAAGAATTCCAAGTTTACGGATCAGGGAGTTTCTTGGTCATTGGACTTGATAAAGGCCAGCTAAATTCGGACAGCAGGTGAACTCAGACAGTGTCATTGTTTCTTTCATATGTCAGTTGTTTGGAAGTAAACAAAAATAAAAGGCATACAGTAAAAATCCTGATGAAACGGCTCAATATGAGCTGTCTCATCTAGATTTGCACTGTTTGAAATGGTATGTTCGAATTTACCTGCTGTTCGAGTTCACCTGACTTGACCCTAACCCTGACCTCCAACGCTGAATTAATAATTCAGATCAGAAAGTAGATATCAGTAGATATCTGTCAATCTCATCATTTTTATTGTTAATTTAATGGTCAGTTCTATCTTTTTTCCCGTCTGAATATTATTTGTCGGGTTTGGCCTATTTCTACGCCCCATAAAGAACAAATAAGAAGAAAACGGGCTTATTACATGTATACGAACAATCACAGCAAGCGCATAGATCACTTTGCGACTCTATACCGCCCAGCTAGATTATGTTTAGGCTCCATATTCCGAAGAACCTTTATTTCTGTAGTATGAGAGAAGATTCCATTTAAACTGCGCAGATACATACGCTAGTCTGCCGAATTATGGCTGCCCCAATAGCCTATACATTTTATCATAGCAGTGCTTACCTATATTAAATTTTGTCAAAGTCAACGATCAATTTTCCTCCTTTTTTACATCAAATTTAATGACCCTTTTAATACAGGTTTCAAACTATTTTCTTGTTGTTGATGTTGTTTTCATTACATTCTCTCTCATATTACGATGTGAACGTCACGGGGTCACGACATAGAAGGTCGCTGGATCGAGGGCGCGCCCGATGTATAACTTGTAGTGAGCTGCCCCAATTTAAGTACTAACCTCTAAACACTAAGGTGTCTCTAATCACGCACCATCGACTCCTCATTATAGGACAACAATTATTTGCAATACCAGGACAAAAGTATCAGCATCAGACATGATTTCCCTCTCATGATTGCGTTTTAGCTCCTTCTGAGGTACACAGCGGATGTTAATGCATGGCTTCAACCAAGCAGGTACACGACGTTGAAATGATTATTGATCAAAGTTTTTACTATATACGGAAATAAAGGCTATATTAATCATTTGATTATAAAACCCGTCTAAACATACTTTCGTTTATCCTAGGCAGGATTGCTCCGAATGAAATAAGGCTTTGATGGACCCAGTGGCTTCAGAGGAGAAGAGAAATACGGGTGGGTTTGGGCTTGTTCAGAGAATTACTCTGGTACGCAGAAATCTCATGTACATATTTTCAGTTTCCTATGTTTATCACGCTTTATATCATGGACTCCAATACTTCTAGAGAAATAAGATATTTAGCATTTTCCACATAAAAGGCAGCAAAGTTAATATTTCAATAAAAGAGATACAAGGGGTCTAAGATCAATATTTCAACAAAACTGATAGTACATTCGTTCGAACATCAAGTACCAAGTTTCTACGTTATCGACATTTTGGCTGTGGAGAGAGGATTTTAGATGAGCTTTATCGTTTGGGCTAATGACCGCTAGGGGAGAGTCGGGTAACTTCGGACAGGCGGGTAAATTCGGACATACAATTGCAAACAGTGAAAATCCTGATGAGACGGCTCATGATGAGCCGTCTCATCAGGATTTTCTCTGTTTGGCCAGTTATTTTTTATTTTAGTTCAAAACAACTCACATATAAAGGAAATAATGTCAGTGTCCGAATTTCCCCGCTGTCCGAAGTTACCCGACTCTCCCCTATACTGGTATTTTAACTTTCGTTCTTTCGAACCATGGAGGTTGCACAGGAAATATGGATATACTGGCTTGATAGTTTTGACCAGAAGATATTTAGAACAGTTGAAATAAGAGTGACCTTGGTCAAAAGAACAAGCTTGACCTCGGATACGTCAAACTTCAAGTATCCGGATGTTTTTTAAACAAACAGACTTCAACACAGTTTGCGAGAAATCAAATGCTTCAGTGTTTTTTCCCTAATTAGGGCCCTGCCAGACGAAGTCTGCGGAGGCACTATTGTAATCACCTTGTCCGTCTGTCTGTCTGTCCGTCTGTCCGCCCGTCATCATTTCGTGTCCGCTCAATAACTCTGAAACCGTTTGAAATATTTTCAGGAGACTTAGTACAAATGTAAAGCATCATCAGACAATGTGCAGAGAACAAGAACCATAACTCTGCCTACATTATTTACTGGTTGATGCCCCTTTGTAATTTTGAGTACAGAAATCGTGTCCGCTCCATCACTCTGAAACAGTTAGAAATATTTTCACGAGACCTGGTTCAAATGTAAAGCATCATCAGACAATGTGTAGAGAACAAGGACCATAACTCTGCCTACATTATTTACTGAATTATGCCCCTTTGAAATTTTGAGTACAGAAATCGTGTCCGCTTCATAAATCTGAACCCGTTAGAGATATTTTCATGACAATCAGACGATGTGCAGAGAACAAGAACCATGACTCTGCCTACATTTTGACTGAATTATGCCCATTTGTAATTTTGATACAGAAATCATGTCCACTTTTTACCTCTGAAACCTTGAGAGATATTTTCACAAGGCTTGGTACAAATGTAAAGCATCATCAGACGTTGTGCAGAGAACAAGAATTCTAACTCTGCCTACATTTGTTACTGAATTATGCCCCTTTGTAATTTTAAATATAGAAATCTTGTCAGCTCTATAGCTTTAAAATCATCAAAGATATTTTCATAAAACTTGTACATAATATAAAGCATCATCAGACAATGAGCAGAGCATAAGAACTGTAACTTTATCTACATTTTTACAGAATTATTCCTCTTTGTAGTTTACAGTCTTGAAAACGTATTCGCTCTCTAACTTTTAAACTGTTGAAGATATTGTCACATAACTTAATAAAATATAAACACCATCAGACAATGTACAGAGAAAAAGAACCATAACTACACCTTCATTTTTAGCAGAATGAGAACCCTTTGTTATTTTAGGTATGGGGATTCTGTCCGCTCTATAACTCTAAAGCCTTTGAAGATATCTAAATAAAACATGGTACAAATAGAAAGCATAATCAGATGATCTGAACGTGTGCAGAATGCAAGAATGGTACCTGTAACATCAGTTTTCTGCTTAACAGAGTTGTTGCCCATGTTTTAATCAATCATGATTTTGAATTTTGCCCATATCTTAATGACACTACCAGATACTTTATTTCTAACAACATATTGAATATGAAGGAACAAAATGATAATAGAAAGCTGGTATTGTTATTTTTGGTTGGGGACATATGACAAATGGTGTCAACAGTTTCATAAAGGCGGGGCCGTATTAGTTACCATGTTTCTAGTTGTTGATTTTCTTCATATACAAAGCACAACAAGTGGCATTTCCATAAAAAATATAAAGCCACCAAATGCTGTATACCAATTTGAGCCGCGACGCGAGAACACCAACAACAAAGTGGTTGTGCGCCCAGCAAAGACTCAGATCAGCCTGGGCATCCGCCCAGTCTGATCAGAGTCTTCGCTGTCCGTATGGAGGTAGCTTAGACCCTCAGCTACCCTTAAAGCGCTTAGCGAAGATTCTGACCAGACTGAGCGGATGCCCAGGCTGATCTGAGTCTTTGCTGGGCGCACAACCACTTTGTTGGTTTTCTCGCGTCGCGGCTCAAATTGGTATACAGCATTTGGTGACTTTATATTTTCATGAAAATGTCACTTGTTGTGCTTTGTATATGAACAAATCAACAACTAGAAACATGGCTGATCTGAGTCTATGCTGGGCGCACGACCACTTTGTTGGTTTTCTCGGGTCGCGGCTCATTTTAATTGTCGTGGCCATTTGGTTCTGGGGACAGAGAGTTTATGTTTTAACCATGTATGGGCATGACGGCAATCATCATAAACACGTAGCCATAATATCATAATAGTCAAACACACTTTCGTGCGGCGTGGGGCGCCATATGAAGTTTGGTTTTAATAAATGACTTTGGAGTAGAGGTTGTCTGCTGCAATATGAG
Source organism: Ctena decussata (assembly GCA_963989385.1). Lineage (NCBI taxonomy): Eukaryota > Metazoa > Mollusca > Bivalvia > Lucinida > Lucinidae > Ctena > Ctena decussata. The sequence continues at coordinate 53,063,668 of OZ022511.1, read as the reverse complement.
TAATTTTGGACAAATGTCATAAAACGACCTTGACGTCTGGTACTGAAAATCTTCATGTGCTCATTTGAAAACCTTATCTTTTTTCTTTTTTTTGAATTCTGAACTGCGTTTTTTATACTGAAGTCTTTAACACTTTTTTAAAAGTCTGAACTGCGCATGTGTGTATGTGGGGGAATAGGGGCCATATGAAAGTTGGTTTTAATCAGTCCATTGGCTTAAATCATCCATTGGTTTTGCAGGAAAGGTTTTTTGAAACTGTTACAATATGTGTAATCTTGGACAAATGTCAAAGAACGACATTGAAGTCTTGCACTGAAAATCTTCATGTGCTCATTTATACTTAAATCCTTAACAGTTTTTAAGAAGTACATGTATAGTGTTTATGAATTCAGCCATTGCCTTTAACTTTAAAGTATGAGTAAGAGACGCTTAATATCTTTGTGGACAAGAACCTATTCTTTCCAATATATGGGCATCATAGCCGTCTCGGTCATATGACCATGATAACCACTCGAGCCAGTGTTTATTCAGCCAGGACATGAAGGCTAAATGTTTGAATCAGCCCATCGGCTTCATAGGAGTAGGATTTAAAAATTGTCGACGGACCATGGGACGACTGGCGAGCTGTCGGACAATTAACGGCTTGCGAACCTAGGAGACTGCTTTTTTATATGCTCCGCGGGCAGTCAGCTCAGGCGAGCAAAAAAAAATAAAATAATGGACTGCAATATGCCGATGTGATAGAATTTTTGACAGAAATGCAAACATGTTTTAGACACCACTGTCTTACTTTGCCGGGTCATAAAAGTGTAATTATGTACCTGTGGGTGCTAGCTCTAGAACCAGCTTAGGATAGGCGATGTTGGAACAGCCAGACGGGTTGTCACAGATCTCTTTACATTTGACCGGGTCTATACAGGCCACTTCATCTGAAATTGGCAATAAAATAAAATAGCTCACTTTATATTAAATTCATAAATGAGTTTCAAGTTTCAGTGCATGGAGGTCAGTCGTAATCATATGATATAACGAGAGCATTGCGCGAGTGTTACGCCTTTTTCTTCAATATCTCCCGATCTTGCGTACATTAAATTCTACCTAAAAAGATTTTCATTTTTCTCTTTCGCAAAAGAAAAGAGTGATATTGTCAGAATATAAAGACTCATGGTAGCCAATGTCAGCAGTTAGCCGCATCGGCGACAAACTGCACTTTGCTCTAGAATAAGTCAAATCTGTTTTCTCTTGCCTCTGTAGGCAGATTTTGTTAGAATGATTTGCTGGAACAATGAACAACACGCGAATCAGTATGAAAGGAAATAGCGTTAAACATTAGGAACTTATTGATGCCTATTCTGTTAACCGGCTGCGTTGAACAATAATCAGAGGAAGCCGTCTGGATATCTCCATAATCCAAGTACCAAGCTTATGGTTTTGTATTAATTAAAGAGTTATACAGTAGGATTACAGTTAATCATGCCCATCTTGGTTGTTTATGAACGCCTCATCACAACTCCAGATATATATAATCTGGGGTAGAGGTGGATAAAATTACAGGGATACGTTTCTTATTTCTCTATAAAACATAGTTTGTGGCAGTTAGAATCATCTCAGCAAAGAGATCACTACGTATGTTTTATGGAAGTGAATACAATTACCTACGCATTATAAAGTCTCCCTTTATCGTGTGTTCCATTGGTCTGCTTGCAGATTGTGTCACAGCAAATGCGCATGCAGACTGGTTATCATTTTTTGCTCAGGGCCCAATAGTTCAAAACATCGGTAGCTTAACGGTATCGTTAGTCAAGGATTCCTTACGTCTTCTAGTACACACACATAAAGTGTGCTAATATTTTTGCCACAAAACTGAGAGGAGCTTTTGCTCTGCAAAAGCTTCTCACATTTTTTTAGCAAAAAATGGCAGTGTGCCTGCGAACAATACGTTTGAAAATGTAATGTTTTGAACAAACTGACCCAGATATTTACCTGTGTAAAGAACCCGACTGATCATGCCTGGGAAGATGATGATAAACAGTGGCAGGAGTTTTAGGTAGCCAGCGATTATGGTTCCTGCCCGGGCGTGTGCAATGTTCTTGGCTGCCAGTGCGCGCTGTACGATTACCTGAAAGAATAGGATTGTTTGGATAATACCGATAAATGATTCAGATCTGCATGTATTGATGGTAAACAATTGTTTTTCTTGTTAACTTTATTATGCCATAACATAGCCGTACTATGTACTATTTTGATTATTCAAGTAGTAGTTACATACGCAGTAAACAAGCAAAATAGCGGTTAACATGGCTTACTATTTAAAAAGCAGAGGTGGCCAAATGTTTTATGCATGAGGGCAGAGCTGTTACATTTCGTAAAGGTCATGCAGCTCGAAAGGCATTCGAGAAGATTTTAATATTTAGGATGGCTGCAAATGAAATGCCTGGATTATGAGGACACTTCCCGTCACGCCCCCGAATAACAGGAAATATATAGAGAGTACTGCGTACCTGATCTGTACACCAGTACCAGAGAGCAACAGCGGTAGAGCGGATTATGACACCGGGCCACGGTAGATCAGCGTCGACTGCGTCTCGGAGAATGTGGAAAGCATCCTGTCGCGGTAATCCGCATGTGGAGTTGGCGACATATGAAGATGGTATCGCCTCCATGTATTTATATTGTAGAGCCATTAGTCCTCCTACCTTGATATATGCTGAAACAGTATGTAAGAAAATAAAACAATAAGAACAAAAGTTGAAGAGCATAGTGAACTTATTTTAACAAGAGCTTCGCAAGCGGCGCATAATACGCCCGTTTCAGTGTCATGAAGGAGTTACAGAATGAACAAGAATGTTTACAGAAGGATGGACAGGCAGACAAAACAGGGGAAACAACTCAGTAATTAATGACTGCAATGTTATCAAAACAACACATCAAATACTATTCTAACACAGTGCGCCTATAGAAGCAATGGAAAGTTGCCGTGTTTTATTCTGCAACAATTCACTGGTACGGAGCGCGTGAGTCTAACTGCTGACGTCACTGCAATTAATGACGTAATTTTGTGACATTTCAAGACGTTAGACGGTGTAACGTCTCTTTTTGTTTCTAAAATCGCCATAAAACGTACGTTTATTTTAGATACAGTTAAGAATATTGGCGGGAGCATGAACGCGCTGGCAGCAGGGTTGGGAGAGTTTGAATGAAAAGAATAGTTTTTCAGCGTTTTTGAGAGTTAGAATCGAAATAGTTCAGCTCTAGCATTGAATTGTTGAGTAATAATTCACTGTTTGTCGGTCAGTTGTAAGTTGATATATCACTCGCGCTCCGCGCTCGTGATATGATCTACTTTACAACTGACCTCAAAACAGTGAATTATTACTCAACAATTCACTGCTAGAGCTGATCTATTTCTTAATTAGTACACCAAATATCAGGTTCCAGGGTGAAGCAGCTCAGAAGTTGTGAAACGCCAAAGTAAAACAAGGGAGATAATTCATAAACTCTTAGTCGCAATACTTTCCCTTGACAATATACACATCACCATAAAGCTTTGTTAAAATATTTCCAACGGTTAAGGAGATACAGAGTAAAACGGAAATTGATGTAAGGGCAGATAATTCAGGAAGTAAGCCAGAGTTGTGGTTCATGCGCATGATACATTATCCCATTATTATACACATTTCTACAAAGTTTCATTTAAATATTTCAAAGGGTTAAGGAGTTACGGGGGAATGGGTTAGCCTAAAAAACTAATCAAAGGGAGGTTACTCCAAAATTAAGTAAGGGGAAACAACCATTCTTATATGTGACACACCGTCTTGTGATCATGCACATTGCTATAAAGTTTCATCAAGATATACCAAATGGTTACTTAATTATTGGATGCACAAGATTAGTATACACAAAAATACCCTAAAAATCTAATCAAAGGGACGCAACTCCAAAACGAAGAAGGGGAGAGCAACCATTGTTATACGCTACACATCATCAGACCCTCATACACATTGTTATGAAGTTCATTCAAGATATCCCAAACGGTTATCTAGTTATGGCGCGCACAAGACTAGTAGGGTAAAACATAATCAAAGGGGCATAACTTGGAAACTAAGAAAGGGGGAGCAACCATTACTATACGTGACACTTTGCCCCATCCTAATATATATGCCTACAAAATTTCATGAAGATATCTCAAACGGTTGCTGAGATATGGTGCGCACACGAATGTTGACGGACGGACGGACAGACGGACAGACAGACGGACGGACAGCGCCATGCCATAATACGTCCGTTTTTTCAAAACGGGCGTATAAAAATGGTGGATCTAAGCTTTGGAAAATATGACTGCGTGGCTGTAGGTGAAATTTGGAGGAAATTCGGATAAATTCTAATATTATAGACAAACGCACAAGGGCTTTATAACTTCATAATGATACTGTAATAAAATGCGTGAAGCTATATAAATCATGTGAGTAGTACTGCATGGCATTCAGTAAAGGTTTAAAATCATCTCAGTGGTAACATCATGAACCTAAGTTAATACAATGCATCTCTTCACTTTAAATGTCATGAACCTTCCGACTGCGCTTTCCTATTTTTGGCTTGTGGTTTCGGCCACAAGCCAGTATTCATGTCGTTTAGTGATACCGAGTTATTTTCGGAAGAAATGACGTCACGCTCATTCGGAAAATACCAGGAGAGTTGGCATATACTAAAATATGGAGTGGGGTCAACCTATGGAGTGGCGTGTTTTTTTTTTGAATGGTATTTTGGAGTATTCTGGACAAGAAACCATGCCTCACCATTTTCGGGCAATGACCAGTTGCAAAATGCAAAGGGGCATGTTCTAATTTCTCTCCTGGACTAGCCAGATTATGTGAAATAACATAATAGCTTGCTTGAAAGCATAATACTATGAACCAAGCTAGGCCAAGCCAAGTATACTTTGGGGAACATTATGGCTATACTGTATATTTATCCGAGTCAGCAGCATTAAGTCTTGGCAGTTTGAAAAAAACCCACTCCTATTCCAAGGCTCCACTCCAAAGGTTGACTCCACTCTATATTTTAGTATATGCCGGACGATTTTTTGTACCTTCGCGTACGTCATAAAATACGTACAATTTCGCCTGCTACTTTGCCTCAGTGCATTTTTTTATCCACATCCGACAACAGAAAATGTATAGGATCGCCCACATGGTAATGATCAGACTGCGCAAAATGCAGTCTGATAGGTACCTTTGTTGGTCGCATATGGCATAAAGCAGGATTCTCCTATGACTCGCCAATGGCATGTTTCAAGGGAGGTAATACTTATATAATTTGCAACAAGTCTTCGTTAATTTTGTATTACGCAGTAGACCAGTTTCTTAAAGGTAAAGATAATTTTTAAACAACATAATAAATATACAAATTTGAACGTAAATAATTACATGTCAGAGTGATAGCCAGCAGAATGTATATATTTTTGAAAGCTTGACGTATTACTGTATATTGACCTTCCACTTATAAAAAATAAATAAAATAAATTAAAAAATTGGATTGAATCAACTGACACCCGGCGCCAGGTGTGTGCCTTTGTACCAAAAATATTTTCTGGCATTTTAACATTTATGCATGTCTTGTATGTATACATGAATGAACATGTACAAGGAAGCCTGCATGGTTGTCAAATACTTTTGCATAGGACAACTTGCAGTCGAAGCCGGGCCGGGTAGCGCAATCGGTAGGGCACCTGACTCGTGAGTCAGAGGTCCTGGGTTCGAATCCCGGTCTGGCCACATACTTTCGTTTCTCCTTCCGCTGATTCAAGAAGGGCAGTTGTCAGTTACTGGCGAAAGTATGTGCACTTAGTACTGGTTAAGGTGGTGATAATCACTGATTTGGGACAAAGACAAAAATCTGCATAAAATACTCAAAATAACACTGATCTTTCCAGATCTTAGCAGATGCCTTCTTTATGTTGTTTCTCATAATTTAGAATCCCAAAATGCAGCATTTGTTAATGTTAAAAAGTGTTTGTATAAGAGAAGATCAAAGGGTAATTTTCTGCGAATAAATCTGAAAAAATAATATCATTATTGAAAATATACTTAGTGCTTAGAGTACCTTGTTGCATAATGGAGAGCGTCCTAGCAATTATTTTTTCAAACTCTTTCACACGTTATCAGGCTGAGCAGATGAAAAAAGATGCAGTCTGTGTCCAAATTTTTTTGTCAAAACACACAGGTGAGACAGGTGATACTATTTTAACAAGGTTGAACAATTTCATCTACACACCACTGATCATGTCAGTAATGTATTATTTATATTGTTGGTGTTAACATAGGTATGCTTGCCTATCCTATATTTAATAAATGCGTCCAGTGTACATTTACTTTGTACATGGTTGAACATTTGAGAAAAAGCTACCGTTTTCATCTGGTCTACATTATATTTTGAGAAAGAGTTGGAATAAATAATTGCTAGGACGCTCTTCATTATGCAATAATGCACCTTCAGCACTACGTAAATTTTCAATAACGATATTATTTTTTCAGATTTATTCGCAGAAAATTACCCTTTGATCTTTCCTTATAAAAACACTGTTTTAAGCAGCATGTACGTCTATTTTGTATTCTAAACTGTAAAGAACAACAAAAATAAGAAGTCTGCTAACTTTCAGGGAGATACGTTTCTTTTTTATGGTTTTATGCAGATTTTTACATTTACCATAAATCACCACCTTAACCGCTTAGGAGGTCTAAGCCTGCCCAGGAATGGTGTGGTTAGGTTAACTGACCGTCCCGACATGACCTTAGTTGTTTACCGTGGACGTTAAACATCAAATCAACCAACCAAAAAAAAAAAAAATCTTTTTCTGATGCCACACTATTCCTGGGCAGGCTTAGACCTCCTAAGCGGTTAACCAGTACTAAGACCGGGTTTCGAACCCAGGGCCTCTGACTTATGAGTCAAGTGCCCTACCGATTGCGTAACACGGCCCGTGTGTGTGTGTTTGAATATTTCCTCAATCTTTTTTTTCAAATAAAGTCTACACTTGTTTTTACCTCACACCTGTAGATAATGCCACCATTCAAGAAGTTAAAGGCTTCATTGCTCTATCAGCATGAAAATTTTTATCAGGAGGTATCGCTGCAAGCTTCTCACTACAGTTTCGTAATTGTAAATGACCGTGATTAGGTAGCTTTGAAAAAATAAAACATCCTTGAGTTTCACTTAAAATCGGTTTGAAAACTTATCTGGGTCATTTTAGGTGGCAACTAAAATGACCTTTTTTCGATTTCATGAAATGGTAAAAATACAATGTACACGCGTGGAGTCCCAATCACTATCTCGCCTATGTTTATATAGCATGGCTAGACGGGAAACCAGAACAGGAAATTGTATTTTGTGGAGCGTTTTGTTATTTTTTCAAAAATTTGTTTTCTCTGCTTTTTGCCAGTTATATGACTCAATATATGCACACCAACCCACAATTTATTACCAAACGTGAAGGTGAACCGCTTTTTACAATGATTTCAGTTTTGGCGTTTTTACCGCTGATAGGACTATTGAGACTTTAAGAAATTTTGCTTTGCTAAATAAAAATTAGCAACAGAAAGTGCACTAACAACTGGGTTTACTTGAATAAACAACTCATGAACATTTCACTGTCTTAGCTGGACAAGCCTTCCTTTTAAAAGGAAATTTTATTTTACTTATGTCAGTTTATTTATTTGTTTAAGGGGGCGGGGCGGCGTGAGAGGGGGCAATTTTAAATCACTTTCTATACTCTTCTGATTTTAGTTGTTTTTCTGTTTATTATTATCAATATTAATGTTGTTATAATTGTTATTTTTACCATCCGTGAGCACACATACCAAGAACAGCTAGAAATATAGAGCCAACCAACATGACGACTGTTTGAAGCGTGTCTGTGAAGATGACTGCAGCCAAACCACCTGAAAGATAAATTTAAACCACTTGTGATTTCAAACATTCCATCCGAACCCTGTAAAGAAAAGAGCACGAATGATTTGCATGACCTTTGTTATCGCATATAATGTGTTAATGCTATATTTCTGCACAAAATAAACCATTTGATTATGAATTTAAACTGTTCTGTTCCGTTTCAATTCTCGTAACGATGGTCCCCAAGTGGCTCAGTGGTACGTGACCATAGTTGCACACACCTGGCACCGAGTTTTCGTTCATGTGATTCATTTTTATACCCTTTAAAAAGTATGAACACTTTCAGGCATCTGGGAACCTGTGAATACGGGGTTAAGATCATGACAAAACATTTGAGCCGCGATGCGAGAAAACCAACGAAGTGGTTGTGCGCCCAGCGCAGACTCAGATCAGCCAGCCTGGGCATCCGCCCAGTCTGATCAGACTATTCGCTAAGCGCTTAAAGGGTAACTCAGGGTTTAGCTGCCTCCATGCGGACAGCGAAGGCTCTAATCAGACGGGGCGGATGCCCAGGTTGATTTGAGTCTCCGCTGGGCGCACAGCCACTTTGTTGGTTTTGTCGTGTCACGGCTAATTAAATTTGATTTTAGCTGACAAATTAAGCTGCCTTTTCTGGATTACCACGTTTTGCCATCAGGACTTTGAATTTTTAATATGATACAGCTTTTGAAATTTTGTGGACGTAAATTGTATAGGCTTTTTGTGAGCTTTAAGGGTTAACAGCTTAATCGTTCGCGTTTCTTTTATTGCGAAATCGGGGTTATCAAAACAAATGAGCCACATCATGTGACTTCCAACAATGTGACAACTTTAACGTGTGATATTCAGATCATCCTCATTCACACAGGGTAATCAGCGACCTCAAAGAAGGCTCTATGGCTTGGGTCAATTCCATAGATGGCTGATGTGACAAGCGACTGATGTAACTTTTGTGCAGTCTGATCAGAGCCTTTGCTTGTCACCGATCCCACATTTTAGGAAATCACATAATTTGATTTGGCTTAAATAAAAGCGCTTATTACCCACAACTGTATAAATCCCGGTGACAACCAGGAGGACTGCTATTGACAGGTATGTGTTCCAACCAATGGCTTGTTGAATAAATATGGCACCGGCATATACATCAACCTAAAAAAGATTGTCAGACTAAGCAAATACTGGACCAGACTGTGCTACTCTGGTAGCAGTCTAAGAGAAACTTCTTCAGTCATCAGCTACCGTTTCACCAACAGTTCCTATACATGTACGTTTCTACTTGTTTGACAAATCAAAATCCCTTAAGTTCCCTAAAGAGCGGAGAACATATTCAAAAGAAGGAACATGGTCCATACTTCGAATGCTTCTATGGAAAATAATAGGTTTAAGACGATCAGGATATTTCAAGGTGCTCTAAGTGTTCTGCAGCGGATAAGAACTTGGTTTAGCGCGATAACGCGTCTCTGGTCGACGGGACCGCGGTGCCTTACGGGAACATTCGTAAAGCAAATCAAAGTAACTAGTCTCTTAGTGAGCTAAGTGACTTCTTTTCTGGTACTCCATATTTATTTGCCTTGACCTATTTCATCAATGAAAATCAATTAAGTAAAACAAGTTCACGCTAAAACTTTGCCCTCACTGCACACTGTTAGGCTATCGCTTATATGGAAATTTAGTATCAACTGGTCCTTAACTGTCGAATATATGTACGGCATTGTGAACTTTATTGATTAAAATCATAGATCCAAGCAATTGTATTGAATAATATTTGTTTATTATGGCTTATAGGTTGAGATGTGATATAATCTTGCCTATTATACAGGTCAAATTTAATACGTTTAGCCTATCATAATATATTGACAGATTTATGAGCCGCATCTTATACCATTAGGTTAAATGAGGTTAAGTAACCCATGGGTCAGTCACTTACTCTTTTTTTTTGGTTAATATGTCATAGGTTAATATAGTTCATAGAGTTCATGTTTATCTCTGAATTAGAGCCTGACAATGGCATTCAGGTCAGTGCTACGAACGATATTGTTGCGTGATATCAAAGTATTGGCTGTCGTACAAAAAAATCTTTCAAAGAGGACAGAAACAATTCCCTAAATATTAGGGCAACACTCATCTTTAAAATATCACTGCCTGCAACTCAAACAAAAAATATATGATACGAAAGAATAAGGTGTCATAGCAATGAAATAATATTTTGCAACAGTAAGATAACGCATAAATCCAGTTGTCATTTTTTTTATGACTGTATTTTAGTCCTTACAGTGGGCTTGAGATGTTACAGGAAACTAGGCCATATGATTAAATATACACCTTGACAAAAGTTTAGCATATTTTAGTTTCACGGTGGTTGTGTTACACATCCTGCAGAATAATTGCAAAATATTAAACAACGATATAATTTATTGACTTGCGGTTCCTTGATGTTATATTGTGCTGTGTCTGCTTGTCTGTGGTCTCTGCTGGTTTGGTCACCCGTATTGCTGCCCAATCTGCCTTCTGTTTTGTTACACTAAAATAAAACCAGAGGACCAATGGTCCTGTGACTCACCTGACACCTTCTGTCAACAGACACAATTTGTCATTTCGCTCATTTGTTACAAATTTGAAACCAGTAGCTTAAAAGGTGTGCATATTTTTAATTTCAAAATCTCAGTGACCTTGAGCAAAGTTAAAAAAATGACCTTGACCTTTGATGACCTTGTCTTCATGTATTCATTTAGTTAACCATGCTTTCCAATTATTATATCTAGGCTTAAAAAATTTCCATGAAATCAACTGTTTAAGCATTTTCCCATATAAAAGCATAACATACCAAAGTTGACTTTACCATAAACTAGGTCAATGATTGATTGATTGATTGATTGATTCTGTTGCTGAACGTCCACGGTAAACAACTAAGGTCACGTCGGGACGGTCAGTTAACCAACCACACTATTCCTGGGCAGGCTTAGACCTCCTAAGCGGTTAACCAGTACAAAGTCCACATACAGGCCAATGCACCGTCATGATTGTACAAACTATGATGGGCCCAAGTCCTCAATGCTACATACCATGCCACGTGGTCATTGTGCCTTTGGTTCTGGAGAAGAAGATTTTTGAAGGAGTTTTACCATATATGGGCATGGTGTCCATCTTGGTCATGTGACCATGACCAGCTTAACAAACTTTGGTTCTTTTAACCCAGTGAATCCGTATGAAATATAGCTTCAAATAGCCCAGTGGCTTCAGAGAAGATGTTTGAAAATGTTGACAGACAACAGAATCACAGTAACCTTGAACAAAGGTCAAAAAATGACCTTGACCTATAACAACATAATATCTTAATAGGCTTACTTAGTGAACCATAAATACCAAATATCATATCTTAGACTTGAATGGTTTCTGAGAAATCCACTGTTTAAGCATTTTCCAATGCATCAAAATGACCTTGCCATAAATTAGGTCACACTCAATGCACAGTCCTGATTTGTATGAATTATGGTGGGCCCATGTTCCAAATGCTACAGAACGGGTTTTACCATATATGGACATGGCGGCCATCTTGGTTATGTGACCCAGATCCCGGGAACAAACTTTCGTTCCCCCATCCCACTAAGACTCCTATGAAATTTGGCTTCAATCAGCCCAGTGGTTTCAGAGGAGAAGCTGTTTGAAAATCTTGACAACAGATGGACAGAGAGAATGACATAATATCTTCATTTGTTCATTTAGTTGACCATGTATACCAAGTTTTGTTCCTTAGACTTAAATATTTTCTGAGAAAGCCACTGTTTAAGAGGATTGTTCATTTAGTTAACCATAAATACCTAATATTCTACCTAAGACTTAAATAGTTTCTGAGAAATCCACTGTTTAAGCATGTTCCCATATAAAAGCCTAAGGTTTCGAAGTTGATCGTGTCATAAATTAGGTCAAGGTCATTGCAAGGTCATCATTTATATAAACTATGATGGGCCTACATGCCCGATGCTACATACCAAGTTTCAAGGTCATAGGCCTTTTGGTTCTGGAGAAGAAGATTTTTGAAGGGTTTTTACCATATATAGGCATGGCAGCCATTTTGGTCATGTGACCCAGATACCCGGAATACAAACTTTCGTTCCCCCATCCCACTGATACTCCATATGAAAGTTGGCTTTAATCGGCTCAGTGGTTTCAGAGGAGAAGATGTTTGAAAATCTTGACGATGGATGGAAGGAAAGAATGACCTTGACCTTTAGTGGCATAACATCTTCATTTGTTCATTTAGTTGACCATGTATACCAAGTATTGTACCTTAGACTTAAATAGTTTCGGAGAAATCCACTGTTTAAGCGTTTTCCCATATAAAAGCCGTACATTCCAAAGTTGACCATGTCATAAATTAGGTCAAGGTCATCGCAAGGTCACCATTTGTACAAACTAAGATAAGCCCGCATGCTCAATGCTACATACTAAGTTTCAAGGTCATAGGCCTTTTGGTTCTGAAGAAGAAGATTTTTGAAAGGATTTTACCATATATGGGCATGGCGGCCATCTTGGTCATGTGACCCAGACCTCGCATATAAACTTTCATCCCCGCATGGCACTGGGACTCCATATGAGATTTGACTTCAATCGGCCGAGTGGTTTCAGAGGAGAAGATGTTTGAAAATCTTGACGACGGATGGACAGGCCGCATGACCTTGACCTTTAGTGACATAATTTCTTCATTTATTCATTTAGTTAGATCATCGCAAGGTCATCAATTGTATAAACTATGCTGGGACTGCATGCCTGATGCTACATACCAAGTTTCAAGATCATAGGCCTTTTGGTCTCGAGAATAAGATTTTTGAAGGATTTTTACCATATATGGGCATGGCGGCCATCTTGGTCATGTGGACCAGACCCCGCGTACAAACTTTCGTTCCCCCATCCCACTGAGACTCCATATGAAAGTTGGCTTTAATCGGCTCAGTGGTTTCAGAGGAGAAGATGTTTGAAAATCTTGAAGACGGATGGACGGACCGAATGACCTTGACCTTTAGTGACATAATATCTTCATTTGTTCATTTAGCTGACCATGTATACCAAGTTTTGTACCTTAGATCTAAATAGTTTCTAAGAAATCCACTATTTAAGAGTTTTCCCATATAAAAGTCGTACATACCAAAGTTGACCATGTCATAAATTAGGTCAAGGTCATCGCAAGGTCATCATTTGTATAAACTATGATGGGCCCGCATGCCCGATACTACATTCCAAGTTTCAAGGTCATAGGCCTTTTGGTTCTGGAGAAGAAGATTTTTGAAGGGTTTTTACCATATATGGGTATGGCGGCCATCTTGGTCATGTGACCCAGATACCCGGAACAAACTTTCGTTCCCCCATCCCACTGAGACTCCATATGAAATTTGGCTTTTTAATCCGCCTTGTGGTTTCAGAGAAGATGTTTGAAAATCTTGACGACGGATGGACGGACCGAATGACCTTGACCTTTAGTGACATAATATCTTCATTTGTTCATTTAGTTGACCATGTATGCCAAGTATTGTACCTTAGAACTAAATAGTTTCTGAGAAATCCACTATTTAAGCATTTTCCCATATAAAAAGCGGTACATACCAAAGTTGACCATGTCATAAATTAGGTCAAGGTCATCGCAAGGTCATTATTTGTATAAACTATGATGGGCCTGCATGCCCGATACTACATACCAAGTTTCAAGGTCATAGGCCTTTTGGTTCTGGAGAAGAAGATTTTTGAAGGGTTTTTACCCTATATGGGAATGGCGGCCATCTTGGTCAAATGACCCAGATACCCGGAACAAACTTTTGTTCCCCCATCCCAGATACCCGGAACAAACTTTCGTTCCCCCATCCCACCGAGACTCCATATGAAATGTGGCTTTAATCAGCCCAGTGGTTTCAGAGGAGAAGATGTTTGAAAATCTTGACGACGGATGGCCAGACCGAATGACCTTGACCTTTAGTGACATAATATCTTCATTTGTTCATTTAGTTGACCATGTATACCAAGTATTGTACCTTAGACCTAAGTAGTTTTTGAGAAATCCACTATTTAAGCGTTTTCCCATATAAAAGCCATACATACCAAAGTTGACCATGTCATAAATTAGGTCAAGGTCATGGCAAAGTCATCATTTGTATAAACTATGATGGGCCCGCATGCCCGATGCTACTTACCAAGTTTCAAGGTCATAGGCCTTTTGGTTCTGGAGAAGAAGATTTTTGAAGGATTTTTACCATATATGGGCGTGGCGGCCATCTTGGTCATGTGACCCAGATACCCGGAACAAACTTTCGTTCCCCCATCCCACTGAGACTCCATATGAAATTTGGCTTTAATCGGCCCAACGGTTTCAGAGGAGAAGATGTTTTAAAATCATGACGACGGATGAACGGACCGAATGACCTTGACCTTTAGTGACATGATATCTTCATTTGTTCATTTAGTTGACCATGTATACCAAGTATTGTACCTTAGACCTAAATAGTTTCTGAGAAACCCACTATTTAAGCGTTTTCCCATATAAAAGCCGTACATACCAAAGTTGACCATGTCATAAATTAGGTATAAACTATGATAGGCCCGCATGCCCGATGCTACATACCAAGTTTCAAGGACACAGGCCTTTTGGTTCTGGAGAAGAAGATTTTTGAAGGGTTTTCACCATATATGGGCGTGGCGGCCATCTTGGTCATGTGACCCAGATATCCGGAACAAACTTTCGTTCCCCCGACCTAGGTAGGCTCCATATGAAATATGGCTTCAATCGGCCCAGTGGTTTCAGAGGAAAAGATGTTTGAAAATGTTGACGACGGACGGACGACGGACGACGGACGGACGACGGATGCCTGGCTATACTATAAGCTCACCTATGAGCCTTAAGGCTCATGTGAGCTAAAAATAAGAAAAAATAGATGTTGATGCTGTTATTGGGGTAACTGAATGACCATCTGTTTGGGAAAGAGCTGCTCATTCGGTTTACTGTGCGTGTCTTTCGTAAACCTGTGTCACCTTCTGTTTCCCTATTTGTTTTGAGAGCGGAATGTGGGATTTGAGTGTATCAAATCCTGATCATTGTCCATCTTTTTACTGGGAAAGACAATATGCATAGGCATGTGCCTGCTGACATTGGGTCCCAAGCATATCAGTTTTATGAATTTGGGCATGTGAAATTCTAATGTATTTTCAGCCTGCATACAAAAACCTCACGCATGTAAAAATTCGTGCTACGGCAGATAAGAGGCTATGCAACTGATGTTTCATAAACAGTTAAAGTTCCAGTATCAAAGACTACCAATTTTTCGTAAGACAAAAATGATAGGAATTTCTTGGAAAAAATGCACTATCGGTTATTTTGGAAACGAGTTTTGACAAGCTAGCCTCTCATGTCCAATTTTGAAACGGCATGACCACAATCAATGTAGCATATTACAATTTAACATTTCGTCTATAAACTGAGCTATTTTGGTTAAGATGAAGTTAAATTTGATGATGTTTTGGATACAATATTTAATAGGGTCGAAAATTGACATTGAAATACAGTGCTCTAACTTTTGGCACTGTGTACCCAAACAACTGCTGAGTTTCAAAATTCCAGTGCCTCGGCATCTTTTTTTAACTTTATTACATCGGATAAGAACAATGATAACAAACTTTGAGACATATCAAAAATACTATGCATCTGTTATATTTGCTACTTAGTTCTCAATTAATTATGCTAAACTTTTGGCGAGGACTATAGTTGCTTGAGGCACACGCATGGACGTAGGCTACACTTCTACTATCTTTGGAGCACCTGTAGCTCAGTAGGTTAAGCGCTGGTCTGCTGATCTAGCGGTCCAAAGATCGATTCCCGGAGGCTGAAATCTTTTCACTCTTAGACGGGGTTCATTGCACACAGCCTTTTATCATTCCCCGTCTATCGTTCTGATATGACTGAAATACTGCTAAAAGGGGCGTAAAATCGCAAGTCGTTAATCCATTCATTTACTATCTTTCGAATGTTGCTGGACATGCCATTCAGGCAGATGGAAACTCTTAAGAATGCGCCTGTGAAGTTTCATAAAATTATTCCACATGACTCGTCTCGATCTGGACAACATACGTCACGATATCATGATTATAACCGTAACTCAGCGGGCACATGACGTCATAATGACGTCGCACTGACGTCGATGCGATGTTTTTCACACGACGGCGAAATGACATCGTACTGACGCTAATGCGACGTGATAACGTCACATCGACATCAATGCGACGTCATTACGATGTCATGTGTCACGTCGTAATTACGTCACACTGACGTCGATGCGACGTAATTCACATGACTTCGAACTGACATCAGTGCGTCGTTATTACGACGTCATGTGCCCGCTGGGAGACAGCGTGTGTTTCAAAAGAAAAATCTCGAACCCAATCAGCTATAATTCGGTTCTAAAAATGCCATTGTTATGTCGTTAAGCGCAGTTACCCGCACTGATATCCTTTGTCTATATCAAGTGATAACATAATATAACCATTTACCATGACACTTCGAAAAACTGACCTTAAGATTCATAGACCAATGACTGTTGCTTCAGACAAATGACATTAGTACGGGGTAGCTGCTTTTACGGCATTAAAATCGAATTTATAAGCCCTGAGATAAAGCGGACTGCCTTACTTCGTCTGAAATTAATAAGATAGTGTTATTAGTGACATACGTTGTCTACCCTAAGTCTTGTACATAAAGAATGATATCTTGCAATGCATAGTCCATGTAAGAGTGGTCTCTCTTGAGCAGTCTGGGGACTTATGGATTTCCGTCACGCATATTTGTGATGGTCAGCCATACTTCTTACATTTTTCAGTCCAACTCACTAAAATGGCAAATTAACCTACTGGCAGTGTTCAGGCTGACCTGTCTACACTTAAAATTAATATTTGGTCTAGCCCTTAAGAGAGGCTGACTGTAAACATCGAGCATTGGTCCATAATAACGTGGAAAGTCGAAAATTACGGATTTGGCTCAAATTTTGGGAAATTGATATATACCATGCTTGTTTGTATTTCACAAGTTTTTAGAGGTCAACGTTCGGCCGTTTCCATGGTAACCAGGAATCCATTTTGAAAATATCAATATTGAGACATGTATGTAATATTTCCTCGATAAAAATCAAACAACAAATATTATCCCATTCCTATTTGCTTTTATAGTTTGAAAATACATACGTATGTAATAAGATAACATGATATGAATGTTTTCTGTCCCTTATTATCAACGGGAGAGCTTTTACTGGAAAAAATCGACCCAATTTTGAGTGAAAAATTTGTGTTTTATTCGCCTGATAACTAAAAATGGCAGTCACGTTAGACAATAAGGCAATATATGCATGATAGAGTAAGGTTTGAAGTTAAAGAAAGTCAAAAAATTAGGTGTAAACTCGCAAAACTTTAAAAGTTATCCATCTTTGAAATGTGTCAATACTGTAAAACAGTAGGAAGGGAGATAAGTCAAACTGGCATTATCTACCTCCCTTTACGATTACAAATCTGCGAACACTACAGGTAGTATCCATGATCTTTAATAATAAAAGATAGTATCTTTGAAAGAATAAGATTACTGTCAACAATGCTCACCATGACCTTTTTTATCTATGAAATAGGTCCATTTACCAAGACTGCAGTTGCAGTTGTATTCGGTACATTTGATGACAAGAGTTGTCCCGAGCAAAACGTCTGCAGAAATCACGGAATAGAAGAACAGAGTAAAACCGGTTTATTTGCAGCAATATTTTTGCCATATCTTTATTTTATGTTGAAATAAATAAATTTACTAATGTTTTTGAATGAATTGCTTCTGTGAAGCAGGTAATTACGCAAGAAGAGGCATTTTCAGGACAGAAAGTGGTGTAGACTAAGGGCTACAGCGTCTATTCACCGAGGGATACTGAAATTTTAAGCAATTTTCTGTTACCTATGATCGTCATAGATCTACTACATAGACCAGCTAAAAATGGATGGATGAATGACTTTGGGTATTATTTTTATGTCCTTTCTAACAGTATATCAGGACAATTGGGGAATGTGGTTGGGGGAATGGTGGGAAGTGTGTGTGTGTGTGTGGGGGGGGGGGGGGGGGGGGGGGGGGAGGGGGGGGGGAGTACGAAAAGCTGTGCAGTGGAGCCAAATTTGCGGTTGGAAAGATTAATGCATCAAGCAGATCTCGAACTCTGAACCACTTGATCAGCAGGCCAGGCCTTAACCTACTGTGCTACCCGGGGCTTCTAGAATAGCCAAGAAAGTCGTGTAATTTAGGTTATCCTGATAGGGGTGCCATCTTAAGTATACGAGTACTCATGAGTGATTTATTCATCCCATCTAATTTCATTCACTTTTCTGTAGCTGAGCGAGGGAAGCGCCTGCGTGCTAAGCTAGCAGTGCTTGTTCAAATCTCTTTTTTTCAATCACGGGGTGCCATTGCACACAGTCTTTAAAAATCACCCATGTCTCGTTGCATGACCTAAGTACTGTCGAAAGGGCCATAAAACTACAGAGCTGTCATTAACTCTCTTCGTTTTCCAGTTTCCCATTTAAATGTTAATTTGTGGTGCCATAAAAATATTTGAAATGTCCATTTTGTTATGAAATTATTATTGGTTGAGCGTGTGATTTTTCGGCTTGTTTCTTACATTTAGCTTTTCTTAACTCACTCCGGCTTCGCCGTCGAGATATAAACTACGATTCTCGCTCAACACCATGTATACATCAGCGACAATTCACTGGTAAGAAAAAAATTGTTCTTAATCGTGTAGTTCTATATCACGTATTTATTCACATTTGTACACACTTTCTCTTCACAAAACGGTGATATTGCTATTGCATATACAGTGGGTGGGGTATCTAAGCGGCAACTTTAAATCTGTTTATTAGAAAAAAATGAAAACCATTAGAGATACGGAAACCAAGTACTGAACTACATTAAAACCATATCGATTCTACTTCAAATTAAGAGTTGTATATTAGTAATTTGGGTTTAGGGTCGTTTTGAACTGATGTAACACATTTTTATAGATCGTAACCATAGAAACAATATCAAACACTACATTTCTACGCCGTTATTTGCAAAGATGGGATAAAAATGCGACTCTTTATTTGTTTAATAAGCAAATTCAAACTGAAAGTGTGGAAATTAGGGTAAAGAAATCTAAAAAACTGTTGTTTCTGTAATATTGTAAATGCGACAGGGACACCCTTTGCACGTGCATTTATTCTGTAGTCAGTGAAAGTTTACAACTAATTGTTTTTGCTATGTACCATACTTATGTTGCCGTTTGAAGACATGTTAATGATATATTCAGGTCAGGCTGCCATTTTCAATAACCTCGATTTGAAAAAGAGCTATTTTCACAAATTTTATTTTTTCTCCGACTATATGTACTTCCAGTTGCCATGGTTTCAACAACGTGCAGTAGCCAGTGCTCTGAAGGTGCAGAGACTGACAATTACATTTAGTCCTATACACCATACCAGTTAACTATTTGATACTTGCTTCAGGACAGACACGTTTTCCCTTTGAAATTCATGAAAATATGTAATATTTGAGCGGCCTAAAAATGGTTGCCATGGCAACAGTAATTGCTTAGATATCTCGAAAACCGTTTGACAAATTTCATTAATTTTTTCACTAATCTTCATCTTTCATCGAGAGCTTTAAACCATGACATTTTAAGCAAAATACAAAATTTTGAGTTTCCATCCAATGCTCGATCCTTACAGTCAGCTTCTCTTAACTATTCTCAGTATTAACAGTTTTATTTTGGTTA
This sequence comes from Ctena decussata, assembly GCA_963989385.1. Classification (NCBI taxonomy): domain Eukaryota; kingdom Metazoa; phylum Mollusca; class Bivalvia; order Lucinida; family Lucinidae; genus Ctena; species Ctena decussata. Next base: position 53,043,935 of record OZ022511.1, on the reverse strand, counting down.
TGTCTGAAGAATTATGGTCAAAATTAGGCAAATATTGCTGTGCATTTGACTTGTTTTATTTCCAAGAAATATAGATATTTACTTTCAATTTTTTATAAAGTGTTACGATCAAAATTGTCTACAATGCTTGCTTTTTTGTAACGGATGCTAACCGTACGAGTTACTCAAGGTTTTGCAGCAGTTACGCGACAGAAAAGTACTTGGGTTTTTTAGCCTTTGTTATGGTCAGCCATAACACCAGAAGAAACCAACGTTATGGCTTTCCATCATGTTTCATCCTTCGGACATGTAGTGACATCTTGTGGTAAAAATGTCAGTAATTATGTTATGGTAAGCCATCATGTCAGTTCATTTAAAATGCATGGTTAACCATCACAAATATGCGTTATGGAAATCCATAAGTCCCCAGACTGTTGAGAGACAACGGGGTGTATCCATTATACACCTAAAGACATGTATGTGCGACCAGCAAAACCTCAGAGCCACCTACGCTTCTGTAAAGTCTGGCAAGAGTTTTAACAATTTAAATGGACAACGTTTGGATCTTAGATATCTGTGAATAAATACCCATCAACGCCTTTTGGATTCTCCGACCCACATGTCCATTTTCAATGTAAAGGTGTATGATTTGTGTTTAATTATTATTTTACTTTTTCAGAAATCCCTGTATTTGATGCAAACGCTTTCTGCGGTGCCTGATCTTGGTCTACACTTTTAGCAGATGTCTCTTTTTATGGTAAGCAAGAAATTAACGGACTAACATAGTGCAGATCCTAATCAACTATATAGTCAAACCTGCCTCACGCAAGCTTTCAAGAGACGGGCAAAATACGCTTGCGTTAGGCGGGTGCGTGCTTAATGCAGGTCAATTTATACTCGAAAGGCTACTTTGGGTATAAGCTTTTGGCCTCTTAACACAGGTTTGTTTTATAAAGATGGCCTTATGGACAGGTTCTGCTGTATATGAATTTACCGAAATCTTGGTTGCGATATAAAGGAGTGTAGCTATCACACTGAGGTAGAGCCTGAGCCTTGAGCCACCAAAACGTCTTTGGAGGTATTCTGGCATTGTGTAGATCTGAAATACAGAGATAAACATTGACCCATTTATCACACCCGGTTAACTATGTTTTCAAGGATGTTTTCAAGGATGTCACGAAACGAAAAATAGCTGTTACGAAACAAAAAAGAGTCATAATTACCAAACGACCTGGTCAGCAGGTCGTTTGGTAACTATGACTCTTTTTCGTTTTCGTAACAGCTCTTTTTGTCTTCGTAACAACCCTTGCATATACATAGTTAAACAGGGGTGTTTATACCTATTGGACTTCTCTATCCTTGTAAAGAAGATGAGTCTATTTATCATTTAAGGGGTGTTTTGTATATCTATACTTATAAATTTCACAAAAATTGCTGTAAATTTTACGCAAATAGTGGAGACCCTCATCAGGCGTCTGATCTGGGTCTGCTCCCTAAGTCCTTTTTTGGGACGCTAGGAAGTAATTGGTTAAAACTACATTGTAGGCTACCTTGTTGCGCGATAGTGGCGAGGCTCGAGAGACACTGTTGTTTAGAATTCTAACACAGTGCGCCTTTATAAGCAATGGAAAGTTTCCGTGTTTTATTCTGCAAGAGTTCACTGTTTCGGAGCGCATGCCCCAATTGCTGACGTCACTGGCAATTACTGTCGTATTTGTGACGTTTTGAGACGGTAGACGGTGTAACGTCTCTTTTTCTTTCTAAAATCGCCATTAAAACGTACATTTACCTTAGATTCAGCTAAGAATATTGACGGGAGCATGAACGCGCTGGTGGGAATGTTGGAAGAGTTTGCATGAAAAGAATACTTTTTCAGCGTTTTTGAGTGTTAGAATCAAAATAGTTCAGCTCTAGCATTGAACTGTTAAGTAATAATTTACTGTTTGTCGGTCAGTTATAAGTAGATATATCACCCACGCACCGCGCTCGTGATATAATCTACTTTACAACAGACCTATAAATGAATTATTACTCAACAATTCACTGCTACAGCTGATCTATTTCTAAAACAAAACGGCTAGATGTGTGAATTGTGGTACTTACCCCTGAGGTTAGATAAACTGGAAGAAATACCCATCCTAACAGCAACAACAACAGCACTGCCTGGAATAATGATCATAATGATAAAAATACATTCATGTCGGCGGCCAGTTAAAATTGTCGTAATTTAGTACGTGAAAGATGGAGAACAATGTTAATCTAGAACGTAACATGCCATATAATGTATAGCCTTTTTAGAAAATGCCGCGCAATGTATAGTGCTTCTCGGGTATGCAAATATAATAGAACTATATAATGTACAGCTTCTCATGGGAGTGACGAGAGAAAATTTATGTTTCATAATGTATATCCTATTTCGTGGTGGAATAGCCTTATAATATTTAACCTTCCCTAGTTGCAATTTTAATAATGTAAACCTTTTCTCGGGTATGAATCCACGACAGAAATAGCTTTTCTGAGTACGCAGATATGACAGAACATGTCCATTAATGTGTTGCTCCAAGCCTTTTGTGGGCATATAGTCACAATAGAAAATGTCTTATGATTTTTAACTTTTTCGGATAGCTAAATACGATAGAAAACACCTTAAATTATGACGCTTTACTTAGGTAAGCAGAAACCATAAAACAAGCATTATTGTTTATTGCTCCCCTCAAAAGTATTTTTTAATGGAAAGTTTTTTTAAGCCACGATAGAAAATGCCTTGTCATGTGTAACAGTTTTCAGGTATCCAGACATGCTATAAAACCAAAGCCCTTTGTAACGTATAACATTAAATATCGCCCGGACAAGTAGCTACGATAAAAATCTTTTTGTGCACATTTTTTTTTTGTTCTTGCCATCGAAAATATTATATATAGTGTAGAACCTTTCTCGGGTATGTAGCCACGATCATGTAAACCTTTAACGAGTATGAATCCGCTATAGAAAATATTTATTATGAAAACGTTTAGTATGCACTGCTTTTCTCGAGAGAGCAGCTACAAAAGAAAATGTCTAATATGTATAATTTTTCTCGGGTATGTGGCCACGATAGAAATGCCCTTCTTGGATATTTATGCCTTATAATGTATACTGTACATGTACTTTCAAATTCCTTTCAATGTTTAGCCTTTCTTGGGTTTGTAGCCATTAAAGAAAACACGATAAAACAAAGTGGCATGTGCGCCCAGCGAAGACTCAGATCAGCCTGGGCATCCGCCCAGTCTGATCAGAGTCTTTGCTGTAGGCATGAAAGTAGCTTAGACCCTTAGCTACCCTTTCAGTGCACTGCAAAGACTCTGGTCAGACTGGGCGGATGCTCAAACTGATCTGAGTCTTCACTGAGCGCACATGCCACTTTGTTGGTTTTGTCGTGTCGCGATTCAAATTATCGTATGGTATCGTTTTATCTGATATGTAGCCTATACAGAAAATGGTTTACGGTATAGCTTGTTTCCTCGGGTATGTAGGCACGACAGAACTCGTGCAGTGAAAATGCCGATTTCTTGTACGTAACCACAATAAAAATGCATTATATTAATATAACGTATATCCTTTTTTTCATGTATGTAGCCACCATAGCAAACACCTCATAATTTATAGTCTTTCCTGGGTATGCATGTTTTCTCGGGGATGTAGCCAGTGGTAACGAAAAGGCGATTGCCTAATATCTATAGCATTTACTGGAATGTCACTGTTACAGAAGATAACTAAGTACGTTTAGTCCATTTAAAATGTTTTTTTTAAATGAACATTATTTCAGTAAGAAAACGCATTGTTGACACGGACGTTACGTGTACGCGCCCAAGTGTTATTACACGTGTAGTCATTCGATTTTTAGAGAGGCGCCGTAGTCGAGTGGTTAAAGTGGCTCGCTTATTGTGCAGAAAGTCACCGTAAGGTCGTGAGTTCGCGGCTCACAATCGCCATACGATGACTGGAAAACTCTCTCTGTCAACCCAGCAGTAAATGGGTACCTTTTTCGAATCAGGGAAGGATAAGGCAGCGAAAGGAGAGGGATGGGCTCCGCCTTTCATCAGCTGTGCCCAAGATACAGTGGGTCTCTAACCCCCACTGTCCCTACGGCTATTAGGCTATGAGAAACCTTTACCTTTACCATTCGATTTTTATGACACGACGTTATCCGCTGAATAACAGCGACGTCATAATTATGCTAAAATAGAATACAGCATCCGCGGATAAGCAGACAGAAAATGCCTCATAATGTATATATTTTCTGGAGTATGAAACAAGTGCAGAAATGCAGTATGATGAGTATGTAGACATAACAAATTATTGGGATTTCTTGGGTAAACAGGCTAAACAATGCATTTCTTTTTTCCGGTATGCAGCCTGGACTGAAAATGCCTTATTATGTATAATTGCCGTTAAGAATATCTTGTAACGCACAGTTTTCTCAGAGCTGTAAAGCCCAGTTGTCTTGCCTTTAAATAGATTAATATCTATGGCTTACGAGGAGCCCATGTATTTGAGTGGGATTAGCTTTGCCCTACAAAGCTAGCGGTCCGGATCGAATCCCGCTGATGGCAAAAAGTTTTCAACCGAAAACGGGGTTTCATTTCTTACCATCTTTCATAATCACCCTCCAATCGTCCTGACATCCCTGAAATACTGCTGAAAAGACCGTAAAATCGCAAGTCATTTATTCGTCTATTACTTACACCCCATTCAAAGGCCACCACAGCAATCCCAGAACTGGCGCCGCTCCCTGCTAGACCTATAAAATGTTCACTGCCTATGTTACTGGCAAATAGAGAAAACCCAATCTGAAAGTAAAAGAATAGGACTGAACATATAAGTCGAGACACGCAAAGAGAGCGCTTAATGCCTATGCAACCAGACTGAGATCAACATCCGCACAGACTGATTATAGCTTGTGCTCTTCGCAAATAACATGTATCATGGTCTCTAAGGAATCACGGGGTTAGAAAAAGGTCAATTTTGTCTGCAAAATTATTATAGAACCATTTATAATCAAAAAGTCTAAATGTCGCGATAACAAAGTAAAGTATATGATTACAAGTCTACTTATAATCTTTACAGGCTGGCCCATGTTCCTTCTTCTGAATGTATTTTGAATGTATTATTATAGTCTGGCTCATGTTTCTTTTTTGAATGTATTCTCTGCTCTTGAAGGAATTTAAAATTTTAATTTTGTAAGTGAAACGTTTATACCTTAACCGCCGGCAATTGTGCTCAAAAACCTAAATGGTGTTGTCCAAAATTGACAGTTTGTAATCAAAAGTCTAATTTTGGTCAGAGAACTGGTTGTTGCTTACCAACCAGTAACAAAAAATCTAAGTGTCATAATAATGAATTAAAGGTTGCCGTTATCATATGCCTATTTTGGTTATTATAAACTATGAAAGCAGATCTTCTAGAAGTAAAGAGCGTAAAAGAAAAAACAAAATGTGCAGACTCGGTTTAATTGAGTCCGTTCATATTTTAGTATAGCCTTTGTGATATAATGTCTTATTTATGTTATCGGATGTCTTTCAAAAACACAAGGAATGACAGGCATCACAGCTTTTGTCGGACATTGATTTTCCTAAGCTTTCATTTTTTCTAGAACTTTTTTTTACTTATTGACCATTGTTGTTTACCTACCGGTAACCAAATCATGGATCTTCCAGCCAGGAAATATCCTTTCACTGTTTCTCTGCCTTTCCGACATGATGACTGAAACAAGACAACATAACAACAGTGGATCTTCTATATAAACCAGAGAGAAAAGTTCTATGTGAAGAAATGCTCTGAAGAAAAGAATGTTCATCTATGGCACACCAAACAAATTCACCTGATCTCATAATACATAATCGCAGACAAAACCAAACAGAAAGATTAAATAAAAAATGTCTGTATTTTTTTTTTCGTTGTTGTTTTTATTTTTGCTTACATAACTTGCAGAGAACAAAGTCCTTAATAAAATTAATTATTTATTAGTCAAATAGTTTGACCATACATGGTGCTGGGTAACTCTCAGTAACAGGGCGTCCTACTAATTTTGATAAAAGTAGGACAAAGGCCTTCTGTGCTTGCAGTAGGTGCGGGTGGGGATGTTTGGATATTTTTTCTCTCATCTATTACCTCTCTTTTCTTTCTCCCATCTCTGGGAATGCTTCTTCTCTCTCTCTCTCTCTCTCTCTTGGAGATGGATCAATATACACTGAAATACTGTCTCAAAGAGCCGTTAAGTTAAACCCGAACTAACAAAAAAAAAAAAAGGTTTGGACCATAAGTGCATTTATTAAGTGTAATAAACAAGATATCATAATTGCATGATATAAATGATAACAACGTCAAAATGAAACACGTAAACTAGACTAAATAGTAGACCTATGATTCTGTGACAAACTGAGATAAGCACACAAAAAGCACGCACTGTGACCCTAATTAAAACCACCTGGGTGTGGTGTCATAAAATAGAGGTAACAACACCACTGTAAAAAAATTCGTAGATATTACGATAGAATAACTGGAAACCAGCTGCCAGTCCATTTCCCGTTATTTTTACGGGCGCCGTAAAAATTGTAGGAACCGTGATCACGCACAGTAGGATAGATTAGAGCAGCTGTTGTTTTAGTCATATAGCCCTTCAACACAAGAAAGTTATTTTCGAGTGCAGCAAGTTAACATAACACTGCCATATCGTGATTTCCGAAAACGTCTTACAGGCAAACGCTAGTAAAAATAACGGGAAATGGACTTGCAGCTGGTTGCCAGTTATTCTACCGCGAAATCTACGGATTTTTTTACAGTGAAGGTACAAATATCTCCATCGAACACTAAAACACGAGGCGCTGTAAGATTGTATTTTTCTGTTAATAGCAAATAGGCGCATCTTTTATTTTTTTATTGCATATAGGTCTCTTATTTTCAATGACATATGAAGTCATATGTTTGGTGTATAAAATTCTCTGTTATCACTAAAAATGCTCAGGCTTCTGGATTGGAGAGTGGTTCTAGTCTTCCCCCAATCCCATCCCTTCCCCGACGCCCCTATTATTTATATATCTTCATTATTATGTGCTAAACTGTCTTTGGTTTGATCATTAGGGTTAACCCCGTACCGTGCCACATCGCGTACACTGTAAACACGAAATGCTGCACCAATGGTGGATTGCGGCATGAATAGAGTGTTAAATCAATGTTATTCTTCCTGTGGATGAAAAGTTGTTTTAAGGACTGATTACTAATCGTAATACAACATTTAACTAGTTTCCTGAAACTGAATAAGTTATCACCATAAGAGGGTATCCGCATAACGGCAGTGTCTTACTTTCATATTATTTTGGCTATGCACTTGTAAACCCTTGACTTTTAATTTCAAGGTAAAAAAATGGAACTGCACGATAACCATGCGTGCCTGTGCAATTTAATGACATTCAAACATCCCCGGCAAACTACATCGCATAAAAATGAATGATATCATGGCGTTACAACCCCATTATGTTTCAGCGTTGTAGTTCCGCTGAGATGCTACTTACCATAATCCCAACTGCCAAGACAAAGGCAAAGTACAGAGCCAACACCAACAGATCTTTCCAGTCCGCTAGACCCGCAGCCATTGTTGTTGCTCCACTTATATTTCACTTTACTGCGTAACTGTAGTTGTCAGTCTATCGCTGTCCGAACATGTAAGCGTTCAATTTATTTATTTATTTATTTACTTATTTATTTATTCTGATAGGACAACTTATGCACTAATGCAGTTGTTTAACAAGCTCGTCTGGCTAACAATCAGTGCTGTATAGTGTTCCACCAGTACGCTGAAATCTTTTGTCATTGAGCTAATGACTGTTGCGATTCTGTCGAAATAATTTATGTTGCTTTTAACCGTACCCACGAATTAATTTCACTAATATTGTTAATTTCCACTTATATACATTTGAAGTAAGCAATAACTCTAAGATCCATTTTCAATTTCTATATATGCATTGTTCATTACACAAGGGCAATAACTGACTGCTATTTCCTATTGTTCATTACTTCAGTATGTCACGGTTTATCCCGTTTATCATACCCATCCGTGTTTCATCTTACGCTCTGTATCATACAGAAATCTGTTTTTAGACATTTATGCGCTTCTCTTACACATGCCCGCAGCCTGTTCTGTTATCCGTATTTCCCTCTGACAAAAACTTTAAAAATGCGAGCAGTGCATGCCCTCTTAAGGCTACTACCTCATGCAGTGATCGCATATGGCTTAAGATATCTTTTACCACGTGACTCCAATGACATCATGAGTTCCAAGTTTTCTGAACTCTCGTGTGTCATTCAAAAATACTCTATTTTTCCTACAAGTTCTGTTTGTTTGTTTGTGTAATCAAATAAAGGATGACACATTTGTAAATAACGTGTTCATAGTTTACATATGAAGGAATGTATGTCATTTGTTAAGTTTACATTCTGACATCCTCCCTTGTTTAATCTGCTAAATAAATAGACATAAAGTTATTTCATTTAATATTTTATGGGTCGGTCATCAAACACACAGTTCCTAAACTAAGAAAATCGGCAAAGTTAAAGAGTGAAAAAATGTATCTATATAAAAAGTGCACAAAACAATAATGAGTGTATCTTCCCAGCAGGCACATGACGTTGAAATGACGTCGAACTGACGCCGATGCGACGTAACGACGTCGCATCGACGTCAATACGACGTCATTTTGACGTCATGTGCCCGCTGGGTTACCTGACAGTAAAACGTTCTCGTAATTTATCAATTTATCATTAATGCTGTTTTTTTTTTTGTTTTGTTTTGTTTTGTTTTGTTTTGTTTAACGCCGTTTGAGAGAGCTTTTCAGTCCATAAGGAGTCGTCTGTCACAGGTAGGAGGAAAGAAGAGAAAAAAGGGTAGACGACAGAAAAAAAACAACAATTCAAACAGACTCATCCCATATCTAATAAAAGCACAACACGCGAAGGCCCTATCTTATGTCATAAGCTCAGCAGCCAAATGTCCTGCCCTATGCCATTATCAGTATGATACTCCAAAGTCCGAAATATTTCCACCCTGCCATTTTCGGAGGCTCATCAAATTTGGCCTTTATTTCGTATGGATTAAGTTTATCACTGTGAGACTGAAACCGATTATAGATAAAAATACGTATGCTTGTAACAACCCTCGATAAAGTCTCATACATACATTTTACTCTTAAAAAGTATACTTTGAACATAAAGCCTATATAGTTCAGAAGGTTATATGAGCCGCGCGCGAGAAAACCAACAAACTCGTTGTGCGCCCAGCGCAGACTCAGATCAGCGTGGACATCCGCCCAGTCTGATCAGAGTCTTTGTTGTCCGCATGGTGGTAGACCAGGCAGATGCCCAGGTTGATGTGAGTTTGCGATGGGTGCAAAACCACTTTGTTGGTTTTCTCGTGTCGCGGCTCATATGTGAAAGCAGAAAGCAACATGAGACCAGTGTATGTGCATGTAGAACCGTTTGATTCATTGCTTTATTGGTGTATTCAAAAAAGGAAACAAAAATAAATAAAATGAACTGCATTCATATACCTGTACGATATCGCTTTCTCAGATTATTGACATTACTTTTTGAGTGGCCCTCAAAAAGTTGAAAGAAATTTACCCAAGAGATTAGACGTGTAATCATTGAAACTAAAGGATACAGGAATGACCCCATATTTATAAACCATCGCTCATGCCTCTTGTATTTATACATTGATTTTATTAGTCATGCAACTTTTGTTTATCTAGTTTATTTACTTATTATTTTATATTTTATTTTACTTTCTTTCATTTCAGGTTGTTTTTTTAATAGGAACATGTCTAACATATTGGCAGTTGACAGTATAGAGGACTGCCAATTTTGTAGTATTATTTATTTTTTTGTCCGAATTTTACTTTCAGTAGGAGCGGCTGTAGTGTAGTGGAAAACATTCCGGAATAATAATTCAGGGATCGAAAGATCGATACCCCGCTTCTCCGATTTTTCGGATGAGACTTTAAACCGAGGTCCCGTCTCCATATGACCTCGTTGTTGGTGGGACGTTAAACCCGAGTTCACTCACTCACTTGCTACTTTCAGAATTTATTCACGAATTCATAAACCTAAACATATTTATTTACTTCCGTCTTAATATACACATTTACGTCTACACACGAGCCCAACGTCCAAACATCCTATCAACGTTGCGTCTTGGCGTTGAACGCGCTTATAAATAAGACTGGCGCACTTAATTAACTATTCGACCCATCTCATTTTATCTTAACTTTTGTGTCAGTTTAGCGTTGTCTTAAAAGTGTGATTATTTGGGTTTAATTGTTGTTGTTCACGGTTGTTTTATTCAACCAAGTCAGTCTGAGCATCCGATTCAGACCTTTCCTATGTCGCTATAGAACTTTCCAGAAGCCAAAGTTTATCGTACAATACCGCAGACTCTTATCCGACCGTACGTAAGCGCACCCTAAACTCATGCGGACTGACCACTTTCACACCTATATTACGCTTACCTAACTGCGTGTGTAAACAGCGAAGCCACAGATTAGTCTGCGAATTCACGCTGTCTGATCAGAATACTTCCTTGTTGTCGCCGACACACTGAATTGACTTCAATAGTAGTGAGTGAGTAAGCTCGGGTTTAACGTCCCACCAACACATAGACTTGACCTCGACAGAAACCGCCGGGCCGGGTAGCGCAATCGGTAGGACACCTGACTCGTAAGTCAGAGGTTCTGGGTTCGAATCCCGGTTTGGCCACATACTTTCGTTTCCCCTTCCGCTGATTCAAGAAGGGCAGTTGTCAGTTACTGGCGAAAGTATGTGCACTTAGTACTGGTTAACCGCTTAGGAGGTCTAAGCCTGCCCAGGAATAGTGTGGTTAGGTTAACTGACCGTCCCGACATGACCTTAGTTGTTTACCGTGGACGTTAAGCATCAAATCAACCAACCAAATCGACAGAAACCAGACAGAAACCGTTTTTCATATACCGTATACATAGCAATTTTCGCGGGTTCAAATTTTCGCGTTAAGGGTCAAAATCATACACATTAATTTTCGCGATATTTAATTTTCGCGGTTAGCAACATGCGCGAAAAGCAAAACTACTTCTTTTTCATTTGAGCCAGTTCGTTCATTAACCTGCAACAGGGCCGCCGCAGGTTAATGAAAGAACTGGTTCAAGTGATAAGCACCAGCAATTACTGAAACAAACAGAAACAAAATAAATAAACACTGTGTGTATAGAAGATACCTTGTAAGAAACAGGAAATCATATCGCGATTTTAATGTTTGCGGTTTCTAAGTGACCGCGAAATAGCGCGAAAAATGGAACACCGCGAAAATTATGTTGTATACGGTATACTACTCAAAAGAAGTTCTCAAGCAACTTATATTTTCCCATACACATTATGCTAACTCAACTTATTTCGAAGAAGATGCCTCTGTTTTGCTTTGTGTCTCGCACAAGTATGTCTCTGTAAACACCTGACAAAACTGAGGACAGAGCTGACTTCCTTCGGGGCAAATAAAAATGTCCGACTGACTAGTGGCGTTGGCTCTTAACAAACCCTATGGGAAATCATCCTGAATTAGGCTTTCATTTTTTAAAAGCCTATATCCACCGAATCGGACCGAACCCGAAGACCGAGTTTTCACAATTTTAATTCCGAAACATACGAATGTTAATCATGCACAATTACCATTTGAGCCCAGACACGACAAAACCAACAAAGTGGCTGTGCGCCCAGCGCAGACTCAGATCAGCCTGGGCATCCGCCCATTCTGACCAGAGTCTTCGCTGTCCGCATGGAGGTAGCTTAGACCCTAAGCTACCCTTTGAGCACTTAAGGAAGAGTCTGATCAAACTGAGCGGATGCTCAGGCGGGTCTGAGTCTGCGCCTGGCGCACAACCACATTGTTGGTTTTGTCGTGTCGCGGCTCATTTATTTCCTTGCTACTCATATGACTGTTTTGCATTAGCTCTGTGGAAAAAAAGTAAGGTGATGCAAAACTTCTTTTAAGAAAACGGGAAATCACAGGAAATAACTCTGGCCTGTCTGCATTTATGCGCAGACCGATGTTAGTGTTCACAGTAAGCACATGGCGTAAGCTTCCATTTCAGGCGACTCCAATCAGTGTTACTGCTACAAGATGTGACCAAACTCATTGCTCCTCGGTATGGCTTGTAGATGTGACCAATGTTAAGACAGTTCTCTTCGGGGTTATTTTTACTTTTTACTAACTTTTTCCGCCAGTTATTGATCGAAGATTATACTTTTATTTCAATGGCCTGTTCAGATGGTGTGCAGTTTTAGACAGATTCAATTAGTTCGGGTATATCTGATCAATCAATTGGTTTGTAATAACTGTTCTACTATTATTATCATTTTTAAAGATTATGAACCTATTATTATTGTTTTTATCATTATTATTATTATTATTATTATCATTATTATTATTATTATTATTATTATTATTATTATTATTATTATTATCTTTGATCTAAATAAACAAGTCATACAAGGGGGCAATCGAAATCTCATAATATTCGCAAGTTCGCTTCATGTAACATGGCTGCGGCGAGAAAAGCTTTCCGCAAAGCTCTTGATGTGTGCTCACTTATGCAAAACTATTGCTTCAACAAAGTATTGGATCTGGCTACGCTCTTAAGCCTTAAGCGTATCAAAACGGGGTTCGAGGTTATAAAACTTTAGAATAATCTCAAACTCAAAATAAAGCACACTGAATGGCTGCTTCCGAGCATGTTCTCGGAAGTAGCCAATCAGTGTGTTTTATTTTGAGCCTGAGAAAGTACTTAAGTTTTATAACCTCTGGGCCTGGTTTAAACAATTGTATTCTTTTAGAAACTGTAACATACATACATATATATAGTACACAATATTGGCTTGGGATCAGAACGAAAGCATGGCGCTTATAGAGTTTTTCTCCCTATCTCCGTATCAGAACTGACATGTTATGCATAATGTATAGGGAAATAAATCAAATACTGATCGAGCTTGAATGACCCCAGTCAGAGAGTAGGTTTTCCCCCTAGTAGTTTAACCCCGGGAAAAGGGATATTACTTTTTCATAGTAGAATTTCCCATCTGAAAAATGGCTTTATAGTAAATTTTCTTTTCAGGAAATTAGTTGTACAGTTTGCTTGTACTTGATAATGTTCTATACCTTTTTTAAATGTTATATGTAAGAGAGCCTCAAGGAAGATTACCTATGACAATTGAGCTACCATCTTTAGATACTTACTTACTTTTTTTTATAATTTATTTTTATTTTCCCCTGACAAATCCAATCTATAATACAACATTTTAAATAAATACAATTTTCAAACATTTCCAACTATAATATAACAATATTGGCATCTCCTCCTCATCAAGGCATAAACACTGTCTTTAATGCATGTATAATATCATGTACAATAAATCAATGCTTTAACTGAAATATTGCTGTTCATCATACTTACTTACTTACTTACTTACTTACTGACCTGAGCTTTTAGGCCCATGTGTAGGTGTATAGTATAACCTAGCATACGTCGTCCGTCGGTCAACTTTTACAGACATCTCCTCTGAAACCACTTAGCTGATTGAAGCCATATGAGCCGCGACGTGACAAAACCAACAATGTGGTTGTGCGCCCAGCGCAGACTCAGATCAGCCTGGGCATCCGCCCAGTCTGATCAGAGTCTTCGCTGTCCGCATGGAGGTAGCTTAGTCCCTTAGCTACCCTTTGAGCACATAATAAAGAGTCTGGTCAAACTTGGCGGATGTCCAGGGTGATCTGAGTCTACACAGGGCGCACAACCACATTGTTGGTTTTGTCGTGTCGCGGCTCATATGTCATGTAGAACCTTCCTGGATCAATAGATCGTAAGTTTGTTCAGTTGGTCTTGGTCACATGGCCAAAGTGACCGCCATGCTCATATATGGTAAATATTTTCCCTTCCAGAATCGAAAAGCCAATGACCTTGAAACCTTGCATGTAGCATTTGGGAAGTTGGGCCTTACAAAATACATTGTAAATTCAAATGATTACCCTGCGTTACCTTAATCTAACTTATGGCAAGATAATCTTTGGTTCGTTATATTTTACATGAGCAAATGTTTAATTACTCAAAAAACTGTTTAAGGCTACTATATAAATTTTGGTATACATTGTTGCCTTAATAAGCAGATAAAGACATTTGGTTGCCACTGGTCAAGGTAAATTTTTTACCTTTGTTCAATGTCTCTGAGATTCTTTCGCCCATCAAACATGTTCTCCTCTGAAGCGTCTCGGCCGATTGAAGCTCTATTTCATGTGGAGCCTCCATGGAACAGGGAAATGAATATATGCTCAGATGGTCTTGGGCACATGACCGAGGTGGCCTCCATTCCCATATATAATAAAAACCCTTTAAAAGTCTTCTTCTCCAGAACTTTAGGCCAAGGACCTTGAAACTCTTAAAATGGCATTGAGGATTCAGGTTCTGCAAACATTTTTCAAATGATGACCCTGCGTTGACCTTTACGTGATTTATTTCAAAATCAACTTTGGTTCGTAATGATTTTATAAGGGCAAATGATAACAGTAGATTTCTCAGAAACCATTTCAGTCTAAGACAAATAGTACTTGAGATTTATGGTTCATTCTTTGACTCTAGTTCAAGGTCTCTAAAATTCTGTTATCCGACGACATTTTCAAACACCTTCTATGAAGGTACTAGCCCGATTGAATTCATATCTCATATGGAGCCTCCCTTAGTCGAGGGAAACAAAACTTTGTTCAGATGGTCTTGGTCACATAACCATGGTGCCCTTATATCGTAAAACCCTTTAAAAGTATTTTCCGGGACCAAAAGGCCAATGGACTTGAAAATTTGTATATAGCATTCAAGATTCCAGCCCTACAAAGCTTTTTTTTTTAAATGACTCTGCGTTTGCCTTGACCTAATTAATGGCAAAGCCAACTTTGGTTCCTTATGCCTTTACATGGGAAAATGCTTAAACAGTGAATTTCATGGAAACTTTTTAAGCCTATTTATAATAATTGGAAATTTTGTTATTTAAATGAATACAAGAAGACATAATGTCACCAAAGGTCAAGGCCATTATTTAAAGCACCTGTTCCTTGTCCACGTTTAACGGTCTGCATTTCACCGACCAAAATCTGGGTATGCATCGAGGCACTTAGGCTAAGCTAATTTCTCCAAAGATTAACCTGGCTAAGTGATTCCAGGGAAAAATACTAGAGGTCATTCAACTGATAAATGGCAGACTCCTGGGGCAAGTGATTATCATCAAATAACACATTAATTGTAATGGGTTTCAAAACATTTTAGAAGTATGATTCATATAATACTTTTCACTTATATAATAACAGTTTATATAAAGCTGTAAACATTTTCTTTAAGAGGAGCAGGCATATTTACAACTTCCAAAAACAAAGAATTTCATACTTATACGATTCAATATATATAATCAAGATTCTGTTCAATTCCCCAGGGGACTTTGCGAATATCCTTAATAAACGCATTTTCGTCAAAAATTTTAAAACCTCTAGGGTCGAGTCGGATAACTTCGGACAGCGGGTAAATTCGGACATACCATTGCAAACGGTGAAAATCCAGATCAGGATTTTCACTGTTTACCCAGTTATTTTTGTTTTAATTCCACACAACTGATATATAAAGGAAACAATATCACTGTCCGAATTTACCTGACTTGACCCTATATGATTTATGGCAATGCTTACGCGTGAATCAATTTCAATTTCGATTAATGATCACTGCCAGATAGTTAACAAACATTTATATGCTTTGAATTTTCTTCAGTTCTGGTATAAATATGGCCCAGTAAAAACAGCAGGTAACACTTGTAGGCTCATTAACCATCTAACTGACCTTGCGATAATTTAAGATTAAGCGATTCCTTATCCATGTGATCGCCTAATAGATTTTTATTAAAATCTCCTTATATGATTATTTCTTTTCCCTCATTTATATGTTATCCATGAAACTTTCAAACCCGTCATTATACTCTACTCTGGAACAGGTTTCTCCGGTCTTTCGGATGAGACTTTAAACCGAGGTCCCGTCTCCATATAACCTCGTTGTTGGTGGGACGTTAAACCGAGTTCACTCACGTCACTCACTCTGGACCAGGTGGTCAACACACGTTTCCAATGAGAAATGGTTTACCTTTGTCGTGAGCTATTTCTAACAAGATACAGGAAATGTCATGCGTTTCTAAATCTTCTCGACGTTTAGCATTTATTCCAATTTTTACAAAAGACAATATTTACATTCTTGGTGTATTTACTGAAAAGCCCTATACTAAACCATTGGAACCTAATGTAGTTTACATTCCAATAATTACATTGAGCCACGCGACGTCAATGACGTCAAAATAAACAATGACTCTCTACAGTCTGATTGGACATCGGCGACGCTATGACGTCATTCACGCTGTTCCGCTGCTAGCAGAAAAACTGCGTGTACATGTTTTACCGTTTCAATTTAAGCGCTTATATATGATTTGTCATCGAGGTTTTGATTGAAGTGAATGTAAATATAAGCAATGAACTTAATTTTTCTCAGATTTATCGAAGTGTAAACTACATTGGGTCACTAGCAAAGTTTACATGAACCCCTTCGGGGTTCATTCACTTTGCACGTGACCCAATGTAGTTTACACTTCGATAAACCTCAGAAAAATGAAATTCATTCCTTAATTATACCTCCACCTCCGTTGGATTCCTTATCTTTTCGGAAAGGCGTTTGATATCTTTTAATGATAAATGCGTTTGATCGTTTATTTTGTATCAATTTCGTTTCGCTTATTCCAAATATATGCAACTTTTTATTTTGTGGAGATGTCAATCGCACTTAAAGTTTTAAAAATTTAGTCATGTACACGCCTGGTAAACTATCACAGGCACCTCCGGCGGAGGTACTGATTATCGGTTGTGACAGGCATCTGGAGCTGCCTGTGACTGTAAAAATTGACAACAAAAGATAGACATTCCTCTTTTTCGACAAAATTCAAAATAACCAGGGAGTTTATTAAAAATCAAAAAAATGCTATTCGACCATTATAGACAAAGTTTTGTCGCACGTCATATCCCCCAGAACTTTACATATTTGCCAAAGATACGACTTTTGTCGTGTCGCGGCCAAATTATAATATATTATAGCCAACAGGAAAAAACTATGCCATCAGCTCAGGAAATGCTGCTCCGATATGACGAATTGTGCAAAGTCGTCAAGTTACCTTACAGAATCTTTTCCTTCATTTCCAGTCTAGTCCAGTTTTCATAAATCAAGAGAACGATAATAATTTCCAAAACGACTTTATAATGTTATATACTGTCCGCAAAAAGTAGGGGATATGAAGTTATTAAAAATTGTATAAATTAGAAAAAATACCAAATCCAGTATCCATCAGACAAATATTCGATAAGAAATTTTGCATTAAAATTTGGATGGTATGTCCTGTAACGTGATCTGTGTGTCATTCGTTTTAGACAGGGGGTCGACACCCAAATTCACACGAATCTGGTGAAAACAGATTGTTTTCAGATAACAAAATTTACACAGAAACACTCGTCATGCTTCATTTAACAAACTGAAAATTGGGTTTACACAGTCTTTCATCAAAATAAAGAGTGAAAGCCATAAACGTCTAATTTTTTCGGTAACTTGATGCACCTGTACGAATTGTGTTTTCTGGTTTTCTGCTCAAAATAACAGTTTTGATGAAGAAAAAAACTCTTTTAGAATACAAAGCTTAAAAGTGCATAAAAGGTTATCTTAGTTGAAGAATTTGAATAAATTTTTGTTCTACCACATTTTAGTCCTGATCCCCTGTATGAAACAAATTGTATGCAGATCACGTGACAGGATATATCGTCTAAACTTTCATGAAAAGTGTCTTAACAGATAGTTATCTTATGAATATTTAGCGTATCATATGGATATCACATTTGTTGTAGATGCTAAAAGTTTTCATATCTCAATATCCCCTACTTTTTGTGAACAGTATATTATAGCCAATAGGGAAAACTTATGCCATCAGCCCAGGAAATGCTGCTCCGATATAACGAATTGTGCAAAGTCGTCAAGTTACTTTACATAATCTTTTCCTTCATTTCTAGTCTAGTCCAGTTTTCATAAATCAAGAGAACGATAATAATTTCCAAAACGACTCTGTTCATGTCGATTATTGTAAAAATTCAGATTATGTTGATTATTTCTTTTCGACTTTGATTTGTAACTGCGTTTACGGCCATACAATCAACTTTGTCGATGAATACAAGTCAACATACATGTATGCCTAAAGAGTAAAGACCTCACCAAATCGCCATATTTGAAGTATAATGCAATTAAAGCACCGCAGGCACTGCACTATACCCCGCCACTGCTGGGCATCGTGACATTTTTTTTAGATATATAATGGCTAAATAACTACAGAACTGGGATAGACAAAGATATGACGCCCTTACTGTAAACAGATATTGATATAAACCACTCAACAATGTTGAGCATTCTGACCAGTGTAGATATAGATCAAGCTGTAAAGCATTTCTTTGAGGTAAGAGACTCCGCTTCTTATTTTATGGTGTTAAACATATCTGTGAAGTTTCCTCCAGATATTCCATATAGTAAAGGAACTACATGTCAAAACCCATTTTTAGATCTATCAAGGGTGGATAACTCACGAACTGGAAAGGTAAGAATGACGGTCCCTATTCACAATATGTAACCTTTGATGTGAAACATATCCATGAATTTCCATTCAGGTATTCCATATAGTAAGGAACTACATGTAAAAACAACTTTTTGCAGATCAGTCAAGAGCAGATAACTCAGGAACTTACTCGCAATATGTAACCTTTGATGCGACACATATCTATGATGTTTCATTCAGATATTCCATATGGTAAAGGAACAACAGGTCATAAACCATTTTTCAGATCAATCAAGGGCGGATAACTCATAAACTGGAAAGGTCAGAGTGATAGTTCTTAGTCACAATATCTAATCTTTGATGGAAAACATATCTGAAGTTTCCTTCAGATATTCCATACAGAAAGGTAACTACAGGTCAAAAAACATTTTTTTTTTCAGATCTATCAAGGGCACATTTCTCACGAACTGGAAAGGTAAGAATGACGGTCCCTAGTCAGAATATGTAACCTTTGATGTGAAACATATCTGAGAAGTTTCAACTAGATATTCCATAAAGTAAAGCAAATACAGAAAAAAGGAACTACAGAGAAATAAAACATTGTTCAGGTCAATCAAGGGCGGATAACTGACGACTGGAAAGCTAAGATTGACGGTTTCTAATCACAATGTGTAACCTTTGATGTGAAACATATCTGTGAAGTTTCATTCAGATAGTCAATATAGTAAAGGAACTACAGGTAATAAACCATTTTCCAGACCTATCAAGGGCGGATAACTCACTAAATGGAAAGGTAAGAGCGACGGTCCTTAGTCACAATATGTAACCCTTGATGTTAAACGTATTTGTGAAGTTTCATTCAGATATCACAAACAGTAAAGGTGTAACAGGCCAGAAACCATTATTTCAAAACGAACAAGGGCAGTAACTCTGTTAAAAATGGACGGATTTTGCCCATTAATAATCCCAAACCACTCATTCCCAATACCAATATGTATGCAAAATTTGAAAAAAAATCTGTGAATAAATACTCGAGTTATCAATCGGAAATGGTGAGCACGGACGGACGGACGGACGACTAGACGGACGGACAAACGGACGGACGGACACCGGAAGGTATAACATCATACCCCGCCAATAAAGTATGGCGGGGTATAAAAAATGGCGGGCTCTCCTTAAGCCGGTGCTAGAGGGCGTGACCGGTGTCGCACTTATGATTTCTGGTCATGAACAGTCCCAGTTAATGTGAGTGAACTCCGTACAAGGGGTGTTCATTAAATAATGGAAACTCGCATATATTTCATTAGCTATGTGTTAGAACGATATTATAGATATATAATATCTAATAGGCAAGCAAATGCCATATAATTCAGTTCCAAAGTACTGTCTAGAAATAAAGTCGCCATGGCAACGATACATTAAACGTAGAAGGGTTTAGATTCTTAATCTTCTCAAATTTCCATGCATATATGCTGCTGATAAGCAGCGAAGAATAGAATAGAGTTTGTCATGGTGTGGTGACTTGATACTTGGCTCAGATACTTAAAGAAATATATAGTTATTCATGACTTGCCTACAAATCTAGCAGAAATACAGACCGTGAAAGACTTCCGATCAAGCAGCATTTGTCGTTTTTCGCTGATTTTAAGCATGAGGGACCAAAAATGTGCCGTCATTGCATTTTAACAGGGTAAGTCTTGGGATAATTGCATAGCAGAACGAACCAAAATTACCATGCACTTGACAACTGATCAATTAATTTCAACATAATACTGAACAACACGGAATACAACTTCAAAATACCCCAAAATCAATTATTTTAACCAGTGTTATTATTTCATTCATACCAGATTTCAGAACATTTTCATAAACAATCACTTTATGTGTGTTTGTAAAGGCAAGGCCTAACTTTAACAGACGATATTTCTAAATTTTCAATATCTCTTTCAATATCCTATATAATAAGATAATACGAACATCTCTTTAACAAAATGACGTCAAAAAATCACACACCGTACCCAGCATGAACGTGACGTCATATGTTGCTATGGTAACAGGTTGAAATACCAATTCAAACATGAATTTGAAAGCTCAGAAGAGACTCTTTGGTGTTACAGGAAGTATACTTATTTATGTATAAAACTTCATGATCTACAAAGGTGTTTCCATAATTTGATGAACACCCCTCGTATGACCAAGTACTAGGTCATACGGAGACGGGACCTTGGTTTAAAGTCTCATACGAAAGACAGGAGAAGCGGGGGGTCGATCTTGCGATCCCTGGCCCCGAGGTTATAAAATTTGAGTACATTCTCAAACTCAAAATAAAGCACACTGATTGGCTGCTTACGAGCACATGCTCGGAAGCAGCCAATCAGTATGCTTTATTTTGAGTTTGAGATTATACTCAAGTTTTATAACCTCGGACACTGAATTGGTAATCCAGCGTGTTATGCACTACACTACATGTACCTCCGCTCCTCAGTCTCAGTTGAATTGAGTCTGCTATTATTGATTCTTTGGTGTATTGCTTGATTTTTCTAATTTCATTTTAAGAATTTTAAACACCATAAGTCGACTTTTTATCTCGTCATGTGGAAAGCATTTAGATCTATATGCCACTATAAACTCACGATTTTCTGAAAAAGAAATCGTTTGTAAGCGCTTGACCTACATGCAGATGTGATGGTGATATCTGCAATATCTGCATGACGTCATATTTACCAAAACTTTCGGCACGAACTCGATACGACCAAAAAGCCGATGTTATAAATGAAGGTTAAGTAATGAAATACCCATGGGTTTCCGACGATGCTTCAGGTTATTGTAGTTCGTAAAATTATGAAGTTTGCAGTTAGAACCAGTCTCATGTGATTTTATTTTATGCCTAGGAGCTTGACTCATACGATCTGATTATTCAATGGTTCTCCTTTATGAGGCCATTTTCGCGTTTTTTCCTAATCATTTCATTTTTTATTGTTTGTCTGTCTGTCGAAATTTCTCTGGAGGATTAACAGCTTGATAATCAACTTCGTCTAAGCTTAGGGTATTTCGTAGCCTGATGTATGCTGAACGACAAAATTAACGCACAAGACTTTATGAACAGAAGAGTCGATGATGGCTCGAATACTGAATTATCTCCGCACATCCACAGATATAAAATTAAATGACTTAAGAATAATTCTTTGTTTGAGAAAATCTGAAAGTTCTGGCGAAAGAATTTCCGGTTGGAATGTCATCGAAAAATTGTCGGAGCATGGCATACACTGTTTGCCATTTCCAATACCAATGACATCATAGATCTGTTATCGTAGCAAATAAGAGTTCAAATTGATGTCAAAGTAACGTCATCAAGACGCCATTCTGCCAAGGTGTTATGCGCAACAATTTGATAGTCCAGAGTTTCTATGGTAACAGATATATGGCGTCGTCTCACTTAAAATTCAAGAGGAGCATGGCATACAGTGTATGCCATGCTCATCTTGAACTATAAGTGAGATGCTACCTGAAATTCAGGCACTAGAATTTTTTTTCTCAAACCTTTAATTCATTCTCATTTAATTTATTTATTTAATTTTTTTTCTATTTTTTTTGTTGTTGTTTCTAATAAGAATGGAAAAATGAAATAAAAAAAGGGAGCGAGCCTAAGAGAGCAACTTTATGGGAATGGTTATCAATCTTAATAAACGGACAAAAAATATATACGAGAAAAAAAAAGGTAAAAATGTTACGTCACTCTTGGTATAACTTCATCATTTTAATCAAGCGATTTGAAATCTTACACTTATGCATCTGACATTATTTTCCCCAAAGGCAACACGGGGTGCGGGAAAGCGGTCCAACTCTTAAGAAAATGTCGTCTCGAATGGGACTCGAAACCGGAACCGCTAGAGCTGCAGGCCAGCGCTTTACATACTGAGCTACCGGAAGTCCTGTCAGGAAGACGATATGTGACACCTAGACTTAATGTACGTGAAGGTGTCAAATAACTTTGTTACATGTACCTTGTGTTTGCCATTATAATATATCTGTTACACTTGCAGTTGTGCAGATATGAGCATTTCTAATACAATGGAATTACATCGCTTTACTTTTGCAGGGGTGTATATGCACTTTATATCTCCAACACTTACACAAGCAAAATGGGTCGGACATAAGTAATAGATTATTTTGCTTTCAGTTTATAAATGTTCTATAATGTGTAATTGTACTGAACTTTGTTGGACTTTCAATCAAGTTAAAACAGTATCGTTAAACCAGCCGTTTTAAAAGCTTTTCTCTGTTTATGCATTTTAAAATCAAACTGGTACTAAAATATTGCTCTGCGATAATGAATAATACGCGACAGAGAATAAATCATAGCCCGATAGAATACGAAACATACAAAAGATGGAACATGAGTTTTACCATGGGAAGAAACTGAAACATGCCATGGATGAATGAAATAAGCCATACCAAGGAAAAGAAAAAGAATCGCATCATTACGGAACCCCGGAAGGGACATTTCCTTTCCGATATTTATCAGAACAGAAAGTGAAGCAAGAAAATTAGAACGGAAATCAAAACATCAAATATCTCGTTTAAAGGACATATTTCAAAATAGTTTTTGAAACAATAAAATTAGAACGGAAATAAAAACATCAAATATCTCATTCTAACGACGTATTATATCGTTTAAACGACATAATTGTCGTTTAAACGATATAATGGGTCGTTTAAATGAGATATTTGTTGTTTTTGGTGTCCCTACTATTTTTCTTGTTTCATTTTATATTCTGATAAATATCGAAAAGGAAAGTATTTGGTCTTTATTAAAACGACATATTCATTGATAATTTCTTTTCTGTTTTTCTTTTTTTTTAACTTCCTTTCTCTGTTTTGTAAAATAACGTTCAAACGACATAATATGTCATTAACACGATATAATCAGTCGTTTAAACGAGACGTTTGTTCAATTTCTTTCCTGATAAATATCGGAAAAAATGTCCCTTCCGCGGTTCCGTACATCAAGGATAGAAAAGTTGAAGGATAGAAAATTGATTATACCGCATATACAAAGTTTAGCAAAATAAACCACACCAAGAACTAAAATGAACCACACCATGGATAGCAAACGACATATACCACGGATAGAATTTGAATCATTGAATGGAACGAACGTCAATCATACTTTTGATAATGGTACCTTGTGTAACAACAGCATAGATAGCTGGAAGTTGAGTGAACAGTCAGCAAGTGCGAAATGGACTTTTGTTGGCTTTACTATTCTCATCATGGTAGCTACTTTTCTATTTAACCTTCTTTTAATAATCCGAATGATAAGGCAAAATCAGCACCGAACATTCACCCGATTTTTCCTAGCATCAAATGCTATTTCTGATATTTTTGTCGGCTGCACTATTATGCCATTTACCATATATGGGATGTTTCGTGACAATAGAACACTGTTTGGAGCTTACACCTGCGAAATTGGAGCAAGTTGTGACGTCATGTTTACATCAGCGTCCGTATTTCATATAGCAACTTTGGCGTTTGAACGGTACATAGCAATAAAATATCCATTGTCATATTACAAAGTTTGTGGTTTAAAAACAATGATATGCCTATCTTTATTGTGCTGGTGCATTCCTGCTATCATATCGTTTGGATTAATAATACCAAAACTTCATATTCAAGGTTTAGAGACCATTTCGTACTGTGTTATGGAACAAGCAAGGACATGTGTATTCGTAATAAACACTTTGTACGCTGTGGTACCAGCTTTCATTACTTTTTGGGCCCCAGCCTTGTTTGTAATGGTGTTGAACGTCAGTCTTTGCATTATATTAAACCGACAGAAAGTGATTCGAAGTGTTATACTGGGGAGTAACCAGTCCTTCAACAATTCATGTTCCAAAATGAATCTGTCTCACGAGTCACGTGCAGCGATCAACATTTGTGTACTGAGCACTACGTTTCTAATCTGCTGGATGCCACTTTTCATTTCCATTCTTGTAAGTTCTTTAACTGAATATGAAGTGTCTGGCATTGCTATGGTCATTTTCTTTTGGCTGGGATACGCAAATTCAGCTATAAATCCATTGTTGTTTATTATTCTAGAACTTCGATCAAAACGTGCTTCTTCGTCAGTTACGACTTCGTCAGTTACGTGTTCTCGGACTCAGTGAGCTAGCTATTGCTTACGTTAAGACGTGTTAGTGGAGACGCGGGTGACGGGTGATAATAAAGAATTGTTGTGAAAGAGGGTCGAGAAACTCTCCGATCTGTCAAAATGAGTTTAAAAATAAAATCTTAAAGAGTTCCTTCAAGAGCAGAGAACACATTCGAAAAATAAAAACGTGGACCATACTTCGAAGTTTCGGCTAAACAAGCCTCATCAGTGACCCTGATATGATCTGGACACGAAAGCCAGAGAAAAAAGTACTGCAATTTCTTTATTTTAATAAGGCAGTCAATTGAAAGACTGATTAGTATCAAAAAAGGGTCCAAATGAATAAAAAGCAATGATCTAGAATATGAGTCTTAATCAATAAAAACTTTCAGATTTCTAAGAATTTATCCTCTGATCTCAAGAGACAAAAATAAAATATAACCGGCACTACGAATCAAGTTTACAACATTATTTATTAATTTTTTTTTGGTTTACATGTATTAGCAAGAGAATAAACAAAGGCATTCATACAATGATGATTATGGCATTGACATCGTGGGATAATATGTTGATTTGAAATGCCGTGTTCCATACAAAAAAGGCAGTTGAAGGTAAAAGAGAGTAGGCTCGCAACATCGAACCAGAGCAAACTAAAAGTCGTGTACCCATTGTAGAACGGAATAGCTACATTGAAGCAGTGGAAACTACATGTAAATGTCGTATACCAAATGTGGAACGGAATAGCTGTATGGTAAAATGTCTTGATAACACCGCATTAGTGAATAAGCGCTGAAAGGGGTCACGAAGGGTCAGAATCAGCCCTGTTTTAGAACAGCTTCAGCAAAACGAAACGGCGTACAACTAAGTACGATTCGCTATTCATTATCTCCGAGGGTACTCCACCTCCCCCCAACCCCGAGGGGATAAACAATGGTGACCCTTAATTAAGTTCCCGGGTTCTGATTCTGGTTCCTGGTTCCTGATAAATGCCCAAGCTAATGTAATGTATCTAACTTGGCTTAAACACGCCCGCTTGAGGTATGTGGCTAATCTTGTGAAAAACTATGGTAATTACTCAGTACATGTGGTATAAAGCCATAAGTACTTCTCAGCTGTATGTGGGTCGGGGAATACTCTGTGAAACCACCGCACCCCGGAGGGGAAGAGATAACAATCTATAAATGCCAACAACTCCGTATCTAACTGGATTGGAATCCGCGCAGCAGAATTATGAAGCTAGTCTTAGGACAACGTTTGGACGAGTTGCATAAGGCGCGAGCTATAGAGCACTTTGTAGCAAACTGTTATGCAACGGCGCGTTACGAAAAGAAAATGCTCCGTAGCGCTAGGAGCTGCATCTCACAAAGCGCTTTTTGCTGCGCAGTGTTGCATAGACACAGCGTTCTTTAGTTCGTTTTGTTTAAGAAATAGATCAGATCTTCCAGTGACTTGTTGAGTAATATTTCACTGTTTGAGGGTCAGTTGTATAGTAGCTCATATCACGGGCGCGGAGCGCGAGTGATATATCTACTTACAACTGACCGACAAACAGTGAATTATTGCTCAAGAATTCTATGCTAGAGCTGAACTTTTTCGATTCTAACACTCCATTCTTTTCAATGAAATTCTCCAAACCTTCCTGCCAGCGCGTTCATGCTTCAGCTTATATTCTTAACCGTATCTAAGACAAATGTACGTTTTTTACGGCGACTTTAGAAAGAAAAAGAGACGTTTCACCGTCTTACGCATCAAAACGTCATAAAACTACGTCAGTAATTTCCAGTGACGTCAGCAGTGACGCACGCGCTCCGAAGCAGTGAATTCTTGTAGAATGAAACACGGAAACTTTCCTTTGCTTCTATATGTGCACTGTGTTAGAATAAAGCTTACATGTGTTTTAGGCGACGCATATTTCACTGTGCAACGCACAGCTACATAAAAGCGCGCTTTTTGAAAGAACAGCCATTGCGTGTCGTAAGTAAAGCGCTACAGAACGCCATACAACATGGCTGACCATATGAACAGTAGGTCACAGTGACCTATATTTTATTTTTCTTCAAATTGGTTCATATTTCTAACACTAGTTCGTGGATTAACCAAATAATTCGGTTAATGGTTTGGAAAAAAAACAATGAGTGACCTCATACTGATTGTAGATCAATGTGACCTTACATTGTTAAGTGATTTTGCATCATATTTCTGTCACTTTGTATGGATTTGCAACATGCGTGGGTTAATGGTTTGGGCAGATACTGTAAGTGACTTAGAATTAATTTAACTCCCATTAGGCTGCATTCCGCGTCTTCTGTACGGATTCCTAATTCCGTAAATGATTTTAAAACTTTCCAACCTTCAGTAAGAATAAGGCCTTTAAATTTATATTCGGCCTTTTCAGTCAACCTCAATGGATTATCAGATTTTAACGTTCTTTGCAACAACTCGCATGTTAGATTATCGCCAATTAAGTCACCAATACTTCACAAGTATTCCAATCTCTTCAAAAGACCTGGAATGTATCCTAATATCTCTACATGTAAGTGCAATGCCAAGAGGTGTAATTGTTGTAAACATTTATGTACCAAATCTACCAATGCATCATCTGTCAATGGTAGAACATTTTCAGTCGTCAATGATTCTGAACTGGACTGTAAATCGACTGATCTGATATACGTTTTAACCTGAAAAACACAAAATTGCAACATGCAATATGTTGGACAAACTAGTCGTGCCCTTAAGAAACGGTTTGGTGAACATTATCGTAGAATTAAAAAGCCTGATTAATTGATACTTTTCTTTATCAACATTTTAAACGTTCAGGCCATTCTCCTGCTGACGTATCTGTACAGCCAGTAGAGAAAATAATTTATGTCACTAATTCGTCCTCGCGTTTCAAAAATATAAAGAGACACGAGGTTGAATTAAAATGGATAAAGTTGTACAATCTGCATTTCCGCTAGGGTTTAATGACAACATTTATCAAGAAGGTAACATTTCGAAAATGCCTAATTTTGATGTATTTTCTCTTTTTGATATTCCAAAACGCAAGCATAGAAGTCATGGTATAAGAAACAAGAGGGCCATGGTGGCCCTGAATCGCTCACCTGAGCATTAATCAGTTCACTGGCTCTGGTGAAGATTTAAAAGAGTTTTACCATACATGGGAATGGCGGCCGCCTTGGTCATGTGACCAATATCATTTGAAGAACTTTCAATCCTTTGACCAATGTGCAGGCTCCATATGAAATTTGAGTTTAGTCTGCCCAGTGGTTTCAGAGATGTTTGAAAATGGTATGGACGGATGACAGAGGCAGCTAACACCAATACTGTAAGGCTCAGGTGAGCTGAAAATGGCTGAGTCGCTTCTCCGAAAAGTTCCTGTTCATGTTGAGTTCCTTTGATGGATTTGAACTAGACTGAACTAGGCAAACACAGATGATAGAATGGTAGCATCATTATCTCACTGTGGTGAAACAATGTATTCCAAGGAGTTTGTGGCTGGCATCATTGCAATGTTAGTTCTGATTCTTGAAGCATAACTTAATTGACATTTGACCTAGTGACCTAGCTTTTGACCCAACATGACCCAGTTTCAAACTTGACCTAGATTTTAGAGAGATAAACATTCTGACAAAGTTTCATGAAGATTGGATCAAAACTGTGCCCTCTTAGGTGTGCACAAATTTTTTCTAAGATTTGACCTAGTGACCTAGTTTTCAAACTTGGCCTGGATGTTGTGAGGATAAACTTTCTGACAAAGGTTCCTGAAGATTGTATCAAAACTGTGTCCTCTAGAGCTTACACAAGGTTTTTCTAAGATCTGACCTAGTTTTTGACCCGACATGACCCAGTTTCAAACTTGGCCTAGATATTGTGAGGATAAACATTCTGACACAATTTCAATAGGTTGGGATCAAAACTGTGACCTCTAGAGCATACACAAGGTTTTCCTAATATTTGACCTACTTTGTGACCTGACATGACCCAGTTTCAAACTTGGGCTGGATATTGTAAAAATAAACATTCTGACAAAGTTTCATTGAGATTGGATCAGAACTGTGCCCTCTGGAGCGTATACAAGGTTGTTCTTATATTTGACCTAGTGACCTAGTTTCTGACCCGACATAACCCAGTTTCAAACTTTACCTAGATTTGATAAAGATAAACATTCTGACAGAGTTTCATGAAGATTGGATCAAAACTGTGTCTCTAGGGTGTACACCAAAGTTTTCTAAGATTTGACCTAGTGACCTAGTTTTTGACCTGACGTGACTCAGTTTCATAGGGGGGCTTACATATACCGTGGACAATAAACATTTTGACATAGTTTCATGAAAATTGGATCAAAACTATGCCTTCTAGTGCGTACACAAGATTTTTATAAGATTAGACCTTATGACCTAGTTTTTGATCCAACATATCCTACTTTCAAACTTGGCCTAGAGTTTATGAAGATAAACATTCTGACAAAGTTCGATAAAGATTGGATCAAAACTGTGTCCTCCAGAGCGTACACAAGGTTTTTCTATGATTTAACCTAATGATATAGTTTTTGACCCGACATGACCCAGTTTCAAACTTGTCCTAGATATAATGAGGATAAACATTCTGACAAAGATTATTGAACTTTGGATCAAAACTGTGCCTTCTAGAGTGTACACAAGGTTTTTCTAAGATTTGACCTAGTGACCTGGTTTGTGACCCGACATGACCCAGTTTCAAACTTGTACTAGAGTTTATGTAGATAAACATTCTGACAAAGTTTCATAAAGATTGTATTAAAACTGTGTCCTCTATAGCATACACAAAGTTTTTCTATGATTTGACCTAGTGACCTAGTTTTTGACCCGACATGACCCAGTTTCAAATTTATCCTGGATATTATGAGGATAAACTTTCGGACAAAAATTCATGAACTTTGGATACAAACTGTGCCTTCTAGAGCGTACACAAGGTTTTTCTACGATTTGACCTAGTGACCTAGTTTTTGACCCAACATGACCCAGTTTTAAACTTGGCTTAGAGTTTATGTAGATAAACATTCTGACAAAGTTTCATAAAGATTTGATCAAAACTATGTCCTCTAGAGCGTATGCAAGGTTTTTCTATGATTTGACCTAGTGACCTAGTTTTTGACCTGACATGACCCAGTTTCAAACTTACTCTAGATATTATGAGGATAAATATTCTGACAAAGTTTCATGAATTTTGAATGAAAACTGTGCCTTCTAGAGCGTACACAAGGGTTTTCTAAGGTTTGACCTAGTGACCTAGTTTTTAATCCGACATAACCCAGTTTCGAACTTGGCTTAGAGTTTATAGAGATAAACATTCTGACAAAGTTTCAGAAAGATCGGATCAAAACTGTGTCATTTAGAGCGTACACAAGGTTTTTCAAATATTTGAACTAGTGACCTAGTTTTTGGCCAGACATGATCCAGTTTCGAACATATTCTAGATATAATGAGGATAAACATTCTGACGAAGTTTCATGAACTTTGGATGAAAACTGTGCCTTCTAGAGCGTACACAAGGTTTTTCTAAGATTTTACCCAGTGACCTGGTTTTCGACCGGACATGACCCAGTTTCAAACTTGGCCTAGAATTCATGGAGATAAACATTCTGACAAAGTTTAAGAAAGATTTGATCAAAACTGTGTCCTCTAGAGCGTACACAAGGTTTTTCTATGATTTGACCTAGTGACCTAGTTTTTGACCAGACATGACCCAGTTTCAAATTTGTCCTAGATATAATGAGGATAAACATTCTGACAAAGTTTCATGAGCTTTGGATGAAAATTGTGCCTTCTAGAGCGTACACAAGGTTTTTCTAAGATTTGACCTAGTGACCTAGTTTTTGACCCGACATGACCCAGTTTCGAACTTGGCCTAGAATTTATGGAGATAAACATTCTGACAAAGTTTCAGAAAGATCGGATCAAAACTGTGCCCGCTAGAGTGTACACAAGCAAAAGTTGACGGACGGACGTCCGGACGTCCACACGTACGACGGACATCACGGTATCCCAAAAGCTCACCCTGAGCACTTCGTGCTCAGGTGAGCTAAAAATGGTAATATAAAACGAAAATATACTGCTCCTATTAAGACAAGAATTCCACGGAACGCTATGTCGCACCTGCTTAACACCTTTATTTTATGAACTTGATAAAAGTGTCATTTTGAAACATATTTATTCAAAATTCATTCAGTAGTTTATGGCATATTATCATTTTCATGTTTTGCGCTATTTTTAGTAACGGTGGATGGTTGCCATCTTGAATGGTCAATGTGAAAAAATCATGAAACAACTTCAAGCAAGGATCATTTTGATACACATTTAGTCCAATTCCATTCAGGGGCTCTTGAGATATTGTCATTTTCATATTTTTCTATTTTTAGTAACGGTGGCTAGCGGCCATCTTGGACCATCTCCATTCGCTTAAATTTCAAAGAACTCCATTTAAGGACCATTCTGACTACATTTGACCTAAATCTGTTCAAGTGGTTTTTAGATATTGGGGTTTTAGCAAACTCGGACTCGTAAACAGAAAGTAGGTCACTGTGACCTAATTCCGCTACAAATTTTTTTCATTTTGATAATTTTTAAAACCAAGGTCTCATTAATGCACAGATAAAATTTCAGCCAATTATACCTAGTGGTTCTGGAGAAAAAAGTGATTTTAATGTTTTTCCTATTTTTAGTAACAGCGGCCATCTTGGATTCTGGACCAAGTTGAATGTTGTCATTCAGAAGCCCTATAGTCTGGTCATGCAGCATGTGAAATTTGAGAACCATGGGTGCAGTGCTTTCAGAGAAAAAGTCATTTGGATGGACTTAAAATTTAGGGTCGACGTAAATGTGAACGGACGGACGGACGAACGGGTTGACGGACGGACGGACTGACGGACGGAAAACCGGACGCCTATATCGCACCTTGCTAAAGCAGGTGCGACAAAAACCAATGCTTCCCTTAAACATTAAAACAAGAACTTAGCGGCACTAAGGCCTATGAAGAGACTTCAGAAGACGAAACCTCTGTTGTCTTAAGGCACTGTAATGATATAGCCCTCAAGTTTTCTGTAAATGTAGAGGAACGGCAGGACAAGCTTCCTACGATGTACTGGTTACCTAAACTTCATAAACGACCATATAAAGCCAGGTTTATTGCTAAGTCTAGTGCTTGTGCCACTACTGAACTTTCCAAATCATTAACTTCTTGCCTTACCGCTATCAAAATTCATGTAATTAGGTACTGTGAAAAAGTTTACGAACGGTCAGGCAAAAATTTGTTTTTGTCAATTAAAAGTTCTACTGAGGCTCTTGATAAACTGAAGTCTAGAGGATATCGCGCGTCTAGTTTTGCCCCATAATTTAATTAAAAAGAAACTAATAAATTTAATTGAGACTACTTTTCAGAGAGAGGGTGCTCTTTATCTTGCTTGTAATGATAAACATGTTTTTTTTTTACTTCCGATGACCAAAAAGGGTTTAAATTGTGGTCTTGCCAAAATGTTTGTGATGCTTTAGTATATCTTCTAGATAACTTTTTCATCAGATTTGGTACTAAGTTACACAGAAATATTGTAGGAATTCCGATGGGTACTAACTGCGCTCCTCTTGTAGCAGATTTGTTTTTATTTTGCTATGAAAGAGACTTTATGATGTCTCTTTCTGATGATACTCAAGCTCATGTCATTGAAGCATTCAACTCAACGTCTAGATACTTGGACGACCTTTTAAATATTGACAATCCTTATTTTGAAGGAACGGTTAGTCAGATTTATCCCGCGATGATTTTGATTTCGACATTGTTAATTTTCCGTTTTGGATGGTGATGTTCCCCGCACCACTTCTTATGGTGTTTACATTTCTCAGCTTATTCGCTTCGCCAGGATGTCTAGTCAAAAATTTGACTGCCAAGCTTTTACAGCAGGGGTATCGGTATCATAAACTTCGGAAAGCTTTTTCTAAATTTTATCGAAGACACTTTGAATTAGTTTCTAAATATAATACAGGGTTAAGGTTACTTTTGCAACAAGGCCTATCGGAACCTGAATTTTATGGTGACTTAGTATATAAATTACGCAAAATCGTAGGGAAAACAGAATTTCCTGATGAATTTAAGAAAATTATCGTGCGATTTAAATGCATTGGCTATAACAAAGATGTAATGCGACGGTCTGCATGCTTAGTGGTTAACCCAATCACGGTTGACAACAACGGTGTGTCACAGTTTTCTCAGGAACTGTGAAAGCTAGAATCTTCAAATGGTATACATATTAAAACTGAGTGATTGTATCGTGGGATTAAGAATCGGGCTCATTGTTTTTATCTTTCTATTGTTTATCCATTTTTCTTTCTTTTACCATTTTGCATGTTAACATTTAACATTTCTGTCGGAGTTTTCTCAGGAACTATTAAAGCTGGAATCTTGAAACTTAGTATACATATGGATAATGAGTCTATGTGTGTGACTGAGAATTTGGATCCTGGCTCTTATTCTTCATTCTACTAATTTTCTCAGGGACTGACTGTCTATTGGCTTGGCTGGGTGGATTCAATATGTATTGCCATTTTCACAATCATGACAGTTCATTTCTAAAGCAGTACAGCGGGGCTAATGTCAGAATCTCTGACGGTTCTAGTTTATATTTTGTATATTTTTTAGTTTCACTTCTATAATGAATAATTTGTATTCAATATCTAATCATGTCTATTTTATAAGTTTCGTTTTTATTTTATATTCGATTATTTCCATTGAATAATTAATGGTTTTATGTTTAGTGTTTATTGTTCATGCTTTATTGCTTTATTACTATTCATTGACTTTCGTTTATATTCCATATTTATCAATTATATTCTAAATTTCTATATTTGTATTGTATAATTGTGATTTGTTTTTAACATTTGTATATTTGTATTTAACTTTTTTTCATTTCTATCCTATATTATTTTATTTCTATTGAACATTCTTTCATTTGTATCCTATATTTCTATACTTACGTTCTGTACTTAGTGATTTATATATGATATGTTCGTATTTGCTTCCAATCTTATTTGATTTCTATTCTAAACTGTTTCATTTCTACTATATATTTTTTATTTCTATTCTATATTTCTAGATTTGTAAGTAGTAACTATTGCTTCTATTTGATGTTTTCCGTTTATATTTGTAAATGGCTTTATGTACACTCTAAACTCGTTGATTTTTATTATATATATTGTCACATTGGCATTCATTGAGACGACTATTTAAAATCAATAACAATCTTACATTTGTATTGTATAATTTGTTTGTTTACTTTGTTACATTGTATTTCATTGGCTAAGAAAAATTGGGTATGTCTAGTTACCGGAACCTTTTTCAGTCCAGCCTTTATGGCTTACCACCTACATACCAGACGGTTAGAGTAATAACAAATAAAAAGATAAGACTGTACACATGACACCCAGAGATTTCTATTCTATTTTATTATTCTATCCCATACTCTTACATGGTCGTTTGGGTACCACAGATGACTTCGAAACAACCCCTTTCCACCTTCTCCTGTTTTCAGCTGCCCTAGTTGAGCTGGCAAAGTCCATCCTTGTCCAGTCTTTAATATTGTCTTCCCACCTCTTGTTGTGTCTACCTCTTCTTCTTTTTCCTTTTACTATGCCCTGTAGAATTGTCTTTGCTAAATCAGAAGACCTTGAATCATGACCAAACCACATAAGTATCCGTTTCTTGACCAGGGCCAAGACTTCATCATATTCTCCAATGACTGCTTCGATCTTTCTGCGAACCTCCCCATTGGTTATATGGTCCTTGTACGAAATATTTAGTAACCTTCGGTAGCATATCATCTCAAACACCTGAGTTATTTCCTCTAACTCTTCTGTCAAGGTCCATGATTCACAGAAAAATGGATTT
This sequence comes from Ctena decussata, assembly GCA_963989385.1. Lineage (NCBI taxonomy): Eukaryota > Metazoa > Mollusca > Bivalvia > Lucinida > Lucinidae > Ctena > Ctena decussata. Next base: position 53,009,182 of record OZ022511.1, on the reverse strand, counting down.
GACAAGGAAGCGCATAAGTTTCATTTTTGATCCAAGAGATATGTTGTTATATCTCCAAATTGGCTTCGAGCTGAAGTGGCTTGTACAATCCTTAGAGCCATCATCTAAGACAATTGCTCCAAGGTACTTGAAACTTGTAACTGTATCATACAAAAGTTAGATACAAATATGAAAATATTAAATGCAATCACAATTATATAATAGAAATATAGTTATTTAGAATATGAATGAAAAATATGGAACGAAACGAAAGTCAATTGAATAGTATTGAATCAATCTAGCATACTAACCATTAATTATTATATAAAAATAATCGAATATAGAATAAAAACAAAACTAACAGAAATAAACATATATAAAATACAGTTGATTGATAACAAAACTGAAAAAAACAAGAAGTATCTTTAAAAAAGATACACGGCAAAGCTAAACGAAAAGACATATCTTCACTCAGAAGCTGTTTAAAGCTGACCAATTCACCTAACATTTCAGTCTGTTTTTTATATACGTGCAAATATAGGCTGTATCCATGAACAATATGAACAATGTTATTGGTCCGTTCAAGCGCCCACAGCATCTCTCTGCTATGTGCACAACCCAATATTGCCAAAAACAACCTTTGTTCAATCAACAGATTCAACTCCTGTGCAGACATACGGACGTACGGACAAACGATAAAGTTTGCGGACAGACGGCCAGACAGACATATGAACGAGTGTAAGGTCCCTTTGTGTCCGACAGCCCTAAGAGTCCGACAAAGTTTATTTTTTCTAAAAATGTTAGAATTGTGAAAGAAATTACAAATGTATAATTAAAGGCATAACATGTTAATATTTCAAAAAAAAAAAGAAAAAAAAACTCAAAATCTAACTTAAAAAAAAATTGTCTGACATTTAGAGACGACCCAAAGGTTTATAAATGTCCGACAACCCTAAATATCCGACAACTTGAAGGTGAAAATCGATATAAGTGTTGGTTATCAGAGTAAAACAATAAATATGATCATAAAAAAGTGAACTAGATACTTTATCTAAATTAGTAAAAGTAATAAACACAAAATGCCAGAAAATGTATCAAGTTCGTTAAAGAATACAGATAAAAATCAGTCAAACATTTTTAAGTGTCAGACAAAACCTTTGGATTTCTAAACCTTTGCGAAAGTGAGCAAAACCATTCATTATAAATGCATAATATATAGTTATCATTTGGTACAAATAATTCTTCAAAAATACTAAAAATGTAAGCAAGATGAAAACGAAAACAGAATATTTCGGACATTTAGGAACATGTGCCCTAAGTGTCCAGCAAAGTATGAATCTATATTCAAATCAACTACAAGTGCCTAAATTTATTGGTTGTTTATATTCCTAAGACATGTAAGATACACTGGTAAATTATTGACTATTGTTCTTATCTGTATAACAAATTATAAATAAGAACTTTAGGGAAAACACAATGCCTCGAAATGTGTTTGGTAATTTTATAATATGTTTAAGGGCCTACAGATTCTTTTTTTAAAACCGTCAGGAAAGTGAGCAAACCCATAATAAATGCATATATAGTAATCAAACTTACTAAATATATAATAATAAAATAACAAACAAGCTTTAAAGAGAAATTACAGTTTGTCGGACATTTAGGGACATTTAGGGAATTCTGCCCCTCCGACTGGTTATGAATCTGTATTAACTGTAACTGTTAAACCCACTAAGTATGACAAAAGGAAGTTGAAATATACGATAAAAAATGATATATTAGTATCATTATAAATGCATATATAGTTAGGGTTGTCGGACATTTAGGGACCTTTGGAAAATTATTTTCTAAGTTAGATTTTGAGTATTTTTCACTAATTAATTTCTGTAAATATTTACTAATCATTTCTTTAATAATGATTTCTGACACTTTAAGAAAATAAAAGAATTTTGTCGGACACTTAGGGCTGTTGGACACTTAGGAACTTTTCAAACGAGCACCAAACCGTAGTTAGTGCACATTCCCCCCTTATTCGCTTTCAGGTTTACGCACGAACTCATTCCTAGGGATACAGATATACAAAAGTCGACAGACTTCCTTATGAATACCTTTGTATAAACGTGTGTTCTGTTAACCATTGTCTGTACATAAGTGTATGAGGTTTATACAAATAAATAAAGTTTAAACTATTCGCTATAGCTTGTACAAGAACTTTTTGTAAGGTTGGGCAAATCGCCCATGCGGGGTAAACGCCCATGCTTTTATATCAATATTCATATGGTCTAGGGAGTAAAGTGTTATTGAAATAAATATTTCAGCATGTGGGACTACTTATCAACAGACACTTCGAAGAAGCACATCTACTTGTAACTTTTTATCATGTAATTGAACATTTTGTGCAGTGTTCTGTAAATCGTAAATGACTGAATATTTTCTTGCAGTTCATCTGGCTGAGAGAACTAGATACTTTGCGAAAGTCTGTTTGCAGGATAGGGTCTAAGCAATGTTTACTCTGTCGCGAACTCTTATTATTTGCATCTGTTAAAATCTATCTATGGACTAGCAAATAATCTTCATATAGGACAAAAAGCCTTCACTTCGGCTACTCCTGATAAATCATGTATGGATGTTCTTTTGCAGAACCTACAGCATACTGTGGGCGTACAACGCAAGGTGGCATTGTATGGTATTCAATGAGCCGCGACGTGACAAAACCAACAATGTGGTTGTGCGCCCAGCGCAGACTCAGATCAGCCTGGGCATCCGCCCAGTCTGATCAGAGTCTTCGCTGTCCGCATGGAGGTAGCTTAGTCCCTTAGCTACCCTTTGGGCACTTAACGAAGAGTCTGGTCAATTTGTGCTGCTGCCCAGGCTGATCTGAGTCTGCGCTGTCCGCACAACCACATTGTTGGTTTTGTCGTATCGCGGCTCAAATATCAAAGATTAGGCTTCTGAAGCTGGATGATTCGCCTTACATGATTAAAGGTGTACAATAGTGGGTGGGGGTGGGGCCAAAACGCCCACCTTGAGAAAATGTTTTATAAGTGTCACAGGGTAAATTAAACTTTTCACTGTAGCCCTTATTTAATTTACCTTACTCCAAATGGTCTTCTCTATCCCCGTCCCGATTCTCAACCTCGTGTACTAGATGTTGGGTGTGTCTATATTGGGTATATATATGTCCAGTGTGACTTATGTATTCACCTGTGTTAGGCACTGATGCATTCAGTCATCTACCCGTTATCTCATGAAACACTTCATTCTTGTACATTACATGTCTTGGTATTAAATATATTTCTGTAATATATTTTCAGGTATGTAACTCATTCACTTCATTTATTTAGCATTAATTAGCAGATTTAAAAGATTCATAAAGTGCATTCAGTTTCTTGGAATATAAGTAAGTTTTTTCCCATATTTCTATGGCATAGAAAAGGAAAAGCTCATTTTCCTTTTCTATTTTGGTGACGTCATCAAGGTGGTATGTCTGAAACTTAAGGTTCTACCATCCATCTATATATTTTTGCATTGTTCATAAATTCTTTTACGTCCATGTATGCTTTGCGTGAAATTGTTTGTATTGTATGACTTTGTATTTCAGGTTTAGTTATCTACCCGTTATTTCATGAAACACATCGTTCTTGTACATTACATGTTTTGGTATTAAATATCTATAATATATTTTCAGGCTTGGCTTGGTAATTTCTAAGAACCCTCGGGTCGGCTGGTAAATTTACTTCAGCCTTAGACCCCGCGATATAAGTATCAAATAATCTATTTGTTCTAACTAGAATATTCTTTTCGGGCAAAAAATCAGTATTTTTTAAAAACAAACATTAAAATCGGGAAACATAATTAGAAATAGCCCTGGGCGTTTTGCCCATCTAAAAAGGCGTTTTGCCCCAATGATGGGGCAAAACGCCGAGAATATTTAAAAATACAAATTCTGTAATTTTGTTACAAACCTACCATATTTCCAGATTTGATTGCCACATTGGTGGACAACTTTGTTTCCTTTTTCCGACTAAGATCAAGGATTTTGTTAAAAAATGGCAAAGAAGTTTCCTTAAAGGGAGGGGGGGGTCCCCCTTTACTATAAACGAAACTAGGATTAGCAAAAATAAATCTATGCAATTAAAATCCTTCTGCTCGCTCCCTGTTCTTAACTGCGAGAATTTCATTGCATGGCCTCAACTGAACACACATTGCATTTTTTTTTAATTTCAAGGGAAATACTCTGACTATTTGGTTATCCCCTCGGGGATAACCATATTAAGATAGGAATTCGTACTCGATTTGTACGCCGTTTCCTTTTGCTAAAATACAGGTCCCACTATTTCCCGGTACTTCTACATTAGGCACACCCTGCTATAGGGTTCTCGCCAGCATCGCTAATGCATGATCTTTATAGCTTATATCTTAAAACACTTTATCTCACCCTATACAAACAGTTACCTGAAAGTTCAGTTATCACTTAACAGTACAGATCAATAACAAGTTCTGCTTGATTAACGCTAAATACAGGTTCCACTATTTACCGGTATTTGCTCCCATATTTGGCGCACCCAGCTGCAGGGTCCCTTCCTGCATTGCTAAGACATGAGCTGTAAAAACACTGCATCTCGCTTAATACAAGAATCTCACCTAATACAAGCACTTACCAGAGAGTACAGTCCACTTACGAAGAGCCATTACTAAACAGTACAGGTCAGCTAACAAAAGTTAATAGCACTGAAGCTCACCTGATACAAGCAATCACTAGACAACAAGAAAAATCTGTCGAACTCGCCACTTACCTACAGCTTCAACAAATCTAAGAATAGAATAAAATTAACTTGTATTGCTGGCAATTTTCTGCTTTACCACTTGCATTCTATAGATTCATTTGCTAAGGGATAACCTCTCAAGCTTTTTCAAAAGCTAAACTTGTTTCATTTAATGTGAAAATTACACCAATAGCATTTGCAAAAGGCCTAAATCAAGATTATTTTTTCTTATTAATTTGCCTTTCTAACTTCGAAAACAGTGTTTATGCTGTATCACAGTACAAAAGGCAAAGTATAATAGGTCAAGGTAAGGGAATGGGTGTTAGAGCCCAGAAATTGAATGACAAAGCCCAACCCACTCCTTGCGCTTCCTTTATCTTTTCCTAATTCGAAAAACGTACTCATTTACTGCTGGAGTGACAGAAAGAGAGTTTTTAAGCCACAGCCGGGTTTGAACCCGTGGCTTTCAGTGCAATAGTCGACCATCGCGTGTCACAGTATATACTATCTAAAATCTGATATGTAGATAACTACTTTTATCTAGCCGGACTGTGCATGCGTGATCTTGCCATGCCTAGTTTGCATATGCCTTACACCAGATTTCCTCATAATAAGGGTGACTCTTCGGCCATGAAAATGCAAAGAACAAAGGTTAGAGCAATGCAGAGCAAGAGTATAGCTGCCTGTACGCTAATACACCGGTCGGTATTTGTCAAATACATACACTGTCAATACGCATCTGCGTATTTGCATATTGAAATTTTGCAAACACTTAGACCAACCTGCACAACCGCATCTCGCTTGTTGCAGAAAATGTCGATTGCCTTTTCAGGAGGTATACAGTTGCAGTTAAAAGAGAGATCAGATTGCAGGAATGCAAATATACATAGGCGCGTATTGAATTTTATCTACCGTATTTGATAAAATTAAGTACAGACCAGCATATCTTTGTATAGACAAATTAGATAAGATCCAATACTGACAAAGTGAACGTTTAGTTATGTGTGCATATCTACAGCTTTGCAAGGTTTAAAAAGCGGACAACTACGCAAACAGACAGCATCAATACAGATTCTAGGTCCAACAAAATTGCATTATATTCTGTTCTGTTTCAATTCTCCTAACGACGTTCAGCGGTACGTAACCATAGTTGTACACACCTGGCGCCGAGTGTCCGTCCAAAATTGCATGATATCAAGATATAATATTAACATATATTTAAGATGTTCCCAATTTTAAAGCTACACTGAGTACAAGAAACGATGGTTACTGTCAATCTTCCATATGTATCACCACTCATAATCATTAAAATTTATCATGATGCTTTACATTTAAGGGAGAACACTCTGCATCAAGAGAAGCTACACGGAATCCCGGTCATATCATACATTCCTATCGGTAACAGAAAAATATACACTGATTTTTCTTCTGTTTCAAGATTGGCTTCAGCCTTTTTCTATCGTCATTGATTAACTTCATATTCTTACATTACTATAATTTGCTAAAATTGCAATAATTTTGCAGGATAACTGCATTATACTTGGTTTCATTGTTTGGGCTGACACTGTTAGTGACCTCATATTTTTTTAAGTCAGTGTGGCCTATATTTCATAGTCCAGTGAGTTTACTCAATATCTCTAACACTATTCTATTAATTTGCATCACACTTGGGTTAACGCATTGGGCTGACACTATGAGTGACCTTCTTCATGGTTCATTGATTTTTGCCAATATCTCTTTACATTTTTAATTGACTTGTATTATACTTCGTATAATTTTACGTTCAGATATAATGATTTACCTCATTTCATTTCTAGGTCACTGTGACCTATATTTCACATTTCAGCGATAAATTTCTTATCTATGGCGTTATTTTAGAGGTTTGAAATATTCCAAGGAGAACTGTTTATTCCGACAATGCAGTTGATCTCATGTCACTTAGCCTGTTCTGTCCATACTAAACTTCTGTTAGCTAAAGTTAAGCTTCCGTAAGTTGCGCTTTATTGTCTTCTGACAATTAGCATTAGATTTGCCATGATAAATAGATGGCATATGGAGAAAGGAAATACTTTGTGACCTGGACTGTTTGAACAAATTTTTGTATCCTCCACCCGTAGATGCTCTATATGAAATTTAGATAAAACTGGCCCAGTGGGTTCTGAGGAGAAGTTTGAAATTGTCGAAATATTAGAGAGCTAGTTCAATGGTCAAAAAATGGCCTTGGCCTCTTGTACTCAGGAATCTTTATCTTCTCATCTAATTTAGATGAAAGTATACAGTGTATACCAATTTTTATGCTAAAATCTTCTATAATATCTATGAAATCTTAGCCGCTGGCAATTTCCCGTATAAAAGCATCAGAAACCAAATTTGACCTTGTCGTATAAAGCCAAGGTCATCATTTGAACAATCTTAGTAGTATTTGAGTACCCAATGCTACATTACAAGTGTCAAGGTCATCTAGAAATTTGTTCTCGAGAATTGGTTAAAGACTTTTACCATATATGGGCGTGTTGGCCATGTCGGTTAGTGACCGGGACAGTTTGAGCAAACTGTTACTGCTGGTTTCGACTGGGGTAGCTGAATGACCACCAGTTTGGGAATGAGCTGTACATTCGGTGTACCGTGCGTGTCTTTAGTGATTTTTGTCAAGTTATGTATACACTTTTTCCCCAGCTGCTTTTGAAGGAAGGATAAGGGATCTGATTGTATTAGTTCCTCATCATCGCCTATATTTTTACTATCGTTCCCCAAATCCTTGTAGGCTCTTAATGAAATTCGTTTATATTCAGCTCAGTGGTTTCAATTGTGAAAGTTTCGCCTTTAATTCACGTATTATGTCAATTAATATGACCTACTTACAAGTTAACTTGTGTCAGCCAATAGAAATTGAGAGAAAAAAATGATGCCTTCTATCAGGTCCGTGAGCATTGGGTATATAAACTGTTCGTTGGGTCGGCGACCTACATTCGTTCGTCGGTTGCTGATCGTTCGTCAGTTGCTGCTGATCAACTAACATTGATTCGTTGCAGTTGTGAAAGAATCCTTGGTCAATGGCTGATGCCATGGAGACCGTTGACGATTCCTCCAATGTGGAGGAATCACTAAACCCACTAAACCTTAATCAAACCCAAACTTATCAAAATGCTATGTTCACAGAAATTGAAGTGGAAAGGTCAAAAACAATAACCTTAAAAACCATGTATCAACAACAAGTACCTACGGATAAACTGTTCGCATATCTAAAGAATTTAGACCTACTTGCTAAAGTGGAGTGCATCCAAAGAATCACAATCAATACAGACCAACATCATGAAATTACATGTAAAAGTGTTGACGATAGAGAGCAAATGGAAGCCTACTTGAAACACCAGACCATCAGAATTGACCAACAAGAATTATCTATAACAGACACCAGAAAGATGAAAGATCTCATTCGGACCCCACTGATAAAAGTCTTAATATTTGAGGCCCCGTATGAACTATCAGACCAACATATACTCCAGAAACTTATGCTACACGGGGAATTGAAGGATCACATGGTCTACAACCACCAATATAAAGGTACCTCTATATACAATGGTGTGCGTTCAGTGAATTTCAAGAAAATTCATAAACCAATTCCAACCACAATGTTTTTAGAGGCAATCGCATAAAACTTAAACACGAAGGGCAGGATCGCGAACCCATTTGTGGTGTTTGCAAAGAAAAAGGACATTATCGAGACAAATGCCCAACAAAAGTTGTACCACCTGTAGATCATGACCAGCCAAAGGAGAGTGTTGATGCCGCAACTAGTAGCTGGAGTCAAATAGTAAAAAATGGAATAAATAGAAAGAAGAAGGAACTTGATACACAACGAGAAAGATTTTACAAGGACAACAAAACAAATCAGCAAGAACAATTAGTGGATCAACTTATACAAGACACCATATTTAAATAAAGCCGAACAAGTAGTACAAAAACAACCACAACAAATGGAAGAATCAGAAGAATCAGCCCCTATGTGGGAAACCAAGTCTATGAGAAGGAACAGGAAAAGAAGAGCTCTACAACTTGAACCTTCAGGAACCAAGAAACAACAAGTTAAAAAACAAACAAAGAAGAAAGAGCCTTATGAGACTGATAGTGAGTCATCAGAGACAGGTGCCTCTGATGGCTCACTATCAGACTTTCAAAACGGACAGGAGGCCCAGGTGGTCTCTGAGCAATTCTACCAAGATGCTCAAGATGTAGCATGGAGTGAAAGCCCACTTGATGATGATGAAACATATTAAAGACTATAGATCACCCTGATGCTTTTACTTGGACTTCATTGATCGCCTTATAATGTATCCTTTTACCGTTGCATTTTCTATAGTTACAGTTGCTTACCTTCAAACAAATAGACTCTACAGTTGCCTTCAGTTCCTGATTTGCGCTGAGGATTGCCTCGCCAAATCCAACTACAATTTTCCTACTACCTTTTTCAATTGTCATCGTTATTGAGTGCTCAAACTTCAATGTTGCTGTGTAAAACACATGTTAATATATATCATTATTTTCAGTGCTATGGATCCAGAAATACCTTCCAAAGATATACTAATAATAATTTTCTTTTCAGATTAATTACCATTCCTTTTCAGACTAAAAATATTTATGTGTGTCTTTGTAATGAAAATTATTACAGTTAATGTCAATAGTATCAAAAAACACAGCAAACAGTTAATCAATTATATTTTGCAGAATAACATAGATGTATGTTGTATACAAGAAGTTAGGTGTGTACATACTGACCCCTTATTTAGTCAGATAGAGAAGGATACTAAGGGAATAATTTATATCAACTCCAACTTTCAACATCATGGAGTGGCTATTTTAGTTAGAAATAAAATACTCGACTTTCCTATTAAAAATATTGACATACAAGAAAGCAGTTTTAAAAATCGCCTTATTCATCTTCAAATCAAAGCAGAAGATACCATAAATATTTTTAACGTTTATGCACCAGCAGATGCTCAGATCCAAGAAGATTTTTTTATTAAATTTAATCAGTATTTAACTTCTTATCTTAAAGACACTAATATTATACTTGGGGATTTTAATTATGTACCTAATATAAAAGACAGAAGTAATTCACTAAGTTTTTATGATAAACGAATTTCCAAAATATTTAATACAAATCTGTTTCGTATTTCTGATACTTTTCGAACAATACATTCAGATAAAATAGAATATACTTTTCAACATAATAATAATACATGGTGGAGTCGATTAGATCGTATATATATTTCAAACTTTTTATTGACTAAAATAAAAAATATTCAGCATAAAGATTGGATTTCAGATCACAGGATCACAGAACTCAATATAGATTTAGATACTCTTAAACGGTTGGGTAATGCTTATTGGATTATTAATAATGCATATTTTGAAGATAAATTTTATCGTGAGGAAATAATTTCTATTTTAAAATTTAATCCTAATTCTTATCCACTTCTAGATTGGGAGGAGAAAAAACTGAAAATTTCAAAATTTTCTCAAAAATATTCTAAATTTAGATCTCATCAACGAAAACTTGAATACCAAATTAGTCAGGAAATGCTAAAAGAAATCAAGGATATAACTTTAATAGCAAACATTAATAAAAACATCGAAAATATTCAAAATTTTAAAAATAATGGGAATAATATATGAGTTAAAAATGATAATTTAAAAACTATTTATACACAAGGCAAAGAAATTAATAGAAAAAATGAGTTTAGAAAAGGAAATAGCAAATATATAGGGAAAATTGATAATACTGAAAAGAAAGAGGAAATTATTAGCAAAATTGAAAATTTTTATCAAGACTTATACAATTCTCAAAATATTAGTGATATTAATATCGATAATTATCTAAGTGATTTTACACCAAACACTTTGAATGAAGAACAAAAAGATGCTATTTCAGATTTTATTACAGAAACAGAAGTTGAAATTGCAATCAAAAATTTAAACGATAATAAATCTCCAGGAATTGATGGTATGACAGCGGAATTTTATAAAGCCTTTATACATATTTTGAAACCAATTTTAGCAAATTTATACAACAATATTTATTTAAATGGTGAACTAACAGACACTATGAAAATAGGTATTATTACATTAATTTATAAAAATAAAGGATCTAATACTGATCTAAAAAATTGGCGTCCAATATCTTTACTGAATATTGATTATAAAATACTCACAAAAATCTTAACTAATCGTCTGAAAAATGAAGCAAACTTATTATTAAATCCGTTACAAAGTTGTGGTCCTGGTTCTCGCTCTATTATCAATAATGCACTTAATCTAAACGCTATAACTGAATATATTGATCATGAAAACCAGCCTGGTGCAATTGTTTCTTTGGATCAACAAAAAGCTTTTGATCGTGTTGAACACAACTATTTAATAAAAGTCTTACAAAAATTTGATTTTCCTGACACTTTTCTTAACTGGGTTAAAATACTAAGTACTAATATATCTTCGAAAATAAATATCAATGGTTTCTTGACCAAAAATGTATTAATTAAAAGATCTGTTCGTCAAGGCTGTCCATTGTCAATGTACCTTTATGCCTTTGCAATAGAACCTTTAGCATATAAGATTACTATAAATACACATATCAGAGGTTTTCAATTACCTAATTATGACAAACCAGTAAAGACAATACAACATGCTGATGACACTAGTGTTTGTATTAGTACAGAATCTTCATATCATTATTTAAATTCAGAACTTAAAAAATTTGAAAATAATTCTGGTTCTAAAATTAATAAAAAAAAATGTGAAATCCTTAAAATTGGTTCATGGGAAAATAAAGAAGTTAACTTACCAACACCTTTAGTTAAAGACAAAATTAAAATTTTTGGGATATATTTTGATAAAAATGAAAAAGAAGAAAATAATATATCTAAAATAAATACTATTAAAAATACTGTTAATAATTGGCAACATATTACTAATAATCTCTATGAAAAAGTTATAATTATTAAAACATACCTTATTAGCATTTTACATTATAGTATGATAATAACAGATATTCCACCAGAATATATTAAACAAATAAATATTCTTATATTTAGATTTTTATGGAATGGCATAGACAAATTAAAACGAGAGACAATTTTTCAAAACACCACAAATGGTGGGTTGTCTTTAACTGATCTAAAAACTAAACAACAAGCATTACATATTCAAAAAATAAGAAAAATTCGAGATAATATTACTCAACCTTGGGTTTATTTATATATTTACTGGTTTGGCCTTTATATGCGTTTTATAAGTCCAACATTGGCTTCAAACAAATATGTCCACACTATCAATATTCCTCACAGTTTGATTTCTCTTAAAAATAATATATTATTATTTAGGAATATTGATATAATATGGCAACTTAAATATTTAAAACCTATATATGTCTTTTTGATTGACCAACATAAATATAAATCTAAAATAATGAGTTTATATCCTAATTGTTAATGGGTATATATTTGGAAAGCAGTTAACAACATTAAACATATTAAAAAGAAGCTCACGGTTTATAAGTATATTAATAAAATTTTGCCAACACCAGAATATTTATTCAGATACGGTGTTCTCAAACAATTACCTCTATGTGATAAATGTAAGCAAATTAAGACTTTAAAACATATTTTTGAAAATTGTGATCACTTTAAACCTTTGAGATTGAAATTAATCACTGACTTAAAAAGCATTCAAAATAATATAGTTATAGACTCTGACTTATATCAAACTGCAAATAATTTGACTGTGGATGATAAAAATATCTTAACAGTTTCACAAGTTATATTTGATTATGTAATCAACGTCTGGTCACAATATAACAAATAATACATGAGCGATTTGTGTGAGGATTGCCTCGCCGAATCAAATAAAACATAATTTAATTCTAAAATCAGTATTAGTATAAGTATTATAAACTCTGTAATACAAACATGTGGACTGTGCCCTGTGTTTGTGTTCCCAACTCCCTCAGTTGTACTTTGAATACATAACTTAATCTAAGTCCACCTGTTTGTAATTATGTTTTTACTGTAAATAACTTTAGAGTTCGGAGTTGAGTAATTGCTACTTTGATTCTGACTCACAAAGTAACAGTAAGAGGGTTCTTTTTTTTTATTCTTCTAAAAATAAATATAACTATATAAATAACCCATGACTTAGTGGAGTTGGAGAGTAACTCAGTGCTACTCCTCTGACACCACTGAGTTACAAATAAGGAACTACCCATTCCGGGTGTTCACTGGTTTGTCAGGATCCCATGTGAATTGGAACCTTCTAGAATTAAAGACATAGAAATATGTCTTTTCTTCTATAAATTAGATGCAATATCTGACTTTACAGTCAGAGCATCAGTGCAAAATCAGATCTAACAGTCAGAGAAGCACTTAGGGAATTTGCACTCTGATTGTATTTATTTAAACGCTTCAGTCTGACCTAACCAGTCAGAGCGTTCTTAAGATAGTTTCTATCATAGCTATTTTGAATTTGCTTAGAGCACCAAATTCATTTCTGCCATCTTGAATTTGCTCAGAGTAGTACCAAATTCATTTCTGCTATTTTGAATTTGCTAAGAGCACCAAATTCATTTCTGCCATTTTGAATTTGCTCAGAGTAGTACCAAATTCATTTCTGCTATTTTGAATTTGCTAAGAGCACCAAATTCATTTCTGACATAATGAATTTGCTCAGAGTAGTACCAAATTCATTGCTGCTGGTCTGAGTTTGCTAAGAGCAACAAATTCGTTTCTGCCATTTTGAATTTGCTAAGTGAATTACCAAATTCCTTTCTGCTAAAGTTGGAAGCAAATTCTTGGCAGTCATGTTGACCTGGCTGAATTCAGTACCAAATTCATTTTGTCGTTCTGAATTCACTTAATTCCGTGCAAAATTCAGTTCCGACACTTCGTGGAGACTAAATTCCGTATTAATTTCTTTTGATACAATGTCTTTCAAATTAAATTATTTCTAAGTCAATCTACCTCAGTATTGCCATGCCTATTGCAATTTAAGCACTTCGTTTGATTATAATGAATTTTCTTTAATAAATTTATTTTGTATACACTTGTCTTTATCTCACTGACTCTGATAATACTCACATACCCAGTGTCCGGACCTTGGGGGGACGTAACCGCCCCTAGGCGCGGAGCTCTGTTCTGTCCCGATCGACCAAAAAGGGTGAATCGAGTAACAAGAGGGTTCCGATATATGACTTATAGCCAGTTTAGGCTTAGTCAAAGGGGAGGTGCCTGACAGTGGTCAACTGATATTAGATAGACTCCTGTTTGGTAACTCATATACAGAGTGACCAGGCAGTTGGGGGCCAGGACACTCTTGGCCTCTAGGGCCTCTCCGGTTACACAGTAAAGAAGTTGTTTGAAAATGTTAACGGACGACGACGAAGACGCTTGCTTATCCTATGATCTCCCCCGGAGCCTTCGACTCAAATGAGCTAATCAAGAGGGCAATGATGGCCTGAATCGCTCACCTGAGTAAAAAGGTCAAAGGTCAAACTAGGGTCATCGTTTAAACAAACCAGATAGTTTGATACTGTCAAAATATGAAAGACATTGGTTAATGGTCAAAGAACGACCTTGACCTCTATTGCTAAATAAAATTTAAGCTTGTTCGCATTTCTGGTTTCGGAGAAGAAGATTTCATTGCTTACAAAGAGTTATCTGCCCTAGCTCAGAGCGAAGATGCCTGACCAAAGATACATATTACTGTTCCCTTTATATCAGAAACCTACACATAAAATTTCATTTTGATCCGTCAATTGCTTTCAGATAAATATCATTTGAAACTTAAATTTTCCCATTGTAAGTCAGTTGGATTTTCTGTCCTGATTTTTACAAAGTTCATGACCCTGCCTCGGGGGCAAACGGCAGAAAAATATCCCCGATTTAAACAAATTGGAGTGGGCAGGCTTCCCTGCTGCTGCATGCAAAATTTCAGCTCCTTTGCATTTCTGGTTTCAGAGTAGTAGATTTTTACTAAAACAGTTTTCTGCCCTGGCACCCACCCAGCTTAGCTGACAGATCACAACCAAAGTTACAAACTTTGATCCTGCTTTGCCTGGAGTCACCACATACAATTTCACTTGGATCCGCCCCGTAGGTTTTCAAAAAAAGTCGCTCAAACGATGGACGACGGACAACCTACCTATACTATAAGATCCCCGGGAGCCTTCGGCTCGAGGAAGCTAAAACATCAAATATAAAATGAGTGCAAAAACGTTGAGACACGATTTTCGTCACCAGATATTGACAGGGTCACTGACGAGGCTTTATTTGCCGAAACTACGTAGTCTGGCCCATGTTCCTACTTCTGTATGTATTCTCTGCTCTTGAAGGAACTTTTTTAGATTTTCATTTTACCTCACTGCAGCTGGAGTTGTGCTGTGTGGCGGCCCTAAAAGTCTCCCCACACACCATCCATAGTGCAGATTATATCTTATTTACATCCTTGGTCTCCAAAGGATAGATTCTGAGAAATCTAATATTTGAGATCGATTTAGACTATTATTCTAGATCATCGTCTTTTATATTATTTGGATCCTTTTGAAGTTAATTAGTCTTTGAATCGACTGCCCAATTAAAATTAAGAAATTACAGTATGCTTTTTTCTGGTTTCGTCACCAGATATTGTCAGGGTCACTGACGAGGCTTTATTAGCCGAAACTACGTAGTCTGGCCCATGTTCCTACTTCTGTATGTATTCTCTGCATTTGAAGGAACTTTATAAGATTTTAATTTCCCCATACAAAGTCTATAGGAACGCTCAAGGGCAACTGACTCCGCAATGGAAAATCGAATCCGGCTAAATTTCGAATTCATCTGTGCTCTTGCGCCTGTTCTCATTTCCAGCAAGTCTAATAAAGATCAGATCGAAATTGACCGAAAAAAGCAGGAGACACTATATTCTATTTGGGCAAGTTGCTCTATTATGATAAGTCTAACCTGACTGATAAATGAACTCTTCCGAGACGTCTTGCCTGTCATTGTTTCCTGCAAGTATGAAAAACATCCAATTAAGATGAGCCAAAAATATGGAGGCACGATTTTTCCCTTACAAAGTCAATTTGATCGCTAATGGGCAACCAGCTCTGCGATGGAAAATCGGATCGGGCTGAAGTTTGAACTAGGAGGAGTTCTTGTGCATCGTTCCCTGCAATTCTGACAAAGATCCGACCAAAATTGACCGATAAAACTGGAATCATTGTATTCTATGACGCTCACGGGCAAGTAGTTCTGTTATGATAAGTCCAATATGACCTTTATTCGAACTCATCCGAGACTTCTTGCCTGTCATTGTTTCCGGCAATGATGAAAACATCAGATTAGAAATGAGCAACAAATGTGGAGACGCGATTCTCTCCTTATAAAGTCTTTAGCATCGCTCAAGGGCAACTAACTCTGCGATGGTAAATCGGATCAGACTGAATTTCGAACTTGTCCGATTTCTTGTGCATGTCCTCATTCCCTGCATGTCTGAAAAAAAAGTTCAAAATTGACCGAAAAAAGCTGAAGACACTATATTCTTTGATGCTCAGGGGCAAGTAACTCTATTATTGTAAGTCTAATCTGACTGATATTCGAACTCATTCGAGACTTCTTGCCTGTCATTCATTCTTGCAAGTATGAATAACATCTGATATAAGGTGGTGATTTATAGTAAATGTAAAACTCTGCATAAAACCACAAAAAAGTAAGGGATCTCCCTGAAAGTTAGCAGACTTCTTATTTTTGTTGTTCGTTACAGTTTAGAATACAAAATAGACATACATGCTGCTTAAAAAAGTGTTTTATATGGAAAGATCAAAGGGTAGTTTTCTGCGCAATAATAAAAAAATATAACATCGTTATTGAAAATTTACGTAGTACTGAACGCGCGTTATTGCATAATGAAGAGCATACTAGCAATTATTTATTCCAACTCTTTCTCAAATTGTAATGTAGACCAGATGAAAACGGTTGCTTTTTCTCAAATATTCAACCATGTACAAGGTAATGTACACTGGATGCATTTATTAAATATAGGGTAGGCAAGCATACCTATGTAAAACCTACAGTATAAATAATACATTACTTACATGATCACTGGTGTGTACATGAAATTGTTCAACCTTGTTAAAATAGTCTCACCTGTCTCACCTGTGTGTTTTGACAAAAAAAAATTGGACACAGACCGCATCTTTTTTTTATCTGCTCAGCCTGATAATGGGCGAAAGAGTTTGACAAAATAATTGCTAGCTCGCTCTCCATTATGCAACAAGGAACTCTCAGCACTAAGTATATTTTCAATAACAATATTATTTTTTCAGATTATTGCGCACAAAATTACCCTTTGATCTTTCCTTATAAAAACACTTTTTAACATTAACAAATGCTGCATTTTGGGAGTCTGAATTGTCAGAAACAACATAAAGAAGGCATATGCTAAGTTTTGGAAAGATCAGTGGTATTTTGAGTGTTTTATGCAGATTTTTGTCTTTGCCCCAAATCAGTAATTATCACCACCTTAAATGAGCGAAACAAGCAAATTCGATGGATTTATTTCCCCCGCCTTTGGAAAAAGGAAGGGAGGATGCACAATCCCAAAATGTATAATGTCCAAAACAATATGAGGACATACACACAAGGTAGCCATTGTCAATGGATATTAAGATTCTATAAAAAAAAAACACGTGCAGGCTCTGACCATGTTTAAAAACACCTGCACAGTTTCAGAATGATTGGTTCAAAGTCCTATGAGGAGCTGCACACACAAGGTATCCTGGCACTGTCTATACATTTTGTTAGTAGGAGGAGTTGCGCTCACAAGGTATATACGCATAAGGTCTTCTTATGCTGAAAAAAAAGGAGTCATAAGGTCTTCTGATGCTGAAAAATAATTAAGTTTATAAAAGTGAAAAAAATGTTAAAAATGTTTTGGCGATAACACCTAAGGCACATGCATATCTACAGACCATGACAAAGAAGCCTGCATAGTTTGAGAATGATTCATGAAAACCTGTAGGATGAGTTGCGCACACAAGGCATGTACTCAAATGGTCTTCTGATGCTGAAAAATGAAAAAAAAAAGTTCGCAAAGCGAAAAAAGTAGCAAAAAAGTATATGACAATAACCCTTAAGGCACATGCACATCTACATATCATGACGAAGAAGTCATGAAAAACTGTGGGAAGAGTTGCGCACACAAGGTATGTACTCATAGGGTCTTCTGATACTGAAAAACGACTAAGTTGGCAAAGCAAAAAAAGTAGTGAAAACTTATTTAACGATAACCCCTAAGGCACGTTCAAATCTATATACACCATGAAAACGAAGCCTGCACAGTTTCAGAATGATTTATGGAAAACTTGAGGAGGAGTTGCGCACACAAGGTATGTACTCGAGGGTCTTCTGATGCTGGAAAACGACTAAGTATGCAAGGCGAAAACAAAATAGTAAAAAAATATTGATCGATAAACTCTAAGGCACATGCACATCTACTTACCATGAAAAAGGAACCTGCAAAATTTCATGAAAACCTGTAGGAGTCACTGAAGTACGGAAACATGGAAAGATATCAACTGGTTGCATGTTGAACATAGAGTTGCTCAAATTAAATTGAATCTAGTTTACAGGATTGTCAATGGTACAGCACCAGATTATTTACAGAATGAGTTTAATCATTACAGTCAGGTGCATAGGTTCTCAACACGCCATAGTGTATAAGCACTTTGTATTTCTTCTGTTAATATTGCAGGAAAAGCTACTTTTACTTATTCAGCCATTTAACTTCGGAATGATTTGCCTAAGTAAATTCAGCTTGGAACTAGGTAACACATATCTAAAGGAAAACACTCACTTAAAAATAAATTGAGTTTAAACTATAGAACTCGATGAGCAAATAAATTTGGTGAAATTTCATGAAAATCGGACTTTAGTAAGAAAGATATGAAGGACATAAAATTTCAAAATGGCGGCCATGGAGGCGGCCATTTTGGAAGTTCCTGTCACGTAATAAATATCTTAATCTTGAATAAGTGCGACAACTGCTTGCTTTTACTGGCTTATTTGTCTTAAATCATTTCTTTATGAAGTAAAAAAACTGACTTATGCATTTAATATACCTAAAATCTGTTTCAAACTGTAATTATTTAGGGTTTTCAATTATCAAAGTGAGTTTATGACGTCATTAACTTACAGGTTTGCTGGTTCCCAGCTCAATATATTAATATTTACAAAGTTCCATATCTTTCTTAAATTAAGTCCGATTTCCATGAAATTTTCGGCAGACTTTATGTTTTATTAATCTCTTTGATTTTAGCCCAATTTGTATTTTACTGAGTGTTGTTTTTAAAGGCGCCGTTAAAAGATATTTGTTTGACAAATGCTACAGAGTGATGTCAGATTTTATGTATTTTGTATTGTAAGTTTTTTATGGTACAACTCAGATGATGTCTGTCTGTGATATGACTATTATTTGTGCTACTCCGATGTGCCTCTTAATGCGTTTCATGCTTTGATGTTATTACTGCTTCTGGTCGTCTAAAATTTTCTAGTCACCTTGGTTAATATTTTAATGTCTTTCTGCCGAATGTCATGCAATCAGTGCGCGAGGGACCACGCTGGAATAAGTTGAATGATTTCATTTACTTTTTGTGTATCCCTGGTACTGATTACTTGATATATTGCCCGCATTTTATGTACATGTTATTTATAATTTTTAACGTTTGTGCATTTTATATGTGCTTTATGTTCTGTGTATTTTTATCAAAATAAACTACTTCTACGGAATGCCGAATACTATGTCCCCTCGCTTTTCTTCGAAAAGGCAGGAGACAAAAATGTGAAGACACGATTTTCCCCATATAAAGTCTATAGGATCGCTCAAGGGCAACTAACTCCGCGATGAAAAATCGGATCGGGCTGAATTTCGAACTCGTCCAATTTTTTGTGCCTGTCCTCGTTTTGTGTAAGTCTGATAAACATCCGATCAAAATTGCCAGGAACAAGCTGGAGACACTATATTCTTTGACGCTCAAGGGCAAGTAACATTTGTCACGAAAAGTCCAATCTGCCTGATATTCGAACTCGCCCGAGACATCTTGCCTGTTATTGTTTCCTGCAAGTATGAAAAAACATCAGATAAATGTGGAGACACAATTTTTCCCATATAAAGTCTATAGGATCGCCCAAGGGCAACTAACTCCGCGATGAAAAATCGGATCGGTCTGAATTTCGAGCTTGTTCGAGTTCTTGTGTCTGGCGTGGTTCCCTGCAAGTCTGAAAAATATCCATTCAAAATGGAAAGAAAACAGCTGGAGACACTATATTCTTTGATGCTCAATGGCAAGTAACTCTGTTAAGAATTAAACTTCAATACTTTTTTGAGTCTTCTTGAAAGAAATTTTAAAAGTGAAAAGTATATCGAATATATAAATGATACCACTGCAAAGTTGTTTTTTTTCAAAATGGTACCCCTTGTATCAATATTTTAATAGAGTTTGAATGCTGCCTACCTGAAAATGTTGCTAAAATTGTGTACTATATATTTACTAAAATAATTTCTCATATAAGAAGATTGTGAAATTATAAACCAAAGATGATTAGTATGGAATTACAACTTTTAAAACTAAACTAGATTCTGTATATAACAAATATTAGGAGAAAAAGAGACATATTCGTGGTCTAAATAAGGCATGTATAATCATCTTAAAAATAAATTAAAAATCTTTGTAGCGATATAAGAGAGGTTGTGGATTCGATATATACTTCAATTAGCAGTTTTGCAGAGAAAAACACATATACTTATATACCCCAAGGGTGCGAGGGATGCGGGTGCCTCTGTGTTGAAATACGTCAATAATAAGTAATGCAGCAGTTATTCCTTGCAGGATAAACCATTGTTGATCAGGAGTTTGCAAAGAGAATTTTCACAGGTTGTGGTTTGCCTGTCCTTCATTTTATTCTGTCTTCTTTTGTAAGCTTTTCTGACTATCTCTGTTATCTCTTCATCTCTCTTTCTTTGTCTAAACATTCTGTATCTTTGGTAAGCCCCTGTGTCTCTCTCGATTTCTCTCTTTTTCTTTCTTTTCTTCTCTAAACATTCTCTCACTCTCTCACTCTCTCTCTGTCTCTCTTTCTCTCTATGTATACTGTTATTTGTTTATATTTGCATGTGGACATGAAATATAATAATGTGCAGTTTGAAAAATATGTAGTCGTATATTCGTGTTTGTAAATTGTATGCTTTGAAAATTGTGAAATAAAATTTAAAAAAAAAATCCCATGTGAATATTAAGCTATCATAAGTCATAATGCACTGGCTATTCCTTGATACTTCTAGTATAAGCTCTGGTACTTGCAAGGACATGTACACCAGTAATTATTGGGATGGAAGTTTAAATTTCCACTGCAAGCAGGATGTTTGGATCCCACTTACCATTAACCTGTTGTAATCAGACAAAAGAGGTTAGGCCAAACACAGGTCGTGATTCTTATCAAACCTTTGATACTTTTGTAGCGCCTCCTCATCATTTCATATTTATTCACCTATAATTTTTGTTTGTGAAAAAAATGAAAGATGAAGGCCAATAAATTAATACATATGTTTTTTCAGAAACATGCAATTTCAAAGACGGTCAGTATATCAGACTTGTTTTATATTTATTTTAATAAAAAAGTATATTGAGACAAAGGGAAATAAGATGGATCACCAAGAACAGGCTCAATAAACTATCCAAACTTTATTGACATGTTGGTGTTGGAGTGGAAAAATGGCATCACTGAGTTGTCTAAAACAGTCAACGTTTTACTGCAGGCCTAAGCAGGGAGCATTTCAACACTTCAGTTGGATGAAAATGGACTAAAAAAAGGCTGGTTGTTGTTTTGGTTAATTTGATAAACTAAGTGTCTAATGAAGCTAGGCAGAACCAAGGGCGCGGACAAGGCATTGCATAATGTACGATGACAGTTCCACATTAATTATGCCATATGTACTGTGTTTTTTGTCTTGAATAAAACTTTAATGTGTCTAATGCTTTCCGTACTCCATTTTGTTACCGTGCGCTCGATCTTGACAATATATTCAGCCGCCTAGGACTGTAGCTGCATATACGAGTCCCTACATTTGAAGAAAAATGTCATTATAGCAGTAGCCATGGTGCAAGAATATTTATTGTTAATATGGCATGGCATTTACCAATAATATACAATTGGGGACTGAAAATGAGAATTAAGACTTGATTTTTTCGTGATAATGTTGGCGTCAAACTTCAGATTCTTTGAAACCTCATGTGTTTTGGGAACCATATGCATTTTTTTCCAATTTATTTTCATTTCACATTGCTTGTCTGTCGTAACTTCTCTGGAGGGTAAATAGCTTTGTTATCAGCTTTGTCTAAGCTTAGGGTAGATTGGTATATGCTGAACAACAAAATTAACGCACAAGTCTCCATCTTTAGAAGAGTCGATGATGGCTGGATTCTGTATTATCTCCGCACATCCTTTTTTAAACAAAAAATTAAATGTCTTGAGAATAATTATTTGTTTGAGAAAATCTGAATTTTCTGTCGAAAGAATTTCAGGTGGTAATATCACTGAAAAATCGGCGAAGCATGGCTTACACTGTTTGCCATGCTCCGATACAAATGGCGTCATACATCTGTTTTCGTAGGAACTAAGAGTTCATATTGATGTCAAAGTAACGTCATCGAGATGTCATTCTGCCAAGATACTCAGCTCAACAATTGGTAATTACAGAGTTGGTATGGTAACAGAACGATGGCGTAATCTCACTAATATAATTCAAGAAGAGCATGGCATACAATGATTTCCTTTTGCTAAAAAGTGCTATATTGAGTAAGACAGATAATCCAGAAATGTCAATAACAAAATATGCAAAAATCTAAACATATGGAGACAATTTTAGCATTACATGTGTAAGTGTAAACGACCGTTTATTATTTCCTTTTACTTAGACAGCTGCATATGTGTTTGTAAAGCACTATGCGTTCAACCATAAACTACATTTATGAAATGTACGCTACTCCACATTTTGTGTTTCCTAACTAAGACTTTTAGTGTCTGTTATTTTAAAAAGTGGAATAACTCTGCAAATTGCTTCACATTAGAAATTCAAAGTGACAGACACGTCAATACTTAACAAAAGTAAACTTTATTTTTTCAAAGTCGTAAATGTATGTAATGCTTTCATATACGAGGAGCAGTCAGAATGCTCCGTCACTCTTGACAAAACTTCATTATATTTAATCCAGTTATTTGAAATCTCATAAGCATACACCTGACACTGTAACTAAATTTTGATAAATTTATAATTTTCTTAGTTATTTTCTTTTCTTATATTTTAAAGACAACAAGGGTTGCGGGAAACAAGTCTGACAGCATATGTATCAACGGTTGTGATCAAACAGTCAAATGTTAAAAGATCAACATTTTAGCGGTTAAAAGTTTGACGTAATTTTGGTTAATTTAGCTATAACGTGATATCACTTTTTGCGTAAAAATGAATGAGTGCCATGTGTCAGCATGAAGTAGACGCACTAAATCATGCGCTTGGGCGAAGCAAAGGGAGAGGAATACGCTGTAGAAGGAACAAAAAACCTGGCGTGTTATCCGAGAAGAAAAACGGTAGTACGACCGCACGGTCGACATACGCAGCCAAAGTTATAGTCTTTCTCTGCCACTTTCTCCAAAGATGTTAGCATAACAAATCGGTACCGTGTCAGAAAGAAGAACTGTGCCTCCTAGAAAATGTGCAGGGATTAAATAACATTATTTTACCACTAACCTTGTCTTTATCATATAAAAAATATAGGATCTTACACGACTGGTCATTTCATATGAAAATTATGAAACGAGCCTTCGGCAAGTTTCATTAATTTCATATGAAATGACCACGAGTGTAAGATTCTTTTATCATATGACCCTTTAAAATGGGATTTTAACGCCTTCAAACTGAACATTATTTCAATAAGAAAACGCATTGTTGACTTGGACGTTGTCAATGACGTCACATTACGTGCCAAAGTGTTATTACGTGTATGCTCGTCAAATTTTGAATAAGAGGTAATCCACTGAATGACAGCGACGTGATATTATGAGAAATAAAAATTTCCCATACAATGGAACTAATCGCTTACTTTTGCAGGGGTGTATATGCATTTGCTGTCTTCAACACTAACACCAGTATAGTGAATCAGACTTGCGTGATGCATTATTTTGTGTTTCGAAATATAACTGTTCTATCATCTCTATTTAAGTGCAACAGCTTTTATGTGTCTTTGTACAGAAATTTGTAGAACTTTGAATGAAGTTGGAACAGTATTGTCAAACAAGCCGTTTTAAAAGCTATTGTCAAAGCTTACTTTTTTGCATTTTAAAATCTAATCACTAGTCCTATAGTATTATCCTGCGATTATGAATGATACCTCGACAGAAAATAAATCCTACCATTGGAAGAAAACGAGTTGTTTTATGATTAGAAACAGTTTCTTACCATGCATAAATTAAACCATACCAGGCACAGAAAAAGAATCATATCAAAGACAAACTTATGTCAACCACGTACGGATAGAAAGCAGATTCCACAACAGATAGAATACAAACCATAAAAAAATAAATCATACCAAGGACAGAAAATGAACCACACCACGGATAGCAATCGACCAATACCACGGATAGAATATGAATCATACCAAGGATGGAAACTGAATCAAACATATGATAACGGTACTTTGTGTGACAACCGTAAGGAAACCTGGATGCTGAGTGAACAGTCAGCATGTGCAAAATGGATATTTGCTAGCCTAACGATTCTTATCACGCTAGCTGCTGTTGTACTTAATCTTCTTTTGATATACCGTATCATGCGGCACAATCAGCACCGAATGTTCACTCGATTTTTCCTGGCATCTAATGCTTCCGCTGATACTTTTGTGGGCTGCACCATTATGCCATTTACCATATATGGTATGTTTCGGGATAATAGAACACTGTTTGGGGGTTACACCTGCGAGATTGCAGCAAGTTGTGACGTTATGTTTACATCAACGTCCATACTTCATATAGTGACTTTGGCGTTTGAACGCTACATAGCAATAAAATATCCATTATCATATTACAAAGTTTGTGGGTTAAAAACAATGATATGCCTATCTTTATTGTGCTGGTGCATTCCAGGTATCCTATCGTTTGGATTAATAATACCGAAATTTCATATTCGAGGTGTAGAGATTATTTCGTACTGTGTTATGGAACAAGCAAAGGCATGTGTATTTGTGATGAACACATTGTACGCTGTGATACCCGGTTTTATCTCTTTTTGGGCTCCAGCTGGGCTGGTTATAACATTTAATGTAAATGTTTGCATTATCTTAAAGCGACAGAAACTATTTCGAAATGTTATGCTAATGGAACGTAACCAGTCAAGTAGTCAATTACGTTCCACAAAGATTTTATGTCAAGAGTCTCGAGCAGCGACCAACATTGGTATAATGACCAGTGTGTTTCTAGTTTTCTGGACGCCACTTTTTATTTTAATCCTTATAAGTTGTTTAACCGATTTTGAAGTATCTGAAATTGCTATGGTCACCGTTTTCTGGCTAGGATACGCAAATTCAGCTGTAAATCCATTGTTGTTTTTTATTCTAGAATTTCGATCAAAACGCGCTCATTCACCAGTTACTTTTTCTCGGATTCAACAGGCTATTACTTACGTTAAGTTATGGTTGCTGGAGAAGCAAAATACGGGTAATAATAATAATGAGTCGGACTAAACAAATATTAAGGAGTAGTCTAATCCGTCCAAATGAAAGTGAAATATATTATTAGCTTAAATAAATCATTATATCTGAACTTTATTGAATGCTTTTGGCATTTGCCTGATGTTCCGTGTGTGTGTGTGTGCTTCTTTCCCTATTGGTTTTGAGAGCGGGATGTGGGATTTGATTGTATTAATTCCTGATCATTACCTATCTTTTTTCATAGTGTTGTTGGTATTGCAGCCCATGGGTCACCCTTAACCCCCATTCACACCCCCATTCACCCCCCCTGGGGATTTTTTTGCTGGTATGATTTTTATAAAAATTTGTAGAGTATCCACCAATATTTTACATGTTTGTCAATTCTCGAATTGAGTTTTTGGAATTTTAGGGCTCTTCAACACGTATACCTCCATTATTTCCAGTAGAAACTATAATCAGCTACTCTATTCCATTTACATTTAAAGATGTTTTGGTATTTGAGAGATATAAAAATTTTAAGAGTAACTACACTTCAGGAACTGACTGAATCAGATCCCAAACCCTATCCCCAACATCAAAGGGAAAGATTGACAAAGACATCCCAACAAACAATAAATTACAAGTGATAAGTCGAGTCAGCAGCTCTTTCCCAAATAGGTGGCAACTCAGCTATCTTTATTGAACTAAATAATTTAGGCCAAAGGAAGGGTTACAACAGACTAAGCAAATTATACGAAAAACATCTAAAAATTATTTTTACCTATTTTCAATTTTATTATTGAAGGGTTAAAATTAGAACACAATGAATTAAACAGCACCGAACATAAAACAAATGCAACCGCAACGAAAGTATCGCCTTGGGACGGTCAGTAATAACAACTGGGGGGGGGGGGGGGGGGTGGGGGTTAAACCGGTTTTACTGGGCCCAAACCTTCACCCTCACCCTTCGCCGCGTACACACATGTAAAACACAACAGATTAAACAAATTATACGGAAAACATTAAACAACTATTTTACCTATTTTCTACTTTTTATTACAGAAGGGTTAAAATGAGAACAAAATCAGTTAAACAGCATCGAACATAAAACAAATGCAACCGCAACGAAAGTACCGCCTTGGGGCGGTCAGTCATAACTACTGGGGGGTTTAAACCGGTTTTACTGGGCCCAAACCTTCACCCTCATCCTCCGTTGCGGTGCACACAATTAGTTGGTAGTTCGGTTTGTATGGAGGTCCCCTAACTCATCAGAGAGTCATCACGGTCAACAATTAAGATTAAGAAAAGACCGTGATGAAGCAAGGATGAGGACTCGACAGCCAAAACGTGTTGAGACACCTGGAGATCCCTGGGGCGTCAGCAACACCACTGGGGCACTGGAGCAAAAGAAGACCACCAGTTGAACCCCGGTGGGCCAATGTTGGATAAATTACTATGGTTTTCTGATACTATATAATGGAGATGAACAGCATAAGATAACTAATTAACAAAGCAGCATCGCAAACTGACTGGACAAAACGGTTTTCTGAAAATACATAATTAAAACGGACATCATATTACATCATATTGAAAGAAGCACATAATGAATCTACGCCATGATGGCTTTCTGACAAGATTTAATACTTTTCTGAAAAGACCTAATGGTTTTATGAAAATACAGAATAGCATAAAATGGCTGAACCATAGAACATGGCATGTTAACGAGACATTACGTTTTATTTTTATTTATCTATTTTTTATTTATTTCTTTTTTGAGAAGTCATCACGAAAAAGAACAGTATACAATCATGAGCTAAGTCGACCCTATGTGAAACTAATAGGACATAATGGTTTTCAGAAAACGTCATGGAAATGAACAGCATGTAATGTTTGTAACAAGAACATAATGACACGTCTGAATATAAAAAAATATGGCGTTCCATCATAGTAGAATTATGGCGTTCCATCGTTATAGTAAATGCCTTGCATTTACACGATTAATTCACAGTTAAAATAACTTGGTCTCAAAATCCGTTGTCATTTGTATATGGACCATCTCTGTGAAAACCGGGCTTAATGACATTAATTAGTGATTACCCTGTTTACATTTGGAAAACGCCAAAACTTATTATTCTTTTTGCACCTCACGTTATTTCCATGAAAATGGCTTAGACGTTTGAATACAGCAGAACTAATATGAATTCACTCAAAATTCTTTCATATGCTGCAATGACAACGCTCTATGGTAACCACGAAGCCTTTAAAGCATATGGTTTGCTATCACAAATATTTATCATTCATAAAAAATTTGGATCATGCAATTATAATGTTTTTGAAATCAAATACATATGTAACATAGGCAAACACATTTTCTGACCGAGTTATTTTGGCTCACACGCACCTAAATCTCATACAAACAAACGTTTATGGGATACAGACTTAAAAAAGTCAACTGACTTTCTTCTGAATCCCGATATTGTATCTCGCACTACATTTGAGAATGAATGCACTGTTTCATATGCTGTTATACAAAGAAGTTTAAACCAAACAAACGTTTTGACGTTGACGTCACAACATATTTGTCTGATGTTAATCGTGTCAAATAAAGAAAATGAAGAAGCTCTACCTGCATGATTCTCAAATCCATAGTTTCTTAATGAATAATGGTAACTCTCTCAAAATTTCAGGAAACGATTAGAAAAGCTAATACTTTCTATAAATGCCGTGATCTAATTTGTTTTATTTTGATGTCAATAAATCCGGTTTTCACAGGGACTGGCTCATATATATAATCGTTTTTTGCATTCTCTTTATCTTCATAATCATCATCACTTTCAAATATCTGATCCATAAGATTCCAAACAATTATGTCAACCTAGGTCTGAAAAGACTGTTCCTCCAGAGCAGGTTTCGTACTTGTAGGGAATCTCCTTCATATAAATTTAACCCTAGCAACAGCAAAGCAACCTCTTAAGTCGTTTTATAAATACGGCCCCTGCTCCTCAGTGTCACTTTCCCGGGACGACAGCTGAATGGTAAGCTTGTCATTATCCTGCAATAAATAAAAACATAATTGAGCCGCGAAACGACAAACCAACAAAATGGTTGTGCGCCCAGCGCAGGCTCAGATCGGCCTGGGCATTCGCCCAGTCTGGCCAGACTTTTCCGTATGGAGGAAGCTTAGACACTTAGCTACCCTTTAAGCGCTTAGCACTGGGTGCACAACCACTGTGTTGGTTTTGTCATGTCGCGGCTCATATATGTCCCTGTTCATGGACGAGTCGTAACATAGTGCTAAACGACATAAGGGAGAATTTTTTCTTTGAATGATATACCAGTTCTACCGGAGCAAGGAAATTGTGTACTTTAAATAATGTACAAAACAAGCACGTAGGTAGCAGCAGAGGCGCTTGAAGTTCTGTGCTAAAAAAACTAAAAATCCTTTAAATTTGACGCAGTCTATAACCCATTTTATAAGAAATTGCTCATAGCCTGGATGTTTAGCGGCATCATTGAAATATATTTAATAGCATAAAACTTCAAGCCCCTGTGGTAGCAGTATTCAGATCTTACAGGAATGATGTAACTACTTCTCAAATAGTCATATTACTTCACCGGGACATTCACAGAATTTCCAAGATCACTGAAAACAGTTGTGAAGAGTGGCTACATCCTACGCAGACTCTGAGGTTTAACTTTTCTCTGTTTAACAAAGCCACTTGTTGTATCATATTAGGTTAATGTATGGACACATAGTAATGAAGGGCAAAAAAGTATTCCATGTTTCTGAATGAAATTTTTGAATGAACCTGTGTCTTAACGTTCTCCATGAGCTAGAGAGATGACAGGGCACTGCAGAAATTCCCTAAAGAGGATCAACCTGCATCGGGGAATCATATATAGTAGATGAAAACGCACTGCACCTCGTAGCTTTCAGCAACCTTTGGGGAACTAGCGCAGAAAGTGTTCATACGGCTTCAAAAAGTTAAACGAGTCGGGTTTGTCACAAATACCTATCAGAACAATTCCATTAAAATCAGCAGAACGACTGAGGACAATACATTGACTGAGGACCTGCAATTATTTCAGAGAATTGATGAAAACCTTTATTAGCAACAAAGATAAACTTTCACAAACTTCTCTAAGAACAGTGGAAAAGGTAATGAATATGCTGAAAAGTTATCTGAACATGTCAAATCTGTTAAGTTTTGACTTTTCCATTTGTGCCGTGTTGCGATAAACTCAGTCCCTTTAGTAGAAGGAGTCGTTTATGATTGGCGCCATGTTATCAACACTATTGTAATTAAGCCACATTGTTCTGTGCATCACTACAGATTGGAGAGAGATGGGCTTTATTTGATTAAAGAATGACACAGAAACACTGTAGAAGACAGACCCAATGATATAGGAGAATGGTCGACCCTATGGACTCAGTCGCTAATCATAACACTCCCTGAAAAAGGTAACCTACAACTCTGCCAGAACTAGAGAACCATCCGCTTCATCATGCAAGTCGTGTTGAAAGTCATCTTGAACAGGCTCAAACCCCAAGCTGAAGATTCTTGCTGAAGAACAGGCTGGGTTTAGAGCCGGAAGGGGCACCACAGAACAGATCTCCAATCTCTAAACCATGTGTGAAAAGTATCTTTAACTTCTGCCGAATCTGTACCATGTCTTCATAGAGTTTTAGAAAAAATACTTCAGCAGCAGTTCCCATGGTTTTTCTTGTGTCAACCGACCTCTTAGCTTCATGTCCGATGAAAGAGAGAGAGAAACAGGTATTACAGCCATGCTCACAAACGACCTTTGAAATCTACGTTTCGTCCCCTCCGAACGGAGGCCATCCATGACGTCGTTTCACCGACCTGCGATGCTCGTGGTAGTTCCGGTGTTTTCCTTTTCTTTCTGTCTTAAATTTAACTCGTGGCTATATTCTCTCTCTCTCTTTTCTAGATGCTGGTGAAAAGTTAAATCTATTTTACTGATTTTTTTTGTTACAATATAAATCGTAGTAACTGTTAGAGAGTAGCTTCTCCTACCTACAAGTCTTCACCCGGACAAATGGCTATAATTTTAATTCTCCTGAGCCATAGGATCTGTTGGAGCTTATAGAATGGGAAAGTTCCGTCGAACGTCGGTCCACCTACAATTTCCAACGATTTCTCCTCTGAAACCACTGGGCAGATTGTAACCAAATTTCAAATAGAGCTTCCAGGGCAAATTATCTGGGCCACATGACCAATAGGCCACCATGCTCATATATGGTTCAGACCAATGAACCGATTGCTTTCAAACTTGGTATGTAGCATTGGTCACTCAAGGACCAATATTGTTCAAAAGATGACCTTTGGTTGACCATAACTGTTTTACGGCAAGGTTACATTTGCTTTCTTGTGCTTTTATATGGGAAAATGCTAGAACATAAGGTTTCATAAAAACTTTTGAAGAGTTTAGCCTAATAATTTGTATAAATGAGTACATTAAGATTTGTGAGTACAAGAGATCAAGGTTATTCTTTGGTCCAGATCACATGATCAACATAGCCGCCTCACTCATATATGTTAACAACGTTTATGTTTCTTCTTCTCGGTGACCAATGGACCGATAGCCTTCAAACGTGATATGTGACATTAGGTGCTGTAGTGCTACCAAGACTGTTATGAGGATAATGCTTTTAGTGGCAGACAAAAGTCGTTACATGGTGGCCGCTCAAAGTGGGTTGTAACTGACTGAAAAAGTTAAGCATCACTAATTATTGTTGCAGAAGTTTAATCTAAAAATTTCCACAACTTTTCACTGGTTGTATTCCAACTCATTTCTTTTCGTAATTATCAAGCCTTATGTTTGGATATGCTAATAAACAGAACACCTTGATATACTGTTTCTTGATATCCGTGTAAATGTTCATTTATTGGAAATTAATCAGTCAAATATTTTAATGGTTCAGAACAACAGTTGGGATTAGGCAAGGATGCCCTCTTCTCAACATTTTTTCTCGAAAGGATTATGTCTGATACTTTGGAAGAACATAATGGAAAGGTTAGCATATGCGGCATAATTACATCTGTTACCGAACTGCGGTTTGCCGATGGTATTGGCGGATCAGGCGATGGTGCTAGGTAAATTTCAGAGCCAGGTCGTTCTACTAGTTTGAATAAAAGTAGAGCAAAGGCCGGCTATACTTGCAGCAGGTGCGGTATGGATATTGCTCTCATCTGTCCTTTCTTCTATTTCTTTCCCACTGTCTTTAAGAGACGGCTCGATATAGACTTAAATACTGTCTCAAAGGGCCGCTAAACCCAAAACAACCAACCATCCGATGGCATGGACGCTCTTGATGGGGAAGAGCAAGAACTAGAAGTCCTTGTTTAAAGTCTTGACAAACCCTGCACAAGCTTTATAATGTGGACGTGTGCTGAAAATACCTAACTCCTAACAGTGCTAATTGACATCTGGGGAAAGATTAAGGTAAAAGGACAGCATTTGGGAACTGTAACAGGTGTGAAATATATTGGAGCTGTTGTCTGTGTGTTGGGTAAGAACCGGAGGTTTCCTCAAGAATTATACAAGCCACTGTAGCTCTGACAAAGCTGAAGCCAATTTGGAGAATATTAGAATAACATATAAGCCGCGACACGAGAAAACCAACAATTGATTAATTGATTGTTTTGCGTTTAACGGCCATTTGAGACAGTATTTCAGTCTATATCACCCCCCCCCCCCCCCCCACCAACCCCCACCAAAGAGAGGGAGAAAGAAGAGAGAAATGATAGACGCGAGAAAAAATGTCCAAACAACGCCCGCCCGCACCTACTGCAAGCACAGTAAGCCCTTGCCCTGCTATTAGCCAAATCAGTAGGACGCCCGAAAAGCAACAAAGTGATTGTGCGTCCAGCGCAGACCAGGGGCGTAACTAGGGGCAATTTCATAATACGCACAACCATGTTTTATTCTCTACTTCTTGAAGGGAAAATACGTATTTCAGCCTCTTTGGGAGTTGGTTTTGAAATCTTGTCTAATTTATAAAATTTCAGCATGCAAATATGCATGTGCGTTTTGAAATTTTGTCAATTTTGACAAAATTTCAATACGCACTTGCGTATTTGCCGTATACGTAGCTACGCCCTTGCAGACTCTGACCAGCCTGGGAAGCAGCCAAGCCTGAACAGAGTATTTCCTGTACGCTTTAAGGGTAGATTAGGGTCTAAGCTGTCTCAATGCGGACAGAGAAGACACTGATCAGACTAGGCTGATGCCCAGGCTGATCTGAGGCTTCGTTGGGTGCACATGCCATTTTGTTGGCTTTGTCGTGTCGCGGCTCAGTTGTCTCTGTAATCATGAAATTGGGCTCGCACCCATATTATCAACGCTATTTGGATTTTATGTACACTTGCACTGCATACAAAACGCATACTCGTAAAAACCGTCCGATTGCTGCATTACGGGAGAAACGAACAGCCCAGCTAATTTCAGTGAGGTTATGAATCTGCGCAGAATGATTAGTCTTTGTTTTTTAGCTCGCCTGAACGAAAGTTCAGGAAGAGCTATTGTTGTCACCACGGCGTCGGCGTCCGCGTCCGCGTCCGCGTCAGCGTCCGCGTCAGCGTCGGCGTCCGGATTGGATGTTTTGGTTAAAGTTTTTTAAAGACCTATATCTCCTTGACCCATGGATGGATTCTTTTGATACTTGCACTGTAGTTAGATATTGGTCTAAGGTTTAACAGGGTACCACCCCCACCCCACTCCGTGACCTTGATGTCAAGGTCATGGACTTAGAAAATTGGTAGTTTTTTTTACTGGATGTTTTGGTTAAAGTTTTATAAAGCCCAATATCTCCTTAATGCCCCAGTCACACACACATATACGGATTCTGCGGATACTACGGATGGCCCGTCCGAATCTATTCGTATCTATCCATATTATCCGTAATGGATCCGTATCGCATCCGCAGAGTCCGTTACTGTTCGTATCATATCTGCAGGATCCGCAGGAGCCGCGTCGAAATTTTGAAAAGGTTCAAAATTTGGGCGCGGATGAGTAAACCGTAAAAGTCCGTAACTGAACGCATTTACCTGCATCTATCCGTATCTAATCCGTTTCTCATCCGTATCTATTCCGATCTTATCCGTAACTGAACCCATCATTCCGCGGTCCCAAGTTGAGGACTGATACGGTTTCATGCGGATCTTTACCTTTAGTTACGGAAGTAATGGGTCATGTCAGGGTCATTGATGAGGCTCTAAAAATCGTAACCTCGAAAGATGGCACATGCTCCTTCCTTCGAATGTGTTTAGTGTTCTGTGCTCATGAAGGATTAGATTTTTATTTAAATTTGTATACCTGGATTCAAACTATAAATTGGGTAAAGGTAAAGGTTTCCCATAGCCTATTGACCGTAGGGGCGGTGGCTTGGGGGAGGTGGGGTTGGAGTAGGTGGTTAGGGTCAATGTATCTTGGGCATAGCATATGAAAGGCGAAGCCCATCTCTCTCCTTCCGCTGCCTTGTCCTTCCCTGATTTGAAAAAAGGTACCCATTTACTGCTTGGTTGACATATATATTTAGTCGGGTTTTGATAAAGTAGATACTATTCTAATCCTTCAAGAACACTGCACACATTCGAAGGAAGGTACATGGACCATACTTCGAGAATTCGGGTACTCAAACTGCATCAGTGACCCCGATATGATTTGGTTACGACAACCAGAGAAAGCATTATGTAATTTCTTAATTTGATAAGGCAGTAATTCAAAGAGTGATTAGTACCGTAAAAGATCTTAAAGGAAAAAAAAATGCAATAATATAGACTATAAATCTAAACCAAACGAAAATTTCTGATTTCTCAGAATATTTTCTTGACCCCAACGGAAAAAAATTATATAAAATCTGCACTAAAGATGACGTACGGGAATACGTTTTACGGTCGCCGCACGGCACGAAACCAGTGGCACTAAAGTAAAATAGAAATCTAAAAGAGTACATTCAAGAGCACAGAACACATTCGAAAGAAGGAACATGGGACATCTTCGAAGTTTCGGCAACTCAAGCCTGACCAGTAGATATTTATTGCTTCATTTCACCATTAACCTTTGTCCTATATTGGACAAGTAATTGTAATTAATAAAAGAATGACTTTGTCCTATATTGGACAACTAATTCGAATTGATAAAAGTCAAATAAGTTTATGAAATGATGGCCCTACTTTTGTTATTTGCAAGTTCATGAAAAGATGACCCCACTAGGCTGCTTCAAATAAGAAACATAACATCGCACCATAACTGCACTATACGTCACTGCCATTGCACCGACCCGGCCTCTCTGTTGTAGTAGTCCTTGAGATACAGTCTCTGTCTCTTTGCCCTCCCCCCCCCCCTACTGCCCTACTGGTGTTGTTGTGCCGTACAGCCGCCTCTCCAAACCATCCTGTAGGTATCTGTCAGTATTGGAACGCAACCTTTTTGTATTGAAACGTTACTGTATAAAACAGTGCGTTACAGTACGCCGAACGACACCCGTAACTTCCTTAACTAAAGGTAACGATCCGCTTGAAACCGTATCGGTCCTCAACTTGGAGTGGGACTGCGGAATGATAGGTTCAATAACGAATAAGATACGGAATAGATACGTATGCGACACGGATTAGATACGGATAGATGCGGATATATGCGTTTAGTAACGCACCATTACGGTTTACTACGGAGCCCGGGAGGGGACATGGCAATACATATACTGATTTCGTTCCCATGAAATGCATTTCGTTCCCACGCATTACTTTTTCGTTCCCTCAGTTTAGTATTTCGTTCCCTCAAATTAATATTCCGTTCCTACGCTTTACTTTTTCGTTTCCACGCATTCCTTTTTCATTCCCTCAATTGAGTATTTCGTTTCCTCAAAATAGCTTTCCGTTCCCACGCTTTACTTTTCCGTTCCCTCAAAATAGCATTTCTTTGCCTCAAAATAATATACCGTTCCCACGCATTACTTTTTCTTTGCCATAAAATAATACACCTTTCCCATGCATTACTTTATCGTTGCCTCAAAATAATAATTCGTTCCCTCAAAATAATATTTGGTTCCTCCAAAACAACATTTCGTTTCCACGCATCACTATTTCGTTTGCACGTTCTAATATTTCTTTCTCTTGCAAAATATTTTCGTGTCCTTAAAATAGTATTTTGTTATCTCGCAATTATATTTTGTTCTATCACAGTAGTATTTTGAGCGCACAGATTACTATTCCGTTCACACGAAATGATATTTCGTTCCCACGATTTACTATCAATGAATAAAACTACATCTATTTTTAGCTTTACACAGATCAGTGTATCATGGGCG
This sequence comes from Ctena decussata, assembly GCA_963989385.1. Lineage (NCBI taxonomy): Eukaryota > Metazoa > Mollusca > Bivalvia > Lucinida > Lucinidae > Ctena > Ctena decussata. Next base: position 52,973,346 of record OZ022511.1, on the reverse strand, counting down.
TTGACAAGAGCTCTGTTTTGAATAAGGGCATTTCATAATGATAATCAGTTTGGTCAACATTACATTAAATCTTTGAACATGGCAATTGAATTACATGTACAGATTCTACCAACAATTTAAAAATAAGAAACTGTGAAAATGTAGTGCTCATCATTATAATCATAATAGGAAAACTTTACGCTGGCACAACGTCTACCCAACGTTGGACAAACATTATTGGCGTTTCTGAACGTTGGGTCAGTGTTGTCCGAACATCGCGTGCTCACTCGGCGGTGTCGACCATCAGTTCGCGGAGTACTTGTATGGTTCACGAGGGGCTCTGGGTTCGTGATCAGTAGAGCCGTGGCTGGAGGGGCGCAGAGATGGTGATTGCTTCCAGTGAAGGGGAGTCTGCTTTTGTGACTTCCTGTTTATTTCCTTTGGCAGTGTGACCATTTCGAGGGGCCTGCTCTGGAGGGAAGAATTTGCTCCAAGGCGAGCAAATTCTTTCCTTTGAGAATTGGCCCCAGTTTTGGATTTGCAGAGACTGGGATGGCTGAATTGCATCCCTTGAAAGTGTACTCATTCACCTTATCATTTAGGTACTTGGTAAGACAGCTAACTCAGGGCCCGGAAATACTCCAGTAATTTAATAGTGACAGTTGGCATAATAACCTTTGAGCTATGGTAAAGTTGTGGTGTGTGGTGTGGGTGTATCTCCATATTTTTCCGCCAGGTTTCCACAGGGAGACAACTGTTATGACTTCCTTCTTGCTTCCCTAGGTGACAGTGCCTTTTCTGGCAGGCCTGCTATGGAGCGATAGCATTTGCTTCGATGGGGGCAAATTCGTTTCTTAGGAGTTGGCCCCGAATTAGAGGGGGCACAGAGATTGGGATGACTGAAAGTACTAGACTGGCTGCAGTTAAGAACATAGATAAAATGACAATAATAATAATAATTGTAATACCAAATTATGATAATAAAAATAATTACAATGTTGAATAGAAAATAATAATGAAATAAAAAATATGGTTGGCCTTCAATACAAACGGAGTCAAATTAAGACTTGTAACATTTAGAATAAAGCATTTAGCCTGGAAACCAGGCTGCTAAAATACACTATTGTTATGCTTATACCACCAGCGAATAGTTTTGTGAGAAAACGAAAAGCTATTTCATAGGAAAGAAATGTTAATTTGAGTGAACGAAATATTATGGTAAGGAAATGAAATAGTATTGCGTAGGAAAGAAATGGTAACCCATGGCCACAGAATATTATCTTGAGGGAACGAAATTTCAATCTGAGGGAACGACAAAGTAATGCGTGGGAACGAAATATTAATTTGAGGGAACAAAATATTATTTTGAGCGAACAAAATTGTAAAGCGTGGGAACGGAATATTATTTTGAGGGAACGAAATGCTATTTTGAGGGAACGAAATAGTAACGTGGGGGAACGAAATATTATTTTGAGGGAACGAAATGCTATTTTGAGGAAACGAAAAAGTAAAGCGTGGGAACGGAATGTTACTTTGAGGGAACGAAATATTAAATTGAAGGAACGAAAAAGTAAAGCGTGGGAACGGAATATTATTTTGATTGAACGAAATATTAAATTGAGGGAACGAAATCGCAATGCGTGGGAACGAAATGCATTTTGTAGGAACAAAATCAGTGTATATATTGCTATGTCCCCTCCCGGGCTCCGTAGTTTACTCATCCGCGCCCGAATTTTGAAACTTTTCAAAATTTCGACGCGGATCCTGCGGACTCTGCGGATATGATACGGACAGTTACGGACTCTGCGGATCTGATACGGATCCATTACGGATAAAACGGATAGATACGGACGGGCCATCCGTAGTATCCGCACAATCCGTATGTGTGTGTGTGACTGGAGCATACAAGGAGTAGACACAGATGTGGACGTCGAAGTTAATCTTTTCTATTCTTCTATCCGCTAGGCATGCGCAACAGTCCTCATCTGAAGGTATTTATCCGCATCTAAAGGGTACAGAAGGTAACGGAAGGTTAGTAGTTCGTACCTTTCCGTATCCATACGCATCTATTGGTAACTATATCTGTAGTTTCATTAAACAAAATTAGGCCACGCCCACAAATTCTGCGGATAAAATGAGGATTTTATCCGCAACTATCCGCCCTATCCGTAATGTGTGTGTGTGACTGGGGCTTAACCCATGGATGGATTCCTTTGATACTTGCACTAAAGTTAGATATTGGTCTAAAGTTTTTGAAGGTACTACCCCCACCCCCCTCTGTGACTTTGATATCAAGGTCATGGACATAGTATATTGTCTTTTTATTGATTGGATGTTTTGGTTAAAGTTTTTTAAAGACACATATCTCCTGGACCCATAGATGAATTCTTTTTATATTTGCACTGTAGTTAGATCTACAGAGTGCTACCCCAACCCCGCTCAGTGATCTTGATATCAAGGTCAGGGACTTAGGTAATTTTTGTCTTTTTTTAAGTTTTGTAATTGCATACTGATTCATAATGCTTTGCAGAGATTTAGTTTATACTTGAACTGATGTTAGACTCTTTATTAGTTTTTACAAAACACCTTATACTTACTCCAATGGATGACCTTGCAGTCAAGGTCATCGACTTAGAATTTTGTCTTAAAGATTTTGGTTTTATATTTATGAAGACATAATTTTACAGTGCCACGATGATAGACTCAGTTGATACTAATACTTGGACTGATGTTAGATAATGGTTGAGGGTTTTGATACATCCTAGCAACCCCCCCCCCCCCCCCCCGTCATTTTTTTTACCTCAAGCTCATGGACTTTGAAATTTCATTTCATTTTTTTTTTTATTTTAATTTTATTTTAAGACTTATTCCTGAGATAGCTTTTGTTTATAAACGTGTTTTCATTATGGACATGCTTGCATGAAGTTTTATGCATAGCAGTCCACATACCCCCCCCCCCCCCAACACACACACCCACACACACACACCCCTACCCGTCAGTTTATTTTACCTCAAGCTCATGGACTTTGAAATTTCATTTCATTTTTTTTTATTTTAAGACTTATTTCTGAGATAGCTTTTGTTTATAAATGTGTTTTCAATATGGGCATGCTTGCAAATGTGTTTTCATTATGGACATGCATGAAGTTTTATGCATAGCAGTCCAAACCACCATAGCGGCTGTGTGATGGGCAAGCACCAATTAAGGCGAGCTATGCTGTCAGGCGACAGCTCTTGTTAGTTTACAGACTCCTCGGTTGAAATAAACATTTATACGACCAGGAAGTAGTACTTCGTGCTCTTGTTCCATCATTTCTTACAGCATATTTCCCCCAGGAATATTATTAAGCATAAGACCCATTTTACTCTGATGGGGATTGGATGATGTTTAAAAGTTCGTGTAATTTACAATTAATAAGTCATCAGACAAATGTTGTATTTGAGCCGCGACACGACAAAACCAACAAAGTGGTTGTGCGGCCAGCACAGACTCAGATCAGAATGGGCATCCGCCCAGTCTGATCACAGTCTGCGCTGTCCGCATGGAGGTAGCTTAGACCCTTAGCTACCCTTTGAGGACTTATGAAGAGCCTGATCAAACTGGGCAGATGCCCAGGCGGATCTGAGTCTGCCGTGGGCACACAACCATTTTGTTGGTTTCTCGGCTCATTTTATCCCGAATATTCGGTCCAAATGTCTCAGCAGACAGTGTACACCTTGATCAGACTGCTCCCGAATGAGCAGTTTGATCATGGTCTACACTGCGTGCCAACAGTTTATGAAACATCCCCAGACAAATAAAAATTAAATAAACTTATCCATGATCCCATTAAAACGGTAGCTGAGATGTCAGAATATTCCGGATTAATACGACATGGCATTAATTAGCTGACATATGAGCCGCGACACGACAAAACCAACAATGTGGTTGTGCGTCCAGCGAAGACTCAGATCAGCCTGGGCATCCGCCAAGTCTGATCAGAGTCTTCGCTATCCGCAAGAAGGTAGCTTTAGACCCTGAGCTATCGTTTGGGCACTTAACGAAGAGTCTGATCACTGGGTTACTGCCCTGGCTGATCTGAGTCTGCGCTGGGCAAACGACCACATTGTTGATTTTGTCGTGTCGCGGCTCAATTACCTATTTTATACATAAGATGAGGATTAAGACGTTTTAATCTCTGAGGATCTATTGATTTTACGCAGTTGCGATGGCGTCAAACTTCAGATTCTTTGATGCTTCATTTGTTCTGGGAATCATATGGCATTTTTCTGAATTATTTCATTTAGCATTGTTTGTCTGTCGTAATTTCTCTGGAGGATAACATTGATAAACAGTTGTGTTCAAACGCACGGTGTCAGCTTGGGGAATTTCGCAATTGGGTATATATACTGAACCGAAAAATTAACGCATAATGCAACGTGAGTTGCAACATTAACTCTTTCGGCGCCAAATTTTTCAGACGACAAATTTTCGTCTGCTCAAATCATCAGACGACAGATTTGTAATTGAAAATTTTAACAATCTAAAGACATTTTTCATAAAATCAGGCTTTTTAAGTTCATATTTGAATGGCAAACAGTGTAGATCCTGATCAGACGGCTCTTTTAAGAGCCGGCTGATCTGGATATACGCTGTTTGCAAAGTCGCATTTTTGCGACTTTGGCGCCGAAAGAGTTAATAATGCCTGGATTAGGGATCATTTGATTATCTCCCATTTATAAAATTTAAAAAAAAAGAACAAAATAAATATCTTGCAAAAAGGGGAGGGAGAAGGCAACTGTATATGAGCCGCGACACGACAAAACCAACAATGTGGAATGAGCGCACGGCGAAGACTCGGATCAGCCTGGGCATCCACCCCCAGTCTGATCAGAGTCTTCGTGCCCGCATGGAGCTAGCTTAGTCCCTTAGCTACCCTTTAAGCGCACAGGAAATAGTCTGATCAGATTGACCGGATGTCCAGGCTGATCTGAGTCTGCACACGGCGCACAACCACTTTGTTGGTTTTCTCGTGTCGCGGCTCAGATGCCCTCGGTAATCATTTTGCTGAAGGGCGTGAATAAACTGAAGCCATGCGTATGAAGAATAACTATCTTACCAAAAGGGGGCATTAAATGATTTCCTTTCTGTATCATTAAGGTAAATAACTTTGAAATGCCTGCAATAAAATATTTTAAAAATCTGTACACCAGGGGAGAATTTTAGCGCCATTTCCATACTATCTAGTGTAAAATAGCTTTATTTAATTCTCCTTTTCTAAATAGCGAGAAAATATCTTTTCAAACACTATGCTTTCAAAAAGATATTGCTGTCCGTAAACTGGTTTATGAAATTTAAGCTATTCTTCGCCAACTGTTCTTAATACTGCTTTTGACTTCTGTTGTATTAAAATGTAGAATGATATACCGTTTCAGTATAATAACTTTAAGTTCAACAGACCAGTTGTTTTAAAAGTTGTTAAAATAATAATTTAGAGGCGAAAAAGGTAAATAATTCCGCATTCATATATTTAAGAAATCACCCGACTGTTAATATTTATCAAGCTATCTTGCTGAAACAGTTGTAAAAAGGGGCACTGATAACTTTACAAATATAAGTCCAGTGGAAGAGAGAAAAATATAGGTTATTTCCATAGACAACCCTGCCAAGTTTTAGGACGTTTAGATCCAAGCATGTACGATTCTTAAGTCAGTAAACATACCCAAAACAGTACAATGAAGCCAGATCATTATTTCTTCCACCTCAATTTCTTCGAATGTGTGAGTATAAAAATAATAAAGTGTATACCTAGAATAAGTGAAGGGACAAAAGAACTTTATTTTTCTACTCACCTTGTGCCTGCTACATAGCAGGAAGCCTGTTAACCCCTGTTTGTCAAGTGGACTTGTCCATCCTTATTATTTGGACGAGACCCTTTTTAGTTTTAGGCGTTTCTTGTGAATGTTTTCATTTTTTTGTATTTTGCATAGAAATGCATGTAAGCAAATAATACATACCCTAATTCACGCCGCGTTCGCTGGGTCTTCACTTTTTGCATATGTATCCAAAACGGGTTTTCGGTCTTAAAAAGGTTAAGTGTACATGTAACATATGGGCTGGTGAGGTTTTGCCTGATTTCGCGCTTATGCAGGTATGCATCTTTCCAAAAAGATGACATCGCTTTATTTATGCAGAGATGTATATATAGTTTTATATTCAACAGTGAGATAGAGGAAACCAAACGTAGTTAGACCCGTGCGATGCGTTATTTTTGTCTTTCAGAATATAATTGTTCTGTCATCTCGATACATATGCAACAGCTTTTATGTGTCTTTTTAGTGAACTTTAAGTAATTTTGTACACATATACTAGGTTGTCATTTTTGAGTCACCCTCTGGTGAAACGACGAATAACATAAATTGGTGTTAACTCTTTCGGCGCCAAATTGTTCAGACGACAAATTTTCGTCTGCTCAAATCATCAGACGACAGATTTGTAATTGAAAATTTTAACAATCTAAAGACATTTTTCATAAAATCAGGCTTTTTAAGTTCATATTTGAATGGCAAACAGTGTAGATCCTGATCAGACGGCTCTTTTAAGGGCCGGCTGATCTGGATATACGCTGTTTGCAAAGTCGCATTTTTGCGACTTTGGCGCCGAAAGAGTTAAGTCGAACTAGTAGCGTCAAATCAGCCGTTTTAATAGCTATTCCAAAAGCTATTCCAATAGCTATTCAGTTCTTATAGCTTTTTGTTGCTCTGCGATCACAAATGATATCAAAGTAGAAAATGAATCATGTCACGGATAGAAAACGAATCACATAAAGGATAAAAAAATAAGTGAACAGAAAACACCATGGAAAAAAGAGGAATCATATCAGATACAGAAAATAAATTATAGCAAGGATCATAGGGAACTTAATGCTTCAATATGGCGGAAACTACCGATAGCGACTTACGGGTTTATCCGAGAGCTTACCTGTTCAAATAATGTCGAGTGTTATATGCAATTACATAGAAATATAATATAAAATGTGAAATTAAATACATATATGATATTACGACAATTTTTTATAAGTTATGATCATAAACTTCAGTCTTTGTCCGTTAATATGGTATAAAAATATACAAATTAACTTCATGTTTTGATACTTCCATCGGCTTTTGAAGTTTGAAGCTTCAGTCACATGAAAGTATATAAGAATAATGTCAAAAATGCCTAAGAAGCTATGTTCAGCCTAAAATTTGAAAATGATCGGATTTTCTATAAAACTTTATAAGTTATCAACACTGAGAGATTTTTATAAGGTTTACATTGATGTAAGTCATTATAAAATAAGTATACTATAAATTTCTTCCATCGATCTCTAAACATACAGAAAATCGCGTTTCGAAACAACCTCGCTCATAATAGTTTCAAATAGTTTAAGTCCAAATCCGCCTATATTGCTCAAAGGCTTACCCCTTCATTTCTTGGTATTCGTGCTTTGTTTATGTATTTATATATGTGCTTTTATGATCTAACTAAGAAAGGAAGAATATTCATATTGTCTTATTAAGAAAGAAAGAAGGAAAGAAAGAATAAACGAATGAACACAAGAAAGGAAAAAGAGAAAGATGTCACGTAACTCCTACACGTGACCATCAAAAATGAACAGACAGTTAATCGACTACTTGTAGTTTTAAAAATCCCTTTATAAGCTAAAAAAAAAACTTTGCAAACCAATTACATATTTTTTGGTAATGTTCGATCAGTCTATCAATTATTATCATAATTGCTAATGTTTGTTCTAATATTTTTGATTGAAATTTATTTGAGTGTGGTGGGGCGTTTTTATCAAAGAAACCGAAATATGTTTTGTGTATCCCAGGGTAGAATCTTAGAATCCATAGAATTATATTTTTGACTGGCAGATTTGCTCTTTCATAATCAGGAGACACGAAGATACATACACTCTATTGCTCTCTTAAGATATTACTGTCGAAAAAAAAATAATGTAAGAAACTAAATCATGGTGAAGATTTTCTCGTAACCGTGGTAGTGTAAGGATTAATCGCTATGGGAAAAAATTGCTATGAAACATTTTTCTTGCAAGGCTATAAATTAACTTTATTAGTAATATTTCTGTTCATAATGCAAGTTTGTCACTTTAATTTTATTACTGTTTTAGTGAAGCTAGCAGGGAATATTGAAAGATATTTTTGTGATTTTTTTTTTTTGTATTTTTGCTATAATATAAGTACTTACGATAATAAACCTGTGCACCTGCGGATACTTATCAGCCTCTGATATGTGCAAACTGATAAGACTGGACAATGTCTGATCAGTTTGCGCAAGCTGATCGGAATTTGTTGACAATATACAGTACAATTAAAGACAGGACTTCTCTGCCGGGGGGTCTGGTTCCCAACACATATCACTGTTACCTGTATAGGTAAAGGTGTGAAAATTTAGTTAACCAATCAGTGGACCATAATTAACAGTTATGATGATTTTATTGGCTGACTGGAGGTGTTGACACTATGAGATCAAGAGACAGAATGACACTGTTCTGTTCTGTTCTGTTCTGTTCAATTCTCGTATCGACGTTACCCAAGTGGCTCAACGGTACGTAACCATAGTTGCACACACCTGGCGCCGGGTGTCCGTCCAATGTCATTCAGTCTGTAAATGTCTCGTCAGTCAGTGCCGCCCAACCAGTATTTATGCATAGATGTTTGCCTTCTGCGGCTCCAAGTTAGGTTCTGTCCGGAAAAGGAGGCGCGCGCCACATGAAAGCCACCCCAGCGGAGAGTCCAGGGAAACACAGGCCAACCCCGCCCGCAGAGGAGGAGCACACCGAAACCCAGGTCCCAACGAGAGAACACGCAGGCGTTCCTTAGGTTTCAAGGATGGGACCTGTTTGGGTCCCATATTACTTACAGCCCTTAATTTTAACCCTCCCCCGTATCCAAGTAATTTGGTTCCGGATGGAGGTCCCTTATTCTGACCTTACCATTAGGTGGGGATTGACGCAGTCACAGGTAGGGACCTTTCCAGGTACCTTTGGGGTTGTTGCACTTCTATTATTTCGGTCGAGTAATTTTGCCAAGTGATGAGTGCAACATTAAGTTTGAATTTTGAACTCCCCCGTCAGAAGTGAGCATCTAGCGTGGTGCCGGCTTTAGGGTGCTAGCGCCTTGCTCATTAATCATTTATGATCCTAAGGGAATTAAAAAGAGCAGAAGTTAGTTGGGAATGGCTTAAAGTTGTTTTGCATAGGGATGGGTCTCGCATTGTATGGTCAAGCTTATAAAAAAAGTTGTGGCTGTTATATACTAACCCCAGTTAGTTAAGTATATAATATTGGTAAGTTGATGGGCCGTTAGTAGGTTTTATTGTGAGTATGATGATGCCACCATAGGGCGCTCGCTATTAAAAACACGCCTCACCCAGGGGTGGCAGAGCATCAAGTTTGGTTGTTAGTATGTTTTGCGTGCGTGTGTGCCTGCTTATTTTGTGCTAGCACAATGTGCGTGTACTTGTTATTTTTGCGTGCTTGCGTGTTTGCGTGTATGCCGGCTTGCGTGCGTATTTGTGTGTTTATGTATGTGATTGCGTATCTGTCCGTCTGTCCGTCTCCATCCTCTTCTTCTGGGCTGTCTCCACCGTTGTTGTGTCCTGCATCCATCGTTGTTTCGCTGCCGCGCCGTAACTTTAACAGGCATGCCAAGGTAAGACTGGCGGAGTGTCATTACCCAGAGAGACAAGGACGGTCCTTAATTGGTTATTGCTTAACTTCCTGTGGAAGTTAATCCTCCTTATATAGTCCCATCCCTGTCTTTAACATACTTATAATTACACGAGGATTAATCGATTATCGATCATAAAATCCGATATCACCTCTAAACTGTTTTCGTGATTGTCAAACCGTTAAAGTTTGTTAAAGTCATATGACTTGAACAAAAATATATGTAAAAAAATATAAAGCTGCAATAGTCAATTTATGGAATTAATTATGTATGCAAACTGACTCAGACCAACTTATGCACTTGCAAAACACTAGTCTGAGTTTATGGTCAGTTAATAATTTGTCAATTTTAGTTGAAATTGAGTTTGTACATAACCTTACCCGTGTTTCTGCACAAACCAAACTGATCCGAATTTCTGTTCAAAATATTTTGAACACGTGTTATCAAATCAGGCTGTGACTGTGGGAACCATTTAAAATTATCATTTGGAAATTAAATTGAGATAGAATTAAATGCAGTTAAAATACGGAAAGAACAGTTGAAAGCTGCAAGGCACTCGTCAGCGTTCCGCCCATGGACAGGTCACTTTCTTTTCTGCTCAATGTTCAAAAGTTTCCTCATATGAACCGCGATACGAAAAGACGAACAAATTGGAATGTGCGCCCAGCGAAGACGCAGATCAGCCTGAACAGCCACCCGGTCTGAGCATAGTCTGAACTATGCGTTTAAAGGGTAGCTAAGACTCTAAGCTACCTCCATGCCGATAGCGAAGCCTCTGATCGGATCAGGCGGATGCCAGGCTGATCTAAGACTTCGATGGGCGTACGTGCACCTTTGTCGCGGCTCATTTAATTGTTTGCTAAAGACATCAACTGAGTAGTCGCTGTCGGTCGGAAGGTATGAAAATACAGTTGGTCACACGTCTTGTCAAAACAATGCAATTTCAAAATTAACACCTGCTAACGGCAATGAAGGTCAGAGATGGATATTTAATCCGAACGTCATTCTTATGATTATTTTTGTATGAAACAGTAATTTCAGTCGCGTCGCAACAAAATCAACGCAGTGCCATAGCGCCTTGTGATTATTTTTGTATGAAACAGTAATTTCAGTCGTGTCGCAACAAAATCAACGCAGTGCCATAGCGCCCTGCCAAGACTCAGATCAGCCTTGGCAGCCGCCCAGACTAATCAGAATCTTCGCTGTGCGCTTACAGGACAGGCAATGGTCTAAGCTACCTCTATGCGGATAGCGAAGGCCCAGATCAGATGGGCGAACGCACACGCTATTCTGAGTGTTCGCAGGGCGCACATGCCAATTTGTTTTTGTCGTGGTATGGCTCATTAGTTTATTTATTTTTGTTCGCAGAAAAACAGAGAAAGTCAGACTAATCTTAATTGTTTTAGATAGCGCAGCTTAGTTACATGCCGAAAGACACAGTTTACATAAAACTTTTAAACAGTTTTGTCAAAACAGAAAATCAAGAGAAAACGTTATCGTTCCTGTTGAGTAGTGTTTTAACGTCCCAGTAAAAAAATTTAGTCGTCGAGATGTTGCCTCTGAATTTGTGGGACTGCAAGTATTGCTCGGCCTGCGATAAATGACACCCAGGACTAGCAGCTCAGTCGCAGAAGCACCAGGCAGCCAGTCTATTTCGCGAGCCCCGATGGGCGGGGTAAAAGAAAAAAAAAAGAAATGAGAAAAACTACGTATGTGGGTGGATGGGTATCTGTATCAGGCTTAATCTTTCCATAAAGATGAGACCGTCAAAGGGATAGAAATATCATAATTTCATTATTATAAGTAATTTTATGTTTTTGTTGTCAGAAACTAAAACAAACCGCTGTCAAAACTGACCAATAATCAGATTTATTTTCTCGCCAATTCTTACGAAATTTGACCTAAATATCAGAGAGAGAGGGGAAAAACGAGACTTATTAAAACGAGAAGGAGCAACTGAAAAAGTAAATTGATTTGATCTGAGAAAAAGAAAATGAAAATCCACATTGTTAAAAAATAAAAATGTTTCCATCCAGCGCATTCGTATTGTTAACACAGTGATGACAAAACCGGCTTCAGAGAAGTTCAACACCTGTCCTGGGACATGGACATCGATATGACATTCCAAATATCGATTAATGCCTATCGCTCCACGGGTCTAAGGGAAATAACTGCATTCACATTAATACTCTCTCCAGGTAACAGGTAACCGATTACACTACTCAGCCCGCATTGAAGACATAAGCTCCAGTTGTAAAAATAAATTAATCCACCAATATATAAAATAAAGTACAGAGAGAAAAAAGATCAAACCACAGATAAAAAAATGAATCATAGAAACGGTAGGAAATGAATCATACCATGGATAGAAACTGGACTTTATCACGGACTGATAATGAATCATTTCAGGGATGGAAACTGAATCATACATTTAATCACGGTACGTTGTGTAACAACAGTATGCAAAACTGGATGCTGAGTGAACAGTCAGCATGTGCAAAAAAGACTTTTGCTGCCTTAGCTATTCTTATCATGCTAGCCACTGTTATACTTAACCTTCTTTTGATATTCCGAATCGTGAGGCAGAATCAGCACCGAATATTCACCCGATTTTTCCTGGCATCGAATGCTACTGCTGATATTTTTGTCGGCTGCACCATTATGCCATTTACCATATATGGGATGTTTCGTGATAATAGAACACTGTTTGGAGTTTACACCTGCGAGATTGCAACAAGTTGTGACGTTATGTTTACATCAACGTCCATGCTTCATATAGCGGCTTTGGCGTTTGAGCGGTACATAGCAATGAAATATCCATTGTCATATTACAAAGTTTGTGGAACGAAAACAATGATATCCATGTTTTCATTGTGTTGGTGCATTCCAGCTATCATATCGTTTGGATTAATAATGCCAAAACTTCATATTCGAGGTTCAGAGATCATTTCGTACTGTGTTATGGAACAAGCTAAGGCATGTGTATTTGTAATGAACACATTGTACGCTGTGATACCGGGTTTTATATCTTTTTGGGCTCCAGCCGTGTTTGTTATGGTGTTTAACATCAATGTCTGCATTATCTTAAAAAGACAGAAACTATTTCGAAGTGTTATGCTGAGGGAAGGTAACCAGTCAAGGAACCAATCTCGTTCCAGAAAGATTCTACGTCACGAGTCACGTGCAGCTACCAACATTGGTGTAATGACTAGTATGTTTCTTATCTGCTGGGTGCCATTTTTTATTTCAATTCTTGTAAGCTGTTTAACTGAATTTAAAGTGTCTGAAATTGCTACGGTCACTGTTTCATGGCTGGGATACGCAAATTCAGCTGTAAACCCGTTGTTATTTTTAATTCTAGAATTTCGATCAAAATGTATGAGTTCGTCAGTCACATTTTCACAGACTCAAGGAGCTATTACTTATGTTAAGTTGTGGTTAGTGGAGAAACAACAGATGGATAATAATAATGTGCCTTTCTGAACAGGTGTTGCCTCATTTATTCCGCTAAAAAATGGGTTACCTCATTTATTCGACTATAAAAGGGACACTTCTGTTTTAGTTCTTCTAAGTTGTTTCATGTGTTGTTTATTGCTTTGACTGTTTAGATATGAGGTATGTTATGTAAAGGCTAGCCCTGACATTAAAAAAATGAAAATAGGTAAAAATGGATCTGAATTGTTTTACGTATAAGTCGTTCTTATTGTCAAAGCTGGTGCGTTTTGTAAGACTGTTGTGTGGGCGGTGGTTGTTTTTGTTGGGTTGAACAACTAAGTATCTGATGAACCAAGGCAGAATAAAGGGTGATGTTGGTCGACCACACACTGGTTAAGGCCCCAGTTATTTCAATCCTAGCCGTCCTAAGGCGGCAGTTCTGTTTTGGTTCTTTTTGGTTGTTTTATGTGTTGTTAGTTGCTGTGTGTGTTATTGATATGTTGTTTGTGATGTTCAGGCTAGGCCGTTGACCACCTACATGGGAAATGGCTGTTCAATGTCTGCCGCTGGTGTTGTCTTTGATGGTGATTCATTTTGTGATGTCTCTTTCCCACATGGTGTCTTTGGTTTGATCTGGGATTACATTTGTCATTTCCTGAGAATCTTCCTTCCTATCTTTTCTTAGACGGGTCTAGATTTTTTGGCGGATTTTGAAAGAAAGTAGGGTCAAGTACCGTTGAGGAAATCTGGAATGCTTTTACACTTGCCATTAATTCAGGAATAAAAAATTTTGTACCCATCAAAAAACTTAGTCAAAAACGCAGCCTGCCATGGATTACTCAAGAAATACGTCGACTCATTAGAAAAAGGGACAAACTCTACCAACAACAAAAGTCAGGGACAGAAAAGAATAGGTATCACTTCAAGCAGGTCAAACACCTAGTTCAGAACAAACTAAAAGTAGCTTACAATAATTATTTGGCTGATATACTGGGGATGGGCTCGGGGGGGGGGGGGGGGGGGACAGTAGAAATTCCGGGTTCGCACCAAAGAAACTCTTCTCACTTATCAAAAACAGTAGACAGGATGATCGGGGTATATCTTTACTGAAAGACAATACAGACGGTACATTACACAGTGACAATGTCAAAAAGGCCAATCTTTTGAATAAACAATTCCAGTCTGTTTTTACATGCTTATCCCCACTTAGGCTAGGGCAGCTATGCACTCAGAGCATTCAGGGTTTGTTTCAAGAAAATCTTCCAGCTAACCTAAACCCTCATGCCCTTCTATGCCGGAAATTAACGTTGGCATCAATGGAGTTCTTAAACTTTTGTTCAATCTTAATCCTGAAAAGGCTGCTGGGCCTGATTCAATAAAACCTATTGTACTGAAAGAACTAAGGATAGAGATTGCCCCAGTTATCTGTTTGCTGTTTGAGAGATCCCTTCAAACTGGCCAACTACCCTTGGAATGGACAAAAGCTCAAGTGTGTCCCCTTTTTAAGAAGGGAGATAAAACAGACCCTGTCAATTATAGGTCCATCTCCTTGACATGCATTGTGTGCAAGGTGATGGAGCATATAACTGCATCCAACATTTCTAAACACTTGACTCAGCATGATGTCCTTTATGAATTACAACATGGCTTTCGGGAAAAACGCTCCTGTGAAACACAACTTATTCAGCTTGTGGAAGACCTTGGAAGGCAGCTGACTTTGGGAAAGCAAACAGATTTAGTTCTTTTAGACTTCAGCAAAGCCTTTGACAAAGTGAATCACTTGAAATTATTATTTAAACTTTCGAACTTTGGCATTAAAGGAAACACTCTGAAATGAATAAGGTCTTTCTTGATTGGTCGATCTCAAACTGTTGTTCTGGATGGGGAGTCTTCAAATGAGGTTCCAGTGACCTCTGGGGTACCCCAGGGGTCTGTATTGGGCCCGTTCCTCTTTCTGTTGTACATAAACGACCTTCCTGAAAATGTACAATCTCAAGTTAGGCTCTTTGCTGATGATACCGCTGTTTACTTGACTGTATCTAGTTCAGGGGACAGTAGTGTACTCCAGTCCGATCTAGACATCTTGCAGAACTGGGAACGAACCTGGGACGTGGAGTTTAATCCAAGTAAATGTCAGGTGCTCCACATTTCTAGGTCCAAAAACCCGTTAAGGTCAAAATACTATATGTATGATCAGGAACTGGAGGCTGTAGATGCAGCCAAGTATCTTGGGGTATGCATCAGCACAGATCTTAGCTGGAATTCTCACATAAACAATATAACTGCCAATGCTAATAGAACTTTAGGCTTTGTAAAAAGAAATGTGAAAACAAAAAATGAAGAAATCAAAACACTGGCATATAACTCACTAGTAAGACCGCAGGTTCAATATGCGTCTTCTGTCTGGAGCCCATACACGAAAGAAAATATAGAGAAAGTTGAAATGATTCAACGAAGGGCAGCAAGATGGGTTTCCAATGATTACTCTCCCTACAGCAGCGTGACAGAAATGATGAGTAATCTTGGATGGCGGTCGCTTGAGTGCAGACGTTACGATGCGCGTCTCGCTATGTTTTATAAGGTAGTGTATGGCCTGGTTGCTATTCCCGTTCCGTCATATTTCGAACAGCCCACCAGATATACTCGTCACATGCATCCTCTCTCTTACAGACAGATCCATACATCTGTCTGTTATTATCAGTATTCATTCTTTCCCATGACTATTGTACTATGGAACAGATTACCAGCTGATCTCGTCCAAGTTTCAGATCTTGACTCCTTTAAATTAGGAGTCAGTAAGATCAGTCATACCCTCCCCTAAACATAAATACTGTTTTTATCCTGATTTTAAGCTCTTCTTAACACTAACCCTTTCATCTATATTTCACCTTTCTTTTTATCTTTTTATTCTGCACTATCTCACTTTTTACTTCTTTTACTAACACACCATGCGTGGTGAAATCCAAAAAATACCCGAAAGGGGGTTGTGGATCATGTCAAGATAGATAGATAGATAAGTCAGCTAAATTCGGACAGCAGGTAAATTCGGACAGTGACATTGTTTCCTTTATATGTTATTTGTTTGGAATTAAAACAAAAATAAGTGGGCAAACAGTGAAAATCCTAATGAGACGGCTCATGATCAGCCGTCTCATTTGGACTTTCACTGTTTGCAAAGGTATGTCCGAATTTACCTGCTGTCCGAATTTACCTGACTTGACCTATAACGGAAGAAATAAGGTAAGGTGCTGCCAGATCTGTCAAAATAGAAGTTAAAATATATAATAGATTATACAACTAAACTTTGTTGAATGTTTATTTTTATTATACCCACCAGGCATACAAAACGTCTGCTTGACGTTTCAACTGGGACCTGTTGCCTAAATGGTAAAACTAGCACGTAGGTTCAAAAGGTACGGCACAAATTTCACTCAAGTATTGGAGAGAAAAAGTACGGAAAAGATGGGACACAGACAATGCTTCGGAGAGGCAGAGGTTTAACAAATCACAAAAGTGGCATCTAAGGTCTGTCAGACAAAGGTTGTTTTATAAAAAGAAATGTAAGAAGCGCGAATTACACTTTGTTTGACATTCAACATATTTTATTCCATACGCACGTCTTATTCTCGCACTTCATCAGCGACCCTGACGTAATCTGGTGATGCAAGCCAGAGAAAACATACTGTAATTTCTTAAATTTGATAAGGCAGTCAGTTCAAAGACTGAATAACATCAAAAAGGGCCAAACGAATGAAAGTGATGATCTGGAATATGAGTCTAAACCAATCAAAGATTTCTGTTTTCTTAGAAATATCCTCTGTTCTCATAAGAAAAAAAATAAAATATACTCTGCACTATGAAATGAAAGAAGCGCGAATTACACTCAGTTTGAAATTTCACATATTTTTCCATACTTTAATTTTATTCTCGCACTTCATTACGCACGAAAAATTTCTTTCTTTTCATAGTTTCATTGTACTTGATACATTATATTTTTTTTGCAGGATCTCTCTTGCTTATTTTCAAGTGAAATATGAACAGAACAGGCTTTATCATATGACTTGACTTCTAAAAGTGTAATAAGCCATGCATTAAAAACTATAATCAACTAGTGGATTAAATATGTAAATTACGTCGTAACTTTATGCATTGACGTCCATAAAACGTCGCGTTTTCTAATTGCAAAATCGTGACGTTTTAATGCGAAATTTGCTTATAAAATGCGATTTTAGTGTCATATGATAAATATAATCTTGCATTCGTGCTCCTGAATCATTGAATTTATTAAACTTGTTGGCCTCGCATCTTATCTTTTTCCCAAACTCAATAAATAACATAACACATCATTACATAATTTTATTCAGCATAAAGCACAAACACAATGCTTATAGCCTACGAATCATATATACAGTAGTGAGGACATGCATGCGCATTTACGAGGAGCGCAACAGATAAATTACTGTGTAATACAAGTTACATAATACTTATTTTTCTTAAATACAGTAATGCATAAGCAGTCATGTAAGCTCCTCTATATCCCAAACTCAGCATTTTTCGAAGCACTCTGTGCACTTAAAGGGGTAGATACAGTATTCAAAAATTGAAAAGAAAATCCAGCAATACCATATTTATATTGGCATTGTTGTTCAGATCATGCGCTTTGATTTCAATTTGATGATAATCACTTTTATCTGCTGGTTTTGTTGTCCTTGTACAATTTTTTGTTTTATTTTTCGAAATAAAAATATTTTTTTAAGTTCTTCATTTCAGCATTATATATATAAATGTGACAAGAGCAAACATATCCACGAAATAAAAGAGCGACTTTTACCTATGCTATTCTAAGCTATGAATGTGTTTGAAAAGTTTTTTTTTATCACTGGAAAAGGTGAGAAAACATTGCTGTGACTTTTACTCTTAATTTGTAACTGCATAATCTTGGTCTAGTAATTAAAGTTTGCATTAGAACAATACTTTCAGATCCAGTCGTAATTTTGCATGTTGTTCATTTCATCATTAAAGCATTTATACTTGTATCATTAAGCATGTTAAACAGACAAGTCTTATTATGGTTACTACGCTACTGCTGGTCCTAAGAATATTGGCTGAAGCGGAATTATGTCAAATTGATTCTGAACCAATTTAACATGTCTCCAGTCCATATTTTTCTTCAAGCTGAAGTCAAAGTAGCCTCCGTGGTGTAGTGGTTAGACCACTTGCCTTGTAAACCAGGGACAATGAGTTTGATCCTTGGTTTCCCAGCCCTTTGGATGAGACTATGAATTTAGCGAGGTCCCTGTCTCCGTTTGATCTAGCCGTTGGTAGGACGTTTAACACTCACCCAAAATGTCAAGATTGCCATTCTGAAGTCATGAGAGTTGTCTTATAGGAAGATACTTGTGATTTAAGAAAATTTGCAAAATGTTAGAAGAGGATGGAAAGATTACTTTGGGAATTCTTCTCGTATAATTTCGATATGGTTACACATTTCACAAGATTCCATTGGTCAAATAACCCGTATGTCAAAATTTAGCCAATAATATTAAAGGTCAATTAATATTTAATCTTCGTTTTTCCCCGTCGTACTGCACTGTGAATACTAGCAATCTGTCTTATAGTAATTCAAAATGTTTCTCTTGTTTGTAATTTGACAATAGAAATGTTATCGAAAACAGACGCAGATATTCAAAACTTTCTTTATTTCGTCGTAGATTTACTTTCGGTTTCTACTTTCGGTTTAATACACACAAACAACTTGTTGATAACTATTTTGAAATCAGGTCAATTTCAAGGTTGACCGCGGTCCATTTTGGAATTCCAAATTGGACAGCTCAATTTTGAGATAGGTCATTGTCGCTACCCAGTGTCAAAGTTAGGGTTGTGGGTGCCTACCAACACAGCTTACTTATTCATGAAACTTATTGTCAAATCTTTAGCTAGAGACATATAACAAACCACACTTCCATTTAATCTGCGCCGATTATCTTTTTTTTTTAGATTTTTCTTGTGTAAAATTGGTAGGGTAAATGTCTTCCTATAAGTCAGTTTCTCGTCAACATTTCACTGTTTAAGCTTTCAATGGGATGATTACAAATTCAGGCCATCTAAATACCAATGCATTAAGTCGTTTTTTTGGCAGTTTATTTCCCAGGGTAGGCATACTATCCCCTCTGTTTGAAATAATTGATAAGTGCATAAGACAACTTTGTCAACAGTGGTCTGTCACACGAGCAAAACATATATTATCTGCTATATAAACCAGTCAACTCTCGGTATCTAAATTTTTCAAAGTTCATCCCAAACTACTGTTATCTCAAAGTAAATTTTCTGGTCCCAGAAAAATGTACTTTGAGATATCAGTAGTTTAAGATAAGAGCAGCTGAAAGATAAAAAAAATGAGCCGCGACACGACAAAACCAACAATATGGTTGTGCGCCCAGCGCAGACTCAGATCAGCCTGGGCATCCGCCCAGTCTGATCAGAGTCTTCACTGTCTGCATGAAGGTAGCATAGTCCCTTAGCTACCTTTTAAGTGCAAAGCGAGGATTCTGATCAAGCTGGGCGGACACCCAGGCTGATCTGAGTCTGCGCTGGGCGCACAACCACATTGTTGGTTTTCTCGTGTCGCGGCTCAAATAGAAAATTAGCCTAACCTATATTCTTTGATATAAGACGGTACATTGAGATATCAATGTTCGCGATATCGAGAGTTGACTGCATACGCTGTAAGTTTATCGTGGAAATCAGCTAAATTCTATAGAAAATACATGAGCCGCGACACGAGAAAACCAACAATGTGGTTGTGCGTCCAGCAAATACTCAGATAAGCCTGGGTATCTGCCCAGTCTGATCAGACTCTTCGCTAAGCACTTAAAGGGTAGCCAAGGGACTAAGCTCCCTTCATGCGGAAGGCGAAGACTCTGATCAGACTGGGCGGATGCCCAGGCTGATCTGAGTTTGCGCTGGGCGCACAACCACATTGTTGGTTTTGTCGTGTCGTGGCTCATATGGAATTTTCAGACCAATTTTCATAGAAAACAGTCACAGATTCCATAGAAATTGCCCTAGATTCCACAATAACCTGCAGAAATTAGCTGCATTGCATCATGGATTCTGTGGAAGCTTCTGACATCTTGAATTCAGAATCTGTGCCAAAAATTATTTAGAATTATGCCATTGATTTGAACTGTTCTAATCCTACTACTGGCATTGCCTTACCCTATTCCGAGAAGTGTCAATCTTACACAAAGTGTTTGATCTTTAATCTTGACAGATCAGCTTTATTTGTTGAAAACATATCAATTTGGCCCCTCTAAGCCTCTGCTGAGCTTATAGCAATAGATGGGCTGATTCCCGTAAACTTCCAATTCAGAAACATGCAATAAAATGTTAATCATAGAAATAGCAGTGCTTCAGGGCTCATACATGTCATAGAAATGTCAGTAAAGTCTAATTTGTTTCAACGTCAAGAAATTGTCAGAGAATATTTAGATATGTTCATGAAAAACAAAATTTTGTCAGAATGTCGGGGAAATGTCAGGGAATTTTACAGTTCTAACTTATAAAGGCTTTGATCTTTAATCTCAACCTATATTTCTTGTTCATTTTATGAATTCTTTTAGTTCCGATTTAAATTTGTGTATCTCCAGGAAAAGTCAGGGATATTCACAGAATTATGTTCTGGTCTTTGTGTAGGGCCCCTGATACATGTTAGAATAAATCCAAATCGGTTAAGTAAGATTGGGTGAAAATAATTAGCCTAGGGAAGTATGATTTTATCAACCAAACCTGGACTTTATTTACCAAGTTCGGTTCAATCTTTAATATCGGTTTAAGGGCTAGATCAATTAGACTTTCGTTTGACCATAACAAACTTTGACTCTTGCAAAGAGCTGTAGAACTTTTAGCAGACTGACATGAAAATATAATATGAAATAGGCGCCACCTAAATTGCAACCAACCTACATTATGACTCCAGTAAAAAACTGAAACAAGAAAATTTTAGCACAAGCTCTGCATGGATAGCTCCTTTTGTAATGAGATTGATTAAATGATTGATTGATTGGTTGATTGATTTTTACCATTTTCGGTCGACATCTGAACAACACATTCGTATCACGAGATATTAAATAAATGATAATGAAATGAGAATAAAAATAGTAGGCCTAGGCAAGAGACAGAACAGGGGACATGTGTTTTGAAGAGACAGACAAACAGAGAGAGAGAAAGAATTGTACCACTGGCAACCGCAAAGCCCTGCATAGTATCGGCAGCCAATGGTGCCATTGGCAACCGTTGGCACCACTGGCAAAATTGACATTGTCACCACTGGCAGTTCTTTGGTAGAGCCAATGGCGCCAATGGTACCATTGGTAGAGCCGATGGCGCCTATAGCACTTGCAGAGCCAATATTTTTCTGTGCTTAGAAATTATTTTCTTTCATTATTGTGGGGAAAAATTCTCCTGTGTCAACTCGAGTGTTTATGATGGGTTAAATAAATTGCCATATTGAATGACGCAAATTTCTAGCCACGGTAATTTTTCCCACGCCCTAAATTGTCTGCAGTATTGGCAGCCAATGGTCGGCAACGCTGGTTTCAATGGTAGAGCCAATGGTGCCAATATTGAAACTCAGAGCGTCATTGGCATGTCAATAGTGACACTGGTAAAACCCCGAACGCAACCAGTATTGGTTTTGACGTCACACATAAAAGATGCAACGTCACACTGGGGCTTCATCCAATCGATTTCTAGATTATTTATATAACTGAGGGAAAACCGATAGGCCTAGTGGAAGTCATAAGCTGTTTTGCAGAAAGACTTCGTCACTCCGTCAGCCTTTGTCGTTTCTAGACAGTTGTAAAGCTTGCTAGTTACATCACGAGAAGCCGCAGTTAAAAGGTAATGTTGTTTTTTTCTTCGAGCTGTACGGTCTTCTAGCCGAATATTCTGACGGCCATCATAGAATTTTTTTTGGAATTCAGACGCGTGTTGCCAGGGAAGTGGCGGCGGAAGTTCAGGAATTTATTTTCGTCCAATAAAAATGCCAGCGTCTCGTTTCTCCATAGAAAGAAAAACGCCGACCGGAAATTCAGTGACACAAAAATTTCGAAGCCTTAGTGGTACGTGACAGAATAGAATAGAAACAGAAATACGCCTTAATCGTAAAGCAACCAACACTCGTTGTTTGGTTGCTATTACTGTCAAATGAGACTTTAATAAACCATTTGTGTGTCTCTCTGTCTGTCTGTCTTTCTGTCTTCATGACAGTTAGCATAAGGTTTTATATGTTTTTAATATATTTTCTGTTATCAGAATTATCAATATTTTACAATATTATAAAATAGAAAAACAAATGTGCCTTTTCTACTTCCATTCATTTACAAAAATAAAACACAATGTTTAGCGCTCAAAAATGATTTTAGAGTTTGAGTTTGGACCAATATTTAACAATAATATAAATTATAAGCCAGTGTGCCGTTTCGACTTCCATTCATTAAAAAATGTAGAACACAATGTTAAGCGCTAAAAATGATTTTAGAGTTTGAGTTTGAACATTATTCACAAAATAAGTTAATAGAAATTAGTCTTTGAGTCACTTCTCTTAGCTGAGAATCACGGCTTCTAATAATTCATTAATCAGTATGGCAAGTTTTTTTAGTCAATAAATATCTATATCGATTACTTTTCTCCTAGGGACCTGAATTGTTGGTTAATCTTACATAAATTATTTGCTGATGTGGTTGGTTGGTTGTTTGGGCTTCAACGGCTGTTTGAGGCAGTATTTCAGTCTAAATCGAGCCTTCTCTCAGAGTGGGAGAACGAAAAGGAATACACTATGGATAGGATAGATGAGACTGCGAATCCAAACAAAGTGAAAACATAAGAAATTTTCAGGAATTAAATACAATTAAATCCCACATTCCGCTCTCAAAACCAATAGGGAAAGAAGCACGTACACACAGAAATTGACACAAGTTTACGAATGACACGCACAGTAACCGAATGAGCAGCTCTTTCCCAAACAGATGGTCATTCGGCTACCCCAATAACAGCATCAATATCTATTTTTACTTATTTTTTATTTTAATTACAAGACAAAACAAAACAGAAGGCAGATTGGGCAGCAATACAGGTGACCAACCAGTCAGAGACCATACACAAGGGGACACAACAAACTGCCTTTCATATGTTTCATCCCAGCCTGACCATCTGAATGTGATGAAGCCTATCATAGATTGCTCTGGAGATGGACTGGCATGACTTTTGAAAATCTCAACCAGAAATTTTGCAATCTCAGGGAAGGGAACAAGGGTAGAAAAAAGCACGGATCCGTGCTCTTTGATATAATTAGATAATGACCCAAGTAATTACTGTTATCTCCAGGAAGACCCTTTTCCAGACTGTGCAAATTGATGCACTGCTTGAGATTATGATAAAATAACCAGAAATATGAAAATAATAAGAATCTATAGTCAGTAAGTAAAAGCAAGTAGCACATGAGCTAATGAGCTCTTGGTAAATGTTAAACAAAATATGAAAGAAACTAGGTTAGATTTTTAATAACTTTAACTAACAATTTATATTTCTATGAATATTTCTGCAGAATGAAACATTTTATTTAACAACAGATTTATATCACATGTATCTACTTTTTCATGAAATTACATTCCGTTTTTTGGGATATCTATAATTCATTTCAGGATATCCATGACCATATCTAATTTTTGGATATCCAGTACTTTATTTTGAGACATCAGAAAATAATATAGGATATCCTAAATCTTTTTTAATATGATCCATAATTCAATTTTGGGATATCCAAAGACCGAAATATGGATATCCATTAATTGACTTTTAGATAGCCATATTTTAGTTTATGGATATCCAAAATTTGATTGATCGATATCCATTATTTGATATGACTTTTGTGATATACAAAATTCGATCTATGAATATCCAAAATATCCATATATCGAATTATGGATATCCAAAAACCATGATGAATATTGGATATCCATAAATCAAATAATTGATAAACTAAAATTGAATTTGGATACCGTAACGAAATAAATAGCAAAACAGTACCTTATATTATGATCAGTTGATTTTGGGACAGCCAAAAGTCATTTGATTTAACGGTATTCATAAATGTATTTGGATATCAAATATTCACCTGATTGTTTGATATCCATAATTCGATTTATGGGTATTCATTATTCGAATTATGGATATCCATAATTTGAATTTTCTATCCAGATAATGAAATTATGGATATTCAATAATGTGCTGCACATAAGAAGGGGTAACACATATTATTTAAGGATATTTTTAGTATTTTTGTATAAAAGTATATGTTGTGACCCATATTAGAACCATCTTGCCACGATGGTTCTAATGAGGTGGTCGCAGTTTCCTTCCCCTGCTTCCCTGCATGGTCTTTCATATGAGACTGAGGTCTCGTTTCCGTATGACATGTGTTTGTGAGACGTTAAACCAGAGGTAACTCGCTCACTCAAATGAGGGGCCATAACATATATTTTCATTGAGAAAGAACGAAAAATATCTCAGAATTATCTCTGTTACCCTTCTTATCTAGAGCACTGTCAATATATACATGAAAATGAATACTGAATATGCATAAATCGAATTATGGATATCTAAAAACCGAATTATGCAATTATAAATAGGAAATGACTAATAAAATGACACCCCAAAATATCTAGAGACAATTCATTGCATTCTCCTCAGGGCCTGTTCAAAGGGGCCCAGGGAATAGATGGGCTGTCCAGTGCCTCCGGGCTGCAGCACAGCTGCTAGTAGCTCACTAAGCTCAGGTCAGTAAAACTGACCTCAGTATGGACATGACTGAAACAAAGTTGACGTGGACACATAAACTCATTCAAACACAAAAGCTTTCTGTTTTCAGAAGGAATTACTCAAACACCGAGGCCCTCCCGATATTAATTTGATTTACCCATGCAAATTAAACATTGAATATGTGTACATTGGAGAGTGCTTAGAGCGACTCGGTTATGGTGCAGAAAGTTGCAGTTTCGAATCCCGGCTTGGGTCAACTAACGACTGGGATACTCTGTCAACCCAGCAGTAAATGGGTATCTTAAAATGGGGAAGGATAAGGCAGTGAAGGGAGACGGTGCCAAAGATAATTTGCACTGCCACTACGACCACCCTGTGAGGCTATGGGAAACCTTTACTTTTTTATATGTATGTCCGTTTCATAGGTTGAAGAAATAACCTCACTTCAAATAGGCACAAAATCTTTATTGCCATAGAATGACCAAGCCTTGCTTTAAGTTAATTACCACTTTAAAATAGTACTATATACACATATATTTAAAATAACATAAAAAGCGCATTCAGAAAATAAAGCTTTGTATTAAAATTTTTTCTTTAAACACAAAATTAACATAGTTTAATTCCTTTGTCTATGCATAAATCTGTACAGGATACATAGTTTCTTTCATCTTACTGAACTCTGTTGTTAACTTTTGTCAAAGGTTTCCTGCTAGGTAAAGGTAATATTATCAGAATCAGATGCAGGTTTTATTGACCTGGTCTAGTTATGATTTTCATTACTGTGTTAATGACTGCAACCTGCTGTGAGACTGCAGCCCTGGTAATTTAAGTCATTATCTGGGTCATAATTCTAATTAAGTCAGAAAGCACTGACTTTTGCAAAGATTTACCCTTGTTCCATCCAGTGATCTAGTGATGTGTCAGAATTTCTGGTGGAATGGCAAACACTGTAGACCCTGATCAGACGGCTACTTAGGAGTAGTCTGATCTGGGTATGCACTGTTTTGACTCAGCATTATGGAAATTTATAGTCACTATAAATGCATAGTATATTGTGATAGAGTTTGTGTTTTGTGTTACATTCTTTGATCTCATATTTAGGTCATTAACAATGTCAAGTCAATCTGCATAATTCTGTTACACCTACTCTTCCTGGAGATGAAGTTTAGTCCTATGCAAATCACAACTGTGAATAATTATTGACACCTCAGTGGGAAAGAATGCTGGAATACCAGTCCAATTAATGTCAGCTGTTATATGCTTTCTGATTAATTTGTCCAATTAATGTCTAGTGGATTCAAGAACCTTTCATTTGGACAGGTCCATTTCTAAAACAAGGGATATCAAATTTGACATAGGTATTTTTATTTTACTTTTTTTGTTTGTTCTTTTCTCTCATATTCATTTTTTTTATTTATTGCAAACATTCTGCAAAGTTTCTAGGCCCTTATCAGATGCCAAGGCATGTGGTCTCTTGACATCTGGTTAGGGTCTAGACTGTTCGACAAAATCTCTTTTATGGGACATTAGGCATTAATGGGTTAAACACATGTGCATGCCATTAAGTTCTCATGTTCTTAGTAGATTAGTTACCATGTCAATGTAAATATTGTATATGCTTTGGAGAGAAGACCTCAGGGAAGATTGGACTTGTCCAACTGAGTTATCCTCTTTAAATAAAGGCATTATTATTATTATTATTATTATTATTATTATTATTATTACAATATAACATCAAGGAGCCGCAACAGAAGTACCGCCTTGGAACGGTCAGCAAAAGATTCCTGGGGACTGAAACTAGTTTTACCGGACCCAAACCTCGCCCTTAGTTTCCGCAACGGTTCAGTCAAAAAAAAACAAAAAATCGCTTATCGAGACGCAAGGGTTGAGGTGGCTCGGTGGGGGACGCCTGCGCCCGCGGATTAATACGTAGACGTCTCTTACCTGATGTCTGCAGCTAATGTGTCCCGCGGAATGCGACAGTAAGTGTGGCTCGGAGAGAGGGATGCTCGTTGCCTGCCGAGACCTGCCATCATATCTTTTCAATCAAACTTTTGGGGATTAGCGAAACTAAAGAAGTTAAATACAGAAACGCGCGTCTGTCGCACTAAATTAGGTATGAATACGTTTATATTAGAACCACTGGGCCGATATCACTGCTGGTGGACAATTTGTCCCCGAGGATATCATCAACCCAGTTAGTCTGTGTTTCAGTATTGATTCCGGTTCTCAGGCATTGGGGTCACTACTTAAATACTGATTTAAATACTTAATTTTGATATATATCTGGTAAAATTTCTAAATTTTTCTAAAACTAAGACTGACTTGTCATAGTGACATGAATCTTAGCGGAGTTTGGCTTCCATTCTTTGAGTTGTTTTGGCTTTTTGCGGATTCTTGCTGCATCGGACATCTCTTTCCTGATGCCCTTGTCTGTCGCCTTTCTCGAGACGCAACGGTTGAGCGTCTGTTGCACTAAATTAGGTATGAATACGTTTATATTATACCACACAACAGACTGAACAAACTATACGAATCATTATGTCCCCCCACCAAAGGTGAGGGGGGACATATTGTTTTCAGTGCGGATCCCGGGCGTCGGCGTCGGCGTCAGCGTCGGCGTCCCTGTGACAGATTTCTTGTATGCGCGATATCTCTTGAACCAAAGGATGGAATTTCACCAAACTTGCATGGATACATTATTGGGACAAGTTTTAGAGCTGATTAGATTTTGGTGACCTTGACCTCATTTTCAAGGTCTCTGGAGAACATAGATGACAATTTCTTGTATGCGCGATATCTCTTGGACCAATGGATGGAATTTCACCAAACTTGCATGGATACATTATTGGGACAAGTTTAAGAGGTGATTAGGTTTTGGTGACCTTGACCTCATTTTCAAGGTCACTAGAGGACTTAGATGAAAATTTCTTGTATGCGCGATATCTCTTGAACCAATGGATGGAATTTCACCAACCTTGCATGGATACATTATTGGGACAAGTTTAAGAGCTGATTAGATTTGGGTGACCTTGACCTCATTTTCAAGGTCACTGGAGGACATAGATGACAATTTCTTGTATACGCCATATCTCTTGAAACAATGGATGGAATTTCACCAAACTTGCATGGATACATTATTGGGACAAGTTTAAGAGGTGATCAGGTTTTGGTGACCTTGACCTCATTTTCAAGGTCACTGGAGGACTTAGATGAAAATTTCTTGTACCAGTGATATCTCTTGAACCAATAGATGGAATTTCACCAAACTTGCATGGATACATTATTGGGACAAGTTTAAGAGCTGATTAGATTTTGGTGACCTTGACCTCATTTTCAAGGTCACTGGAGGACATAGATGACAATTTCTTGTACCCACTATATCTCCTGAACCAATGGATTGAATTTCACCAAACTGACATGGATACATCATTGGGACAAGTTTAAGAGGTGATTAGGTTTTGGTGACCTTGACCTCACTTAGATGAAAATTTCTTGTATCAGTGATATCTCTTGAACCAATGGATGGAATTTCACCAAACTTGCATGGATACATTATTGGGACAAGTTAAAGAGCTGATTAGATTTTGGTGACCTTGACCTCATTTTCAAGGTCACTGGAGGACATAGATGACAATTTCTTGTACCCACTATATCTCCTGAACCAATGGATGGAATTTCACCAAACTGACATGGATACATCATTGGCACAAGTTTAAGAGGTGATTAGGTTTTGGTGACCTTGACCTCATTTTCAAGGTCACTGGAGGACTTAGATGACAATTTCTTGTATGCGCGATATCTCCTGAACCAATGGATGGAATTTCACCAAATTTGCATGGATACATCATTGGGACAAGTTTAAGAGGTTTTCAGATTTTGGTGACCTTGACCTCATTTTCAAGGTCATTGGAGGACTTAGATGACAATTTCTTGTAACCACTATATCTCCTGAACCAATGAATGGAATTTCTAAAAAATTTCAGGGATATATCATTGCGACAAATTTAAGAGCTGATCAGATTTTGATGACCTTGACCTCATTTGCAAGGTCACTGGAGGACTTAGATGACAATTTCTTGTACCCACTAAATCTCTAGAACCAATGGATGGAATTTCACCAAACTTGCATGCATACATCATTGGGACAAGTTTAAGAGCTGATTAGATTTTGGTGACCTTGATCTTATATTCAAGGTCACTGGAGGACTTACATGACATTTTCTTGTACCCACTATATCTCCTGAACCAATGGATGGAATTTCACCAATCTTGCATGGATAAATCATTTGGACAAGTTTAAGAGGTGATTTGATTTTGGTGACCTTGACCTCATTTTCAAGGCCATAGTCATCTATGTAGGATATCTTAAGAACCAGTGGATGGATTTTCTCCAAACTTGTCTAGATATTTTACTTGTTCAGGCTTTTTATTCATTTGTGGGGATGGGAAATGGGCTGGTGGGGGGACATCAGTTTTTCTCTGAAAAACATTTCTAGTTTTTACCTATTTTCTATCTTTTATTATAAAACAAAACAGGAAATAAAGCGGGCAGCTGCGAAATTACCAGGTGGCCACAATGCCAGTAGACCACAAACAAATTAACTAAGACACAAGAAAAACAATGAAGAATCACAACAGAAGTACCGCCTTGGAACGGTCAGCAATAAGTTACTGGGGGCCTAAACTAGTTTATTGGGCCCAAACCTCGCCCTCTGTTTCTGCAGTGGTTTGAAACATAAAGTTAGCTGTTTGGTCCGCATGAAGGTATCCTAACTCATCAATGAATCATCACCGGAACAAACAAATCACAGATAAGGACTCAGTAGAAAGAACGTTTTGCGACACAAGGAAACTCCTAGGAAGTCAGACAACACCTTTGAAATACCGGAGCAAAAGAAAACTATCAGTTTAACCCCCAAATAACCAAGCAACGGACAAAGCAAACCCCGGCCCAACCAACCAAATTAAGTAGCTTTATCTCGGGCTCATTATTGAGTCTGATACCTGACCAACCCGATCCCACACCTACTGCAAGCACAATCGGCCCTTGCCCTACTATTATCCAAATTAGATGAAAATCACACAATACCATCGCTTAACCCGACCACCCCTGACAAGGTCAATCGATTGAAAGTTTTTGGGATGTCAAGCTATGTCGGATTAGACAGGAAAATGGTATAAAAGGAATAAAAATAAAGAATAAAGAATTCAAAATCAGTCAGTATGCTGACGATACACAGCTTCTATTGGATGGTACTGAAGAAACATTGAGGAAAACATTAAATATATTGAATACGTACTATCGGATGTCCGGACTGAAAATAAATGTAGAGAAAACGAAAGCCATATGGCTCACAGGGTATAATCGTTTCCTCTAATTTCCGCTTTCTGCAGAGACTGTACATCATTTTTGGCTTCCGCCGAGACTGTCCGCGATCTCTTGCTTCCTGCCGAGACTTCTGTACATGATAAGTGGCTTCCTGCAGAGACTGTCCGCGTGATTCTGCTTCCTGCCGAGGCTCTCGGCAGGAAGCAGAGTATCGCGGACAGTCTCGGCAGGAAGCCATTTTACGAGGACAGTAGTCTCTGCAGGAAGCAAGAGTTCCCGGACAGTCTCGGCGGAAGCTGCAGGAAGTGAAAATTGGCGGAATCGATTATACCCTGTGTGGATAGGAGCTATGAGCCATTCCCCAAGAATATTATGTGAAAATTATGAGCTAGACTGGACACAGGGACCCTTTAAAATACTAGGCGTTACCTTCACAATTGAAGTGTATAATATATGGGAAGCCAATACTCCGGATATATTAAATAAATGTAAATGTTTGTTAAACCAGTGGTCAAAAAGAAAACTCACTTTGATGGGTAGGGTAACTGTGATTAAATCGCTAGTTTTATCAAAATTTGTGCATTTATTTATTTCGCTGCTGCCTACTCCACCGAAAAATCTCTTAAGAGAATTAGAAACTCTTTTTTTATAAATTTCTCTGGAATAAGGGACCAGTTAGAATAAGTAGGAAAATAGCCATAAGAAATATCGCATGTGGAGGGTTAAGAATGACACAGTTAGATGTTTTTGTTAAGTCTTTAAAAATTTCATGGCTTCGTAGAATTTTACAGCAGTCGGAAGACGCAATATGGTGTGCTCTTTCTCAAATAAACTTTCAAAAGGTGTTTGTATATGGAGGTATATATGCATTAAAACAGAGTTCAGAGCTGAGTAACCCTTTCTGGCGAAATTTTCTAACGGACTGGTACGATTTTTGTAAAGCCAATAAGACAGAATCTATAAAACAAATTTTAGAAGCACCATTGTGGTATAATACTTGTTCAGGTAGAGAACGTGGCATCCGTAAAGAAAGGTATTCTATTTATGTGTGACCTTTTGGACGAAAATGGTAATTTTTACCAGTTTGAAACTCTAAAGCAAATTTACAATGTAAAGGTAACCTTTTTGGACTACCAATATATACTTGTCAAAACAAGTTCCGCCGCAATTTCAATTGTGATATTGACGATTTCAAATGTAATATTTTCAAACTGTTTTACTTTTAATTAGTTGCCCAAACACTTGTCCACAGAAAAGTTTAAACGTTACAGTTTTCTGCTTGCATGTAAAGAGTTATCTCGCATAACTAGTAAACAATAGAAACTGCGACTAGGCGTTCACTGCGCAGGCGCAGTACCATTAAGTTTGTCTCATTTAATTCGTGAGAAATCCTGCAATTCAGAAACATCTAAACAGAACCTGAGCAAACTTTA
Organism: Ctena decussata; assembly: GCA_963989385.1. Classification (NCBI taxonomy): domain Eukaryota; kingdom Metazoa; phylum Mollusca; class Bivalvia; order Lucinida; family Lucinidae; genus Ctena; species Ctena decussata. The sequence goes on along the minus strand of OZ022511.1, from coordinate 52,941,633 downwards.
AAATACCGAACATCGCATCTTTAAATGTACGAGACTGTAAATTACCTCCCTTTGAATTAAAACTATAGGAAGTTTGAGTGTCGGGTTTTGGGCTTATCACTCACAAATTTTAGTTTATCTTTCCTGGACATGTAAATAATTTTATTTGCAACATTCTTCGATAAAAATGCATCAGTTTATTGCAAAATTGTGACGGGCATGCAGTTTTAAAATGTTTATGGAAATGCCAATGCAAATTTAGAAATGTTTGGCTTTTCTGTCTTAACGTTGAAATTTAGAAGTGCTAGATTATCGTTAAATCCGTTCTGAATTCCTATTTTCTTGAGTCTATGAAAACATTTGGAATCAAAAATAATGTGTCTAAGAGGAACAGATGGGAAAATGAGAATAAAACTAAGAGATAGGGCGAGTTTGTTTCGTGAAAAATGTCGGAAAATTAGAAATACCCCCACTAAAACTGAATGTTGCGCAAATTTTCGGTTTTCCTTAAACATTTGAAACCTGTCTGTTTGGCAATATAAAAATGGCATGTCAGTACAATAATGACTCTTTTACTTCTTTAATTATAGTACCTTTTCAGAAAATGATTTTCAAGTCAATGCGGCGGAACTTCTTTTGACTAGTATATACTGAATAATATTCCAACGGAATGGAAACGCATAATATTAAGTAATATCATATTTGCTAAAGAATATAGGTTTAATGTTGTTTGCAACATATACCTAAGTTATCTAATGAAACACAAAAAAGGTAGTAGAATATTGTATGATATAATGGCACAGGTAAATCAGTTAAATTCTCATACAAATTGGTTACAGGAATTATGGGAGATAAGTAACGAAGATTGGCACAGTTATCATTCATATATTTCAAAAGTTAAAGAGGTAAAATTGCAGGACTTTCAGTTCAAGGTTAACAATAAAATACTGGTGACTAATTCATTTCTTTGTAAAATAAAAAAAAAAAACTTAATAGTAATGTATGTTCACATTGTAAATCGCAACCTGAAAGCATACAACATTTATTTTTGGAGTGTACTAAAGTGAAAGAATTCTGGACTACATTAAAAGAATGGATTAGTGTTAATGCACACATTGAAATGAATTTTGATAATAAAAATATAATATTTTCGATTCAAGGAAAAAGTGAGTTAATTAATTATATTTATGTAATTGCGAAATATGACGTATATAAAACTAAATTTTCAAGTAAAACTCTAAATATACAAGCTTTCATAGCTTTCCTGAAAAAAAAGTTTCAGAGTGAGAAATATATTGCTTATATATATATAACACAATGGAAAAGTTCTTCAAGAAATGGGCTCCTTTTCATAATTATTTCCGTCCACAAAATAATGATTAAAGCGGCACAATATCTTTAACTGGCAGTCTAGCTTTCCCTAATATATAAACCGCGACACGAGAAAACCAACAAAGTGGTTGTGCGCCCAGTGTAGACTCACATCAGCATGGGCATCCGTTCAGTCAGATTAGACTGTTCGTTGTGAGCTTAAAGGCCAGCTAAGGGTCTATGCTTCTTCCATGCGGACAGCGAAGACTCTGATCAGACTGGGCGGATGCCCAGGCTGATCTGAGTCTGCGCTGGGCGCACAACCACATTGTTGGTTTTGTCGCGTCGCGACTCAATTATTAAGAGGGTGGGGCGTAGTAGATATATTATTGAAAAAATATTTTTACCAATAACTACTGTATTTCCAAAAGTGTCTGTCGAGTGTCTATGGTACATTTATGTTGCATTCATTGTATTTTTAAAAAGATTGTCAAAAATGTTGAAGTTGCATAACGCACCCTTTTTGCTATAGGTTCCCGAGGTTTATGTTGTCATGGACTTATAGGTTGAAAATAAGTAGTAGAACGACATCACTGGTTGTTGCACCTCTGCGCCAGATGAGATACAATATTACTCTCTTTTCTTATATACTTTAAAAAATATCTACAGTGGACTCCCGTTGTCTCAAGCACTGGCATGTTGAAATACCTTCTTATTTAAAGTATCTTCTTTACATCCCGACCTTCGCAAGTCACAGGCTCTCAGGATGGGCTCTCAGGTATCAGAGAGTTTATTCTGAGGTATCGATGGTGTGGGATACAACTTTGAGATAGCAAGATTTTGACTGTATATGTATATAGTTTAGAAACTTCTTTTCTCTCTCTGTTTCCCTTCTTTCTCTCTTTTTTTTTTTTTGAAAAAAAGAATGATAGAGTATGAAATAATGTAATATATGTTAAATGGAGTAATTCTACTTGAGTTTAATAAAATTTAAAAAAAAGCTATGTTGGCAATATTAATCATCTCAGTAAACCGTGTCCATTTAATTAAGCGTTTTATCTAATGTTTTTCTCCGACAACGCACACGAGACGTTCTCAGTTAAGCTGGGCCATTAGCTTGTAATTTTGTCCTTCGCATTACCTTTCTTTGAATTACAAAATAACGGTCCTGTTTACCCTCGGACAAGTAGCCCTCTGTCTAAATAAGTAGATAAAAGTACCAAGACTTGCATGCGGTTTGTTAGACATTTTTAACCCTGGTTCGAATAATGAAAACCTGGTTTAAAAGGCGACGTTTTTAAATGTCGCAATATTGCCGTTGCATGGATACATGTATGAACGCCGCACGGCTAAAAAAGATAAACCACTGCTTAAAATCGAGTTCCATTATTAAATTCAGGTGATTTCTTACATATTTTCCCGCTTAAACAATATCTAAAGGATAGTTTTTGCTACGAAATGAGACTGGGAACTAATGTCGCAAATTTTATGTAACCTACGTCACAGTGGTAAATTCATGATATATGTTTTAACTAAAATGGCCCGGCATCATAAAACTTACAAGATCACACGAAGAAATATGTGTTCCTCAATATTTCATATCATTTTGCAACTTTGCTTCATTTTGTATATTTTACTCGACTTCAAAATACATTACCCAAGCATTTTACTGTAAGACTGTAACCTTACGTCACGAGCTTTTCTTAAAACTGAGCGAAGCAATCGCTCTGAAACTAATGTGCAAAATCCTGCCTAGTAACAGCTACAAGATGGTGTGCTTAGATTTCATGCACAGAAACATTAAATGGTATAAAAACGTTAAAAAGTGTGAACTGTAACCTACGTCACACGTAACCTACGTCACAACGTCACAAAGACCACGTTTTGAAAGCGTTGACGTCATTTGATTAAGCAGCGCTTCAAAGAAAACCCCTTTCTTCCAAAAAAGCATTCAAAATCATTTTAAATATAATCAAATGTCAGTAGATTAGTAAATGTGCAATGTTATGCATGTCAAAGAAATCGTATGCGACATAGTCCTTCAACGTATATAAATACCGTAATAAAATACGCCATTTCTAATTTTTAGGGTATGTCTCTAAACATGGTTGGTATTCCATAATCTAAAACTATTATCTGAAAATATTTTAAAGCTTTGAAGCAGATATAATGAGCATTATGGTCGTGATTTTGTCTTGAATTCTGGCATGGTTGTATATATGGCCATTTTTGTCCGCGAATGGCCCAGCTTAACTGAGAACGTCTCACACGTCATTCTTACACAAGGCGACCTGTTTTTGTTACGCCTGACGTAATAATGACGACCAGTTATTTGCCAAGGTCATCATAATGACGTCAAAATTCTAATAAAAACTTATTAAAATCTAGAGAGGTTTTGATTGTCTTTGTCAAATTGTTCAAGTCACAAATGTATTAATAAACATCTGCTGTCAAAGTGCGCCGCATTTTCACACCCCTTCTTGTCGTTGCAATTAAAATACCACTTAGAAAAACATTTTAAATTTATCAAAGTTCATTTGTATTGTCAGAAGAATGTTGTAGATAATGCTTACTACATTTTTAAGTTGTGCAAAAGATCACGAAGCTATACTTAGCATTTTGGATTTTTGACTGCCTCTACTATGAACGCTGAGCCATTTCACGACCCAAAGTGGAGTCCCTACAGTAGAAAATAACAGTCTGATGCATCCATTTGTGAAAACAAAAATACCATATACTTTTGCAAAGAAAAATGTCTCAAACACCGATTTCAGAGATATTTTATCGGGATACTTTCCATATTTTGGTGAAATACTACGGTAGGAGAAAATCAGCTGACGTAAAAATCGGTAAATGATGTCAGCATGACTTCTAAATGTCAAACCACATGTGCTGATATTGAATATTTTGCGCATTCTTTACGACTCAATAAAACAAGTGGTGAGCTTTGGCTTAACCATAATCCGCTTACTTGGAATATTGAAGCTTAGAAGAAGCGAGGTCAGAGTGGGTAGCAGTGTAAAATATTAGTATCCTGCTCATTTCCATGAGATTCAAAGAGCTGCCTCACTCCCTCTCCTAGCCCGCGCCCACGGTCCCCCTCCACACGTACCTCCCCAACACAAACAAACCCACCACCACCACCACAATAGTCCAGTCAATAGTCCCGATATTAGGAAGTTTCTTCCGCTGATAATTTCAGCTGTGCTCAGACTTTTTCAAGACTTTGAGCCGCGACACGAGAAAACCAACAAAGTGGTTGTGCGCCCAGCGAAGACTCAGATCAGCTTGGGCATCCGCCCAGTCTGACCAGACTCTTTGCTAAGCGCTTAAAGGGTAGCCAAGGGACTAAACTACCTTCATGCGGACAGCGAAGACTTTGATCAGCCTGGGCATCCGCTCATCCGCCCGCTGGGCGCACATTCACATTGTCGGTTTTGTCGCGTCGCGGCCCAAGTACTCACTTAATTGATTGTACATACATGTGTTTACCGTGTTTCAATTAACCAAGTGTTATGACATTTGCTTTTATAAACGGACGAACGGACCATGGGCCGTATAACCTCCCGGCGGAGCCGGTTAAATTGGAGATTTTTATGCCAGAATCAAAGGAAAACGGTTTTTTACCATGAGAAATCCAGTCTCATTTTGAACAGGTTTGTTAAAAAGCGTTAATTACAGTCTAACACTCTCCCCAGATTTACTTCAAAATCGTGCAGGTAATCATGTTTTATTAGAAATGTTTAACAGCTGTTTGCTTGGGAAAGTGAGGTACTGTTTTGCAAATACGTCTTTTAAAATGTAAATAAAAGCATCAAAGACGACTGCGTGATACCCCGCCACTGCGACTTGTTTCATTTGCTAATTTTCCAGATTTTTTTTTCTCTGAATAGCCCCAGAGCTGGGGCAGCCAAACCCAAAAGTCATGACAAGACACTTTATTACTCTGTTCACTTTCTATTAACTTCCGATAAATCATTTACCACTCTAATCGTATACAATTTGAGTGACTTCATTTATGTATGTGGCCATGGGGCAGGGGCAAATAGCCCCTTTAGGATCAAATTTTGATCACCCCAAAAAGCTTTTAATACTTCCATCATCAGTGTAAGTTTCTGAAAAATCTGTTTTTGATTTTATATCGAGTTTGGCATCATTGTATGCATGTATATAGCCCCTAGGCGCAAGGGGGAAGGGGGAGGGGCAAAAACTTACTTCTGTGGGGTAAATTTTGAGCATTACAGGAGGCTTTCAGCACCCTAATCATTTGCTGAAAGTTTTAGAAAATCTGCTACAAACTCAGATTTTATATATATTTTTCATGATTTGACACTTGTATATAGCCCCAGGCTGGGGCAGATAACCCCCAAAGGATAAAATAACTGATACAAAGCTTTTGTTACTTCGATCATTTTTGTGAGGTTTCATGATGATACTCAATATAGTAAAGGAACTAGAAGCCAAAAACCATTTTTTGCACATTGACAAGTGCCATAACTCTGTCAGAAATTATCAAAATTTGCCCATTAACAATCCTGGTACAAAGGCATATGCAAAATTTGAATGAAATCCGTTGGTAAGTACTTTAGTTATCGAACGGAAACGAAGTGCGAACGAACGGACGTACGTACTACGGACTGACAAACGGACGGACAGACACACGGACGGCCAACCTGAAAACATAATACCTCGCCACTAACGTGTGGCGGGGTATTAAAACGCCACTAACGTGTGGTGGGGTATTAAAATTAGGATGAATTTGTAAAGATGTGGGAAGTCTAAGCGTGTCTGGTGGTAGGGCCGTGGAGGAGGAGTTTGGGATGGGGTCTCATATGCCATAAATAGAAATGTAGAAACAGTTATATTCCATACACTAAAAATATTGTTATATATGCTAAAAATACAATTTTATATCGCGCTTCCTCAAAATTAAAGGACTGGGAACGATCAGGTCGATATATGGCCCACAAAATACCGCAAAAGTTTTTGTTTGATCATTCCAAAATTCCAAATTGAACTGTAACTACAAGCAAAGATTCATTCAGTTCAGGCATAGAACATTTGGGTTTTTGATCTCGAGCATACCCATACGCCAATGATAGAACCATCAAACGCACTCTGCTTTCTCTTTTATTCCATAGCAGTATCGGTCACATTACCCGCTTTTATATATTGATAAATGGTGCAAACAAGAAAATCCTTATTGCTTCGTATAAAAGCCGAAATGACTCAAGAGAGATCTTCAAATAACTTGATGCGATCGAGCCGGCCTTCGACAATGAAATGTGAAGTGTGTTTCATTGAGACAAAGCACCGACGGCGAAATACGCCACGGACTCGTATTTAGAATTCAAGTATATACCCGTATTTAAAACATTAGGGTCGAGTCGGGTATCTTCGGACAGCGGGTATATTCGGACACACCATTACAAACAGTGAAAATTTGCAAACAGTGAAAATCCAGATGAGACGGCTCATAATGAGCCGTCTCTTCAGGATTTGCACTGTTTGCTCAGTTGTTTAAATTCCAAACAACTGTCATATAAAAGAAACAATGTCACTCTCCGAATTTATCCGCTGTCCGAATTTACCAGACTTTACCCTACCCTTTTAATATACTCGTACTTAAAACTTCCTCTTTGCTAGTCCAGAAATGAGGATCTTCCTGTGACCTTGTATACATACCAAAAAGCCAAAAGTCAGTATATACATCCGCCGGACTTGTTCACTTACCACTATCAATCAAAAGTGCAAGTTTTTTTTGTTTTTGTTTTTTTGTGCCGGTCTATTCTGTCCTTTCACTCATATCGTTAGGAAAAGGTGGACAGAGATCAGAATTTCCGGAGGATTCTGCAAGCGCATTTTTTTTTCTTGTACTCCCAAGCCACTCATCCACAAGTGAGGAGTACGAAAAACTGTTTTTGCGGTCGTTCCGCTTTGAGGCAACCTGGATATGGAACAGCCTACCGAATAATATGGGATTGGACAAGTCCTACCTGGAATGATTACATGTAGCAAATGTCCGACATATTCAGTTTAGATTTTGTTCTCTTTTACTTTCTGTTTTCAGTTTCAGGCCCTTAGTACTTCATTTATGTAGTCATTCCCTCTCGTTTCGTATTAAAGACGTTTTGTTTTCATCATTTTGGTGGTAGGTTGTTTGGCAGGCCAGGGATCTCCACCTGTCAGACGGCCCGTTGTATCTGTTGAGTCCTCGTCTTTGCTTCTTCATGGTGTTGAAATTTTGATTTATGTGTTTACCGTGATGATTCATTGACGAGTTAGAGGGTTATCATGCGAACCGAACAACCAACTAAATATTTTGTACCACTTAAGAAACTGAGGGTGAGGTTGGGCCCGTAAAATCGATTTAAGCCCCCCAGTAATTCATTACTGACCGTTCCAAGGCGGTAGTTCTGTTGTGGTTCTCTGTTGCCTGTTTTTGGTGTCAGAGTTTCTGTGATGTTTTACCTTATGTATGTTCTTATTATATTTGGTTCGGTTTGGGTTGCTGAGTGGCCACCTTTTGGGAACAAGCTGCTCACTCGGTTGGCCATATGTTCTCTGTATCTTGATTATTTGTAATCTTAGTTGTTTCCAACTATGGTTTGAAGGCTGGATTTGGATTTTGATTGTTTCAGTTCCTGGTCTTTGCATACTTTTTACTTTTACCCTTTTTCGCTTTTCGTCAAAGGTTGCACCTGCGGTGCTGAATATAACTTTTAGCTCCTCTGAGCCAAGGGCTCCGGGGGAGCTTATAGAATGGTAGCTGCCATCGTCCGTCGTCGTAGGACAGCTTTTCGAAGGACTTCTCCTCTGCAACTACTGATCTACTTTCAATTAAATTCCATATGCAGCCTTCAGGCATATGAGTAAAGGTTAAGGTTACACGACTAAGACGGCCGCTATGGCCATATATGGTAAAAACCTTAAAGATCTTCTCCAGAACCAATATTGGGATTGCCTTGAAACTTAGACTGAGCATATGGGACTCTAGTACTACAAAGTTTATATATCAATGAGCATATGGAACTCTAGGACTACAAAGTTTTTATATCAATGATGACCCTGGGTTGATCCTGACCTAGTTTATGGGAAGTCCAAATTTGGTCCCTTAGTTTTTTGAATGGGAAATGCCGCAAAGGTGCATTTTTCTTTTGCTATTGTACTCTGTGATATTGAACTGCAGTCGACTTCATGATCAACCCCTAGCAATTCTAGAGGTCAAGGTCATTTACTAACCTTGGTCAAAGGTCACTAGTCCAGCGTCTGTCAACATTATCTAAAGACTTCTCTGAATCAACTGTGTCAAGCAGCCTTCAAGCTAAGAGGTTAAGAAGGTTTTTATATATTTGATCCAGATCAGATGACCAAGATGGCCACCATGACCTTAAAAACCATCTCCAAAACCACAGGGCGGATTGCCTTGAAACTTGGTTTGTAGCATTTGGGATTCTAGTACTACAAAAGTTGTGCAGGAAAAGACCCTGGGTTGATTTTGACCGATTGATGGCAAGGTCAAATTTAGTCCCTTAGGCTTTTGAATTGCAGAGATGAAATAAGGCAATTTTACTGTTAGACTCTGTGATATGGAAATGCAGTCGACTTCAACTTATATGAATTCTAGATGTCAAGTTCGTTTAGTGACCTTGGCCAAAGGACACTTGGGCTGAATATTTTAAAGTCCTATCTCTCAAAAAAATAGGCTAATGAAAGTTATATTTCATATGATGCCTGTGTGTAATTAAAGAAAAAAGATCTTATAGTCAAATGGTCTAGGTCACATGACCAAGATGGTCGCCAAGGTCATATATGCTAAACACTTTAAAAGATGTTTACTGCAGAAACATAGGGTGGATTGCCTTGAATCTGGGTATGTAGAATCATAGATTCTGATGCTTTAAAGACTAAATAAATGATGACCCTGGGGTGACCTTGACCTATTTTACGGCACGGTTAATTTTGGTCCCTTTGACTTTTGAACAAAAAAAGCTGAAAAGGTGCGTTTTCCTTTTGCTATTGTACTGTGTGATATGGAAATGCAGTCGAATATGAATTTACGATCTTTAAATGGTTGGCCAAAGCTCAGTTGGGTTGAATATTATAAGGTCCTTCTTTCGGAAACTAATTTGCCTGGTTGCTGTGCTAACCAACATTTTGGCACTGTTACCTTCTGTCTATAAAAATAGGTAAATTCATATCAGAAACAACTGACCAAAAGGTTCATATCACATGAAAGTCTCAGGGCTCAGGAGAGCCATCAGGACAAATTGGTCTTCTTGTTTACAAGTTTTATAGTTTTATGTGTTCTGTACTGTGATATATCATAATCGATAATTAAATTGAGCAGCGACTCGAGAAAACCAACAAAGTGGTTGTGCGCCCAGCGCAGGCTCTGATTAATTTGGGCATCCCCCAGTCTGATCAGACTCTTTGCTAAGCGCTTAAAGGATAGCTCAGGGTCTAAGCTACCTGCATGCGGACGGCGAAGACTCTGATCAGACCGGACGGATGCCCAGACTGATCTGAGTCTGCGCTGGGCGCACAACCACATTGTTGGTTTTGTCGTGTCGTGCCTCAATTATTCCTTAGTCTATCTTGTCTGTTTTTACTTTTGCTTTATCTAATTTTACCTTTTGTATGTATATCTGCTTCTGTGTACTATGTTGCCTGTTGTGATACTGTAATAATGTCTATTCAATTATGCATGACAGTTTGATTGCATGCTGTTTCTTGTTTCATTTTTGTTTGTCGAAGAAAAAGCCCTTCTTGGAATATGTTATCATGTTTCTTATATTCGACTAAAAATAAGATGTCTATGTCAACTCTGAACGCAGTTCGAGCCTACATTTTGTGAGAGGCCCAGCGATCGGGGCTAAGCGCCCTCAGCCACCAGCTCATGGCGGTCCTTTCAAAAGTGTCATATGAACTACGAGACTCTTACATTAATGGCACGCTTAAACATTAAGTTGTGTACTTTCAGTATACTAGCAGATTGCCTTCCGATGACGTCTTGGCGTTTTCCTAAGTTGGCTTCCTTTTTCATATGTTCAATTTGCACCCAAATGACTTTTATTAAGTATTTCACTATGTTTGCATTAAAATTAAATACTAGGTAATTTTCCCTAATGAATATTACATGTATATATCTTGTCAGTATATCTTGTATGAATAAAATATTGTTTACCAAAATCCAATACTAATTCCTCTATACTAGCGTCAGAAAGTGAAACACTGATTAACTGGTTTAACAGAAATTGCATGCAGGTCAGTACCGACAAATTGCAAGCTATTGCAGTTGGCAAGAAACTTCTAAAAGAAATTAAACACTTTAAGTTACAGGTATTGAGATTAAATGCGAAGAAACTGAGCAAAGCTTGAGTGCATAGATATTGATTATCCAGAGAGGAGCCGTGGTCGAGTGGTTAGAGACGCTCGGTTATGGTGCAGAAAGTCGCCGAAAGTTCGTGAGTTCGCGGCTCACTGTCGCCATCCGTCGACTGGAAAACTCTGTCAACCCAGCAGTAAATGGGCACCTTTTTCGAATCAGGGAAGGATAAGGCAGCGAAAGGAGAGAAATGGGCTCCGCCTTTCATCTGCTGTGCCCAAGATACAGTGGGTCTAAGATAAGTGGGTCTCTAACCCCACTGCCCCTACAGCTATTAGGCTATGAAAAACCTTTACCGTAACCTTTTTTATTAATTATCAACTAAATTTGTATCAGCATATTAGTAATTTGTGACGGATCGCAGGTCAGCAGCGGAATGTTTTAAAGAGGTTTTAAGTCCATTGTTATCTTAACTTGATGCACTTAGCAACAGCATCAGTGGGACCATGGCCAGCCTACACAGCTATTCAGTCTAGTCAGGGTCTCACTAACATAGACACAGACACAGACAAAACAAAAAACACTGCCAATTTTCAAATGAGATATACACAATATATACAATGACTGAATACCTACATCAACAGACCAGTGAGATCATGACCAGTGTGCAAAGCTATGCAATCAAGTCAGGGTCTCACTGCCAGCTCCACAGAGTAAACAATTAAAACTGGTAATTTTCACATGAGAGAAAACGTACGCCAGTAGCACCAGTAAGAACATGACCAGCCCTCACAGCCATACAGTCGAATCAGACTCCGACTGTCAGCAACAAAGAGGAAACAACTATCACCGATGTTCACTAAATGAGATATGCACAAGGATATATTCAAAGTGACAAACGGTCAAGACGGATTGATTAATGTGTTTCGGTTTTTATTATGTACACTCAGAGATTTTTCTGTCTCGCTTCAGGGGCTATGCAGGGCAAGAGATTTGGTGAAGGCCACGTAGATGAGCTACAGAAAGCAAGAAAGAGGTGCTGGGTCTACGTGACTTTGCTTAAAATGTTTAAATAAGCTTGGGCGGAAGATGGTGTATGTGCGAGGGAAAATAGAGGACACTATTCTCAGGGAACACAGGACATATGAGAAAGTGCCATACTACTGTGTCTTGTTATAAATATAATAAACCTATCAGGAGTATTATATTCAATTTCAATAAAAGGCCATCGGCCAAGTGTCACCCGACGTTTGAAATGTGTCACACACTGCAGTCCTTTATTCAGTTTCAGAGTAACTGTATGGCCAAAAACAGGGAATATGTGTATTACAGAACCTGGTAAGCAAATAATAACTGAAGCATAAGCAAAGACAGAAACCCAATTACTGGGATTCTATGAGGTTATAAAATACTTAAGTTCAGAATGGGGCATATATGTGTAAAATCAGGTTACTGAAACTGTAGGCCCTTACAGAATGCCCAAAGCATCAAGACTGTATACCCAATAACAAAATAACAAGGACCATAATCCTGCTAATATGAATCTAATGAAAAATGAATGAAGCATTTATGAAAATTCAGCCCAATTATATAATTAGTTCTGGAGTTTTCCCTTTACCTTTAAGTGGATGTCTATTATCTATGAAAGGGGAATAACTCTGTCACTAATAAATTGAGCACAGCCTAACAATTATCAGAGTAATCAATTTGCCAAATGCTAATAGCATATTAAATTTCAGCACTCTCGGTCAAACGGTTCAGAAGTTGGAAAAATGCAAAAACAACAAAGGGCCATAACTTTGTAAAAACTAGGACAATTGAAATTCCAAAATCACATGCACATCTTCAGATCATGATGAAACATTCCGCACAATTTCAAGTCAATCTGATATAAGATGTGACAGGAGTTGCGGGGACAAGGTCTGTGTCAGCAAGGGCCCTAACTCCTTCAAAAATGGCCGAAACAAAAATAAAAAACCACATGCACATCTTCATATCATAAGGAAACAATCTGTAAAATTTCAAATCAATCCGATGAAAGATGTAGGAGGAGTTGCGGGGACAAGATTTCGGACGGACGGACGGACGGACGGACAGACGAACGAACGGACGCACACACGGACGGACGAGGGTCATTTCTATAGCCCCCCTCCGCCTACGTCGGGTGACAATAAGCTTGTTTCTGATATTGATATCGAAACTAGTACACCTGAGCCCTGAGACTGTGAGGGTTCTAAATATTCTTATCCGGCTGCGGGTCATGTTATTACTGGCAATCTAAAAATGAGCCGCGACGCGAGAAAACCAACAATGTGGTCGTGCGCACTGCGCAGACTCAGATCAATCTAGGTTTCCGCCAAGTTTGATCAGACCCTTCGTTAAGTGCTCAAAGGGTAGCTAAGGGTCTGAGTTACCTTCATGCGGACAGCGAAGACTCTGATCAGACTGGGCGAATGCCCAGGCTGAACTGAGTCTGCGCTGGGCGCACAACCACATTGTTGGTTTTGTCGTGTCGCGGCTCAAATCATTTCTGAGTCACGGATTCGCTCGATAATAGCAAAGGGTCCTAAATATAGGTTTCCTTCGAAAATAGATTTTCGAAAATGTCGCGAAGAAATTGCACCATTTCTTGCTGAAATCTTTAATCGTTGGTGTAAACGAGAACATACTGAGTTTTATGCTTTAAAGGATTGGAAATTGAATAGTTTCAAAATCATAGATCAACGTATTTCTTTTTATTCTCAAAAAACTAACATGTTCCCACGTAAACCTAAAATTAGTTTTCGTTACCTAAAATTGGGTATCCAGGAATTTCATAACAAGTATGTCTTCTTCCAGCAGACACATATGCAAACAACGTTGTTGTTTGACGGTTGCACTACATTAATACTTTGAAGCAGGTGCTGAGTGGCACTAAGGTTATTACCAGACCTCCGCTATAGAGAAGTCTGTCATCAATGACCTTATTGGTCATACAGCCACTAAGATTGCTGTAAGTGTTGATGAAGACCAAGAGAGACTTCCTACATTCTACTTGCTACCTAAGATTCATAAGCGACCGTATAGGGCACGATTTATTGCTATTTCTAGCTCATGCACGATAACCGAACTTTCTAAATTGCTAACTTCTTGTCTTACTGCCACTAAAAATCATGTTATTGAATATTGTGAAAAAGGCCAGGTAAAATCCTTTTTGGTCAGTTCATGTGAAGTATTAAATATGCTGAACTTGGGAGGTTTTCGTGCGTCCAGTTTGTCTACAGATGATTTTTCGACATTATACTTTACTTTGCCCAACAATCTTATTGAGGATAATCTTGTGGATTTAACTGAAAGAGTTTTCCAAAGGGAAGGCTCTCTTTATATTACATGTAATGATAGGCGTGTTTTCTTTACCTCTGAAGCGGCCAGGAATTATAATTTATGGTCTTGTCAGAGAGTCTGTGAAGCACTCAGCTTTCTCTTCGACAATATTTATATTAGATTTGGCTGTAAATTATATAGACAAATTGTATGTATTCCTATGAGCACTAATTTTGCCCCTCTTGTAGCTGATCTATTTTTGTTCTGTTATGAGAGGGACTTCATGCTGTCTCTTTCAGAGAACACGCAATCTGAAGTTATTGAAGCTTTCATTCTACTTCTGGGTATCTGGATGACCTATTGAATATTGACAATAACTTCTTTGATAGTATGGTCAATCAAATTTACACTTCCGAACTTCAGTTAAATAAGGCCAGCGTCTCATATACCGAGGCCTCATTTTTGGATTTACATTTATCTATATCGGGTGGTTTGGTTACAACTAAAATTTACGATAAACGAGATGATTTTGTTTTGGTATTATTAATTTTCCATTTTTAGATGGTGCTATTCCTCGTTCTACATCCCATGGTGTCTATAGTTCTCCACTTATTCGTTTTGCTCGAGGGTCCAGTTACTTTGATGACTTTAATATTCGAAATAACGGTTTGACAGCAAAACTTCTCAAGCAAGGTTAAAGATGTCATACCCTTCGTAAAGCGTTTTCAAAATTTTATCGACGGCATTTCGACTTAAAGTCTAAAAGTAATGTCAAATTTAAAACACTTCTTCTGCAAGGCCTTTCGGAATCTGAATTTTATGACGACTTGGGGTATAAATTCAGAAAAATAATCGGCAAAAACGAATTTCCTAACCATTTTAAGAAGATAATAATTCGATAAAAAAAGATTGGTCATAATATCGATTTTTGCGACAAACTGCATGCTTGGTGGTTAACCCAATTAAGGTTAACAGCTTTTCTTACCTCTTCGATTGCACGACGGTGGGTTGGGCCTGAGACTTTATGAGAGCGTCAACCTAAACCTAACTTAATAGTAACACAGACGGCTGGCGCCTGACACCCTTTCCGGGACGTCTGAGGTCGGCCAATCGTGGGTTAACTGATAGGTTCTTCTGCTCCAGAACATCAGCGTTGCTATTTCTGTGAGTCCTCATGTTTGTTTTATCATATCTTATCTAATTTTGATTTCTATGTTCCTTAGATATTACACTTATGGGTTAGGAATATATTCCACGCAAACCGAACAACTAAGTGTCTAATGAACCACTGCAGGACCAAGGGCTCGACCGCAAACTGGTTAAGCCTTACCAGTAATTTCATTGCTGGCCGTCCCAAGGCGGCACTTCTGTTTTGGTTTTAAAGCTGTTTCATGTTTTGTTTGTCGCTTTGTCTATTTTGATATATGGTTTGTTATGTTAAGGCCAGCCCTGACATTAAGGTGGTGATTTATGGTAAATGTAAAATCTGCATGAAACCATAAAAAAGTAACGTATCTCCCTGAAAGTTAGCAGACTTCTTATTTTTGTTGTTCTTTACAGTTTAGAATACATCTGAAAAAATAGTATCGTTATTGAAAATTTACGTAGTGCTGAAGGTGCATTATTGCATAATGAAGAGCGTCCTAGCAATTATTTATTCCAACTCTGTCTCAAATTGTAAGATAGACCAGATGAAAACGGTGGCTTTTTCTCAAATGTTCAACCATGAACAAAGTTAATGTACACTGGACGCATTAATCAAATATAGGGTAGGCAAGCATACCTATGTTAACACCTACAATATAAATAATACATTACTGACATGATCAGTGGTGTGTAGATGAAATTGTTCAACCTTGTTAAAATAGTCTCACCTGTCTCACCTGTGTGTTTTGACAAAACAATTTGGACACAGACTGCATCTTTTTTCATCTGCTCAGCCTGATAATGTGTACAAGAGTTTGAAAAAATAATTGCTAGGATGCTCTCCATTATGCAACAAGCACTAAGCACTAAATATATTTTCAATAATGATATTATTTTTTTCAGATTTATTCGCAGAAAATTTCCCTTTGATCTTCCCTTATAATAGCACTTTTTAACATTAACAAATGCTGCATTTTGGGATTCTAAATTATGAGAAACAACATAAAGAAGGCATCTTCTAAGTTTTGGAAAGATCAGTATTATTTCGAGTATTTTATGCAGATTTTTGTCTTTGTCCCAACTCCATGATTATCACCACCTTAAATAATTGAAAATTTGTAATAATAAATGTTAAATGATTTACGTATAATTTGTTCTTATTGTCAGGATCGGTGCTATTTGTAAGACTATTGTGTGGGCGGTAGTAGTTTTTGTTGAGTTTAACAACTACATGTAAGTATCTGATGACCCAAGACAGAAAAAGGCGAGGGTTGGTCGACCACAAAGCGGTTAAACTCCACAGTAACTTCATTGCTGGCCGTCCCAAAGCGGCAGTTCTGTTTTGGTTCTTCTCGGTTGTTTTATGTGTTGTTAATTGATATGTCTGTTTGTGATGTTCGGGCTAGACTGTTGACCACCTACATGGGAAATGGCTGTTCATTTGGTTGCCGCTGGTGTTGTCTTTGGTGGTGACTAATTTTGCGTCGTCTCTTCCCACATGATGTCTTTGGTTGGATCTGGGATTGAATTGGGTCAGTTCCTGAGAAATTTACTCTTTACTTTTGTCTTATTTTAGATGTCTACAATGTGAAGAGCTTGTGAACCATATTTCAGGGTATAAGCGTCATGTAAATATAGCTATCAAAGCAAACATTACAAGTCAGTACCTAAAACACAATTCTAATCCGAGACTAATTACAAGTATGGATTTCCGTATGTCTGCGGTGGAGGAGAGCATAGACCACAAGAATATTTCAATGGCGGCGAAAACTTCTAGGTTTGATTTGAAAGACAGAGTGCTAAAGTGTTTGCCTCATAGTGTGTTTTGTTTAAAACACTATTTTATTCGTATAATAATCATACAGAGGGGATTGTGACATGTCCTGGCTACCTAATGCACGATACCTATTGCACATGGACCATCGATCTTCTGTATGTTTATCCAATATGGATTTGTTGTTATATTTGCCCAATTACTAGTCTGTGACAGTCATGCTTTCCAAAACTATCAATTTACTTTGTTGTCTGTGTCAAAGGTCGACCAAGTGGCTCGGTCGCTCAGTTGGCAAGAGAACTTCCTCCCCTGTGACTCTTGGCAAGAGAACTTCCTCCCCTGTGACCCTGTTACCTGTACTCGTAAAATTGAAATCTATAAGAGTTCCTTTAAGAGCCTAGAATACATTCAAAAGAAGAAATATAGGCCATAATTCGATGTTTCGGCTATTCAAGCCCCATCAGTGACCTTTACATAATATAGCAATGAGAGCCAGAGAAAAAAGATACAGTTATTTCTTAATTTTGATAGGCTGTCAATTCAAAGACTGATAAGTTTACAAAAAGGTCCAAAATGAAAAAAAAAGATGGTCTAGAATAGTCGCCTAAACCAATCAAAACATTTTGACTTTCTCAGAGTCTTTTCATCTGATCTCAAAGGACAATAATAAAATATAATCTGCACTATGGACAATGTACGGAGAGGCGTTTTATGACCGCCACACGGCACAACATCAGCTGAGGTGAAGTCAAGTTTAAATCTATAAGAGTTCCTTCAAGAGCAGAGAACACATTCAATCGAAGAAATTTTTCTGTCTGCAGAAACAGCTGATAACCATGTCCGCCATATTTGTTGTGTATACTAATTAAGTACTGAATTATGGGCTGATTGTCAAGGCGCTTTATAGACATTTGTCCTCTGTCTACTTAGTTTTCCCATATTTATAAGCTGATTTCTTGTTAATTCCTCCATACATTTTTTTATTTAAAAGTAAGGGACATTTAATTCGTTAATTTATCTACATATTTCACATGCCAATCGGTGTTCCCTAACAAATAATTTTCTTAATGCCATTGATTTTCGGTGAGCACCCTGTACTTTCTTTACCTTTAGCGCGGTTGACAGGGCAACGCGTTCTTCACATAATATTCTGTGTGAAGTTCCTGCTATAACAATGTTTCGCTGTGGGCTGTCAAACAAGAAAGCTTGTGTGCTGTGTGATGCTTGGGGTATACAGGCATAGCGCAATTTTTGACCAGGAGACTTCTAATTTTGGGCCATCAAGGAAATTATACCCTCTTTTTCACTCAAAATTGATCAGCAGCTTATATCTTTGTAGTTCAAAAGGATATAAGTTTTTATCTATTTTAAAATACTACACGTACCGTTATGTAAATATCCCAAAGAAAATCTGTTATTTTTAAGTTATTTTTTTGAACGCCGCATGTTGATTTTGTAAATTTTCACTGAAAGTTTGATTTTATACTATAAACAAGAGGCCCACGGGCCACAAAGCTCACCAGATCCCTACCTCAAAATTGCTATCACATTCGTAAAGGACCAAAATCGCTGTCATTTTTTGTACAAACTAATATAAAGTATACAAGTACAAAGTCTCAGTCTGATAGTCTGTTGAGCTGTATGGAATTCATGTCGCCATGACAAGTCAGTCTTAGGTTTACAATAATTAAGGAATTTTACCAGATATATATAAAATGAAATAAGGTTACTTTCAATCAGTATGTAAGTAGTGACCCCAATTCTAGAGAACCAGAATCAACTCTGAAACACTGACTAAACTGGATTGATGATATCCTCGGGGATAAATTGTCCACAAGCAGTGATATCGGCCAAGTGGTTCTAATATAAATGTACCAAATTTTGTGCAACAAACGCGCGTTTCTGTTTTAACTTCTTCAGTGTCGCTAAACCCCAAAAGTTTGAAAGAAAAGAGATAATGAGCAGGTCTCGGCAGGCAACGAGCATCCCTCCCCGAGCCACACTGTCGCATTCCGCGGGAAAAGCCGATTTTCATATAACACACAAACTTTCAATCCCCATCCCCTGGCCCAAAGATGCTACAGATAAAATCTGGGCCCAATCGACCTGGTGGATAGATAGGAGATAATTTATGTACTTTTTTTCATCTTTTGCCTTTTGGTTTCCTAGGCAACCAATAGAACGAGCAGTGGGCATAAAAACATAGAGCTGATAAATGATTTATCCAGAAACATTTCTATAAATGTTTTGTCAAATATCTATAATGGCTTGGAAGTAAATGCCATTTTTGAATTTTTCCTATTATTAACCAGTTGGAACTCTTAGTTGCCAAAGCAACCAAAATTAAGAGCTGATTTTCATAATAAGCATAATCTTTCAATTCCCCAGCCCAAGAATATTACAGATGAAATTTGGGCCCAATCGGCCTACTAGCTTCAGAGCAGATGTTGTTTAAAAGTGTTGACGGACGATAACATACGACGACAGAAGACGACCGAAGGGGACATTCGACGACAGACGACGACGGACAACTGCCTATTCTATAAGCTTCCCCGGAGCTTTTGGCACTGGTGAGCTGAAAACTTCTTTACTGGGATTGTACATTTAAGATGATAAATATACTTTGACTCACGATAGTAAAAGAAAATTTCGTTTTCTATATTTTTCTGTTTTTCATCACATTGTAAGTATTTCATTTTGAACAGCATCCCGATTGATGACAGACAGGTATCTAAGGTAGGGAAATGCGGACTCAAGGTAGGCGACAATATCGTACCGGCAATCAATCACGTTTCGTCCAAAAATTTAAAAATTCAGAAGATGCTAAAATTTCGACTCGTTCAATGTTTCCTGTCATGATACTGCAAACATGCAAGGCTAAACAGACTATAATAACTACGAAATTGAGTAAGGACTATTATTGAGGGATGAT
Source organism: Ctena decussata (assembly GCA_963989385.1). Lineage (NCBI taxonomy): Eukaryota > Metazoa > Mollusca > Bivalvia > Lucinida > Lucinidae > Ctena > Ctena decussata. The sequence goes on along the minus strand of OZ022511.1, from coordinate 52,921,860 downwards.
GCCTTCAACAAAAAGACATTACAAATGTATTTTGAGAGGGCTCCGATTGTTTTGTCTTAAGGGTTCTACTTGATAAAAGTCCTATTTCACTCAGTTCTTCTTTTCTCTTTCAAGCACATTTTGAGTCCTTAAAATCACATAAACACTACTTTTTTTAAATATTTTGGAAGACAGAGTGACCGAGGGTGACTTATTGGGGTAAAACAAACTGTTTATTTATAAAGACTGGGAATAAAAGGGTGCTAATATGTTAGATATTTGTGTTTATCCCTTATATGGCAAAATCTTGTTATACTTGTAAAGGTATTCCAAGTGGACTTATGTTTGTAGGTAAGTTAAATCATAGAGCTTGGTGTTATAGCAAGCTGTTTGACTACACCTCCAGATTTTTCTGCCAGTTTTTCACACGGACCTGAGGGGTGAGAAACGATCAGAAACTAACAGGGGTCGAGTCCGGTAGCTTCGGACAGCGGGTAAATTCGGACATCACATTGCAAACAGTAAAATTGCAGATGAGATGGCTCATCATGAGCCGTCTCATCAGGATTTTCACTGTTTGCTCAGTTAATTTTGTTTTAATTCCAAACAACTGACACATAAAGGGAACAATATCACTGTCCAAATTTACCTGCTGTCCGAATTAACCTGACTTGACCCTACAACAATCAAATTCCATATCCCGCCCAGAAAACCAAAAAGGAAAGAAGTATGAACATGAACTGACAAAGGTTCCCGAAAGACACGCACGGTAAACCGGATCAATCAAACAGTGGGTCATTTAGCTACCCCAACTGTACCAGTCACATCTATATTTAGTTATCTTTTGTTTTAGATTACAAAATAAAACAGAAAGCAAAGTGGGCAGCCATACTGGTGACCACACTGCTAGAAGACCACAAACAGGCGGACATAAAAATACGTGACACTGATGAACCACGGCAGAGGTAACGCCTTTGACCGGCCAGTAATAGATTACTGGATGTGGGGCATAAACTAGCTTTACATATCCAAACCTTTTCCCTCTGCTTCGGCAGTGATTCGAAACGCTTATTAAGCGCTTGGTTTCCTAATCCAATAATTAATCATCGCAATAAACCAAAATCGTCACAGATAAGACCTAAGATGACTCAAAAATGAGATCTCGCCAGAAAAAGTACCACTCACAAACTTCCGAGAGTCATTTTAAACTAACTTGTTATTACCTTAGTGATTTACAAAAGCTACTATTATAAGTGAAGGCGATCAAAACACTAAAACATAACGCACTCATGAACCATTGAAAGAGACGACAACTTTCGAACAGAACTTAACAGACAAAATCATATACAAAAGAACAAATATAACTTTCGACATATCAATTAACATGTTAAAAGTGAGTATACATTGTATATTTTTCGCCCTTCTAAAAAAAAACAAAGATAAAAATGAGAGAATTTAATATTTCCAGTCTCTCTTTATCACCCTTTGGTCTAGATGCAAGACAACTGTATTTTACAGCTACAGGTCACCTCATTTTCAGATTTAGTGATTTGTTTTCTACAACTAGAATATATAAGACAGAGTAAATAAATCCTTCATTTAAATAAATAATGATAATAGATGTACCTACATGTATTCCAAATTTAGTGCGATCTTTTATACACTGCTCAAAATATTTGAGGAGCAGCTGATGTTCTCCCAAAGACATTACTACAATATATACTCAGTTCAACGGTCTATAAATTCGATCGCCAGTGTCGAGAATTATCCTTTTGAAGAAAGCTCTAATTTTAAGGTAGCAAAAACTTCAACTGAAGTGACTGGGGTCTAGGAGCTTAAACTAGTTTGACTGTGTCTAATCCCCCCCACACTGGTTCTGCAGTGGTTCGAACGATGTAGTTCCCCTACCCCAACCCGACTGGTTCTGCAGTGGTTCGAACGATATAGTTCGCTTTTTGGTTTCTTAGCCATCACAGGAAAAAAATCACGGATAAGACCCGTGATGACTCCTATGCAGTGTACACACTGCATAGGAAGTCTCGCCAGAAACAAATCCAATCACAAACTTTCATAAGTTATTTAAACCTAAGTTGCAGTGATTTATCCAGGTTACCTAGTATCCGCCCAGTCTGATCAAGACTCTTCGCTAAGCGCTTAAGGGGTAGCTAAGGGGTTCTGCTACATCCATGCAGACAGCGAAAACCCTTATCAGACTGGGCGGATGTACATTAAAGTACATCACTGACAATTTCGTTTACTCGACAATAAACAGCGTTTTTCCATCTGTAGAATGGCCCAAAATATCTTATTCAGTATTATGAAATTCTGCATTGAGATGGTGTTATCCATTCTAAAACACTCTCAATATTCTAGTTCCGTCTTATAAGACAAATCTAGATTTTTCTATTTTGTTTGGAAGGGAATAACCCCGTCTTGAACCCGAAGTAATACGGTACGTACTTTCTACTTGCAGATGAAACTACCTGAAATAGTATCAAAGGCGGTGTCTCTGGTACTACTTCTGGCTGCTGCTGTTTACACCTATCCGACAGGGAACTCAGACACTGTAGAATTTTTCATGAAGAAATCTACACACGATCAATTCAACTGGAACGAAACTGACCCAAATTTGGATCAGGTACGACAAAACAGCGAAACACGTTTCGAGGAGAATGTCAATATATGTCCATCAGAAGTCAAACATGGAGCCAACCTGCCAGTCAACGAAATATCAACATTTCCCTGGTTCTACAAGCGAAGCCACGATCCTTCTCGGTATCCTAACGATATTCTTTACGCTTATACACCGTGTACACACTGCATAGGAAGTAACGGAAATTTACAGTGTCACCCAGTTAAAAGAACCATACAGGTTTTAGTTCAAAAGGAGGAGATTTCAGACAAAATACGCTATGAAACCGAGGACATCGAAATACCAGTCGGATTTACATGTGGCTCACCAAACTTTGTAGATAACGCCTCCCAAACAACTACAGCCGCACTGCTACCGTGGGCTAGACGGAGGTAAATATCACAGTTCTGAGGGAGCGGCCCTACTTCAGCGGTTTCGCGCTTGACTACCAGTTTCTTGGTCGCACCCCCTTGAGTCTTGCTGTGACAAACATCCGAAATATAAATTGAAAATATAATCGATCCACGACACGAGGAAACAAACAAAGTGGTCGTGCGCCCAATGCAGACTCAGATCAGCCTGGGCATCCGCCCAGTTTCATCAGACTCTTTGCTGACCACCCAAAGGGTAGCTAAGGGTCTAAGCTACCTCCATGCAGACAGCGAAACTGATCAAAGAGGGCGGATGCCAAGGCTGATCCGAGTCTGCGCTGGGCGCACAATCACATTGTTGGTTTTGTCGTGTCGCGGCTCAATTTAATTATGTTTGAAATATATGTGTTTCAAAGATTCTGCAGAAATATCCGTTTTCACGTTATAAAACGGTACATAATTGCTTTCTCGGGACATTGAGAGTCACCAGTAAGGTGCTATGTCTACCAATCTCCTCAGACTTACTACTTGAATATCACATTTTTGCATGTGATTTTCACCTTTTCAGTTTCAAACGAAAGACAACTGCCAGCGCTTATAACAAGAAATTCAATGACTTGAGAATGATTATTTGTTTCAGAAAGTCTGAAATTTCTGTTGGAAAAAGTCATTGAAAAATTAGCTGAGCATGGCATACATTGTTTGCCATACTCCGGAACAAATGATGTCATCTATTAGTTTCAGTAGCAACTAAAAGTTCATATTGATGTCAGTGAAGTTATTTATAGAGATGTCATTTTGCCAAAGTACTAACCACAAAGTTGGTAATTCCATAGTTGATATGGTAACAGATCTATGACGTCATCCCACTTATAATTCGGGAGCATGGCATACAGTGATTGCCATGCTCCTCTCGAACTATGAGTGAGAGGCTACCTGAAATTTATACAATGAAAAAGTGTGATTTTCTAAAACCTATTATTCATTCCCAAACAATTGATAAATTCTCTGTTTTAAAGGCTTCTGGTTATCTGGACAGAAATGTATGAGCAAAGAGTGCAGACCAAGATCAGGCGATCTTACCTGGGTTTATACGGTTTGCCATTCCATCGGCATCTTTTGGGCTCATTTTTACAAGTTAAAAATAAACTGTTTTCCATTTGGGGACAGTTACGGAGACTATTTTTTGTGCCCTTATCTTAAGAGTTTTTACGTTACAAGTAGTCAATCTGAGGACAGGTACTTATATTGTAAAGCCATATTATTGGCTGTAGTTATTTTCACTAGGTACACGACATTGAAACATCCATTTCACCGTTAATGCCAGGTCGTGACGTTGCAGCGACGTCAATATGACATTCTAATGCACTTGCGTATATAACGTGACACCCGATTAGATAACATACTATCCTGTGATATACCATTATCGCAAACAGTCGGCATTTTCCTACCCTTGATACCAGTCAACATCGCCTATCGGGATGATGAGACGAACTACTTTCAATGTTGTGAAAGAAAGATAATTCAGTAGAAAACAAATATTTTCTTCTAATATCGTAAGTCAAGAAATATTTATCATCTAAAATGTACAGTACCAGTAAATAAAATGGTGTTTTTTTTTTACAAAACAAAAATTTTAAATGAACATTCACAAAATAAACACGTGGTGTTCTAAAAATAACCTAAAGGTTTTTCTTTTGTATATTTAGAAACTGTATTAATGAGACGGATAATAAATCATTTCCGTTGGAAATTGTAGGACATTAACTGCTGCTGATCAATTATGAGTAAAAACAAATTTGATTTTCTCTAAAATATGTTAATTACAGGCATTTTTGGCTTGCTACTTTTTTGCGGAAGATTGCAGAGTTATATGTATCGCGTATCAATATTTATCCTATGGAAGATAGTGATCCGTCATGAAAGGCAGATTTGTCTTTTAGACTGTAACATGCGCAAGGCACTTGAAACCTGACGTAATTATGCAACGTCTCTTCTCACGCCAGTGACATCTGGTCTAACATTGCCGAAACAGTTCGCTATGTGTGCAAAGAAGACCACATTGAAATGTGAAAATGTGAAAAAAGAATGGGGTGACTGTGTTGCAAATTGTCATTTGTGGAAGTAGGTCGTGCATTAGAATGGGGTGACTGTATTGCAAATTGTCATTTGTGAAAGTAGGTCGTCGATTTTATGGTCGCCAATTGCGTTTTACGGCTTCACTGGCGCGTCGCCGTAAAACAAAACTTTCGACCATAAAACTGATTATTTACCGCCCCAAGTTTGAGTACAGTTATTAGTTGTTTTAAGGTTGTGTTCCTATTGAATTTAAGCTGTTGTAAATATGTTGTGCATGCGTAGCTATTAAGTAAATTTGTGCAGTCGAGAAAGCTAATACTTTACCATTGTATTATCAACCTGCTTTCATAATTATTATTATTATTATTATTATCATTGTTATCATAAGTTCACATAAAGTCAGTGTTATATTTGTTCCTGGATGTGTAATCATATCCTCATTTGTTTATAGTTTATTAATTGGCACCGAAACTAATTTAAACACTTAGGTGAATGGTACACTATCAGCGGAAGCAGTTTTGCTCTTTTAAATTTGCCTGCTTCTCGATGGGGGTCGAACTCTGAAAGAAAATACTTTGCTTAACTCAAAGCCAATACTTTCCTTTAGACATCTTTTTGTAAGGGCTCCGTCGTCCAGGGAGCTGTTTGTATGAGATCACAAAAGTTGCTTCCCTTTGTAAATGGAGAGACAATATGGAGGTGTACCGTTTCAGCTTAAAATGTTTACTACTTCCTCTTTTTTTGAAATACAAATTGCATACTAATAAACTGCGGAAGAACCAACTTAAACTTTTTGCTACAGACGTAAAAAGGTTTAGTAGCACATAATTGAACAACAAGTGACCGGTTGTTCAAAGCATCCTTAACTTAAGGAGGACGTTAGTCTAGGACTCCTTAAGTCTTCTTGTACCTATAAAATCAAGTGTGCTAATACTTTTTGCCCCCCCCCCCCCCCCAAAAAAAAAGGTGAGGAGCTTTACACCGGAATAAATGTTACTTATTGGTATAAACGTTATTTATTGGTATGAATGTTATTTACTGCAACAAATATATTTATTGGTTTAAGGTGGTGATAATCACTGATTTGGGGCAAAGACAAAAATCTGCATAAAATACTCAAAATACCACTGATCTTTCCAAAACTTAGCTATTTACTGGTATAAAGGTTATTTGTAATGAAACATGTTTTGTACCAGGAAAGAATGACTGGACATGTGCGAACAGCCAATGTTAAACCGTCCCAAATCTTAGCAGTCGGATTTGTCTTCGGTTTTGTTTTTCATGACACAGATTCATCCGGATCTAAGGTTGAGAATAGGGAAGACTGTAATTAGACTACGCAGATGTGCAGGCTGATTCCAGTCTTTGCTGTTCATGCATCCGCAAGACATATTGACCGTATTTCATACGTTATAAGCTGAAGGTTTTCCCTTCTGAATCCCAAAAATCTAAATCCATTTTATAAAATATTTCTAGAATTTAAACATTTCCAAAAATCTAGAGCCGCCTTTTAAGACGGATCTAGATCCTTGGGATTGTTTCAATAAGACCGATCTATAGTTTTATGACCCAAACTTTGAAGAAGTTGAGGGGGCATATTGGTTTATATGCTTAACCTTTACATGGTAAAGTTTCTATGACAAACCAAATTTGTCCGTGTGAACAGAAAAATTTGCCAAAGAATAAGTAACAAAGAAACTAGCTATGGAGATGAACACAGAAAACTTTGTCATAATCAAACCAGTTTGATTTTGAACAAAGTATATTTAACAAAGAAAATGTGGCACAGTTGGCCGTTTACACGAGCAAAGTTTGTTTGTCCAGGTAACTTTGACGAGACCTGTTTGTTCGTGTGAACATGGTAGCAAATATTTAATTGCCAAAGTTTATGTGACAAAGATTCTATGCCATCTTTTTTCTTTAACAAATACTTTGTTCCGTGTGGACGCAAAATGTTTGCCAAACGTTCTTTGTCACAGTTTCTGTATTAGCACGACTTTGCGAAGCAAAGGTGTGCTTCTGCAATACCCTTCGTGTGCGTCCGAGTGTGGGTGTGTGAAGCGACTAAACGGGAAATGCGCTAATTGAGATAAACAGCGCCTAAGGCCGCGTTTACACGAGCAAAGTTTCTATGACAAAGTAGGTTTGCCACAGAAAAATTTGCTCGTGTAAATGCCAAAATATGACAATGTTTCTTTGACAAATATTTATGGTAAAGTTACCTCAATATATTAAATTTGTCAGTGTAAACGGAGAAATTTGTTAAAGATTATGTAACAAAGAACTTTGCTATAAGCGTGGAAAATGTGACAAAGATATTGCTTCATTACCGCAGGTAACTTTGACGAATAATATTTGGTCACGTAAACACTGCAGCAAATATTTCATTGCCAAAGTTTATATGACAAAGATTCTGTGGCACATTTTCTTTAACAAATAATTTGCTCTGTGTATACGCAAAATGTTTGTCATACTTTCTTTGTTAAAGTTTCTGTGACATAGAAACTTTGCTCGTGTAAACGCGGCCTAAGTAGGAAACGAAAAATACGCTTATCTGGGAAAACAAGTTTTGGCGCTTAAGTCAGAAGTCTGTGTTTCAGTACACGTTACAATTTATCCTTCTTTCGCTGTCAAAGAAAGTGGAAAAATTCGAGTACAACCCACGCATGAGTGCATGTAAATATGCCTCTGCATCCTGTTATGCAGTCTGGTAATAGACTTCATCCCGGGCTTTTCGACTGGGGGGGACCTAGAAAGATCCATTTTATTTACATGTAAATGGCTTACTAAATACACCATATGTGTATATCTCGTGATATAAGAAGTGAAAGTCGCTGCTAAAGTTTTACTAGGAACAAGGTACATATTTCTCAAGACGCGACAGAATTATAATGGCTGCTGAAACCAGGAAATTCTTATTAGTTTAAATGACAGCTTTGTTGCCTCTCTCTTCTCGATTACCGGCTTCTGCTTTTACAGCTCTGTATTTACTGATCTTTACTATGAAACTGCAGCGGAATTTATGCCCTCCATCCCTCGCCCCTCTTCCCCAGTCTCACCACAAGTGAGGCGGACATATTGGTTTCAGTGGATCCCCCGTGATGGTGTTGGCGTGGCAGTTTGTAGCCATACTACGATTAATTTTTGACTCACCAAACTTGCAGTAATACATCACTGGGACTGACAAAAGAATTGGACCCGGTTTGGTTTTGACCTTTTTTCAAGGTCGAAAGTCAAGGTCTCTTGTTGCCTCAGTCCAGCAGCAGTTTTCTTAAATAGTTTTGGGGACCTTTTTGGTCAAAGTAAGTTGACCATTCACAATTCCTGCTCCTCCTGCCCCTTATACCAGTTATCTTCGACTAAACACACCCACCGATATCATTTTTCCTTCACAAATGTCCAGCTGGACAGACACTATCTTGTTTTACTCTACCTTGCTTTTTCTGCGTCTTATCTTTCCGAGGCAATCATACCTGCTCTTTACTGCAGTCTTTTCACTACGATGCCGATAAACTGATACTTCGCTGTCAAGCTGCTTTCAGTCTTAGTCCAGGCCCTTATTATGATCCTACGCTACCAAGTACTGCTGTATAATACTATACAGTGTCTTCCCTACTATAATACAATACCATACCGTACACGCGGTAATTTTCCCGGATTCAAATTTTCGATGTTAAGGGTCAGAAACATAAACATTACTTTTCGCGATTTTTAATTTTCGCAGATAGAAACATGCGCAAAAAGCATAACTACTTCTTTTTCACTTGAGCTAGTTAGTTCATTAACCTGCGGCGGGGCCGCCGCAGGTTAATGAAAAAACTGGCTCAGGGCCGCCGCAGGTTAATGAAAGAACTGGCTAAAGTGAAAAGTACCAGCAATTACCGAAGCAATAAGAAACAAATTATATGAACACTGTGTCTACAGAAGATACTTTGTAAGAAACAGGAAATTATTTCGCGATTTTAATATTCGCCGTTTCTAAGTGACCGCGAAATACCGCGAAAAACAGAACACCGCGAAAATTATCTTGTATACGGTATCTTATCAGACTCTGCCAACTCTCCTGTCATATCGTACCCATTGTCTTACTATCTTAGAACTGTACCCAAAAGAGCTGGCCCCAGTCCTACCAGACTATCCCATACTCGACATAAACTGGACATCCCTGCTCCTTCACAGCCTTCAATACTTACACAACCCTACATTTTGCTCCATACCCACTCAGGCCTCCCTATTACACCCCATTCTTTATGCGCTTCTTTCTCTTATCTGTGCTGAGATCCTCCAACATGATTGTACATACCTAGAACACTGGGAAACACTTTGAGACAATAATTTTAATCCCTAAAAATGCCAGGTCGTTCATGTGACGCTCCTCAAAACATCTTTCCCATAAAGTACATTTTACATGACATAGAACTGGAAAGCGTATCACCTGCCAAATACCTTGGGGTCACTATATCAGAAGACCTGTCATGGAGTCCTAACATTAGTAATATAGCAAAGAAAGCTAATCAGACACTAGGTTTTATCAAAAGAAATATCCGGGTCCTAAAGTCCAATGCTTAAAAAACTCTAGTGCGCCCACAGTTGGAGTATGCTTCAACTGTGTGGTCCCCTCACACAGCATCTAATATTAACAAACTCGAATCTATGCAACGCAAAGCTGCTAGATGGGTCACCCGCGAGTATAGGTACACATCTAGCTTAACAGCCATGCTATAACATCTTAACAGGCGTCCTCTAGACCAGCGGCGCATCGATAGCCGACTGGTCCTCATGTACAAGGTCACTTATAACCTTGCCGGCATACCGACTTCTGACTACCTACCACCTAGAACAGAATACTAGACAATCACGGCATAACCATCCTCTGACATACAGGCAGATATCAACTCTAAGAGAATAAAATGCAAGGATATTTACGGGTCTGAAGTTCTCTTCATATTTATTGGTATGAAGTTTTTTTTTAGTTTTAGTTCTTGGTAGAACTATAAGTACACATTTTTCTGTGTACCGTCATCCACTGGACCAACCTACATACCTGTTTTACCCACCTTGGCACAGTTCAGCATTGCTGTCTGCCAGGTGCTTCACTCATCCCCTTAAATACCAGTATTCTGTTTTTATCTTTTAACTATATTAACATTCTTATCGCACTGTACAAACTCATCACCTACTGCCCCTTGCTTTCATTTAGACCAACCCCCTTTTAATTCTTGCTATACCGGAATACCATCAGAAGTCCTCCGAGGAGGTTTAGATAGATAGATAGAATATCGCACTGTACAAACTCATTTCCCCTTCTGCCCTTTGCTTTCATTTCGACCAACCCCCTTTTAGTTTTTGGTATACCGGAATACCATCAGAAGTCCTCCGAGGAGGTATAGATAGATAGATAGATAGATAGATAGATAGATAGATAGATTTTCTATAACAGAAACAAAGTTTATTGGCCTGTTGGTTTCTTTTCGATGATTTGGTGTACCATTGCCTTGAGCATGCCATAAAATGAAATATGGTCTTGCCTGTCATGACGCATCTCTATCCTCCAGAGGAATATTAATGCGCGATACCTATTAGTCCGCAATCAGCCGCAAAATGTTGGAAGCCGAAAATGCCTGTAATTATTATGTTTAAGTGGAAATCAAATTTAGTTTTCACTCAAAGTTGATCAGCTTAAACAGGGCCTGTCTCCAGCTCTTGAAAAGTGGTCAGGCCAGCTACTCGCGAATGTCTCACCAGAATATTTTCACACACACACACACACACACACCAAGACATTTTTGACTGATTTAACACTGTTAAGGGTTTTCATGAATGCAAATATGCTTTTAAAATTTAGAAACTTCAGAATCAAAAGTCCTATTATTTTGCTTAAACTAAATATTTCATACATAAAATGTCCACCTGCATGTTGTTTGGATTAAAACAAGATTACTCTGCAGCGTGAATAAAATTGAGCTTTAAGTTTTTTACACCCAGAAAGACATCGTGTACGTATCTTATTACAGCAGTCGGATTTCAGCGCATACAGGATTAAAAAGACCACCTAACTGCCGTATCTTTGATGCCATGTCAGTTTAAGATGTTGATGTTTTGACAAGATGTGTGACCAAGTTTTTTTCACACCTTGCGGCAGGCTATTCATGACAATACCGCTCTAACTGTTTTGCGTACTCCATCGAGAGTTTTATCGGGAATTGCTTCAAAAGAACGGCAATTAATGAAGAAATTTATGAAGAAATATAGATATGGTACAGCCAATGATATGCTTGGCCAAAGTCAAAAAAAAAGTAACCGGCCGGACCGTCGACGACGGTCTTGCTGTGTCTTACAATTTCAAACGGAAAGAACTTGTTATATGTCTTATTTTACTACACGTAAAAATAAAATTTCGGAATATCCAAAAGAAAATACTTTAGGTTATTTTTAGAATATCACAATTTTGTGAATTTTTAGTCGAAATTTTCGTTGCTTAGAAAAAAACCTCTTTACACGTATTGTACATTTAAGATGATATATTTCTTGACTCGCGATATTAGAAGAAGATATTTGTTTTCTACTGAATTATTTTTCTGTCACAACATTGAAAGTAGCTCATCCCAGCGACAGACAGGTATCGATAAAAGCCGACTGTTGGCGACCGTGCCGTACCGTTAATTCAACATATTTCGTCTAAGAATTAACAAAGTCTAAAGATGGTGAAATTCCTTTGTTTTCTGTTTATTACCATGATACTGCAAACGCGCAAGGCTAAACAGACTACTTGTTAAGAAGTATTGTTGAGGGACGATGCCAATAAGACACCATTTTTAAAGGATCAGATATTTAGCTCACCTGAGCCATAGGCTCAAGGTGATCTATTATGATCAGTGTCTATCGTCCCTCGTGCGTCGTCCGTCCTCAACAATTTGCTTTGAATGACATCTTCTCAGAAACCGCTAGGCCTATGGCGTTGATATTTGGTATGAAGCATTGTCTAGTAAACCTCTACCAAGTTTGTTCAAAAAGTGGCCCTGGGATCCAAAATGGCCCTGTGGAGGGTGGGAGGGGTCTTGGGTTTGAAAATAAGATATACTTAAAAATCTTCTTCTCCAAAACTGCTAGGCTCAGATGCTTGAAATTTGGTATGTAGCATTGTCTAGGGGTCCTTTACGAAGTTTCAAATTTGTTCAAAGGGTGGCCCTGGAGTCCCGCGGCAGGTAGTCCTGGGTTTTCGTAGAAATACATAAAAAAACTAGAAAATTGTGTTTGTGAAACACTATGCCCCAACCATATGCTTGCCAATAAAGGTGTCAAAGTTTAGAATGTCTAAGTCTGAAAAGGAGTTACCTTGTCTTTATTGAAATTTTAATCCAATCAAGAACTACTATTATATCAAAAATCAGCTTCCTAGGTCATACAGTTCAGAAGTTGGAAAAACTACTAATTCAAACAAAGGCCATAACTCCATTAAAATTTTACAGAATCTTTCCAAAGTTATTCAGGTAAATCTATGTCTCATACCTATTTAGTGCACCGCATAAAAAGGTCATAGCTTACATACTTACTAACAAGTATTCATCTCACTTTTTACAAGGTGTATATCTCTGTAAAGGGCATAATTCAGAAAAGAAAAAACAATATGTATCAGCTACTTTTCCATGAGAAATCATTTATGAAATTTCAAAACCCTATGCCCAGTGGTTCTTAAGCCCAGCAGCTGCATAAGTTTTGAACATCAGGGGAAATAACTCCATAACTGATTACTGCAGAGTTACCAAACCTTTATCAAAATATTTAAATCATCAAGAGCTAATTCCATACCAAAGATCAGTTTCCTAGGTCAAGTTGTTAAAAAGCTGGAAAAATGCCAAATTCATACCAGAGCCATAACTCCACCAAAATTTCATGGAATTCTCTTCAAAATTAGTCTGGCAATCTATTCCTCATACTTCATCAGTAAATTTCTAACAAGATAATCATCTCATTTTTTAAAAAAGAGCCATAACTCTAAAAAGAGGGATAACTCAAAAGATAAAAATATGTGTCAGCTATTTACCATAAGGAATCCATACATGAAATTTCAAGACCCAATATATGCTTGTGGTTCTTAAACACAGTAGCTGCATAAGTACTGAGCATCAGGGGGAAAACTTTGTAATTTATGAAAGCAGGGTTACCTTACCCTAACGTAAATATTTGAGTAATCAAGAACTATTTTCATACCAAAAACTCAGCTTCCTAGTTCAAAAGTTGGAAAAAAGCCAGATTCAAATAAGGGCAATAACTCCATCAAAGTTTAACGGAATTCTCACAAAAGTCAACAATGTAATCTACTCCTCATACCCGATCAGTATCCCAAATACCAAGGTCCTAGCTTAAATACTTTATGAGATATCTTGCTTACAAGATTTCAACTCAGTTTTTTAAAAAGGGGCATAACTCCAAAAAAGGGCATAACTCGGAATAGAAAAATACGTGTTGCTATTTTTCCATGAGGAATCCATATATAAAATTTAAATACCCTACGCCAAGTGCTTCTTGAACCTACTAGCTGCATAAGCATTGAAGACCAGGGGCAATAACTCAGAGATTGTTGAGTATAGAGTTATTTTGGCTGTACTAAAGCATTAACGCATCAAGGACTAATACTATACCAACAAGAGGCCAAATGGGCCTGATGTCGCTCACCTGGCTACTGTGCAACAGGACCATTCTGATACAAAATTGGTCTAATTCCACTGATTTTCTCATTTTCACATTTTGCTATGTTTAGTAGCATAGGCCCGGTCTTTATATATTTACTTGTGAAACATCTCAAAGCAAGAATCGTTTTGACACAAATTTCATCAAAATCAATTCAGGTGTTACTGAGATATTGTCAGTTTCATGTTTTGTGCTATTTTTAGTAACGACAGATGGCGGCCATCTTGGATTGCCAAAATGAAAAAAAATCGAAAAGCCTTCATGGAAGGACCATTTTGACACAAAATTGGTCCAGTTCCATTGTAATTTTCTAAATTTCACATTTTGCAATTTTAAGTAACAGAGGCCAATTTGACGGGTCTATATTTGTTAATTTTTGAAACACCTCAAAGCAAGAATCATTTTGCCACAAATTTCGTCAAAATCCATTCAGCGGTCACTGAGATATTGTCATTTTCGTTTTTGTGCTATTTTTAGTAACGGCAGATGGCAGCCATCTTGGAATGCCAAAATGCAAATAATCGAAAAAGCTTAATGAAAGGACCATTCTGACACAAAATTATTCCAATTCCATTGAGATTTTCTAATTTTAACGTTTTTGTATTTTAAGTAACAGAGGCCAACATGACTGGTCTATAGTTAGTTATTTTCGAAACATATTAATGCAAGAATCATTTTGACACAAATTTCGTCAAAATTCATTCAGCGGTTACTAAGATATGTCATTTTCACATTTTGTGTTATTTGTAGTAACGGCAGATGGTGGCCATCTTGGATAGCCAAAGGGCAATTAATCGAAACGGCTTCATGCAAAGAACATTCTGCCACAAAATTGGTCCAAGTCCATTCAAGGTTCTCGAGTAATTGTCATTTTTTATGTGTGTGCTATTTTTAGTAACGGCAGATGGCAGCCATCTTGGAATGCCAAATTGCAATTAATCGAAACGGCTTTATGAAAGGAACTTTCTGACACAAAATTGGTCCAATTCCATTCAAGGTTCTTGAGTAATTGTCATTTTTATGTTTGTGCTAATTTTTTGGTAACGGCCCCCATGGTGGCCATCTTGGATAGTCAACTGGCACAAAATTGAAATAACTCCATTCAAGAACCATTTCTGACCAAATCTGACCAGAATTGGTTGCGTTTGCTTGAGAAATTGACATTTGAGCAAAATCGGTTTTGCAAACGATAAGTAGGCCCTGTGACCTAATTCCGCTATAGATTTTTTTATTTTACAATTTTTAATTCAATGGCCCATTAATGTTCCACGCAAACTTTCAACCAAATATACCAAATGGTTCTGGATAACAAGTTGATTTTGTTGTTTTTGCTATTTTTAGTAACGGCGGCCATCTTGGATTCTTGACCTGACCCAGTTTACAATTTTATAACCCTACAGTCTGGCCATGCTCCATGTGAAATTTCAGACCCATGGGTTTCAGTGGTTTTAGAGAAGTAGTTGTTTGAAGTTGTTTGAATAAGTCGTTGTTTGACATTGGCATTTGAGCAAAATTACACTCGTAAACAGAAAGTAGGTCACTGTGACAAAACTCCGCTACAGAATTTTTTCATTTTTACATTTTGAATACCAAGTTTTCACTGACGTTCCATGCCAAAATTCAGACAAGTATTCCCAGTGCTTCTGGAGAAGAAGTTGATTTTGTTGTTTTTTGCTATTTTTAGTAACAGCGGCCATCTTGGATTTTCAACCTAACCCAATTTTACAATTCTGAGACCCTGGAGTCAGGTCATGCTCCATGTGGAATTTGAGAATCATTGGACCAGTAGTTTTACAGAAGAAGATGTTTGAAAGTTTAGGAGTTTACGGGCGACGCACGCCGGACGCATTGGTATGACAATAGCTCACTATGGCCCTTCTGGCCAGGTGAGCTAAAATTCAGCTTCTTCGGAAAAGAAAAACAATATGTATCAGCTATTTTTCCATGAGGAATCCATATATGAAATTTCAAGACCCTAGCTGGCAGGGTTCCAAAGTTACAGCAGGCATAAAAAAGTGTGACACACACACGCATTCACACACACAAGCACGCACGGACAGGCCAAAAGCAATATGCCCCACCAACTCTTTCAAAGTTTGGGGCATAAATATTAAAAAAATCTTCTTCAGAACCACTTGGCTCAGATGCTTGAGCTTTGGTATGTAGACCATGACCAACTTTGGTCTGGTAGACCTTTACCAAGTCTGTTCTAATGGTAGCCCCAGGGTCTCAAATGGCCCCGCGGCAGGGAGTCCTGGATTTGAAACATAGAAATACATAGAAAAATATTCAAAATATTATTCTGCAGAACCACTTGGCTCAGATGCTTGCAATTTGGTATGTAGCATTGCCTAGTAGATTTTTACCAAGTTTGTTCAAATGGTGGTCCCAGGGTCTCAAATGGCTCCGCTGCAGGGAGTCCTGGATTTGAACCATAGGAAAATAGAGAAAAAAAAATCAAAAATCTTCTTCTTCAGGACCACTCGGCTTATATGCTTGCAATTTGGTATGAAGGATTGCCTAGTAGACCTTTGTCAAGTTTGTTAAAATGGTAATCCCTGGGTCCGAAATAGCCCCGCGGCATGGGGTTTCGCTTTTGAACCATAGAAAAATATTCAAAATCTTCTTCTTCAGAACCACTTGGCTCAGATGCTATAAATTTGGTATGAAGTTTTGCCTAGTAGACCTTCAAATGATGGCCCCTGAGGCAGGGAGTCCCAGATTCGAACAATAGAAATACATAAAAAGATATTCAAAAATCTTCTTCTTCAGAACCGCTTGGCTCAAATGCTTGAAATTTGGTATGAAGCATTGTCTAGTAAACTTCTACTAAATTTGTTCATTTGGTGGCCCCAGGGTTCAAAACGACGCTAAGGCAGGGTTTTGTGTTCGAAAATAAAATATACTTAAAAATCTACTTCTCCAGAACTGCTAGGCTAAGCTGCTCGAAGTTTGGTATGTAACATTGCCTTATGGTCATTAACTAAATTTATTCAAATGGTGGCCCCAGGATCCAAAATGGCCCCATCCCAGGGAGTCCTGGGTTTGAACCATAGAAATACATAGGAAAATCTTCAAAAACTTTTTTCTTCGAACCCACTTGAGTCAGATGCTTGAAATATGGCATGGAAGGGATTGAGCGAACGAAAATTCGTTCAAGCGGTCCAGGTCACATGACCAATATGGCAGCCACATCTATATATGGCTAAAACCTTTTAGAAATCCTATTCTCCTGAACCAAATTACCGATTGCCTGGTATCTTGGTATTTAGCATTGAGTACTGGTGTTCCAACATAGATTGTTTAAATGATGAACATAGGTTGACCCTGGCATATTTTACGGCAAGGTCAAATTTGCTTTCTGATGTTTTTATATGGGAAAATGCTTAAACATAAGAGTTAATGGAAATTATAGAAGATTTTGTTGCAAAATTCGATCAATGCAGTCTGACAACTAAATGAGTACGTGAACTTTTTTAGTATTAGAGGTTAATAATATTCTTTGACCTTTAACCAATGTCTCTCATATTTTGACAGTTTCGAACTATCATGTTTGCTCAAATGATGACCCTAGTTGGACATTTGACCTTTTTGCTCAGGTGAGCGATTCAAGGCCTCTTGACCTCCTTGTTTGTTTAAAGGGGTATACTTAAACAAAATTCCTATTTTACTTAGCTCTTCCTTTCTCTTTCGAGTACTTTTTGAGTCATTATAGTCACACATGTACTACTGTTTTAATGTTTCGGAAGACAGTGTGACCCAGGGCGACTTATTGGTGTAAAAGAGACAGGGAATAAAATGTGCAAATATGTTAGATATTTGTGTTTACCACTTTTATGGCAAGGTCCCTTTTATTAGAAAAGGTGTTCGAAATAGTCTTATGTTTGCAGGTCAACTGAATCATAGTTTTGATAGTATTACATGCAGTATTCAAGTGTATGAGTACATCTCCTGTTTTTTTTTCTGACGTTTTTCACATAGACATGAGGAGTAAAAACTGACCACGAAATAAATCCCCCATTTCCCGCCCACAAAACCAAAAGGGAAAGAAGTATGTAGTTTGATATACAAAAGTTCACGAAAGACTCCGTATACGGAACAAATCAAACTGGTGGACATTCAGCTTTCCCAACTGAAACAACAATAGCATTTTTTTAATCTATTTTCTGATTTAAATTACGAGACTAAACAGAAAGCAAAGTGGGCAGCCATACAGGTGACCGTATTGCTAGAAGACCATAGAGAAGCGGACGTAAGAACATGTAACATTGAGGAAACACTACAAAGTATCGCCTTGGAACGGTTGGTAATGGATAACTGGGGTGTAGGGGGTTAGGGGTGGAGATCTTAAACTAGTTTTACTGGATCTAAATCATCCCTCTGCATCTGCAGTGGTTCGAACTTTAGATCGCTATTTGGTCTAGTTTAGACTTTATTTGTATATACATCAACAATACATTTACACACTTTTCTGAACATAATACTTTATACAAATGGGATTCAGAAGACGGTCAATTGACAATTTTCAAATTTGGTTTCCTAACCCAACAACGAAAACAGGAAACAGAAACATCGTGGTTGAAACCTTTAATGAAATAAAGATGAGGACTTGACGGAAACACATTCACTAAAAAGTCCTAAGTTCTTTAAAAATAGCATGTACTAACGTCAGTGATTTATCCAGGTATTAGCAAATATAAGCAAAGCGGCCAAAGCTTCTGAAATCAAAAACGAGACAAGGAGAATCAAGAAAGAGGCGACAATTCAACAGAACTTTCAGCATATTGAAACTTAAGATAACATATTGCAGAAAAATCATATACAAAAGAACAAATATAACTTTGGGCATATCCAAGTAACACTTCAAAAGTAAGTATACTTTTTTGCTGTTGTTGTTTTTTGCCCTTCCCAAAAATCAAATTCAAAAATGAGAGAATTTAATATTTCCAGTCTCTCTTTATCCCCCTAGGTCTAGATGCAAGATATCTGTATTAAATTTTACAGCTACACATCAGCTTAATTATTTTAAGCTCGGGTGACTTGTTTTCTACAACTAAAATATATGTAAGACAAATTATATAAATCCTTTATTCAAATAGATAATGATGATAGTGTACCTACATGTATACTAAATCTAGTGCGATATTTTACACACTGCTCAAAATATTTAAAGGAGCAGCTGATGTTTTCCCAAAAACATTACTACAGTATATAACCAGTTGATGCTCATAAATTCGACCGCCAGTGGCCGAGAATCAGCATTTGAAGAAAGATCGAAGTTTAAGAGAGGAAGAATTTCAATAGATCTGATGCCCTGTTCATTTCCATGGAACGAATTTGCCTTTGCGAATTTTCTGAAATTGAGGCACTTTTCTAGACGCCTATAGAATTTCATAAGCTTGAGTTCAAAGTGATCCTTTCAAATGGGTTACCTTTAAAGACGGTCAAACGGTCGTTTTTAATTGTGGTGGGAATTTTCTTGATATTTACCTGTTCTGAAAAAAAATCTATTTTTTTTTTTTTTTTTTTTTTTACAAAATTCCAATTTACATGGGCATGGGCCGGATAAATATTGGTTAAACTTGCACTGTTTGTAACTTCGACTCTCTTTGAAAATTCGCAAATTAACTGGCAATTCCGTGTCTTTGTCAAGCGAATATAAATGACCCTCGAAGTTGGGATGCTGTGCACTGTCATCTATGGTAAAATCATTTGGCTCCTTTAAATATTTTTGGCAGATTTAACTTCTTCAATGTCGCTTATCCTAAAAAAAATATGAAAAAAAAATGTAATGCCGACAAACAAGCAGTAAGTATAGCTGTAGGTCCTTTTTTCACAAATTTTATAAACTGAAAAGCTTAGTGCTTTACCAATTTTTGTTTAGTAATACGTGGTTGTGATTATATACGGAATGAATTTCATTTTTCTGAGGTTCATCGAAGTGTAAACTACATTGGGTCACGTGCAAAGTGAATGAACCCCGAAGGGGTTCATGTAAACTTTGCTAGTGACCCAATGTAGTTTACACTTCGATAAACATCAGAAAAATTAAGTTCATTGCTTATATTTACATTCGTTTCAATCAAGTCTTTCATGAAAAATCTTGTATAAGCGCTAAAATTGAAGCAATAAAACATGTACACGCAGTTTCTTCTGCTAACAGCAGAACGGCATGCATGACGTTATGACGTTGCTGACGTCCAATCAGATTGTACAGAGCCATTGTTTATTTCTACGTCATTGACGTCGCGTGTCTCAATGTATTTATTGGAATGTAAACTACTTTACGTTCCAATGGTTTACTATAGGGCTTTTCAGTAAATACACCAAGAATGTAAATATTTAAGTATATCAATGACAGTTTTATTTACAGTTTTTTTCCATATGTAGAATGACCCAAAATATCTTATTCAGTATTATGAAATTCTGCTATGAGATGGTGTTTTCCATTCTAAAATAATCTCAATGTTCTAGTTCCGTCTTCTAAGACAAATCTAGATTTTTCTATTGGTTTGGAAGGGAATAACCCCGTCTTGAATCCGAAGTAATACGGTACGTACTTTCTACTTGCAGATGAAACTACCTGAATTAGTATCAAAGGCGGTGTCTCTTGTACTACTTCTGGCTGCTGCTGTTTACACCTATCCGACAGGGAACTCAGACACTGTAGAATTTTTCATGAAGAAATCTACACACGATCAATTTAATTGGAATGAAACTGACCCAAATTTGGATCAGGTACGACAAACTAGCGAGACACGTTTCGGGGAGAATGTCAATATATGTCCATCGGAAGTCAAACATGGAACCAACCTGCCAGTCAACGAAATATCAACATGTCCCTGGTTCTACAAACTAAGTCACGATCCTTCTCGGTATCCTAACGATATTCTTTACGCTCATACACCGTGTACACACTGCATAGGAAGTAACGGAAATTTACATTGTCACCCAGTTAAAAGAACCATTCAGGTATTAGCTCAAAAAGAGGAGGTTTCAGGGGAGATACGCTATGAAACCGAGGACATCGAAATACCAGTCGGATTTACATGTGGCTCACCAAACTTTGTGGATAACGCCTCCCAAACAACTACAGCCGCACTGCTAACGTGGGCTAGACGGAGGTAAATGTCACAGTTCTAAGGGGGCGGCCATACTTCAGCGGTTTTGCGCTTGACTACCAGTTTCTTGGTCGCAGCCACCTTCAGTCATGCTGTGACAAACATATAATTTAAAATATATATGAGCCGCGGCACGACAAACCCAACACTGTGGCATGTGCGCCCAGGGAAGATTTAGATCAGTCTGGGCATCAGCTCAGTCAGATCAGTCTTTGCAGTGCGCTTAAAGGGTAGCTAAGGTTCTAAGCTACCTCCGTTTGGACAGCGAAGACGCTTATCAGATTTGGCGGATGCCCCGGCTGATCTGAATCTTCATTGGGCGCACAATCACATTGTTGGTTTTGTCGTGTCGCAACTCAATTATGTTTGAAATATATGTGTTTCAAAGATTCCGGAGAAATATCCATTTCACCTTTAATATAAAACGGTACATAATTGCTTTCTCGGGACATTTAGAGTCACCAGTAAGGTGTTATGTCTACCAGTCTCCTCAGACTTACTACTTGAATATCACATTTTTGCATGTTATATCCGCGCTTCAAGATTTTCACCTTTTCAGTTTCAAACGAAAGACAACTACCAGCGCTTATAACAAGGAATTCAATGACTTGAGAATAATTGTTTGTTTCAGACAGTCCGAAATTTCTGTTGAAAAAGATCATTAAAAATTAGCGGAGCATGGCATACACTGTTTGCCATGCTCCGGAACAAATGACGTCATATATCAGTTACAATAGCAATTAAAAAGTTGATATTGATGTCAGTGAAGTTTTAGAGACGTCATTCTGCCCAAGTACTAACCACAAAGTTGGTAATTCCATAGTTGCTATGCTAACAGATCTATGACGTCATCTCACTTATAATTCGGGAGCATAGCATACAGTGATTGCCATGCTCCTCTCGAACTATAAGTGAGAGGCTACCTGAAATTCATACAATGGAAAAGTGTGATTTTCTAAAACCTATAATTCATTCTCAAACAATTGATAAATTCTCTGTTTTAAAGAGACAGAAATGTATGAGCAAAAGTGCAGACCAAGATCAGGCAATCTTACCTGGGTTTATACGGTCTGCCATTCCGTCGGCATCTTTTTGGCTCACTTTCACAAGTTAAAAATAAACTGTTTTCCATTTGGGGACAGTTACGGAGACTATTTTCGGTGCCCTTATCTTTAGAGTTGTTACGTTACAAGTAGTCAATCTGAGGACAGGTACTTATATTGTAAAGCCATATTATTGGCTGTAGTTATTAATTTTCACTAGGTACACGACATTGAAACGTCCATTTCAACGTTAATGCCAGGTCGTGACGTTGCAGCGACGTCAATATGACATTCCGATGCACTTGCGTATATAACGTGACACCCGATTAGATAACGTCAAAAATGGCGACAGTACTATCCTGTGATATACCATTATCGCAAACGGTCGGCATTTTCCTATCCTTGATACCAGTCTGCATCGCCTATCGGGCTGATGAGACGAAGTATTTTAAATGTTGTGAAAGAAAGATAAATCAGTAGAAAACAAATATTTTCTTCTAATATCGTAAGTCCAGAAATATTTATCATCTAAAATTAACAGTACCAGTAAATAAAAAGGTGGGTTTTTTTTTATACAAAACAACAATTTTGACTGAACATTCATAAAATAAACACGTGGTGTTCTAAAAATAACCTAAAGGTGTTTCTTTTGGATATTTAGAAACTGTATTAATAAGACGAATAATAAATTATTTCCGTTTGAAATTGTAGGACTTTAACTGCTACTGATCAATTATGAGTAAAAACAAATTTGATTTCCTCTAAAATATGTTAATTACAGGCATTTTTGGCTTGCTACTCTTTTTTGCGGAAGATTGCAGAGTTATATGTATCGCGTATGAATATTTATCCTATGGAAGATAGTGATGCGTCATGAAAGGCAGATTTGTCTTTTAGACTGTAACATGCGCAAGGCACTTGAAACCTGACGTAATTATGCAACGTCTCTTCTCACGACAGTGGCATCTGGTCTAAAATTGCCGAAACAGTTCCCTTTGGGGGTGCAAAGAAGACCACATTGAAAGGTGAAAATGTGAAAAAGTGCATAAGAATGGGGTGACTGTATTGCAACTTGTCATTTGTGGAAGTAGGTCGTCGGTTTTATGGTCGCCAATTGCGTTTTATGGCTCCGCTGGCGCGTCGCCGTAACACAAAGCTTTCGACTATAAAACTGATTATTTACCGCCCCCAATTTGAGTACAGTTATTAATTGTTTTTGGGTTGTGTTCCTATTGAATGTTGTAAATATATTGCGCCTGTGTAGTTATAAAGTAAATTTGTGCAGTCGGGAAAGCTAATACTCTACCATTGAATTATCAACCTGCTATTATTATTATTATTATCATTATTATTATAATTATGATTATTTTCACATAAAGGCAGTGTTATATTTGTTCCTGGATGTTTTATCATATCCTCATTTGTTTATAGTTTATTAATTGTCATCGAAACTAATTCAAACACTTCAGGTGAATGAATACACTATCAGGGGGGAAACAATTTGGCTCTTTTCAATTTGCATGTTTCTCGATGGGAGGGTCAAACTCTGAAAGAAAAGACTTTGCTCCACTAGAAGCCAATACTTTCCTTTAAGAGTAGACTCTTATTTGTAAGGGCTCCGTCGTCCGCGAAGATCACAAAAATTGCTTCCCTTTGTAAAATGGAGAGAAAATATGGAGATCTACCCATTCAGCTTAAAATGTTTACTACGTCCTCTATTTTTTTTTTTTTTTTTTTTTGAAATATAAATTGCATACTAATTTACTTCGGAAGAACCAACTTAAACATTTTTCGCTACAAGCATAAAAAGGATTGAACAACAAGGAGCTGGTTGTTTAAAGCATCCTTTACTTAAGTAAGACGTTAGCCGAGGACTCGTTAAGACCTCTTGTACCCATTAAATCCAGTGCGCTAATACTGTTTGCCAAACAAAATAAAAGGAGCTTTTGCACTGCAAAACATGGAAATCGTTTGCTTACAATACTGTTGAAAAGTTAACATCTCGTTAATACGAATGTCCTTAGTTTTGGCCCAGGACTACAGGTAGACCAGACCGCAAGGATGCTGTGAATGTTTATTGGAATAAATGTTATTTATTGGGATAAATGCTGTTAATTGCCATAAATGTTTGTTTTTGGAATAAGTGCTAATTGGAAAATAAACGGAGACAGTTATACCCAGTGATGCGCAAATACCAAGAAAACCCTAATAATCGTGTTGCTTTAGTTAGAGACAGATTATACATAAATGGAGAACAATATATTCCACCGGCAGCTACTAATACGGACGGAAAGCAGGCAAGGTACACGAAAGGGCCAAGTGAACGAATAACCGAGGAAAGCAGACGGTTTATTCGGGGTACACGATATACCCAGCGCGCTGAAATAGAAACAAACAATCCATTTGAAGTGTTAGCATCTATGTCTTCTGATCCCTATATGGGTAATTTTCGCGGTGGAAAACGCGGCCTATCTTCTCCAGACCAAGCAGAAACAATACCAAAGCGATACCGCGATCACGACATTAATTTGATGGATTCGATTCCCATGGATGTGATTGCTGAAGAAACGGACGGATTCGCTGGGTGTCAGTCGAGCGAGGCGGCCCAGATAAACCTCTTGTCGGAAAATAACGATATCGATCCGGAACCCAGTCAAGTGTCGGTAGTGTCTCACATGGAGGCAGCGCAAAGTCAAAATACAATATCTATAACAGAGCCGGGAGCCAGTGCAGACGATATACCTGTAAATAAGCAGACTGTTACGGCTCAGGTACATCGTGACAATGATGACACCTCGTGCCAGGTAGACAATGTTAACGGTGGTAATTCGGTCAGACAGGAAGTTTTACAATAGGGGCACGTGGGAGGGCGGTGCCATGATCAGACGATCAATCTGTCTGTGAACAATGAAAATAAATATAGCTTTTTGCGTTTTCTAACTATAAATGTTTGTGGCTTAAAAAGTAAGCTAATTATACCAGAATTTCAGTCTTTTATCTCTGATTTTGACATAATAGGGATCCAGGAAACAAAATGTGATGACTACGATACATTAGAATTACAAGAGTATACTTTCCATACAAAAAATAGGAAACACCTTATGAAAAGAAAATCGGGCGGAATTGCCATAGCTTATAAAAAGTGCCTAGAACAATTTATAATACCAATAGAATCTGAAAGTAAGTTAGTTTTATGGTTCAGAATATCAGATAAGCTCACAAAACAAGGTGATTTCCTCTGTGGTGTTGTATATATACCGCCAGAGAATTCAGACTATGCAGTCGAAAATCCGTACAGTGAGATCGAGAGTGAATTGGTTCGATTGTCTGTCGATTGTTCGTCAGTACTAATGTTCGGAGACTTTAATTCGCGAACAAAAAATCTTATCGATTATGTTATTCCAGATAACGATATTTTCGAAAATACGAATCAAAGCGAAATATTCGAAGAATTACAGTCGGATTTATATCATTTTGAAGATAGCGCTACTTTTTCGCTGCATAGACGGAATTCTGATACCGGTGTGAACAATTATGGGTATAAAATGGTAGAATTCTGCATTGATAATAACATGTATATTTTGAATGGTAGAAGCGAAGTTGACAGTTGCAGAGTTACATGTAAAAATGTTAGCACCATTGATTATTTTTTGTCCTCTCCAAATATAATTCCATTATTGCAGACGTTATATGTACACGAGTTTTGCCATTTGTTTTCGGACTTACATAATGCAGTTTCACTTGATATTTCAATTCAATACATGGAAGAGCGTTCGACTTCGATTCCTGAGAGAAAGGAGCAAGTCAGACTTTGGAATACTGATGAAACTGCTAGTTTTGTAAATAGTTTTGATCCCCAGAAAAGCAAAGAGTTGTTAAATAGGCTATCAGAGTTAAAATCCAAAGATGATATTTGCCAACATGACGTTAATACTTTCGTGAGCTCTTTCAATGATTTTTATATGGAAAAATGCCGCTCGAGTTTTGGAACAGCTGTACAGCAAACCACAAATACACTAAGTAATAAGAATAAAACGTCTAGATGGTATAATAAAAAATGTAAAATTGCAAGAACAAAATTTCATAAATCTAAATATCGCTATAAATTGCGAAAATCGGAGGAAAATAAACATAATCTGAATGTATGCAGCAAAGCGTACAAGAAGACATTAACGGAAGCACAATCGGCATATAAAAACTCTAAAATTAAGGAACTGCGAAATATAAAGACATCTAACCCTCGAAAATTTTGGAAATTTTTGAATGATAATAAAAAGCCGAATACTAATTTATCGGTAGATGTAGCATATGAACATTTTAGCAAAATTAATTTTTCCGCGGATACTAATGATAGTGATACAAATTTTATAAATAATGAGACTCCCAGTCGTCCGGAAAATGCTGAGATAAATTCGCCGATTTCGTTAGAAGAAATCAGAAAGGCCGTTAGAGCCTTGAAAAATAATAAATCTAATGGAATCGATATGATTTTAAATGAGCACATTAAACATTCTTTCGAACTTCCGCATATGCAAGAGATATATTTGCACTTATTTAATTTAGTATTTGATACAGGTATCTTACCAGAATCATGGTCGATCGGCAAAATAATTCCAATATATAAGCAAAAAGGAAAAACCACAGAACCTTCAAATTATAGGCCCATTACTCTGCTTAGTTGCATGGGCAAATTATTTACTGCTGTCATAAACAACAGATTACAAAGTTATGCAGAAAAATACGAGAAAATTAGCGAATGCCAGGCGGGGTTTAGAAAGAATTTTTCAACTGTCGACCATATTTTTGCATTACATACTATTGTCAATCTTTTACATCGTTGTAAGAAAAAGCTATTTTGTGGATTCATAGATCTGAAGCGTGCTTTTGATTCGGTATGGAGGAGCGGTTTACTTTTTAAAATCCAAAAATTTGATATAACTGGTAAGTGCTATAACTTGATTAAAGGCATGTATGAGAATATAAAGTCGTGCGTATCGATAAATGGCGAAATGTCTAGATTTTTTCCGAGTAATATTGGGGTACGCCAGGGAGAAAACTTATCCCCCTTTCTTTTTACGGTTTTCTTGAATGATCTCGAAACTTTTTTGAGCAATAGTAACGAAACGAATGGAATTGACTGTTTAAGTAAAGCTACGGAAAATAATATATTTACATTTTTAAAATTGTTTGTATTATTATATGCCGATGACACGGTAATATTGGCGGAATCTTCTGATGACCTGCAGACTGCTTTAAATTTATACGCGTCATATTGTAAGCTTTGGAAACTGGATATTAACAGTGACAAAACTAAGATTATGGTTTTTTCTAAAGGAAGGGTGGGCAACTATAATTTTACGATAAATGAGGTACAACTAGAACTCGTTACGGAGTATAAATATTTAGGTATTCTATTCAACCGAAGTGGATCTTTTTTAGCTGCCAAAAAGTATATTGCAAATCAGGCATCGCGAGCCATGTTTAATCTTCTGAAAAAAGCTAGGTCACTTCTGTTGCCATTAGACATACAAATAGAACTATTTCAAAAGACGATTAAGCCAATACTTCTGTATGGGAGTGAGGTTTGGGGATTTGGCAATTTAAATGTTTTAGAGCAAGTGCAGTTGAAATTTCTTAAACACATATTAAACGTTAAGAAAAGTACTCCGAATTGTATTGTATATGGTGAAACTGGTGTACTACCACTAAAAGTGGACATTCAGAGTAGAATGATTGGCTATTGGTCCAAGTTAGTTTGTCCATTAACAAGTAACTTATCTACGAAATTATATTTTATTGCTAAAACATATATCGATGACTATAATCAGAATACTTGTTTTAAATGGTTTGAAGAAGTTAGAAACATATTGATATCTTGTGGAAATATTGGGTTTTGGGATAATTTAGATTTTCCAAACAAAAATTGGTTACTTAAATCTACTAAACAAAAATTAACGGATTTGTACATGAATGAATGGAATAACGCGTGTAATAATAACACATCCTGTTATACTTATAAAATATTTAAAACAAGTTTTGGTTTTGAAAATTATCTCACTAAGGTACCGTTGAAATTTAGAAAATTTTTGATACAAATACGAACACGTAATCATAGATTACCTGTGGAGACAGGACGTTGGAGAAGAATTCCAAGGGAATACAGGAAATGCCATCTTTGTAGCCAGGATATAGGGGACGAGTTTCATTATGTTCTTTCTTGTAGAAAACTCAGTAATTTACGTAGACAGTATTTAGATTCCTATTATCTTTCTCGCCCCAACACTTATAAATTCGGTAAATTGATTAATAGTAAAAATATTAGCCAGCTAAGAAAATTATGTCTTTTTATAAAACAGATATTTAACACTCTGTAATACCCTCCCATTGAGACTTATAGGGCTGATTTGCACAATGCTGGTTTAAAGTCAACCCCAAGGTTAGCCATACAATTTGTATGGACTAAACTCGAGGTTGGCTTAAACTTGCTTTGAGCAATCGGCCCATAATGTTTTGTTCAGGTTGATGTTTAAGAGATTTATAGTGTAGTAAGGTCATTGGTTATATTGCATAGTTATTGTTTGTAAACGGCTAAGGAGTTATTGAAAATTTGTTCATGATTGTGAGATGTTATATACAAGTTAGTGTTATGTCTAGCCTCGTATACATAGTTTGCATGCAATGTTCCTCATGTTGCCATTGTAAAATGGATTGAGTGAATAAAATTTGACTTTGACTTTGACTTTGTGAGATAAAAGTAATTAAAATAAATCTTATTCATTGGAATAGATGTTACTTATTGGTATGAATGTTCTTTATTGCAATAAATGTTTTATTGGTATAAATGTTATTTATTTGTATGAATGTTATTTATTGGTATACGTGTTATTTATTTGTATGAATGACATTAATTGGAATAAATGTTGGTTACCGGAATAAATGTTATTTATTGGTAAAAATGGTATTCATAGGTATAGAAAGTTATTGGAATAAATGCTATTCACTGGTATAAAGGTTATTGGTAATGAAATATGTTTTGTACCGGGAAAGAATGACTGGACATGTGCGAACAGCCAACTGAAGGTAAATCCGTCTCAAATCTTAGCAGTCGGATTTGTCTTTGGTTTTGTTTTTCATGACACAGATTCATCCCGATCTAAGGTTGAGAATAGGGAAGACTGTAATAAGACTACGCAGATGTGCAGGCTGATTCCAGTCTTTGCTGTTCACATATCAGCAAGACATACTGACCGTATTTCATACGTTATACATGTAAGACGGGGGATTTCCCTTCCAAAACAATCCTAAAAGTCTAAATCTGTTTAATTAGACATATCTAAATTTTAAACAATCCCGAAAATCTAAACCCG
The DNA here is from genome assembly GCA_963989385.1 of Ctena decussata. Lineage (NCBI taxonomy): Eukaryota > Metazoa > Mollusca > Bivalvia > Lucinida > Lucinidae > Ctena > Ctena decussata. Next base: position 52,892,577 of record OZ022511.1, on the reverse strand, counting down.
TCTTGTAAGACAAATCTAGATCTTTGGCATTGTTTCAATAAGACGAATCTATAGTTTTATGTCCCCAACTTCGAAGAATATACATATTTCTCAAGATGCCTGCTGCAGCCTAGAAATTCTTATTAGTTTAAATGACAGTGTATTGCCGCTCTCTTCTCGATTTTTGGCTTCTGCTTTTTGCAGCTCTATATTTACTGATCTTTTACTATGAAAATGCAGCGGAATTAATGCCCCCCCCCCCACCCTCCCTTAGCTTCAAACACACACACCATCACCAGAGGTGAGGCGGACATATTGGTTTCAGTGGATCCCATTGGTGTCGGCGTCCGTGATGGCTTTGGCGTGACAGTTTGTAGCCATTATACGATTATTTCTTGAATCACCAAGCTTGCATTAATATTCACATTATCCGTGCATTTATAAAAAAAAGCCCTATGGTAAACCATTAAAACGTAATGTAGTTTATACTTCATTAACTATATCGGTACACGCGACGTTAAGTGATGTCAAAATAAACACGGTTCTCCAATCAGATTTGACGTAGGCGACGTTATGACGTCGTTACGTTGTTGACGCTGTTCCGCTTTCATTAGAAAAACTGCGTATAAATGTTTCTCTGTTTCAACTGTAGCCCCTGTCGCAAATTTGTGGTCAAATAATAGATATAAAAGAAAGTAAATATAAGCAATGAACTTAATTTTTCTGGTGTTTATCGAAGCATAAACTACATTGGGTCGCTAGCAGTTTACATGAACCCCTTCGGTGCTCACTTACTTTGCATGCGCCCCAATATAGTTTATACTTCGACAAACATCAGAAAAATGAAAGTCAGAAATTCATTCATTTTATACATCACTCGGACTGACAAAAGAATTGATTTGGTTTTGACCTTTTTCAAGGTCGAAGGTTAAGGTCTCTTGTTGCGTCAGTTCAGCAGCAGGTTTTTAAAAGTGTTGGGGACCTTTTTGGTCAAAGTAAGTTGATCCGCTCACGATTCCTGCTCCTCCTGCCCCCTACACCAATTATCTTCGACTAATTCCATCCATATATGTCATTTTTCCTTCACAAATGTCTAGCTGGCCAAGTCCTGTTTTACTCTACCTTGCTTTTTCTGAGTCTATCTTTCCGAGGCTATCATACCTGCTCTTTCCTGCAGTCTTTTACTACGCTGCTGATAAACTGATACTTCGCTGTCAAGCTGTTCTACAACTAATGCTTCCCGTCTTAGTCCAGACCCTTATTATGATCCTACGCTACCAAGTCCTGCTGTATAATACTATACAGTGTCTTTCCTACTATAAAACAATACCATACCGTACAAGCGGTAGTTTGCGCGGGTTCAAATTTTCGCGGTTAAGGGTCAAAAACATAAACATTACTTTTCGCGATTTATAATTTTCGCGGTTAGAAACATGCGCAAAAAGCAAAACTACTTCCTTTTCACTTGAGCCAGTTCGTTCATTAACCTGCGGCAGGGCCACAGCAGGTTAATGGAAGAACTGGCTCAGGGCCGCCGCAGGTTAATGAAAGAACTGGCTCAAGTGAAAAGTACCAGCAATAACCGAAGCAAAAAGAAACAAAATATATGAACACTGTGTCTACAGAAGATACTTTGTAAGAAACAGGAAATTATTTCGCGATTTTAATATTCACGGTTTCTAAGTGACCGCCAAATACTGCGAAAAATAGAACACCGCGAAAATTATCTTGTATACGGTATCTTATCAGACTCTGCCCACTCTCATGTCAAATCGTACCCATTGCTGTACTATCTTAGAACTGTAACCAAAAGAGCTGGCCACAATCCTACCAGATTATCCCATACTCGACATAAACTAGACATCCCTGCTCCTTTACAGCCTTCAATACTTACACAACCCTACATTTCGCTGCATACCCACTCAGGCCTTCCTATTACAACCCATTCTTTATGCCCTTCCTTCTCTTATCTGTGCTGTCCTAACCTAACAAACGTACAGTAGCCTTCCCTTTTTTACATGGCCATACTTCCCCTACCATAAGGTACCAGTCTAGCTTAACCTTATTCACATATCCTGAAACAGCAATTTATTTATTTCCATTTTATCTCACTACCAAAACCATTTCTACTCTACAGTGCTACTTCCAAACTCTCATCACCTACTCTTACATGTTGTATCATATCTTATAAACCAGAAATTGTCAGATGACAATAAATAATGCGCGACTTTGCTGGAGCTTGACTTTAACAAACGCAAGTTTAATTTACACAATATCGGCCAAGTGAAATGCGATCAACTGCAATGTCAGAATAAAAGTTCTCCTAAGATTAAATCAAACCTGTAAAATATTGTCAGAGATAGGACAATAACAATGAACCGTGAAATAGGTGTCACGCTGATATAAGCAATATGAGGTCACTCACAGTCTTAGCCAAAACCACTAATCGAAGTATAAGGTTAATCCATGAAATAGTGTAAGACATACGAGGCAAAATCACTAGACCACAAAATATAGGTCACTGTGACCTACTGTTAGTTTGAGGTCAAACATCCGGTCATACTGAGTCATTATCCCAAGCAATCATGTTCGTACTTCAAAAAGTCTTAAAGATATAATGCAAAATCACTTGAGCATCAAATATAGGTCACTATGACCTGTTAGTTTGAGGTTAAACTTTGGGTTATACTGAGCCAATATCCCAAGCAATCATGTTCATACATCTAATAGTCTTCTCGATACTAGGCAAAATCACTGAACCATGAAATACAGGTAACTGCCTGATATGCATCACTGCTTTCAGTAGATCTTTCCTAGGTGTATCTATGAAGCAGGTTTGAAGACTCTGGCCCTTGCAGTTACTTAGACAATGAGCTTAATGCAACAGGTAAAAATTTTGTCTATGCTCAATCAACTGTTAAATATGGGTTCAAGCACAATACCCATCGCTGCTTTCAGTGATCTTTCCCCAGACGCACCTATGAAACAAGTTTGAAGACTCTACCCCTTGGGGTTACTAAGACACTGCACTCATAACAGGTGCATATGTTTTTCTATGTTCAATCAACCCTGAAATAAAAGTCATGGCACGATATGCATCACTGCTTTCAACAGATGTTCCCCAGATCAACTTTGAAGCAAGTTTGAACTCTCTAGCCTTTGTGGTTACTTTGAAACTGAGATTAACCCAACAGGTGAGTATTTTTCTCTGTTCATTCAACTGTTAAATATATGTCATGGTGCATCACTGCTTTCAGTGAATCTTCCCCAGTATCTATGGAGCAGGGTAGAAAACTTTAGTCCTTGTGGTTACTTGGAAACTGAGCTAAACGCGAAGGTGTATATTTTTCTACTTTCAATCAACCCTGAAATATAGGTCATGGCCCAAAATGCATCACTGCTTTCAGTAGATGTTCCCCAGATCATCTATGGAGCAGGTTTGAAGACTCTAGCCCTTGTGGTTACTTCGAAACTGAGCTAAATGCAACAGGTGAATATTTTTTTCTATGTTCAGTCAACCCGGAAATAAAGGTCATTGCATGATATGCATCACTGCTTTCAGTAGATCTTCCTCAGACCTATCTATGGAGCAAATTTGAACACTCTAGCCCATGCGGTTACTTAGAAACTGAGCTAAATGCAACAGGTGAATATTTTTTTCTATGTTCAGTCAACCCGGAAATAAAGGTCATTGCATGATATGCATTACTGCTTTCAGTAGATCTTTCCCAGACATGTCTATGGAGCAAGTTTGAACATTCTAGCCCTTGCGGTTACTTAGAAACTGAGCTAAACGCAAAAGGTGAATATTTTTACAAAGGTGCACGCGCACAAACACACGCATGCACATGCGGATGCATACGAAGGGATTGCCTGTCTTTTCTTCACAAAGTTGCGCTAAAAAGAAGTGCTACCCCCATTATACTCTTACTCCGTCCCGATTTATCTTACCGAGTAAAAGCTAACGCGAGCTGGAACAAACTGCTTGTATGCTGATCTTGAATAGTATGTGATATTTGGCACTTCTTTCCCATCGCATCTCAGAACTGTAAAATTACCCACTTGGCACACCTTATATCAAGTTCAATGTTGCATATGACAGTTAATCAATGTTGATTTAAGGTTGCGTGCCTGTAGGGTAAGACTGTTTTAATTAAAAAACATTAATTTTCCCACTAAGCGGTAGTTTTTTTTCCACTTTGAAAAGCATTAACCGTTCAATTTTCTTATATGGTCGTATTCCTATATTGGACACTTGATGACCTTTTCCTGTTATAGCTGTTTAAGCCGTTTAAGCGCATTTCCATTTTAGTCGCTTAACACGTGTGCCCGAGCGCTAGTGACATTGTAAAAATATTCATCTATTGCATTTAGCATTTAGCTCAGTTTCTAAGAAACCACAAGGGGTAGAGTCTTCACACTTGCCCAACAGATACTCTGGGAAAGATCTCCTGAAAGCAGTGATGCATATCGGGCCCTAGGCTAAATTTCACGGTTCACTGAACATAGAACAAATATTAGCCTCTTCCATTTAGCTCAGTTTTTAAGTAACCCCAAGAGCTAGAGTCTTCAAACTTGCTCCATGGATATGTCTGAGGAAGGTCTACTGAAAGCAGCAATGCATAAAGAGCCATGACCTATATTTTTCAACGGTTGACTGAAGATAGAAAAATTGTTCATCTCTTGCGTATAGCTCCGTTTTTTTAAGTAACTGCAAGGGCTAGAGTCTCCAAACTTGCTCCATACGTCTGGGGAGATCTACTGACAGCTGTGATGCAAGATACTTTTGATCTATCCAGATGAAGTGTTGTGTAAATGGTACTGCTTCAGAAACAGGTTCTGCCCAAAAATGGCTGGTTTCAACAAGTAGCCCAAGGGTAACGATCGCTCACCTGTCAGTTTATGCTCAATTTATATAAAATTGGCAGGTAGCAAATGAACTGGGGCTAGCAAATTGAGAGATACTTTCTACCAGAGCAAGGATTCTGATTGGTTAAGATTTTCTGTTGAGATAACTGATACCTCTGTAATAAGATAAACAGGCCTGGGGAGGAACCTAAGGTCAAATTGCCTGTTGCAGAAAATTTGCCTTTCGATATGGAATTTGCGTGCACACAAAGGGAAAAGATATAAACATGAAGAAGTATGTGAATGTCATTTGAAACTTGCAGATCTTATTCCACAGTTTCTAAAGGCAAACCCTGTAACCTTAATGCATTACCCAAGGTTGGTAGATAGAGTTACATATACAGCGAGACTAGTCGAGTCTTATCTTCCATAAATGAAATGCCAGACTGCCTTTTCTCAGGACAGGGTCCTAATTGTTTAGTTTAGGGGCAGTATAAACCCATTAAGATGCCACTTTAGCATTTCTGACATAAATAATGGTTTCAACATTAGAATTTCACAGATACTAATCACCAATGATATAGCAGAATTTAGCCTCTTCTGGTAGAAGCATGTCTCTATAGGCCAAAATGCAACTTGTTAGCCCCTGTTCATTAGCTACCTGAATTGGTAGTACTACAGTCCCAGATGCTACAAACCAAGTTTCAAGGCAATTGGCCCAGTGGTTCTGGAGAAGAAGATTTTTCAAGGTTTTTTGCCATATATGGCCATGGTGGCCATCTTGGTGATGTGACCTGGACCAAATATATAAACTTTGTTTCCCGCTTTGCCTGAAGGCTGCATATGAAATTTCATTTAAATTGGCATAGTAGTTTCAGAGGAGAAGTCCTTTAAAAATGTTGACACATTACAGACAAATGACCTTTAGCCAAGGTCACTAAATGACCTTGAACCCTAGAATTCCAAGGGGTACAAGTTGTCTGCATTTCCATATCACAGAGCACTATAGCAACCAAAAACGCATTTTTTCAGCTTTTCCCATCCAAAAGCCTAAGGGACCAAATTTGACCTTGCGGTAAAATAGGTCAAGGTCAACCTAAGGTCATCATTTATATAAACTTTGTAGTACTGGAGTCCAAAATGCTACATACCAAGTTTCATGGCAATCCGCCCAGTGGTTCTGGAGAAGATGATTTTTTAAGGTTTTTACCATATATGGGCATGGCGGCCATCTTGGTCATGTAACCTGGGCCAAATATATAAACTTTCATTCCCCCATCCTGTTAAGTCTCTATATGAAATTTGGCTCCAACTGGCTCAATGGTTTCTGAGGAGATGTTTGAAAATGTAAATGTTGACATGCAATGGACAAATGGCATTTGGTCAAGGTCACTAAATGACCTTGACCTCTAGTATTCATAGGGGTAAAAGTTGACTGCATTTCCATATCACAGAGCACAATAGCCACCGCAAAATGCACTTTTTCAGATTTTGCCATCCAAAAGTCTGGGGGACCAAATCTGACCATGCCATAAAATAGGTCAAGGTCAACCCAGGGTCACCATTTATATAAACTTTGTAGTACTAGAGTCCAAGATGCTACATACCAAATTCCAAGGCAATCGGCCCAGTGGTTCTGGAGAAGAAGATTTTTTAAGTTTTTACCATATATGGGCATGGCGGCCATCTTGGTCATGTGACATTGGCCAAATATATAATCTTTCGTTCCCCCATCCTGTTAAGGCTCCATATGAAATTTGGCTTCAATTGGCCCAGTGGTTTCTGAGGAGAAGATGTTTACAAGTGTGAACGACACCGACGCCGACGAGGACGGACGACGGACCAAGGCTATACTATAAGCTCACCTTGACAGGTGAGCTAAAAAGCTTACCAAAATCAGGTTCCAAAATGGCAAATTTAAGTCAGTTTTGTTAATGAGGCATATTATTAGGGTGCCCACTCTTTGTTGGAAACAAAATTCCCTGACTTTTCCCCGACTTTTCCCTGACCAACTTTCATTTCTCCCTGACCAAAATGTCATTATTTAACTGTCATGGCCTTCCACTTCAGCCCTAAGGTTTGCGCATGGAGTATCTGTTTTGAGATGCAGAAAATTTAGCAAAGCAGCAGATATATTTCAAAGCTTTGCAAAAACATATACTGGGCTAAACCACTTGTTCCAGAAAAGAAGCTATGAAAAAGCACAATATTGAACTATCAACAGATACTTTAACAATCAAAAATTTGTATTTTTTACCCAAAAAGTATAAAATTCCCTGACTTTTTAGCATTTTAGAATTTCCCTGACCATTTTTCAAAATTCCCTGACTTTTCACTGACCTTGAAGAAAATTCAAATTTCCCTGACTTTTCACAGACCAGTGGGCACCCTGATATACAAATAAGCCGGGACATGAGAAAACCAACAAAAAGGTTGTGCGCCCAGCGCAGACTCAGATCAGCCTTGGCATCCACCAAATCTGATCAGTCTGCTTTGCGCTTAAAGGGTAGCTAAGGGTCTAAGCTAGCTCCATGCGGACAGCTAACAGTCTGATCAGACCGGGCGGATGCCCTGATTCTTCGCTGGGCGCACAACCACTATGTTGGTTTTCTCGTGTCCCAGCTTAAATGTGTGCCAATGTGTGAGTCAGTTTGTTACTTTACAGAAAATACACCCTGTCCAACCCTGAAGCCGGCGAAACGGTCGAAACGCCGGTTAAACGTGTTTGTAACGCCGGTAAATGGCCGATTCGCTCCAAATCTGCAATGGCGGCGCCCATACCCGGTAAGTAAATTTTTGTTTCTGTGGTGTTTTATACATGTTTGCAATCCTTTGGTGGAAAAGAAACTTATTTTACCAGATCTGTTTGAATGAAAAGCAATTTCTGTCTGATTTCTCCAAACATTAAATCCGAAATTGGTAAACAAGGTTCGGCCATAGGCCGTTCAGCAGATGTGTCCCCAAACGGTTCGTACTTTTGAAATTTCGGAGAAAATATTAACATACAAGCTGCTTGCAATGACTTTCAGAGAACACTTTTGAACACTTTTATTGATTATTATAAAAAGATAAATAAAAAACGCGCGATAAAAATTTTCTGGCAAAAACATAAAGTAACGCCGGTTAAAACGTGTTCAGAATTACCTGAAATTAAGTCTCATTTCATTTCAGCTTAATTAGATACGGGTTATGTTGCTTATTTCTTGCTTATTTTAGTTCTTTATTGAACACGTTTATAGTTTAATATAAAAATAGATTAAAAGACTTGATGATAACTTTTTGACTAAAACATTCAGTTTGACACGACAGGCTTTTTGTATCTATCAGAAAAGTAGCATTTAACAGTTCTGTTCTGTTTCATTTCTCATAACGAAGTGGCTCAGCGGTACGAAACCATAGTTGCACACATCTGCCACTGAGTGTCCGTCCATTGGCATTTAACATGTTACCGCTTGTGAATATATAAGTGCAAGTGTATCAAATAGTAGTATACTATTTCATAGTCGCGATTTCGAGAACCGCTCTCAGGTAGTACCTCTTAGTCTGCTCGAATAAGGGCTTGGTAAACGAATACTCAACAATTTGGTTTTAGTTCTTACTATCTGTAAGAAGAAACCATCCCGCTATGAACCCTTTTCCTGATTATTTTACTACACTAAACGATTAATGATATTTATCTAATGCGGCTTGGGGAAAAACTACAATTTTCTTTTCCAACCGCTGCCTGAATGCTGACAGCGCTGAGCACTGTGTGGAAAAGAGTAAGGGATATTTGGGTTATGTTATGTCTATAACCCAACTGAATTGATAATATGAAAAATATTACATGAGGAAAGCCCATTCAAAACGCATAAACACAGATTCTTTAGTTGTAGTGTTTCATATGCCTACATGAATCTCCATCAGGGTAGGGGTCATCCGAAAATCTTCACAACTTGGTATAAAACGAAAATTGTCAACTTTGAGTGATAACTCTAGGTGTAACAAACTGCATAAGTGATATTGAAATGTTAAGTTCAAGAGATGATTTTAGCAATGTTTTTAAAAGGAGAAATGCAGAAAGCAAATTCTTGCCAAACACAAGGCACTCCGTTTCTGAAACAATGAAAAATAAAGACAAGTTCTAAATACCAGTTGATTTGAAGATTCAGACTGAAAATGTTTTTCGTGTCTGAACTGTCTGAGAACACCGATCCTTTTCGTGTTTTCGATACCTGTCCGCATATAATCCTACTGTCTTCCTTACCACGTATCTATCCTACCCTATATATTCCTCTCTTCCCTGCAATTTGCCCTGGTAGATGAGGCTTCATGTTCCCCCTACCCTATTCCTTTCTTCACTACAATTTGATCATGGGAATGGAGGTACTTGGCCATAGAAATGACACATAAAAGCGAGGGGCTGTCGTATCTACCCATCACTGGGGGTTAGGGTCGGAATGGGGTCTCCGAAACTAAAATTCTATTAAAATGACAAAATAATGCAGTTTGGAAGAGTAAGTTTGTTTGTTTTTTTTAGCTTATTCCTATGGTAAGTAAGATTCTAATTTACCCCACCTTTTAAGTTTAATAGCCTCTCATTATGATACCTGGTATTTCATGCGAAGTAATCGAACTGCTGAAACCTACATGTAGAAGATAAAGTGGAAATAGGCAAGAAATAAGCAACATAATCCGTATCTAATTAAGCTGAAATGAAAGAAACTTAATGTCAGGTAATTCTGAACACGTTTTAACCGGCCTTACTTTATGTTTTTGCCAGAAAATTTTTATCACGCGTTTTCAATTTATCTTTTTATAATAATCAATAAAAGTGTCCAAAAGTGTTCTCTAAAAGTCATTGCAAGCAGCTTGAATGTTAATATTTTCTCCGTATTTTCAAAAGTACGAACCGTTTGGGGACACATCTGCTGAACGGCCTATGGCCGAACCCTGTTTACCAATTTCGGATTTAATGTTTGGAGAAATCAGACAGAAATTGCTTTTCATTCAAACAGATCTGGTAAAATAAGTTTCTTTTCCACCGAAGGCACCATTTTCTTTATTGCAAACATGTATAAAACACCACAGAAACAAGAATTTACTTACCGGGTATGGGCGCCGCCATTGCAGATTTGGAGCGAATCGACCATTTACCGGCGTTACAAACACGTTTAACCGGCGTTTCGACCGTTTCGCCAGCTTCAGGGTTGGACAGGGTGAAATAGCCACTTTATGATTGAATTCTAGACAATCAGATCAGCCATCTTTGCAAGAAGAGAAATGATAAAGGGAGGATAAAATACTAAGGTATTTTTGTTTATTTGTTTTGTTTTGTTAAAATAAACAGTACAAAGCATATTTTACAATATTTACAATATTTACTATGGCACCTTCTGTACCCATGGTCACAAGTAGGGTAAAGTCGGGTAATTTCGGACACCCGGTAAATTCGGACATACCAATGCAAACAGTGAAATTCCAGATGAATCTCATCAGGATTTTCACTGTTTGCCAAGTAATGTTTGTTTCAATTCCAAACAACTGACATATAAAGGAAACAATGTCACTGTCCGAATTTACCTGCTGTGCGAAGTTACTCGACTCTACCCTACATGATGCAAAATAAGTGCACGAGCAAGCTGTGTAGAAGCAGATCATCTGACTGTTACAAAGTAGCAGCATCTCAAGGTCTGCACTTTTTTACCACTCAGAGTCTGCCAATGATTTTTGCTGTATCACTTAAGAATTGAAATTTGATTTTTCAGCATTCATCGTGTGAGTGGGCGGAGCTAAAATTCCATGAAGCGCAAAGCACTTCTTGTAGAATTTTAGCAACGACCAATGGCTTCTTCACATCATGAATGCTGAAAAATCAAATTTTTATTCTTATATTTACACTTTATTTTTAGACCCTTCCTATGCTGTTTTCGTGGTACTTTAATGTAGAATATGCAAAATATGGTTCGAAGAAAAGACAGAAACGATGTATTCGGCCATTAAGTTAAACAGCCGTCGCCATAATGTGGCATCAATCGAACATTACGTGGACCAATCAAAACGTTTGTTTACCTTAGATGCCGTTTGACGATGTCACATGATCAACTGTCGTTCATCGGTGTATGAAGCCAGTTGCTCTATTGGTAAGTCAGTGGCAAGTGTAAATATAAGGCATTGTAATCTACTGGTCTTATGATAACTTATTATAAATTCAGGGGAAGCAACTCTGCCATGTACATTTTTGTCTCCCTTCTCAATGAAAGTCAAGCCTTAAAAGAAGGAATTTAGGAGCAAATTCTTTCCTTTAAGAGTAGACACTCTTAGTAGATAAAGATGGAATGGCAAACACTGTAGACCCTGACTAATCTGATCTGGGTGTCCACTATCTGCTTAGACCTATCTGTCCTAATACTTAAAATTTTTATGGTATTTATAACAAGTCGCCCAAGGGCAACGATCGCTCACCTGCCAGAATATGCTCAGGTCAAGTGGCCAAAATGTAAGCTGGGCTCAGGTAGGCTAATACCAAGGCTGCAATTCTATAGGATTGGATGGTGAGTGTGTAAACTGTTCTACTACAGCCACTTCTATAAAATCACTAAATGACCTTGACCTCTAGTATTCATAGATGTTGAAGTTGACTGAATTTCCATATCACAGAGCTCAATAGCAACAGAAAAATGCACTTTTTTCATCTTTTCCCGTTCAAAAGCCTATGGGACCAAATTTGACCTTGCCATAAAATAGGTCAATGTCAACCCAAGGTCATCATTTATATAAACTTTGTAGTACTAGAGTCCATGATGCTACATACCAAGTTTCAAGGCAATCAGCCCAGTGGTTCTGGAGAAGATGATTTTTAAGGTTTCTACCATATGTGGGCATGGCGGCCATCTTGGTCATGTGACCTGGATAAAATATTTATAAACTTTTGTTTCTTTATCCTGTTAAGGCTCTGTATGAAATTTGGCTTCAATCAGCCCAGTGATTTCTGAGGAAAAGTCCTTTGAAAATGTTGACCATGGACGAAGACGACAATGACCTTGACCTTTAGTATACATAATGGTTGACGATGACTGGATTTCCATATCACAGAGCACAACAGCAACAGAAAAATGCACTTTTTCAGCTTTTCCCATTCAAAAGTCTAAGGGACCAAATTTGACCTCTCGGTAAAATAGGTCAAGGTCAACCTAAGGTCATCTTTTATGTAAACTTTGTAGTACTGTGTTCTAAGATGCTACATACCAAGTTTCAAGGCAATTGGCCCAGTGGTTCTGGAGAAGAAGATTTTTTAAGGTTTTTACCATATATGTGCATGGCGGCCATCTTGGTCATGTGACCTTGGCCAAATATATAAAATTTCGTTCTCCTATCCTGTTAAGTTTCCATATGAAATTTGGCTTCAATCGGCCCAATGGTTTCTGAGGAGAAGATGTTTGAAAATGTTGACAGCCAATGGACAAATGACCTTTAGTCAAGGTCACTAAATGACCTTGACCTCTAATATCCATAGGTGTTAAAATTGACTACATTTCCATATCACAGAGCACAACAGCAACAGAAAAATGCACTTTTTCAGCTTTTCCCATTCAAAAGTCTAAGGGACCAAATTTGACCTTGCCATAAAATAGGTCAAGGTCAACCCAAGGTCATCATTTATATAAACTTTGTAGTACTGGAGTCCAAGATGCTACATACCAAGTTTCAAGGCAATCGGCCCAGTGGTTCTGGAGAAGAAGATTTTTTAAGGTTTTTAACATATATGGGCATGGCGGCCATCTTGGTCATGTGACCTGGGTCAAATATATAAACTTTCGGTCCCCCATCCTGTTAAGGCTCCATATGAAATTTCGCTTCAATCGGCCCAGTGGTTTCTGAGGAGAAGATGTTTAAAAGTGTGGACGACGCCGACGAAGACGACGACGGACCATGGCTATACTATAAGCTCACCTTGATATAAGTATACTTAGCAAAACAAAAAGTAGCTTGAAGTCTTTTTATTTTTCTGTCATTTCTTGCATTTTGAGAAATCAGACAAGTGACATATATTAATATATTGTTGTTCAATATGGGCATTATGTGCACTTCCTCTCCACTCGACTGAACCTGTAAATTCTTTGTATGTTATATTTACATGTTTTTGCCTGTTCTGCATGTGCGCAGTTGTGCATTAGTAATTTTGCTAGTAAATTGCTATGTACACAGTCTACATTGATGGCAAAAGTAAAATTCTTGCATAAAATTCATTTTCTGTATTATCATCATACTGTTTTTCTTCTGTAAAAATTTGAAGAAATCTGCAATGGTGACTGTGTGCAATGAAGTTAACATCACCAAATATGTTGGACCTTCGATTCTAATCGTTACATAACCATATGTATCAGAAACCTTTTTCTGACAGTCAGAGACATTGAATCGTTGTATCAAACACCAAACACAGAGTAAAGGCCCTTGACTTGCAGTACATTTATTTTACACTAGGTCAGAATAAGATGTCAGCTTCACAGCTGAAATCAAAATTGTATTAACCCTTAATGCGCCAAAAAGCAGACAACAAAATTTACGTCTGCAGAATTTCAAAAACTGTTTCGTCCAAGGGATATCATATTGAAAATTCTAACACTAGAGGGCAGGCAGTGTATATTCAAATGAGATCTGGATCTACACTGTTTGCATATTCAACAATTTTAATTTTTGGCATTTTAAGGGTTAACATTTCTCTTTATTGTACTGCTTTTAACATAAAATTGGTACATTTCTTTTCAAATCAAAATTTGTTCACAATTTCAATTTTGCCTTTTCTGAAAACTGACCCCAATCTTTTCCAGAACAAGTTTGAGCATTTTCAATTACAGTCAACTCTCGATATCTTGAACACAGATATCTCAAAATATCCTATTATATCAAAGAATATATCTGGACACATTTCCCAATTTTCATTTGCATTTCAACTCGTATTATCTCAAACTACTGATATCTCAAAGTAAATTTTCTGGGACCAGAAAATTTACTTTGAGATATCAGTAGTTTGACTTGAACTTTGACTTTGAGATATCTAGAGTTGACTGTATTAAAGTACCTTAATGCTTTACCAGAACTGAGAAGAGAACAGCTGATCTGTTTCAAAGAACAAAACATTGGTGTGAACCTGAGGGTTCCAAAAAAGTTGGTGTTCAAAAAACAATGACAAGTTATCAACCGTCAAGTTTCTTTTTTTGCTCAGTGTATTGTATTTACAGTATTATAAACGACCCTAAAATTTCGGACACCTGAAAGTTGGACAATTTTTGTTCGAAAATTCTTAGAAAGTGGATTTTACACACAGTAATGTATCCAAATGATGTTTAGTGAATGGCAAACATTGTAGACCCTGATCAACCTGCTCCTTCAGGAGCAGTTTGATCTGGGTCTACAATGTTTGCTCAGACCTGTCTGTCCAAATATTTAGGGTCATTACAGGTAAATGGTTTTTGTGGCTATCATGGCAGTGAGTGAAAGGAGCCCACCATAGTCTGGGAAAGCATGTAAAAGACGACACCCAACCCTCTCCTTTCACTGTCTTTAACCTTCCCCAAAATCAAAAATGGCACAAATTTACTGCTGGGTTGTGAAAGGTTCCCATTTACTACCGGATTGTCAGAGAGAGCTCTTCCCTCACTGGCTGGCCTATTGAGGACACAAACCCCTGACCTGCACAATAGATGAGTGCCTTTAACCATCAGTTGACCGAAGCATCCCTCCGTTATATGTTATACTGTATCTAAATGGGCCTTAGAACCCCTTCTTTCATGCAATATGACTAGATTAGCACATTTAGGCTTGATTTTACTTCACCTTAAAACACGTTTTAAGCACTAATCAATGACTAGTGTTACATTACGGTCAAGGTAAAATATTCGATAACTAAAAGTTAGTCTGCGACGTGAAATCGGGCCTAAGACATTATTTTTAGCACAAAATATTATAAACACACTCTTTACTAAAAAAAAAGCATTGTATTTCAGTCATTGTAAAATTTCTCAGAATGATTCAGGGATTTTCCTAGGCCATATTTGGGGCTGAATATCTGCCCCTATTTTTCCAAATTAAAGTTTAAATTTCCCACCAAAAAAAGAGAATTTTCCCAATTTCTCTATCAGTACTACATTTGGGTGATAATTTCATGAAAATCAGACCAAAATAAGCAAAGTTATAGATGTTAACATTCACATTTGTAGCAATTTTTCACCCACAATTCTAATAAAAGCAAGTTTATAATAGTTCAATATGTTAAAGTTTTACTTTATTATGACTTTAACTGAATTTAACACAGACATCCTGTTTTTATCATCCAGTCAAATTTTCCCAATTTTGATGATTCCCACTGTTTTTCCCAAATGCAATGGCCCCTGGACCCAAGTTCAGAAAACCAGTCTTTGCTTTGCCCTTAAAAGGTAGCGAAGAGTCTAAGCTAGCCTCTAGGGACAGCCAAGACTCTGATCAGACTGGGTGACTGCCTCCGCTGATTTGTGTCTTTGCTGGGTGCACATGCTACCTTGCTGGTTTTCTCGTGCTGCAGCTCAAATAATGTTGCTGTCATGCCTAAAACCCTAACCTGCTTAAATATTGAGACACCTAAAAACATTAATTTTCCATTTGGGACAAATGGAAAATTACTGATTTTAGATGTCCTAATACTTGCCATAAAACAGGGTTTTCCCCCTCACTAAAATGACTTTAAATATCAAGTTCTAATAAAATCCTGATATAATACAATCCCGAAAACATAGGTCCATCTTCAGAGACAGATCTAAATTTTTGGGACTGTTTTGAAAGGGAAAAACCTCCGTCTTCTAGCAGTCAATCCAACACAATGATATTGTTCTCATGTTGTTTCAACACTGTGCCTGTAGGAAAACAAACTGCAGAGTTCACGAAAGTCTGCCAGAGTTTACAGGACCAAATCTGGTAAAATGATTAAAATGCACTTGAAAATTCTGAATATTTTTACCAGACCGAATGATTTTTTACCAGACATGTCAGGCGGTCAGACGGAGTTTCGTGAAGACTGAAACTGGGCCCAGTAGCTCAAAGCACTCTCAGCTTTGAAAGTCCTACACAGGAATGTTTTTTGCTGATAAAATTTGAGAAGTCTTTATAGTCAGTGCTCCTCATAGTTTTCCAGCAAAAATTAGTGTTAATATGAGCAATGCGTATCAAACTGAAGATATTACAGTGCTCCAGATAAGAAGGGGTAATACGAATTATTCTGAGATCATTTTTCCTTGTTGCTCAATGGAAACATGTTGTGACCTCTCTTTAGAACCGTCTTTCCAAGACATTTCTATGAGGTCAAATTTTTTTTTCTTTTTTTCTTTTTTGAAAAATGTGGAAAATTATATGTAATTTATTCCTGTTAGTCCTTCTCATCTGGAGCACTGTGTTAATGTCTCCTCAACTAATGTTATTGATAGTTTTGAACAACCAGGGGCTGTACATTACAAATTTTAAAGTGACTAAAATGCAGCTTTTCTTTTTCGGATAAGTATTTCTGCACCAATCTGCAACTGTTCAACAAATCAACATGTAACTTAACTAGCATCTAATATGTTATACCCTAATGTATTTGGACACCTAAAACCATTAATTTTCCATTTGTTGCAAATGGAAAATTAATGGTTGTAAGGTATTCAAATACTTATAATATAATATGCATTAGTATTGGGACACCTAAAACCATTACTTCTCCATTTCTCCCAAATGGAAAATTAATGGTTTTAAGTGTGCCAACAGTTAAGCACATCAGGATAGTCTTTAGCACTAACACCCAAGCCATGTCACAAGCTTAACCCTTTTTTGACCAGTGGATTGTCCATTCTTATCATTCAGATAAACCCATTACTAGTTTTAGGGGTTTCTGGTGAACATTTTCACTTTTATTGTACTTTGCATAGAAATTCCTGTAAGCAAACAATGTAGGCCCTGATCAGACGCCGCGTTTTGCGGCGTCTGAACTGGGTCTGCACTGTTTGCATAATGTCCCCAAAACGGGTATCCGGTCTAAAAAGGGTTAAGGTATGTGGTTACTCCTCCAAGGGAAATCACTGACCCGGCTCACCACCATCTTCCACTTCCAAATTCTATCTTTTCCCTGATTTTTCCCTGACATTTTACAATTTTCCATACCCTTTAACCAATCCCATTTTGATTGATCCAAAAGTTGATTTTACTCTTTACTTAAATAATGCTAACTGTATCACTTGAAAATTGGGGGTAACTGTTAAGGGAAAGAATAGCAACTTCTTTCCTTTAATGAGAATGGGTATAGGTCCATTGCTTTTCATTACTTTCACTCAAGGAAAGAATTTTTGTGATTTCTTACTTGCTTCCTTGGACATATTAGCCCTTCAAAATTGGAGTAAACTCTCAAAGGGACTAATTTTCTCCTATAAGGGAAGCAAAGAGGAAAATGGCATAGCTGCTTCCCTTGAAAAAGTATCCATCCGCCTGCTTTGTCCTGAAGTATTTGTGGTTATTTAGTTTTTTTAGATAAAACAGAACACTGCAAAATTAATGAAAATTAAACTACCCTCAAACTATAAACCTGGGCCCAGTTGTTTGAAACTTAAGGACATTGTTAGTTAATATGTTGTTAGTTAATGAGTTTTTAAACTTTCAAATGCACTGTATGAAAAAAAACACTTCCATTTTTGCTAAAAAATTGTGAGGAAAGCTTCTCTCATTTTTACAGCAAAAAATAATAGCATACTTGATTTTTATGTGGACCAGAAAACTTAATAAATGCAGAGCTCTAGATAAGAGGGAGTGTTTGATAATAATTAAGGATCATTTTTCTTATTTCTCTTTGAGACCATATGTTGTAGAACTTTCCCCTCCCCCCCCCCCCCACCCATGAGGGATCACAACACATTTTTTATGGGGAATTAACAAAAATTATCCCTAATTCTAATGCACTTACGTATGTAACACGACGTCTGATTGGATAACGTCAAAAATTTGCGACAGTATATCCTGCGATACACTGTCGCAAACCCGACGTCATTATGAAACGACGCTTCTCACTGGCTGACGTTTGGTTTTACATTGCTGAAAGTGCTCGTTTAGGATGCAAATTAGTACATTTTGAAAGGCAAACATATGAAAAAGTGTCGCGTCGCCGTAAAACGAAATTTCCGACCATAAAACCGACAATTTACCTTCCCAAATGACAATTTTGAGTACAGTTATCCCCTAATTATCACCAAAATACTCCCACTTATCTAGAGCTCTGTAAATGACTAACAATTTCGTTAAGCTACCTATGCTTTGAGTGAGTGAACTCAGGTGTAACGTCCCACCAACAACGAGGTCATATGGAGACGGGACCTCGGTTTAAAGTCTCATCCGAAAGACCGGAGAAGCGGGGGATCGATCTTGCAACCCCTGGATTGGTTGTCCGGAGTGCTATCCACTACACTTCAGCCACTCCCTCTATGCTTTGAACAACTGGGCCCTACAATGGAACTAACAGAGCACTTAACCCATTATTAGCACTTTCAGGGACAAGAAAAACAAGAGAATCTTATCCTAAGCTTTCAGCAAGATTAACAGACTGTTGATTATGGAATAACTCCCTGAGTATTTTCTTAAGGTGAATGGGTATGTCTCTCACCTTATATTGGAGACTGGCATAAAGCAAGCATTTCCAGGCCCCGAGGTTATAAAACTTTTTTCATGCTCAACTCAGCTGAGCATGAAATTTAAAATGCCCATTAATATAAAAATACCAAGAAATTCAGCATTTTTCAGGCTCAGATAAGCCAAGAAGGCTATATTTTCTACTCATAAATATTAAAATGCCAACAATTGTTGGCATTTTAAAATTTATGAGCAGAAAAAATTTCATGCTCAGCTGAGTTGAGCATGAAAAAAGTTTATAACCTCGGGGCCTGTGCTCCAGCTACTCCTGTATTGTAGGGGTGGGCCACCCCTCTGGCCCTTCCCTATTTAATCTCTTCTTGAATTATTTCCACCCAGGATGTAAATCAGTTTTTCATAACAATCTGACAAAAGATAAGGAAGCTACATCTGTTTAACAGGTCAAGCCTGGAACAGTTACTGTATCAATAATTTCAAAATAGTTTTCATGCACAAAGTTTGGTACATGAAATGATTCCCTTATTCTTGCCTAAAAACTGAAGCGCGCATCTTGCCAGACCAAGCACCCGTCTGTCCTGAAATCCTAGCTGGATTTCTGGTTTGTGAGTAGCTTACTTTTTCTAGTGACCCAAACAAAAACAGAACTAAGATATTTCCAATGTACATATAAGTATATAATAAACATGTAACTTAGGGAAGAATTCTATATATACAATAAACATGTAACTTAGGGAAGAATTCTAAAGAGAAACTGAAATGGCCCTTCCTGAGGGAAATACGAAATTCTGATTTCTTCCTGAAATCTTGTTAAAAGTATTTTTCTTGCAAAAGTTTTATTTCTGAGATCATGAGATATTTTTGAGATCACTGTTTCATAGAAAGATTAAAAACAACTTACTACTATACATGTATATATTTCAACAATTCAACATTTACCTTATTACCTTAATATGGCACTAGAAAATCTTCTTACAGAGAAGATGAGTTTAACCAACCAAAATAACTCCAAGGGGCACAGGTTCCGAGGTTATAAAACAAATTTCGTGCTCGACTCAGCTGAGCATGAAATTTGCTCCGCTGATAAATATGAAAATGCCAACTAATGTTGGCATTTTCATATTCGTAGGCAGAGAAATTTTCATACTCAGCTAAACTGAGCACAAAATTTATAAGCAAGTACGATTTCATGCTCAGCTGAGTTGTGCATGAAAGAAGTTATATAACCTTGGGCCTGGCTGTTTTTCCATGTAACAGAAGTCTAGATAAGAGGAAGTATTTAGTAATAATTAGGGATAATTTTTGTTACTTCTGCATGAAAACATATTTTATGACCCTCATCTGAACCGCCTAAACGAGTCAGTTCCAATGAGGGGTCGCAACATATGGTTTCAATAAGAAAAATTATCCCTCAATTATCATCACATACTCCCTAGTAAGATAACCTATCATACAAAGCCCTAGTATCTAATAGTTAAAAATAGAAAGTGAAAATTCTTGACATAATCATGGTATAAATAATATGTTATGATCATAGCAAGCACATTCTTACCACGGATCACTCCATTAGTCCTTGCTAAAGTCCTTTTTGGGCCCTTAGAAATGTTTAGTTACAAAAGAAGACAATCCAAAATCTGGCTGTAATAAAGGCAGTTATAACAGCATGAACTCCCCAAAGCATGCTTACCTGTATTGTGTTGATCAATGACAACCATTGCCTTGCGTACGTCATATTCTTCAAAGATTGACTTCCTTATTTTACTCATCACCATCCTCCAGAGGATAAAAATTAATATTTACATTCTTGGTGCATTTACTGAAAAGCCCTATAGTAAACAATAGGAACCTAATGTAGTTTACATTCCAATAATTACATCGAGACACGCGACGTCAATGACGTCAAAATAAACAATGACTCTCGTCAATCTGATTGGGCGTCAGCAACGTCATGACGTCATGCAGGCTGTTCTGCTGTTAGCAAAAACACTGCGTGTGCATGTTTTACCGATTCAATTCAAGAGCTAAAATAAGATTTTTCGTGAAAATTCTGATTGAAACGAATGTAAATATAAGCAATGAACTTAATTTTTCTGTTGTTTATCGAAGTGTAAACTACATTGGGTCACTAGCAAAGTTTACATGAACCCCTTCGGGGTTCATTCACTTTGCACGTGACCCAATGTAGTTTACACTTCGATAAACCTCAGAAAAATGAAATTCATTCCTTAAATACGCCTCTTTGTTTACTCATCAGTATTGCTTCGCGAAAATAGCAAGCGATAAAAACATATAACTGAAAGCAAATCAAACTAACTGATATTTGAGCCGCGACACGAGAAAACCAACTATGTGGTTGTGCGCCGAGCACAGACTCGGATCAGCCCAGTTTGATCAGAATCTTTATTAAGGGCTCAAAGGGTAGCTAAGGGTCTAAACTAGCTCCATGTGGACAGCGAAGACTCTGATCAGACTGGGCGGATGCCCAGGCTGATCTGAGTCTGCACTGTTGGTTTTCTCGTGTTGTAGCTCATTTAGTTTCTGTAGCTATAATATTGCTTGGGTCTATTATTAATATCACTTGATATGATAATGTTTTTTACGACAAAAACATTTTTTTAAACATAACCACGCAGTGTGGTCATTGAAGAGTAGCCATGACACATTATAATGAAGATCCAATCAGTTGGAACGCAGCTCCAAGGAGTAGGGATATAATCAAACACATAGCAACGAATTTTTGTTCGAAATTGTCGCCATCAAAATGGCTATCGACGAACCCCATAGTACTTTAACGCCACCATACAGACTAATCAAATCGCCCCACCGGTTGAAATTTTAAGAGCACTTTTCTGACTTCCATTATTGAATATTTCTATTAAAATAATTCCAGGACATCCTTTTCCGCCTGTGTAATTATTGACGAAACAGTGCCCTTTACGTCAGCGCCAAACATGTGAACAAAAAATTACGATTTACAGCTTATTCGACTTTCTCCAAAACGCAGACCTATGCCATGATAAATATTGCTATATATTCTATTATCATGTGAAATTTCAGAAAATTTGGTTTTGGAACATTTTAAAATTGCAAAATAACATATGACCACTCGGTTTGAAAACAAACCGAAAATGGCGTCGAAATCATGCCAGCCTTACGCCCTAAGTGTTCACTGCCAATAACAAACTCACAATTTGGCCTGTCCTTAGAAATGTAACACCTCTCACTGATTAATCTTCAACCAAGACCGAATAAAACAGTCAAGCACATTCATTTTATTCATATTTTATTGTCAGATAGAATACACTGTGGGAATAATGTCAACTCTCACCTATCGTAAACATTATTTATGACGTGACTTTGAATCGATTAGAAGTTTGTATAATCATGGCTTAAAAGACGGACTTAATCAGCAATTGATGTTCATTTAGGTACAGTTCATGCTATCGTTCAGGATTAGCCTTTCCCTTATGATTGAACGATAATTTAACGGTTATTTCTTTTTTTAATTAGCAGATCACGCGCTTGATTTCAAAAGTCAAATAAACGGTTGTATGTGAGTAACCTGGGTGGGATGAGGAATGCCCTCCCCCCCCCCCCTCCTGCCCCCCCTCTTGGGACGGTTAGAAGCAGGAGTGTAGGGGTTGTTACACTTTACGCACAATTATGTCCCCCCCCCCCCCCCCCCGCCCGCGTGGGACGGTTAGAAGCAGGAGTGTAGGGGTTGTTACACTTTACGCACAATTATGTTTCCCCCCCCCCCCCCCCCCCCCCCCCCCCCGCCCGCATGGGACAGTTAGAAGCAGGAGTGTAGGGGTTGTTACACTTTACGCACAATTATGTTTATCCTTTGAGAGCAAGAATAAGAGGTGGGCCCCAAAGATACTATTGAAATCTTGTTCAATTTACAAATACCCGCCACATCAAATATGGCGATACCTGTTGAAATTTTGTCGACAAAGTTACAATACGCACCTGGGTATTAGCGTATTAGCGTAGAAGCAGTTACGCGTTTGAGAAGGGTTAGCAGTGCACTGTATGCATGCGATGTTTTTGCATTGCCTGTATAAGTTTGAGAAACTCGTCAGGCATCTGTGTGTGAGTGTGTGTGTGTTTGTGTGTGTGTATGTGTGTGTGTGTGTGTGTGTTTTGGGGGGATGGGATGGGGGGGGGGGGGAGGCATTTACAAATCTAAATCTGCAGGTACACGGGTAGATCTACATAAAATACTAGGATAGAATAAGTAAGTAAGTAAGTAAATTCTTTATTTTTAGAGGGTGACCCAATTGGTACAACCAATCTTCCTTGGGGCCCTCTTTTACAAGTTAACATATTTACAACATGGCAACAAAATTGTTTCTCAAACATAAGATCATGAATGACTATGGAAACGAGAATGTAAACATAAATGAGGTGGATTAACAAACATAATGTTATATAATAAGTCAAAAGTAGAAGTTGCATAAGACAGACATACATTCATGATCAGACAGACAGACTTATGGACTGACAGACGGACATACAGAGAATGGCGGTGGAGGTAAGCAAGTCATCACAGCATAATATAAGTTATACCAGAAAAACTAATGCTTTATCCATTCGGAGCACCGTTTACTAAACGTGTGTAATGAAGATTAGAATAGAACATTTATTTCTCCAATTACGAACCCTTTTGGTTATGCAGTCACATGTATATAAACAAACAACCAAAACATTTACAAATAATTCAGATAGTGTTTTCGTATTTCTCTATTAAAATGATGTTGCCTCACATTAGAGTAGTCTTGGCGAGTAGGTTCTATATACAGCTGCAACACGTTTTCATGGATAACTGGCACAAATTATCGTAGACTTATTATCAATACACAACTTTATTAATTTCCTGTTAGTTTTCCTGAACTGAGAGACTCTTCAAAAATTCTTTGCTCCCAAAGGAGCAAATGCTTTCCTTAAAGAATTAAGTCCCATTGGAAAGGTAGGATAAATAAAAAATATTAATGCCGAGATGCTTCCCCTGAAAGTGTACCCGGTTGCCCTAGGCCCACACATTTACATGTACACTCTCAATTTCAGTTCCTTCCAATGCTTAACATGTTCATTCTTCATTTGTATGCCGACTAGAATTGTAACATTGTAATTGTCTGGTTGACTAGCAGGCCCGGGTATCTTGCAGGTCACCAGAAGATTTGATATTTTTGCATTTACGAATCGTTCCGAAGGCACATGTAAAGGGCAATCCAGTACACTTTATACTCAACTCTGGGCTTATTCTTCATACTCTGCGTTCTGAAATTAAATAATTGGACAGTCGAGTTCCGAATCGGACAACAGTCGAAATACAGTCAAACCTGTCTTAAGGGGTCACCCAAGGGAAGCCCAAAAATTGGCTGCTTAAGACAGGTGACCACTTAATACAGCTTCATTTGCTCTGTATTTTGGTTCTAGGGATCCGAAAAAGGTGGCTGCTAAAGGCAGGTGACCCCTTAATAGAGGTGACCACATATGCAGGTTTGACTGTACATTCGTTAGGCAATGATAGGAATTGAGCTAGGGGCCTTCAGATTCTCATCTGAACACCCTAAGCTACCAAATGTGGTGACGTGCGGGAAGGTTTTCACTTTTTCCCTTACTGTAGTATATTCTGAGGGTCAGTAAGTAAACGGGTGACCTGCAACAACCAAAGACTAAGATAGCTTGCACTACAAATGTTATAAAAGTTAAGATGAACAGCTTGCATGTGTGCATTCTATTATGGATCATGGCTGGTAGCTTTTTGTTCAAGCACATTTTGCTAAATGAAGGCAATGATGGGTTGCTTGAATAAGTATACAAAGTTAATGCGTATTTCAACAGTTCCTCACATGCCCGCTATTTTCAACTTTCAGGCAGATTGTTTAAGTATACTGTCAATCGTCTTTACGCTTGTTCGGGATGTGGAATTTGCCAAAGTGGAGCGATTCGTATACAGTTTAAGTTCATGTACAGTACTTTGCTTCCACGGAATAAATGGCTGTTTTTGTGCCACGTGCCAAACGTCGGATGGCACGTAGCAAGCCTCCAAATTTTCCCCACACCTCCCACATCCGCACACCCCGACACATTTTCAGGCTCATCATCGAACACACGAAATGCTCTTAGTAACTTAATTCAGAACGGAAAGAGTTTGCTTGCTAGCCAATCAGGGTTTTGCTATTCGCTTATATATAGGCCTACATCTTTGTATCTTGAAGCAGTCTTGTTAGACTCAGCAGATTTTGCTGTTATCATATCCGACAAGATTCCTCTTTCCCTGTTGCGGCTCAACTGTTGGTAAGATTCAAATGATTGTAATAAATCTCAGTGTGTGTAACAACAATGAAGCCAACTCGGGCAGAGAGAGAGAGAGAGAGAGAGAATACGCTGTTACAACAACGACTGCTCAAGTCATGTTTGGGACAGATACATCACTCCAAGCATCAGTCAAGATGAATTCCCCACTTCCCTGGCCCCCACCCACCCCCACCCTCCTCACTTACCGCCTCCTTCCATCCCCACCTGGCTTGTTTCTTTCTAAGTAACTAATGAGCCGCGACGCGAGAAAACCAACAATGTGGTTGTGCGCCCAGCGCAGACTAAGATAATCCTGGGCATCCGCCCAGTCTGATCAGAGTCTTAGCTGTCTGCTGAAGATAGCTTAGACCTTCAGCTACCCTTAAAGCGCTTAGGGAAGACTATGCAGACTAGGTGGATGCCGAGGCTGATCTGAGTCTGCGCTGGGCGCACAACCACTTTGTTGATTTTCTCGTGTCGCGGCTCATATGTTCTCTGTACATGTAATTGTTGAGCAAATTATAAAATCAGATCGTATTTTTTTTTGAAAACTAGACAAACAAAACGACAAGAAAGAAACTCTTTACTTCGTACTGGCGCATTTCATGTGTACGACGTATAATCTGTTTACATGCGGCTTGGCAGTCTAGCTCGAGGCAATATACGTCATTTTTTTTATTACGTCACAACAATGACCTAATAACTTATTTGACAGAAAACAGATGACTGTTTGAAAGATAAATAATATTAGAAAAGGATATTATTTTCACAAATTTGAGTGGCAAAACGTCAGATTTGTACAATGCCAATCAGGTCAGGAGTCAGGTAAGGTACGTTCAACCAGTTTGTAGTCTATGTTAGCTAACTGAACTCCGTATTTTTTCTCCTCTTGAAGTATTTAGCAATCTGAGCTAATGTTTGACAAGCCGTCGACCTCAATTTTCTGTCTAAATTGTGGCTGTCCGGCAAGTATTGCTGGTGCTCATATCACGTGCAAGACCGTTTCCTGAGCGTTAAAACTACAGATGCCATCTTTTATTTTGCAATTTAAAAATGTTCCAAAACGAAATTGCTTGAAATTTCACATGCAAAAAGAAGAAATAATAAAGTTTTCGATGGCATGGGTGTGCGCATTGGAGAAAGTCTCAGCTTTCTGTAAATCATGTTTTATGTTGATGCAAGTTTTCGGTAGAATCAAGATAGAGTACTGTACTTTGAAGAGGAATATTTTAGCATTTCGAGCAATTTTGGCCCTGAATTTTGTTGAGAAAGCCTGCTTAATACTAGTTAGCAAAACATTTGTATGTGTTTAATCATTTTAATATAATCAATGCCTCTAAATACATTTGAGAATAATGGGAAATTTCGTCAAGAACTATGTTTGCCATTTTTAGGGCCTATTTTTTATGTGGAAGGATCCACCGTTGTAAATACAATCACCGCTTTTCGAGGGTTTGCGTTCCAACTGAATACGACTCTGAATGGACCAATCTAACAAATCACATGGCCAGGTGACGTAATGGTAAACAATGTATTATCAGCCTACCCAGCAGTCCCATATGGGACACGCCTGTATTTCAATGCTGCCTATCAGCAATAACGCAATGACAACTGCAAAATCAATCAGCTAAAACCATATTGACGGGTATTGTTAACAACAGTAAACTTCCTGTTGAAGGAGATGTTTCCAAAAAACATAATCATATAGGTACAATAAACTGTGAAGCACGAAAAATAATCTAAGCTCTGAGGGAGAAAATTCAGAACATGTAATTATCAATAAAGGGCAATGCATGAAAAATAATCTACACTTTGAACATCTTACATTCAATACAAACAGAAAGCACTTTCCGGAACATTTCAGAACACAACTTTAAAAAGTCTGCAAAGCATAGATTATAAAATTGTGTGCTAATGAAGGTGAAAAAATAATTATCGATCTTCCATCTAAGAAACACTTTTATACCAACTTCTGATTCATAAGAAGTGGTCAGTTTTTCTGCTCCTGCACACCAGAAACTGACATGACCTCTGAGGATAATGATTACTTCTGCTAACAGCTCTCTACAAAAGGAGTGCTTAAATAATAGCTGGAGGACAATTATTCTAGATTCTGGATTAAAAAGTATGTCAACGAAGCAGTCTTAATGAGAGTGACGTACTAAAATGTATGAGTTCTCATGAGGGGACATAATATACTTTTATTGAGATTCAATAAAAACTATCCCTAGTTATCACAAGATGCACCATCTTTAGCTCTGTTATCACATATTACAAGTCTTTTTTATTGTTTCCAAATCTACTTTCTGATTTTTCAACAGGAACCTCTCACTTCTGGCTGTGCTCTCTATCCAATATTCAGCTGAACTCCTTAAACCAATCTGCAGGGTTCCTTTTGAACTCAAATTTCAAAATTCTCAGACAATTTCCAGACTTTTCTACAACCAACTGCCAGACTGAGTGCTCCACTATTTCACTCTGTTCAATGTGCTGCACAAGTGCCAATCATTTCTTTTCAAGTCTGTAACTCTTTAAGTGCCAAAAAGCAGACAACAAAATTTACGTCTGCAAAATTTCAAAAAAATGCCTTGTCCAAGGTATTTCATATTGAGAATTCAAAGACAAGACAGCAAACAGTGTAGATCTAGATGAGGTGGCTCTTGATGAGCTGCCTTATCAGGATCTACACTGTTTGCAATTCTGCTATTTTCGTCTCCGTTACTTAAAGTGTTAAGACTAGCTTTCTCCATACCTGTTGCAAGGCTCTTTTGTCAGCACTGAAATGACCTTTCCCATTCAAGGCTTTCTATAAAGATTTTTAGACCTATTTTTGGAAACCATCAATTTCTGCCAGTTTCCTGACCCAGTTTCCAAGTCCAGTCTTACTACAGAACTGCCTGAAAGTCTGTTTCACTCCTTGGTAAGTCTTTCCTGATTCTGTCTTCTATTCTGCCGTCGACATCATACTTAAGCTTCTAAGCCAACAAGTTTGAATCACTGCTTCTAAACCACCAATTTTCCTGATGATCTCCTGATTCCAGCCGTATTTTCTGATACACATCTGAGACTGGGTCTTCCAAGATCTATCTTGTAAAACAATAAATTTCCTGATATTTTTAATCTGACAGAGTAAGCCTAGATAAATCTTTGCAAACAATAACTTTTCTTGAGATTTCAGTTCGAGGCCCAGTTGTTCAAAGCATTGTTAGCCTAACAAACTCTTTAAGAGGTCAACTCGTTTAGTGTTTCACAACTTTATAACCAAATACACTGATATTTTTTGTCAAAAAAATGTGAGAAGCTTTTGCAGCTTTTGCAGTGCAAAAGCTTCTCACATTTTTTCGACAAAAGTATTGGTGTATTTGAGATATTAAGGTTTGAAATTTGAACAAAACGTTAACAACATTGTTAGTTTTGAACAACCGGGCCCAGGGGTTTCTTGCAAAACCATTAATTTCCTGATAATTTCCTATAAATTCAGATCTATTTCTGGAAACCATCAATTTCAGCTGGTTTCCTGATCCAGTTTCCAAGTCCAGTCTTACTACAAAATTGCCTGAACGTCTGTTTCACTCCCTGGTAGGTCTTGCCAAGTCTTTTAGCTGCTAAGTAGTTCGGAGCTTGCAACATCTGTCTGTTTTTCAAAGCATTTCCTATTTCTCTGTATCTGTATAAGAAGGCAGCTTTACAAAGTCTGCTAGCACATGGTCCTGGAGTCTTCAAACTTCTGTGTGGTGAGCTGTCAAAGAAAAACATTAAGCCCCTGTCACACTGTCACGATATCTCTGGCGACAAGCGGCAATTTACGGCGAGATTGAACTCGCAGTAAATCGGCTTGGATGACCACGAGTTACAAAATGAATTTCTGTCAAAACTTTTGTACGAGTAGAGCACGAGATCTCTTCGATATTTCTGACTAAGACGTACGAAACTAGTACGGGTTTGCACGAATACCTTCGACATTCCTACGATAATGCTTCGATACTTGTTCGATATCATTATGAGTTTGTACGAGTTAATACGAGTTTTGTACGACAAGGTACAAGTTCGTACGATATGGTAGGATTTATTGCGATATTAGTATGGTCTTAGTTCGACGTAGTACGATATCATCCGAACCTTGTTCGACTTTGTGCGACATAATACGATTTCTGTACGAGTTCTCCAGCATTTTGGGTGTATATAATTGGTGTATACTGCAGACCAATGGTCATAATCTCATTGGTTACCGAATTTCAACTTCCACAAAGGCTTCTGAGACTTCGTTTACTGGTGGAACTGGAGGAAGATGATGTCGAAATTGATCTTGGCCTCGCCCAGCTGCTCCAGCAGAGAAGGAGAAGGAGGAGGAGGGCTCCTAGAAGATTTTGGATCAGACCATGATTAATGAGGCGAAAAGACTTTGGACACTATGATTGTCTGATGCATGAACTGCAGACCATGAATCGCCCACAAGACTGTAAAAATTTCCGTACATTTTACGGTAGAATACCTGGCAACTAGCTACCAGTCCATTTCCCGTTATTTTTACGGGCGCCCGTAAACGCTGGCGGAATCATCACGCAGAGCAGGAAAGAAGAAAACAAATATTGTTTTGGTCATATAACCCTTCAACACTATAAAGATATTTTCGAGTGCGGTCAGGTCACATAATTCTACCACATCGAGATTTCAAAATATGTTCTACAGGCAGACGCCGTAAAAATAACGGGAAATGGAATGGCAGCTGGTTGCCAGTTATTCTAACGTAAAATCTACGAAATTTTTTACAGTAACTTTCTGAGAGTACCGCCTGAAATGTTCAGAGAGCTTAAGCAGAGACTTACTCCTAGACTGCTGAAACAGAATACGTGGTACCGAGAGTCCCTGAAACCGGGATTGAAGCTTGCTATCGCCCTGAGGTACTTGGCCACAGGAGAAAGCTACAAGAGTCTCATGTATGGGTTCTGAGTGCCACACAATACCGTCCTCACGGGGATGCGTGTCTCGGGGCTGCTCCCTATCCCCTGGAAGTACCTCATCGACATTAGACACATCTTCCCTAGTATAGGAAGTGGCGTTAGGGTATCTCTGGGAGGTGTGCCAGCTCCTTTTTTTCGTTGCAACTTTTTCCTTTTCTTGGGAGCCATTATCATGCACTGATAAACGTAAAATGAACGTATGAATACTGAGACGTTTACATTGAAACTGCTGGACAATGACGCTAATATTTATAGAAGATTATCATGACTCGAACGGAACTCGTAAAGCACTCGCCAGTTGTCGTATATGTGTCGACAGTACTCGAAGGGATCTCGTGGAGAATCCCTCATATTCGGCACAATATCGTACTGTGTGTCGCAGATACTCGTACCCAGCTCGCCGTATATCGTACTATATCGCCAGAACTCGCCTGTTGCTTTGGGACGGCGAGAACACACGAGAATGTGCGACAATGTGTACGATACTTGTGCGACAATGTACGAGTGAGCTACGAGTTCGCTACGAGAATACTTTGGACGGCGAGAATTTTAAACAGTTTAAAATTCTCGTAGACACCTCCCGTCAATATGCGAGTTATGGCGATGCTTGTTCGACTTAAGACGAGATATGGCGACATCTCCTCCACTTCCCCTCGACATGTGGCGAGTTATAAACTCGTAGCTTATCGTAGCCAAACTCGTGACAGTGTGACAGGGCCTTTAAGTTTATATCTTAGGGCTATTCCAGATAAAAGTACCTCCCTGGGTAAGACTGAAACTTTTTCTGAGAAATACCACCAAGGAAATTTTAATTATATTTACAATGAGAACTCGTAGTATTTCTACCTCTTTAAACCCCCACCACCAAAATTTTATCTGTTTCCAGTCCTGCCCCAGAATGTAATTTTTCCTGGAAAAGCCCTTACTGTATTCATCAGGGTTCAGTTGTTTAAACCATCATTAGCTTAACAAAGTTATTAGTTGCTGACATGTTTAGTATAAAATCAATCATGCTAATATTTTTTGTAGAAAAACTGTAAGAAGCTTTTGCAGTGCAGAAGCTCCTCACATTTTTTTTGATAAAAATGGCAGTGTACAATGTATGCCATTCTCCTCTCATATTATATATGAGATGCTAACCGAAATTCATGCAAACGAAAAATCTGATTTTTTCAAACCAATAATTCATTTTCAAAAAATTTAATTCTCTGTTTTATACTGCCAACAGATTCTCTCCACAAAGTAGAAGTTTAGATGATAATTCTGGTACTTTACGTTTTTTATAAAGGATGAACACATTTACATTTATGGTAATTTATGCTAATTTTGATAGTGGATGTGACTTAGTTACCTATCAATTACTTTTCCAGTATATCCATTAACCAGTTCTGGCTTTTCATCACCATCAGACCAGTTCATACTGTACGGTGTGGTACTTCCCTCCATTTCTTCAATCCCAATGGTAACGGTTGATAAGAGAGGGTGGTTGATGTGGTAAGGGGGAGGTAGATATTTATCGAGAATACTGTATAGTCGGCAACACACTGCCCGAGCTAGGTGACCATGGTCGTAATGAGTACCTAGGGTATGAAATTTTAGGATCGGTTAGAAATACAGATGATAAGACATTTTGAGCAAGACAAGCCCTGGCAGCTTAAGAAGGTTATTCCTTGGCCTGCTTAGCTAGCAGTCCAGGGCCCAGTTGTTCAAAGCATCGTTAGCCTAACGAGTTCGTTAAGTGGTCAACTCGTTAAGTGTTTCATGACTTTATTACCAAATACACTGATAATTTTTGTTGAAAAAATGTGAGAAGCTTTTGCAATGCAAAAGCGTCTCGCATTTGTTTCAACCAAAAATATTGGTGTATTTGAAATATTAACTTTTGAAATTTTAACGTCTCGTTAACTAAAAACATCGTTAGTTTTGAACAACCGGGCCCAGGTTCATATCCTGCTAGAGTAGGAAATCTTTTCAACTGTAAATGAGTTCCACAGCTTTTCATTATCACCCTTCCACTGGCTTGAAATGACTGAAATACTGTTGTAAGGGCCATAAAACTGCAAGTCATCCATTCTGCAATTTTGAGCAACACCAACAGAAGAGTTTAACTTACTGTTTGTGCAAACAGCAAGACCCAACAGGGAAAAGAACTTGATAAGCATATGGCTTCCGTTCTAATCCCAAAGCTTGTACTGATATCTTACTTGCTCACATAATTATGTATATGTGTATATTAACTGAATAGGCTAAATAAATATGTTTAAACCAAGACCCAACAAAATGAAGTCAAGGTCACTTGGATCTAACCAAGTCATTGGATTCTCCTAAATATATGATCAATAAAGCCTTGTCGAATTCTGTCATACAGACAAAAGTCAGGGTGCAGACAAGTTATTAAATGAAAAATGGGAAAAATCAAAATTCTAAATCCACGCCTGACAATCAGTCTCATGCGGAACCGGCGGTTAAGCAAAGGAATCCGTTAGATCGCTTTCCGGTGTCGTAGAAGAGGAGCCGAAAAAGGTAAACAATACATTCTCAGTCAGATGTTAGAATGTTTTTTCAGAATGATAGGAGAGATATCCAAAATCTAAGAATGCTATTTTGTTCCTTAAACATTGCTCCTTCAACACACCAAATAATTCTTTAATTGGTTCCGCGGTTTTCTTGATATTTGTTCCCTCCGGCGAAATGTCTGTTCAACACGTTCAAGGTCAGACAAAACAGGAGATAAAATAACAACCTGCGACTTCACACAGTTTGGTCTGCTCGTTTAGCACTGAAAAGCTGTTGTATCATTAAACCTACAACTCTAAGGATCTTCTCTGGCAGGTAATCTAATAATTTTGTCTGACCTGGTAATGTAGCCAGGAAGACATGTTTTTCTTACGACAACCATTTGAATAAAATCGTTTATGAGACTAGCCACTCTTAAAAGTTTATAAGGGCCTAAAATTTAACTGGCGGATGGATGACTTGCGATTTTGCGTTTTTCAGCAGTATTTCAGTCATATCAGATTTTTCTCTCAAGAAAAGGTATTGCAAAAAATTGGAGAATGTCATGCTATCATTTGTTTACAATTGTATGTTGAGACCAAGTGATATGAACAGTTTTAAGTGCTGTTTGGTATATAACATTTATCCTCCAAGTTCAGTACCGAAAGAAGGAAATAGTCCTGCAGATAAATCGGCCCTGTGCGTGCATTTGCAGATTTTCTGTGAAATCTTATCGATGCAGCAAGACACTTAACTTATAAAACCGCGTTGAAAATTCACTTTCAAGAAAATGCATGCTTTTGTTACTTCGCCCTCAACGAATATTTATCGGCGGTCAATTTGAAAACCACAAGGTCAATAGTATTGAAATTGACATGGAGACAATTATATTCTGCTCAAAAGGGATTGTGCGCTTGAATTTAAAAGCACGTTTCAATACTTCTAAACATATGCCAGATAATTTTGGTCAAGTAAGATGGTCTTGGTCTCAGTATATCTATAGTAACCCTTTACCTGCCACATAAGTTATTCATGGGACCCTAAACATGCGGGAACCCATACCTCAGAAGCCACAAACTCTGTTCGATTTGACTGATATATTCACTCAGCTGCAGCAAGGTGTTTGCTGCCGTTCTGGAAGTTACCAAGGTCCATCGACGTCCATGCTCCGACCTAACACAATCAACCGGAAACCGACCAAGACGTTTAAAAAAGAATACAAGATATCAGCCCCAGGTATATGCTTTAGAAATGGAAAGTGATTGCTTGTCTGAGACCCGGTGTTGTTGCTGAACATTTATCAACAGAAAAAGTTTAGATGAATGAGGTCTACTTTCCAGAAAATCGGATCAACTGGGTAATGGTGCCACTTGAAAAGATGTATTGAAAAAAAATCTTAAAATTTTAACGTATTTTCAGTGTTTGCAAACTACAAACCAGTGATGTGGGCAAAACCTTGCTCTAGTAATAAAACAGATTCCCTTCTGCATATGACAGCCTCAAAAAGTGGGGTTTCCTGACAGGCTACCCCTTAAAACTGACAGTTCGCGCGATGGTGGGGTTAAGGGTTAATCTCAATTAGACTTTCTCCTAAGTTTCAAATTGACTATCAATATTTTAGATTCGGTAAAGATGTAGTAACGAAAGCTGGACGGATGAACGGTTCCCAGTTACTGAGGCTTTGGATATGTTCCGCTGGGGTGTGTGGTTTAACGTCATTACGAGAATTTAAATACACACACAGTAATGAAAACATTAAGTTTTATAAATTTATCATTTGAAAGTGTGTATAATATGGGCACGCCTTATCGCATTACTAAGATTTTAAGGAAAGCCTACAAATGCATTCACAGAGCCAAAATTCCTGTGCAAGACTCAAAAATCTTACCCATGACCCATCTATAGACCACGAAAACTGCAAACTGACTACTGAAAAATAGTCAAATTAGTTTTCAACATATTTCAGCGGAGGTCAGTTTGAAACATTACCTTCGATGTTAATAATCAATGAAATTTCGTGCGGTGAAGTGCGGATACCTCCTGGCTTTTGTAACAAGCCATTATATAAGAACCTTTTCGATGCACGCCGTATTTGCCATGTTGCCTCGAGCAAAGCCAAAAAGTCATTGCTCGAGGTGTTGCCGAAAATTACAGGGAGTAGCATTAAAAACTTAAATAATCGTTTGCTACGAAAGAGGACAAGGTGCACCGTAATTTTGCTATATTGCCTCCAACAAAGTCAAAAAGTTATTGCTCGAGGTGATGTCGGAAACTACAACGCGTAGCATTAAACACTTAAATATTATTATGATACTGAAGCAGGACATATGAGTGTTTCCGAGGGTTATTTTTATCAGAAGACAAATAAGAAAAAACAGTATTGGCATAACTAATTTAAAAGTGATCCATGTATAGCTTGAGACGTTTATAGCTTCGTTTAAGCAAAAGAAATTGTGAAGTTTGAAAGAAGTCAAATGCTGAACCGAGCTATCGCATGCGAAACCAGGAAAAAATGACATGGGGACTTACCTTAAAAATAGGCAAACCAAAAGTGTTGAAATAAGCTAAACAGATATTATATGGAATCATTTGATATTCCAATGACGTAATCAATGCATAATGTTCAACATATAATGGCTCAAAGCAGTGTTCCTTGATTTCTCTTGCAGTCTGGTTTCAAGCAAATATTAGCCGTCAGACCTGCATTTGTCAACTTTAGAAACTCCAGAATTATACTGGGCACAGTTTTACTGCACATATTAGGTTGAAAATAAAATTATCTAAAATATTTTCTTCTTATTTTTAATGATTACATGCGGAACCAAACTTTCGAGACCAATTATGCATGCATTTCAAAAGAATTCTTGGTTCTAGCAAAATGTAAAGGTATCACATACCTCAGTTTCTGTTTAAAATATCCGCACGCCGTCTAATTTGCAGATCATATGTACACAAATGTCAGATTTAGCGCATAAATGTGTTGCTTACCTCATGTATAATCCAGTACGAACAGGTGTTTCGGAGGAGGGAATAAAAATGACAAAAACAAGACAACGCTTCAGCAAATCTTTCGGCGTACAAAGAAAACAATGTGTTAGCAGCAAAATAGCATTCTCATATTTTAAAGAGCACATTTTCTAAGAAAATAAATCGCCTTCTTACACGAACGATTATTGTTTGTTTACCTTTTTTGGCTCCTCTTCTACGTCACCGGAAAGTGATCTAACCGATTGCTTTACTTAACCGCCGGTTCCGCATGAGACTGATTGTCAGGTGTGAAATCCTCCTGTGAACTTGAAAATGCAGTTCTACTTTAATTTGTCCCAGTGATAGAATCGTAATTTTACTAAAAATCCACTCACTGATCATATTTATGAGAAAATAAAAGACTAAATCCTTGTGTGCCCTTGAACCAAAACCTAATCATCTCTTTCAAAAGCCAGTGATATATCTATGCAGATCTGGTAAACATCGACATGCTGGATCAAGAAATATTCTATCTGTAGGGAAAATTGTTATATCATTCTGTGACGCTTGGCTCTTTGGCTTGTCCCGATGACATACCGTAATGACCCTAAGTATCCAGACAGACAGGTCTAAACAAACATTGTAGACCCAGATCAAACTTCAAGGAGCAGTTTGATCAGGGTCAACAATGTTTGCCATTCACTAAGCATCATTTGGGAATTTTTTTTTTGATTGACTGATTTGTTGCTTTACGTCCACGGTAAACAACTATGTCGGGACGGTCAGTTAACCTAACCACACTGTTCCTGGGCAGGCTAAGACGTCCTAAGCGGTTAACCAGTACTAAGTGCACATACTTTCGCCAGTAACTGACAACTGCCCTTCTTGAATCAGCGGAAGGAGAAACAAAAGTATGTGGCCAGACCGAGTATCGAACCCAGGACCTCTGACTTATGAGTCAGGTGCCCTACCAGTTGCGCTACGCAGCCCGGCAGCATCATTTGGATTCATTAACGTATGTAAAATTCACTTTCTAAGAATTTTGGAACAATAATAGTGCAACTTCCGCATGTCCAAAGTTTTAGGGTCATTATGGTACCCATGTAAGCTTAGTTGAAATCTTGCCCTGGCCAAAGAGACATTTTTATGGAAAGTTCAATATTCAACGTTTCCTGTGACCTTGAAAATAAGGTCATAGTCACCAAAATCTTATGGGGTCTTCAGATCCTCCTAATAATGATTGAGCAACGACAAGACAAAACTAACAAAGTGGCATGTGCGCCCAGCAAAAACTCAAAACAGCCTGGGCATCCGCTTAGTCTTAACTTGTGCTTAAAGGCTAGCTAAGCATCTAAGCTAGCTCCATGAGGACAGCCACTAAGACTCAGATCAGATTGGGTGGATGTCCAGGCTGATCTGAGTCTTTGCTGGGCACACATGCCATTTTGTTGGTTTTGTTGTGTATCGGTTCCTATATCTATGCAAGTTTGGTAATGATCTGCTTTCTGGTTCATCAGCATACGAGAAACTATCATGACAATGGGGTTGCTGATGCTGAGATCAGCAGGGCCACCACAATTAATAATATTAGTTTCGGACACCCGCGTCACGAGAAAACCAACAATGTGGCTGTGCGCCCAGCACAGACTCAGATCAGCCTGGGCATCACTCCAGTCTAATCAGACTCTTTGCTAAGCGCTTCAAGGGTAGCTAAGGGTCTAAGCTACCTCCATGCGGCCAGCAAAGGCTGATCAGACTGGGAGGATGCCCAGGCTGATCTGAGTCTGCGCTGGGTGCACAAGCACATTGTTGGTTTTGTCCTGTCGCGGCTCATATGTAACCCCATCCCTCCCTCACCCTTTAGATGTTGGGGCATAATTCAACTTGTGACTAAAATAAGTTATTTTAACTTTACCTAGAATAATCGATTTAACATAAATCGGTTGTAAGAAAGAGCTAAACAGCGCCCCCTGTACTCCTACAACATTCCATAGCAACAGTTTATCACTACACGACATCACAAGCAGATCTTCTCCCCCTTCTAGTTCTTCCACTGACTGCTGTTGTCGACCATTCTCCTCTACCACCTCAATCATGCCTGTAATGAAGAAATACTGTAAATGCCTATAATGAAGAAATGAGCCGCGACACGACAAAACCAACAAAGTGGTTGTGCGCCCAGCACAGACTCAGATCAGCCTGGGCATCTGCCCAGTCTGATCAGCATCTTTGCTGTCCACATGGAGGTAGCTGAGACCCTTAGCTACCCTTTAAGCAGATAGCCAAGGGTCTGATTAGACTTGGTGGATGCCCAGGCTGATCCGAGTCTGTGCTGGGTGCACAACCACTTTGTTGGTTTTCTTCTGTCACGGCTCAAATATTGTAATGCCCAATATGTAGTAAATATTGTGAGTGGATATTATGGAGAAATTAAGTATTAATTTTAGAAGAAATACAGTATATCAGCCAGGATGATCATCTGAGATGGCAAGAAAATATATCATGATTATTATATGGCAGTTTTCAGGTATACCCATTCATATTGTGGTAAATAAGGTAAACAAGACAGCATTTATTATAGGAATGAATTTCCTTTTTATGGATTTTATCAATGTGTAAGTGCCGGCAAATCACTCACAAGCTGAATACTCAGCCCGAAGGGCTTTATGTTAAGTTTGTGAGGGATTCGCCTGTTTTTACATAGTTTGAGAGGAGCATGGCATACACTGCATGCTATTCTCCTCTCGAGTTTTAAGTGAGATGATGCCATAGATCTGTTGCCATAGCAACTATGGAATTACCAGCAGTTGTGCTTACTACCTTGGCAGTTATCAATGTGTAAGTGCCGGCAAATCACTCACAAACTCAATATTCAGCCCGAAGAACTTTATGTTAAGTTTGTGAGGGATTTGCCCGTTTTTACACATTGATAAAATCCCAAAATAGGAAATTCATTTCTTGCAATTCCAACTTTGTCTATCCTAAAGGTTTTTCTTTGGTTGCATTGTCCATTGATTTACTACTCTGGAGGGTTCGGCCTACAGTCAACGTTAACAGTTGTGTAATTTCTAATATCAAAATCATGATCAAGGAAAACATCTAAATGACAGTTTCTAAAGATCATACCATCTTCATTCTTCACCGACAGCCAGCCAGGAAGATCATCAGATATGGCAGGAAAATGGGCACCATCTACCAGTATGTCTTCTTGTTCGGAGCTCAGGTCATCCTTTGGGCTTTGAAAAATAAGAAAATACTAGAATTATTGAGATAACAAACAAACTTCACCCCCCCCCCCCCCCCCAACCACCAATGCATTTACCATGAGCGTCATTTTTGATGACTTGCTAAACTGGCATGTTGACCTTAAAAATAAGGTTATGGTCACAAAAATCTAACCAAATCATTGGATGTCTCTATTTGGGTTGTCTCTAACTGGGGTATGAAAGTTTATCATCTGTCATATTCTAAGTTCACAGGTGATGTTGAAAATAAGGTCAAAGTCTTTAAAAATATTTAGGTCTTTGCCTTGTCCCAAGAATAGATCCACACAAGTTTGGTGAAATTCCAGCCATTAATTTAAGAGATATGGCATAAATAATCTTTTTTATGGAAAACATGAGGATCTTGGGTGCAAATCCTTTCAGTTTCTTCTAATGAAATCTGTTTTCAAAATACACTGCTGATCACTGATTAAACATAAATAATCTCTTTTGCATTAAGCCAAACATGAGGCTGCCCTAGCTATTATCTTGTATGCTTTCATCAGTCCTTGGCTTGAAATTCAAAAAAAAAAATCCCCGACCTTCCCCTGATTTCAGCGTAAATTTCAAAACTCTCTCACCAACTTTAAAACAAGTAGCCCAAAGGGCAACAATTGCTCACCTGAGAGACATTGTAAACCTATAGGGATATTTAAGATGCTCAAGGGCAGCTAACTCCACAGTCAGTGGTCCAATCAGGCTGAAAATTAAACTCATCCAAAACATTATGTATGCCCTCATTTAATATATGCAAGTTTAAAAAGTATCCGATCAAGAACACAATAGACAGAGCTGTCAAGGGCAGCTAACTTCGTAGTGGTTGGCCTGATCTGGCCAAAATTTGAACTTGTTTAAGATATTATGCATTTCCTCATTACCTGCAAGTTTGAAAAGGATCGGATCAGTAGAAACCAAGAAAAAGTGGGGACATTGATTTTTTGGATGCTCAGGGCAGGTACTCCATAGTCAGTGGTGGGATCTAGCCGAAATGCTAACTAATGAAAGCTTTTATGCATATCCTCATTACCTGCAAGTATGAAGAGGATCCAATGAAAAATGAAAATGTGATGACGTTGTTTTCTCCATTATAAGACTATGGGATTTTTTTCAAATGCTCAAGGGCAGCTAACTCCGTAGTCTGTGCTCGAATCCGGCCAAATTTCGAACTCATCCAAGCTCTTATGTATGTCATCATTACCTGCAAGTATGATAAGTATCTAATCAAAAACCTTGATTGCAGCACCCTGAAAGTCAAACTTGCTCGAGATATTGTCATGCCGTACATTTGTGTGAATTTATTTTAAAATCCGTTGAGAAATGTAGGTGCTAGAGCGATAACAAAGTTTTTCTAAAAATAGCCACAGTGACCTTGACCTTGGGCACAGCATCCTGAAAGTCGAACTTGCTTGAGATATTGTCATACCCTACATTTGTGTCAAGTAATTTCAAAATCCATGGAGAAATGAAGGTGCTAGGGGGGTGACAAAGTTTTTCTAAAAATAGCCACAGTGACCTTGGCCTTGGGCACAGCACCCTGAAAGTATAAATTGCTCGAGATATTGTCATGCCCTACATATGTGTGAATTTATTTTAAAATCCGTTGAGAAATGAAGGTGCTAGAGCGCTGACAAAGTTTTTCTAAAAATAACCACAGTGACCTTGACCTTGGGTGCAGCACCCTGGAAGTCAAACTTGTTTGAGATATTGTCATGCCCTACATTTGTGTGAAGTTGATTTGAAATCCGTTGAGAAATGTAGGCCCTAGAGCGATGACCAAGTTTTTCTAAAAATAGCCACAGTGACCTTGACCTTGGGTGCAGCACCCTGAAAGTCACATTTGCTCGAGATATTGTCATGCCCTACATTTGTGTGAAGTTATTTTAAAATCTGCTGAGAAATGTAGGTGCTAGAGCGCTGACAAAGTTTTTCTAAAAATAGCCACAGTGACCTTGAACTTGGGCGCAGCATCCTGAAAGTCGAACTTGCTCGAGATATTGTCATGCCCTACATTTGTGTGAAGTTATTTTAAAATCTGCTGAGAAATGTAGGTGCTAGAGCGCTGACAAAGTTTTTCTAAAAATAGCCACAGTGACCTTGACCTTGGGCGCAGCATCCTGAAAGTATTGTCATGCCTTACATTTGTGTGAAGTTATTTTAAAATTCGTTGAGAAATGTAGGCAATAGAGCAATGACAAAGTTTTTCTAAAAATATATGATGACGTTGTTTTCTCCATTATAACACTATGGGATTTTTTTCAAACGCTCAAGGGCAGCTAACTCCATAGTCTGTGCTCGAATCCGGCCAAATTTCGAACTCATCCACGCTCTTATGTATGTCATCATTACCTGCATGATAAGGATCTAAGCAAAAACAATTGAGAAAACGTGATGACGCCATTTTCCCCATTATATCCCTATGGGATTTTTTTCAAATGCTCAAGGGCAGCTAACTCTGTAGTCTGTGCTCGAATCCGGCCAAATTTCGAACTCATCCAAGCTCTTGTGTATGTCATCATTACCTGCAAGTATGATAAGGATCTAATCAAAAACAGTCGAGAAAACGTGATGACGCCGTTTTCCCCATTATAACCCTATGGGGGCTATCTGTTGCCATGGAAACCAGAGTTCTGAGCTGATCGGCACCAAAACCTGATGCAGCCTTTCCCCCACCCCAATGATGCTTCAGGTACAATTTGATTGCGATCGGCCCACTGGTCTCTGAGATATTTATGTTTGAAAGTGTTGACGCACCCACGGACCCACGCACGGACGACTGCTCGACTCCCATCCTATAAGCTCACCTCTGAGCCTTTGGCTCAGGTGAGCTAAAAAAAACTTCTGGGGCTTTTCACTGATGCTGGACACCTTGACAGTGTCTGAATATGAACATCAGTGCAATTTGACCAGATTCTTCTCTGTTTGCTAAATAAATTTCCTCAGACTGAAAGACTGCACAGACTTAACCTGTAGGGTCACCTGTCTTAAGCAGCCAATTTTTGTCATTCCCTTGGGTGACCTCCTTAGACAGGGTTGACTGTACATACCTCCAAAGACTGGTCCTCAAACTATTAAGATATATATAGGGTGATGCTATGATACACTCCTGAGAGTGTTATAATGTCATGTATTAACCCTTTTATGCCTAGTGGACACTTCTACCTTATGTATAGTCCATTTGCAATATCAGGAGTGGCAGTTGGATTTCAATTATCTTTTTATTTTCCGAAATTCCTGTATTAAATTCAAATAGTGTAGACCCTGATCTGACATGGCATCTTGCAGCATCTGATCTGGATCTACACTGTTTGCCAGTGTCCATTCTATGGGGCACTAGGCATTAATTGGTTAGCTAAAATTTTTATTTCTTCCAAGGGACCAAGCAAATACTAATGCAACAAAGAAACATGTACTAGAGCGACGGAAGGTATTATCGACACCTTAAGCTACTATTTGGTTTTTAACAGATACCTTTGTAAGATTCATATTGGATTGACCTGTTTTTTATTAACACAATTATCTACCAAGATGATGAGGAGGAACTCTTTAGATTATTAATTATATTTCAAAAATAATGTTTGCCTCATGCCATGTACCGTAGGGTAGCAGTTATCAACACCCGTATGCAGTTATCAACACCCCATTTACCCCTAAATGATAATGATAAAAATAATGATGATTTAATACAATTTCTCTTAAAATTATGCTATGATCATTTAGTGTAGATAATGATTGAAAGATTTGCTCTAAATTCAAACATAAAATTCCAATATTTCTGATTTTACACTCTCAGACAGAAAATATGCAAAAATATGAAAAAGTAGCTGTAAAAATTGTGATTTTTTTTTCTCACTTTTTACCCTTAAAATATAAAAAAATTCTTACAAAGGTAAAATTAAACATTGTACATTTGGTGATGTTTTGTTTGCTTTTTGAGATAATTTTTCTTGAAAATAAACTATTTTTCTGATCTATTTTTTTAAAAGTTGTGCATTTTTGAGACATTTAATTTTGGGATGTTGATAATTACTGCC
This sequence comes from Ctena decussata, assembly GCA_963989385.1. Lineage (NCBI taxonomy): Eukaryota > Metazoa > Mollusca > Bivalvia > Lucinida > Lucinidae > Ctena > Ctena decussata. The sequence continues at coordinate 52,850,109 of OZ022511.1, read as the reverse complement.
ATGCTGCATTTAGGGATGTAGTTATCGACACCCTGGAGGTCACAGAACCATATATGGTTTTGAAGAGAGTAACCATGTCTGCTCTTAATATTCTCCATGGTGATCTAGTTTATGGAATAAAACCACATGAAAGCCCTTTATGTGAGTGAAAATAATCATGTGTCTAAGTGACCTCCCCTTATAGCCATGCATAAAAGGCACAGTATTTCATAGTACATCAATAAATATGTCTATTTTTTCTCCAAACACATAACTTTCTAGCATTTTTTGGCCTAATACATAAAGCTAAATGAAATTGCTGCACTATAATGCCTTATTTACAGAAAGATGTCAAGAAATGGAAAAGTTCACAAGGGGGTGTCGATAACTACTACCTGTCGATAATACCTTCCGCTGCTCTAGTGCTATTCCTGCATTTTAAATGATTCAATTGATAACCTCAACAACAAGAGCTCTCCGTAGACAGGACAGGTCACCTGACAATGCCTTGCCCATCACTATGATCACATAAAAAACTTTAACCAAAACAGCCAATGCATACGCCGGTGCTGATGTGGACGCCAACACCAGGGTGACAACAATATAATTCTTCTGTATTTTTGCCTAGGCAAGCTAAAAATGGCCTAGAAAAAATTGTTGTTCATAGTGGATTGTATATTGTAACATCATTCCCTGAAAAACAGAATGGCTTTGACACTTATTGAAGTGAAAAAAGAAAGTGCCTATTCCAGGGTGGCATCCTAACATCAGGTTACATCATGTAAATGAGTAACGGCAAGAATGTAAATAACCAAGCTCAGAATGATGTTAGAACATCATGAGAATTCCGTGATTTATTTGGTTAAATTCAATACTTGGCTACTTGCATAACTGTAACAATGTCCTATTTATTAACTTTCAAACTGTCCAACTGGTGAACTGTCAAAGCCACTTATTTTCGAATTTCCTGACTTTCCCAGACCAATAAAAAAACATCCTGACTTTTCCCTGACCTGATATCATTTTCTGCTTCCCACAAGATATATTTTCATTCAATATAAGGACAAATTTTGCCTCAACTAGAGATTAAATATATTACCATAATTACATTCAATACTAGGACATCTTAACATTTTTTTCTCAAAATATAGCAGTGATTTTTCGTACAATGCATTCAAAAATTTAATGTTTCGTTAACTGACAAAATTGTGAATTTTGGACAACTGGGCCAAGATCTTCACCCCAACTGTTTCACGTAGTTCTGTAGCAATATTTGAGATCATTATGGTACTGATAAAGGCACTTCCTGCGCCTGTTGCACTTCTTGTGCAAACTTCAACTAAAAATCAAAGAATGGAACAAAAACAAACATGCAAACATGAAACTTTTCGAAGTTTTACACAAACCTGATGTGATCACCATTTCTGAAATCAGAGTTTTACAGTTTATATGAATAATATATGAGCCACGACACATCCAAACCAATAAAGTGGTTGTACGCCCAGTGCAGACTTAGATCAGCCTGGGCATCTGCCCAGTCTGATCAAAGTCTTCGCTGTAAGCACGGAGGTAGCTGTGACCCTTAGCTATCATTTAAGCGCTTAGCGAAGAGTCTGATCAGACTTGGTGGATGCCTAGTCCGATCTGAGTCTGCCCTGGGCGCACAACCACTTTGTTGGTTTTGTTGCGTCCCGGCTCATATTTCCTGGTCCTGTGGGATCATTGGGCTCATCCTGAGTCAGTTTGAAATAAGAGTTCTGATGAAGCCGGTGCTTGGGTGGTGCAGCAGATTTGCAATATTACATTACTGTGCATGAACAGACTCAATTAAACTGAGTCTGCTATTTTCACTTCTATGATGTGTTTCTTGCTTCCAAATCATCTTCCTTCGGAATAAATTTTACAAAATGAGAAGGCAATTTATCATATGACGTTGCATCTGAGAGTGTAATAAAGCCATGCATTAAAAACGATAATCAACTAGTGGATTAAATATGCAAATTAGATCATTACCTTATGCGTTGACGTCGATAAATACGTCGCATTTCTTATAGCGAAATTGTGACGCTCAGTGCAAAATTTGCTAATAAAATGCAATTTTAGTGTCATATGATAAATAGAATCTTGCATTCGTGCTTCTGTATTATTGAATTTATTAAACGAGTTGGGGGAAAAGATAAGATGCGAGGCTTTGCCGAGCATCTTATCATTTTTCCCCCAACGAGTTTACAGCGAAATCGTGACGCTCAGTGCAAAATTTGCTAATAAAATGCAATTTTAGTGTCATATGATAAGTAGAATCTTGCATTCGTGCTCCTGTATTATTGAATTTATTAAACTCGTTGGGGGAAAATGATAAGATGCGAGGCTATGCCAAGCATCTTATCATTTTCCCCCATCTTGTTTAATAAATTCAATAATACATGAGCTCTCATGTAAGATCCTCTATATATCCTGCCCTAAACATGAAATGGGAAAGGAAAAACTACAGACAGCAGCACATGAAGCATAACAAGACAAGCAAAAAGTTAAAAGGTCAGCTCTTTTCCAGCAGATTGCCATGAGCCTACTCTAAATAATGTATAAAAAGCCATGTAACAAACAATACCAGTACACTCGTACATGTAGTAAAACACAACAGAAGCATTGCCTGATAAGATGTGTTAATCCCAAGAGAGCAAAAAGGTGGCAACAAAATTTACATCTGCAAAGTCACAAAAAAAAATTCATCCAAGATATTTCATATTGCAAATTCAAAGACCAGAACTGTGTAGATCAAGATGAGGTGGCTCAACATTAAGAGCATCTGGATCTACAATGTTTGCAAATTCAACTATTTTCATTTTTGGCTCTTTATTAAAGCATTAGAATTTCATGCATAATAAATAGTATGAAGTTTACTACAGGACACAGTGAAGGGAAAAAGGACAAGAGGTATAGTCAATTTGCTCCCAAGAACAAACAGGGTTTTGCTTATTTTCTAAAAAAAAATGAAGAAAGTCCCATTAAATGTTCTATTGCCTAATGATTCTTGTAACTACACGTAATAGAATACGAAAAATCTGAATTTTTGGATGCTTCTGTATAGATTTTTCATTAACAGTAATGCAAAAACTGAGCAGTTTCACAGAAGGGCATCGTATGCTTGTTAGAACGGCCAAAATATTCTTGGAAGGCAATGCGTTAATTCATTGTTTGCTACAGTTGTTGGCATCATATATGAATGAAACAGTACAAATGTATTCACCTGTCAGCTTCGTAACACATGCTGTCACTGGTCAGGTGGTATTATGTTGTAAATGAACATTGTACTACATGTATTATATAGTTTTCGGAGTAAAAAGTGTATTTTTCAAAATTTTGTAGTACATGTATATGGATAAAACAAAATGTAGAAAAATCAATTCAGAATAAAATTGCAATTAATAATGCTAATTTTGTTCTAAGAATAGCATACATTGGTCCCCTGCTATACTACAGAAGAGTCAACGGGTATTCCAACAGCCAGGTTTTACTCCCTTGTAATTAAGAGGCAAAAATGACATATTTTAGGTCCTTTGTTGTATATAAACTTTTTTATGCAAAGCATTTCTACAAAATTATGATTTTGTTGTGTATAGGATAAAAATTATGAAAGAGCAATTGAAAGAATCTACTACCGATCACCAATTCTGAGAAAATATTGGAATGCTGTTTACATTTGGGAGCAAATGGACAGAAGAAGAGACGAAAAGACAATATTCAAAGGTGGACAGGACTGGACTTCGCTAACACAACTGGGGCAGCTGAAGACATTATTAGGTCAGAGCTCTAGATAAGAGGGGTATTTGATGATAATTGAGGGATAATTTTCTTTATTTCTCAATGAAACCATATGTTGTGACCCCTCATCTGAACCGTCTCGTCTCGGCGAGACAGTTCAGATGAGGGGTCACAACATATGTTTTTATCCAGAATTAACAAAATTATCCCTAATTATCACCAAATACTCCCTCTTATCTATGGCACTGTTAGGTAGAAAGGAATTGTTGTTAAGTCACTTGAAGGGCCCCCGACAACCTTGCAAGGTTATGAGACAGACTAGACTAGACACCAATAATCAGCTTCCTTGGTGAGGCAGTTCAGAAATTGGAAAATGCCGAAGTCCATTACATATATGAGCAATAACTCTGCTGTAAATCACTGAAGTGTAACCTCAACTGATGGAGGGTGTGCAAAGTTCTGTGAGTCTGATCATGCAGAATGCTCACAAAAAATATCATAAATCCACTGCTATGCTTCACAATGGTGTGCTAACAAAGTCCACATGCAGAAACTAAGACTGATAATGACAAACCAATGACAGTTTTTCTTGCAAGTGCATCAGCCTGTCTACAAACTGTATGATTTCATCAAGTCAGCATAAACTTAAGTCAACATAAACTTAATTCACTTTACTACACTGAAATGTCAACAATAACAACAAGTCGCCCAAGGGCAACGATCGCTCACCTGCCAGTATATGCTCAGGTCAAGTGGCCAAAATGAAAGCTTTCGGCTCAGGCAGGCTAATAAACAGGCTGCAATTCTACAGGATTGGATAGTGAGTGTGCAAACTGTTCCACCATGGCCACTTCTATAAAATCACTAAATGACCCTGACCTCTAGTATTTATAGAGGTTGAAGTTGACTGCATTTCCATATCACAGAGCTCAATCGCAACAAAAAAATGCACTTTCTCATCTTTTCCCATTCAAAAGCCTAAGGGACCAAATTTGATCTTGCCATAAAATAGGTCAAGGTCAACCTAAGGTCATCATTTATATAAACTTTGTAGTACTAGAGTCCTTGATGCTACATACCAAGTTTCAAAGCAATCAGCCCAGTGGTTCTTGAGAAGAAGAATTTTTAAGTTTTATACCATATATGGGCATGGTGGCCATCTTGGTCATGTGATCTGGGTCAAATATATAAACATTTGTTTCTTTATACTGTTAAGGCTCTATAAGAAATTTGGCTTCAATCAGCCCAGTAATTTCTGAGGAGAAGTCCTTTGAAAATGTTGACAACGGATGATGACGACACAGACCTTGACCTCTAGAATTCGTAGGGGTTGACGATGACTGAATTTCCATATCACAGAGAACAATAGCAACAGAAAAATGCACTTTTCCAGCTTTTCCCATTCAAAAGCCTAAGGGACCAAATTTGAACTTGCCATAAAACAGGTCAAGGTCAAGCTAAGGTCATCATTTATACAAACTTTGTAGTTGGTTGGTTGGTTGATTTGATGCTTAACGTCCACGGTAAACAACTAAGGTCATGTCGGGATGGTCAGTTAACCTAACCACACTATTCCTGGGCAGGCTTAGACCTCCTAAGCGGTTAACCAGTACTAAGTGCACAAACTTTCGCCAGTAACTGACAACTGCCCTTCTTGAAACAGCGGAAGGAGAAACGAAAGTATGTGACCCGACTGGGATTCGAACCCAGGACCTCTGACTTACGAGTCAGGTGCCCTACCGATTGCGCTACCCAGCCCGGCCAAACTTTGTAGTACTGGAGTCAAAGATGCTACATACCAAGTTTCAAGGCAATCGGGCCAGTGGTTCTGGCGAAGAAGATTTTTTAAGGTTTTTACCATATATGAGCATGGCAGCCATCTTGGTCATGTGACCTAGGCCAAATGTATAAGCTATCGTTCCCACATCCTGTTAAGTCTTTATATGAAATTTGGCTTCAATCGGCTCAATAGTTTCTGAGGAGAAGATGTTTGAAAATGATGACACCCAATGGCCAAATGAAATTTGATCAAGGCCACTAAATGACCTTGACCTCTCATATCCATAGGTGTGGAAATTGACTACATTTCCATATCACAGAGCACAAAAGCAATATAAAAATGCACTTTTCAGATTTTCCCATTCAAAAGCCTAAGGGACCAAATTTGACCTTGCCATAAAATAGGTCAAGGTCCACCCAAGGTCATCATTTATAGAAATTTTGTAGTACTGGAGTCCAAGATGCTACATACCAGTTTCAAGGCAATCGGGTCAGTGGTTCTGGAGAAGAAGATTTTTAAAGGTTTTTACCATATATGGGCATGGCAGCCATCTTGGTCATGTGACCTGGGCCAATTATATAAACTATTGTTCCCCCATCCTGTAAAGAGGAGAAGATGTTTGAAAATGTTGACACTCAATGGACAAATGACCTTTGGTCAAGGTCACTAAATGACCTTGACCTCTAATATCCATAGGAGTTGAAATTGACTACATTTCCATATCACAGAGCACAAAAGCAACAGAAAAATGCACTTTTTCAGATTTTCCCATTCAAAAGCCTAAGGGACCAAATTTGACCTTGCCATAAAAACAGTCAAGGTCAACCCAAGGTCATGATTTATATAAACTTTGTAGTACTAGAGTCCAAGATGCTACATACCAAGTTTCAAGGCAATCAACCCAGTGGTTCTGGAGAAGAAGATTTTTAAAGTTTTTACCATCTATGGGCATGGCGGCCATTTTGGTCATGTGACCTGGGCCAATTATATAAACTATTGTTCCCCCATCCTGTAAAGACTCTATAAGCAATTTGGCTTCAACCGGCCCAATGGTTTCTGAGGAGAAGATGTTTGAAAATGTTGACACTCAATGGACAAATGACCTTTGGTCAAGGTCATTTAGTGACCTTGACCTCTAATATCCATAGGAGTTGAAATTGACTACATTTCCATATCACAGAGCACAATCGCAACAAAAAAATGCACTTTTCCAGCTTTTCCCATTCAAAAGCCTAGGGGACCAAATTTGACCTTGCCATAAAATAGGTCAAGGTCAACCCAAGGTCATGATTTATATAAACTTTGTAGTGGACATTAAAACTTTGACCATACGCTGAGTTTATATATTCGAGGCTGACAAACTACTTGGGGGTCATCTCAAATTTAAAAGAATCCTAGTCACAATTGATGCATAATATAGCGGAAAGACAGATCAGCCTGCGCCTTCGTGCAAGCCTGTAATGAATGCCACGCCGGTGTATAGGGATGTCCAAGGTGGTCCTTAAATCACAACGTGAGAAGAAATGGACGGATGGCTATGAAATTTGCCGATACTAATTGCCATCATGTGTTGCAGTTTTACGTCCTTTAGAACAGTATTTTCGTATCAGGACGATGGGGCATTGATAGTGAAAGTCTGGGTGCAATGTAGCCCCATTTAGAGTCGGAAAGATTTCGCTTCTCGCGCATCTCTAACCCGGGTCCGTTAGATCGGCAGGCAAGCGCTGAACCTACTGATGTGGATCATCATACAGAGATATAAAGATACATATGTCATTTGGGCGTATTGTTTGTGGGCTGTTAGATTTCCATTCTATCGTCATAGCATATATTATGGTCCAGTCATGTCGTTTCGCTGCCTGTTAAGCGCTCTGGACAAACGATCCTTGTTATCTCATACGTTTGTACTAGCATGGACTGGATGGTGGTGGTGGTTGGCGTTTGGGTTTTACGACTCTTTTAGATAGTATTCCAGTCTCTTCGAGCTGCTTCCAGAGAGAGCAAGAAAGAAAAGGTATAGATAGGATAGATAAGACTAGAATAATCCAAACAAACCCCATCCCGCACCTGCTGCAGGCCGACCGGCCCTTGCCCTACTATTAGCCAAATTAGAAGAACGCCACGGCATTGAATGTTCAGCAGCACCATCGCCCAAACCGACCACCCCTAACATGGAATGGAAAAATCACGCAACATAAATCAGGGGCGACTAACTTAATTTGTCATGGTTGAAATATAGGCTGACAGCCCATAATACCAACCAACAGTGGACCTATCCGGTACTGTGCAAAGTAACTGTACTAAGTCGACCGATAATTCGGTCGAAAGCTATACCAGTCACGGTAAATGATACTATTGTAAATGGGCGTCGACCGGGCTGGTATTGGTGTCGATTGTCCCAGTCGACATCACTTTTGCATGTGCGGTAACTGATTGGCTAGGTCGAAAACCAGGTTGGGAAACTGGTATTACCCTCGAGATTAATTGATTTTCCTCATTTTTATTTTCTTTTCTCCCTAATATGGCCCAGCGGATACGTATCGTCAAAATGACGTCGTGATGACTTCGGTGCGACGTCATTTCGTAGAACCGACGTCAATACGACGTCATGTGCCTGCTGGTGTCTATCTGTCTATCAAGGACCTCCGGTAGCTTAGTAGCTTAAGCAGTGGCCCGCTGATCTAGCGATCCAAAGTTCTAGCCCCGCTGTTGGCGGGAATCTTTTCAATCGTAAACGGAGTTCCATGGACATAGCCTTTCATTATCATCCACCCATTGTCCTGATATGACTAAAATACTGTTAGAAAGGACGTAAAATCGCAATTCATCCATCCATCCAGCCACCCATCCATCCATCTACATGTATTTATTTATATATCTACCTATTGATCGATCGATCGATCGATCGGCCTAGCCATCCATCCATCTGTGCAGAAGTGCAGGCTTATTATCGTCTTCGCTGTTCACACGAGCTTTAAAACGTTTTCTCATAACATGTGCCAAGTATCAAGCTGTAGGCAAACCTGTCTTATGAATTGGTTCACTCCCAACGGGCACATGACGTCAGAATTACGTCATATTGACGTCGATGCGACGTCACCATGTCGCATCGACGTCAGTACGACGTCATTTCAACGTCATGTGCCTGCTGGGCTGTCATGCTTTTTGTGACTTCCTGTTTTATTCTCGGCAAAACGTTGGCCTTTCAAACTGAAACAATGCTTTGAGGAAAAAATTCGAACCTCCAGAGGTAGCTTTTTCCCCTTATGGTTTGATTGATTGATTGATTGATTGCTTAACGTCCACGGTAAACATCTATGGTCATGTCGGGACGGCCAGTTAACCTAACCACACTATTCCTGGGCAGCCTTAGACCTCGTAAGCGGTTAACCAGTACTAAGTGCACATACTTTCGCCAGTAACTGACAACTGCTCTTCTTAAACCAGCGGAAGGAGAAACGAAAGTATGTGGCCAGACCGGGTTTCGAACCCAGGACCTCTGACTTATGAGTCAGGTGCCCTACCGATTGCGCTACGCGGCCCGGCTCCCTTATGGTTTGACCCTTAAGTAAAAAGCGAGGCAAAAGATACAAATGGCAGACTTGCTTCCCCTGAAAGTGTACCCGTGCATGCAGGCAGTCAGGTCAGAGCCTTTGCTGTTCGCACATTATGCTCGGATCTTCAGGAATCTTACAAGCACAAGTTGAAGTGTTGTTGTTGTTTTTTTTGTTGTTGGTGATTTTTTTTTTTTTTTACCATTAGGCCGATCTGGGTCTTCTGTCTTTATTTAATCAGACTATTCGTACTGTATAAAAATGGAGCCTCAGTATGTTAAGCGCTGGCCTGCTGATCTAGCGGTCTGGGGTTCTAGCCCCACCGGAGGCGGAGATCATTTTAATCATAGACTGGCTACATCGCTTTCATTATCACCCACCCAGCGTAAGCGTAGCTACCTGTATGCAAATACGCAGGTGCGTATTAAATTTTTGTCACACTGACAAAATTCCAACACGCTCAGTGTGATTTCCGCTAGTGCGCCCTTGCTCGGTACAAAAACATGTATTTATGTATTTTGCCCTTGTTAAGACTTGCACATAAGTGCAGTCTGATCACGATACTCGCTGTTCCTTATATATTGGACAGAGCTGTATGCATTTAGGATTTTTGGCTGGATAATCTACATGGCTGGTTTGAGATGTAAGTGTTGGAAGCCTTTTCTGAAGGAACCAAGCTTGCAAGTGTCGAATCAACGTCGATGCAATGTCGACATAACTACAACGTTTGAACCATTGTATAAACTCTGCAAACAAGGCTAAGGTACATGTAAAATGTTAGGAAACTGAAACTCACGCAGAAACCAAACAACGTCGCATAAACGTCGAGACAGATTTAGCGACTTCATTTCAAAACGAGTGCAGACTGTCTGGTATGCATTGCTACTAAGGAAGTCGTCGAATCAATGTCCTTGCAACGTCATCAACGCAACGTCCATTCGCCATTTCAGTGTTTTGTCACTCAAGAATATACTAAGTATACGTTAACAAAGGGTGCGTTTGGGGCTCTGCCAATGCCAGCATAGATATGTCAATGCCGTTCAGAGTTTCAACATTGGCACCACTGATTCTACCGTCGGTACCAAAGGTACCAATATTGCCGACCATTGGCTGCCAGTACTGCAGACAACAAAGGGCGTGGGTAACATTACAAACGCCGGAAAATTGCGTCATTCAATATGGCGATTTAGTGAATCCATCATAAACGCTCGAGTTGTGACAGCAAATTATTTGCAGCGTGCACAGAACCTATCAAATGCTATATTGCCACGGCGTTTTCAGCTGTTGGGAACGAGCCGTAATGCCGAATCAACTAGAGATGGCAGTAAGCATGGCTTACTAAATACCCCCCGCACTTAACAGTTAAGCATGGACCTTCATCATCTAAGTTTTACAAAGCTATACAAAGCATACATGTTATGACAACTACAAACAAATATAGCTCATCCTATAATCCTATCAAGGTAACTGAACATGTCTACTTTTATCTAATATTGGCTCTCGTGAGCAAAGCTGGAAAAACCTTGTAGAAAAAATCAAGAAAATCGGTCAAGCAGTCTAGAAGGAGTAGTGATAACAAACTTTTATTACAAAAATTACCAAGGGGAATAACTCAGCAGGCAAACACTTCTGGGAAGAAATGGAAAACACAGGTCAACTTTTTTCGAACCAAATTTGAATACAATCAAAGCAAAAATGACTAAATCCCCCCCCCCCCCAAAAAAAATTTAGATAAAAAATATCAAAAAAGAGGCATTACTCCAGAAAGAGGGGTCAGATTTCAATGTGGAAACCTTAACGCACATCTTCATACCAATATGTGTTCACATACTTAATTTCAAGAAAATCGGTCAAGCGGTCTAGGAGGAGTTGCGATAACAAACTTTTTTACGAAAAATATAAAGGGGCATAACTCAGCAGGAAAACACTTTCAGGAAAAACTGGAAAACAAGTGTCAACTGTTTTCTTATGATGCATCAATGAACCAAATTTGAATAAAATCAAAGCAAAAATGACTAAAAAAAACCAAATAAGGGCCAAAAATATCAAAAAGGGGCATAACTCAAGAAAAAGAAGTCAGATTTCAAAATGGAAACCTTAATGCACATCTTCATACCAATATGTGTTCACATATTTAATTTCAAGAAAATCAGTCAAGCGGTCTACGAGGAGTTGCGATAAACTTTTTTTACGAAAAAATATAAAGGGGCATAACTCAGCAGGAAAACACTTCCAGGAAAAACTGGAAAAAACGTGCCAACTATTTTCTTATGATGCATCAATGAACCAAAGTTGAATAAAATCAAAGCAAAAACGACTAAAAAACCCCAAAATTAGGGCCAAAAATATCAAAAAGGGGCATAACTCAAGAAATAGGGGTCAGATTTCAAAATGGAAACCTTAATGCACATCTTCATACCAATATGTGTTCACATACTTAATTTCAAGAAAATCGGTCAAGCGGTCTAGGAGGAGTTGCGATAACAAATTTTTTTTACGTAAAATATAAAGGGGCATAACTCAGCAGGAAAACACTTCCGTGAAAAACTGGAAAACACGTGTCAACTATTTTCTTATGATGCATCAATGAACCAAATTTGAATAAAATCAAAGCAAAAACGACTAAAACCCCCCCAAATTAGGGCCAAAAATATCAAAAAGGGGCATAACTCAAAAAATAGGGGTCAGATTTCAAAATGAAAACCTTAATGCACATCTTCATACCAATATGTCGTCTGCTGAGCGCAAAACTGTGGTAACTACATTTTTGCAAATTGTTCAGGAGAAGGAAAAAACTGTTTCTTTTTTATCTTACTAAGGCAGTTTGAACAACATTCATTTAGATTTCAACTTTTAGCTTATTACAGAGAACAAGAAAAGAAAAACCTCATTTCTTTGATATATAACTGAGAAAAATGGAAAAATGTGTACTTACAACAATAATGCACTGAAAACTGTGAGCGCAAAACTATGGTAAGTGCACTTACCATAGTTTTGCACTCAGTATGATTGCACTTACAATATTTTTGCACTCAGTTTCTGTAACATAATGAGAAATGCAGCAGTTTTGTGTCATCTTATTATTCAAGATTTATTTATATAACTTATTTAAGGCAATATATCAAAAGTGAGCTGTTTTAGTTAATAGTATTCTAAAAGTTTTATTATATTTTCCCCAATAAAACAGCTGGGTGGGGTAACTGGGATAGAGATCCACTGTAAATTGGACAACTTTTGACCAAATTGTGTTATTTTAATGCCCTAATTTCACTGAAAATATCTCCAGTAACATGTCAGTACTACAGCTAATAGGGATCATGATGTATACATTTTATCCAAAACAATGACAATATTAAAGTCTTCCACACAGTGTACATGCACTTTCAAATACCAAAAAATGCAAGAACTTGATCTGCTCAGCAGGTTTTGGTTAATCTAATAATTATTTGGGTCTGATATCATTACCCTCAGTGTAGACAGAGAAAATATATGTGTGTAGGGTTCTGTTCTGTTTGGGCAACAAATAACACAAAAATAGTGCTACAAATGGAGACCAAAGTTCAATACTGAAAGGATAGGAAACCCAGGGTAACTAAATATGGATTTTTTAACTTTGTTTAACATCATGTAAATTAGTAAGATAATTATCTGGATCACTATGCAATAAACCTGGTGCCAAATGTTAATGAAGCATGTAAAATACCATGGCATGTAAGGCAAGCGCTGAAAAACAAAACAAAAAACCCCTGACAGAATAATATTAATAATAATAATAATAATAATCGACTTTATTTATAGAGGGTGACACATTTAGCAAAACACTAATCTTCCATGAGGCCCTCTTATATACATATTTACAACATATCACCAAAAAACTAATCAATATGAATTAACATACACACACATATTAAGACAAGAACTCTGAGGAATGCCTTGTCTAGCCTGTCCACACACTGTCACAATACAGTTTAACCCGAAAAATGCAAAGCCTTAATCCCTCAATACAGACAGCATCAGAAAAGTTCCTCAAGATTATCTTGTCATATTATTTGATACTCTAAAGGTTTACACACTAATTTCTGCTTGCATCTCCTGCACTCATGGTAAAGTTGAGTGAAGTTCAGGGTATTGCATTGCTAAATATTGCAGGGTCAAAGGCAACAGCAGGCCGCAATCAATTCTAGATTTGTCAATGTTTATATCACGAGTTTGGACTTATGATTTTGGTAGTTGGACCATTTTCATTTTGGAGTGAACGTTTTCATCATAATCTGTCTTGTCCATCATCTTAGAGAAACCGAAATTCTTACTGACCAACCGCGATCAGGACAAGCATGCCTAACAACACAACATCAGGACAGGGCTATACATCTTGCTCATCTGTATAATCAACACCTTACTGCCTCTGAAATGGCTATCAATTCGGAAAGCACTCATAATCATTGCATTGACCCCAAAACTTTAAGGAACCCACTGTATGAGGTAAGTCTGTGAAGATGAACATCCCTACATTGGCATACCTGATACAACTGATCCATTTCACTTTAGGATACTGGAGGTACTATCAAATTGTTTTCAGTTATATATTCTAGAAATAAAGGCCTCATTGCTCTATCAGCATGAAAAATTTTATCATAAGGTATCGATGCAAGCTTCTCTTTATATAATAGTTCCGACATTGTAAAAGATCATAATTAGCCAGCTTCAAACAAATAAAACATCCTAGAGTTTCACATAAAAACGTTTTGAAAATTTATTTGGGTCATTTTAGTTGGCAAATAAAATGACCTACTTTACATCATTACATTGAATAAAATGGTAAAAATACAATGTACAGGCTGGAGCCTAAATCACTACTTCCCGCTTATCTTTATATAGCATTGCTTGACAGGAAACAAGAACAGAAACGGATATTTTGTTGAGCGATTTGTTATTTTACAAAACCTTGTTTTCTCTACTTTTTGCCAGTTAAATGACTCAATATTTGTATCAACCCACATTTTATTACCAAACGTGAAGGCTGAACCTCTTTTTACAGTGATTTGAGTTTAGACGTTTCTACCACTAACAGGACTGTGGAGACTTTAACAGCCAAAATTCAGTGAAATTTTATGAAATACTTGATAACAGAAGTGGGTCTGCGGAGTAGACATCCCTACACTGGCAAACTTGATACTGAACAGTGCATGAACTGATTCATTTCACTTAGGATACTGGGCTGCCGTCAAATTGTTTTCAGTTTCTCAAAAATTAATAGTTAAAATCCAGTGAAATGTTCTGAAATACTTGATAAAAGATAGCCTTTGACAGATTTATGAAAAAAAATTTATATAACATTCAAATACATAACTTTCAATCACCCCTAATTAAATATTGTATAATGTTTCATGCACTGTTTTTGAAATGCCAGCTGTAAGACACATACAGGAAATTTGTGACTTTAAGATCATAGCATAGTCAGTTATTTAAAATGTCATTTCATGAATTCATTTTTAATTTCCTGATGGTACTATGAACAGCATGTCTGTGATAAAACAATGTATAACCAACATTATGTTCTTATTCCCATTGTGCATAAAAAAAAAAGAAAAAAAAGAAATATCTTGCATAAACTGCAGGGGCACTATGAATTATTTATCAAAGCCATGGACAACCATAGTATTTTCCACCTCGAAAAGACATATGTCATCGGACCCCAAAGTCCCCAATGGAATCTCCTCAATGAAGAGATCCTACAACAAAATGCTCCAGTGGGTTTAAAAACTCAACCCTAAAAATTAAAGAGGACCATGGACCATGCATTACTTGAGGTTTGAAATGTAACTCAAACTGCAGCATTTAGTTCAGTTTCATATAACTGTATGGCCAAAACAGAAAAAACATTTATTTCAGAACCTAGCTAGAAGAAACAAATAATGGATAAAGAATAACCATAAACCTGAAACTAAATATAGGCTCACTATGAAGTTGAAATACTTAGGTTTATAAAGGGGCATAACTCTGTCTTCAATACACCAACTTTTCCCTCTATAATTTATAACATGCTTTTAGGCAAGATGAGGAGCTGTAAAGTTGCAAACATGGACAGGGTTCAGATGCACATGCCTGCATGGCACATGATTAGCATCATTTCCTGGCTACAGACACATTTCTGTGAAAATGGTTTGGTAACAAACAAATAGATCAGCATAGGTATACAGACACGCTTTGAATACCACACTACTAGAACTGGACATTTTCCGAAAATAGTCAAAGAATATGATTATATGCTGTCTATGATATTTCAATCTTCATTTTAGCAAGGACAGTATATGTTTCAATGTCAGATTTGAAATTAATTTTAGGAACAGTGTTAGATTAAAGCAAAGAGGGGTTTACTGGCAGGTGATTGGGCCTATCAGTACACCGTTTTATATTTTGGTCATGGGTAAGCAAGGCAGAAATCTCATCCCAGCAGAAAATTATAGTCTACTCCAGTTTGAAAGAATTGTTAAAGTAATATTCTAATATGACAGCATTTTAAAACTTGCAAAATTAACATTTTTCCTCAAAGTAAAAATCACTTACCATAGTTTTGCACTAAGTGATTTTAAGCTATGTACAAATTTTGTGAGCGCAAAACTATTGTAACTGCAAAAAAACTGCAGTTACAATAGTTTTGCGCTCAGCCCTAAAATGATGACTATTTTTTGTCGTCAAATAACTTGATAACGATTTAGTCTTCAATGCCGATTTTTTGTACACAGATGTAAATGGTGAAAAGGAACACTTTTATGAAAAAAAAGTATTTTTGATAAAAATGTAGTTACCACAGTTTTGCGCTCAGCAGACGATGTGTTCACATACTTAATTTCAAGAAAATCGGTCGAGCGGTCTAGGAGGAGTTGCGATCACAAACTTTTTTTACGAAAAATATAAAGGGGCATAACTCAGCAGGAAAACACTTCCGGGAAAAACTGGAAATACGTATCAACTCTTTTCACATGCTGCATCCATGGACAAAATTTGAAACAAATCGGAGCAAAAACGACTAAAACCCCCCAAAATTAGGGCCAAAAATATCAAAAAGGGGCATAACTAAAAAAATAGGGGTCAGATTTCAAAATGAAAACCTTAATGCACATCTTCATACCAATATGTGTTCACATACTTAATTTCAAGAAAATCGGTCAAGCGGTCTAGGAGGAGTTGCGATCACAAATTTTTTTTACGAAAAATATAAAGGGGCATAACTCAGCAGGAAAACACTTCCGGGAAAAACTGAAAAATACGTATCAACTCTTTTCACATGCTGCATCCATGGACAAAATTTGAAACAAATCGGAGCAAATGTTGCGGACGGACGAACGGACGGACGGACGGACGGACAGACGGACGGAAGGACAACGTGAAAACAGTATACCCCCCTCAAACAAGTTTGCGGGGGGTATAATTATGTGGACTAAATGCACATGCCCTGGCCAGACTGCACATGTATACATGTACACCGGGAAAGGCTGGGGTAGTACATTTGCTTTTGTTAGCCCATTTACAAGTCCCAAGTCTCCCCAATCCCCTTTTTCTTTGAAAGTCTGTTACATGGATTTGGATGACTCCATTTCTGTGTTTTAGGGGTTTCTGGTGCATGTTTCCACTTTTATTGTATTTTGTATAAATATTCCGTTCATCCTGACCAGACACCGCATTATGCGGCGTCTAAACTGGGTCTACACTGTTCGCATATGTCACCAAAACGGGTTACCAGTCTAAAAAGAGTTAATTACTCTACATATTATGACAACTTGTAATCATCCAAAATTTTGATTGATATTTAATTTACTGGCAGGCCTTGATCGGATCATAGATGTTCGTCTGTAAAATCAGCGTGCCACTGCGTCAACGTTTAACAGGATCTGCTGTACATATGCGACCAATGACAACTCAGACCTATCTGCGCGTCTGTGCAGTCAGCCTGATACGACTTCGTTTTTGTTTCCAACAGATATCACTGACACATATACATACGTTGCATATATACACATAAGCATGCTGCATGCAAATTTATGCTGTTTCAGTTTTGGCATAATGTTCACACAATGTGCAAGAATCCCGTTTGTAGTTAAGCTTCCTCCTCCAGCAAGATTCGAACACGGACTGCTAGCTTATCAGGACAGCCCTTATGGGGCTACCAACAGACTGGTACTGAAACCCTGTATATTGACTATATTCATTCAGTAGTACAAAATAGCCGAGTCAAATTGTGTGCCATACACTGGTAAAGCAACCCTTAACGTCAGATAAGAGCGCACTTCCAATGACAAATGCTGACATCACGTGTAATTTTCCATCATGACGGAGACGTTTACACGGCTAGATCCCGCTTTGCGCTATTCTGCCCTACATTATGGGCTGACGATTTAGTTTGAGTGGCGCTATCACAAGCTGTCTTCAACCGATCAAAATGGAAGAAAAAAATTTCCCTGGCGGGGTATTGGCGTTGAACAAATAGCTAATTCAGTATCAGCAAAACGAAAATATAAATAACACCACGTTTATTTATGCTTTCCAGACGAGAAAGAACGACATACATCGTCTTTTTCCCTAGATGTCCTAATGTAGCTAAAAAGTTGTCAGCGTCAAATCGACGCTGATGCAACGTCATGACGAAATATGATGTTGCAACGATGTAGATACGGTTTTAATTCAATCCTGAAAATGGCGTCGTGTAAAATTTTACCTTACGGTGCGTGCCTTTAAGAAAGACTCGGATCAGCTTGCGCACCGGCGCAGACTGATCAGTCTTCCTGGTTTGATGCATATGTAAAGACTACTTTGCTCGTCGCTAATGTCCTAAACTCCCTGTTCGTGCGACGCAATTCGGCACCACAATCGATGCGATGTATACGTTTGAAATGCCCCCTTACCTAGAACGTCCGATCTCAAATGTAGAATGTCAGCCTAGGTCTGGATTTTGTTCTATCATTTTGACCCCCCCAATCTATTCCCCTCCAATAAACAAGTGATAAGAAAATCAAAGGCACCTCCTAATCACCTCATTTATTAGGGTCATAAAACAATGCAGTGCTGAAACCACTGCCTGCCTGTGGGGCTCCAGTGGGATAAATTCTTGCATCAGTCAAAATGTATGAGATCAGAACAATATATTCTGTAATTTGTAAAATATAATTTGCTGATAAGCAGTCAAAGAAAACTCAAATATTAATTCAAAAAAAAAAAAGAGGAAAGGTAAAAATAAAACTGAATAAAAAAAGAACTTAAAGAAGAAAGAAAAAAAAATAATTGAATATATTTTACAAATATTGTCTTGTATCATCACTAAATAATTTAACTTTTTTTATATATTTCAATATGTTATTTTTAATTTTATGTTCTTAATTTTTATTTACTTATTTTTATAATTTCTTTTTTTTTATTTATTTATTTATTTTTTTTTGTGTGTGTATGTGAAGTGAGTCAAATGCTCTGTAATTTAATACATTATCCATTATACATGTAATAATCTCAGAAAGAAGAAAAATGCAAGATTTGAAGATGAAATTTTGTTTCAAAGATCACATCAGAGACCCAAAAGACTTCAATTTGATAAAATTGTGAAACCAATGTCTCGAGCAGTTTGGTGACATTAAACATGTTTTTCACACCTTTGAAAACAGTGAATTGGTTAAAGTTCATTTGTTTTTACAAGACCTGACACTGTAGTTTTGTTGCTTTTAGACTGCAATTTGACAATTATGGATTTATCATTATCAGTATTTTGTTTCCTCATGCAGAGTATATTATTTTATTTTGGCTTCTCTCATAATGAATTTTGATTGTGAAAAGGGCATACCTGCCAAGTTTCACGATTTGTGCGTGACCCTCACGAATTTGGACGCCTCCCACGACCTCACGATCGTATTTTGAAAAATAGCCATAACTCACGCTTCCTTCGTTTGCTCACGATTTCACTTCAAACCGGAGAATATTGAAAAAATGTCCTTTTTTGCACTCTCGAGATTGTCAAAAACATGTTTTCTCTCAATTTCCGCTGCATTCGGACAATCTCAGTCACCGAATTTATATTTATCTCCAGGAAAATTCGTAACCTGGTCTAAAAATAGGTAAAGGTAAAGGTTTCCGATAGTCTTAAAATAGCGTGGGTAAAAATAACTCGAGTATTTGATAGCGATTAGAGCCGAAAATGACCAAATGTGTACTTCCGTTTTCATGTACATGAAATATTGACAAGATAAAAAATGCCGGAGAAAAAAAAGGTTTATAAATCAAAGTACCAAAATGGATGGGAGACCGAGTTTTCCCGGGTTACAAAGAGTGAGAAGGGCAACAGCTTTGCGTTTTATAAACTTTGCCAAAGGCATTTCAGTGTTTCCCATGCCGGAGAAAACGATGTAAAAAGCACAGTTATAAAGATCTTCACAGTCGGTCATTGAAAACGTCAAAACTTTTGCAAATCGGTATCTGATTTTGTTGTTTAATACCAACACAGACAAAGATGTTATCAGAGCTGAAACTCTCTTTACCAACTTCATTGCAGAACATAACTTGCCATTTTTGATAGCACATCACTTTAACAAACTCTATGTATAAAATTTTAGTAAAATAAAAACTGAAAGAATACTTGATGCTTATCTTCATTTAAGAGCTACCTACCCATCCTACTCCTCCCCACTGCCATCCCCAATCTCTAGTTTCACATAAAGAGAAAAAAAAATGTCACAAAAAATCTCACTCTTTTCCATTGTCAGTGGGTTTCTCCGCGAATGAACTAACGTGGAAAAGGGGGCTAAATCCAGGCGTCATGCGCAGTCTCACTCTTTTGTAAATCAAAAACTTGGAAGGTATGAAAGGGATAGATGTGAACTTAAGATATTGTAAACATTACCAGAATATATGTATCTAAAATGATTTTCTACATCAAACTTTGATGAATATTAATGCCAGTAACTAAAACAAGGTATCTCTGTTATTGATTTCCCCCATTTCGGGCCTCCGTAAGAGACTGCTGGGACACTGGTCTGGAGAAGACAGCTTAGCCACAGGAGACTGTTTATTGGAGTAGATAAGGATTACATAACATACTAATGACAAAAATCCAGGTCTTTAAGAAAGACTCGGATCAGCTTGCGCACCGGCGCAGACTGATCAGTCTTCCTGGTTTGATGCATATGTAAAGACTACTTTGCTCGTCGCTAATGTCCTAAACTCCCTGTTCGTGCGACGCAATTCGGCACCACAATCGATGCGATGTATACGTTTGAAATGCCCCCTTACCTAGAACGTCCGATCTCAAATGTAGAATGTCAGCCTAGGTAAACTTTTAATGTCCAGTACTAGAGTCTAAGATGCTACATACCAAGTTTCAAGGCAATCCGCCCAGTGGTTCTGGAGAAGAAGATTTTTAAAGGTT
This sequence comes from Ctena decussata, assembly GCA_963989385.1. Lineage (NCBI taxonomy): Eukaryota > Metazoa > Mollusca > Bivalvia > Lucinida > Lucinidae > Ctena > Ctena decussata. The sequence goes on along the minus strand of OZ022511.1, from coordinate 52,829,627 downwards.
TTTACCATATATGGGCATGGCAGCCATCTTGGTCATGTGACCTGGGCCAATTATATATACTACTGTTCCCCCATACTGTAAAGACTCTATAAGCAATTTGGCCTCAATCGGCCCAATGGTTTCTGAGGAGAAGATGTTTGAAAATGTTGACACTCAATGGACAAATGACCTTTGGTCAAGGTCACTAAATGACCTTGACCTCTAATATCCATAGGAGTTGAAATTGACTACATTTCCATATCACAAAGCACAAAAGCAACAGAAAAATGCACTTTTTCAGATTTTCCCATTCAAAAGCCTAAGGGACCAAATTTGACCTTGCCATAAAATAGGTCAAGGTCAACCCAAGGTCATGATTTATATAAAATTTGTAGTACTAGAGTCCAAGATGCTACATACCAAGTTTCAAGGCAATCGGCCCAGTGGTTCTGGAGAAGAAGATTTTTAAAGGTTTTTCGATATATGGGCATGGCAGCCATCTTGGTCATGTGACCTGGGCCAAATATAAAAACTTTTGTTCCCCCATCCTGTTAAGGCTCTATATGAAATTTGGCTTCAATCCACACAGTGGTTTCTGAGAAGAAGATGTTTAAAAGTGTGGACGCTGTTGACGCCGACGACGATGGACGAAGGCTATACTATAAGCTCACCTTGACAGGTGAGCTAAAAATTCAAAAGAATGCAAAGTCTTGCCTGTATGCCCAAGGTCACAAAACAGAGATAAAAACTCAAAGTTTATGCTGCCGACAATGACAACACAGGAAAAGTAATACTTATTTATCATATGACGTCACTGTTATTCGGTGGATAACTTCATGTCATAACAAGAGCTGTCGCCTGACAGCATAGCTCGCCTGAATAGGTGCTTGCCGATCATACAGTCGCTATGATGGTGTGGACTGCTATGCATAAAACTTCAGGAAAGGATGTTCATACTGTCAGCACATTTATAAACAAAAGCTCAGAAGTAAGTGTTAAAATAAAATTAAAATAAAAAAATCCACATGAAATTTCAAAGTCCATGAGCTTGAGGTCAAAGAACTCAGGTAGGTGTGTGTGTGTGTGTGTGTATGTGTGTGTGTGTGGGGGGGGGGGGGGGGGGGCTAAGATGTTTCAAAACCTTGAACCATTATCTAACATCAGTCCAAGTATTAGTATCAACTGAGTCCAAGTCCATCGTTGCACTGTGAAATAATTATGTCTTCATAAATATAAAACTTTAACCAAAACCTTTAAGGCAAAATTCAAAGTCCATGACTTCAAGGTCATCCAGTGGGGTAAGTACATGATGTTTTGTAAAAACTCAAAAACGTGTCTAACATCAGTTCAAGTGCAAACTAAATCTCTGCAAAGCATTATGAATCAGTATGCAATTAGAAAACTTTAATAAAGACCAAATTTCCTAAGTCCCTGACCTTTACATCAAGGTCACTGAACAGGGTTGGGGTAGTTCTCTGCAAAGCTTTGAACTAGTATCTAACTATAGTGCAAATATAAAAAGAATCCATCTATGGGTTCAGGAGATATGTGTCTTTAAAAAACTTTAACCAAAACATCCAATCAATAAAAAGACAATTTTCTAAGTCCATGACCTTGACCTCAAGGTCACTGAGGGAGGTGGGGGTAGTACCCTTGAAAACCTTAAACCAATATCTAACTACAGTGCAAGTATCAAAGGAATCCATCCATGGATTAAGGAGATATTGGGCTTTATAAAACTTTAACCAAAACATCCAGTCCAAAAAAAAATCTCAATTTCCTAGTCCATGACCTTGATATCAAGGTCACGGAATGGGGTGGGGGTGGTACCCTGTTAAACTTTGAACCAATATCTAACTATAGTGCAAGTATCAAAAGAATCCATCAATGGGTTCAGGAGATATAGGTATTTAAAAAACTTTAACCAAAACATCCAATCCGGACGCCGACGCGGACGCCGACGCCAGGGTGACAACAATAGCTCTTCCTGAACTTTCATTGACAACATCCATATCAACAATGTGTTTTCTTATTGAAATAATGTTCAGTTTAAAGGGGTTGAAATCCCATTCTAAAGGGCCATATGATAAACAGAATCTTACACTCGTGGTCATTTCATATGAAATTTATGAAACTCGCTGAAGGCTTGTTTCATAAATTTCATATGAAATGACCACTCGTGTAAGATCCCCTGTGTCTCACTTCTGTTAGCTGTAGGTGAGACAAAAACATTTACTTTCAACTATGCTTTTGAAAACAGCCCTCACTGAGGCTGAAAATCGAATGAAAGTATCTTTCATTAATACCACTAACAATCATTAATGGCGACTTCATTTCGTGTCAGAACAATAAGATTCCTACAACACTGTTAATATTTGTGTTTTGTTGTGTTGTTGTTTTTTTTCCCTCACATAAAAAGTTTGTATTACAGTAAATGGGTGCACTTTCAGGGGAAGCAACTCTTGTCTTGCTTCTCAAAGGGTCTACTCTTTAAGGAAAACATTTTCTTAGAGAGGTAGATCCCATTTTTGGAAGAGCTTTATTGTCCAAGTAAATAATCAGAAATTTTCTTACGCAAAAGGTAACGGAAAACCAAAGAAGTCTACCTTTAAACTTTAATGGGCACTTAAGTTTGGGTAAAGATGTAAACTTTAACACAAAACACGCATTTGTGCTACTATAATGTATACATGTATATACAGAAGGGGAAGTAGTTTAAGTAATTGATTTCATTATATGAGCCTCGACACGACAAAACCAACAAAGTGGTTGTGCGCCAAGCGCAGACTCAGATCAGCCTGGGCATTCGCCCAGTCTGATCTGAGTCTTTGCTGTCTGCATGGAGGAAGCTTAGACCCTTAGCTACCCTTTGAGCACTTAATAAAAGAGTCCAATCAGACTGGGCAGATGCACACAACCACACTGTGGGTTTTCTCGTGTCGCGGTTCATATTTACAGCAACTATAAACTTGCAGTGATTTTAAAGTGGCCGCCAAAATAAACTTACATGCCAAGACACTCCCTGTAGTCTCCCACCGGTGGCTGGCTGAGGTATAAGTGAAGTGATATATAGTCCTTGAGTTTGAATACCCCTGGTGTTTCTGTTTCCTCAAATACTGACAGGACTTTCGCACCTTCTAAATAACTCTTGATCTCTTTGTGAAAATACCTGAAAAGCAGAAACAGATAAATAGAGGATCTTACACAAGTGGTCATTTCATATGAAATTTATGAAACAAGCCTTCGGCAGGTTTCATAAATTTCATATAAAATGACCATGAGTGTTAGATCCTGTTCATCATATGACCCTTTGAAATGGGATTTTAACGCCTTCAAACTGAATATTATTTCAATAAGAAAACGCACTACTGACATGGATGGCATGGATGCCGAAGTGTTATTACACATGTGGTCATACAATTTTTATTACAGCAACATCATATGATAAAATGTACTATACTTAAGTGGGACCTACAATGGGGTACACTTTCAGGGGAAGCAACTGTCACAATCATTTTTGCTTCCCATCAGAATTGGGGTCAACTCTTAAAGCAAAGAATTTGCTCCTCTAAGAGCAAATTCTTTCCCTTAAAGAGCAGCCCATCTTTTATAAAGCAAACAGAAAGTCACAAAAGTTGTCTCCCTTTCAAACAAGATCTGTCTGCGTACAAGATAGCTCGCCTGCAGTGCCTTGCCCATCACATAAAAAAAAACTTTGACGTAAAACTTTAAAGTGTGACGCCCACACCCACGCCAACGTCCAAGTGACAACAATAGCTCTATGTACTATGTACAGGTGAGCTAAAAATGATGGGGAAAAATCATGGAAGACTGATACATTAACCATTTTCCACAAATAGTTCTTTGAAGTTGGGCATGTCCATTTGACCTATCAGGAGACCTTTGATGAAACAGCTGGCAAACAATAAACAAGAGAAACTTTAAGTTAAATAAATGACAAGAATATTGTTTGATGACTGTCCTAACAAAAATAACTTTTTGGGCAGGATCTGGAATTTAATCAAGTCTTGGTGATGGAGGGAAACCCTATTATTTCTTATAGAAGTTATAATTTCTTTTGTGGCGGTCTGTCCCAGGGAGGTAGGAACATTCCATGCTTGCTACAGCATGCATTTATCATATATTTCAAACAAAAATATGAAATTTCCACTCCCAAATTTCCTTATAATATAAGGAAATTTGGGAGTGGAAATTTCATGTTTTTGTTATATATTATGTGACTTACTTGAGTAGTGCTCTTCTGGCAGTGGCTACAGCGTAACTGTCAATGAGAACTCTGCCATCCTGGCTGAGACTGTCACTTGATAAACAAGCATTCCCTGTTCCTAGAGCCACTATGGTGCCATCATCATCAACTGAAAATAAGAAGTCATACAACCTATGCATTTTTAATATAACTATCAAGTACATATGAGCCATGACATGAGAAAACCAACAAAGTGGTTGTGTGCCCAGCACACCCTAAGATCAGCCTGGGCATCCGCCCAGTCTGATCAAAGTCTTGGCTGTCCGCATAGAAGTAGCTTAGACTCTTAGCTAAGTTAGCTACCCTTTAAGCGCTTAGTTAAGAGTCCGATCAGACTGGGTGGATGCCCAGGCTGATGCGAGTCTTCGCTGTGCGCACATGCCCCTTTGTTGGTTTTGTCGTGTCGCTGGCTCATATACTGTTTTTTCATAGATTTACATTAAGTGTGTGTTCTGTTCATTCATACACAATTGTCACATGACTGTACTGTTTTTAAGGTACACTCTCCACATAGGTGTATTGTTCTTAAATGGGTGAGCAGTTTGATCAACAAACTCATCAAACACTCACCGAATACATGTACTGTTTTTTTTTGGTCATTCACATGAAATGTAAGTATTGTTCTTTTCAAACTCAACAAATATATAAAATATTCTTCACTAGTCATGCACATGAAAAATAAGTACTGTTCTTTTACACACACTCAACAAATATATGTAATGTTCTTCCCTAGTCATTCACAAGAAATGTAAGCATTGTTCTTTTACACACACTCACCAACTATATGTGATGTCCTTCCCCAGTCATTCACACAGAATATAAGTATTCTTTTTATTCACACTCTTATCTCTCCCTCTCCAAATATACATAATGTTCAGAGTGCCCGATAAGGTCAGAGCTAAGGAAAACGTGGGGTTCTGAGGATTCTTCAGAGATAATTTTCTTATGTTGTGAAACTCATGAGAACAGTTTGTCTCTACAAGAGTTCTAATGAGGGATCACAACATGCTTTATGCAAATAAACGAAAATTATCCCTAATTTATCCCTGTAACCCCTTTTTTTCTGCAGCAATGTAAGGCTAGTTTGGATGAAAATTCTGGGAAATTTCTGTTATATTTCTTCATAAAACAACTTAAGCCCTTCATTAGAACCATCTTAGAAAGGCAGTTCTAACGAAGGGACATAATTTAAGCTTTTAGGTAGTAATCTGAAAAGTAACCCCTGACTGATCATCAAAATATACAATTATCTGGAACTCTGTGTTCCACATATGTCTGACATGTGAAAAGGAACTTTAGCCATGTGCCAACAGTGAACACTCAAATCAAGCCTGCACAGCTGCGCCAACTGGTCAGATTTTTTCTTGTCACATTTTCGCTTTCTCAGAATTTAGAGCAAAAGGGAAAACTCTGATCAGACTGCCTGAATGCGCAGTCTGATCTGAGTATTCTCTGTTTGCACAAGCTGTAAGGTATATTTTCACATCATGCCAGGAGCCCCGTTAGCTCGGTGGGTTAAGAGCTGGCCTGCTGATCTAGTCGTTTTGGGTTAGAGTCCCGCTGTAGGCAGGAATCTTTTCAATCATAAATGAGCTCTGACTGCACACAGCCTTTCATTATCACCCACCCATCGTCCTGATATAACTGCAATACTGTTGAAAGGGACGTAAAATAGCAAGTTATCCATCCATCCATCACATCATGCCAATCAGATGCTCATGATTTTACCTCTTTTGATAATAAAAGCAGCAAAGGAAGTTTTAGCGTGTTGTATTTCTGGGCACAATCTAAGCAGGTCTTCCAATTTTGCGTAAGCCCTCATAGCAATGACGTCTTCAAGCTTATACTTATTCTCTTCCTCATACAGAAGCTGAAATATGACAATTTGACAAGTGAGAAAAAATTTCAGCCCAATATAGAGGGCCTACAGTGAGAATTTTAATAACTGGGACACTTGAAAGATTTACCATAACTTGCCTAACATTTTCTTTTACGATTTACAAAGAATGCAGATGAAACCACAAACAGTATAGGCTTTGATCAGACTGCTGTCTGATCTGGGTCTGAACTGTTTGCTCCGACTTATATGCAGGGTTCTCACTTGAAATTTAAAAATAGGATTCCAGGACTCCTGCTTTTCCAAAAATAGGAGTCCCATTTGAAAAGTAGGAGTCCCATCCTGAAAAATTGGAGTCCCATATGTTTTAACATAAAATTTAGCTTATAAATAATCTTATTTATCTAGTTAAAATTGTCTTTCGATATTGTCCTTTAGGGATACAAAAATGAAAAGGGCCAGTACATGACTGGACGGGCGAAGGACAATGCTTTTGTGATTGTACATCAAATGATTATGTTATAGAAATGAAACAAGATATGACATTGACAATTATTCGGTAAATCTTCCATTTTACGTCAAAGGTATTAATTTACTTTTCCCTTCAGCAGAAGTGTAATACAGCCAAAACGCGTCGAGTTGTTCGAATATAAACTCTTACAACGTTGTCCCACAAGAGTTCAATTACCATGTTTCAAATTTGACGCGAGAGACGATAACCAATGGTTGTATCGATTTATTTTTATATTCAACTGAGTCCGTCCCACTTACTGAAGCTATAAATAGACACAGGTAAACCCATTATCTTGGATCTACGTCAAGAGTCTATGATTACCGTCGTTTGCATTATTTAAGTTACGCATTAAAGAAAAATCTATGGTTCCTCTCCATGATAATATTGAGCAGCGACGCGAGAAAACCAGCAATGTGCTTATGCATCCAGCGAAGACTCAGATCAGCCTGGACATCCGTCCAGTCTGATCAAAGTCTTGGCTGTTCGCATGGAGGTAGCTTTGACCCTTAGCTACCCTATAAGCCCTTAGCGGATGCCCAGGCTGATCTGAGTGTGCTTGGCGCACAACCACTTTGTTGGTTTTCTCGCGTCGCGGTTCAAGTATGCTTTGTAAAGCTTGTTGACAGAAAAAAATACAACTAATTAGCAAAAGTGACCCTATCTTGATTTCATTAGGACCTCATACCGATTTCTCTTTTGTAGCACCGCCCTGGCTGATGTAGTTAAAGGCTAGATCATAGATAACACAATTAAGAATTTCGTCTTATTTTTGGCGATAATTTGAGTCCACTATGATAGGCTGAATCAGGGAACTCATACTGAATAACAAAGACCTTGTCACCTACAACACGTTTGTGTATGAATAAGGAATAGTCCATATAAATGGATGTATAACAAACTATCCTTGTTCAATGCATATTTTAGAGATCATGTTTTAAATGCAATTAACTAAAACAACAATATGTAAAAATACCGAGAACGAAAGTTAGTTACATTTTATCAGCCATAAAAGCTCTCTGTAAAACGTGCATTTACGACAGGGATTGCACACACCCCTTATAAGGCTAGTTCCATTAGGCTGGGGGACGACCTTAAAATCTTTGAAAGGGACCGAAACTGGCCTCTTGGTTCAAATAAACAAATGTCTTGAAAGAATATGCCACGTACCCCTGCTCCAAGAGTTCTCAACATAAAAGAGTTTGTAGCGGGGATGGATGTTGAACGGTTGGAATATATTCCTGATTTGAGGAGACTGGGCTTTACAAGTTCAACGGCTGTTAAGTTCCTGAAACTATCAGACTTTGAGGCGTTCAGTACTAAAGCGTCAGCCGGTAATCGACGAATGCTTCTTAATGCTGCAGAAAAGCTGAGGACTCCCAAGTTCGAAATTGGGCATGAGCCCGGACGTTGGAATTACTACAGGGGTTGGGAATGATGTTGCAGCACACAAAACCGGTAAAGTATCTTCTCACCATAATTATCCTTAATATTCAGACACAATGAATTTATCCGGCCAAGTATCGAAACATAGATATGACAGTGCAGATTCTGACTAATCTGATGAAGAACTGTCCGATCAAGGTCTGTTCTGTTGAATACTGTTGTCCCAATATTTTGGCCATTTAGTATAAACATGGGTTAACTGTCAACGTTCGTAACCCTACTTCCCTATTGAAGAAGAATATCAAACAGTCTGCAAATTCAGTATTTAGATGAAATCAGTGCATTCGGCATTATTGTGCACAGTTAATAGCAATTCCTCCATTTTCTCAGCCTTTCTATTCTCGACATTGGCGCAGAGAAGTCTATTGGTCCGAAAGGAGCCGTAACAAGAAAAGGTACATTACAGTAACTGCGAACAGGTTGCTCGGCCGAAGTCTGATCAGTCTGTACAGTCGGTATATAAAGACTCACAGAAATTTAGTGACAGCAATGATTCTGATCAGCTTGTAAGATACGCAGGCTGATCTTGGTTTTCGCTACTCTTACATGCAACAAAGTATTTTTAGACGATGCGGTGTAAATTGTACCGGAGTTCAGCAGACAAGAAATAGCACAAAGACGAATGCATTTTCTCGTCAACGATATTTTACATAAACATATGTTGTTAATACTTTAGGCTTTAGTCTTAACATACAATCATTTACAAACAGTGCAGATCTGGATGCGAAGGCTCATAATGAGCCACTTCATGTTGAATTTCGTTGCTTGCCATCTCCATTAGTCCTTTTCCGAATTATTCCTAAGATCGGCCCGTTCAAAATTCAAAGATAAAATCATGTATTTAGGAGTGAACAGGTTAAACAAGATTTCTTGAAATATTTTGGTTTAAAAACTGACATTTAGTATCAGTTAATCAATAAACTTTAAAGGCCCCTTTGCTCTCCTAGTTGTATAATTTTCGGTATTATTTCGATCCGATACAGTTTCGTCAAAGTAAATGATCGTGATAGTTCAGCGTTGAGCTTTTTTACGCATTGAGCTTTTTGTATAAAAAAAGGTGTGAATGAAAAATGATTTGGGTCATTTTAGTTGGCAAGCAAACTGACATACTTTAGATATCACAAACTTTATGATATGGTAAAAACACAAGACGAAGGGCTCCATTTGTTATATCGCTTTCATGTATATTTCATCGTTCAGCTGGGAACCATACAATCACAGTATTTTATGGAAAGATTTATCATTTTTCAAAAACCTTATACCCCTACGTTTTGCCGGACATGGTACAGCATATATATATCAACAGTTATTTTGTCACCAAACGTGAAGGCAGAATCGCTATAGTTATTGAGCTGAACTACGCAAGAATGTGCTTTACGTATTTGCGAACAGCGCATGCTCAAACTAATATGTGAGCCCCTGCGAGTCATCTAAAGCCGTCAGTTTCTGTCAGAAGCTTCCTTGGGTCCGTGCATGGTAAATGCGAGCAGCAAAGGATCTGATCAGACGGCACGGATGCGCACACTGATCTGAGCCTTGCTGGGCGCAAAGGTTCGAAGACCTGTTTTTGCTTGTGTTTGAACGATTATATCAATTGGGCCTTTCAGAACAAAAAGTGATTTCCGCTTATGCAGTAGCTCCTTTCACAAAACATGTTTGAACAGAATTAGGTCACGGCAAAAAAAAAAAAAAAGGGCTTCGCAAGCGGCGCATAATACGCCCGTTTCAGTGTCATGAAGGAGTTATGGAATGAACAAGATTGTTTATAGAAGGATGGACAGGCAGACAAAGCAGGGGAAACAACTCTAGTAAACCAAAAATCAGGTTCCAGGGTGAAGCAGCCCATAAGTTGTGAAACGCCAAAGTCAAACAAGGGAGATAATTCATAAATTCTTAGTCGCAATACTTTCCCTTGACAATATACACATCACCATAAAGTTTTGTTAAAATATTTCCAATGGTTAAGGAGATACAGAGTAAAACGGAAATTGATGCAAGGGCAGATAATTCAGGAAGTAAGCCAGAGTTGTGGTTCATGCGCATGATACATTACCCCATTATTATACACATTCCTACAAAGTTTCATTGAAATATTTCAAAGGGTTAAGGAATTATGGGGGAATGTGTTAGCCTAAAAAACTAATCAAAGGGAGGTTACTTCAAAATTAAGTAAGGGGAAACAACCATTCTTATATGTACCACACCATCTTGTGATCATGCACATTCCTATAAAGTTTCATTAAGATATACCAAATGGTTACTTAGTTATTGAATGCACAAGATTAGAATACACAAAATACCCTAAAAATCTAATCAAAGGGATGCAACTCCAAAATGAAGAAGGGGAGAGCAACCATTGTTATACGTGACACATCATCACACCCTCATACATATTGCTATGAAGTTTCATCAAGATATCCCAAACGGTTATCGAGTTATGGTGCGCACAAGACTAGTAGGGTAAAAAATAATCAAAGGGGCATAACTTTGAAACTAAGTAAGGGGGAGCAACCATTACCGTACGCGACACTTTGCCCCATCCTAATATATATGCCTACAAAATTTCATGAAGGTATCTCAAACGGTTTCTGAGATATGGTGCGCACAAGAATGTTGACGGACGGACAGACAGACGGACGGACGGACAGCGCCATGCCATAATACGTCCGTTTTTTTCAAAACGGGCGTATAAGAAATAAAAAAAAAATAAAGAAAAAAAAATAAATGATTAAAAATGATAGATAAATAAAACGAATAAACAAAATAACTTGGTGCCTATGCGAACAGCGAATACCCTGTCAGAAAGTATCTGTAAGGACACGTGGTCAGACTGCATGCAGCCCAAAACAGAAAAGTATATCAATGTTTACTTCTCATAAAAATGGCTATTCGGCTCTTCCGCATGCTTGTATCAGTATTTCTTCCGCAGTTAAATGTTTCAAAATGTTCTGACAGGAAAAAAATTAAAAAGTAGCACAGACTCATTTTATAAATAACGGACTTTTCGAAGACGAAATATTCTGTTTTAGTTCTGTAGGTCATGTATTTCAGTCTTAACAGTCTTATCAGTTGTAGCATTGCTATGAAACGTTGATTCAAGTTTTTCTGTTAATTCTCTATAAACAAATATATATATTGTGACACCCATTACACGCTATGTAATCACGTGACCTAACTGTACAGCGACAAATGTTTTCTTGGTAACCAAAATGCTTTCTTGGGACGATTTCCAGAGAAAGGTGTTTGCACCATGCAAGTATTTTGAAGAATTCCTTCTCTAATACAGTCAGAAAGATGAAAGTTCTTGCATCAATAAATTCACCATATATGGTGAATATACGGTATACGGTTATTAGAGCAGAGGTGTCATTTTGAATGGACGGAAAAGAAATGAGCATATGGCAATTAAACGGGTTTGATTTAGTCTTTCACTTCTAACAAGAAATGAATAAACTTACCGTTACAACGAAGCGCAATGTCATCATTTTTCTTTCCAAGTAAGCAGTTTGGTTACTCAGAAACCAGTTGTCGCTGTACAGTTGGATCACGTGATTACATAGCGTGCATTAGAACTGCCTCTGCGAGGCAGTTCTTTTGAGGGAGTAGAACATAGGATTTATGAAGAAATAAGAAAAAAATATCAATATTCCCTCTTACCGAGAGCTCTGATGGCTCATTAAATATACAAAGGAAGATATTTATCATTTCAGATGATCATAAAGGGAGAAAGAAGGAGCTTTTTTCCGTATACCAAGCAAAACACACCACGTTTGCAGGTCAGTGGATCGTCTGGATCCACACCTACAGCTACAGTCACGTACCAAATGATATATGGGTCGCCATCTGGACCACCTTTACCAGGTGTTCCACCACCTAAGTTGACGCCTCTACCAGATTCGAAAGAGTTGGATTGTGATAAAGACGAACAGTGAGATAAATAAGAAGTTATGGACATGTTTATACTGTCGTGTTTTACTTGATTCTACAAAGGATGATACTGTTTTATTGCTTTGATTGATTGGGTTGGGGAATAATGCATTGGAATAATATATTGTACTGCCACGATTTGAAAAAAAAAGTGTTAGATAGTTCTCCATTTGACCATAATCAGGCAGCGGTTCTGCTCAGCAACTGTTTAGCACCTCTTGAGTACGGATAATTTTCATGCCAATATATTCACCTGATTTCATTCCCGCAAAGCCGTTTTTTCTTCCTAAAAACGAAAACGTTGCTTAAACAACTACGGTTTATGCAAATAATCCAGGAAAACTAAAGATTGCTGTTGGTTTGCTATCCAGGAAGTATATGCTAATGATTTCAGAGTGTTTAATATAAAATACCAGAAGTTTTAAAGTATAGACAGACCAGCACGTACAAGTAAAGATACTTAGACTATGAATATTTATGCTTACTTCTAAAAAAATAAAGGAAATAATAGAGGCCTTGCTACGACGTCGACGACAGCGTTCCAATATACACTTCCATAGGAGATCAAAGTGATCGGGAAGTATTTTCTACCTACTCACACCGAACTTCTCCTAAAAGAAAGAATATGCTCACCAACAGCATAATATTTCCTTTAGTTAAAAGGAGCCCCCACTGGAGATGGGATTTACCTTCTAGGGAAGCAAATACTATCCCATTAAAGTTGGCAATCTTGTAAAATGGCGGTCAACTTTATCTTTGCACTTTACATTTGCCGTGTCAAGTTCAAGTTGTCAAGTTCAAGTTTTTTTATATGATGGGCCTAAGCAAGTTCGGCGAGCTATTCTTCTTAAAACAGTATTTTTATTATTTGCCAAATAAATGTTACATAATGAGTGATCAATAATTTACATTACATGTGCGTTTTAATTAAATACATGTCTGTGTAAGATTATTGTATGGAACTACAGGATCTTGTCTTTGTTTAATCTGTTCTGTATCAATCCAGGCCGTCAGTCACCTGTTTGTAGACAGGAAGAATAAATGTGTTTTTCCTCAAAAATAAAGGACGTTTTGGCATTTACAAATGAATTTAAAAAACGTATTTGAGTTTTACGCCCCTTTCAACAGTATTTCGTCATATGGTAGGGTGATAATGACAATATTAGGATGAAGGTGTGAAGAATATTCTGTCATTGACGGAATGAAACCCAGTACCGCTTTATAATCATGTCGAACACAGCAAAGACTCTGGTCAGGGAAATAAGTCGATGAAACTCATTCGCCAGAAGCAACCCAACTCTCTCTGTCTCAGAAAAATTGTTTAAGATAGAAAACAGTTTATTGTTTACTCAGTATTCCTGGGATATGTTTTAATTTGGTAGGCCAGACATAGCATTTTCCGGTTTCTTTGTCGCAAATTCGGATTAATGTTTGATTCTTTGGTTGATCTTGTTGAGCGGACTCGAAAATGGTAAAGTATGCAAATTAAGTCTTTTAGTTTACGCCAATATTGATAACCACAAAATAATAACAATAATTGAAACGCATTTTTATCAACATACCAGTTTACTATTTATCTTGGGATTACGCGTGGTCTATATTTAGCAGCTGCTCAGTACAATGTGGGGCTGGACTCGATAAAAATAGAGCTGTCATACCTGTCCAATAGATTAGCAGATGTATGAACCTTATCGTTTTTATTGGCCAACGTATCACGCGTAGTGGTGAAACGTTGTGACTTTATTCGCCACGGACAAAGCTATCGAAGTTTGTATTCGAACGGTCGACGTGCTTTCGCTGTATCATAACAGCTACAGTTCAGTACTATTCAGTGGTGTACAGTCCACTGCAACATTACTTTCAGTAATGATTAAAGCTTATCTCAACCATCTCCCCCCTGCCCCACCCCCCTCCCCCCCCCCACCAACTCGGCGCACCTTACCCCACCCGCTGACATCAAACGCAGAAATCCGTTTACATGTATTTTGCCTTTCTTAATTTGAGACACAGACTGATTGTTTATGTCCAAATCGAGCTTGATTTACACTTGAATGAATGGGTACCTGTCGTTAAATCTTCCTGTGCTTATTGAATTATACATTAACTGTGAATATCTGTATTAATAAAAGTTCCTTTACCGCATGTTGAAATGTCTGTTTAGAACTTGCAGATTTCCCGAAGCGTTATTTATAGATCTACACTGGTACTCGTTCAGCACATGGTGCGCGAGATATGGCTGGAAACAGACTAAAGACAGCGGGAAAGAATTTTAAAGTGCACGGACCGAAGATCTGAAAAGTCACCAGTTTCCGGGAATTGCAACAACTGGCCTTGCTAAAATATAGTATAGTTACCTCTGACAGCCGCTTCTAGCAACTTGAAATTACCGACTGCATTTTCCAAGTTAAAAAAACTGATTTAATACACAAGTGTAACGCCCATCAAACACAGCGCACGAGCGTACTACAAACAGTAGGGAAATAGAAAATGTGCCCTTGAAAAGGCTCATACTTCGGGAGGCTAGATCTACCTGAAAATCAAAAATTTCTCATAAAAGATTCTGAGAACTCTTTTATGAGACGGCAGTTGCCCCTCTTGGGCTCTAGTCCTATTGGCAAGAGTAATATACTATAATTTTAATTTGCTGACACAGCCACTGTAAAAGTCCCACCTTCTGTCAATTAATGCGATGCGGTACTTCTAGAAATGTAAACTGACTAATCATGCGAGGCGGCAGATCTAAGACAATGATACCGTGTTGACCAAATTTCTTTATATTGATCGAAAGATCACCGATTATTAGCGATTAAGAAAGTAATACTGACACGTGCCCTGCTATGGTAGTGGGGATTAAGAAGGTGTGAAATTTCAGGTAAATAACAGGTAGCATTATGACGACTTTATTGACTATCATTTCAGATAAATTCTGTCAAAGGTGTGAGCAATGTGTGTCTTCTATACAACTTGTGAAAACTGATATTATAGGAGACTTTAAAGGAGTACAGCTGGAAAAATACCGCGTCCGCGGGAATCCTCGGAAGGCAATTATTCAGGGACGCCAAATTCAGCGTCCCCGAGATGCCTGATATGTCCAAATGATTAGAATTTTAAAGATACTCTGAATAAGGCAACATTTTGGTCAGTTTACACAAGCCATGACAACATTTTTAATTATCATATAACATTGCATCTGAGAGTGTAATAAAGCCATGCATTAAAAATCATAATCAACTAGTGGACTGAATATGCAAATTATGTCGTAAAGTTTACGTTGACGTCCATAAAAATGTCGCATTTTCTAATGGTAAAATCTTGATGGTTTAGTGCAATATTTGCTAATAAAATGCAATTTTAGTATCATATGATATTAAGGCATGGCGTCAATAAAAGGTAACCTGGGTTTACCGAGGTAATCTGCAGAAAACCCCAGTCAACCTAATTGCATAATTCTCAGCAGCTGCCGGTAATTCAGAGAATTCTTGGGTCGGTTTTACCCAATACAATGGCCAGTTATGACTTTAATGTCCATTAAGAAATGGTGATTAGATCTTCCAGTCTTGTTATCCTCTCCCAGTGAGACCAATTAAAAAGAAATTATTAGGCATCAACAGTGACACCTTTGCTGCTATCTGAGTGTTCTGAAAGTCTTGTGCAGATGAGAAGTTGTATTTCTTTACAGCACAACATTAACTTATATTAGGGAAGTCATGGTAGGAACTTTGTTTATTTTTTTATTAAAAAAAAAATTGCATACTTTTATGTTTAACTGTTGTGGAATACTGATGCATTTGTTAACAAACTTTATTGTACTCGATTTGTACTATGAAATTGTTATCAGTATAAATCCAAGACAGAAGGCAAAATCACTGGACCATGAAAAGTAGGTAACTGTAGCTCACAAGACCTGTAAACATTGTAGGAGTCTATATTCTTAGAGCTGCTCCACATGAGCAATTTTCCCATCTGTTATGTATTGAAAAAATCTGAAACCAGGTTTAATCTACACTGTAAAATTAGTTTCATACTGAACTGATGTCCCAAGTTTAATGCAATTCCATCCAGTAGTAGCCAAGATAGAAGGCAAAATCATTGGACCATAAAATTAAAAAGAATGTTACAGTGACAAATACGACCTATTAGTCATTTATCATATCAAAACTGATCTAATCATGCAGCTCAATCAGATAATTAAAAAGATATGAGGCAAAATGACAGATCATGAAAAGTAGATCACACAGATGAACAAGACTTATTATAAGACTAATACAATTTAGGATGTAAATTCAGAGCTGCAGAGTGTGAAATATTGGTCGGTGTTATAAAGGTGTGACAATCCAGAAGACCATCTTTTATGCCATGTTTGATAGCTGTCACAGGATTCATTCTTCATGTGCTTATTTCCCAAGTTAAATGCAAATCAACAAGATGCAAAGCAAAAACAATGGCCATGATATGAAATCATTGGCCCATGATATATAGGTCAGGGGCTAACATGGATGCTTGCAATTATTAAACTGACCATGCCCAGATTTATGTTTGTATCAGTCATTGTTGTTGTTGTTTAAGTGTCAAGCTTACTTTATAGCAGTTCTTCATACACTCTGTCAGTATGAAGAACCCAAGCAGTGTTTCTAGCAGTTCAAACACTGGTGAATTTTTTAACAGTTTAACACAATAGCTATATTTTTTCCCCTTTGTAGCACAGAAGGCATAAGCATTTCTTAGTTGTTGTTATATACTATTTTCTAAAGATAGTCTTGGAGGGAGTATTGCTTTGAAATGTAGCCATCACTGTTTTATTCTCTTAGATATAAGCTGAAGTTTTATGATTTTATCATGATTTCAGTGCTGTCTGCCATAAATGCGTAGAAGTCTAAAGTACCTTAGGGGCTGTACCCTAACACTTTCCCTTAAAGAGCATGAAACATAAAACTGCCCCTAGCTACACCCCTAGTATACCATATTAATCATAATAGATGCCCCGTTCTAATAAATGCCCCCTGCCTCTTATCTGAAAATTATGTTATATTGTTTGCATTCCTCCTGTTTGTCTCTCTGGATGAGTAGTTCCTTAAACTTGTGTCTACTCTTACAGGAAAGAATTTGCTCCTGGATAAGCAAATTCTTTCCTTTTAAAGAGTTGTTTCAAAAAAATGAGAAAAATGCTTCCTCTGAAAGTATACCCATTTGCCTTAATACGTTTAATAGAGGTATTGTGGCAGTGGCTGATTTACATATACTACACTACTGGCTCTGAATAATGCCTCCCTCCCCCCACCTTCCCCACCCAGCTTCGTAAAAGGCAATGCCCTCGCAGGGGGGGGGGGGGGGGGCATTTAATAGGAACAAGAAAAACAAATTCAAGTTGTGTCACTATGGACAAATAAAAACAAAGGAATGCATGAAAGTTCATATCTACTTTCTATACACAACACAATAATGAAAAGCTGACAGGAAATAGATACCAAAATAATATTACATGTATTTTTCTCAGCCTCTTCATCACACAAACCTTCAGATTGATAAGGAACTGGCTCCTCTGTGTAATTGAGCCATTCATACAGTTACCATTATGTAAACATTGATCCCAGTGATCATTTTATGGGTTCATTGAATCAGATAAGGGTCATTATAAACAGATAAATGTCAATCAAACCTAGCTACTGGTACTCTAGACATTAGACCAAAGTAAAAGTGAGTTTCAGAGACTTGAGATTTATTTAAAAACAAACAAACAAAAAAAACTTAGACTTTTGTCAGCCGAAGATGTTAGATTTTTTCTTTTTATCTATTTTTTCCTTGTCCCTCTCTGATACTTTTGTACCTGACCCAACATCTTCGACTTTTCAACTCTGCAAGAAACATGTAGCTTTCTCCCACCTTTGCCTATGTAAGATAGGCTCTCAGCTCATATAAGAAATTTCTATCTTATACCTGGCAACATCTTTCTTATATTAGCAACCAGGCTTTTTCATTTTTTGGCTAATATTTTAATTTTAAGTGAACAAAATGGACACGCAAGCATGTCGGATGACGTTTGATAGCAGATCATGGGTCTGTGACGTCACTCAATTTTAATGACGTCACTAAAACCCGTTAAAAACGTCGCTAGCAAACTTGACGCGCGTGACGTAAGAGGCAAAGTTGCATTTTGTTTTCGCCCTCTGGAAGATAAAATAGTCCACATATCCTGTTTTCCGTCTAATTTTGAGGTGCAAACTGTGTTTACACCCATTTTAGGACCCGGTCAACACACTGGGCTGGTCAAAATTTACTTCAGATCATTGGTTAAAAAGTTAGAATTTTCCTGTTCTGAAGCCTAATCTGACTTGAGGTTTAAAATCTGCTAACAGTGGGAGAAAAATAATCCATCATGAGCCAGTCCATGTAGAATAGGTAAATCTCACCCTCGGGGTCGGAATTTCAACCAGGGACTCGGCAAGCCTCGTCCCTGGTTGAAATTCCGTCCCTGGTTGAAAGCCGAGTCCCTGGTTGAAATTCCGACCCCTCGGGTGAGATTTCCCTATCCTACATGGACACTCATGATGGATTGTTATATTCTTGACCGGCCAATAAATCTCAAAATAATAACCCATGTGCTATAATTACAGCTGACCACTATGCCATCAGTGGCTTATCAAGACCCCATACAAAGCTTAAGTGATTTATTGCTTAGTCTGAGAACCAGAAGTTTTATTACCCTGTTCACACACAGAATGATATGCTTTTTGATAGAATGAGATTCTCACTCATATTTGCTTGTTTCCCTTCAATAAAGCAGATTGTTAGTTACAAAAAGGATTATAAGTTTAAGAAGGTTGGAAAAGTATACCTAATAAAGTTTGCACTTTTGCATTTGTTTCAAAAACACTTGGCAAATGGTGGAAACCCTGTTCATACTTCATTCAAAAAGGAGCTGTCTGATCTGTGGCTGAACGGTTTGTTCTGACAGTCGTGTCCACAAATTCTTCTATGGTTTTTGTCTATTTTGTGCTAAATGGTGGTTTTAAATCTGAGTAGCATGGCGTGAAAAAGACACAACGGTAGATGCATTCAAGGCAGACTCAGCCTTTGTGCAGACACAGCAGAGCCTTGTCTTTCAATGAATCCAGCATAATTGAATGATGAAAAAAGGTTGCTTGTGCAAAAAAGTAATATTCTGGTTACCTGCCTGTAACCAGTGCGCAGGCTTACAAGATCATATGTAACTCTTACATTTTCAGACACATTTTGAACAAAAACAAAGTAAATACGGTAAGGTTAGTTGAACCGCGTGAAAAGGAACCTTAAGACATGTGTATACGCCAGGGTCACTCATAATATATACTCATAATAGCTGCACCTTCTGTGCAAGCCGATCAGAGAAGTCCTTCTTGACTTTTCAGATTCCTATATATATTATGCGAACGGGACACTTGATCAGTCTGCTTGGACGTGCAGGCTGATCTGTGTGTTCCCTATTTGAACCTATGCCTTAAGGTACATTTCAAGCTAAAAACCAATAATCTTACTTATTAACTTTTAATAAAGAGGGCTCAGTATCTTGAGACACATGTTTTTATCACGATTTACAAAATATCTATTGTACATTAAACACATTTTTCGAATTTGATTATTTTCCACCCTACAACCTACTTCCATGTATGGTTTGCATTACTGGTTGAGATGAAAAGAACAACCCTTTATGAGAACACCAGATGCTTAGTTTTTTTACCCATAATGCATTTAGGTTTAGAAGCTCGAAAAAGGTGCGTAGGGGGTGGCATACAGTGTATGGCCAGAAATGCAGCATCTAATCAGGGCCCATACTGTTTATATATTTAAATACAGGCATTTAATTCAAATAATAATAATTAAACTTAAATCAGACACCCCATATGTTTGGATTGGACCTACCCTAACTCTAGAGAGGTTGAGGCCACATGGTATGCTCCGCATTTTGGGTTTCTTACTATAAGCTTTCAGTTTGTTGGTCTTTTTATTTACTTCTCCCATTTTTTTATTTTTTAGATTTAACCATAACATTCACTTTTTTACTAACAGTAAAGATTTTGGCTTAACCATGTTGGCATATATAACCTATCCAACTGTAACTTTGACCATGGTTTACATACAGAAGAATTCTTACTTTAAGTTCAAAAGATTGGAATCATCTGGGGGAGCCCTTTTATAAGGGTCATTAATCTTTCTGTAGTCAGCCCTTGACCACTATTATGCATATAAGATGCTTAACCAAGAAACGGTTAAGTACTGTTAGTGAAATTATATGGAAGGGTGCCATTCAGTATCAGAGAAACAGATTTGATCAGTCGAAGATGTTGGAGCCAGGAGTATATTTTAGAGAAAGTAAAATTTGTAAAATATGAATATAGGATTAAGAGAATTTCTAACATCTTGGACTGAAATCAGTCTAGTATATCCTGAAAGCTTGATGAAACACAGTTGAAAACTAAAGGAGGAGTAGCTGCCACAAGATCTGACCAGACTTACAAAGAGCTGTAACTTTGCCAGAAAGGATCCAATAATAATAATAATGATAATAAAGACTTAATTTTCAGTGGGTGACACAATCATGACCCCAATTAAATATGATCCATGTCATTGTTGTGACAATTAGTATATCCTGATAGTTTGATGAAAATTGGTTGGAAACTGAAGAAGGAGTTGTTGCCACATGATTTGGCCAATTTAATATATAAAGGGCCATAACTCTGGCCACAAGATTCGACCAGACTTACAATGGGTGTAACTGGCTGAAAGGGTCCTACCATGACCCCAATAAAAATGAGCCTTATCATGTAGTGACAACAATATCCTGAAAGTTTGATGGAAATTGGTTGAAAACTGAAGGAGGAGTCGCAGCCACAAGATTTGGCCAAATTTACAGATAAAGGGCCATAACTCTGGCAGAAAGCATCTGATCATGCCCCCAAATCATGATCCATGTAATCTAATGACAATGGTATTCTGAAAGTTCCATGAAACTTCAATGAAAAAATCGGACAGATGGACGGACAGACAGAACCAATTAATTTAATTTTTAATATTGTAAAATTATTCCATGGAAATGAGCAGGGAGTCAGTTGTATTGAAATTCTTATTGTCTTAAACTTCGAAAGAACGGGAAATTCTTGGCCACTGCAGGCACATGAATTTATGAGCAACTGAACTGCATGAGCATAATTATGTTGTAGTAATGTCTGTGGGAAAATATCATATTTTGAGCAGTGTATTATTATTGTCTGTGTCCATGGGGGTAGGCTATACCACCGAGTGAATTACAAGTGACAAATAAGAGTCTTTAATTGTTTTCTATTTAAATTTTAATTTTAATTTCTTAAATTTTCTATGTTCATCTTTGGTTCTTTCTCACAAATTTCAAAGTTACAAGTTCAATTATTCACTTATTTCATTTTCTAAACTCAAACGTTTCCAAAGTCATTCCTGAACATAAATTTCTATATTTTAAACATGAATTTCCATCTAAACAGTTTGCCTAAAATTTCTGAACTCGCATTCTAAATTTCTTCTTTTCCTATTGAGATCACAATCATGACTGTCTTTCCTCTCTTGTCACATGATACTTGACTCTGCCTTCACCAATCAGCATGCCTCTCTCTCCCTTTACCCCTAACTAATTAATTAACAAGTTTCTGTCCAACTCTCGGAGTGGTCAGTTGCATTCAGCCTCTTTTCCATTTTGACTCTTCAGCATCATTTTACATCAAAAAAAAAAAAAAAAAAGTAGCACATACTTATCAATTGCAATGAAAAAAGTTCTACCTCATTTACAAAATAGCTTAATAATTATGATCTAACTGCAGCCAAATGCTTCTCTTTCCCCAATGACTCCACTATATATACATGACCTAAACTTATGAAAATATATATACATTGTTCAAACATTTATGACATCAGATATATTTAATTTTACTTTTTTTTAACTCATTTGCAACTTTAATAACTGGGGAACAATGCACAATCAAACCATTGACTCCAACATTGTAGTACAGCTATTAGTTACCCAAAATGCAGCTGCACTTGACCGTTATGCAAAGCTGTTTGCATAAATGTTGGAGCGCTTTTCGCATAGATGTCATGAGCCATTTTGAAATACCACAGAACTGCATATGGTATGAAAAGGTAGCACAATGTACTGCAAGGTGACTTGTAATTTTACAGCCTTTTAAACTGTATTCCAACCATGGAAGGCTGATAATGAAAGCAAAGACATATGAAATGCACCACTAGCCTGCACCCATGTTTGAAATCCACCAATGGAGATTTTACTGTTGGCTTTTGAGACATAAACAAAAGTTTTATTCCAGCTTTTTAGCTCAACTGTACCAGCGACTACAGGTGAGCTTATAGGATAGGCAGGCTCCGTCATCCATCCATCTTCGTTCGTCAGCAATTTCAAACTTCTCCTCTGAAACTGCTGGGCCAATTGTAACCAAATTTCAAGTAGAGCCTCCAGGGAGCGGGGGAATGAAAAATTGCTCATAAGGTTCTGGTCACATGACCAACATGGCCGCCACTCCCATATATGGTAAAACATGGATGGATGACTATTGATTTTACGTCCTTTTCAACAGTATTTCATCCTTTTCAACAGTATTTCAGTCATATCAGGACAATGGAACGGTGATAATGAAAGGCTGTGTGCAATGAAACTGTTTACCGAAGGATTCTTGCCTCAAGCGGGGCTCAAACCTGGTCTGCTAGACCAGTAGGCCAGTGCTTAACCCACTGAGCTACCGAGGCTCCTATAAGGTAAAACCTTTAAAAATCTTCTCTTCAGAACCAATTGACGGATGGCCTTGAAACTAGGTATGTAGCATCGGGTACATGAGTACTACCAAGATTCTTCAAATTATGACCTTGGGTTGACCTTGATCTTTTTTTATTGTACAATAAAGTTGTACAAGAAAAAATGATAGTGTATACAGCCCTTCACCCCCACTGCCCCTACGGCTTAGGCTATGGGAAACCTTTACCCTTTTTATCCTCTCTGATACTTTATCTCCAGATTTTAGAACTGAATCATTTGGACTTTATTTGACATCATTATTTCCAATCAACCATTAGTATGAACAGTCTCCCCTTCAAAAAAAGTAATTTATATCTCTGATCAGTCTGGTCAAAGTTCATAACCCAATTTATTGATAGTAACATGTTAATTAGGAATTCAGAGCAACATGCATGTCTGCTATTTCTAGAAACACATTTGAATTATTTGCCTTAGCAGTATGTGATGAGTACCAATAGCATGTTTTTTGTGAAAACAGTTTACAGTAAAGCTTGGGTAATGATGAATAAGTATCGTCAACATATTTTGTGGAAAATGATCATTTAAGACATGTTAATTGGGTACTCATCAAATACTCTAACTTCGGTATGTTATGTCCCTTCAAAACATATGTTGTGGGTACTCACAGTTTCTCTCACTCCATCTATGTTAATCTTTAATTGCCATTAAAACATTGTAGGTGCTCATCAATTACAGTCACTCTACCTATTTTATATGCCATCAAAACATATACTTAGCAAAAAAAAATATTTTTTTTTGGCTATTTTTCATCCTACGGTAGTTGGGAAAAGGTGAGACATGAAAGTATTTTAATTTTAGAAAAGTATTTTAATTTCAGAAAAAGTAATTTAATATTGTAATATCATAGTCACACAAAATTCAAGATTCTTTATATTCAGCAATGTTTAGGCTATTGTAAATTTCATGAGGGTACTTTTCTGTTTTCTATACTCAAACCCGAAAATCTACCGAATTTAAAATTGTTGAAGTAAGCTTAAATGATAAGAATTCTGTTAGCAATGCCTTTTCCATTATTAAATCCCATATGGATGGACTCATTCGCTAAAATTATGCCATTGGATGTTTGACTAGGAGGTCATGAGGACCAGACAGAAAACCTCAGTCCACGCCATAGTTAAGTCAGAAATTCAGTTTCAGTGGAATTCCCATTACACATTATAGTGTTCATAGCAGTTTAAAAAATGGATTTCAAATAAATTTAGTAATAAATACATTGAGTTTGCACGCCAATCAAACAAAGCTCTATGAAAATAATAAAAGAGACGCACTGATATAGAAACTAGAAATTGTGTTTGTGAAACACTATGCCCCCAACCATATGCTTGCTTCTACAGGTGTCAAACTTTAGAATGTCTAAGTCTGAAAAGGAGTTACGTAATCTTTATTAAAATATTAAACACATCAAGAACTACTGTTAAACAAAAATTCAGCTTCCTAGATCAAGTAATTCAGAAGTTGGAAAAATTACAAATTCAAACAAGGGCCAAAACTCCATAAATATTTATAGAATTGTCCAAAAAGTTAATCAGGTAATCTACTCCTCCTACCCAATCAGCATACCAAATATCAAGGCCAGAGCTCAAATACTTTTAATACCTCCGTAATTAATGAATGCAGAGTTACCTAACCTGTACTAAAGCATCAAACTCATAAAGGACTACTACTATCAGCTTCCTAGCTCAAGAGATTCAAAAGTTGGAAAAATGCAAAATTCAACCAAGGGCCATAGCTCCATCAAAACTTTAGGGAATTCTCCCCAAAGTTGATCAGGTAATCTACTCCTCATACCCAACCAGTATACCAAATATCAAGGCCATAGCTAAACTACTTTTTGAGATATCTTGCTAACAAGATAGTTATCTCATTTTTTTAAAAGGGGCATAACTCAAAAACGGGGGCATAACTGGGATAAGAAAAAAAAATACGTGTCAGCTAATCAGGGATCAAGCTAGACTCAAAGTTAGGGAGAAGTGACAGCCGTGAAGGGAGAAGTGGTATTGCGCGATTATGACATTTTTCATTCAGTTTTAAATAAAAATAGCTATTATGCATACTATTTACATTAAATTGAAAGATTAATAAGCTGCAATGGGTTTATAGGGGAAATTGTCATAACAGCTTGTTTGTGGAATGATTTGATGAAAATTCTACCAAAAAAAAAAAAATTTTTTTTTTTTTTTTTTTTTTTTAGGGAGACTCCCACTTCTCCCTAAGCCCAATTTAGGGCGAAATTTCGGCCCCTAGGGCGATTATTTCACCCAAATCGCCCCCTAGCTTGATCCCTGCAGCTAATTTTCCGCAAGGAATCCATATATGAAATTTCAAACCCTATGCCTAGTGGTTCTTGAACTCAGTAGCTGCATAAGTACTGAACATCAGGGGAAGTAACTCAGTAAATAATGAATGCAGAGTTACCTAACTTGTACTAAAGTATTTAGCACATCAAGAACTACTATTATACAAAAAATCAGCTTCCTAGCTCAAGCTGTTCAAAAGTTGGAAAAATGCCAAATTCAAATAAGGGCCATAACTCCATCAATATTTTACGGAATTGTCTCAAAAGTTAATCAGGTAATCTACTCCTCATACCCAATCAGTATACCTAATATCAAGGCCATAGGGCAAATACCTTTTGAGATATCTTGCTAACAAGATGGTCACCTCATTTTTCTTAAAGGGGCATAACTCCAACAAGAGCTGTCGCCTGATAGCATAGCTCGCCTGAATTGGTGCTTGCCCATCAGTCGCTATGGTGGTGTGGACTGCTATGCATATAACTTCAGGCAAGCATGTCCATAATGACAACACATTTATAAACAAAAGCTATCTGAGAAACAAGTATTAAAATAAAATTAAAAAAAAAAAATTCACATGAAATTTCAAAGTCCATGAGCTAGCTGTCAAAGAACTGAGGGGGGGGGGGGGGGGGGGGGGGCGGGCAGGATGTATCAAAACCCTGAACCATTATCTAACATCAGCCCAAGTATTAGTATCAACTGAGTCCATCATAGCACTGTGAAATTATATCTTCATAAATATAAATCTTTAACTAATATCTTTCAGACAAACTTCTAAGTCGATGACCTTGACTTTAAGGTCTAACATCAGTTCATGTGTAAAAGTGTCTAACATCAGTTCATGTGTAAACTATATCTCTGCCAAGCATTATGAATCAGTATGCAATTAGAAAACTTTAATAAAGACAAAAATTTCCTAAGTCCCTGACCTTGACATCAAGGTCACTGAGCAGGGTTGGGGTAGTACTCAGAAAAACTTTGAACTAATATCTAACTACAGTGCAAATATCAAAAGAATTCATTCATGGGTTCAGGAGATATGGGTCTTTAAAAAACTTTAACCAAACATCCAATCAATAAAAAGACAATTTTCTAAGTCCATGACCTTGACATCAAGGTCACTGAGGGGGGTGGAGGTAGTACCTTGGAAAACTTTAGACCAATATCTAACTACAGTGCAAGTATCAAAGGAATCCATTCATGGGTTAAGGAGATATTGGGCTTTAAAAAACTTTAACCAAAACATCCAGTCCAAAAAAACTTCAATTTTCTAAGTCCATGACCTTGACATCAAGGTCACTGAGTGGGGTGGGGGTGGTACCCTGTTAAACTTTGGACCAATATCTAACTACAGTGCAAGTATCAAAAGAATCCATCCATGGGTTAAGGAGATATAGGTCTTTAATAAACTTTAACCAAAACATCCAATCCGGACGCCGACGCGGACGCTGACGCGGACGCCGACGCCAAGGTGACAACAATAGCTCTTCCTGAACTTTTGTTCAGGCGAGCTAAAAAGGGGCTATAACTGGGAAAAGAAAAAAATTACGGGTCAGCTAATTTTCCACAAGGAATCCATATATGAAATTTCAAACCCTATTCCTAATGGTTCTTGAACTCAGTAGCTGCATTAGTACTGAACATCAGGGGAAGTAACTCAGTAAATAATGAATGCAGAGTTACCTAACTTGTACTAAAGTATTTAACACACCAAGAACTACTACTATACCAAAAATCAGCTTCCTAGCTCAAGCTGTTCAAAAGTTGGAAAAATGCCAAATTCAAACAAGGGTCATAACTCCATCAATACTTTACGGAATTGTCTCAAAAGTATATCAGTAATCTACTCCTCGTACCCAATCAGTATACCAAATATCAAGGCCATAGCTCATATACTTTTTGAGATATCTTGCTAACAAGATATTTATCTCATTTTTCTAAAAGGGGCATAACTCCAAAAAGGGGCATAACTGCGAATAGAAAAAAAATATGTGTCAGCTAATTTTCCATGAGGAATCCATATATGAAATTTCAAGACCCTAGCTTGCAGGGTTCTAAAGTTACAGCAATCATGAAAAGTGTGACACACACACACACACACACACACACACACACACACACGGATGGACAAGCCAAAAGCAATATGCCCCACCAACTTTATCAAAGTTGGGGGCATAACTATGGCATCTCGAACATCTCTGTATGTTTAATTCAAACGGGGATAATCTGAAAGTTTTGAATCTTTAAACGTTATTTTCAGGTTGTGATTACAGTTAACACAAGCTTTGAAAGTGTTTTCTGTGTGTACTGGAACTATTGTTTAATGTGTACAAGAAAACTTTTTTATGTGCATGTGCAAATTAAGGATCTGGTCTGAATGTTCAGAACTAACTTTGGACAGGACAAAAATTTACCAATAAATTTTCATAATTTGAGTACTGGTAATCAGACGTCTACCCAACCCAAAAATCCATATATGCAAAAAATTCCATATGCATTATATATTGTTAGGTGGGCCAGAATTAAGAAGTAAAAACTGTGAAGTTTTTTTTTTGTTCAGCATATGTTATGGATACTCATCAATTAAACCCACTATACCTATGTTATGAACCATCAAAACATGTTGTGAATACTCATCTATTACACTCATTCTACCTATGCTTTGACCGTTCAAAATGTATGTTGTTGGTTCTCATCAATTATGGCTGATTTCAGTGATCCCTCCACCCCCGCCCCCTAGAAGTAGCTCTGATTTGTTTATTGTTTATTTTACTGAAGCAATTCTGACAAATCGTAAGATTCATTATTGTGTTATGGTGATATATATTTAGTATAATTTTGGCTGAATTTGTTGGATTCAAGGGCAATAACTCATGCACTTCTGATTGCCATTCTGATGAAAATTTATGTGCATAACCATGTTATGGTGATACATCTTTAATCTAAGTTTCAGGAAGTTTCGGTAATTGGTTACATAGTTCATCTTACTCATTTTATTGATTTTAAGTCAATTCAAGGGTGATTGAACTCATGAAGCCAGTCAGGTGAAATTTCTTGTGCATCAACATGTTATCTATTTTGTTTCATGAAATTCCGTCCAGTGGTTACTTATAGTTATGGCTCCTGACGGATGGACAGAAGGATGGACAGACAGACATGGAAAAAAACTACATGTATATCCCTCTGCCCTCAGTCCTTCTCACTATATCTACGTTATTAGCCATAAAACATATGCTGTGGGTACTCATGAATTATTCTCACTGTAACTACATTATAAGTCATAAAAACATATGTTGTGGCTACTCAACAATTATTCTCACTGTAGCCATATTATTAGCCATAAACCATATGCTGTGGGTACTCATCAATTGCTCTCACTTCACCTATGTTATGAGTCATGTTTATGGTTTGTGACTCAGTTTTGTCAAAGTTTCTTTCACATAAACCAAAAGTTTTTTACTATTTTTTTAAGAAGCATGCATCTCTTTCATCATGGTTTAAAGAAAATGTAGAAAAAAACTCTGCCAAGCAACTGCTGGTGTTCTAGCTCAGTGAACAGAGCCTTTGGTTATCTAACACAGGAAACCATGGGTTTACCTCAGAAAACCTAAGATTATCAGAGAAAACCTGGGTTTACCTAATGATCTGTCCTGGACTAACTGATACTGTTGATTGCTTAATGCTGAATGCTGACTATTGGTGAACTTTTTTATCCCCCTCCCCCCCCCCCCCCCCCCCCCAATCCACCAGGGGGGCATTATGTTTTACCCCTGTCTATCTGTCCATCCTCTGTCAGATCTGTCCATCCCATCTAAAAAAGTATGTACAATCAACTCTTCGCATAGTGTTTGAGCAATCAATCTGAAACTTTACAAAGATGTTGCATACATACTGAAGATGTGCACCTGTTGTTTTGAAAAGGAAAAAATCATTTTTGACAAATTACTGCTTTTTCAAACTTAAATTTTTTTTATGGGAAATGGCTACTGCAGGATGACAAGTTTGTATAATCAACTCCTTCCCCAGTTTTAGAGCAATCATTTTGAAACTTACTACAGATGTTACAGACATATTATAGATGTACGTATGTGTCTTTTTGAAAAAGGAAAAAATATGATTTTTGACAAAATTACTCGGAAATTTTGTGGGAAATTGCTAACTGAGACTGACAAGTTTGTATAATCAACACCTTCCACATTTTTAACCACTGAGACTGACAAGTTTGTATAATCAACACCTTCCACATTTTTAACCAATCAATTTGAAACTTTGGACAGATGTTGTAGACATACTGTAGATGTGCAGCTGCCTTTTTTGGTAAAGAAAATTTTTTTTTTAACAAAATTACGTCTTTTCAAACTTTGAAATATTTCAGAGTATTGCTTGTACAGGATGACAAGTTTCTATATCAACTTAAAATCATGATCATATCACTTCCATTATCTAATGTAGGGCATTTAGAAATTATGTAAATAAGTGCTCTTTACTATCGGAAATCCCTGAATGAAATGAAATTTAAATTTTAACTTCATTTTGACACACTTTTTTTAGGAGTAGAGTTCTAAAAACTTTTGTATCTTTTATTTACTTGACTGTACCTTGATAAAATATGGGTTGGGATGATGGCATATGAACAGAGAACCATTCAAGAAAATGATTGTTCATATAAAAACATGTAGGTAATGGTGATGTCATGTCAAAAATGTACAAAAATTTTCAAGGAAAGTGTTACACTCCTGAGTAGAATTCCTAAACTGCTGAAAGTTGCACCATAGGAGCTAAGTCAATGATAAAATGTTCCGAGTTGTAAAGTAACACCAAATGCATGGTGTTAATAGCAGATTATTCCAAATTCAATTGCTTCTTTATAAAGAAAACCTGGTCTGATGCTCAGGAGTGTAACACTTCACAGACATTTGTTGTACTTTATAAAAAAGATGAATATTCTGGCTTTAAATTTCATTATGATGCTGTCTTCACTATATAAGCAACTCATACTCCTTGCTATAGCATAAACCAAAATCATATCTCTCAACTCATGCATGGGTGTGTCACAGTACAGAGTGAACTTTAGAAAATATGAAGTTGGGTGAAACATGGTTGAAACTTCGCAACTATGTGTAATTTCCCCTACTATGCAATCCTGTTTCTCAGCTACTGAAATATTATTTTATTAATTTTTGACACTGGTGTATAGTAAGTATTAGCGTTTCAAGAAAGCTGGTTATCACTTTGGTAAAGCGAAAGGAGTTTAATTTTTGACTGGGGAGAGGAGATGGGAGTGTGGTGGGGGAGGGGAGGAGGGGACTTGGCACTGATGGTTGAACAAAGGATTGTGAAACACGAAACACAAATAATGTAATAAAACAATCATAATCGATACACAATGTACCCTTACCATCGTCTTCTATTAAAAATATCCCCACTGCGTCCATGGACAATGTCCACTGAGTCTGTGGAAAATGTCCTCTTAGTTCATGGACACTGTCCATAGAAAATGTCATCTGAGACCATGGATGATATCCACTGAATTAATGGACAATGACCACTCAGTTCCTGGATGTTTTTCCTGGGATTTCAATACTTTTCAATTAGTAAAGAATCAAACATAGTTTGCGGGGGGTATAATTATAGCTATCCAACCAAACTGAATGCATACATCCAGTACACAATGCATGTCATTTATATTTCATGACATACAGTGCCATTCTGTCCATCCATTACTGTCACTGCCTTCCAGGCAGATTCCACAAAACATTGATCCCCTGGGTTTTGGCTAGTTTGGAGCCCAGGGGCTTGATTTGCAGGATTGTGAAGGGGACCACTAAACATTGCTACATACTAAATATAAGCTCTGAGCCCCATGGTTTCAGAGAAGAAGACTTTTAATGTTTTCCAATTATAAATCTATGGCAGCTATCTATTGCCATGGCAACTACAGTTCCAATCAGATCTGCCCTAACACCTTATGCAGTCAATCCTCAACTCCAACATTGCTACATATAAAGTTTTTATCAAGATAGGGCAGCTGCTTTAGGAAGTATTTGTGTTTAAAAGTGTGGAGGATGACGAACCAAGGCTATACTATAAGCTGGTTAGCTTAAAAGCTAAGCTGATGATTGAACCATTCACACCTAGTGGATTTAGTTTTCATTTTCAGTTGATTCTTGAAAGAATTTAATGTTTTCAAACACAGTGCCATAGATCTAGATCAGATGCAATTTTCTGTTGCATCTGATATGAGCCTACACTGTTTGCCTATGTCCCCCTTTTGGAAATGGTGGGTTGACTAAGTGTCAAAAGTGGGTTTAAATGGTGTCAAAAATTAAATTACAAACCATTTTCAGCATGATAAAATAATTTTGAGAAAAAGATGTCATAATATTTCAGGATCAGGCATATAAAAATAGTGCATAGGAAATCCTAGAAATTTTGTACTGAAATATATAAAATCTGAATGCCCTGGCTGAGGATCGAACCTGGGACCCTTCGATCTAAAGGCGAACACTCTACCTTGTCGCTTTAAAAGCCAGCTTGTACCGCAAATCAGTACAACTGTATGATATACAACCTGTACCCTGTGACATTCTCCCCCTCCATATTGAATTAGTCCTTGAATAGTCAGGAGTACAAGAATCACTAGACTTATACAAGTCTCCAACTTAAAGCATATTTTACTTTCCTGAATATTTTCAATCTTTATCAAGCTCCAGCTATAGATTGGCTTGAAGTAGGAGACTTATAAACCTTGCTTAGACAGCCTAGATCCCACAAGTAATATCTTTTTTCTAAAGTGAAAGAAATGCAGCTTAATGTTTATTTAGTTAACTCCGCCAGTTGTTAAATATTTCACACTAATTCCAACAAGGTGCCACTGACCACTGTAACATTATTTTATTGCCTTTGATTTCCCAGGAATTCATTCAAGGCTGAATTTTATTGACAGAGGAAAATTAAATTAAAAGTATTGTGGAATTACATGTTCTGGTATAATATAGTTTATCCTTCACCGAAAAAACATGTTGTGGCACCTCAATAAAGAGCACCTCCCCAATGCGGATTTGTATACCATAACATTCTAAAAAATGAGACACCTAAGATAATGACCATATTTTCCTTAAAATGGAACAGTTTGGATGTACAAAGCAGTAATGCGCCCAAACGATACATATGGAATGGCAAGCAGCGTGGACCTTGATTAGACAGCTCCTTTAGCAGTCTGCTCTGAATATTCATTCGTTTGCTCAGACTTGTCTATCCCAATACTAAGGATTTTACGGTAATGCCAGTCCTAATCAGTTTCATGAAGAAACTAGAAAATTGTGTCTGTAAGACACAAATGATGTCCCCATGCAGCACCTGTCACAGGACATTTGCACCTCCCTAAAGCAGCTTTTAAGCACAAGCACTATCTACAAAGAATCAACTGACAATTACACTATCCCATTATTCTTTAATGCCGATTACTAAGTTCAAAAGGCTGTAATTCTGTCAAAATTAATTTTATCTTTATAAAAATTCTACAGTTACAACCCATTTAAAACTATAGAAGTTAATTACACAAACACCTTACCATAGGGTGCAAAAGGCTGCCCAAAATGACTAAGTTTAAAAGGCCGTTACTCCATCAAAATTAATTTCTTCTCCATCAAAAACCCACATGTACATTTTCATTATTTCCACAACAAGTATGCATGGTGAAAAAAGATCCATTGAAAACTATCGGAGGAGTTGATTACACAAACTCCATAACCTACAATGAAAACAAAAATGTCTAAAATGACTAAGTTCACAAGACGGTAATTCTGTCAAAATAAATTCTGCCTCTATCAAAATTCCACATGCATATTTTTGTTATGTCCGCAACAAATATACAAGGTTTGAAAAAAATCCATTGAAAACTGTGGGAGGAATTGATTACACAAACTCCATAACCTACAATGAAAAAAAAAAGCTTAATATGACTACACAAGGCCGTAATTCTGTCAAAATCATGATGTGTACATCCTCTTAGAGAAAAATAACCTAAAATTTATGCCTTACTGATAATCAGACCAGATGTTTTCGCCATCCCCTAATTATCTGGACACTGCAGGTATCAGCTAAACATGCTC
Organism: Ctena decussata; assembly: GCA_963989385.1. Classification (NCBI taxonomy): domain Eukaryota; kingdom Metazoa; phylum Mollusca; class Bivalvia; order Lucinida; family Lucinidae; genus Ctena; species Ctena decussata. The sequence continues at coordinate 52,796,418 of OZ022511.1, read as the reverse complement.
TGTGAACTACTTTTGCCATTAGCTCTGGTTCTCGGTTAATAATACAGGTAATTCAAGCATATAGCATTTTTATCAGCGGTGCTGCTGAAACCTGATTCACGGTATTAGTGCGCCGATTAAATAACGCTCTCATAAAATACTCTAGAAAATCGCATATCCAATGATAAAGTTTAGTCTACTTTTATTCTAAATACAGTCAGTGTGTTTAAAGACATATTTTTAAAGTAACACACGAAAATAAGTTTGCAATACAACTGAAACTATTTTTTATAAAGACTGTTAAATAGGGAATACTGGTTTCGCTGGTTCCCGTGCCATTACAAAATTGTTATATTGCAAAACGCTTAAATTTTAACGTAGAAATCCGTTCAAAACGCCTAAACAACATAACTTTTAACGAGGATTTTGATTTTCTAGTTTATATCAAGATTAGGATGCGGGATATTTATGTTTTACTTTTAACTAGAGAAAATCGGTTTACAGCGTAATCTTCACCACCTGGGGCACTGCTGCGAAGTTGCATAATTCTCTATCATTTATTGGTATACCGGAGGATTATACGACCAGTTTCATTAGAAACACATGTGAAATCGATACCCCGAGTAACCCTAGTTTATATAGCAGTAAGTCGGGTCGGTCGGGGTCAATTCTCTAAGAGCATGTACACGGCATGAAATTCTGCCTACATCAAAAATCTACATGCACATCTTCATGTCCACAACATGTACGCAAAGTTTGAAAAAGATCCATTTAAAACTGTGAGATAAGTTGATAACACAAACTCTATACAATAAAGTGTGACGAACAGACAGACAGACTGATAGACAGACAAACAGGTGCAAATCTTAATGCCCCCTGACTATCGTCACAGGGGCGTAATAAAACATCCCTGCATTGTACATAATCACGGTGATAATACCAATATGCTTTCGACTGAGAGGGTACTATACAAAATGGCTGTTGACTGAGAATTCAGCCCTAAGCACTACACATACCGATAAATGATACTTTTGTTAATAGCTGTCGACCTGGCTAATATAGTTGTCGATTGTCTCGGTTGACAGCCATTTTTGCATGTATGGTAACTGACTGGCTCAGTCGACAGCACAGGTAGGAAAATTGGTATTACCACCTTGATCATCTGAACTGTTATATAATTCCACTATTGCAGTAGTGAAATGCCAAGTCTCAGATCACAACGTTTGTCTGCACAGACTGATCAGAACCTTTGCTTTTCACTATTCCTTCACATTAAAAATACAATCAAAGAGTTTATCATAGTTCAACATCTGGAGAATGACCATGAGATCCTTATCTAAATGATCCCTACTTAATGGATTAGTTCCACTGAAAGGTGAAGCAATATTGATACCATCACCTACTGCTGGCATACTGTAAAATATGGTATGGTATGGTGGTATGGTATGTGGTATGGTATGAAAATCCCATACCATACCACATACCATACCAAGCGACCATACCAAAATTATTATTATCCTGTAGTTTCATCTAGATTTGTAGGCTCTGGAAGTCAATAGCAGTAAGACCTTGACATAAGCATTTTTATTTCTATACCCATCATTATAAAATGCCTGACAATAAGTTAACAAAATCGACTCTTGAGAAGTACTTGTTGTTTCAGTGATATATTTTATCACCAGATGTGATAATCGATAGAAAAGAGCAGCAGTGTAGGCAGTATGTCTGTCAATATAACCTGATCATCCACATGGATATTTAAGGGCCAATTAAGTACAGATAAACTGACAGGGGTTAAAAGGGAATGAATTGTGGGTGTTACTACAAAGTCGCTATTTTGCGCGGGGCTACAGGCCATCACTGATTTTACCAGATTTTTGACAGTTAATCGGAATATGACATATACGAGTTTGAGACCATAACTCAGATATGAGAAAAATCAAATAAGCTAGGGTTCTATAATATTTATTAATTTTGTAAATTAAGCCTTTTTCACTGTTCTACATGTAATTACCATAGTTTAAAACCTAGACTGGAATGGTGGAATGGAATGCAAACGATGGGTTAATCTACACTCCACTTGGGAGAACTCTTACAGGAAATATTTTCTCCCTCAGAGGGAGCATATGCTTTCCGGTAAGACTGCCTTTCCAAATTAGTGGGATGAAGGAGACTGCCCGCCCTGCCAGTCCATTCCATTCCACTCCATTCCATTCCATTCCATGTTTATGGTGTGTTTGAAGTCAGTCCTCATCCCCTGATAATGGAGTAGATTTATGACCTTCTGGTTTCAAAAAACATCTCATTAGGACTGACACATGTACAATGTAACAGAAATTTGAGTGACGGCAGAAGAAAATGTTTCAATCTTGGACTCGGGATTTTTTCCTAATGTGAGCCTTTGAACTGACCATTATAAAATTGAGAAAATAAAAAAAATAAAACTGATAATAATAAATAAAAGAAAATATCTAAAAAAGAATGCATTTTTATATATAAAAAAAAGAATAATAGTTTGCATCCTGAGATAAGGGAACCCTTTGCATATGTACGGCCAGAGAAGACTCAGTCTGATCAGAGTCCTCGCCGCGAGTGTTTAGATAAATAATTTATGGGGCTTGGGCTATCTATAAAGCATACATCATTGATATTTTTCATGTGGAGTCGCTGGAAATCCAGAAGTATACTTTCTCTCCTGAAATAGCCATATTATGGGATATCTGAATATTGTGTATGGGCCATGTTCCATAACAAAGTCCCTTTGGGCATTTCCGAACAGTCTGATTAGAGTTTTTGCCTTCCCTGTTCAGATACTTTGGAAAAGCTTCAGAAATCTTCAATATATGTAGTCCCATCAAGTGGCTACATTTGTGTCAGTTGCTATCACGGGTGGCAAACGGCTTATTTTTGCATGGAGTTCAAAAGAGAAGGTTACCATTAATATAAGTTGTTTAAGCAAAAGAAATGATTGAGATGACATACAATAACATGGAAGATATAAATGCATTGTCTCCTTAATTTTTTGCAGCCTGCAACCTGCAACCCCTAGCCCTTGGACTGCCTTTATACTGTTTATAGTAACATTTTTTCTCGACACAGCAAAGTATAACTTCACCTTTGTTCCACATCTTTCATTGGTCAAGTAATGCGTATGTCAAAATGTAGCCAATAATATCAAAGGTCAATGAATATTTAATCTTCATTTTTGTACTGCACTGCACTCTGTCAGATGTTAATTCAAAATGTTTTCTCTTGTTTGTAAATTTACAATGGAAAGATGCAGTTATTCAAAACTTTCTTTTTTCAGTGTAGATCTACTTTTGATTTCTACTTTCAGTTTAATACACACAAACAAAACATTACAGCGTGTTGGTAACTGTTTTGGAATCAGGTCAATCTCAAGATTTACCGCGGTCCATTTTTGTATTCCAAACTGGGCAGCTCAAACTTGAGATAGGTCATTGTCGCTAACCAGTGTCAAAATCACGGTTGCGGGTGCCTATTGACATAGCTCACTTGAGTCATCTTCATGAAAGTTATTGCCAATTCTTCACCTAGCATGCCTAGATACATATTACAAAGGTTAATTGGACTTTATTCTTTTTCATAATGCCTCAACTACTGCATACCCCCAATAAATCTAAGAAAACATGAAGCTTTCTCTATTTATCAAACATACTTAATTAATTGGCAATTAGCTTGGTTAGTGGTCTGAAGGCAGTAAGATCTGTCTGCACTTGCTACATCAAATGTATATTTGAGTCCTGTTGCAAGAAAACCTGTCCGGGATTTCCGACAAGGTGCACAAACCAAACTGCTCAGCTACAAAGACCAGCTAGCGATTGGAAATTTAGTATAGAAACTAGAGAGATTATACATTCTAAACAAATAAGAACAAAGATACTGATCAGACTACGTGGATGCACAGGCTTACCCGCTTGTTTTGCTGGCATATGCAATAAAATGATTTTCTCACGCCGAGGCTCATTTATTTAAACTGTTGAGCCACATAATTTAAAAAACTAAAGCACCTGAACTATGCGCTGAGTCAAGGTCTGTGATCATCCTGGTCTTCCGTCCAATTTTTGTTTTCGTTGAAACCAATGGCACTGGGTTTTTCATGCTCAGATTTGGAGTCTGTTCTGACTGCATGGATGCGCATGCCAATCTATGTCCTCGATAGGCATCCAATCTTATTCAGTTGATTTTGTCATGCAGTCGTTTAAAAGCAACTTACACAACCATTGAGACTAAAATAATGCAGTGTATCAAAGCAACAGCTGAGTTAGACAGTTCTATAGTATTTTGAATCTTCCTTTTAAGTACGGGTTAATAATTAATTTGGTATGGTGGTTTGGTATGGTATGTGGTATGGTATGGATTTTCATACCATACCACATACCAAGCCATCATACCATACCATATTTTACAGTATGCCCTACTGCTAGGCTAAAAATATCTGATTCTTATTTTGTCCCGGCACTGCAAGGTTAATCAGTCTCTTATTCAGCTGCCCTTAAAACGGGATCAGAGAGGCATATTGCTGAATATGAGACTGAATATCAGTCTAAAGAATCACTTGAAATGAGACTTATCCAGTTCTAATGCACATGTGAGTCATTTACCTTGGGTGCCATTTGTCCCGGACTCTTAAACCAGGGCGGCAATAGTCCTCTAGCTCACCTGAACCTTACCGTCAATAGACACAATTTGTCATTTCACTCATTTGTTACAAATTTTAGCGTAGTGAATATTTTAATTTTAAAGTCTCAGTGACCTTGAGCAAAGTTCAAAAAATGATCTTGACCTTTGGTGACCTTATGTCTTCATTTAGGTAACCATATTTTCCATTTAGTATATCTAGGCTTAAACAGTTTCCGTGAAATCTAGTTTAAGCATTTTCGCATGTAAAATTAAAATCTTAAAGAGTTCCTTCAAGAGCAGAGAATACATTCACAAGAAGGAACATGGGCCAGACTTTGTATGGTTTTGGCTTATAAAGCCTCTTCAGTGACCCTGACAATGTCTGGCGACGAAACCAGAGAAAAGCATACTTTAATATTTTAATTTTAAATGGACAGTCGATTCAAAGACTGATTAGTATCATATACCGAAGTTGACATTGCCATAAATTAGGTCAAGGGTTACTTACGGTCATCGTTTGAACAGACTGTGATGGGCACATGTACCTATAGCTACATACCAAGTCTCAAGGCCATCTGCATTTCGGTTCTGGAGATGAAGATTTTCAAAGGATTTTTACCATATATGTTGTGGTCATCTTAGTCATGTGACCCAGATCCCGCAAACAAACTTTTGTTCCCTCTCCCACTGGGGCTCAATATGAAATTTGGCTTTGATTGGCCCAAAGAAGATCTTTGAAAATGGTGAACAATGGACGGATGATGGAAGATGGATGGATGACAGAGGCATTGATATACTAAAAATTCACCAGTGAGCCTTTGGCTCAGGTGAGCTAAAAACCTGAATGCTCAGCTGAGGATTGAACCGAGGGACCCTTCTAACTAAAGGCAAACACTCTACCATGTTGCTATAAAAGTCAGCTTATACTGCAAGGCAGTACAAGTGTATAATATACCTAACTTATGCCCTGTGACATTTGTTTGTGTGACATCTTAAAACTTTCTAGAAATAAAATACCACCCAGCAGTTAATGTTATATAAATCAATGCCAGTAAAACTATTGAGCAGTTAAAGAACCCTGAAGCCAACTTAATAGCCAAGTGATGACAGACTGGCAGGTCTTCACCATAGCTGTTTATGCTGACCTGAACGGTAGTCTGTAAAACCTGGGCTGGGCTCATTGGGCTGGGCTCAGTTTTGGGCTGAGCTCAATTGTGACCGGGTCATTTTAAGTGAAAGGTAAATTTAGTTGAAATTCCTCAGCAGTAGTCAGTTTGATTATACAAGGTCATATCAGTGTCTTTTTATGCAAAGCTGTTAATGTTGCTCATTAGATATTCCATGGGAAGCAAGGCTGGAAACGAAATTAATGGGCTGCAGGGGATGTCTCAGTTACATGGGTTTTTAACCTAACATTGGAGAAATATATTTTCTTTTATTTTTCTTTTCCAATAAAGTCATACTTGTTCATTACATTACCATGCCTACCGGTATGCAGTATACTGTGATTTTTACGGTTTTGTCCTAACTTGGCTCAGATAATGATAAACTTCATTCTTGGGTAATAGTGTCAGGACTGTCTAGCACAAATTATAATTAATACCCTCAAGAAGATTGACCTGATACTAACAGCATCTGCCTTTTAATATACAGCAATCTTTTAGGTTACAGACTGGGTCAGAATCTGACCTTCATTAACATTTCACCTGAAATGCCCCTGTTATCAACCGAGCCCAGCCCAAAATCGAGCCCAGCCCAGCCCAAAATCGAGCCCAGCCCAGCCCAAAATCGAGCCATTCCCATTGAGCCCAGCCCAGGTTTTACAGACAACCGACCTGAACTTGACCAAAAGCCACTGGTTCTCATTACCTGGTTCCTAGCTAGCAGTTGAAACATCATGCAGCTGATAAGAATTACCATTGGAGTAATAGTCCTGCCGATTATTGCAAAAAATCAAGGAATACTGCATTTTATGGTACAAGCATGAAACTTGGCACAAATGTTGTTTTAAATGATTTATTGCATTTTAGATAGGGCGGCACTCGCAAAATAATTTACTTCCGGTTAAAATCCAATATGGCCGCCATGACTGAATTTTCCGTAAATTTACATTAGCAAACACGCATGTTTGTGTATCTAGTGTCGTTTTATGCAAATTTATTCCATGTATGTCTTCTAAAATCTATATGTGATATTTTGTTGGTAAAATAGTAAAGACTATTCATAACTTCCGGTCGATTATGGCACTTCCGGTACAAATTTCGTCACATACAAGCTCACTAGATGTACCCTTTCTCATATGTACTCTTTCCATCGAAATTTATCGAATATTGGCAAAGCATATTAAAAAGGACAGTTTCAATACGTCAACAAGATTTACACGATCATTTTCTTCTGACTGCCAAGAAACAGCAGTTCCTCTTCTAACACTTGTCAATATGCTCCTACATGGCACAGAACTGACCTCAGATGCATAGTTACAGCCAGAGTTTTTTGATTCAGCTAATCATGTTTAACTGCATAAATTGCTGCAATGAAAGTTCTAAATCCCTTTATCATCCTAGATCAAGAGACCCCTACGCTGGTTTATCTTGATATCATGGTACATTTTCAGGTACGAAAAAGAGATCTCGTTGGCAAATTGTTTCAACTTGGTTTGCCAGTGTCATATGATAGGGTGTAAGCAATATCTACAAGTGTTGCTAATCATCTGACAGAGCAGTACAAAGAACAGGGTATTATCTGTCCCCCTGCTCTTCGAAAAAATCTCTCTACTACAGCTGCTGTTCATAACAAAGACCACAATCCTAGGATTCATTTCATGGAACAGGGATGTCACTATTTCAGTTCCGAAGCAGTCAGGTTACTGGGGAAAGCAATGTTGTGTCTGCCTTTGACATTGCAAGGGTCATTTTCCAATATGCCCCCTGATGTTTTTATTGTTAAAGAACCAGCTTTACCAGATACTCCCTGCAATGCATTGGAAGGAAGAACTGATGAAAGAGTTATGTTGGCTCAGACATGTTCGAGGAAAGGTAGATAACATTTTTGATGGAAGTTTGAATATCTCTTGGTCAGCCTTTCAAGCTGGTAGCGAGTCCGAGAAAGACACGTCACCAGCATTGACAGTACTGCTTCCACATTTTGAATTCGTCATTTTGTTTGGCGGATTACATAATTGAAATGGCAGGATTCAAAGTACTTAGTGAAAGGTTAGAAGCCTCCGGTTAGACCTATGCACTTTCTCAAGCCGATGTAGCTTTGTCTGGTACTGCCGACTCTTTTCTGAAAGCAACTCATGTAAAGAAATAACACCGTGCACACCAAATCACTGTATGAGCCTTGTACACCCTTTTCCGAGCTGCATACAAGGAATACACACTAGAGTATCTGGACAACGATTTTCTAGACTTTGAAAGTTGGTGTGACAAAATGTCAATCGGTCAGTCGAAAAGCTCCGATTTTCAGTTTTTGTACTTGAGTTGAACATACTCACTTTTGTCAGATTAGTATGGGAGGGCAACTTTACTCTATACTTGGCTTCACTGGCAAAACTTATCCCTATGTTTTTCGCTCTGAATCATACCAATTATGCTAGATGGCTTCCGGAGCAGTTAAGAGATATGAAACTGTTACCTGTTCTAAGTCCTGGTACAGAAGCTAAGTTTCGAGAAGGTCAGTTGGTGGGTCACAAGACATTGAACAAATTTTCAGCTCTTGCAATAGACCATGCTCATGGGCAAAATAATGCTTTGGCCATATCAGATGGGGGTGCAGTTGGCCTTACAGAGAATCCAGGAGCTCTGCAACGCTGGATGGTGGCTAGCCAAGAAATGTCTCATTTATGTCAAGCTTTCGAGGCTCTGTATCTACTTAAATCAGATATCAGAGACAGCCATCATGAGCAAACAGGAAGTGCGCAGCGGAGTTTTCACGAAAGTGGCAAGTCTCTTACAGAAACTCTCAGTGACCTGGGCAATCCATTTACAGAACAAAGTGAAGATTTGCTCAAACTTGATACAAAGATTATTGCAGATGCTTCTGTTGTCCAAACTGTGACACAAGTTGAACAAACTGGTCAATGGTATGTATGCAGCATTTGTATAAGAGAGATTCACCAAACGAGAAAAAAGGTATTTGATCCAATTAAGGAAAACTCGATCTCTTTATTTCGTACCCCAATAACAAAAATGGCACAGCAAGAAATGTCAAAGCTTAATCTTCTCAAGAATGATTGCTCTCTATCTTGTCAGACTCGAGGTGGAAATGTTCAAGAGTTCTTTAAGCATGAAAACCAACGTTTTTCACCTTCGCTAGGTCAGAATGGCTCTATCCGTCTAGAAAATAAGTCTGACCTCTTTACTAAATGTTTGGAGCCTCTGTCAGAGGTAACAGAAGAGGCTCCGTCAGTTGTTGCAGTGATAATTGACGGTGCAGCTCTGATTAACACGTTAAGACATGGAACAAGTTTAACTTTTGATGAATATGCATCTTTAGTTTTCCTCCCCTACATCTGTAGGCAGCTGGAGCACATTAACCGTATTGATGTTGTCTGGGATGTCTATATTGCATACAGTTTGGAGGTTGCTGCAAGAGAGGAAAGAGGAAAGGGTGTTCGGTGACGGGTTGAAGGTCGTAATTCTATCCCATGAAATTGGCAGGTGTTCTTACGTAATAATGAAAACAAATCAGAATTGTTTGAATTCCTAGCCCAGCTAAACTCGTACTCAATTTTCAAACGCAGACAAATATATAGTGACGACATTCAGAATTGAAGTTCTGTGTTAGAAAGGTGGTCAGAAGCCAAATCTCTCCCCTTACTCACATGACGCCGTTGGCTCTGGGTGCAGTCAACAATGATTCAAACGATATACACGGATGTGGTTGTTCTTGCTATCACATACTTTTGCACAATGCAAGTACCTGGAATTTGGATCGCATTTGGAACTGGCAACCATTTCAGATATATAGCAGTTCAAGGCATTGCAAAGGCACTTGGTCCTGAAAGAGCATCAGTATTGCCTCTCTTACATATGGCTTGTGTAAACTTAACAGACCTATGCCTTTGCGATGATAATGAACCCTGCGCCTCATTTTGATGTATTGATGTCGACCTTGCAGAGATTTGTAATTATAATGTACGACAGAACAAGTAGCTCGTGGGGTGGGGGTGGGGGTGGGGGGGGGGGGGGGGGGGGGGGGGGGGGGGGGGGGGTGAGGGGTCGATGAAGCAAGGATGCAACTGTTTGCACAAAATGGCTGGCAAATAGAAGCTATTCCACCTACAGAAGCTGCTTTTTACAGCATACGAATAGGGCTATATATCAAGGGTCATTGGTATGGAGAAACGCCATGAGGCCAAACCCTATGCCCCCAAGCCCAGCTGACTTTGGTTGGCTCAGAAACAGTGATCAGATGTGGGAACCTCTTTGGACAACACTTCCTACAGCATCTGCGTCATGCCAATAGCTCGAACATTGCAAATGTAAGGCGGATTGTCGTGGTGCCTGCAAGTGCTTCAGCAGTGCCTTGCCATGTACAGCGCTTTGTGCATGAAGCGGGCAATGCCCTTAATTGAATGCACTCTCATGCAGCAGTGGTTTTGTAATTGATTAAGACTACATGCTTATAGGTTGATCTAACTACACTATTTTACATATCAGATCCGTCATCTTGGACTAAACCGTAAGTTTTTTTTCAAGATCCCGTCCGAACTACTTTTGAAATACATTGGGTAGCTCAATCTTACTGGAGTATTTTAATATCAGATCCGCCATCTTGGATTGAACCGGAAATAGATTCTTTTCAAGATGCCGCCCTATTAAAAATGATTAAGATAGTCCCCCTTAGCAATCATGCCATTCAAAAATAGTTTGATCGATTTAGACTTCAGACTTATGAAATACATTCGGGTAGGTCGATCTTAATAGAGAATTTGAATCTCAGAACCGCCATCTTCGATTAAACCGGAAGTAGATCTTTCAAGATGTCGCCCTATCTAAAACGATTGAGACAGTCCGCCTTATCAAACATGGCATCCAAACGGTTTTGTTTGACTGAACATAGACTACATACTTTTGAAACACGTTAGGGTAGGTTGATCTTACTGGAGTATTTTAACATCAGGTCCGCCATCTTGGATCAAATCGGAAGCAGATTGTTTTCAAGATGCCGCCCTATCAGAAATGATTGAGATAGTCCCCCTCAGCAATCATGGCATTTAAACATTGTTGTTTGATTGATTTAGACTACATTCTTTTGAAATACACTAGTGTAGGTCGATCTAACTGGAGTATAATAATATATCAGATCCGCCATCTTGGATTTAACCGGAAGCAGATTTTTTTCAAGATGCCGCCCTATCTAAAATGATTGAGAAAGTCCCCCTCATCATTCATGTCATTCCAACATTGTTGTTTGATTGATTTAGACCACAGACTTTTGAAATACATTAGTATAGGTCGATCTAACTGGAGTATTTTTATATCAGATCCGCCATCTTGGATTTAACCGGAAGTAGATTTTTTCTGAGATGCCGCCCTATCTAAAATGACTAAGATAGTCCCCCTCAGCAATCATGCCAAATTTCATGCTTGTACCACAAAATGCAGTTTTCTATGAGAATCGGCCGGGCTATAATGGGAAATCATTACTCATCACCCCAGGCAGGTACCTGCCTCAGGTTATACAGTTATCTAACAGTATACAAGAAGAGTAGACGAGTACAAAAAGTCATCATTCTTAGATCTAAAATGACCAAGGTCTCTTATATTTCAACAATGTCAAACAAATCCACAAAAGCCACTGGGCCAATTGTAACCAAATTTCATTTTGAGCCAGGAGTGGCTGTAATGTAGTGGATAAACTCCAGACTACCAATCCAGGGACCACAAGATTGATTCCCCGATTCTCCGGTCTTTCTGATGAGACTTTAAACCGAGGTCCGGTCTCCATATGACCTCCTTGTTGGTGGGACGTTAAATCCGAGTTCACTCACTCACTCATATAGAGCATACAGGGCTAAATGCAAGAATGAAAATTCATTCCACCTGTCCTGATCACTAGACCAACAGGCTGCTGGGCCCATTTATGGTAAAAACAGCCTTTAAATGCCTTCATCTCCAAAACCAGTGAGCAATTTAGTACCATTTCATACCAGTTTAGCTTATTAGTCTGTCAATTCCATAGTACCAGTATGCATAATAGCAATTTTTCTCTGAAACTGACTGAAAAGTGTTGTAAAAAGTGTGCTACCACTTCTTCCTTTTTCTCCCTATTTCAACTGGAGGGAGAAGTCACTCTCCCTAAATTTTGAGTCTCACTTGACCCTGCCTGGACAAATCTTTAGTGCTCTAATCACTAAGCCAAATTGTCAACTGTCAGAAACTGAATATAAACCTAGAATTTATGTAATACTATGCAATCTACCTAAGCAGATAACAGAATAAAACTAATCACCCTGTATGGTCATTCATAACATGTGTCCCCCCCCCCCCACCTCCACTTTGAGGAACTTATCATTAAGCCAATTTGAGGGCAATAAAGTCCAATCCGGAAAGTGGAGCCGTCATTTTTCGACATGAAAGCAATAACAAATGGATAGAGTATAACTGGAAACTTATCGATCCAGGAGGGGTTTGAACTCTTTAAGTTATTGCCAGGACAAGAAATCTAATGCTCTGACCACTCAGTCTAGAGTTGATGACCTGATGCAGTTGTCATGCCTACTTTACTGTACTAGTGCCTGAACCAGTGGATCATTGGGTCCTGAATATTGATCACTTGAGAGCTGATAACAACCAGGGAAGCATGCAGACTGATATGACATTCCTTTGACAAGGACTTCAGGGGAACTGAAACTTGACTGAAACTAGTTATTACTGACCGTCCCAAGGCGGTACTTTTGTTGCGGTTGCATTTGTTTTATGTTCGGTGCTGTTTTATTTGTTGTGTTCTCAGTTTAATCCTTCTATCATAAAAATAGAAAATAGGTAAAAATAATTGTTAAATGTTTTTCATATAATTTGCTTAGTCCATTGTAACCCGTCTGTTGGTCTAAATTATTTAGTTCAAATAAGATAGCTGAGTTGCCATCTAGTTGGGAAAGAGCTGCTGACTCAGCTTATCACTTGTAATTTATTGTTTGTTGGGATGTCTTTGTCAATCTTTCCCTTTGATGTTGGGGATAGGGTTTGGGATCTGATTCAGTCAGTTCCTGAAGTGTAGTTACTCTTTAAATTTGATTGAAATCTAATCTCTCTCTGGTTTTGGTATAGTGAATCAAATTTAACTTCATGCAAAATGTGTTGTTTATAAGAACTGTTTAGGACAGTCATACACTGACAGTCTTGGTTCTAAGTTATTCAGTTTCTTTCATGTCCTGAAAGTATTCTTCTATGATCTAAGGCTGTAACACAAGTTCTGCTTAGACTGCAGTTAATAAATTGTCCATCATTTCAGCCAATCAGAAGCAATTTTGAGAGCCCTCTTAATGACTTAGAAATAACTCCTAGCCATTCAGAAAGGTTCTTAAGACATAAATCAGCAATAAAGCTTCTGATTGACTGATAGTAATAAAACTCTCCCTTCCATCTGTCAGAGAAAATGGACTTTATAATCTTGATGTCCATTGAATTATGTATGGTCTGACATTGCTTTTTCTGTTAAATATCCAGGTAATCAGCAGAAAAAGACCCCTGACAAATCAATGGAGATAAGGAACAAATACAAAGCATACAGGTTCAACAGTCTCCTATACTTAAAGTGTAGCTTCAGCTATAATTGGCTCCAGTTAGAAGATGTAGTTATTCAGCTGATCTTTGAGCAGTATAAGAGAGGCATACTGCTGAATATAAGACTGAGTATTAGTCTATATAACACCTTCAATACAAATGAACAATATTAGAATGGTTTTTATGATGCATGTATAAAATATCTCGCATAACAAGAAAAAAAGTTGTATCCTTTTCTAAAAATAGCCATCAGAGGAGATGGCAAATCCCCCGACCGAAGGCCCCCTGCGCCTTGCTAAACAGGATGCACTTCAAAACGCATATAAATAGTAAACTGTCATTCTTTTATGCTCCTTATTGACATTATCTGTTCAACAGATGCATGATTATCTAATACTCGAACCAAAACAGTATGCCAGATTGCTAAAAAGAGGTAAAATCTCAAAAAGCAACCATGTAGACAATGTATTGCATATGATACATTCAACATTTCAAAATGTGTGAATAACTTCTAAAGTACTAGCCCTACAAATCTAACTTTGAGCTCTCTAGTAAGTGAATTTGGACAAAGAATCCAAATCTTAAAAAAAAAAAAAAAAAATTGGGGGGGGGGGGGGGGGGGGGGGGGGGAGGGGGCGGAGTCACATAGAGTAAGGAACACTAATAGGATGTCATGAGGCATGATCATCAAAATTCTAAAAGGTATAAGGGTATTAAAATTGTGGAGCAGGCCAGGGTTATACAGATATATGGAGCAGAGACACAAAACTGCAGCTCAAACTTCCAAAGGGAAATAACTCGGAAAAGTATGAAAGCATAAGTTGTCATTCTTGTATGAGACAGACTGTCATGATCTGATCTCCATATCTGTGAAGTATCATAAACATATTTCAAATGGTATTCAAGTTATGGAGCGGACACGAAATCACACCTAAAACCATCAAGGGGAAATAACTCAAACAGTTAGAAAGCAAGAGTTGCCATTCTTGTTCGTGACACATCAGCATGACCTGTTCTAGATGAATGTGAAGTATCATGAAAATATTCCAAAGGGTATTCAAGTTATGGGGTGGACACGAAATCACAACTAAAACCATCAAGGGGAAATAACTCAAAAAGTAAGAAAGCAAGAGTTGTCATTCTTGTTCGTGACACATCATCATGACCTGTTCTACATATCTGTGAAGTATCATGAAAATATTTCAAAAGGTATTCAAGTTATAGAGCGGACACGAAATCACTCCTAAAACCATCAAGGGGGAATAACTCAGAAAGTAAGAAAGCAAGAGTTGTCATTCTTGTTCGTGACGGATACTCATGACCTGCTCTACATATCTGTGAAGTATCATGAAAATATTTCAAAGGGTATTCAAGTTATGGAGCGGACACGAAATCACACCTAAAACCATCAAGGGGAAATAACTCAAAAAGTAAGAAAGCAAGAGTTGTCATTCTTGTTCGCAACACATCGTCATGACCTGCTCTACATATCTGTGAAGTATCATGAAAATATTTCAAAGGGTATTCAAGTTATGGAGTGGACACGAAATCACACATAAAACCATCAAGGGGAAATAACTCAAAAAGTAAGAAAGCAAGAGTTGTCATTCTTGTTCGCGACACATCGTCATGACCTGCTCTACATATCTGTGAAGTATCATGAAAATATTTCAAAGGGTATTCAAGTTATGGAGCGGACACAAAATCACACCTAAAACCATCAAGGGGATATAACTCAAAAAGTAAGAAAGCAAGAGTTGTCATTCTTGTTCGCGACACATCATCATGACCTGTTCTACATATCTGTGAAGTATCATGAAAATATTTCAAAAGGTATTCAAGTTATAGAGCGGACACGAAATCACTCCTAAAACCATCAAGGGGAAATAACTCAAAAAGTAAGAAAGCAAGAGTTGTCATTCTTGTTCACGACACATCCTCATGACCTGCTCTACATATCTGTGAAGTATCATGAAAATATTCCAAAGGGTATTCAAGTTATGGAGCGGACACGAATCTGCCAAAAAATCACCAAAGGGGAGATAACTCAAAAATTACAAAAGCAAGAGTTACCATTCTTGCATGCGACACATCGCCATGACCTGTTCTACATAACTGTGAAGTATCATGAAAATATTCCAAAGGGTATTCAAGATATGGAGCGGACAAGAAAATGTTTACGGACGGACAGACGGACGGACGGACGGACAGACGGACGGACGGACGGACGGACGGACGGACGCCAGGCTCATCGCTATATCCCCCGAACCTTTCGGTCGGGGGATAAAAAGCAAAGACTTAAGCAGCCTGCAAGCAATTACTTAACACATGCAGTCTGATCAATGTTGGGGTGGTTGTGTAAAGGTGCTGGCCTTCAGATCTGAGGTGTCCTACTGCAGAGCTCAGTTTAGAGGGAGAAGTGGGAGAAATAGTCTTCCTAAGCTGACTGACTTATCCCTTTTTTGAGAAAATCCAAAATTTGGGATAAAACTTTGCCCTGAAATTCAGCAAATGTCACAACAATTCTCCCAATCTGAGAACTTGAGGCTGACCCCTGCAGTACTAATTTGGATAGTAGGGACTGGGCTATTATGCTTGCAGAAGGTGCGGGTGGGGGTTGTATGGAATTTTTTTCTTTCCTCTATCATATCTCTTTTCTTTCTCCCTCTCACTGGAAAATGACTCAGTATAGACTGAAATATTGTCTCATAAAGAGCCATTACACGCAAAACAACAAACCAACCATAAGGTCAATGTCTTTTAAGTTACATGTTCGCATCCTGTAAAATTATATTGTGCTGGTGCACTCCTGCACACAGTGGAGTAGATAAGGCCTCAAACTGCATACATATGCGAAAAATTAGTGCCTGTAAGCTAACTAGAAATGTGTCAATTGCCCTGGCCTAGTGCCTTAAGTAAGATTGCGCCTTTAATAAGGTACTGGCACTTGTAGGATAACTAGGTTCACAGAGGCAGACTTGTGTGGTACATGGTATATTGTTCTCCTTAGGCAGATGTATTGTGCTTCTTGGATCAAGAAGGGTAGTGTAAGCACTGTTGGAGGATTGATTTCGGTGTATTTTTGTTTTTGTTACATTTTCTGATGGCTGTTGTCATTATTCAGATACTTGTATATATGTATAATCAAGCATGCACAAGAATATTCCCATTTAATTTCAAACAAAACTGGTTTGTAAATCAAGACATTCTTAGAGAAATGATCTTATGATCACTCCATTTCAAAGCATACAACTGTGAAAGCCACTTTCCAAAATATGCTTTTGACACCCTTGAACGATAGATAAAATTTGTCATTAAAAACTGCTCCCTCAAAGGGACACCCTGCGAAATGATGACTGTAGCTGACCATCATTAACCATGGTAAATCATGCTTTTGACCATGGTCACCATTTCCTACCATGGTGTAACCATGGATAATCCATGGTTAGCAATGGTAAGCATGCTTTTGATCATGGTGACTGACCATGGTTAACTATGCTTTTTTGTATATGACAAAGGTTTAACTGTGCTTTTTTTTATATAACCATTTGACCATACAGACTGAGTCTTCTCTTGCCGAACATATCCAAAGGTGTGTTTTCTTGCACTGTTTGCCATATTTACAGTGCTTTTGTCTTGTATGCATTTTAGCATTGTTTTTAGACTGTCTCCAGTCGTTATGTTTTATAGTTTACAAGCCAAGAAGAGAAATGACTCAGTCAGGAATAAGTTTTGCATAACATCATTGTAGAGTTATCTGAGAAACACAACTGTTAACACTTGGAGGGCTTTCCCAGAAAATGTCTCAGGAATTCCTGAGACAAATTCTCATTAATCACATCAGTTGTCAGTCTGTGCTGTAACCACAGGTCAGTTGTCTGAGGGCAGCAGCTAGATTGAAATTTTATTATCTGTATCTAATTTGACCACATGTTACCTGTCTTGCTTGTATTGCAGAAGATAAAATTCATTCAGGTATAGGAAAAGCCATACTTTTGCTGTAGAAGAGGCTATTTGGCTCTAATACCCCATGGGGTGATAATAGTTATGAAGTGGCGATAAAAACCATCAGGGTTTTAATCATTTGCTGATCACAAATTACACAATCTAGTAATCTGCAGATAATGTCTACACAATCAGAACAGATTGTAAAATCTATAATGTTCTAAGTGAAAGAGGTACTAGTTTAGGTTGATAAAAAGGAAACAAAATATTATTCATTTGAGACGTTAGATAAAAATGTACATATATTTTAGATACAGTTTAGAATGTTAGCGGGAACGTGAACGCGCTGGCAATATGGTTGGGAGAATTTGAATGAAAATAATAATTTTCAGCGTTTTTGAGTGTTAGAATCGAAATAGTTCCGCTCTAGTATTGAATTGTTGAGTAACAATTCACTGTTTGTCTGTCAGTTGTAAGTAGATATATCACTCACGCTCCGCGCTCGTGATATGATCTACTTTACAACTGACCTCCAAATAGTGAATTATTACTCAACAATTCACTGCTAGAGCTGATCTATTTCTTCAATAAAAAATCAAACTATGAATATCCCCCCCCCCCCCCCCCCCCCCAAAAAAAAAATAAATAAATTTTTTTTTTCATATTAAAAATTCAAAAAGATGTTTAATATGATAATAATTTCAGATGACCATTTTCATTATAGAGTAGACATTTTTAAGAAGCAATATTGCACAACCAAAAGTCAAAATTGATATCCTGAACTTGATTTTTGATATCAACTCATTCTTCTTTTTATTATTAATGTCCATAATTTCATTTTGGGCATTCAAAATATAAACTTATGTACAAATACCAAAAAGTCAAATTGTATCAATGAATGAATGTAAAAAAAAATTACATAACTTTCTAATGAACTCTTCCTAAGGCTGGCATTTTGAACCCTGAAATTCTTTCTCTGTCTCTTACCAAACAAAACTAGTGTGTTAAGATTATCAGAATAACAGGTCATAACAACACAGTCAGAGAAAATAAGCAATTAAGAAGGGGCCAGTAGCAATCCCCTGCTGTTATATGGTTCCAGCTGCATCTGGAGACTAATTGACTGTGAAGTTTAATGATGAATCAAATTGAGCTATTCTACTATGGCTGTTCCTATTTCTTGGTTCATTCGATTAATTTTGAAAGCCTGATGAAGAGAACTGACACAATGCATACCATAGAAAAGGGTGCATTGTATCTTTTCTGGCTTGTACAAACACCAAAGACTGAGATAAATCTGTAGATCTGTGCAGTTTGATCATCCCTGTGTTGATAGCTACTACAGTGAAGGCTTTGGTCAGCCTGTACACATGAAAAATATAATAGTATCTTGCTTACTAGCTATATAATGCCATCCTTACAGCAAATAAGCTAAAACAGGAGAAAAAAAACCAGAAGTATATACATCCATGTGCGCAAGATGACCACTTAGATCAGCCTGCACATCTACACTGAACTTCTTTCTGATATTATATGCAAAATGAAGACTCAGATCAGCATGTGCAGTTACACAGTGGAATCAGTCTAACAACAATATGCAAAAATGAAGACTCATCTCAGTTAGTGTGTTCTGGCAGTCTGATGATCAGCCCTTCCATTTCGATGTATATACACTGAACAAAATTTCTAATTGGTCACTTTTTGCCATAGAATTAAGCCTTAAGTAGATTTAGATTAGCCTGGCTAACAACTAGGACAAACAACTGTACAGATATTCTTGTATTTTACAAGCAGCACAAGCGCTTATGCATTTGCAAAATGATTTACATCAATTTGAGGCATTTATTAGGATTAACACATACACTGAAAGGGAGGTAATTTGAAAACGTCAATATTAAAATTAATACAGGTGAAAAATGCACGAAGACAAAAAACATACCTCATGTTTTTATGATGAGAAACTTTATTTATTTCTGAAATATCATGCTTTTGTGGGAGTTTGATGCAGCCTGTATGTGCTTTCAAGGCATTCTATGGTTTACATAGAAGGGGTCATAACTCTAATACTACAATAAAGTTTTGATTACAATATTGACTTTCAATAAGTAGATAACAGCCCAAAATTTTGATTATAATCATATCCAAAAATACAGTTTAAAAATCATATTTCTGCATATTAGAAAACGGACCAATTAGAAATTTTGCTGAGTGTACTTCATGGATGCAGACAGGGAAGACTAATCAGAATCTTTGGGTATACAGGCTATTTATATATAAAAAAATATATAATCAGATAGCCTGCCCATCCAAGCAGTCTTATAAGAGTTTGGCTTTTTGACATTGCAGGTGCACATTGGATGGGAACTCAGATCAGACTGAGCAGATGTGCAGACTAAATGCTTACATTAACTGAACCGTGACTGAAATACTAGGCAATGCCTGTGCATAAAGTAAAAACCTTGATCAGCCTGCACTTCAATACTGTCTTATATGTCCTCGGCTGTTTGATATATAATGCAGATACTTTCTGTTTACTCTGAAACTGAATAAAGGGCTGCAGTTTGTGTCACATTTCAAATGTCGGGTGACACTTGGCCGATGGCCTTTTATTAAATTCCTAAAATGACATCTCTACTATCAATGTTTCATTCTTAGCTGTTGGAACTTGATTTTAGCATAATAACATATTTGGTTTGATTTGAAAACAATTATACAACTACTGTTATAAATTCCACATTAACACTCAGAAATGATTTACTGTCTGACTTGACCACCAACAAAGAGTAAATCTATTTTAGAGGATTCAAGTCAGTTATAATGACCTGTTGAATCTGGAAGCCAGTTGCATTGTATAAAATTTATAGCTCTGGTACTGAAGACATAACTGTTGCTCAGATTAATGGCTTTTCAGCCTAAGCCAGGTTACACCAGGCTAAATGGTTGGCGATGTTGGCCATAAGAAAATTAAGACTTGTACCATTTGAATACATATAACCATTTAGCCTGGGAGCCAGGCTATATTTTTTTCAGAGGCTTGTATTTTCTGCGGTAAGAAAAATTGTAAGCCTCTGGCCAAGTCTGAAGAAACATTTTCTTCTGCTTTCACTCATATCTCTTACATATTATGTCAGCTATAATGAAATGTATTAGAGACTAAAAGACCATCATGGCATGAGTTTGCTCCATTATCAGGGAATGCAGAATGAATTTCTAACAGTTCCACTGTGAAACAAAGGAATAGTTTAAAACCAGGAATGGAATGAAGTGGAATGGAAGAGATATTCTACCCTACATTCCACTGGCTACAATTTGCTCCATGATCCCGGAATGGTGCTCTTACAGGACAGAATTTCCTCCTTCAGAGGCAGCGAGTTCTTTCCAGTTAGAGTGCCATCTCAAATCCATGGAGACAAGCTAGTGTGCCACTTCCATTCCATTCCATGTTTTACACTTTGCCTACAAAAAAGCATGATCTTGATTTAGAACAATAAATACCTATAAAAAGATTCAAATTAACTAAATGACACCCTCACTCAGATTTCATCTTATATTTCTGAGCAGTCTGTCTCAAACTCATTAAGGTCATATTGAGATTAGCAGTCAGAAAGCTGTAACATGAACAATGGTAGCAATGCTGTAAGATTTAACACCTCTAGTCAGGTTATTTTTGCATGAAGCAAATGTTGAGTTGAATAAGAGAAAGTCACCATTTATTTCAGTGTTTTAGTATAAATGATTAAGATAACAGAAATGCATGAAATATCATCTTGTATTCAGTATTGCAGCCGGCACCCACATAAAAGTTTGCCATTTTTTTCAGTCCAGGTGTATGAAAAGGGTGTATTTTACAAAACCAGGCAACACATCCATGCCAAATTGACCCCAGTTTCCCAAATTACCCTCCCCCTCCCTCCAAACTCCCCCTTTCAAAAATTCAATAAAAATATCTATAGGATGATAAATAAAAGACAGTCTGATACAAGAAAAAAGTATTATGATTTAAATGGTAAGTCAGCAGAAAAATAAATCAAAATCAAAATGAATTATGAATCAGTTCATGAAATTCCACTTAAATGGTCACCTGGCATGCTTACTACAATAATGACCCCTGAGACCACTCAGTGTCAGAAACTCCTTGTTATCTAATGACCTATGGGATCACCTACTATTTAATAGCCAGCTTTACAAATTTAATGGACCGCTCACTACCGCAGATGACATAACTAATGGCTGCTTTTGAGGTTAACCCAAGAATACTGGGGTAACCGCAGAAAACCGGAGGTAAACCTTGAGGTAACCTAATTGACGCCATGCCTAAAACAGAATGTTGCATTCATGCTCCTGTGTTATTGAATTAATTAAACTTGTTGAGGAAAACCAATAAGATGCTTGGCAGAGCCTCGCATTATTTCTTTTTCCTGAACTTGTTTAATAAATTCAATAAAACATGAACACTCATGTAAGATCCTCTATTTCTATGAGGATGAGTCACAAACCAGTCTAACCAATTTCTTATAGACTGAACAGGCAATGTTTTTTCACATTGTTTTGTAATACAATATTTAGACATGTTACAAATTGTGTCAATATCAGTTTATTCAATTATATCTGATATTTATTTGGAAAGTGATACAAAGGCTTGCTTTATGTTTAAACTGCTGTAATTCATTACCTGTTTTGGAAATGGAAAGCAGGCAAAGAAATACGAAACAAATTAACCAATATCTTAAGCTCAAGAAAAATTCTAGGGGACAAACAGGTTACTTGTTTTGGTGATGAAAGCAGGCCTGGACACCCACAAGGTGTCTCCAATGAAGAAATGGCATTTCATCCAGTGGCATTTCAATAATCTTACATGAGAGTATAGGTCTGCTCAAGATAACAGCCCGTCAGGTCAGATAAGCCCTAACCGATGAGCAAATAGCAGCTGATAACAGCTGTAAGCCAGTCACATGAAATTCGGTTTTTTTCCAAGACTGAAGTTCTTTCAATCAGTTTTTCTAACTATTCAGTGATAAATATGAAATGTGTTTAGAATTTTTAACTGCAGATAAGTGGAATAATTTTGGGGCTTCTTTTTACCTTTCCCTCAATATCTAGTATTTCCACAGCTTCAGAGACAGCATTCAGTTTGGCCAGTTTCTTGGATTTACCAGTCTTTTCACAAATGAACTCTTTACCAACAAACACCTTGGCTATAAATCTAAAATGAAAAGAAGCATACGCTTCCATGGGAAAAGAATCATCAATTCTGCCTTCCTTGTTCATAGGGTCAACTCTTAAAGGAAATAGTTTAAGGAAGAATTATGTCATCCAGGGAAGTAAACATGAAATTTCCCTTTTTTTAGGATAATTCTAAGATAGTTTCTTATTCCTCCAAGAAACCCCTCTTAGAACTGTTTTTGCAATAATTATAGTTCTAAAGGGGGATCAGCATATGGAAAACTTTCCAGACTATCCCTGTTACCCCTTCTTATCTGAAGCACTGAGTAAATTATCTCTGTGTACCAGTACACATGCCATAAGGTATCTTTTAAGATGACACAGCAAGACATTTCTGGAATTCTGGGCATCTCATACAAATAACATCATCATGCCAAACAGAAGCTTGTTTGTAAACATGCTTTACGGTTATGTGTACTTTTTTCTCCTGTGCCATCAGCATATGGCCTGAGAACTGATTTGAAAATAAAGTTTTGTTCTGTTCAAAAACACAAAAAAAGTACTTTTTGGATGATATTGTTGAATACATTTTACTGATGTCTTCATGTGGAAATTATGTGTACTTTTCTCCTAAGCCATCTGCCTGAGGCTTGATTTGAAAAAAAAATTGGCTGAAACAAAAAGCAACAAGAGCTGTCGCCTGACAGCATAGCTCGCCTGAATAGGTGCTTGCCCATCACACAGTTGCTATGGTGGTGTGGACTACTAAGCATAAAACTTCAGACAAGCATGTCCATGACAACACGTTTATAAACAAAAGCTATTTCAGAAATAAGTCTTAAAATAAAATTAAAATAAAAAAAAATCCACATGAAATGTCAAAGTCCATGAGCTTAAGGTAAAAGAACTAAGGGGTGGGGTGGGGGGCTGCAGGGGCTAGGATGTATGAAAACCTTGAACCATTATCTAACATCAGTCGAAGTAATAGTATCAACTGAGTCCATCGTGGCACTGTGAAATTATGTCTTCAAAATTCAAAGTTGATGACCTTGACTTCAAGGTCATCCAGTGGGGTAAGTATATGGTGTTTTGTAAAAACTCAAAACAGTGTCTAACATCAGTTCAAGTGTAAATTAAATCTCTGCAAAGCATTATGAATCAGTATGCAATTAGAAAGCTTTAATAAAGACCAAATTTCCTAAGTCCCTGACCTTGACATCAAGGTCATTGAGCGGGGGTCGGGGAAGTACTATGTAAAACTTTTGACTAATATCTAACTACAGTGCAAATATAAAAAGAATTCATCTGTGAATTCAGGAGATATGTGTCTTTAAAAAACTTTAACCAAAACATCCAATCAATAAAAACACAATTTTCTAAGTTCATGACCTTGAAATCAAGGTCACTGAGGGGGGTGGGGGTAGTACCTTGGAAAACTTTGGACCAATATCTAACTACAGTGCAAGTATCAAAGAAATCCATCCATGGGTTAGGGAGATATTGGGCTTTATAAAACTTTAACCAAAACATCCAGTCCAAAAAAAACTCCAAATTTTCTAAGTCCATGACCTTGACATCAAGGTCACGGAGTGGGGTGGGGGTGGTGCCCTGTTAAACTTTGGACCAATATCTAACTACAGAGTAAGTATCAAAAGAATCCATCCATGGGTTAAGGAGATACAGGTCTTTAAAAAACTTTAACCAAAACATCCAATCCGGACGCCGACACTGACGCAGACGCCGAGGTGACAACAATAGCTCTTCCTGAACTTTCGTTCTGGCCAGCTAAAAACCACATGCACATCTTCATATCATAAGCATATAATCTGTAAAATTTCAAATCAATCCAATAAAAAACGTAGGAGGAGTTTTGGGGGGGGGGGGAATTTTCGGATGAACAGAAGGACGGAATGACAAATGCACACATGGATGGACGAGGGTCATTTCTTCTTACGTCGGGTGACAATAAAGTATCGTTCTTTTCTGGTTAGGTGAAAGAGTACACTTTCGGAGATGCAACACTACCATTTGCATCCTTGCATTCCTTCTGGTTAGGGGTCAAGCCCTGCACGAACAAATTGTTTCCTTTTAGAGTATATCCCTTTTGGAAAGGATATCTAATCCTGGAACGTAGACAGGTCACAAAAGTTGTTTCCCTTTGCTGAAGTGCTGGAAAATGGTGCAGGTGTACTCATCTCCCATTCCCTAAAAGCATATGGGAACATTAAAGAATCTGACAGCATGTGCATTCCCACCCAATGGTCAGAGCCTTTCCTATCACACACACATGTAGCATGTATGGGAACCCTGAGGTATCTTAAGGCACAGGAGTGCATAGATTCAAAGGCAGACTGCGTGTTTGCTGATTGCAAATATGAGTTGCTACAGGATAAAACCAATTAACTTGCACATGCCTCCAGCGAAGACTCAGAGCAGCCATCTGGGCAGCTGCCCAGTCTGTGATCAGAGTCTTCCATGTGCACTTAAAGGGTACCAATTTGGCTACCTGTGCTTTCGACCAAGGCTGTACTAAACAAACAAGGCTTTCCGCCGAGAATATAATTGTAAGCATTACCAATAACCGTAAATGGTACTATCTTTAATGGCTGTTGACCGCGCTTATACTGCTGTCAATTGTCTTGGTCAACAGCCACTTTTGCATGCATGGTAATTGACTGACTCGGTCGAAAGCACAGGTAGCCAAATCGGTATTACCCCGAGATTAACAAGTTCTTCTTTTGGTTTTAGTTTTCAGGTTTTTTTTTCATATTATGGTAAATGGTTGCAATTCTGTGCTTTTTTTGGTTTGTTTTTTTTTGCAATTTTCACTAAATAGAAGAACTGTATTGATTTCCTGTTTGCTTTCCTACAGGATGATGCCCTTCCAAAAGGGGTCTTTACTTTAAGAGTTGACCCCTATTTAGAAGGGATGCAAGAATGAGATGACAGAGTTGCTTCTCCTGAAAGTTTACCCATACACCTTAAACCTACTCTTATGTGCTTAAAAATTGGGACACCTAAAAACCATTAATTTTCCATTTGGGACAAATGGAAAATTAATGGTGTTAGGTGTTCCAATACTTAAGCACATTAGGGTATCCCAGTCTTACCCAAAAGGTCCTGGATTGTCTCCAACTTCAACTTTACTAGGTGTCATAGTTTTCGAGCAGTACTCCTGTAGTAGTTTAAATGGATCTCTCTTCCTATCCCCACCCCTGTTGCTCTCTCCAGGATCACCAGCCTATGGGGAACAGAGCTCCAGATAAGGTAGGGGTCTGAGGATACCCTTATGTGCTTAAATATTGGGACACTTAAAAGTCATTAATTTTCCATTTGGTACGAATGGAAACTTTTTGATTTTAGGTGTCCCAATACTTAAGCACATTAGGGTAATTCTGAGATAATATTTCTTATTTTTAAATGAAACCCCTGGTTAAAACCATCTTTAGGAGAGAAGACATTTCTAATGAGGGATCACAATGATTGATTTATACAGCAATATTGAAAATTATCCCTAAATTATTCCTTCTCTCATTTCTTATCTGGACTATTGCAGAAGATAATATGGCAGAATTCAAATTAATTTATCATACATGAATGTGCGTCCCATTTTCAGGTGTCCTCTTACTATTTTGTCACAAATATTTTCCAAGTCCCAATCTTGCGGACCAAAGCTCTGGTATGGATATTCTATGACTTTGTTAAATGAACCAGAAAATGCTGCAGTTGTTCTGAAAAGCCAATGGCTGTCTTATCATTATGTTCATCTTCTTATTTCTCATCAAGATGACATGAAATGACACTATATCAATTTACCCTTCTGTGCTGAAGTATTGGGATACCTAACGCCATTAATTTTCTATTTGTCCCAAATGGAAAATTAATACTTTGTAGGTGCCTCAATATTTAAGGATATCTGGGTATTTCACTGATATAAACACTTAGAATAGCACACAAATTATCCAAATCTGGGTTCTACTGGCATTCAAGCAGTTACCAGTAGATATATTGAAATCAAGCAGTTCTCTTGATTCAAGATCTCTTGACCACAAGATTACAAAGGGGAATAAGGGTGGTACCATAAAAAACTTATGACCAATATCTAACATCTGTGGACGTATACAGAATAAAGTGTTAAGTGAATAAAGTTAATCCATGGATGGGTATGCATCTTTAAAAAACTTTAACAAGAACATCCCAAACTTAAACATAAAATTCCTTTTTTATACATCCCAAATTTTAACATAAACTTTTTACGTTCATGACCTTGACCTCAGGGCCACCTAGAGGGGTTGGGGATGGTACTGTGTAAAACTTTAGACTAATATCAAACGTAAATAAAAGTATCAATTCTCTTTGTTCTTACCATGTAAGTAGGTGCTGTGGTTGCGGAGGAAGGTCTACAGGAAGAGAATGGGTCATCCTGAAGAGCCAGTTTTCTACCGTGGGAATCATATAATACTGTACCACCTTTAGAAAAGAAAGGAAAACACTGAATTACTTACGGTTTGCATCACCTGAAACGGTACATTACGTCAAGTGCAACAGGGTAGGTGATCAGTCTTCCTTTTTCACATATAGTCAACTCTCGATATCTCAAAGTCGAAATTTATCCCAAACTACTGATATCTCACAGTAAATTTTCTGGTCCCAGAAAATTTACTTTGAGATATAAGTAGTTTGACATATCCAGAGTTGAAATTTAATTATAAATAGGAAATGTGACCAAACTTTATTCTTTGATATAGGAGGGTATGTTGAGATATCATAATTCGAGATATCGAGAGTTGAATGTACAATCAAATTTTTTTGAAGGAATCCAAAAATGGAAAAGCAACGACTCTGATTAGTCAGAGCTAATTCCCTGAATTTAGTATTTACAGTTCACAAATGACTATCGGTCCTGTACATTTCGGTGAAAATTGTTTGATTAAACTTCAGTTTTGGATAAATAAATTTCAAGTTACCCTTTCACTACCAGTTTTAGTCCACAAAACCTTTCACTACCAGTTCTAGTCCACAAGAGCTATGACATCACCCATATAGATCTGCAAGGGTCTGCATGCCTTGCTGACTGGAATTAACTGTAATGACCATCTTATGAACTTCCCTGCATCCAAAATCAAAGCTGTCTCGATAAAGGTAAAATTTGTTTCCTTTTGTTGCAGAAAAAAAACAAAGGTGTACTGTATTGGTATACCAATAGAGTAACACCTCCATGTTTTTTCTGCAAAAAAGGGAACAAATGCTTATACTTCCTGTTTGCTTTCCTTGATGATGTAGCACTTCCACAGACCCCATTCCAAAGAGCTATCTAACCCAGTGAAGCAAATATATGCTAGTTAATAAACAAGTAGCCCAAAGGGCAACAATTGCTCACCTGAGAGACATTGTAAACCTATAGGGATACTTAAGATGCTCAAGGGCAGCTAACTTCACAGTCAGTGGTCCAATCAGGCTGAAAATTAAACTCATACAAAACATTATGTATACCCTCATTTAATATATGCAAGTTTCCAAGAGCACAATAGACAGACCTGTTAAGGGCAGCTAACTTCGTAGTGGTTGGCCTGATCTGGCCAAAATTTGAACTTGTTTAAGATATTATGCATTTCCTCATTACCTGCAAGTTTGAAAAGGATCGGATCAGTAGAAACCAAGAAAAAGTGGCGACATTGATTTTTTGGATGCTCAGGGCAGGTACTCCATAGTCAGTGGTGGGATCTAGCCGAAATGCTAACTAATCCAAGCTTTTATGCATATCCTCTTTACCTGCATGTATGAAGAGGATCCAATGAAAAATGAAAATGTGATGACGTTGTTTTCTCTATTATAAGACTATGGGATTTTTTTCAAACGCTCAAGGTCAGCTAACTCCATAGTCTGTGCTCGAATCCGGCCAAATTTCGAACTCATCCAAGCTCTTATGTATGTCATCATTACCTGCAAGTATGATAAGGATCTAATCAAAAACCTTGATTGCAGCACCCTGAAAGTCAAACTTGCTCGAGATATTGTCATGCCCTACATTTGTGTGAATTCATTTTAAAATCCGTTGAGAAATGTAGGTGCTAGAGCGATGACAAAGTTTTTCTAAAAATAGCCACAGTGACCTTGACCTTGGGCACAGCATCCTGAAAGTCGAACTTGCTTGAGATATTGTCATACCCTACATTTGTGTCAAGTTATTTCAAAATCCATGGAGAAATGAAGGTGCTAGGGCGATGACAAAGTTTTTCTAAAAATAGCCACAGTGACCTTGACCTTGGGCACAGCACCCTGAAAGTCAAACTTGCTCGAGATATTGTCATGCCCTACATTTGTGTGAATTTATTTTAAAATCCATTGAGAAATGTAGGTGCTAGAGCGCTGAAAAAGTTTTTCTAAAAATAGCCACAGTGACCTTGACCTTGGGCGCAGCACCCTGGAAGTCCTACTTGTTTGAGATATTGTCATGCCCTACATTTGTGTGAAGTTGAATTAAAATCCGTTGAGAAATGTAGGCGCTAGAGTGATGACCAAGTTTTTCTAACAAGAGGGCCATGGTGGCCCTGACTTGCTCACCTGAGCATTAATCAGTTCACTGGCTCTGGTGAAGATTTATAAGAGTTTTTTTACCATACATGAGAATGGCAGCCACCTTGGTCATGTGACCAAGATCATTTGAAGAACTTTCAATCCTTTGACCCATGTGCAGGCTCCATATGAAATGTGAGTTTAGTCTGCCCAGTGGTGTCAGAGATGTTTGAAAATGTTTATGGATGGATGACAGAAGCAGCTAACACAAATACTGTAAAGCTCAGGTGAGCTGAAAATGGCAGAGTCGCTTCTCCAAAAAGTTCCCATTCAAGTTGAATTCCTTTGATGGATTTGAACTATACTGAATTAGGCAAACACAGATGATAGAATGGTAGCATCATTATCTCACTGTGGTGAAACTAATGTATTCCAAGGAGTTAACTTAATTTAGATTTGACCTAGTGACCTAGCTTTTGACCCGACATGACCCAGATACAAACTTGACATAGATTTTATGGAGATAAACATTCTGACAAAGTTTCATGAAGATTGGATCAAAACTGTGCCCTCTAGGGTGTGCACAAAGTTTTTCTAAGATTTGACCTAGTGACATAGTTTTTGACCTGACATGACCCAGTTTCAAACTTGGCCTGGATATTGTGAGGATAAACATTCTGACATAGGTTCATGAAGATTGGATCAAAATTGTGCCCTCTACAGTGTACACAAGGTCGTTCTTATATCTGACCTAGTGACGTAGTTTTTGACCCAACATGATCTACTTTCAAATTAGCCTAATATGGTGATAATATATATTCTGACAAAGTTTCAAAAAGATTGGATCAAAACTGTGTCCCCTAGAGCGTACACAAGGTTTTTCTAAGATCTGACCTAGTTTTTGACCCGACATGACCCAGTTTCAAACTTGGCCTAGATATTGTGAGGATAAACATTCTGACAAAATTTCATTAGGTTTGGATCAAAACTGTGACCTCTAGAGCGTGCACATGGTTTTCCTAATATTTGACCTAGTTTTTGACCCGACATGACACAGTTTCAAACTTGGCCTGGATATTTTAAGAATAAACATTCTGACAAAGTTTCATTGAGATTGGATCAAGCTGTGCCCTCTGGAGCGTATACAAGATCGTTCTTATATTTGACCTAGTGACCTAGTTTTTGACCCGACACCACCCAGTTTCAAACTTTTCCTAGATTTCATAAAGATAAACATTCTGACAGAGTTTCATGAAGACTGGATCAAAACTGTGCCCTCCAGGGTGTAAACGAAGTTTTTTCCAAGATTTGATCTAGTGACCTAGTTTTAGACCCAAGGAGACTCAGTTTCACAGAGGGCTTAGATATATGAACAATAAACATTTTGACATCGTTTCATGAAGATTGGATCAAAACTATGCCTTCAAGTGCGTACGCAAGGTTTTTCTAAGATTTGACCTAGTGACCTAGTTTTCGACACCCCATGACCCACTTTCAAACTTGTCCTACACATTATGAGGATGAACATTCTGACAAAGTTTCATGAACTTTGGATCAAAACTGTGCCTTCTAGAGCGTACACAAGGTTTTTCTAAGATTTGACCTAGTGACCTAGTTTTTGACCCGACATGACCCAGTTTCAAAATTCGTCCTAGAGTTTATGGAGATAAATATTCTGACAAAGTTTCATAAAGACTGGATCAAAACTGTGTTCTCTAGAGCGTACACAAGGTTTCTTTATGATTTGACCTAGTGACCTAGTTTTTGACCCGACATGACCCACTTTCAAACTTATACTATATATTATGAGGATAAACATTCTGACAAAATTTCATGAATTTTGGATCAAAACTGTGCCTTCTCGAGCGTACACAAGGGTCTTCTAAGATTTGACCTAGTGACCTAGTTTTTGACCCGACATGACCCAGTTTTAAACTTAGCCTAGAGTTTATGGAGATAAACATTCTGACAATGTTTCATAAAGATTGGATCAAAACTGTGAACTCTACAGCGAACATAAGGTTTATCTATGATTTGACCTAGTGACCTAGTTTTAGACCCAATGTGACCCAGTTTCGAACGTATTCTAGATATTATGAGGATAAACATTCTGACAAAGTTTCATTAAGATTGGATGAAAACTGTGCCCCCTAGAGCGTACACAAGATATTTTTCTATGATTTGATCTAGTGACCTAGTTTTTGACCCGACATGACCCAGTTTCGAAATTGGCCTAGATTTTATAAAGACTAACATTCTGACAAAGTTTCATAAAGATTGGATCAAAACTGTGCCCACTAGAGTGTACACAAGCAAAAGTTGACGGACGTCCTTCATACGACGTACGACGGACATCAGGGTATCCCAAAAGCTCACCCTGAGCACTTCGTGCTCAGGTGAGCTAAAAATAGCCACAGTGACCTTGACCTAGGGTGCAGCACCCTGAAAGTCAAACTTGCTCGAGACATTGTCATGCCCTACATTTGTGTGAAGTTATTTTAAAATCTGCTGAGAAATGTAGGTGCTAGAGTGCTGACAAAGTTTTTCTAAAAATAGCAAAAGTGACCTTGACATTGGGCACAGCATCCTGAAAGTCGAACTTGCTCGAGATATTGTCATGCCCTACATTTGTGTGAAGTTATTTTAAAATCTGCTGAGAAATGTAGGAGCTAGAGCGCTGACAAAGTTTTTCTAAAAATAGCCACAGTGACCTTGACCTTGGGCGCAGCATCCTGAAAGTCAAACTTGCTCAAGATATTGTCATGCCCTACATATGTGTGAAGTTATTTTAAAATCCGTTGAGAAATGTAGGCAATAGAGCAATGACAAAGTTTTTCTGAAAATATGTGATGACTTTGTTTTCTCCATTATAACACTATGGGATTTTTTTCAAACGCTCAAGGGCAACTAACTCCGTAGTCTGTGCTCGAATCCGGGCCAATTTCAAACTCATCCAAGCTCTTATGAATGTCATCATTACCTGCAAGTATGATAAGAATCTAAGCAAAAACAATTGAGAAAACGCGATGACGCCATTTTCCCCATTATAACCCTATGGGTTGGTTGATTTGATGCTTAACGTCCACGGTAAACAACTAAGGTCATGTCGGGACGGTCAGTTAACCTAACCACACTATTCCTGGGCAGGCTTAGACCTCCTAAGCCGTTAACCAGTACTAAGTGCACATACTTTCGCCAGTAACTGGGATTTTTTTCAAACGCTCAAGGGCAGCTAACTCTGTAGTCTGTGCTCGAATCCGGCTAAATTTCGAACTCATCCAAGCTCTTGTGTATGTCATCATTACCTGCAAGTATGATAGAGATCCAATCAAAAACAGTCGAGAAAAAGTGATGACACCATTTTCCCCATTATAACCCTATGGGGGCTATCTGTTGCCATGGAAACCAGAGTTCTGAGCTGATCGGCACCAAAACCTAATGCAGCCTTTCCCCCACCCAAATGATGCTTCAGATAAAATTTGATTGCGATCAGCCTACTGGTCTCTGAGATACTTATGGTTGAAAGTGTTGACGCACCCACCCACGCACCCATGGACACGACGGCTCGACTCCCATCCTATAAGCTAACCTCTGAGCCTTCGGCTCAGGTGAGCTAAAAATTATTTTCGGAAATGAGGCAGATGGCATTTATTAGAGCAGGGGCATTTTATTAGGATTAATACAGTATTTGGATTCAACATGTTAACTACTGTATACATACTCTCATCATCACTTAGTTGCTCATCATCTGTCATTCCAAGGATTATCCTGAACGCGTTTCTTGCCGCTTCGGTTTTTGCATCTTTCTTCGTCTTTCCGACACCTTGAGGATATGCCTTCCCATTGACTGTACACTGGTTGGCAAACTTGTTGATCAGTGAGTATTCCAGGATTGGAACTTCTTTGAATTCTGTGTTCCAACGCAGCATAGCTGAGTATTCCATAAGAGCACTGATTGGCTGAAAAGTAAATATATGATGCATGAAAAGATTTGGTTGGTTGTTTGCAGTTTTATGGCATCTCCTATATAGTGGGAGAAAGAAAAGGAAGACACGGCAGACAAGAGTATAAAATCTAAACAACCCCAGACTCACACATGCTGCTAGCACAGCTGGCCCTTGCCCTACTATTATCAAAAGTAGTAGGAACCCTGGCACTGAAAGTCACCCAGCACCAGTGCTCCGACCCAACCAACCCATAGGTGAAAAGAGATCTTATGGCAAGACTCACTATCAGCCTGCCAATCTGTGCAGTCCATACAATCCAGGACTCCTGAGAAATCCAAAGCAGTGACAACTGAAGACTTGGAACAGTTAAAGCAAATACACAGACTGATTAAATACTTACAGTGCCTTACAATGAAAACAGTCAAATTTGCACATCGTGTAGATCTAGATAAGGTGGCTCATAATAAACTGCTCAATATGATATAGCTTGGATGGAATATTTCTGAAATCTTGCAGACTTGTCTGCTTTTCTGGCACCTTCAGGGTAAAGTATTTATAGTTTTGCACAAGTTCCCTTTTCATGCAGTGCCAATAAAATGAAGAGGGAAAGGTCCGCCATAGCTTTATAATATTCTGTAATTATTTACATTTTGATGAACAATAGAACAAACTAGAGCAAGTGAGCAGAGCCTCACGTATACCCCCGGGTAGTGCCACCGCCTACAGAAAATAAACTTTACATAATACATTACTGCAAATGTTACTTAAACAGACAGGCAGACAATCAATCATATCCAGCAATAGACTAGCAAAAGGTTCCATCCCAAGATTTGGCAATAACACACTTAAAAGTAAAACTTTTCAGAAATATTATTTAAAGATCAAAGTATATGACCTTGACCTATGGTCAGCAGAAGCATCCAAATGATGTCAACTAAACTGTTTCAACCTAGAAGTAAACTTAGTTGTACATCAAACGGTTCTATACAAGTATACTGAAAATATAAGCAAACAGATACAAGAAAAACTTTAATGTAATACAAAAGTCCAAGTCCTTGACCTTGACCTTAGCTCTGCAGCAGCATCCTGATAATTTTAAATTCAAATTTATCCATCCTGTACCAGCACTAAGCACATCTAAACAAATTCCAATTGAAGCTTTCAGAAAAATGGAGAAAACACAAAAACTTAACACAAAGCTTTAATGCAAATGTTGTACAAATTTCTAAGTCTGTGACCTTGACCTTAGGCCAGCAGCAGTATCCAGGTGATGCAAACTGATCAGTATCTATCCTGTAGTAACACTAAATACATATGGACCAGTTCCAGTAAAGACTTTCAGGAAAACAAAGCAAAAACAAAACTTAACGTAAAACTCTAACGCAACTTTTAAACAAATTTCTAAGTCTGTGATCTTGACCTTAGGCCAGCAGCAGTATCCAGGTGATGCAAACTGATCAGTATCCATCCTGTAGTAACACTAAGCAATTATATGAACAAGTTCCAGTACAGACTTTCAAGAAAACAGAGCAAAAGATCAAACTTAACACAAAACTTTAACGCAAATGTTAACTAACGGACGGAAGGACGAACGTATGGAAGGACGGACAAACAGACGGAAAGGCAAAAACTATATACCCCTCGACATACATCGTATGCTGGGGGTATAACAATGTAGATCCAGATCAGACTGCTAACAAAAAGGTCTAAGCAGTTAGCTCAGTGTAAAAGTTTTGTAAATACGTGCTAGATGGCAAAACAAGACTTGTGCAAAATATGGTAACAAAATTTATCTTCAAACTATCATCAGATATTCAGCAATAAATGCAAGATCATCCAGTCAGAGCTCCAGATAAGAAGGGGTAAGAGGGATAATTTTTCATATTTCTCCATAGAAACATATGTTGTGACCCTTCATTAGAACCGTCTTATCTAGAGGGTTCTAATGAGTGGTCACAACATACGTTTTTGTTGAGAAATAAAGGAAATTATCTCTGAATTATCCTCTAAAACCCACTTTATCTGGAGCTCTGATCCAATCATACAGAATTCATGGCCAGCTGCTAAACAAGACTACTAAAGCCAAGTACCTCGGAGTCACCATTGACAGCACACTGTCCTGGAACAGCCATATCAATATGGTGACAAAGAGGTCCAACCAGAAAACTTCATTTCTCCACAGAAATCTCTCAGCCTGCCCTAAGGACATCAAAGCAAACAGTAACAAGTCACTTGTAGCACCACAACCAGAGTATGTGGCCACAGTATGGGACCCATGTACAAAGACCTATGCTACCAAGCTGGAAGCCATACAGGGACAAGCAGTTTAATTTTGCCACAACGATTACTGCCGAGCATGCATTTTAAAATCAATTACGCAGGATCTGGGATGGGAAGAACTTCAGTCACTGTGTGAGCAGAGTACAGTGATTAGGACGTACAGAATTGTCAACAATCTCATCAACATCCCAGCTGAGAAGTAACTGATCCATTCAGGCACATCAACTAGAGGTCACGAGGACAGATTCTTGGTACCCTACCTCTTTAAGAATGCGTACAACCAGTCAACAGGCAACCAGTCACCTCTGGAACTCACCACCAGTCTCAGCAGTTACAGCACCATCAATATAATGCCTTCAAGGTCTGCATCAGCGCTGATGGTCTCCAATTTTAACCATAAACTAATGTTTTTGTCCTGTTTTTTGAACTGCACATAGAAATTTTCTTCAGGATTTTCATCCTGCTTTTAACATGCCCACAGAACCTTCCATCAGGATTTTTATCCTGTTTTTAACTTGCACATAGAACCTTTCTTCACAAATATACTGTTTTCCCACAATGCGACTATGCTCAAGATTTGGCCCTGCACTTTTTTGGAAGATGAAGATCCACTTTACATGGAGCTTTGTCTACTCTATTCAGTGCTCCAGATAAGAAGGAGAGACAGGGATAATTGAGGGATAATTTTCCATATTTCTCCATAAAAAAAACAAATGTCATTAGAACCGTCTTGGTGAGTGGTTCTAATGAGGGTCACAACATGTTTTCATTCAGAAATAAGAGAACTTATCCCGGAATTATCCTAATAGCTCAGTCTATTAAATTTTTAACTCAATCACTTTAATACCTGTTTCTTTCCAGTTTTGAAAGCTTCGATCAATTCAGGGGGTACATCTTTTGGAACAGCTGAAGAAGCTAGTTTGGGCTCCTCGACTGGACGCTGGTTCAGACCAGGAATATAGCGCTGTGCCATCGCTAAGTTTTCTCAACCTTTCAAAAAAAAGAATTATTTTAAAATGAAAATTCTAACAAGAATTCCACAGAATGCGGTGTCTTGTCTGTCTTTGCATCATCACAAAACAGAGCGTAGCCAGAAAACTAGATGCAAAGTTTATGCCACTGCCGCCTACAGCAACACCAGAAAGTTATATTACTAATACCTATGTCTTGCTTCTGCTAGTCCCAGGCAAACCAAAAATTGGGACACCTAAAACAATTACTGTAATTGTCCTAAAAATGGAACAGTCTGGTTCTACAATGCAGTAATGTATCCATAAGATGCAGTCTGAATGAGGGGGGGGGGGGGTCACTTCCATTATAAAGCAGGGTATATATGTGCCGCTGGAATAGCCCTACTTTTTTTATCTGCCAGATACATCAATAGGTATGATTTTACTGACTAATATACAGGAATAGATCTTATTTCTCCAAGCTCTGTATATAAAAACCAGCTCATCTGATTTTTGTTATCAAAAAGAAACAAATATCAATTACAAAGATAACAAATGTTCTCAGCCTACTAACTTCTTAAATTTTCTTCAAGGCTTAAAGGTATACTCCCTCGTATTTTATTACGAAATAATCACAAAATTATGAAACTGGTTAGTTGTATGCAACATAATTAAGATTTGTTCAAAAAATCTTCAGCGAAAACATCTTTGTTACGGAGGCAGAGACTATATATATCAATGCGTACCCTTCTTGAATATTCATGAATACTTTGTCGTCATAAATTGATTGACTCCCACAGGCATTTCTGAAAGCATGTTTTGAATTTTATGATTGGTGGAGTAAATAACTTTACAATAGCATTAACCTCTAATCTGTGCACCTGAGTTCTTTTCAACCAATAATTGTCTGAAGTGATTAAAGAAGGGCTTAAGATTATTCATGATATAACTTTAACCTGATTAACTATGATTGCTGGGCGAATCCAGTCTTCATTTTTGGCGGGAATGGCGACCCGCTATTGCCGCTCTTTTTGTGTATTTCTTAAATTCTCCTATTTTCAGTGACCATCACAAATCATAAATTTGGCAGATAAATGTACTTTTGATAGCAATCATTATCATGCCTAGGATATAATGTTTCATGAGAAATTTAAAAGTTAATAGAAATATTGAGGGTGTAAATCTTTAATGGGAAATTCATGAGCTAATCTAAGCACTTTTTCTGCAGTAAACATGAATAGGCTCCAAATTTGATACAAAATACATGAACACGTTCATATTTTGGCATTAGTGTTATACATGAATAGGGTAGGTTATCAGAGTTCCAGCCGCACATCTGTACCCCTTTAAAGACCAAGTGACCCCCCCCCCCCTCCCCGTGCCCTGATCTGACTGCTCTGAAACAGTCTGATCTGGGTCTGCACTGCTTGCTCAGACCTATCCGTCCAAATACTTAGAATTTTTATAGCATATCAACTGGCAATTGCTACCTGTATTTGCCCAGTACACAATCTTTGTATTAAAGGTATACTCCTGCGTAGTTCATTATGAAATAATCACAAGAGAATGAAACTTGTTTAATGTATGCAACAAAATTAAGACTTTCGCATATAATCTTCAGCAAAATCATCATTGTTACCATAGCAGAGACAATATATCAGTAGATGTTTTTCTTGAATATTCACAATTGTATCCATCCCAGTTTTTATGGTTATGAAAAGTAATGTGTAATGGTAATTAATTACATTTTCAAAGTGAAGGTAATTTAATTAATTATTTCTCTCCAAAAAGCGCAATGGTAATGAAGAAATTGCAATGCGACGGTTACCTAATTAATTACTTTCCCAAGTAATTGAACCCATCTCTGGTAACTAACAGGCTTGATATTGATCTGTGTAAAGACCATCAACCAGTGACTTTACACCCATGTCACAAGTTTTGGTAAACTGATATCCAAAAATACAAAATAAAGTGTAAGTCTGACCCAGACTATATTTTTGCATCTTATTGACTGAGATTACAGAAAACACAGAGGTAAAAACATTTTGGAGCTAAAATTTGTTTGTCCAGTCTGTTTTGGGGATATTTATTTCCATTAACACTGAGACTTGAGACTCACCCTCAAAAGAGGGCTTTTAGTTTAAGAGGGATCCTATCTACCCCTTTTCACAATCTTTAGGGCCTTTGTGGTATTTTCATATGATATACTATAAAAGTATAATACACATGGACCCCAAGATTATAGAGAGAGTTTCATGTGCTTCTTGAGGAGCCCCACTAGCTCAGTAGAATAGGCGTTGGCCTACTGATCAAGGCGTCGCAGGAGCCCCGCCAGAGTTCCATTGCACATAGCCTTTCATGATCACCTTTCAATCATCCTAATCTGACTGAAATACTGTTAAAAAGGATGTAAAATCGCAAGTCAACCGTCCATCAATCATGTGCTTCCTCCCAACCATAGCCACGAAAACGCATGACACCACAAAGTGTGTGGATATGACAATTCTGATATCAAGCAATCAAGTGAGCTTGCAAATTTAAACTCATTGTAACTACTTTATTTTGTCGACTGGTAATATATCACCTGTTCTCGAATTAAATTGGGCGAAATTTCCTTCCTGCCTTGTTTCACATTTGGACGCACTTGTTTCGCATCCGCATTGGTCCGCATTGCGGTCCATCGAATTACCCCAAACCACCCCAAAACACCCTAAACCACCCCAAAACACACTAAACCACACCAAACCGCCCATAAAAACACCCCAAACCACCAAAATCAGATCACTCCAAACCAAATTTGGTATTTTCCAGGAACTCACACTGCTTTGGAAATGTTTGTTCATGCTAAAAATATTTGTAATTTATAATAATTGATTTGCATTTGCAGCTTTAGGGGAGAATTGTCATTACCAGTATATAGGCTATATGTTAGTATATGTGTATCTGTGCTTCCATGAATCTTAATGGTATATAACATGCATAAACTTACATGTGCATGTAAACATGCATGTGCTGTCAATTATGCATGAAGACATGCAAGCACATATTGTGTCTACATATGTACAAACGGCATACATACATACATATAATACTAGGTTTAACATCAGCACATATCACATGAAAATCATTTTTTCTGCATAAAAAGATAATACTTTTTTTATTTTACAATTTTGAAATCATTAAAAGCATAAACAAAACGTTTACATGCTTTTTAACCAGAAATAGAATTAAGAAAAGTAGTTTGGGGTGGTTTTCGGGCGGTTTGGGGTGGTTTGGGGTGTTTTGGGGTGGTTTGGGGTAATTCGATGGACCCGTCCGCATTTGTCCTCTATCGGTCCTACTAAAGACGGGAAGGAATATGACAATGACAATGACAATGGATTTACTCCAATTACAATTTGAATTACTTCTTAAGGGCCCATGAAGGGCAATAAATCAAAGGAGAACATTCTCCATACAATGATTAAACATTATTAGAATGACAAAAATACACATAGAGTAAGGGGACATGGCTTCGCACACTTTTATGACTTTTGCAGCATTAGCTGACAAAGCTTGTAACACAATGCCTGTTTGTTCATGTTATAATATACCTTGACCCTTTCTGAAAATTAAGTATAAAAATATTTGGTCTCAGACTCTGACGTCATATGTAGCACGTGCCGTAATATGTACTGCAGTCCTACGTGATATTTTGGGTATATGAGGACATGGCTTCGCACACCCCTTCTAGCAGGAAATAGAAGCATTCTAGGTGTCTTTGAATATTCTGTCATATACCTTACGACCATTAAATGAACACCATAAAGCAACAGCTAATATGCTATTATTATTTATAGTTTGCAAGGTAATAGTGTAATGTCCATGCGTCTTCCATAAAGGGAAAGACGAACTTCAGCAATTTTCAGAATTTAATTCCATTTTATAAAACTGGTTAATAAGTGGCAGACAGTTTGTTGTTGTATCCATTACATCTCGTCTGTGTGATCTTACAGTGGACTTACGACTAGATAGGATGACAGCTAAAAATAATATGCGGACTTTTCACATAAAAGTGAGGGACAAAATTCACACCCCATAACATGGAAAATCTTTTGTGTTCATATAACCGGCATAGTTTTTGACGATTGTGCACTCTGTATCCTTAAGAAAGCAAATGCCACTTTCATTAACACTTCAGGAGACAAATTTCCACAGTGTGCTATCAATAATATTGCCTGTTCTTTAACTGTTAAACTTTGCCGACTTTCAGCTGAATGTTTTGATTATTTTGGCGCCAAAATGCACGCGATGCACTGCACGCGAAAGTGATTTCAAAAGACTTTATTTATCAACCTTGAAATATTAGCAGAACAAAATTATGTTCCAACAACTGATGCCTGACACATACTAAGAAATCCCGGAGGTGTGCGAAGCCATGCCCTGTGCGAAGCCATGTCCCCTTACTCTATACTATAAAGACAACACAGACTACAATTATAATTACTCAGTGAAGAGCATGCAGAGATACCTCAGTGTATACCTATGGAAATATGGAAATATGATCCTGATATGTATTTCATTGTACCTCACCACAGTAGAGAGATACAATGCAACACACATCACGCTACATAATCCAGACTATATAGAGCTCATGTTTACTGTAAAGTATGTATATCAAACGATTCAAATATAAAATTTGAAAGTTCAATGATGACAGTTTTGTCGGAATTGGTTAATAACCAATTAAATTTTACCTTATCTTCTAATGAACAAAAGTTCCTGCAATGTATCCGCGCAACTGAAAAGAGATTATTACGAGGAGTAATATATTTCGAGCACTTAATTAAAAAATGAAATTCATCTTCAATTTCCGATAAACAATGATCACAGACTCTATTTTCAACAGGTATAGGTGGTTTTGAAAATCTTCCTCTTTCAATTTTAAGTCTATGTGCACTAATCCGAAATTTAGTCAAAGACCTTCTTTTATCAAAATTTTTAATTATATTCAGATATTGTTCATATTCAAGATGTTCTTTAAATGAAAAATAGGTCCTTAACTTCCCATCAGTATTATTTGCTCGAAAATCTGCCCAAAAAGTTTTAAATTTAGCTAACATAACATTTTTAATATACTTTTTAAAGGACTTAGAGCTCATATCTGATAACATTTCAGTTGTAACAGAAACATTGAGCAACTTGCATATATTACTAATAGAAGTAAACCAAGTATTAAAACCTTTATTGTGTAGAGTCTTTGAACATGCAAATGCATCCATAAGAAGTTCTGACGAGGTAGTTTCAAGTCTATGCCAATAAGACAAGGCTGAAAGAAGTATATTCACTTGAATAGGATATCTGGCAAGTTCTGAAGTAACAGCAAAATTAGAGCTTTTTTATGAACACCTAAAATATACTTACAAAAATGAATATGTAACTTTTCAGAGTAAAAAGATTTAGAAATTTTAGAATAATCAAAAAGATCATGAATTGTAGCTTTCTTTGATAATGAACTTAACCAGATTTCCGACCCATACAATAGTATGGGTTTAACAGTGTGATCAAATATATGCAAACTTGTATAAATACTAGGATTCAAAGATAAAATATTACGTTTAAGTGAATATAGAGCCTTCACAGCCTTATCATACAATTGTTTTTTTTTGCAGGTGTAAAGGTACCCGAAGCTGAAAACAAAATACCAAGATATTTATAAGAAGTTGTACAAGATACTTCATTTCCAAAAATAACAAAACTATGGTTATTAACTAATCTACCTGCCTTATTGAAAATTAAAACTTTAGTTTTTTCAATATTAATGGAGAGACACCAATCTTCACAAAAGGCTTGTAATGAATTAAGTTTTTGTTGTAAACCAACTGCAGAAGATGATAGTAAAATTACATCATCTGCATACATTAAGCAATCTATTCTTTTATTGTTTGAATATACAGGATCTTGAGAGGACAGGAGGTAATTAGGCAAATCATTTATAAAAAATTTGAATAAATTTGGGCTTAAAACATCCCCCTGTCTAACTCCAACCATAGATTGAAAAGTATTTGTAATTTTACTATTAACCTTTACACACAGCAAAGACTGAGAATACATACTTTTAATTAAGTTATAAAATAAACCATGAATATCCATTCTAACAAGTTTTATCAGAATTGCAGTATGTAAAACAGAGTCGAAAGCCTTTTTGAAGTCGACAAAACAGGAATATATTTTAGAACCTTTTGAAAAATAATGATCAATAATACATTTAACTACAAACATATGATCGGATGTACGGGAGGCTTTAGAGAATCCGATCTGACAGTTATTAATGAGATTGTTTTCGGACAAATACTTATCAAGCCTAGCATTAAGTATTGTATTAAATAATTTACCTAGACAACCAGTAACAGTAATACCACGGTAATTATTGGGATCTTCCTTACAACCTGTTTTGAAAATAGGAGATATGTATCCGATAGCCCAATTTTTAGGATAAATTCCTGAAAGCAGTATTTTATTAAATAAAATCTTTAGACTAGGTAAAATAAAGTTGTGTATCGATTTGACCATATTACTACTAATCAACTGAAGTCCTCCCGATTTATTAGATTTTAACTTAGAAATGGCATCAGAAATTTCTTTGTCAGTAATTTTGAAATCCAATGAATTAAAAGTTGTGACATTCTGATGCTCAAGATTTTGAAGAAGGTCTTTTAACAATATTAATTTATCATTAAACTTGTTAGGGATGGAGTTTAAGGTCTTAAAATAATTTCCCCAAATATCGGGATTAATACATGACTGCGAATCATTTTTGCTGTCCTTCAAAGTATCAATAAGTTTCCAATAAGCTTTAGGATCTGAGGACTGCAGTTCGTCTAACTGGTTAAGAATATTTTGTTTAAAGGTCCGCTTCTTAAATTTACGCAATTTATTGTATTCACGATATAATTTAAAGTAACTCCCTTTAATTCCTAGATCAAATGGAAATTTACTCATTAAATTCCCTTTACTCAAAAGTCTGTTACGTAAAATATGTAGATCTTTATCAAACCATTTTTGATGTGTAACCTTTTTAGATCGAGTCTTGCCTGGTTTCCTTAAAGTTTTATCAGCAACAGAAAGGATAATATCTTCAAAATTAGAACAACATGTATCAATATCCATAACACTATTAGTACATGACCTGTTAAATTCTAATAATTTACGAGACACATCAACATTTGTGAAATAAGTGGAAAATTTACTAGCAGAATTAGTATTACATATATACTGTTGAGGCATAGCCTTAAGACTAGCATGGGTATGAGTACTCCCAGAATCCACATATGAAGCTAGCAACTTAAAAGAAAGTTTACAATGTGTATCAGATAAAAAATGATTAAAGCTAGATACTTTGAATGTCAATACATGTCTCAGAACTTCTTCAGATGCAATTACATAGTCAACCACACTTTGTCCATGTACATTAAAACAAGTGAAATTGCCGAAACTATCACCAAGCATTCTACCATTTAGAATACGTAAATTGTTTCCAATACAAAAATCAAGCAACTCTTTTCCTCTTGAATCTAGTTTAGAATCTCTACTATTTCTTATTCCAGAATTATCAGCCACATAATTTG
This sequence comes from Ctena decussata, assembly GCA_963989385.1. Lineage (NCBI taxonomy): Eukaryota > Metazoa > Mollusca > Bivalvia > Lucinida > Lucinidae > Ctena > Ctena decussata. The sequence goes on along the minus strand of OZ022511.1, from coordinate 52,752,655 downwards.
AATCAATGGGTATAAAGTCATCCAAGTCATTAGAAACAAAATCATTTTCAGTACCGCAACGAGCGTTAAAGTCTCCACATAGAATTATATCGCCCAAATTTTGGTATGAAAAAATGTCCTTCTCAATAAATTGAAAAATTTCACTGTCCTCAGACAGATATGCAGAACTACTAGGAGGATAGTATACTGTACATAAGTAAATATCATTGCTCAAATTAAAGAAATCCTTCTTTAATAGGATCCAATGAAAATGGGTATTTCTAATAGGCAAAATTTTTACACCATCTTTAATACAGGACTTATACAAAATTGCAATACCACCAAAATAACGATTATTGCGAGATATAGGTCTACATACTTGGAAATAATGATAACCTTCTATTGAAACAGAATCTTTATAACCCATATGTGTTTCATATGTGAATAGAAACCGGGACCAACGCCCGGGACCCGGGACCAAAATCCGGGACCAATTTTTGTTGGCCCCAAAATTGTACTAAACATGCCAATAACAAGGTGACAATTGGACTATTAGTAGTTAATAGGCTCTTCTGGAAAATGCATATAAAGATTTTATAAAACTTTCGATATTTGTTGAAATTTTAACAAAAAGACAGGACCAGGTCAAGCAATTTCGACCCTGGACCAGTTTTTGCGGGATTGACGATGTCAAGCAAATCTCAATTTTTTCCTACAGAAACATTTTAAACCCAAATTATTTTACATTTCGTCATATGTAAACATACTAAAGAAGATTAAATTTTTTAAAAATGCAAAATTTGACCCGGGACCAAAATCGTCATTTTTTCGTGGACGATGTGAAGGAAATTTCAGTTTTTGTCTCTATTAACGTTTAAAATCCCATCAATTTTACATTTACTCGTATGTAGAGATGCCAAAGAAATAGAAAAAAAAAGAAATCTGAGATATTTAACTAAAATGCTATGAATAACTCTGCCCGGGACCAAAATGGTCATTAAAAAGCTGACGGTGTCATGTATTTCTTAATTCTTGATAAGGAATAACTCTTTGATAGTCCTTATTTGCCTTGTGCAAGGTTCTAAATATGCCAAAACTATAACAATTGTCTAATTTTGTCTTGGTAAGGTCTGCTGATAGGCATATTTAACCAGGGACCAGCTCGGGACAAAATTATGAAATATGGTTTAAAGGTTATTTGCTGCCCGAATAGTATATTTATTTTAGTATTGTCATCCCAACAGGGATATATTTTACAAATTTTTGCATTTTCGTCTTTTGTGGCATCTTTAGATATGACACAAAGTAAAACAATGAGATCTTAAACGACAACGTAGGAGAAAATTGAAAATTCATTGACATCGTCAACATCGCACAATAAACAAAAGACGATTTTGGTCCCGGGTTGGTCCCGGGTCGAATTTTTCGCAAAAATTAAAGAAAAGAATCATATTTATTTTAATTTTTATTTTCTTTTGTATGTTTACAAATGACGAAATGTAAAAAATTGGGGTTTAGATTGTTTCTGTTGGAAAAAAATGAGATTTGCTTGACATCATCAATCCCGCAAAAACTGGTCCCGGGTCGAAAAAGCTCGACGTGGTCCTGTATTTTTGTTAAAATTTCAATAAATATCTAATGTTTCATAAAATCTTTATAGTCATTTTTCAGAAGAGCCTATAATCTACTTATGGTCCAATTATCAGCTCATTATTAGCATCTTTAATACAACTTTAATGCCAACAAAAATTAGTCCCGGATTTTGGTCCCGGTCCCGGTTTCTATTCCTTCCCCTAAAGACAGAAAACAGAAAAGACGAGCCCTTGCAACAGGATTCTGTGATTTGTTATCTTCACCGCCTATAAAGGCGAACCTCGAACACTGTCGAGAGGGCGTGGTAGTAGTAGTTGTAGAATCCCACCACCAATAATGTTGATACACAAGTATGAAAACCACAACCCGTAACCTCCGCACTCCGTACCTAAACTGTACTAGAAATTTTTCTGACCTCTTCGGAAGGAAGCAAAAGACTCAAAGTTAGAATTATTGACTTCTCTTTTTTCTGTTTCTGTTGGAGTAGATCCCGTCAGTATTATCATCATGTTTCATGTATCACGCCAGATACATGTGCTTCGCATTACATATCGAAAGATGTAAGAGATTATCCCTCGTCCCCAGAAGATTAAGGAGATAAAGAAACAAATATATCTGTATCTGTATCTGTTCTTCAAGAGACTTCAATCACACTTGATCACTATGTCTCTGTGGCGGTAGAAAAAGAAAAAGTAGGAAAGCTAGAAAACAGTTGATAGACAGATAGGAAGTAAAGAAAAGTTCACAATCTGCATTTTCAGGTCATCATTGGGTAATCAGACCACTCCGGCTACCGTAGCGGCCCCTGGGTATAGCACCCAACCGGCACAGCTCCAAAACCCCTCCAACCCTACTTGCAGGTTGCCCCCTACCTAGAATGTAAGGGTGGAAAGCCCCTGCTTGAAGAGTACCAAGTCAGGGGCGTCAGCCACAGAGGCTGGCAAAGAGTTCCAAACTGGGATGGCCCGTGGAAAGAAGCTATATTTGAAGACATCTGTTTTTTGATGGAACTTGTCTTAGCTTCTTGGTGTGATTAGCTCTTGTCTGTGTGTTGACTGGAGAGAGGTACGCTGAGGCAGGAACGTCCACTAGGTCATTGGTCACTTTGTAGAGTAAGGTCAACTAGATCTTAACTGTCATTGAATCTAGTGACTCCCATTCTAAGTCCTGCAGCATCTCGGTTACACTGCTGGTGTTATGGTAGCGACTGGTAGCGTACCTTGCAGCTCGCCTCTGCACCATCTCTATTTTGGACTTTCCAGAGACTGTATGAGGGCTCCACACCGATGAGCAGTATTCTAGGTTTGGCCGAACTAAGGTCTTGTATGAAGCTGCTTTGGTGTCACTGCTGTTAACACGAAGGTTTCTCCGAAGAAATCCCAACATGCTGTTAGCCTTCTTGACTGTTCGGTCAATATGGTGATTCCATTGTAGGTTATTGGAGAGGACCACCCCTAGGTATTTCGCAGTGTGGACAGCCTCGAGTTCTTGACCTTCCAGGATATACTTGGCTTCAACTGGTTTTCTTGCCCTTGTTACTCTCAGAATGTTGCACTTGTCAGGATGAAAGGTCATTCCCACTTTCTCTCCCACTGTGCCAACTTGTCCAAATCATTCTGGAGTTCCATGGAGTCCTGTAAAGTCTTCACTCTTCTATAAAGTATACAGTCGTCTGCGAACAGCATTGTTTTGGATTACACAGTGTCTGGTAGGTCATTAATAAATAGAAGAAAGAGCACTGGTCCCAAGACTGTACCTTGGGGTACACCGCTAACAACTGGGACTTTATCTGATGTTGCTCCATCTACTACCACTTGTTGATTCCGCGATACCAAGAATGACTTGACCCAACTGTAGGTATTTCCTCGGATTCCATAATGTTGAAGCTTTCCTAATAACCGCTGATGGGGTACTCTATCAAAAGCTTTAGAGAAATCCAGGATAATTAGGTCTGTTTGTAGGTTCTTGTCAAGGGAGTCAGCAAGCTCGTGACAAAGAGTGACCAACTGTGTCTCGCAACTCCGACGTGCTCTGAAGCCATGTTGACAATCTGTCAGAATCTTATGCTGCTCCAGGTGACTCATGATGTTGCTGACGAGGATGTGTTCCTGTAGTTTGCAACACAGGCTTGTCAAGGAGACTGGTCTGTAATTGCTAGCTTTGAATCTGTCGCCCTTTTTGAAGATAGCAGTAACATTAGCTGAACGCCAATCCGCAGGTACTTCGCCAAGGGATAATGTTCTCTGGAAGATGACAGTGAAGAGGGGAGCAAGCTCTACTGCCAGGTCTTTGAGTATTCTTGCCGGGATCAAATCTGGGCCTCCTGCCTTACTTGGGTTGATCTTCTGAAGTAGTTTCAATACTCCGTCTGAGTTGACCTCAATTTCTGGCATTGCTTGGTAGGGCTGTCCTTCTAACTTTGGTATGTCTGTTTCATCTTCCCTTGTGAATGTTGATTCGTACTGCCTGTTCAGGATATTTGATTTGTCCACTGGATCCGCATGCATCTTCCCATTCTCTTTGAGTGGTGCAACTTCACTGTTGTCTTTCCGGAGAGACTTGATATAGGACCAGGATCTCTTTTGATTCCCTTGCTTCTGGTCATGGTCTTGGTCACCGATGTCAATCAGGTTCTCCACATACTGCCAGTAGGCTTGCCGCTCTGCTCTTTGTATCTGTGCTTTCATGCACTTGTACTGTTCCACAACTTTAGCTTTCTTGGTGGCCTTCTGTTTCTTGAATAGTCTGTTCTTTTTTCTGTGAAGGGCTTTGATTGTTCTTGTCATCTTGGTTTGGGCTTTTTGTCTCCCCTTATGGTCTTGCTTGGTATATATTTCTCCATCAGACGATGAATGGTGGTCTTAAATTCCAACCAAAGAGTGTTAATGTCCATGGAGTTTGCCTTTTCGAGAAAAGAGGTGGTAAATTCTTGCAGCTCCCTCTTGAAACCATCATAGTCAGCTTTGTGGTACTTGTAGAGACGTCTAGGACAGGAGGGTTTTGTGATTGGTCTAAGGCTGGACTCAACAAAAACTGCCTCATGATCTGAAATACCAGGGATGACACGGGTCTGGTTTACCAATGTGTCATTACTTGTGAAGAATAGTTCCAGGGTGCTAGAATTTGTCTCAGTAATCCTCGTAGGCTCAGTGACCATCTGGCTAAGGAAGGCATATTTAGCAATTGTTAGTAACTGCTGACACTGTGCACCATGCATTGGATAAGGTTCCACGCACTCATCAGTCCAGTCAATATCTGCTAGATTGAAGTCGACTCCTATCCAGAGATGGGCACCATTCTGAGAAACTATGTTTGTATAGCAACTGAATAACAACTGTAGATATGGAGGACACGTCACACTCTAGCTTGTCGTAGTTTTTCTTAGAGTGTAAATAGGGTGGTGGACGTGTGATAATCATTTCAACCTAATGCTGGCCAAGCTCTTCGTATTTACGTCGGAGACGGCGGAAACTATACAACCACCACAACAATTGCAACCCAGATCGATGACCGGTAGAATTTTAGGTAATCCAAGGAATGATGACTAATATGATAACTATTAACAACGTAGTATTTGAGTATCTGATGAACCTGTAATAGAAACATGTTTTTGTGAAAGCTTTCACTTGTAATGCTATCCTGTGTTGTTGCAAGATTTATTTCCCTTGAAAACAAAGGCAGTAATTTAGATGATTCAGTGATTGTTTTGTATGTAGACAACATAACAAATATAATTTGTCAAACAATGCCAGCGATACTGTATCAAGCTATGAATATCCAAATGCATGTAGTTATAAGCTGGTCAGACAATCATGTAAAAATCAAAGGTTCAGACCTTATGAATTGTGTACAGCACGCACGGGGGGTCACTTGGTCTTTAAAGGGGTACAGATGTGCCGCTGGAACTCTGATAACCCACCCTATTCATGTATAACACAAATGCCAAAATATATACCTATTCATGTATTTTGTATCAAATTTGGACCCCATTCATGTATATTGCAGAAAAAGTGCTTAGATTAGCTCATGAATTCGCCATTAAGCCTTGAAGAAAATTCAAGAAATTAGTATGCTGAGAACATTTGTTCTCTTTTTGATAACAAAAATCAGATAAGCTGGCTTCAGGTAGCTAATGAACTGGGGCTAGCAAACTAAGAGATACTTTCTACCAGAGCTAAGGTTCTGATTGGTTAAGATTTTCTGTTAAGATAACTTCGATACCTCTGTAATAAGATAAACAGACCTGGGAAGGAACCAACGGTCAAATTGCCTCTTGCAGAAAATTGGCCTTCCGATAAAGAATTTGCATGCATACAAAGGGGAAACTTGAAGAATGTGAATGGCATTTGAAGTTTGCTGATCTTATTCCACAGTTTATAAGCCCAACTCTGTAACCCTAATGCATCACCCAAGGTTGACATATAGAGTTAGATATACAGCGAGACTGATCGAGTTTTATCTTCCATCAAATGAAATGCCAGACTGCCTTTTCTCAGGACATGTTCTTAATTGTTTAGTTTAGGGGCAGTATAAACCCATTAAGGTGCCAGTTTATCATTCTTGACCTAAATAATGGTTTCAGCATTGGAAATTCACAGATACTAATCGCCAATTATATAGCAGAAAATAGCCTCTTCTGGTAGAAGCATGTCCCTATGGGCCAAAATGCAACTTGCTAGCCCCTGTTTATTAGCTACCTGCTGGCTTTTATACACAGAGCTTGGAGAAATAAGACCTATTCGTGTATATTAGTCTGTAAAATCATGCCTATTGATGTATCTGGCAGATAAAAAAGTAGGGCTATTCCAGCGGCACATATATACCCTGCTTTATAATGGAAGTGACCCCCCCGTGACAGCACGAAGCTATAGAAAACCATGTACCGGATATGGGTCAAGGTCACTGGCTGATGTTCTTCAAGAACACAGACAGTTACAGATATCAGTCTCTTCTGAGGACCACTATGCTTGGGACCTTGTTGAAGTTGTTGTTGAGATTCCATATTCAAATAAATGCAATGAAATCTCAGCACAACAAGAGTCACATGTACAAACATATCTAGTGATAAATATTAGTGACTTGTCCCAACATAGCCCTCTAGAAGAAAATGATGACATATCACTTTCAGTTGAAAGTACTGAAGATACGAGTTGTCAGGCTTCCTGTAATACCAATACAGATGGTGAACGCATGCCTACAAAACAGGAAGTTTCAGATTACCACAGCTTTCAGCCTCCTTGCTTGCATAAAGCTGCATGCAAAGCTGTGATAAAGCTGAAGCACAGAGCCTATGACAACTCAAGGGGAGATTACTACCCCAATATCAGATCTTATGATCAAATGTCCTGTGCCATTCAGACATATGGCTACATGATCAGGTGTTGGAAATGGGACTTTCCAGATTAAGTATTTTAAGAAATGTCCTACTGTCAGTAACACTTCTGTTTATAAATATATTGTCACAGTTTGTGAAATTGTGTTACTGTTTACATTTTGAGATGCTTGTAAAATTGTGGGACTATTTTGTTTTGTGACAGTGTAATGACGAAAGCTGCAATATTTAACTTGCTTTCTTGCTTCAAAATTAGTTTATTCAAAACATATTTCTATTGTTAGTGCTGTATGAAGTGCAAAATTTTCCTATCGTAACATTTTAAAAACAACAAGGAAGGAGTGTAATAGAAACATGTTTTTGTGAAAGCTTTCACTTGTAATGCTATCCTGTGTTGTTGCAAGATTTATTTCCCTTGAAAACAAAGGCAGTAATTTAGATGAAAATGAATATTATATGTCCTTAAAATGCTTATTTTATGAAAATCCGTCATGCTTGTACCAAATATATATTGTCATTACAGCTATATTGAATTTGCTACATTGAATATGTAATTGAGATGATAGAATGACATGTATCTATTGTACACCGTTGTCTAATAATATGTGTTATTATACACTCTCATAGTGGAAGAAGTCAACGGTGGTACCTCCATTTGTAAGACTCCTAATGTAAAGCATTATGGAGTGTACCCCAGCAGATTGGTCTTGTTTATAGCGAAACAACCGACCGGTCTGCTGTTCCTCAGGACTCAACATGTCGTCCAAGGAAAGCAAAACTAAGAAGTCAAAACATATGTTTAGATAATGTTGTAAAATCTAATTGCAACCAGAATATGTACTTTCATCTTGTAAATATATCTATGTTAATTTGAAACCATTCTTTTCTTATGTAAGTTTTACCCTAGTTTCCCATTAGGCCTCAAATCCAGTGATACTGAACCTGGGTAGTCCGTCAGTTCACTTTCTAAATTAATACACAACGCGAAGCAAAAAAACAAAACCTTGGACCCGGTCGGGACGCACCCCCTGGTTCGACCCAGCCTGGTCTACTACAAACCAAAGCGGAACAAAGGGCGAGGGCTGGTCGACCACAAAAATTCGGTTATGCCTCCTTCTCACCCTCCATCACCCCCTCCCCCTATGTATGTATCGCAGATAATCCAAGGAATGTTGACAATTTAGACTAATACTATGTTTCAGAAGTCTCTCAGTTTGACAAATTTCTGTCAAAGGGCTACTGCACTGTTTCTTCACTATTTCCAGAAATATTTCCAATAAACAGATATTTATGAGAAAAACAGATTGCTGAAAACCCCATCAAAAAATTCCTACCCAAACTGTAATTATTGACAATTAAAGTTTATGCAAATTAGATTTTAAGCCCCGCCCACTTTTTCATTTCTACAGCTTTACTTGCATAATGTGAATTTGATTTCCGTTATTATTACCATATTCTGATCCAAAATATTCAAATTTTTTTCATAAGATGATGTAACTTGTCTCACTAAATCTATTTTAGAGGGAAAAAAGTGTAAAAAAATGTTTTCAAAGTAGATCTATATTTTTTTTAGATTTAAATTATATGAATGACTCAAATGATGTCATAAGAGTCCTTGCATATTTTTCAGCTAATTAAAATTTAAATTGCTTATAACTTTTTAACAATTTGGAATTTTTCCTTGCAGTTTTCGACATTCTTTTAGACAAAACAATACCAGTTATTTCCAGTGATTTCAATGCATGTTGAAAAACAGTACAGTAGCCCTTTAAGTTGCAATCTTTTTGTGAGCGACTGAAAACAGTAGCCTCCAGCTGCAGCAAAACCGGACAACGGTTTACACTCACATCGCATACCAATACGGTCCTACTAAACACTGCTAAGACACCACAAAGACACTGAAAAACCACAAAGACACCACAAAGACACACAAAGACACACAAAGACACCCCAAGGACCCACAAAGACACTAATAATTATGAAAAAAATATATTTGTATGCTTTTGCTGATCTTTGATGGTAGAGACCTTAGCTTGAAATCTTGTACTGTAGTTTGCGATGGCGAAGTATTATAGAAAATCTTCTACCGAAAAGTTAGCGGCGCCCAAGTAGATATTTCTAACGAAAATGCACCTATGTCTAAAGAGCTCATATGATATACATTTGGTCGTTGTTAGATAAAACATTACAAGTATTAAAATAATGCATTAATGCTAACTCTGGCATTTTGCATCAGATCAATTTCGTCGGTTCTAAATGATTTCAAAAATGCACAAGTCACTCTACAAAAAAAAAAGATACTTTAGGACATAGCTTTTGTGTACAGTGTCGTCTGTATCTTGCGAAAATGTACCAATTAGCATCCAAACATTCAACATCATCAAATATTACTTTTAATATTAATATAACCTTTAATATTAATATTACGTTTTTAATGGTGCAAAATCGCTTTTTTGTAGGTTCTTTCTTTCACCCTGGTCATTTATTGTGCAATAATTTATTAATTTATTTATTTATTTATTCAGCCTGTTCTCAAAAATAGCATTATGATAAGTAAATTCGGTTCTTTAATTCGCATCATTACCATTAATCAGCGACATGGGGAAGCAATTGCTCAAATATTAAAGCGATTATGTTAGATGTCATATTTAACAATTATCAATAAGTACACACACGTGTCGATTAATCAGTGGCACGCGGCATCGATTGTTGATATGAGTGGATTCAATACAAAACAAACAAAAGTTCTAATCCAGTTGGTCGCTTAAAATATTTGTGCATCTATCGGAGGTCTTTGTTTTGTTTTTTGACGTAGCGAAGATTATGACCAGAATGTGTACATACGCAGAGTGTTCAAATTCTTCGCTGCGTGCACAATGAGAGCCTGGTGAACGCACGTCTTTCGCCGCCGTGAATTTGCCCCATCAAGACACAAGACCTCCTAGACTAGACCCTGTGATGTCACCTTACAGGAAAGCATTTGTTGTCCTCTATGCATATTCTTTCCTTTACAAAGGCCATAACTCCTGCACAAATGCAATCAGACGTTCTCTTGAAAGAATTTAATCTCACAATGGTTTCAACCAGCTCCTAGACCCTGTGATGGTACCTAACTGAAGCAAATTCTTTCTGCACTTATAACAGCACAGGTTCTCGGAGCAGGCTGTAACCAATGAATTGTGCATTTCCTTTTGTAACAAATGTAGGACCCTGTGATGGTATTCTTATGGGTGCAAATTATGTCTCCCCCCTTCAGGGTCGGGAGACATATTGTTTTTCCCCGGGCGTCTGTCCGTCTGTCCGTCTGTCTGTCCGTCTGTCCGTCTGTCTGTCACAAATCGTGTCCGTTCTATAACTTGAAAACCGCTCAAGCTATATTCGCAAAACTTCATATAAATATCAATCAACATGAGACGACGTGCAGAGTGCAAGAATGGTAACTCTGGCATTTATACTTTTTGAGTTATTTCCCTTGGAACTTAGTCCATCAAAAATTGTGTTTCAATCGTGTCCGTTCTATAACTTGAAAACCGCTCAAGCTATATTCGCGAAACTTCATATAAATATCAATCAACATGAGACGACGTGCAGAGTGCAAGAATGGTAACTCTGGCATTTATACTTTTTGAGTTATTTCCCTTGGAACTTAGTCCATCACAAAATTGTGTTTCAATTGTGTCCGTTCTATAACTTGAAAACCGCTCAAGCTATATTTGCGAAACTTCATATAAATATCAATCAACATGAGTCGACGTGCAGAGTGCAAGAACGGTAACTCTGGCATTTATACTTTTTGAGTTATTTCCCTTGGAACTTAGTCCATCACAAAATTGTGTTTCAATCGTGTCCGTTCTATAACTTGAAAACCGCTCAAGCTATATTCGCGAAACTTCATATAAATATCAATCAACATGAGACGACGTGCAGAGTGCAAGAATGGTAACTCTGGCATTTATACTTTTTGAGTTATTTCCCGTGGAACTTAGTCCATCACAAAATTGTGTTTCAATCGTGTCCGTTCTATAACTTTAAAACCGCTCAAGCTATATTCGCGAAACTTCATATAAATATCAATCAACATGAGACGACGTGCAGAGTGCAAGAACGGTAACTCTGGCATTTATACTTTTTGTGTTATTTCCCTTGGAACTTAGTCCATCACAAAATTGTGTTTCAATTGTGTCCGCTCTGTAACTTGAAAACTGCTCAAACTTTATTCACGAAACTTCATACAAATATCAATCAACATGAGACGACGTGCAGAGTGCAAGAATGGTAACTCTGGCATTTATACTTTTTGAGTTATTTCCCTTGGAACTTTGTCTATCACAAAATTGCGTCTCAGTCGAGTCCGTCTATAACTTTTAAACCATTCAAGCTATATTCATGAAAGCTCATACACATATCAGTCAACATCAGACGACGTGCAGAATGCACTCTGGCGTTTATACTTTTTGAGTTATTTCCCTTGGAACTTTGTCCATTACAAAATTGCGTCTCAGTCGATTCCGTCTATAACTTTAAAACTATTCAAGCTATATTCATGAAAGGTCATACAAATATCAATCAACATCAGACGACGTGCAGAATGCAAGAACCATAACTTAAGCATTTATACTATTTGAGTTATTTCCCTTAGAACTTTGTCAGTCACAAAATCGTGTCTCAGTTGTGTCTGCTCTATAACTTGAAAACCATTCAAGCTATATTCACGAAACTTCATACAAATATCAATCAACATTAGAAGAATTGCATAGTGCAAGAACCATAACTCTTGCATTTATACTTCTTGAGTTATTTCCCTTGGACCTTTGTCAGTCACAAAATCGTGTCTCAATCGCTTTATTACTTGAAAACCGGACAAGCTATATTCACGAAACTTCATACAAATGTCAGTCAACACTAGACAACCTGCAGAGCACAGCATTTATACTATTTGAGTTATTTCCCTTGGAACTTTGTCGTTCACAAAATCGTGTCTCAATCGTCTAAGCTCTATAACTTGAAAACCGTTTAAGCTATATTCATGAAACTTCATACAAATATCAGTCAACATATAAATAGACGACGTGCAGAGCACTGTAACTCTTGCATTTATATTTTTTGACAAAAACTAAATATGAATATCAGTCAACATTACATGACATGCAGAGCATAACAATTATAACTCTTGCATTAATACTTTTTACTTATTATGAATCCCTGCTTCAGGGTAGGGAAACAAATTGTTTTTCCCTTGGCGTCTTAATGACTGATCCTTTTGACATCAAAAAGGGGAGAGACATCTGTTTTTTCGTAGGAAAACAATTCTAGTTCTTTTCTGCAGATACCAGCATAGGCTCTCTAAGCAGGCTGTAACCAATGAAATGTGCACTACCTTTGTAACAATTGTGGTACCCTGGTACGCCAAACTGAACACGCGTATAGTTAATATCGATGTGGTAGTAGCAAGAAAAAATGTTTTCAAGAAAATTATAATGATAACTATCATTTGTAAACTTGTAATTCCTAGTATTAGACCTATTTGAGTGATTTTGTGTCTCTGCGTACCGTCTTTGTCCCTATGTATGACTGCTCGGCATAACAATGTTTTAAAAGATGTCGGGGTGAATTCTATGAAAAATTATGATAAAAATAATTTATTAAGTAGTATTTAATAGTATTAGATGTCTTTGTGAGTCCTTGTGGTGTCTTTGTGGTGTCTTTGTGTGTCTTTGTGGTGTCTTTGTGGTTTTTTGGTGTCTTTGTGGTGTCTTAGCAGTGTTTAGTAGGACCCTACCAATATCACTCGAGGATTTAAACAAGTTCGACCGCTCGGTAGGGTCAAAATCCATTTTATGTCATAATCGCATTCTACGATACAATAGAAGATGTCAGCGATTGAAAAGGGCTGGTTTCGTGAGATGAACGAACAATGGCTTGGCTACAGCATAGGTCTTAAATTAGAAGAGGTGTTTGTTGATGAAAAGTCGAAATACCAGCACATTCTTGTTTTCAAAAGGTAAAGTAAGGGAGCTTACCATTGAAAGAAAAAAAACAAGTATAAGCTTTTAAAATAAAGTTTCCATACCTTGAGGCTAGGCTATGGGCAACCTATGCCTTTCACCTATTTTACATAGGCTTATCCAGTCATTTTTTAAATTTCTGTCTGGAGAGGACTTATAGTTCTAATTTTGATTTTAATACTGATAAAAAATGCAGAGGGCCATGGTGGAGCCAGGAGCAGTTTAATGTAGAGACACTCAGTTATGGTACAGAAGGTCAGAGGTTTGAATCCTGGCTTGGGCCATCTGGCAACTGGAAAATCTTCTCTGTCAACCCAGCAGTAAACGTGTACTTTTTTCTAATCAAGGAAGGAAAGGACAGTGAAAGGAGAGGGATGGGCGCCGCATGTTGTGCCCAACCTACAGTGCCCCTTCCCCCACCCACCCTTTGGGGTAGATGTTTTTCCATAGTTGTCCATCCGTCTGTCTGTCTGTCACAAACAGTGTCTACTCCGTAACTCTGAAGCTGTTCAAGGTATCTTGATACAAATGTAAAGCATCATCAGAGGACGTGCAGAGAAAAAAACCTGACTCCACCAACTTTTTTTTACAGAATTATGCCCCTTTGTAATTTTCAGTTTAGAATTCATGTCTGCTCTATAACTCATTATCACCCACCTGTTGTCCTGATAGGACTGAAATACTGTTTAAAAGGATGTAAAATCGAAGTCATCCATCCGTCCATCCATCCATCCATCCATCCATCCATTTCAATCCATAACCTCAAAACTGTTACAGATACTGTAAGGATACTTGATGTAAATATAAAACATAATCAGATGATGTACAGAAAACAAGAACCATAACACCATCTTCATATTTTACAGAGTTTTGCCCCTTTGTAGACTTTGGTATGAAAATTGTGTCTGCTCTGTATTATGCTAAAACAGTTAAAGATACTTCCATAAAGCTTGGTACAAATATAAAGCGTACAGAAAATAAGAACCAGAACTCCACCTACATTTTTATGGAAATATGTCCCTTTGTAATTTTCAGGTTAGAAATTGAAAATTTGCACAAACAATGGTATAAATATAAAGCAATATCAGACAATGTGCAGAGAACAAGCCCCACAACTCCACCTACATTTTTAGGGAATTATGCCCCCTTGTAATTTTTCAGTATGGCAGTTGTGTCTGCTCTTTAACTGTAAAAAAAACTGTTGGAAGATATTTTCATGATACTTGATACATTATAATATATCATCAGACAATGTACAGAGAACAAGAACCATAGCTTATGGCAAGCCATTTTACTATTTGTTATGGAACAAAGATATCTCATTTATTATATCAGATATTCTCTAATATAACTTACAAGATATATTATATCCTATATAAGATATCTGATATAGGATATAAGATATCTTATATAGGATTTAAGAATCTTATATAGGATATGAAATATCTTATTTAACTTTTCATATAAGATATCTAATATGTTATATTAGATATCTTATATGTTATATTAGATATCTTAATTGGCATATTAGATATCTAATATACTATATAAGATATCGGATATATTATATATATTATATGTAAAATTAAATAAGATATCTCATATCCCATCCCATATAAGATATCTTACATCCTATATAAGATATCTAATATAGGTATTTTAGATATCTTATTTGACTTTTCCATAATACACAACACAATATATAAGATATCTTATATCTTATATATTTAGTAAATCAGATATCTTATATTGGATATAAGATATCTTATATAGGATATGAGATATCTTATTTAATTTTACATACAAGATACCTTATATAATATATCAGATATCTTATATAATATATGCCAATTAATATATCTAATATAACAAATAAGATATCTAATATCACATATAAGATATCTTGTATGAAAAATTAAATAAGATATCTCATATCCTATATAAGATATCTTATATCCTACATAAGATATCTTATATGAAAAATTAAATAAGATATCTCATATCCTATATAAGATATCTTATATCCTATACCAGATATCTTATATAAGATACAATATATCTTTTATGTTATTTTAGATATCTAATATGTTATATAAGATATCTTAATTGGCATATTAGATATCTTACAAACTATATAGGATATCTACTATGCATAATAAATAGTAAAATGGCTTGCCATAATAGCTCGCCCACATTATTTGGCCAGAATTGCTCCCTTTGTAATTTTCAGTATGACAATTGTGTCTGCTGTATAACTTTAAAACGGCTGAAATATAAAGCATTAAAAGCATCATCTGCAGATGTGCTGTAAAGAAGAAACCTAACTCCACCTACATTTTTGACAGAATTGTCCCCCTTTTTAGGATAGAAATGGTGTGACTATGGTGTCTCTTCTATTATAACATTAATATATGTATGTTCGTGCGCAACAAACAACACATTAAACAACCAAGAAGAACCAAAACAGAAGTGCCACCTTTGGACGGCCAGTAAAGAAATTACTTGGAGGCTTAACCGGTTTGTGGGCAACCAACCCTCCCCCTTGTTTTTGCTTTGGTTCATCAGACACTTAGTTGTTTGGTTTGCGTTGAAGATTCCTAGCTCTAGTTTATTGTTTTGTTTATTTCAGTACAGGTTTATTGTTTTGTTTATTTTAGTACCTCATTTGGTAATGTACTGGTTCTAGATGGATGTATTCAATGCACAGAGAGAGATGAATGTTGTTATCAGGAGATGATATCCCACCTTCCCCTGGCTTGTCATGCTAATCCAAAACAGGTTGGAATTAAATACCAAAATAACTTCATTATATAAACTCTAATTATCATATGACATTGCATCTGTGATAAAGCCATGCTTTAAAAAATGATCATCAACTATTGGATTAAATATGCAAATTACATTATAACGTTATGCGTTGACATCCATAAAGACGTCACATTTTCTAATGGCGAAATTGTGAAGTTTTAGTGCAAAATTTGCTAATAAAATGTGATTTAAGTGTCATCTGATAAAAAAAATCTTGCATTCATGCTCTTATATTATTGAATTTATTGTTATACTTGTTTGGGAAAACCGATAAGATGCTCAGCATAGCCTCACATCTTATCTTTTTCCCCAACTCGTTTGATAAATTCAGTAATAACTGAGCACTCATGTAAGATTCTCTAATTATTGGGGCAGATGTGGCTGGGCAAACAGTGGAGACCCAGATGATATGGCCTGATAATTGCATAGAGTAACACTACATGATAACAAGTGTTGCTATAAATGAATATATTGGACATCAAGGCTCTGTTATTTAAAGCATCATAAGCCTAACGCAGCTGTTAGTCAGGGTTCTTAAAACTTGTAGTGCACATAAAATCAAATGTTCTATAAATATTTGCCAGAAAAATGTGACTGTGAGGAACTTCTGCAGTGCAAAAGCTCCTCACATTTTTGGCAAAAACTGAAAGTGTTTTGAGTTATTTGTCATATTATTTGTGTGAAAATGCATTTTTAACAAACAAAATCAACTGGATCCAGGAGATTTATGATGATTTTGGGCCGTTCCACTGTCTGTGTGAAACTGATGTACATGTATTTAATATTCAGTCTCATCATGCCTTTAATGGGAGGAAAATAAATGGGAGGAAAATAAATGTAAGTATAGATAATGAATTAACATATTTTCTGATAGTACGTTAGCAAAATTTACATGAACCTATTTGAGTTTAATGTACATTTACTTTCCGTGTAACCCACTTCATGAATGTCAAAAAGATGGAATTCATCCGATGAAATTAAGTTACAACCTTTGTAGAAACTAGTTACTTAGGTGCAGCATATGCAAAGACCAAGTTTACATTTTATGGAGAAATACAGTAAAAACTCATTTATAAGACAGGTTTATTCCTCTCTACAATGACTCCAAATTTCTAAATCAGTCTTGTGTAATTCTGCTATAGGATGGTATTTTCCCTTCGTTTACCTAATAATCTATTTCTGTATTATAAGATGGATTTAGATTTTTGGGATAGTTTTGGAGGGGGAAAACTCCATCTTGCAATTGATTGAATATTGTCATACAAAAGAATGCTAGAATTATCAAAGAAACACAAACTTATCTCTGTGCTCCAGATAAGAAGGGGTAACAGAGATAATTTAGGGATAATTTTGCATATTTCTCAACAAAAACATATTTTGTGACCCATCATTAGAACCGTCTCGTCGAGACAGTTCTAATGAGGGGTCACAACATATGTTTTCGTTGAGAAATAAGAAAGCTAATGTCAAATTGTCCTTCTAAAGGTATAACCTCCTCTTATCTGGAGCTCTATTATCTGCATGCTTCCCTTTGTAGGTACTGGTAGTTGGTGGGGGTGATGGAGGAGTAGTAAGGGAGGTGCTGAAACATCCATCTGTTGAAAAAGTTACCCTGTGTGAAATCGATGAGGTATGGCATTATAGGTGTGTTTATTTTTGTAATTCAGTGTGATACAGAACAAAATGTTGTTTTTTTGTGAATTTGGGGGCTTATTCGCAAAACTGTATGAAATTCAAAATATAAAATTTGAAATCTTCAAGAGCAGAGAATACATTCAAAAGAAAGAACATGGGCCATTCTTCAAAGTAATGGCTACTCAAACCTCATCAGTGACATCTGGTGACAAAAGCAAGAGGAAAGCACACCGGTACTGAAATTTCTTAATTTTAATAAGGCAGTCGATTCACATACTGATTAGTATCAAAAAGGTCCAAATGATTAAAAAGCGATAATCTAGAATAAGAATCTAAACCAACCAAAAATTTCTGAATTTTTAGAATATATCCTCTTATTTCAAAGGACAAATATAAAATATGATCTGCACTATAGATGATGTAAGGGGAGACGTTTTAGGCCGCCACACGGCACAACACCAGCTGCAGTGAAGTAAATTTAAAATCTGTATGAGTTCTTTCAAGAGCAGGGATTACATTCAAAACCCATTCTACAGTATTCAGTGATAAGGCTAGTACAGAATAAAGCAACAAGAAATTATTACCAGATTTATACTATCACAGAATTTCGAAACTTAAATAAAGTGTACTTATATAGTTCATAGAAAATTAAACGTGGACAGACATTAAAAGTTTCACCGTCAGTTTTTGCATGGACTTAAAAACAGTGCACATGTATACACTCAGAGGCAAAAGAAAATATACACTTCATAACTGATCGTTTGTGACTAGCATATTGCATTAAGCCATCCACAAACCTCTCAGAGTGACCAGCCTGTGACACCCATTTGAAAAGATTTCTGTATTCCTTTGAGAGCCTTGTCATCATGGAAATAAAATGAAAATGTTGTGGTTTGTTTGTTTGTCAAACCTGTCTTAATGGGTCACACATGAAGACACCAAAGATATGGCTGCTTAAGACAAGTGACCCCTTAATAAAGGTTCATTTGCACTGTATTTTGGTTCAAGGGAGACAGATTTGACTGTACTGATTAACAAGAAAATTTTATGGTATAGTATGGAGCGCATGGAAAAATTATTCACATATCCTGTTTGTTTCTTTATGTTTAGAGAGTCATAGAAGTATCAAAGCAGTATCTTCCCAATATGGCCGAGAGTTTGAAGGATCCGAGGGTATATGTTAATGTCGGAGATGGTGTACAGTACATGAAGGAAAACATAGGAAATTTTGATGTGATAATTACAGATGCTCCAGACCCTATAGGTGCAGTTTTCTGATTTTTTTAGCTCACTTGAGCCGAAGGCTCACAAGTGAGCTTATAGTATAGGCAGGCATCCGTCGTCCGTCAACATTTTCAAATGACATCTCCTCTGAAACTACTAGGCCCATTGTTACCAAATTTCATATATGGCATCTATAGGCAGAGGGAACCAATAACACTGTTTTTTTCCAAATCGCTTCAGAACTTTGGTTGCTATGGCAACTTAAAATTTCCATTGACTTGTATGGGGAAAATTGAAAATTTGCATTTATTGCTATGTCACTGCAGATATTTTGACAAAACTTTTACAGAAATGTTTCTTGAGTAGTCCTCTATTAACCACATGAAATTTATGTAGATTGCACAATTTGGCTGGTTGCCATGGCAACCGAAAGGTTAAAAATAGAAAATATATTAAAAAAATCATCTCCTCAAAAACTATGCAACCAATACAGCTCAAACTTCACAGAAAGGATTTTAGTACTAGCTTCTGTAAAAGTACTGTTTTTCTTGGCAATTGCTCTAGCAGTTTGGTTGCTATTGGAACTTAAAGTTACCATTGACTTAAAATGGCAAAATAGAAAATTTGCATTTATTGCTATGCCACTGCAGATATTTTGACAAAACTTTCATAGAAATATACCTTGAGTAGTCTTTAACCAGCCTTGTTAAATTTATGCCAATTGCGCTATTTGGCTGGTTGCCATTGCAACCAAATAGTTAAAAATAGAAAAGTATTAAAAAATCATCTCCGCAGAAACTGTGTGGCCAATTAAGCTCAAACTTTATAGAAAGAACCTTATTACTAGCCTACATGTATATAGAATTACTGTTTTTCATGGTAATTACTCCAGCAGTTTGGTTGCTATGGCAACTAAGAGTTTCCATTGACTTATAATGGGGAAAATGGAAATTGGCAATTCTTTCTACAGAATTGTTTCTTGAATAGTCCTCTATGTTTCATATGAATTTTCTCCAAATGGCTGAATTTTGTTGGTTGCCATGGCAAAATATAGGGTAAATTTTCGAAAAAAAAAGAAGAAGAAAAAATGAAAAAAAATCCTCTGCTCAGAAGCCATATGGGGGATGAAGCTGATATTGTGCAAACATGTTGATGTCAGAAGCCTCTACATGAATTTTGTTTTTTCTTCCAACCCCATAAGAACTTTGGTTGCTGTGGCAACTTATAGTTTCCATTGACTTATGATGGGAAAAGTGAAGCCATGAGGAGGATGAAGCTGATGCTTTGCATACATATTAATAACATTAGCCTCTACCTAAAGTATGTTTCATATTTTCATTGCCCATGTGAACTGGTTGCTAAGGCAACTTAAAGTTTCCATAGACTTACAATGGGGAAAGTGGACATTTGGTATTTATTTCTGTGTTACTGCAGATATTTTGACAAAAGCTTTACAGAAATGTTCCTAGAGTAGTCCTCTATCAGCCATATGAATTTTGCCCAAAGACCTGATTTTGATTGGTTGCCATTGCAACTGAAAGGCAAATTTTCAAATTTTTCATCTTATTGCCAAAGATCTTCTTCTCAGAAGCCATTAAGTGGGGATAAAGCTTATTTTTTTGCATAAATGTTTGTGATATTATCCTCTACATAAATGGTGTGTTTTATTGCTGTTGTGCATGTTGTTTTGTTGCTGTGGCAACTTAGTTTTTCCAACATAACCTCAGTGCTCAGGTGAGGGATATAGGGCCATTGGCCCTCTGGTTTAATTATCCCTTAAAGTGCCGAAAAAGTAGACAACAAAATTTGCGTCTGCAAAATTTCAACCAAAAAAAATCCTCTAAGCTACATGTATAGCATACTGAGAATCCAAAGACTGGAGGGCAAACAGTGTAGATCCAGCTGAGGCAGCTCATTATGAGCAGCCTCATCTTGATATGTGCTGTTACCAAATTCAACCCTTTTCATTTTTGGCACATTGTTTGCTCTAAGACTATTACCACAAGTTTTGCCTAGCCTGCTACTAGTGGAAGCAAGACATATTATGTATTACTTTTGTGGTTGGTTGGTTGGTTGATTTGATGCTTAACGTCCTCGGTAAACAACTAAGGTCATGTCGGGACGGTCAATTAACCTAACCACACTATTCCTGGGCAGGCTTAGACCTCCTAAGCGGTTAACCAGTACTAAGTGCACATACTTTCGCCAGTAACTGACAACTGCCCTTCTTGAATCAGCGGAAGGAGAAACGAAAGTATGTGGCCAGACCGGGATTCGAACCCAGGACCTCTGACTTACGAGTCAGGTGCCCTACCGATCGCGCTACCTGGCCCGGCTACTTTTGTGGTAGTGGGGGCGTAAAACTTTGTTCAGTTTCTACATTTAGCTCTTTTTTAGCCAGCCTGAATGAAGTTCAAGAAGAGCTATTGTACTACCCCCGGCATCGGCGTTAGCGTCGGCGTTAGCCAAATGTTAAAGTTTTACGTTAAAATATTTTATGTGATGGGCATGGCGCTGTCAGGCAAGCTATCCTGTAGCAGTGACAGGTCTTGTTAAGAAAATGCGTGGACATGGGAGACAACATATTCTGCAGAATTCTTGCTTTGACACCATCAGGGTTTCCCCTTCATGCAAATTTATACAATTTTGTGAACTTCTGATGCAAATGCCCCAGAGTGGCTATTTTGCAGGTAGCAGGCTGCAGACCATCATTGATGTTACCAACTTATCAGAATATGAACTACAGTCAAACCTCGATAATTCAAAATTGCAGGGACCTCACTATTTCATTCGAATTATCCGTAGTTCGAATATTTGAATTCGGCCATTCCCGTTCATTTCCATATTTCCGGAATTCGTTATTACGGAAGTTTTCAGACAGTCCAATATTTTATTTCTCGGTGCTTACTGACGTTCATGGATTTACAAATCAATGAAAACAAAACCAGAACATAGAATAATTAATATTACATACCAACATCCATGATCATTTAATATCCCGAGACCACCCCTCGTGTTAGGCACATGTACATGTGTATTGTTGAAAACAGCTAAGTGCCGAACATTTTCCTTGCTCTGCAAATCATCTGTCTATGACGATGCAGCGCCGGCGAAGATCTAAGCCAGACTGAACGGAAACAAGCTAGTCGCTTAAGTCCGAGCGTTTGCTGGTTACAAAAGCTGTCACATTTAGCCTTTGAATTTATAAACTTCAAACGAGATAATCCCCGTCAATTATGCAATTAGACAGACACCTTTTGCTCAACAGTAATTTATGGCCAAGTCATCAAAACGTCAGTGGTCGTGAAGCGATAATTACATGTATACAGGTGGCAGTGATGACCTGAGGCTGTAAATATTTATCTCATCGATGACAATAGATGTTATTTTCCGGCACGAAATTGGATCATGAATTTTGATTTCGAATAATAGAGGGGTATATACTCCATTGGGACCTAATTTTTCTATCGAAAAATCTGATTTTTCGAATAATCGAAATTCGAATTTGCTGAAGTGTTTTTGCATAGAGTTAATGGGCTTATAATTGGGACCGTGTTTCAACTTCGAAAATCCGGTAGTTTCGAAAAATCGGCGTTCAAACTACCGAGATTCGACTGTATATGAGTTTGAGACCAAATTTTGAGAAATAATGAAGAAAAAAAAATCAATCACGGTGTTATATAATTATATTCTTTTTTGATAATAGTATCTTTTCAATAGTAGCTGCATGGTTATAATGTAAATGGAGAATCTAACATCAGTTGCCAGTTCATATGCAATTTATGAAACAAATTCTGGCAAATTCGTATATTTGGTATGAAATGGTAACAAGTGTGACACTGCCTTTATTATGACCATTTTCCATTGCCATTTTTACCTTAAAAGAATTGCAAACCTTCAACAAATAAAATGATCTTGTCATTGATGCTTACAAGCTATTAAAGTCATGTGATTAAAATGTGTATATTACTCAATATTTACAGGTGCAGCTAAAGGTCTCTATGAAGAAGATTATTACAGATGTCTGAAAGCTGCTCTTAAACCAAATGGGATTATTTGTAGTCAAGGTACAGTCAGATCTTAAACATTTGAATCAGCAGTGACCATTAATTGCTTGTGGAATTATCAGCAGTAGAAAAAATTTGATAACACCATTTCATAATTACAGACTCATAGGTATGACACACTTACTAATGCTGTGTCTAACTATACATTTACTCTGTATGAAATATATGTATCATGTCACATGATTGTTAGAAGCAAATCAATAAAGCATGTCCCGTCGGGCACACACCACCTTATAAACGTCACTTCAACATTGATTGAACGTTATGTATTGGCTCAGCATGGATACGATGCAGTGTTAATGTTCTGTGTTCCCTGGATAGAACAACGCATATGTTGTGACCCCTCATTTAGAACCATCTTGACAAGACAGATTTAACGAGGTGTCACAACATACGATTTAATAGAGAAGTATGAAAAATTATCCCTGTCACCCCTTCCTTAGCACTGCTACAGGCAAAGACCCAGATGAGATGAGTAAAGATAATTCAAAGATAATTGCCATTTATTCTCCATAAAAACCTATGTTGTGACCCCTCATTAGAACCGTCTCACTGAGATGGTTCAAGTGAGTGATCACAACATAGGTTTTTATGGAGAATCAAGCAAAATTATCCCAAAATATCATCAAATACTCTTCTTATCAGGGCTTCTGTACTGGTCAACTTTTCTGGGGAGTTCCTGATTGATCATTTTGCTATTTTTAAGGTCAAGATATCTGGCTGGACATACAAAATGCAAAAGATCTCTTGAACAGCTGTAGGAAAATATTTCCTCGGACAGGTTACGCATATGCCAGTATGCCAACATATGCTGGAGGACAAATAGGTTTTGTTATGGCCAGTACAAACCCTGTGAGTATTCATTATAATCATTAGTGAACCAAAATATTGTGATATGAAAATGAAAGATTTTGACTCAGGTTGGACAAAAGCAGTCTGATTAAGACCAACACTTGCCATTCTGCTTGCAATGTTTCTGACCCGTGGCTTGATTTGTATGTATTTTAGGAAAACTACACCATATGAATTGCGCTTTAAGACTTTTTTCACACCTCTAGACAAGAGAGGTGCCTTGATCAAGTAGTTAGAGACACTGGGCTGTAGTGCAGAAAGTCACAGGAAGGTTGTGAGATCGGACCCGGGCTTTGTCATCCGACAGTTAGAAAACTCTCTCTGTCAACTCATCAGTAAATCAGTACCTGCTTCAAATCAGGGAAGGATAAGGCAGCAAATGGAGAGGGATGGGCTTTGCCTTTCATTTGCTGTGCCCAAGACTTAGTGGGCCTCTAACCTCCACTGCCCCTACGACTACTAGACCTTTACCTTTCCCTAGACTAGAATGATCCCAAATATGTCAATCCGTCATGTTATTCTTCTATAACATGGGGTTTCCCTTCCAAAGCAATTCCAAATATCTAGATCCATTTTATAAGACAGATCTAGATTTTATAATCCATGATAAGACAGATCTAGACTTTGGGTTGTTTTGTAGAGGATAAAACCCTGTGTCTATAACCAAATGTGGTACAGTGTATTTTAGGTAATGGTTTCCTATTGTGAAAGGCTACTGATCATCATTTTGACGTTTTTACTTTCAAGGTGTTTTAACTTTTGAGGTATGGAGGAAAATTCTAAAATTTTAATTTGGTAGTGACTTTGAAACTTGACATATTAAAGAAACTCTACCTTTAATGTGTGAGATTGATCTGAGTTATTACTAAATCTAGAAAGATCCACTAGGAAATGTTTTGAAAAATTCTGTCTCTGTAGAAGCTATAAGTAGATTTTGTTCGTCAAGGTGTATGTGTACACCTTCATGTTGTTGTTTTTTTTTCTGCCATTTTTGCAAAGGGGAACAACTTTGTGACATCCTGTTTGCTTACATGAATGAAGAAGCCCTTCCAAAATGGGATCTACTCTTAAAAGAAGGAATTTGCTTATAGGAGCAAATTCTTTTCTTTAAGAGTTGATTCCCATTGAGAAAGGAGGCAAACATGAAAATGACAGAGTTGCTTCCCCTGAAAGTGTACCCCTTTACATTAAATAACTTGTTCTCTTATAACCTTAATTAAATCACTTGTTTCTTTACCTAGAATATTCAGTTTGACAAGCCAGTACATGTATATACAGAAGAAGATATAGAGAAAATGGATTTAAAGTTTTATAATTCAAACATACACCGAGCCTCATTTGTGCTGCCACAGTTTGCCAAACAGGTGAGATACACGAGTGGGGGGACAGAAGATAAAAATAGAGCTCCTGATAAGTGGTGATAATTAAGGATAATTTTTGTTAATTCTGCTTAAAAACATATGTTGTGACCCCTCATCTGAATCGTCTCGATGAGATGGTTCAGATGAGAGGTCACAACATATGTTTCAGTAAGAAATAAAAAAGATTATCCCTAATTATCATCAAATACTCACTCTTATCTAGAGCCCTGTAGCTTTTCATAGCTCTCTATCAAACATATGTTGTGACCCCTCTTTAGAATCATCTTGCTGAGACAAATCTTATCAGGGGTCACAACATACATTTTTACAAAAATATAAGGAAAATTGTTCCCAAATTATACCCCTTCTTATCTGGAATCTACAAATGTTGCCCTCAGAAACAAAGAACACATGCAAGACTGCATGAGCAAACAGCACAGTTCCGATCTTTGTCAACGTTTTTGAATAGCTCCTCTTAAGCTGTGAGGCTCATTGTAACCAAAGAACGGTTTACACTTTGGCCAATTTTGTGCCCATTACTGAACTTGATGAAATGTATATATAAGAAAACTTGGTATTCGGCAATCCATATACAGTCTAACCTGTCTTAAGCAAGCAGCCAAGGGATAAGGCAAAATCGCTTGCTTAAGACAGGTGCTTGCTTAGTACAGGTTTGATTTACATGTACTCCGAAATAAACTGTTTCGTCCCGACCAAGGGTACTCATCAGGTACTCAACAGTTTTATGACCTGAACTCTCTCTTCTAAAGTCAAAACTTTCCTTTCCTTACTGGCACTGGCCATGATGAGAAACTTAAAATCAGAAACTTATGGTACTTAAGACACTAATGAAATGGACACTGACTGATTGTTAATACAAAATGACTGCTGATCATTGTCTTCGAAAGCTTTTGAAAAGCTTCTACTTGTTTAAACTGCCAACAGAATCTAAGTTTAGATCCAGCCCCTGCCTCCCTCACCCACTAAAAAAAGAACATTTTCATTGGTTTGGATCAGGAGTTCTACACATGTAACAAATTGCCTTTGATGACTGCGCTGAATTAATGAGCTTTCGCACCTCACCATCAACGATCAGTTTCGATGGCCAAAATGATTGTGTGATTGCGTTGTTCTAAATATTTTCTAAAACAGGTTTTTCTCACCTGTACTAGTCGGTAAACATCATCAATTATCCATTTAGTGAGGTGCGAACTTACGTGTACAGTTCAAACAAATGCCGCCGATAGTTAATTCACCTTTGATCTTACCGAATTCAACGGGTTTTCCAAGATTCTACTGCTTACCGGTGTAATTGAATAGTTCTTTTGCTACAGTATCAAAAAATCGGAAACCAGTTAAAGTGCGTTTGATTTGCTGTAAAAAGTTATATCGGTCACACTAAACACCGAAATTGGTGGAAATACGTGTCCGGCACTCTGAATCAGTATACCAGCGTGAAGTTGTCGGAAGAATCGATACGGCCAATAAAACATGGCCGCTAAGGCAGGTTTTCGAGCGATTCCGGATAAAATTTTGCGGCCGGTGGCCGCGTAAAACAGGTGCTTGCTGATTACAGGTTCATTTACATGGAAAATCGTTTGGGGGGAATGCCAACTGGCCGTTTACGGCAGGTGCACGCTTAATACAGGTGGCCGTAAGTACAGGTGTGTGTGTAAACACCTTTTTTAGTTTGCCGTTTCATCAACAAATATCTGACTTCCTGTTGATTCCATATGGCGTATTGAACAGTGTACACAGACTACCTGCGATTCCTTCTTTAAGCAAGGCCACCGCTGATATATCTGCACTCCAAACTGACAGATAAAAGGCTAGTTGTTATCCACATCTTAGCAGTGATATTTACATGTACATTCAAACCATCTCATTGTAGATAATCTTATTATAGAAATTCTGAAAAAAAAAAAGATTCTTGAACAGTCCTCTACCAAACATAATACAGTCAACTCTTGATATCTCGAACACTGATATCTCAAAGTCCCTCTTATATCAAAGATTATAGATCGGACACATTTCCTGTTTCCTGTTTCAACTCTGGATATCTCAAACTACTGATATCTCAAAGAAAATTTTCTGGGACCAGAAAATTTTCTTTGAGATATTAGTAGTTTGGGATGAATTTGGACTTTGAGATATCGAGAGTTACAAACAAGGAAGATTGACTCGCTGAGATTCCACATTGTTTACTTTGTCCTGGCACTATATATCTTCACGGCACTGCTCAGCTGCTTTGATAGAATACAGGGGTGTGTGTTTCTATAAAACAAAAGTTGATACAGATGTGTAGCTGTTCACTTAGGTTGAGGCCCATGGGCCACAGGCTTTCTTGAATATGCCTAGACTTTTATTAGAAGATGGATTATAATTAATTTGCATCATGTGGATGCTGCTGCTGACCTAAGGACAACGTTACAGACTTCAAAATTTGTACAACAGTTGCAATAAAAGATGTAGTAAGTTGTAACTGACCCAGGATGTTTGCTTGTCAAATACTGATTGTATATTTCTCTTTACAGGTTTTACATCCCAAACCTAGCCAGGTGGAAAATGGAGGTGGCGACACTTAGAGCTTTAGCAAAAAACTAGTTCTTTACCATTGTTTTCAATTTTAGCCCTGTCTCCTTGAATATCTGAGACTGACTTTCCAAACAGGATATAGTATAGAGATATTTGAGCCATGAGAAAACCAACAAAGTGGTTGTGCGCCCAGCACAGACTCTGATCAGCCTGGGCATTCGCCCAGTCTGATCATAGTCTTCCCTGTCCACATGTAGGTAGCTTAAACCCTTAGCTACCCTTAAAGCGCTAAGTGAAGAGTCTGATCAGACTGAGCGGCTGCCTAGGCATAGGCTGATCTGAAAATGTGCTGGGTGCACAACCACTTTGTTGTTTTTTTGTGTCGTGGCTCATTTATTAGAAATCTGAAGGTAAATGGGTACACCTACATGTTTTTCTGCTACTTTTACAAAGATAAAGAACTTTTGTGACTTTCTGGTTGCTTCCCTGGATTACAAAATGCGACAGGAATTAGCCAAATCTTAGAGGAAAGAATTTGCTCCTAAGGCAGCTAATTCTTTTCATTAAAAGTTTACTACAATAGAGAAGAAAGGCAAAAGGATATGATAGACAGAGCTCTAGATAAGAGGGAATATTTGGTGATAATTAGGGATAATTTTTGTTAATTATGCATAAAAACATATGTTGTGACCCCTCATCTGAACCGTTTCGACAAGACGGTTCAGATGAGGGGTCACAACATATGGTTTCGATGAGAAATAAAAAAATTATCCTTAATTATCATCAAATACTCCCTCTTATCTAGAGCTCTGATAGAGTAGCTTACCCTGAAGTGTACCCATCTACCTTTAGACAGTTAGTTTGCACTATTTAGACAGTTAGTTTATCTTTTTTCTTGCATTTAGCTATGCACTGAACATTAATTGTTAGAATTTTATTCTGATTTTGAATTCGATGCAATTAATAACAGAGCTTTTATACACACTTCCAGCTAGGAATACGTATATTCATAATTTACATAAATAATTGTGTCCATGATTTTATATTTTTCTACAATTTTAAATTCTGGATTCATTTTACATTATTATTTTTTTAATTCGACTTGTCAAGGACACAAGAGATGTATTTCAGTTGTTTTGTGGTGATAGATTTAAGTGAACTCCAGACCCAGTTGTTCAAAGCATCATTAGCTTACTGAGATTTGTTAAGTCTATTAATACTCATAAATTTAATTTTGGTAACTTTTTACTGAAAAAAAAGTTAAAAGCTTTGCAGTGCAAAAGCTTCTCATATTTTTTCAGCAAAACATGGCAGTGTCTTTGCAAAAAATACGTTTGACATTTTAACATCTCATTAACTAATGTCATTGCTAGTTTTGAACAAATGGTACCTGGACTGACTTTTGTGTATGGTGCCAGGAGGTGCAAGGTTAAGGTTTTGTTCTGTTGGGCCTCCTTGAGAAAATTGTTATGAGAATTGGAAAGGCAAGACTTTTGTATAACGATTTTATCATTTGTTTTGCAATATTACACATGAAGGTGCTTTAGTTAGGTGCTTTAGTTTATTTTCAGTGTTTTAACAATTTGTTAAGTGTTAAGTTACTTGTTTGCTCAGCATAGATTTTATGTTTTATGGTTTCATTTAACCCTTACAGTGCCAAAAAAGCAGATGGCAAAATGTACTTCTAAAAAGTTCAAAAGGGTTGGTTCAAGCTATATCATATCCATTATTCTAATGCCCTTATGTATGCAATGGACGTCTGATTGGATAACGACAAAAATTTGCAACAGTACATCCAGCGATATACTGTCGGAAATCCGACGTCATTACGTAATGTCGCTTCTCATTGGTTGAAGTCTGGCTTTACATCACTGAAAGAGTTTGCTATGGGGGCAAAGTAGCACACTTTTAAAGGTGAAAACGTGAAAAAATGCATTAGAATGGGGTTAACTGTATTGAAAATTGTCATTTGGGGAGGAAAATCGTTGGTTTTATGGTTGCAAAATGCGTTTTACGGCTCCTCTGGCGCGTCACCACAAAACAAAATTTCCGACCATAAAACTGACGATTTACCTCCCCAAATGACAATTTTGAGTACAGTTATCCCCTAATTGAAAGACTAGAGGGCAAACAGTGTTGCTGAGGTGGCTCAGTACCACATCCTCATCTGGATCAATCTTGTTTGCAAATTCAACTGTTTTCGGCTTTGGTACTTTGGCAATAATTCGTTATGCAGTATTGAACATTGGTGCTTTATTGTTTGGGTAAATAAACCCAATGTAATCATTTTGAAATAGTTCACTATGTGTTATGGTGGTTTAATTTTGTTTAATGAAACATTTGTTTATTATACTATACAACAAACTGTATAACTCTTAGCCACTGTTCATTTAAAAACACAAAGCACTAACTTGTTGATATCTTGAAGGAGTAGGGACCAGGGGCCGTATTCATAAAATGACTTAAGTCGTTGCTATGCTGTTGCTAAGGCTGAATTTCTATAAAGGAGATTCCCTACAACTATGAAATTTGCTCTGGAGGAACAGTCTTTTAAGACTGTTCCTCCAGACCTAATTTCATAGTTGTAGGGAATCTCCAACATAGAAATATACCCTTAGCAACAGCATAGCAACGACTTAAGTTGCTTTATGAATACAGCTCCAGAAATTTGGCTTTGGATATAGAAAGACTGAGATAAACAGAATCTATCATTGGTCTCCGATGTGGACAGGGAAATCCCAACCCAAGGGCACATTGGGTGTGTCAGAAATGTGGCTTGCCAAGTTCCCGACACACCCCTTGCGCCTGAGGGTTCGGATTTCCCTGTACACATAGGAGACCAATGATTTATTATTTTTCTTACCTACGATAATAGCTATTTCAAATTGAATGGGGAACTATTAGGCTTATTTCATGTGAATGTATACAAGCATATGTGTACAACAGTGTCAGCCTCATGGCTTCTGTAGTGAAAAACCCCCAGTAAAATCTAGGTCCTTGACAAATCCGCATTTTGGATTTTCTAATTGAAATGCATATTAAAGAACAAAATTTGTATTGAGATGACTACAGCAAGCGCATGTATGACGTTTATTGTGACGTAACATAGTCATTTCAAACGTCAGTTTGTAACGTCTTCAAAATGGCTGCACCCCCGACAGTGTTTGTCACGGTGACGGTTCTTTTTCTAATTTTAAAGGCAGGAGTGGACTATAAAACGCAAAATTAACTACCTATTTTCAGTTTTCCAATAGCCACCAAAGGGTAAACATCTACAGTAGCTCCTGTAGATTTATCTCTAATTTGATTGGCTATTGATTTGCTGGGGTATTTACCTGTGAGATGATTGACAGCTCTTATCAGCTCAGTGACTGCTGTTGCCTGAGGGTTATCTCTTATAGGCGATAACAGGACAGTGGTCTAATCTGCACAGTAGCTAAGCCACACCCACTTACTGCCTCATACAGGTAGCTAATCCTCTACCGGGGGGTTCAGAAATCCTGCCTTTAAGACATAGACTGCCAAACAAACTCAGTCTAGTAGGCGAGAAAAGAGGAACTGATACATTTGAAAATTCATTAAAAAACTGAACCAACATGATTACAAATTCTGTTGACTTAAAAGGTAGTTTGAAAGAATAGTGTTTGAGATAAAGCAACAAAGCTGTATTTCTAGGAGCTAATGCAAGAAAATAAGCTGAGTAAAACCATTTTCAATGCCGTAATTCCTGTTTGCTATTCTGACCAGAGGTCTCGCAGCACAAAGCTGTAGCAATGAATATTTTAGAAGACAAAAATGAAAATGGTGGAGTAGTTCCCCCTGAGAGTGTTCTCATTCACCCTAATATATGGAGCTCTCTAGTTTCTTGGTATTTTGTAAGTTTTTTTTAAGTGTGTAGTTTTAAATGTACTTAGTACATGTTGGTGCTATGTTGGTGCTTCATACTGACAGTAAACTGTTATCTGCCTCATGAATTTAATTAAATTTACTCGCTCATTTTCTAATAGCAAGACCCCAATCAGATTCTGCACTCACGCAGTCTAGCTTTCAGGGGAAGCAACTCATTATTTTTTCTCCCTTCTCAGTGGGTGTCTACTCTTAAAGGAAAGAATTTGCTCCCTTGTGGAGCAAATTCTTTCCTTTAAGAGCAGACCACTTGTTTGGAGGGCAACATAGTCAAGAGAAGCAAACAGGAAGTCACAAAAGTTGTTTCCCTTGTAAAAATGATAGACAGACATGAAGGCTCTTATCAGGCTTCATTTGTGCAGGCTGCAAACTGAATACCATATTTGCATCTCGTGGTGTAGTCAAAGTTTATTCAACTGATTTAGCTTGTATGCATGCCTTTGTAGTTCCACCACAACTTGTCGTGGATCATTTTGAACTGAGCCACGAAACAAGAAAACCTACAAAGTGGCATGAGCATACAGCAAAAACTGAGATCAACCTTGGTATCAGCCCATTCTGACCAGAGTCTGGGCTGTGTGCTTGAAGGGTAGATAAGGGTCTAAAGCTAGCTCCATGCAGACAGCAGACTGGGCAGACGGCCAGGCTGATCTGAGTCTGTGCTGGACATGCATGCCACTTTGTTGGTTTTGTCTAGTCGCAGCTCAGATTGTGTAGATTGACTACATGAAGATGTGTGAATGGCTTTGACCATTTTTTGACACTTATTGGCCATTCCTTTTGTCGACTAGGCATGCACAACTCCTGCCACATCTTTTCATGAGATTTCTTAGAAATTTGTAAACATTGAATGGCAAACCGTGCAGATAAGACTGATCTAGGTAACTTCGTTGTAATCCAATTAAGGAATGAATTTCATTTTTCTGAGGTTTATCGAAGTGTAAACTACATTGGGTCACGTGCAAAGTGAATGAACCCCGAAGGGGTTCATATATACTTTGCTAGTGACCCAATGTAGTTTACACTTCGATAAACATCAGAACAATTAAGTATATTGCTTATATTTACATTCGTTACAATCAAATCTTTCATAAATAATCTTAAAATTGAATCAGTAAAACTAACAGCAGAACAGCATGCATGACGTCATTACATTGCTGACGTGCAATCAAATTGTAGAGAGCCATTGTTTATTCTGACGTCATTGACGTGGCATGATCAGTGTAATTATTGGAATGTAAACTACATCACGTTCCAATGGTTTACTATAGAGCTTTTCAGTAAATACACCAAGAATGTAAATATTAGTGAATAATTACATTCCCTTTGATTTTCTGTCGGAGAAACAGTGTTCATACTTCCATGAACAACAGTCAGTCACATGATGTCATTGTTACGCAACGTCTCTTGTATAGGAACAACGCCATACACAGTTCCCAGAATAGCCGCTAAGCTCCGCCTGCTTAGTTACTGTTACTACGTCTCACAAGCTTACACAAAGATGGCGGAAAATCAAATGACAAATGTGTCTGCTAAATGAAGCGATCTATGGTGAAGAATCACCCTCCTCATGGCCTACACATGGCAATTTGGTGCATCATGCATTTCCGATGCGTTCTGCTCTTGCAAATCAGGGTAAATTTATTAAAAGTGGTGTTAGTTTGTTTTCTTTAAACAGGTATACATCCCTTCGTTAACCGAAAGGTAAAATCATGGACTTATGTTGGTATTGACCACGTGGGATTTGTTTGTGAGACTATGTCACGTGCTAAGTTGTCGTTGCATTGGCCAGGTATACGATATCATGTGATTTTGAGTGACTTTCTGGGTGTGGCTCGGAACTGTGTATTGGCTGTTGTAATGTTCTATTTGACATCGCGTCATGGTGACGTCCATTCAATGCAAGCAGCTTACCTGTTGGTTAGTGACACCTTTTCCTTGTATTTTTTACAAATGTTGCTCAAATTTATTTTAGAATTAAATGTAATTATGAGACAAATTTAATTTTTCTGAAGTTCATGGAAGTATGAACACATGACCTATTGTCTTCACACTTCCATGAAGATAGGAAAAACAAAATTTATTTCTTAAATGAAATAGTTATATTACTGAAATGATGTATATGTTTGATTAAACTTATGTTAACATTTTGAAAATTTCCTTGATCTCTTATAATATGAATAAATCATAATAAATTCTAAAAGTATATTTGTGTTATTCTTTATTATACCACTAGCATGCATGCATGACATGATGATGTTGAGAGTATATAGTTTCTGTTCACCTGTGCTTTTGTCCATCCATCAATTAACATTTGTCTAAGTTTCTAGTAAGTTTGTTGTCTTTAGCATTATTGCTTTGCTTTGTAATTTTGCATGATTATTAAACTTCAGTTAAGAATAGTTCTGATTTAATGTTTACCTCAGGAACAAGCAAACATACTGTATATCAAGCAGACATTCATTCACAAGGGATTAAACATGCCTGTTCTTACATCCTCTGAAATTTCAGGTGTTCTGTTGGGAGTGGGGATGGGAATTAAAGAATAACTGACACATCTAGATTCATGTAGTAACATTTAATAAATAATCTGAAATTTTAACATTATTTTTCTGTATTTTATTTATTCATCTTAGAGTATAAATATACAAACAAATGTATGAGAGCAAAAAAGATGTCTGACATACAGAATTTATTCAGATATAAGACAGGATTTTTTCCCTTCCAAAAATCCCCTAAAATCTAGATCCATCTGATAAGATGGATCTAGATTTTTGGGATTGTTTTGGAAGGGAAGAAACAGATGAATTATTTCAATTTATATAACTTTTTGGGGTCATTTTTGAGGAAGAAAATTCCCGTCTTATTGCCAACTAAATACTGTATACAAATCATGCATATTATCTCTCAGACATTGCACAAGCAGAAAACAAGCATTCATTAAGCAGTCCTAGACCCTTTCAACAGAAAGCTGAAAGTTGTAGAAGTGTTAAAAGTCTTTTGAATTCAAATTACTGTGTAACAGAAATACTTTCTTGGTGGCAACAACATATTGTGTTGTTACAAAATTCTAACGGGTTGTCTTTCACTTCCTGTCTTTGACACCCTGACAATGAATTAGGGGATAACTGTACTCAAAATTGTCATTTGGGGAGGTAAATTGTCAGTTTTATGGTAGGAAATTTCGTTATACAGCGACGTGTCAAAAGTGTCATTTGGGGAGGTAAATCGTCAGTTTAACGAGAGGAAATTTCATTATACAGCGACCATAAAACCAACAATTTACCTCCCCAAATGACAATTTTCAATAATTTTCAATACAATTATCCCCATTCGAATGCACTCTTCACATTTCCACCTGTAAAAGTGTGCTTCTTTGCATACATAGCAAACGCCTTCTACGACGTCAAACAAAACGTGAACCAATGAGAAGTGACATTATATAACAACGTCTGGTTTCCCACAGTATATCGCAGGATATACTGTTGCAAATTTTTGACGATATACAATAAGACGTCGTGTTACGTAAATGCATTAGAATTTTTATTAGCTGGAGTAAGTGTTATGGAAATCACATCACAGTGTGCTTAAAGTTAGTCCACAGACCAATCACATTTGGCAGTGAAAACAAGCTATTGAAGGACAATGTATCTTGCCTCAGTAAATTAAAACCAAACCATCCAAATGCACACACTAGGGCCCAGTTGCTAAAAACTAACAAGGTCGTATGTTAAGACATAACATTTTTAACCTACACATATTGTTTATTGTTTGCATTTTTTTCTTTTTTACCAAAAAATCAGTCCGGGGGGGGGGGGGGGGGGGGGGGGGGGGGGGTTCAGCCATAGCACACTTGATAAAATGTGTACTAGGAGATGTGATGAATCCTAGACTAATGGCTGTGTTAAGCTAATGATGCTTTGAACCTACAGGCCCCAGGGAGGCAAAATTAGCTCTCCGTGTGCATTTGTACAGGCTAGTATGTATCATACAGATTTTTTTTTTACTTTTTCCCAAAACATATGTTGTATGATGCCATTAGTATTGCCTCAACAAGATGGTAGGAAAAATCCAACCACATACAGGTTCCAAAGAGAACAAAAAATATGCTAATTTCTGACCTCAAAATTTGAGCTTATCTAGGTTAATACAACAGAAGCTTCATTGCATAGATCTCACAATGGAAAGTATGAGTCACATGTTAGTGATAAGCAATTATTAGTGAACAAAACTAGCTAAATATGTAATTCCCAGAAAGTTCAAGTTCCCAGTGCTTTATCATTTGTGGAAACAAACAAGCCGCATAATGCTATGCCTCACCTGTCGATGTTGCAAAACAAAGCTAAACCAGAAAACTCATTAAAAGGCTGCCACCAATGATGCAGTGACAGTATCCTAATGTGCTGAAATATTGGGACACATAAAAAGCGTTAATTTCCATTTGTCCCACATGGAAAATTAATGCTTTTTAGGTGTCCCAATACTTAAGCACATTAGGGTAATACCTATGTCTTGTTTCTGCTAGTTGCAGGGGAGACAACAGACTGCATCAGCAACAGCATCAAAAGTCTACAAGTAAAATTTTTTGTGCTTAAGATGGAGTCAAATAATGGAGCAACATCACAGAATTAGCAATAACAGAATCAAGGGCGTAGCTACCTATACGGCAAATACGCAAGTGCGTATTGAAATTTTGTCAAAATTGACAAAATTTCAAAACGCACCTGCATATTTGCATGCTGAAAATTTATAAATTAGACAAGATTTCAATACCAATTACCAAAGTGGCTGAAATACTAGCTTTCCTTTCAAGAAGTAGAGAATAAAACATGGTTGTGCGTATTATGAAATTGCCCCTAGTTACGCCCCTGAGAATTTGTGCATTTGGTATTCTTGATCAAAGCATCATTACCTTTGTGAAGCTTCAGTCAAGGCTTCATTAACTGTTCTGGTTCACACAAGATCAAATGTACCAATTGTTTTTGCTGACAAAATGTGAAAAGCTTTTGCAGTTTTTCAGAAAAAAAATGGCAGTGTTTGTAGAAATTTAACGTCTCATTAACTAATGATATCATTAGTTTTGAACAACCATGCCCTGAATGCACACTATTGCTCCACTGTCTGCAGTCATCTCATAATGACATTTGAGAGAATGCACATCATTTCAACAATTTATGATTCATGATCCAACATGTCCATATGAAGGTTACACGCCAGCAGTAGAGAACTTGGTGTGAGTAGCCAGCAAAGGCACAGATCAGTCTATACATCCTTTTCATATGTTCAACCCGTGAGAAAGTGGTGCAGAGTACCGTTGAGGGGAACAGGGACTGAGTTTTCCAGCTGTTTTTACAAAGGAATTTTTTTTTTGTTCTTTTTTGTTGTCTTCCAGTTTGCTTATCCGGACAATGAAGTCTCTCCAAATGGGGGTCTATTCTAAAAGGAAAGAATTTGCTCCTAATGGAGCAAATTCTTTTCTTTAAGAGTTGACCTCATTTAAAAGAGAGACAAAACTGAAAACATCAGAGTTGCGTCCCCTGAAAGTATTTCAATTTATTTTAAAACTGACGAGACTGCATGAATGTACAGCCTGATCAAATTCTTTGCCAGTCTCGGGCCCTTATTTGCTACTCCACATAGCTGCAGTGATTTTATCACATAGCTCATACAGCGATACAGAATTAGCTCGAAGACGGAGGAATGATTGACGTTCCGGACAGTTCCATTCTCTTGATCTCGTTTGTAATCGTCGTGAGATCTTGAATAAACATCTGAATCTGAAATTGGTGAATGGCATAAGTGTGACCTTTCTTTTAACTCACTTATTTTACTTTTTTCTGTTTTGTTTATTTGTTATTGCCATATTTAACTATAAAATTCAAACTGCAAGGATGTCTTCTGCATCTTGGAAATCAGGTTACAGTCACATCTACCCACATACCCGAATGGTCTAATGAGGGGAAACAATGTTTTTTATGGTTCCTAAATAGAAATCCTAATGGGGGGCTATAATATATTTTTAAGGGGTAATAAGGAACACTAACCCAGTATTAAGCAAGTGCTAGAGGCTGTGGTCAGTGATGCACATTTTATTACTGGTTTTGAACAAACTCAAAGCAAGTCTGTTATTTTCATTTCTTTAATGTAGTCCTTGCAGCCAATCCATCCCTAACACCATACAGTATAATCTGACTTCTGTTCCAGTACAAACTTACAGTTAATTGGACCGTTTATCTCAAATCATATACTACAGTTTTGCAAAGGGCAGTAAAACTGGCTACTGAAAGTGTATATAATTTTTTTCTATATTTTTCATTCTTTTTATGCGGAGTTTTCACGGATTCTATGTTGAAAATGGCATTTACTTTGGCCTAAATAGGCACACAGAAGACATCCTTGTGTTACAAAACTAACGAAAACAATTTTGATGGAAAGAGAACATTGGATGTAATGTTGATGGCGATGAGTCTATAAATGCGTAGAGGTTAACTAGATGACGGTCCAACGGAGGTCCACATCCCGTCCTGTTTCTTCAAGTCTCGCACAATGTCTCGTAGATCTTCCAGAAACATTTGTACCTGTGAAAAAGAGATCGAAAAAAGGATTTAAAATACAATTTTGGAGGAAAGTAATAATAGTGTGTTCATACCTTAATGTGGTTATATATTGGGACTCCTAAAAATCATTAATTTTCCATTTGGAACAAATGGAAAATTAATGGTTATATGTGTCCCAAATATTGGAACAGCTAAAAACCATTAATTTTCCATTTTGAACAATTGGAACATTAATGATTATATAAATTCTTCAAACTAATTATTCCAAAGGGAATAAAAATTATAATAACAATGTATTGAACCACTCTTATTTCAAATTTTCGGCCTTAGGCCTTCTTCAGGAAATTTGGAAACAATTATTTCAACTATGTGGCATCCATTTTGAAATCATGATATTTGCATCAGTAGTTGACAGGGGTGACGTCACATCATTTCCTGTAAAGTTACTAATAAGTTGGCGTAACGTCAAATGACGTGACGTCACTTCCCGCCAAAACAGAGTACAAAACCACTATTCCAACATGCCATGGATATTAAGAGCAGAAGAACAACTCACACTTAAATAAATAAATAAATAAAAATTAAAATTAAATAAATAAATGAAAAAAAATATAAATAAATAAATAAAAATTTTATATATAAAAATTTTTTATATATAAAAAAAAAAAAAAAAAAAAGAATAATCAAAATAATAATAATAACAGCAACAATAACAATAACAATGTATATAGGAGATATATATATATATATATATATATATATATATATATATATATATATATATATATATATATATATATATTATTATTATTACTATCACTATTTTAATTATTATAATATTATTATAAAACAAAAAAACAAAAACTCTAAACTGTCCCCTACGGAAGCGTATATACGCCACCACTTGCTACATAAAACTGCCGGAAAAATATGTTTTTTTCACGAAAATGCCAGAAATAAGTGGCTTGACTGGGATAATATTAATAATGTTAAAACATAGTGCGTTTAGATCATTATTTTCACGGTTAGTCTCAATTTAATGTTGACAGACAAATAAAAGAAAACAGTGCGTCTAACTTTTTCTTGTTTGGCAAATGATTATCTGATTTTGATAAACAAGTATTTCACTATGATCCGAAAGTATATAGCCATATATGTGTTGTGGCAATATTTTTGCTTTTAATTAAAAACTACCATTTTGCGCGAAAAGATTTTGCGTCTTCGCAGATCACTTTCTGTCTTCGGGGTAGAATGATTGTATTATTTCCTTCAAAAATATAAAATATCAAGCAAGAGAAAATCATATTTCGTTCAGATAGTTGAATATGTCGTATTGATAAATTTATATATGTCAGTTCGAGACAATTTATATTTTGTAGCTGTATTAATGCCCTTTGTTGAAAAAATAACAAGTAGTACAAATATGTTTCATTCTATGACACTAGTTTTGCCAGTTGCTTTTTGAAATATGCATCGTGATATATATGTAAGGAGCGGTGCTCATATTTTTGTCCACTTGCTACTCATTATCTCATTCAGATCAATAAATTTATTGTAATAAACGAAGAAAAAGGAGCATGCGGAATTTCTTTTCCGTTTAGTCGATTTAACTTTACGCAATAAGACGAAAGAAGATCAACATTTTTTTCTGTGTTCAGATAAGATCTAGCAATTGTCAAAATCATTTCCCTTAAACAATAAAAGTTCGCTATTTGTTTAAACTAAAAACTACTGTTCGACCACAGTTCAATAGCACTTTGCGTACCAGTAGGAAGGTAATGGTAAAATAAAAATCTGTAAGAGTTCCTTCAAGAGCAGAGAACACATTCAGAAGAAGTTACATGGGCGAGACTACGTCGTTGAGGCTAAGAAAGCCTCATCAGTGACCCTGAACGATGACATATACACAGAGGAATGCGACAAGGCTAATATCCTAAACAATTTTTTCCAAAGTCAAACAGTGCTTAATGAATTGAACGCCGTTCTTCCCAACTTACCGGATAGTTTTATTAATCTGAATCTTGACAGTATAGTCCTTTCTCAACTCGAAGTGGAATCTATTTTAAAAACATTGAAAACGGGCAAAGCATCCGGTCCGAATGGTCTTAGCAATCGTATTCTTCGAGAACTATCAAGCGAACTTTCTATTCCCCTCTGTTCTCTTTTCAATCAGTCTCTACGAACAGGTACTTTTCCCGAGTCATATAAAGACGCCAATGTCTGTCCTATTCCTAAAAAAGGCGACTTGTCTATTGTCTCTAACTATCGACCCATATCCTTGCTTAACTCTGAAAGTAAAGTTTTCGAAAGACTTATTTTCAAATACTTGTTTAATCACTTACAAGACAATAACCTTCTTTCGTCTCTACAGTCTGGTTTTATACCGGGAGATTCAACTGTTAACCAACTGACATACCTTTATAATACATTCTGTCAGGCGCTTGACTCTGGGAAGGAGGTTAGGGCTGTCTTCTGTGACATCAGCAAAGCTTTTGATCGTGTCTGGCATTCTGGGCTTCTATGTAAACTTCAGGCAGCTGGTGTTACAGGAGACGCTCTAAACTGGTTCAGGAGTTATCTTTCTGACAGAAAACAACGGGTCGTTCTTCCAAGTGTTGTATCCGAATGGAAGTTTATTAGAGCTGGTGTCCCACAAGGATCCATTTTAGGACCTTTACTCTTTTTATTATACATCAATGACATTGTTGCCGATATTGGCTCAAACATTCGACTATTCGCAGACGACACTAGCCTTTTCATTATCGTAGATAGTCCCATAACAGCAGCGGAAAGTTTAAACACAGATCTCGACAAAATTTCACAGTGGGCCGCAACCTGGCTGGTAACATTTAATCCCGCTAAAACTGAAACTCTTCTCTTTTCTCGTAAACTAAATAGACCCCAGCATCCTCCTCTTATTATGCAAAATCAAGACATATCTGAAGTAGATTCTCACAAACACCTCGGTTTATATTTCACAAATGATTGTTCCTGGCATAAACACATAAATTATATAAAAGAAAAGGCATGGCTAAGAATTAATATAATGAGAAAATTGAAATTCAAACTTGACAGAAAATCTTTAGAAACAATTTATTTAACTTTTATTAGACCACTTCTGGAATATGGAGATGTAATTTGGGAAAATTGTACTCAATATGAGAAACAAGAACTGGACAAAATCCAAAACGAGGCAGCCAGAATAGCTACTGGTACAACCAAATTAATATCGATAAATTCTCTGTACAACGAAACCTGCTGGGAAACTCTCGAACATAGGCGTTATAATCACAAAATAACCTTATTTTATAAAATGCTAAATAACATTACACCCCTATACCTCTCTTCTCTAGTACCGCAGTCTGTAAGTAACTTATCACGATACAACCTCCGAAATTCAACTGACTTACAAACTATTGATGCTAGAACTAACCAGTATTTTAATTCTTTTTTACCGTCGAGTGTCAGAGCATGGAATAATTTACCTGTTGACGCGAAGCAATGTGAATCTGTAAACTCTTTCAAACGCTTTCTTCATAGAGATAAAAAATCAGTTCCCAAACATTATTATGTAGGTTGTAGAAAAGGACAAATATTATTAACCCGCCTACGAACAAACTGTAGTTCGCTAAATTTTGATCTTTTTGTTAAAAATATATCAGATTCTCCTCTTTGTCATTGTGGAACTGTTGAGAATGCCCAACACTTTTTCTTCCATTGCACATCTTATCAAATACAGCGCGACGAATTAATAAACGCAGTGTCTCCATATCAGCATCCTTCTCTTAATCTATTTCTGTACGGCGACCTGTCCTTGTCGTATGAAACTAACAGTTTAATATTTGATAACGTTTACAAATACATAATAGCAACAAAACGCTTCTAAACGCACAACACTCCTGTTATGCAGGCAGACTAAGGCAAATAATGTTCAGCGTAAATGCTGTGACTGCTGCTGAGACCCGTTCCCGCTCTCTCAATCCTGTTTAGTATTTGTATATGTTATGATTTATTTCTTATTGCCTAGTTCCCTCTTCTAACATGTCTAATGATAGCTCGCTACCTTTCTCGGTCGAACATTTTTACTGACACCCCTTCTTGTCCTATTATTCTTTTGGAATTGCATTGCTTTTTTCCTTTTCTTTGTTATATGTTGTGGCAAGGAGGTTATCATACGTATTATTTTTCTCAGCAACTAGGCTTTGTTTGTTTGTTTATTTCTTCTTTCAAACACTGAATGCTGTTTTAATTTTGGTTTACCTATGTAACCTATATTCTATAACATTTAGAGATCCGCCATAATTTGTACAAATGTTTCATAATAGGGAGAAGAACTCTATAAGCACACAGCTTCCGTTCTAATCCCATAGCTTGTACTCATATGTTATTTGTACATGTATGTATATATGAATGTCATTTGAAAAGCGAAATAAATATGTTTAAACCAGTGACCCTGACAATATCTGGTGACGAAACCTTAGAAAAGCATACTGTATTTTCTTAATTTTAATACGGCAGTCGATTCAATGACTGATTATTATCAAAAAGGGTCCTAATATCAAAGGACGAAAACAAAATATAATCTGCACCATAGATGATGTACGGGTTTTACGGCCACCACACGGCACAACACTAGCTACAATAAGGTAAAATCAAGTGTAAGTTAACAGTTTAAACACTTAAATTGTGCCTTGAAATGTCCATTCCTATATAGTGTCATGAGGCGGTATCAAAAAAGAGCTACAAGGATACTCGGAAAAGACGTTTTATTAGTGGCCGAGGAGGCACATGGTACCCAAGAAATGTTTATGTGTCACAGGATAACTTCCATGAAAATAAACTTTACCTATGGCAAGCCAATTTACTATCTATTCTGGACTGTTGATATCTCATTTATTATACCAGATATCTTATATATTATATAAAATCTTATTTTTTGTATAAGACATCTTTTATCTATAAGATATCTTACATAATAAATAAGATATCTTACAAAATATATAAGTTATCTTAAATAACATTTAAGATATCTAATTTAACATAAGAGATATATTATACCCTATATATCTGATAT
Organism: Ctena decussata; assembly: GCA_963989385.1. Classification (NCBI taxonomy): domain Eukaryota; kingdom Metazoa; phylum Mollusca; class Bivalvia; order Lucinida; family Lucinidae; genus Ctena; species Ctena decussata. The sequence continues at coordinate 52,709,727 of OZ022511.1, read as the reverse complement.
CGGATATAAGATATCTTATATAGGATATATCTTATATAGGATATGAGATATCTCGTTTAATTTTACATATAAGATACTTATATAATATATAAGATATCTTATATAGCATATAAGATATCTTATATGCTATATCAGTTACCTGAAATATTATATAAGATATCTAATACGTAAATTTAATTGAGATATCTCGTATCCCACATAAGATCTCTTATATCCCATATAAGATATATTATATGCCATATAAGATATGTTATATAGTATAAAAGACATCTGATATATTATATAAGAAAGGTTATATGAAAAATTAAATAAGATATCTCATATCCGATATAAGATATTTTATATCTTATATCAAATTTCTTATATAGAATTTTAAGATATCTCATATGTTATATTAGATATCTTATATGGCATATTAGATATCTTATATGGCATATTAGATATCTTAATCGGCATATTAGAGATCTAATATACCATATAAGGTATCTACTATGCATTATGAATAGTAAAACGGCTTGCCATATATACCTGCTGCATCGTCTGACTACCTTGAGATTTATTGGACCCTTAGCTGGGAACAGTACCCCGAGGTGGTGGGGAAGGGGGTACTCATATATAAAAGTGGTATACGTATATGTGCTGCGTACGATTTAAATCTTAGGGAGCGACTTGTCACTGACAAAACCGTGGATTAAGTTGACTTTGTTGAGGTTTAAAGGCCCAGTAAACAACTAAAGTCATGTCGAGCCGGTCAGTTCCTGTGTCGGCCAAGACATCTTAAGCAGTTAACGAGTACTGCGTGCATATACTACCGCCACTAATCTTGAATCAGCAGAAGGGAGAGAATGTATCATTGTCAATCTCGACGAAAGTGAAGTGGATGGGCAACACACAAAAATAGTGTGTGTGTGTGTGTGTGTGTGTGTGTGTGTGTGTGTATTTCCGCGGTATATACCCGAATTGACTTAATATGAGAGTACCCGCTCCCCCTCCACTCAACAGCACAAGTTTTTTTTATCAAGTTAACCTTGAAATGAATAATAACATTTAAACACACAAAACGTGCGTTAGAAATAATAACCCATATCAAAAGAACATTTAAACACACAAAACGTACAGTAGAAATAACCTATATCAAAAGTACCGCTTTTGAGCGAACAGTAATAAATATCATAAATTACAGGGAACATTGCATTTGTCCGACCGAGACAAAAATTATTCTTTAAGGTAGGCTGATCTGCAACCACATCTTCTCTGACTGAATTTATTGTTCTCCGATATATCCCTAATTACAGAGACACATAAGCAGATGTCAAGTGGTATTAGTTTAATTAAGTTACATCTGCGAAATGAAATAAGATAAAACAAGAGGGCCAAGAGGCCCTGAATCGCTCACCTGAACGAAAAAGGATAAAGGTCAAACTAGGGTCATCATTTGAACAAACCTGATAGTTTGCAACGATTTCCAAATGGTTCTGAAGAAGAAGATTTTTAAATATTTTTTCTATGTATTGCTACGAGTCAAACCCTGGACCCCGTGGGGAGGGGCCATTTTGGATCCTGAGGCAATCATTTGAATGATCTTGGTAAAGGACCACTAGGCAATGCTATATACTGAATTTCAAGCATCTGAGCCAAGTGGTTCTAAAGAAGAAGATTTTTGAATAATTTTCTATTTATTTCTATGGTTCAAACCCAGGACCCAATGGGGTGGGGCCATTTTTTTAATTTGATGCCACCATTTGAGCAAACCTAGTAAATGACTACTAGGCAATGCAGCATACGAAATTTCAAGCATCTGCACTAAGGGATTCTGGAGAAGAAGATATTTAGATATATTTTATTTCGAACCCAAGACTCCCCGCCCCAGGACCATTTTGGATCCCATGGCCACCATTTATACAATTTTTGCAGGAGTCCACCAAGCAATGCATCATACCAAATTTCAAGCATCTGAGCCAAGTGGTCCTGAAGAAGAAGATTTCTGAATATTTTTCTATGTATTTCTATGGTTCAAACTCAGGACCCCCTGCCGCAGGGCCATTTTGGACCCTGGGGTCATCATTTGAACAACGGAACGACGGACAACGCACGACGGACACTGGGCCATCACAATAGCTCACCCTGAGCCTATGGCTCAGGTGACCTTAAACACAAAGTAATCAGGTGATTACTTTGTGTTTGTTACCCTAAATTTGAATGGATAGATCCTTTACAGAAATTCCTTGTGCGGCTTGGAAATTTCAAGTCTTAGCATAAAATTATATTTTTTATACTTCAGATACTCTTACATGTATAATAAACAAACGATTTTACTAAATCAATACATTCTCGGAAGCAGTTTGATAACGGTAGCGTCCGTAAAGTTTGGTAGGGGTCGGAAATCTTCGGCGGTTCGGTACATTATTTTACCCCAGTGCGGTGCGGTGCGTTAATATTTGTGCATGAATATTTTGGGAAAAAATATTAAATATATAGCAATAAAAGATAACATCAAGACTTCTCGAGATAAAAATGGCAAATGACAATATATTTAAGCGCGTTGTCATACATTTTATGTCCATTTTCAATTAAACATTTTACAAAGACAGATAATATGCAGAGAACAAATAAAATATTAAGCGCGAAAAACTTCAAATTTTGCTAGCATATTTATGTAGCAAGTGGTGGCGTATATACGCTTCCGTAGTCCCCTGTCACAAAATAGCATCCTCAAATCGTCTGCACTGCACTTAATTTAATTTTATATTGCATCCTTGTGGCATTTTAGTTTTAAGTTTCACTATCTTAAAACTTAAAACTAAAATGCCACAAGGATGCAATATAAAATTAAATTAAGTGCAGTGCAGACGATTTGAGGATGCTATTTTGTCACAGGGGACAGTTTAGAGTTTTTGTTTTTTTGTTTTTTTGTTTTATAATAATATTATAATAATTAAAATAGTGATAGTAATAATAATAATATATATATATATATATATATATATATATATATATCTCCTATATACATTGTTATTGTTATTGTTGCTGTTATTATTATTATTTTGATTATTCTTTTTTTTTTTTTTTTTTTTATATATAAAAAATTTTTATATATAAAATTTTTATTTATTTATTTATATTTTTTTTCATTTATTCATTTATTTATTTAATTTTAATTTTTATTTATTTATTTATTTAAGTGTGAGTTGTTCTTCTGCTCTTAATATCCATGGCATGTTGGAATAGTGGTTTTGTACTCTGTTTTGGCGGGAAGTGACGTCACGTCATTTGACGTTACGCCAACTTATTAGTAACTTTACAGGAAATGATGTGACGTCACCCCTGTCAACTACTGATGCAAATATCATGATTTCAAAATGGATGCCACATAGTTGAAATAATTGTTTCCAAATTTCCTGAAGAAGGCCTAAGGCCGAAAATTTGAAATAAGAGTGGTTCAATACATTGTTAATGATTATAGCTGTCTCAATATTTTCGCACGTTAGGGTATACCAGAACCAAGTATTTAGCATAAATATTATGTCTGTAATAATATTTACTGTTTTCAAATCTAGAAAACTGCATTTCATCTTATCTTCTGTTTAAAATGAATGGATATAATTCTTGGGGAAGCAACTCTGCCATTTTCATTTTTGTATCCGTTTTCAATAAAGAGCCAACTCTTAAAGGAAAGAATTTGCTCCCTTAAAAGCAAATTCTTTCCCGTATAAAAATAGACCCATTTTTGAAAGGGTTTCATTGCACAAGCAAACAGGAACTCAAAATAATACCCTACATGTAATGTGTTTAAATAACCTGTTTATATGATATGTCTACAAGATGGGAGATTATCCTTCCAAAATTTAAGAAAAATATGTAAATCATTCTTGTGTAATTCAACTATAAAATGGGTTTCTCTCTTCCAAAATAATCCCAAAGATCTAGATCTGTCTTATAAGACAGATCTAGATCCTTGTGATTGTTTTGGAAGGGGAAAACCCTATCTTATAACTGAACAAGTACAGTAAGGTGAATGGATACATGATGTCTGCCAGTTTTTCAAGGAGGGAGAAAACTTAAGGGACTTAGTATTTGCTTGTATGTAAGAAAGATCTCAACTCAAAAGTAGTCACTTTCAAGGGAAAGAATTTGCTCCCCTAATTTGCTACTTTTTTCCTTTATGAGTAGATTCTCCATTGAAAAGGGGACAAAATGGCAGACAGTGTAGCCATTCACCTTAATCAAAGCTGAAAAATTTACTGAGACTGATAAAATAATTAACAGGGGATTCTAGCACTGTAAGTATGTTTATATGACAACAGTACTTAATTCTAGTATATAATGAGCAGAAAATGTGCACAAGTTCTGGATTTTAAGTTGATATGATTCAATTTTGATAATTAAATCCTTAGGGATTGTAGCTTTAATACCTGTACTGATTCTAGCTCCTTATTCGCAACCAAATTTTTGGACTATTTCCCCCTTCATCAGGGTTTTCAAACCAAAAATTTGGTTGCAGATAGAGGGCTAGAATCAGTACAATGTTTATTTTTTTTAGCTCACCTGAGCCAGCGGCTCCGGGGGAGCTTATAGGATGGTAAGGCTCCGTCGTCCGTCGTCGTCCGTCGTCGTCCGTCGTCCGTCCGTCCGTCCGTCGTCCGTCCGTCCGTCCGTCCACAATTTCAAACGACTTCTCCTCTGAAACCGCTGGGTTGATTGTAACCAAATTTCATATAGAGCCTCATGGGACCTTAGGAACGAAAAGTTGTTCAAACGGTCCTGGTCACATGACCAACATGGCCGCCATGCCCATATATGGTAAAAACCTGAAAAAATCTTCTTCTCCAGAACCAATAGGCCGATGGACTTGAAACTTGGTATGTAGCATCGGGTACGCGAGTACTACCAAGATTGTTCAAATTATGACCTTGGGTTGACCTAGACCTTTTTTACGGTAAGGTCAAATTTGCTTCCTTATACTTTTATATGGCAAGATGCTACAACATAAGATATCTTGGAAACTGTTGAAGATTTTGGGCTAAAAATTGGTATCTACTGTCATCTTAATGACTACATGAAGATTTACAAGTATAAGAGGTCAAGGTCATCCTTTGACCCTGAACTCTTATATTTTGACAAGTTCTAACAATCTACTCAAAAGCCACTTAACCAATTGAAACCAAATTTCATATAGAGCCTCCAGGGGTTGAGGGAACAAAAATTTATTCATACCGTCCAGGTCACATGACCAACATGGCTACCACGCCCGTATATGGTAAAAACCTTTAAAAATCTTCTTCTCCAGAACCAGTTGGCCGATGGCCTTGAGTTTTGATATGTAGCATTGGGTACTTGAGTACTATGAAGATTGTTCAAATTATGACCTTGTGTTGACCTTGACCTTTTTTACGGCAAGGTCAAATTTGGGAAAATGCTAGAACATGAGATTTCATGATTAAGTTTTTAAGATTTTAGCCTAAAAATTGGTATATACAGTCATCTTAATGAGTACATGAAGATTTGTGATTACAAGAGGTCAAGGTCATTCTTTGACCTTTGACCCAAAACTCTCATATTTTGACAATTTCAAACAATCTCCTCAAAAACCACTGGGCCAAATGTGACCAAATTTAATATAGAGCCTCCAGGGGTTGAGGGAACAAAAAATTATTCTAACGGTCATGGTCACATGACTAACATGGCCACTATGCCCATATATGGTAAAAACTTTTAAAAACCTTCTTCTCCAGAACCAATTAACTGATGGCCTTGAGACTTGGTATGCAGCATTGGGTACTTGAGTACTATCAAGATTATTCAAATTATGACCTTGTGTTGACCTTGACCTTTTTGACGGCAAGGTCAAATATGGGAAAATCCTAGAACATAAGATTTCATGGAAAGTTTTGAAGATTTTGGCCTAAAAATTGGTATATACAGTTGTCTTAATGAGGTCATGAAGAATTATGAGTACAAGAGGTCAAGGTCATTTCTTGACCTTTGATCCAGATCGCTCATATTTTGGCTCTAGTAACCATTTCCTCAACAGTCAAAGGGCCAATTGTAAACACATTTCATATAGAGCCTCCAGGGGTTGATATGATAAGAAAAAGCCACCTTGCCAATTGTCCAGGTGAGCGATTCAGGGCCTCATGGCCCTCTTGTTTCTTACTTATCTTTATGAGAAAAAAAAACAGATACAAATGAGGCAATTCTAATGAAATCCGTGAAAGTACTGTAAACTTATTTATTTTCATGACTAATAATTTTCGAGTTTCCAATGGCACTTAATTTTGAGGCAATATTTAGAAGATTCCTTCTCATCTCAATTGCTGATACTGCAGAATTTAAATTTCATGGGAAGTCATTTTCACAAAATTTTCTTCATTCATGATAATAAACAGCTAGCAAATTTGCTTGATTTAGGTAGGTTTTGCGAACAAAGAAATAAATGCTGTTTTACCTTAAAAATTTGCAGTTTATAAGAAGCATAGATTATATATTAGTATTCTTGCTATATAGATCTACTTGATATACATGCAATGTTCTCGCTATAAATCACTACTTCAGGAAATATAGCTGTATTACTATCTATGACATACTAACCTTGGACAAAGATCTGTGTATCCTTGAGACTTGTGAAACTGGACATTTTAGTGTTAATAGTCGTGCGTTGTGAAATTTTAGTTCAAAACTAGCATTCTTATGAAACTAATGCTATTCTAGTCTGGGTTAAGTTATGTGAGATTCTAATGGTGAGAAAACCTCCAAAAGCAGTCAGGTGAAATTTGTATGCCTTGGCCAGCCTGCACAATCTGGTCAGTGCATGGTCAGTGCAGATGACAAGATAAGGGTGAGTGTTGAGGATAACTATGAAGTAAGTTTCTGTGCATAATCTATAAACTATATGCTGTGATCCCTCATTAGCACAGCCTCAGTGAGGTGGTTCTAATGCCTGGGGTCACAGCATATGCATATATGAGCCGTGACACAACAAAACCAACAAAGTGGCATGTATGCCCAGCAAAGACTCAAATCAGCCTGGGCATCCGGCCAGTCTGATCAGAGTCTTCACTGTCCACATGTAGCTAGCTTGGAGTCTTCGCTAGGTACCTTTAAGTGCACAGCAAAGACTCTGATCAGACTGGGCAGCTGCCCAGGCTGATCTGAGTCTTCACTGGGTGAACATGCCACTTTGTTGGTTTTGGTGTGTCACATCTCATATTTTTGTTGAGAAATATGGAAAAAAATCATCCCAGAATTATGATCAAATCCCCATCTGCAGCCATACAACATTCCAAGGTCTTGGCAAACTGTCCATATCCTGATCACACTGCTTACTGGCTGGTCTGGACATTTCATATTTTACAAGCTTCTTTCATATTAGAAAGGTTTTCTCGAAAGGCATTTCATACTATATTTCAGGGATGCAAGCAACAGTCAAAACTGTGTTAAGAGGTCACCTAAAGGAAGCAATAAAACTTGATGCTTTACACCAATTGCCTCTTAATACAATTATGGCTGCTTGGACATTATAACCCTGACTATTTTTTTATAATATTTATAACTCCATGCAGTTTGACAGCCAGAATTCAGGATGCATGCTAAGTTTAGGGAGTGTTTATTTTTAAAGCAAAGACAAAGATTCCATTATCTGAATCATGCAGTGAAAAAATAGAAGTGAAAGACAGAAAATAGAAAACTAGCATCTGTAATAAAAGTGCAATACGAAATCTGATAATATTAAGTTATAATTATGTTCTTGCACTTAAAGTTTTTAGCTCCAAAATAATATGTTTAAGTCCTCTATAGCAAAGTCTTTTTAGTCCCCAGCTCACACAGAATTGAATTACATACGAAGCATCTAGAAAAACTACGTAAGTCAGTATAAATATAATATATGCAGCCTTTACCCATAACTTTTGCATATCTAGCCCAATTTTTTAAAGATTTGTTTCAGAAAAGATAAAAATGATGGCCAGCAAATGATTTCTAATATAACTAACTCCTACTATAAAGTATGATGCATAGCACAGTCATTATAACATTCATAATTGCTGCTGTTGTTTATAAATCATAGATATTGAGAGAGAAAGAATGCTACTTTGGTAAAAAAAAACAAAAAAAACGACCAAATACAGGGCAGCTTGATGCCTGACTTGTACTTGCCAATCACATACAAAACTTTACCCAAAACTTTATAACAAAGTGGGACGCCATTGCTGTAGTGACAGCTAAAGCCCAACCTGTCCATCTGTACAGGCAAGCTGAAACTAGATATCTCCATTTTGATAAATGTCACATACTCCTTTCTCAATATTATGGCCCTATATGGGAGCCTTTCTAAAAGAGAAACAGGGGCCAAAGTAGCCACTTTAACTGGAGAGTAGTTTCCTGATTTTAGAGAGAATGCTCTGCTCTCTTTCACCTTTGCCCATATATTGTATACATTTGAACTTCTCCTTAAGCTCAGAACAGGCAGCAGTCTGATCCTGCAAGGAGACAACTTCTCCCAAGTCTCCCGGATCCAGCTTGATCCCTTTAATAATTCCCCTGTTAGGGGATACTCATGAAAGAAGATAGATACATTTTTGCGTTAAGTCGATGATACAGAAAAAGAAAAGAAAAGAAGAAGAAGAAAAAACAAGAGCTTCGCAAGCGGCGCATAATACGCCCGTTTCAGTGTCATGAAGAAGTTACAGAATGAACAAGATTGTTTACAGATGGACGGACAGGCAGACATCAAGGAAACAACTCTGTAATTAATGACTGCAATGTGATTAAAACATCTAACACATCAAATACTATTAGTATACCAAAAATCAGCTTCCAGGGAGAAGCAGCTCAGAAGTTGAGAAATGCCAAAGTCAAACAAGGGAGATAATTCGTAAACTAGAGTATCGTTCTTGGTTATAATATAGCCCCTTGACAATATACACTTCAGCATAAAGTTTTGTTAAAATATTTACAACGGTTAAGGAGTTACAGAGTAAAACGGAAAATGAAGCAAGGGCAGATAATTTAGGAACTAAGTAAGCCAGAGTTGTGGTTCATGCTCATTATACATTGCCATATTATAATATATATTCCTACAAAGTTTCAGTAAAATATTGCAAAGGGTTAAGGAGTTATGGAGTGAATGGGGCTAGACTAAAAAAAATAATCAAAGGGAGGTTACTCGAAAATTAAGTATGGGGGAACAACCATTCTTATATGTTACACACCATCTTGTGATCATTCACATTGCTATAAAGTTTCATCAAGATATTCCAAATGGTTACTAAGTAATTGAATGCACAAGATTAGTATTCACAAAAATAGCCTAACTAGAAGGTTGTCCAGGGACAACTGGTCAAGCCCGCTGTTTGCTTTAGTGACCTATGAGTATGTCAAGACTAAGTAACAGCTTCACTCTAGAAAGAAGCCAAAAAACATCATGTTTAGCCAGCATTTTCTTCATTTTTTTTTTCAAATTTTCACAAAGGAAAAAAAAGTAGAAGTGATGACCCAGACAAGCTCAATTTATGACAGTTACAATATCTGACCTTCAAGTGTGACCTTGACCTTGGACCTACCCACACACATGTCACTTGACACTTCCACTCATCAAGAAGAACAATTGTGCCAAATTATTTTGAAATCCATCCGTAAATGTAGAAGTAATGGCTCGGACAAGCTCAATTTATGACCATTTTATCATTTGACCTTCAAGTGTGACCTTGACTTTGGACCTACTTGAACAAAGTGCCAAATGGCACTTCTACTTATCAAAAAGAACAATTGAGTTAAATTATTTTTGAAATCCCAAAGTTATGGCTCAGACAAGCTCAAATTATGGCCATTTCATCATTTGACCTTCAAGTGTGACCTTGACCTTGGACCTACCTGAATAAATTTTCAAAACGGCACTTTTAAACATCAAGGAGAACAATTGTGCCAAATTATTTAAAAATCCATCCATAAATGTAGAAGTAATGGCTCGGACAAGCTCAATTTATGGCCATTTTATCATTTGACCTTCAAGTGTGACCTTGACCTTGGACCTACCTGAACAAATGTTTCAAATGGCACTTCTACTCATCAAGGAGAACAATTGTGCCAAATTATTTTGAAATCCATTTGTAAATGTAGAAGTTATGGCTCGGACGAGCTCAATTTATGGCCATTTTATCATTTGACCTTCAAGTGTGACCTTGACCTTGGACCTACCTGAACAAATGTTTCAAAAGGCACCTCTTCTCATCAAGGAGAACAATTATGCCAAATTATTTTGAAATCCATTCGTAAATGTAGAAGTTATGGCTCGGACAAGCTCAATTTATGGCCATTTTATCATTTGACCTTCAAGTTTGACCTTGACCTTGGACATACCTGAACAAATGTTTCAAAAGGCACTTTTACTCATCAAGGAGAGCAATTGTGCCAAATTATTTTGAAATCCATCCATAAATGTAGAAGTTATGGCCCGGACAAATCCGGACGGACGGACAGATGCACGCACGCACGCACTGACTAACGCACCCACGGACATACACCGAACTGACATTGTAACAACTATGTCTCGCTCACCGCAAGTGGGCTCGACAAAAATCTAATCAAAGAGATGCAACTCCAAAATGAAGAAAGGGAGAGCAACCATTGTTATACGCGACACATCGTCTGACCCTCATACACATTGCTATGAAGTTTCATCAAGATGTTCCAGACAGTTATCTAGTTATGGCGAGCACAAAACTAGCAGGGTAAAAAATGATTAAAGGGGCATAACTTGGAAACTAAGAAAGGAGGAGCAACCATTACTGTACGCGACACTTTGCCCCATCCTAATATATATGCCTACAAAATTTAATGAAGATATCTCAAACGGTCACTGACATATGGTACACACAAGAATGTTGACGGACAGACGGATGGATGGACAGACAGACGGACAGTGCCATGCCATAATACGTCCATTTTTTTCAAAACGGGCGTATAAAAAGAGAAAGAAAGAAAAGAAAGGCAGAGGAAAATTTCAAATATGCCATTTGTATCATGCATGAAATAAGGCACTCTGGACACCTATTTAGGCATCAGTATAATGAAGTGAAACTTCGCATTAAAATAAAGTGAAACTTAGCACTACAAGAGTAAACATGCGAGCATATTATTTTCAAGCATAATGAAGGTATTAGAGGATAAGGAATGAATTGTGCACTTGAAAGTGAGCTAATTTAAAGCATTTGTTAATAAAACTGATGTGGAGCTGTATGAAAACCTGAAACAAAAATCTCAACAAGAAATTACACACATGTGGCCGGCCTTAGAAGCTTATTTGTTGCTGTTTTCCTACATAAGATTTGTCATGTATACAGCTCAAGATCTAAGTCATACTATAGATTTTTGAAGCAGTGGTTTTTTTTCTTTTACTGTAAAATACTTAATATCTGTGGTATCAAAATTTTGCGGTTTAATGTAAATGACATATTGGCGTATATTAATTTTGGCGGTCATGATATACCATGGCTCTAGATAATAAAGAAAATTTAATGAAAATGTGTGACAATTGTTCTTACTTTTCTATTTAACTATACATTGTGGCATCTATCAGAATGGCCTCACTGAGGCGATGCCACAATGTATAGTTTAATGGAAAGGTACAGAAAAATCTATAAAAAAATCACAAACAAACAAACAACTCGTCAAATATTCATGTTTATCATATTATTTCAATTAAAAACAAAGTTGTCAAGGACTCCATCATGATGTTACATGCTAGTAACCAAGAGTTACAGCAATTTAATAACAGCGATGTCATATGATAAAGCAAGTTTATTTGTAGGAATGAAGACAAAAACACAATTTTATTTATGTAAATTGCGGTTAATCAGGAGCACTGCATATTTGCAAAAAGTTGCTACATAGTTTTTGTGATAAGCATCATATAAACTGACAATAACCAAAACAACTGAAAAACAGCAACCAATTTCTTAAGCCTGGCCTAAAACGCACACAATAACTTGTACAATGTATTTAAATTGTAAACCATTTTTTTCACCTTTACAAGATAATAATACAAATTGAAAAAAAAATAAACACAGATGAAAAACAAGAACTGAGGCATACAGACAAAAGAAGAGAAAGACAAATGCAATCAACAAAACTGTACAAAAAGAAGACAGGAAGTGATATCACTGAATCACAAAGTCGACACATTTAACATGGAAATTTAATGAAACGACAACTACGATTTACTTTTTTTAATTTACTTGCAGAATATGAAAACAATTTTAGTTTAAAAAGCACTCTAAATATCATAAAATACTCTCACTTAAGAGTGTTATCATATTTATAGGAAAGAACCAAACTGCAACAGTAACAAGATTTTTCTATGTGGACGAACTTTTCCTGAGAGTGCCCATTATGCTATCATTAGTTTATATGTAAATGTAAACTGTTCCCCAAACCAACCATTACCAACACTGCAGACATATATATAGGAACATATACAAAGACATACACAAGAATTTCGCAGAAAGTAGTGCCTCCCCTGCTAGGGCATTGTCACAAAACAGAGCTTAACCAGGGTTAGAGGTTATAAAATTTGAGAATAATGTCAAACTCAAAATAAAGCACACTGATTGGCTGCTTCCGAGCATGTGCTCGCAAGCAGCTAATCACATGCTCGGAAGCAGCCAATCAGTGTGCTTTATTTTAAGTTTGAGAATGTACTCAAGTTTTATAACCTCTGGGCCAGAAAACTTGAAGTTTCTGTGCAAACACCGCCACCACCAGAAAAGTAATACCTAAATCTCGAATTCTGCTAGTTGCAAGTGAGACAAAGTCATCAAAAAATGACACACAAACAGAATAGAAGTCAGGCCCAGAGGTTATGAAACTTGTGTACATTCTCAAACTCAAAATAAAGCACACTGATTGGCTGCTCAAAAGCAGCCAATCAGTGTGCTTTATTTTGAGTCTGAGATAAACTCACTGATTGGCTGCTTCCAAGCACATGCTCGGAAGCAGCCAATCAGTGTGCTTTATTTTGAGTTTGAGACTATTCTCCAGTTTTATAACCTCGAACCCAGTACAGAAAGACCTGAAACTTGGAGAGAGGTAAAGAACCAAGAAGAGTGAAGAGTATACCTGATTTAGCTGGTCTGGAGTTTCCTCCGCCTGGGCAGCCTGCTTTTGATGTCTTTTCACTAACTGATACAAGTTGTGAGTGGCCCTAGAAAGAAACAGATGAAATAGCATAATACAACGTAACTCAGATGCTAGGTGTGTTTGTTTGTCCAGTCATGCTTGTTTAGTCAGGCCACAGTCCCTGGATACAAAACCTTGGTGTCTGTGTAGTGTTGCACAAGGAAGACACTACCACAGATGTTCAGCGGCACATGCAATCATCGACCATTACACTGATACCACTTTTTCCAGCTCAGGGCCCACTGTGTGCATAGTATTGAAGAAATAGATAGGGCACATGTGCCATCAATGGGAAAGAACGCAAGACATCTTGTGTAGAAGACAAACATATAATCCACTATGCCGGCCCCTCTGATGCTACATGACACCTTTCTGTTTTCAAAACAGCCAAACTTTATTTAGTGACATTGATAATGGCTAAATGTCAGCATGTCTTTTTAACTGTATGAAAAGCCATAATTATTTTTGTTGACCTCTGACTATCTTTGTGGTTCCATTTATCTTCAAGTCATAAGTTTCAAATCTCTAATGCCATCACAGAACAGCTTCAGGAACCAACCATTTTCAATTTAAGGTCAATGGGTACTCTCAGCAGGGAAGTAACTCTACTTTTCTTTTTGCCTCCTTTCTCAAACAGGGGTCAACTCTTAAAATTAAGAATTTGCTCCATTTGTTAAGAGCAAATTCTTTCCTTTAAGACAGATCTGATGTTGGAAGGTGTTCTTTGACCAAGGAAGCAAACAGGGGCTCATAAAGCTATTTACCCTTGCAAAGCATGGCAAAAAGGAACATTGAAAATACACCCATTCAATTTCATATGTGTTACCTATTTCATATGAGCCGCAACCCGACAGTACCAACAAAGTGGCATATGCACCCAGCAAAGACTAAGATCAGCCTGAGCATCTGCCTAATCTAATCAGAGTCTTTGCTGTCCACATGAACATAGCTTAGATCCTTAGCTACCCTTTAAGTGCACAGTGAAGACTTTGATCAGACTGGGCAGATGCCCAGACTGACCTGAGTCTTCTCTGGGTGCTATATTGGTTTTGTTGTGTCACAGCTCATATGTCAAAAAGAATTGTTTGCATCCAACTCTTATCTGAGCTACAGAGTCAACTAGTCCCTGTTAACATATACATGTTATGTCTTCCAATAAATGCCCCCCTTCTCAAGGTTGCTCCCTCACTTTTTTTCTGGAGAAATTGCTCACATTCAACCAAGATTGGCTTTAGGCCACCATAATTTGTTATTTAAATTGCAACATACCAAAACCAACAAAGTAGCATGTGTGCCCAGTGAAGACTCAAATGTCCAGTCTGATTAGAGTCTTTGCTGGCAACATGGAGGTAGATTAGACCCATAGCCACCCTTTAAGCTCATAACAAAGACTCTGGTCCAACTGGGCAGACATTAGGGCTGATCTTGGTCTTCGCTGGGCGCATATGCCACTTTGCTGGTTTTGTTGTGTCACGGCTTATTTTTGTTTTCCTCCAAATCTAACCTGGGCAACAGACTCAGCTAGTTCCTGTCAACATGCCTTATTTCTTCTAATAAATGTCCCCTCTAAAATAGACGCCCCTTTACTTTTTTTCTGGGGAAAAGTGGCAAAATTCTACCAAGATTGGTTTAAGGCCACCAAAATTTGTTACTTGAACCATGACACAACAAAACCAACAAAGTGGCATATACCTCCTGCGAAGATTCAGATCAGCCTGGTCATCTGCCCAGTCTGACTGGAGTCTTTACTGCCTGCATGGAGCTAGCTTATAAATATTCTTAGCTACTCTTCAAGCACAAAGCCAGGACTCCGATCAGAAGGCTGATCTGAGTCTTTGCTGGGAACACATGCCACTTTGTTGGTTTTGTCATGTTATGGCTCATTTATTGCCTACATTTTGTCTAAAGAATTTCTAGTCATATATAGGACTTGTGAAATGCAAAGCCCCTTGGGTGTTCGTTAGAAGAACTATGGTAGATCTTACATTTTAATTCTTCCAAGCTCTAGCGTTTTCTTGGCAGCTGTGTTTTTGATATGTGTCCACTGAGATTCCCACTTCACGGCTTCACTCTGGGCTGTGTCCAGTCGAGTCTGAAGACCTGATAACTGGTTGTTGTATGATAAAATTTCATTGTCTTTTTCCTGCAAAAAACCAAATCTTTGGTCATCCCAAAATATACATTGAAATATGTATGCCTGACAAACACGACATTAAACACATGGAACTGAAATTGTAGGTTACAGTAGGATTATTTTACTTTTTAATCATTTGTACAAACCTTCTGAAATATTGGTATACAATAAATTTCTCGTTAAATGCATAAACTCTTTTTTCAATATCAGCCTTACCTGACAACAAACTGCTGACAATTTTGTTTATTAATACTGCATTGATAGCAAAAGTAATCTGATTAGAATACTAATCTGCTTGAGTAGCCTAGTAGCTTTTCTTGTTGGTATGATTGAGCATCTGTAATGTAGTATGAATGATAGGAGTTTATACTTTTTGAAGTTTTCATGGTTTGTAGGCTGCTGTCACTGCCTACTATGAATGTCAGTCCAGTGTGCTTGAAGCATGTGCAAACAGTAATGACTCAGATCAACCTGAGCATCTGCATAACTTCTTCTTTCCACCCATTCTTTCAATTCTGAGAAGTCTTTATAATAAGAAGCAAAGGCTCTAATCCTTGGCTGACCTGGGTTTCACAAGCTGCAGAGCAACTTTTATCATGGCAAGACAAACTAGAGGTGGCAGTAAGCATGGCTTACTAAATACCCCCCGCATTTAACAGTTAGGCATGCATGTTATGACAACTACAAGTGCACATCTATATACCAATATCTGTTCACATATTTAATATCAGTCAAACGGTATAGGAGAAGTAGCAACAACAAACTCTGTTTACCAAGACTACAAAGGGGCACAACAAAGCTGGAAAACCCTTTTGAGAAAAACAGAGCAATATGTGCCAACTCTTTCTTCTACTGTATCTGTGCACCAATTCTGAATAAAATGGAAGTGAAAATGGCATAAAAAAACTTCGAACTATGGCAAAACATCTAAAAAAAGGAGCATAACTCATGCAAAAGGGTTAATATACATCTTCATTCAAATATGTGTTTGCACACTTAATTTCAAGAAAATCCATCAAATGGTCTTGGAGTAGTAGCGATAACAAACTTTTCTTAAGAAAACTACAAAGGGACATAACTCAGCAGGAAAACCTTTCCGGAAAAACTGAACAATATGTATCAGCTCTTTCCATATGCTGCATCTAGTAACCCAATTTGAATAAAATGGAAGCAAAAAGGCAAAAACCCTATAAAATAGGGCAAAAATATCAAAAAGGGGCATAACTCATGCACAAAGGGGCAGAATTTAAAATCAAAAACCTAATGCACATCTTCACACCAATATCTATTCACATACTTAATTTCAAGAAAATCCGTCAAACCATCTAAGAGGAGTTGCGATAACAAACTTATTTCACGAAAAATACAAAGGGGCATAACTCCGCAATAAAAACCTACCAGGAAAAATTGAAAAATACCTATCCACTATTTTCTAATGCTGCATCCATGGACAAAATTTGAAACAAATGGGAGCAAATTTAATGCAAAAACCCTATAAAATAGGGCAAAAAATATCAAAAAGGGGCATAACTCAGGCAAAAAGGGGCAGAATTTAAAATCAAAACACTAATGCACATCTTCATACCAATATCTGTTCACATACTTAATTTCAAGAAAATCCGTCAAACCATCTAGGAGGAGTTGCGATAACAAACTTATTTCACGAAAAATACAAAGGGGCATAACTCCGCAATAAAAACCTTCCAGGAAAAATTGTAAAATACGTATCCACTATTTTCTTATGCTGCATCCATGGACAAAATTTGAAACAAATCGGAGCAAATTTAAGGCGTTGCGGACAGACGGACGGAAAGACGGACGGACAACGTCAAAACAGTATACCCCCCACAAACACAGTTTGCGGGGGTTTAACAATAAGCTGCAAATAAGAAAACTTGTTGAATTTGAAAACAGTGTAGATCCAGATGAGGTGGCTCATGATGAGCCGCCTCATCTGGACACACACTATTTGCCCTCTAGTCTTTGAAATTTCAGTCTGATATCTATAGCTTGGACGAAACATTTGTTTTAAAATTTTGCAAACATATATTTGTTGTCTGCCTTTTTTGCACATTATGATCTGAAAAAAAAATTATTTACCTCTATATATTTCATCAAACTTTGTCTGTGTTTTTCTATAACTTCTTGATTTTTCTGATCACTTTCTAATAAATCCTGAAAAATCACAGAACAGTCTAGAAATAAGACAATAATTATATGAGCCGCGACGCGACAAAACCAACAATGTGGTTGTGCGCCCAGCGCAGACTCAGATCAGCCTGGGCATCCGCCCAGTCTGATCAGAGTCTTCGCTGTCCGCATGGAGGTAGCTTAGACCCTTAGCTACCCTTTAAGCACTTAGGGAAGACTCTGCTCAGACTAGGAAGATGCCCA
Source organism: Ctena decussata (assembly GCA_963989385.1). Taxonomy (NCBI): domain Eukaryota; kingdom Metazoa; phylum Mollusca; class Bivalvia; order Lucinida; family Lucinidae; genus Ctena; species Ctena decussata. The sequence goes on along the minus strand of OZ022511.1, from coordinate 52,692,029 downwards.
GGCTGATCTGAGTCTGCGCTGGGCGCACATCCACTTTGTTGGTTTTCTTGCGTCGCGGCTCAATTATATTAATGACATTTCAATTAAACACAATACATAGGTACACCTCCATGTTTTTTCTGCCATTTTTTTTCAAAAGGTGGCAACTTCTATTATTCTCTGTTTGCTTCCCTGGTGAATGAAGCCCTTCCATGTTGGCGTCTATTCATAAAGGAGTAGCCTGATTAGGGCCTACACTGTTTGCTATTCCATCTGCATCTTTTGAATGAATGCACTGTAAAACCAATCCATTCCAGTTTTAGTACATAGTAATTATATCAGGTGTCCCAATTAGAATTTTTACAGACTAATAATTACAAGATAAGAAATTGAAATATGCCAATTCAAAAAACACATTAAATGAAGCTCTTTACAGTATCAAACATCCAAAATAATTCAAGTTGACAAATACATGATATGTTTAGTCACAGAGCATATATCTTCACCATTTATGAAATGAACACTGCACAATCTTCAGCATGTATGAAATGAACACTGCACTGATAAATACAGAATACCATGTTAGTGTCTTTTGATATCAAGTTTATCAGGCGAGACCAGAAACAGCGTAGGAATGGCGAGGCTTGCCGAGCCAGTCCGACGTGTTTCTGGTCAAGCCTGATAAACTTGATATCAAAAGACACTTACAAGTTTTTCTACTTATCATGCATCATTACAATATTTCAGTTTTAAAGAGCGTCAAACAAACGAAAAGTAAGTGCAGTCGTGTTTGCACTTTTTGGCGTCGCGAATGCGTTATGACGTAAGTCGGTGACGTCATTTGACCAATCGAACGTTGTTATCACGGCCAACGTCAGTATGTAGCCAATCGTCTTCTGAGATCGCTTCTGTAGGCATCGCCTGATAACATTCTCGCAAGCGCAGTTCTGCAGTGACATGATATCAAATCATGTTATCATACCCCTGTTATCAGGTGAATTTTGCAGTATATGCATGATAAATTTTCTTACCTCATGAGTGGCAGTGAGGGTATCGTATCGTGCTATCACATCTCTCATCTCATGAAATTCTTCTCCTCTTTCCAAAGCCTTCTCCATGTATTTGTGAAATATGGAGTAATTTTCTAGCTTTCTCTGAAGCCGCTGTTTTCCCTGTATTAATCCATCAGTATCCTCTTTTAATCTGAAAGACAGAAGATACACTTAAGGTGAATGCGTATACTTTCAGGGGAAGCAACTCTGAAATTTTTACTTTTGCCATCCTTAAAATCTAGGGTCAACTCTTAAAGGAAAGAATTTGCTCATGGGAGCAAATTCTTTTCTTTAAAAGTTAACCAATTTTGACAGAGCTTCATCACCCAAATTTTCAAGCAAGAAGTCACAAATTTTGTGCTTCCTTTTCTGAACACATATAGAGGCATTCCCATGCACCCTAAATTGTAGTTCATTTTGATATGATCTTCATTTTTTTTTGCAACTTATAATATGGACAAAACATACATTACAATGAAAGCTAGAGTAAGGGAAAATGAATTAAGCCCCTCAGTACCGGTAGTTAGGACTAATGCAAAGAGGTGCTTCTGCTGAGGTTTATCTGTGTTACTGTTTGTCATATTCACTTATCTATAGGTTAACAGCAATGCTGTTGGTTGTGTACCTGCCCACTTTGCTTTCTGTTTTGTTATGTGGTTTGGAGTAGAAAAGGTAAAGGTGGGTACTTCATTTGTTTTGGCTTTTGTGTTGCATTTGGTGTTTGCTGAGTTGTAACATGAATCACTATGGAATATTTCATACACTGTCTCCTCTAGAAAAATCAACAACGTTCAAATTTTAGATTAATAACTTTTATGATATAATAGACAGTAATTGGTTTAAATGTCCCAATATTAATTTTATGGTATAGATTTTGGAAAATGCCATCTTCCAAGTTTCCCCTACCTGTCTATTTCTTTCTCTTTTTGTTTCTTTAGCTCTCTCTCATCATTTGCTTTCTTCACAGCTCGAGCTTTCTTTGAATCATTGTCCTGTCAATCAAGTAAACATGAAACAAGCATATTCATAAAACATATATCAAGCATTTTATTATATGACCATAATGTAACACGCAATTTCAGTGGCTGCTTTGACGTCATGTGCCGGTCAATATTTTGTGATATTCACCGGCCTGTCAGTGAATATTACTTTTACGCTGATGTCATTGTATTTTCGTGACGTAACGTCTGATTTACTTTAATGTTAATGGCGTAACGTCGCGAGATAATACCAGGTAGTACCATCATAAATATCTAAAGAAACTGAATATACAATTATCATATAATAAAACAATTGTTGACCTTCATTTCGGTGAATATGCAGTTTTATTGACCTGCAAACATAACATATTGACCTCCGCTTCGCGTCGGTCAATATGATGTTAGCAGGTCAATAAAACTGCATATTCACCTCAACAAAGGTCAATAATTGTATAATATACAATATACATTATTCTAACATGACATTAACCTTTCCCCTACTGAATAGAAAGGAAGCAGCATCTTGTGAGAATTTGTGATGCTTTATATTGCTAACTTCAAGATGAGCCAATTTCGTGTTTTGATGACATCGAATGTAAACATTTGCTTCTGCTGACATCTGCCTAGAATATAATTCTATAGAAAGCATTGTAATATAGTTGCATTTTCATTCTGTATAATGTTAGAATCAAAATGACTTTTCCTTACTGGTGAATTATCACTGATTAACACGTGTTGTTGGTCAGATACAAATATTAATTCACTTCGACTTTACCTTTGTTAATTTTTATTTCTTGATCTCCCCGCAAACACCATGTGTTAATCAGAGATAATTCATGGGTAAGGAAAAATCATTTCTCAAATAAAATATTTAAAGTTATCATTCCTATAAAAGATGGAATTTTCGCAGTTAATTTAATCAGAAGTTTCCCACATCATACATGCTGATAGAAATAATATATGGTATATTAATATGAGCCGCGACACGACAAAACCAACAATGTGGTTGTGCGCCCAGCGCAGACTCAGATCAGCCTGGGCATCCGCCCAGTCTGATCAGAGCCTTCGCAGTCCGCATGGAGGTAGCTTAATCCTTTAGCTACCTTTTGAGCACTTAACAAAGGGTCTGATCAAATTGGGCGGATGCCCAGGCCGATCTGAGTCTTCGCTATGCTCACAACCACATTGTTGGTTTTCTCGTGTCGCGGCTCATATACATTCAGAGGGAACAACTCTGTCAATTTAACCTCCCTTTTCAATGGGGTCAAGTCTTAAAGGAAAGAACTTGCTTCCTTCTTCCCTAGGGGAACATTCTTTCCTTTAAGAGCTGATCCCCTTTTAGGCAAGCAATCAGGAAGTCATAAAAATGTTCTCCATTGTAAAAATGGAGGAAAAAGATGGAGAATGTACCAAAAGCCCTTTAATTTGGAGTTCAAATTTCAACTCTGAGTGACACTCAAATTAATAGCATTCTGTACCCATATAATTATGTGCTCTTGTTAGCATGTATTTTGTCCCTAAAAGACTTGCTGGTCATACACGACTATGACCAATTAATGTGTGACATAATAATATACTGTTTATGTAAGTGTATCAATCAAATAACCTGAAAAAGACAATTTGAAAGTAAGACATTCTAAGCAAACCTTCAAGAACTTGTCAAAGGTTAACAGCGAGCCTTTCAACTGAAATTCCTTCCTCTCCAGTTCCTCCCTTCTTTGCTGCAGGCTTTCCATTTTCATTTGAAATTCCTGAAGAGCAAAAAGCAAAAAGGCAATGAATAAAGGACAAACCATAAAAATTCTATATATTGGGACAGTTAGGTCTAAGCAATTAGTGCAAACCCAGATCAGACTGCTCCTTGAGGAGCAGTCTGATCAGGGTTTACACTATTGGCCATCCCATTTGCATTTTTGGGCATATCGCTGCAGTGTAAAACCAAACTGTTCCAATTTTAGGACAGTTATGGTAATTATTTTTAGAGTCCCAATATTTAAAAATTTTGATGTATAAACAAGTATATTCATAAACTAAGTACATGTATACAATATTCTAAATACTGAGACCATTCAGTGTCCTAGATAAGAAGAGGTAACAGGGATAATGTAGTAATAATTTTCCAAATTTCTCTATAAAATCATATGTTGCAACCCCACATAAGAACCATCTTGGCAATGAAGGGTCACAACATATGTTTTGGCTGAGAAATAGGAAAAATTATCACAAATTATCCTAAAAACACCACCTCGGCTTATCTGCATGGACAGCAGTGCCAGAGCAAACAGTGGAGACCCAGAACAGACTGGTCCTGAAGCCGGTTCTTTCTTTCTTCAAATGATGACTTGGTCATTTTTCACCACTGTGTCATTCAATCAGGGACAGTGCCCTGTTTCCCATTTTATAAAACACCTGCCAATAATATAAAATGGTCTAGGTCAGACTTGAAGAGAGACAGGTCCACTATAGAAATGGAGGCACGGCTCAGGTGTCCAAATATATCAAGGCAGCCGGATATACTTTCATGGGAAGCAACTCTTACATTCACAGTTTTGCCTCCCTTCTCAATGGGGAATAACTCATAAAGGAAAGAATTTGCTTGTTTAGGAGCAAGTCTTTAAGAAAAGATCCCATTTTGAAAGAACTACATTATCAACATGCAGGGATACAAACAAGAAGTCACAAAAGATTTGTCCCTCTGTGAAAATGGCAGAAAATAAACATGGAGGTGCGCCCTTTCACCTTAACAGAGCGAATAACGAAGCATCGTTAGCCTAATGAGCTCATTAAGAGGTCAACTGGTTAAAGTGTTTTATGACTTTATAAACAAATACACTGATATTTTTTGTTGAAAAAATGTGAGAAGCTTTTGCAGTTCAGTGCAAAAGCTTCTCACATATTTTCAACACAAACATCAGTGTATTCGAGATATTAATGTTTGAAATTTTAACGAAACTTTAACTAACAATGTTGTTAATTTTAAACGATCTAGCACTGCAGTTTATAATTCTATTTAATACTTCTTATTGTACAAGAACTAGCAAACATTAATACCTCCTCATAAAATAATACTGATTTGTGTGAAAAAACAAAAATATTCATATACAAAAGTAATTGTGAACTTATACCTCTTTTTGTGCAGCCAAAGCCTGCTCTACTTCTGCCATTTCCCTCCTCTTCTCGAGAAGCCTGGTAGCTGGTGTCAGGTGATCATCCTCGCGTTCAGGCATCTTACTGAAACAGAACCAATAATTTGTAGAACACATACCATAAAAATATTTTAAAAAATCGTACACTATAATACTGTAATTGTCGTAAAATGTTAACTCTGCAGTAACGCATCCAAAAAGTTGCAGACAGAATGGCAAACAGTGTAAATCTTGAGCAGTCTAATCCAGATCTGTACTGTCTGCTCAGACCTAGAATTCTACAACTGAGTTAATCCTTTAAAACCTTAAGCCAACTAACTCTGAAGTGACCAGCTGGAGCTTTTTGGTTCAGAGAAGATAAAGTTTGAAAGGCCTGATACAAGCACTAATGGAAAATGAGGTACAGAGTAGACTTCACAGGTGTCGCTTTTTGCTAAAGTATGTCATTGTGATGAGCTTTTGCGGTAGGCGACAAATCCTGACAGTCAGATCTCTAAACTAAAGAATCTGACATCATGGTGTCTATAAATTTACAAGTCTGACACTGTGGCTTCTTTTTGAGGGTATGACCTGAGAGGTTTGAAGCATGTACAAATGAAGTTTCATAGGCTGCAGGCAATAACCCTTAGCAAAAAGAAATGCATTTAATATCTATTCAGTTTCCATTTCTTTCTAACCATTAATTTTTCATTCATTCATTTCATTGCAAGGCTTAGCAATGGAAAGTTTCCATAGAAGGTAATTTAAGTCTTAATCATTGAAATTCCATTGGATCACCCATATTGCAGCATTAGACCACCATTGAAAATGGACAAAATATGCAAATTAGGCTGCTATTGAAATGACATCATGGAAATGGTGAAACAATAATTTCCATTTTACATGGAAACATTGAAATGACATCATAAAAATGGCTAGAACATTAGTTAAAATGGTTTGCTACCATTTAAATGATGCAGTTACAGTGCTGGAAACAGCCAGTGGCCCAGTGGCCAAATGCGCCTAAATTTTGTCTCAGGCCACCAGAAATCTCCAAAATATGACCTTTAGTGGCCCAAATTTATCTTTCTGGCAATACTAAATGAATGGGAACTTTAGGTAGTGGATAATTTGGGCCACTGAAAGTTGGGCCTGTTTAGCTTTTGGGCCACCACATTAATCTTGCCAGTTTCCAGCACTGCAGTTATAGTGATGAAATAATACTTTTCTCATGGCATGATCATGTGCTATATTCTAATAAAATATACTTTTCTCATGGCATGATCATGTGCTATATTCTAATAAAATATATCTTATGTATAAGTAACTCAGACAAGCCTGCAAATTCGCACAATCTGTAAAGTGTCCTTGTTGTGCACTCTGTGTGAAAATTAGAGTCCAAAAGTCCTTCTCACCGAATGTATAGAAAAATGAGGACAAAAATCTTGATTTGCAACATATGCGCGCGACATGTAGACTGAATTTCAAATTCCGTAGGCATTCGGTAGTTCTCGTATAGTAATTCGAAAGAGAACCAGTCTCCTGTCATGCGCAACTGCGGTTCATAAACTGGTCCCAAGTTGTCCACTGCTGGAAACGACCAGTGGCCCAGTGGCCAAATGCTCCTAATTATCGTCTGGGGCCACCAGAAATCTTCAGAATTTGAACTTTAGTGGCCCAAATTTAGCTTTCCTGCAATAGTAAATGAATGGGATCTTTAGCTAGTGGAAAATTTGGGCCACTGGAAGTTTGGCCTGTTAAGCTTTTGGGCCACTACATTAATCTTACCAGTTTCCAGCACTGGTTGTCCTATCAATATTTGTGACTAGATATTAGGGGATGGAACCAGTCAACTGTAAACATTGTCCCCGACGTTGCAAATCAAGATTTTTGTCCTTATTTTTCTATACATTCGGTGAGAAATAGCAAGAGTTTGAGAGAAGTTAGGCTTGCCAAGGAGGCTGCAAATAGGCAGAAGAAATGACGGGTGACATAGGGGTTGCAAGTCAGTCTGATGTCAAATCAGCAGCAAGAGAGTCAGTTAACATCAAATGGCAACGAAGGTGGGAAGTGTCAGAAAAAGGAAGGCAACTGTTTACACACAGACCTGCTGTAAAGCTCAACAGAATTGAGTTTGACAAGCTCAAGAATCAGAGAGTTGTACTGCAGCTCCAAAGTGGGTACTGTAAATTGAAAGAATACCGAAATAAAGTTGGGATATCTGATTGCCCAACATGTGAATGTGGAGCTATAGAAGATGTGCAACATTTTCTACTTGAATGCCCAAACTATAGTGTGCCAAGGGAGATATTGAGACTCTGCTCCTAAGCTGTGGTATTGCAGACTTTGGCACAGAAATACTTCTATCAGTAACAGATGATGAAGATTTAAAAGACATACGTCCACTGATATGGGATCAGCTGGACATATATTTTTTCCCAAACAAAGAGGTTTTAGTGCAGAATTGGGCTGTATTGAATGGAGAAAATACTTCATACTCATGTCATTAATCTTGTTAGATTACATGCATATTGTTGACTTTATTCTGGCTGATGGGAGGCACAAACGCATCTAACCGAGGAATGAAGCAACAATCGTAGGATGATTATTTTACAGTCAGTTAGGACATGATAGCCTAACTGTAACAGAATAAACAGTTCACCATGACGTTGTTGCTCTTCCAAGTGCGAGTGTGGACTGTCCGTACAGCGGGAAGGGCAACAGCCTTGTTGCTGGAGCATGAGGTTGTGTTATTCCAACCAAGGTTGCTTGCAACATTTAAATTCTAAGAATGTAAGGTCTGTGGTTGGCCATTACCAATGATTATAGGCATGAAACCAATTGCGATTCAATGCTGTCAACGTAAGGTTGGGCCTGCGAAGAGCTTTTTGGTTCTCATCATTCATGGGTATCACAGACTTTACTCTCACTTATAGGAAGAGCAAATTCATCTGATTGAGGAATATGAATGCCTATCATGTTTGCTCCATGTTGAATAAAAGCTTGTTGATTTTCATGAAATATATTAGAAGTGGCTGTTTCAGCTACACTTGATATATTGGTATGATGTACAAGTTTCCATGTTGAAAAATCCATCTTTTTTGACATTGTATGAGTGTGCCATGTTATGTTTATTTTTTGATTTTGTCATGGTTTGCCAATCTTAATGCAATGTGCTGAGTAATGGTCAAACCTGCCACACTTAGCATTTTGATATGGATAGTTTCATGTTGTTAAGGGAAACCTGAGTACTCCAGACGAATAAATGGGCCCATACAGCAAATTTCATATAAATGTGTATAAAAATTGAAAATATTGATAAAAAAAGAAGAAATAAAAAAAAAAAGAAAAAAAAAAAAAGAAGCTAACTGCAGGCTATTCATTACAGGATTTATATGCATGCTTTTGCATGTTTTATTACTAACTGCAGGCTATTCTTTACAGGATTTATATGCATGCTTATGCATGTTTTATTATCTGTGACTAAATTAATGTATATGCGTTCTACTACAGGATTATACTGTGAGTCATTAATTTGACTTTACTTATAGTAGTTTATACAAGTGAGACAGCGCGGCTAATTATGGCCATGAAACCAAACCAATCCAAACCAAGTTTGAAATGATGCCGGTGTCCACGTAAAGGCCAATGTCTGGTATGTAAGTATCTTAGATGATTGCATTGAATTTGGAAGGCGAAGCCCTGTTTACCAAGAGAGGGGTCAACATTGATCAACACGGAGTTGCATATCTTGTGTTTTTTTGAGCCAAGGGAGCAAATATCAATAATAGCAAACGTTTTCTTTACATGACCAAACCATTTACCTCAGTTAAGGAGGTGTTCAGGTATACTAAAATGTAAAAATAAGTGAGAAAAAAGCTGCAGGAGATAAATTTTCGACCAAATGCACCTACTGACCTCAAGTGTCAGTGCTCAGGTCAGCCTGGGAATCTGCCCAGTCTGATCAGACACTTCCCTAAGTGCTTAAGTGGTAGCCAAGGGTCTCAGCTACCTCCTTGCGGACAGCAAAGACTTTGATCAGGCTGGGCAGAACCAGGAGATGAGATGTGCTTGGTTATCATGGAATCGGAAAGAAAAAATAAAAACATTTATCACTGAGCTTACACGAGGAGTTTGTCCTCGAAAAGAGTCCTGAAATATTCTCCAAGTGGAACAGTCATGGTCAGATGTTTCCAGTTAACTTCTATTGATATGAAGTATGTGAAAATTGATCAAAAGTGTCTGTCTTTCGTCTGGTTTGCCACTTTGGCCGCCATTAAACAACAAGATGGAGACGTTGCTAAGAAACGTCAAAGTAAACAACTCTTTTTCTAATACAAGCTAGCTTTCAAAATCATAAGTCAAAGTTCTGATGAAAATTTAAAATAATTTAGCATAAGAACATAGTTAGAATAAATTTATGACAGATTAATATTATGATAGAAATTCCGCTTTGCTTTGAGGCTAAAACAAAAAAACATGGCTGCCCTCTCTAGTCAGATGAGAAATGTTGGCAATTCTTTATTCAATTGCGGCCGTTCTTTACAACTTTTAAATGTGCCAAGGTAATTAATGCACGACGCCACACTTAAGAAAGAATAATTGATATTTAGTTAGATGCAGCTATGTGAGTCGGAGCTGCAGAAGGTCATTGACCTTTGCTGCCCTTAACATTGCAATAGTAAGAGAGTGGGTGGGGGAGTCAAGAAACGAAAATTGTATAAATTAAGAGTATGTGTCCGCAGGGTTCTCCTGAAGTTTTGCTAGCTGGATGCTTTCTGGTTAGTAGTTCCACCGGTTTTGAATCGACGTGTCACTGTTAGTTAGGGCTGGATTAATTAATCGAAATATCGGTTGGCCGAGGATATCGGCACGACCGTCGTGCCGATAAGAATCCTTATCGGCAAGACGGTCGTGCGGATAAGAATCCTTATCGGCAAGACGGTCGTGCGGATAAGAATTCTTATCCGCACGACGGCGATCAGATACTCCATTACAGATGCTATGGTCTTTCTTACAATGGTTTCATACAACACCGTGTCAGTAATTCATGTGGAGGATGTTAAATAACTTTAAAAATGGTATAAAAGCATCTTATGGCCATCTTTTAAGTTGTTAAAACGTCTGAGAACCGGCACCCAGCTTTACCGCTAACGGGGGCAATCTTATTTTGGGCATATTCCAGTTTGATGTGCACAGGTTGTATCGTTTATACATATGTATGTTAAAACGTATTCAGTCAGACTGACAGTATGAGTTAGCACTGAAAATTTGGTTTAATTACCATTTTTTTAATTTAAAGAAATTTTATTTGTTCTGCTTATGTACAAATCCTGAGATTTCAAAAAATAAATAAATAAACAACAAATAATAAGTGCAACCCAACAATATTTATATCTGACCAGGGAATTGTAAGAGATTTTTCCCTGATCTGACAATATTTATCAGACAAGTCAGAACTGACTTTGACCGACAAGTTATTAAATGAAAGTTAGGCATGATTTATCAGACTAACTGTCTTTAACTTGTCGGTCAAGGTCAAAGATTTATTTCACTTGTTGGACAAGGGCAAAGATTTTTTGACTCATTTTATATCAGTTAAGTCTGATTTGATTTTGCTCGATAATACATTTACATTATGTAATGCTATTTATTAATAGGTTTCGATATTTTCCTAAAAGGATTTATTAGTCTAGATTTCTTTCAGTAATTTGTCAGTCAAAATCAAAGATTAGTTTCTATTGCTAATTCAAATTAATGGTTTATTTCAACAATTTTTATATTGGTAACACATATTATAAATTTATAAATTTAAAATGATTGGAATGAGACGGAATTAGACCGTAAACACAATATTGACAAAAACTTTGCTGGGAAAAAAAGTCTGACACAAGCAGGTCACAATAAAATATTTTCCTGATTCAGCTTGTCTGTCAATGTCAAAGATTTGTTTGAAATAAGTTAATGTCAGTAAACAAAATAAACTATTAATTGGCAAATGTTTTATGCGACAAATGATTTTTTATTTAGATAAAAAAAAAAGAAAATAAAATAAAATAAAAAAAACACCACGTGGAGTCTTGAACCCGGGC